>CP106729.1:151213493-152622868 GCA_025506655.1 Gossypium rotundifolium
ACTCGATCTATGGACTCCAATATTAGGTTTGACCCTAATCCGGTAGATTTTTGTCATCCTATCTCTAGGGTTGAGATCAACTCGCTTAACTATGCTAGATATACTCTTAAATCCACTACCTAAGAGCATAAAGGCTTGAATCAATATCCAGGAAATACGAAATAAGAATTAAGAACACATAGTTAAGAACAAATCAAGTATTTATCATACAACTCAGATAAAAATAACAAGATCCATCTTAGGTTTCATCCCCCTCAGGTATCTGAGGGTTTAGTTCATAATAGTAAATGAAAACATCTCAGAAGAAAATATAGAACAAAACATAAGAAAACCCTAAAACCCCCTAAAGGAATTGAAAGAGAGTTCCTCCGTCTTGAGTATGATTCCGCTTCTTAGGATGAACCAACTGGCTTTCTTCGAGTAAATCCCTGTATTCAACTTCTCTGGCTCGACTTTTGGCCTAGTTGAATGCCCGAAAAGCCCTAACAGAAGGATTCTATCAAACTCTCGTCGAACCCCTTTTTAAGTTGCCTTATTGGGTGTTTATATAGGCTCTAAGATTCCTTACTTGGCCCAAAAGTATCCTAATCCGAATAAAATTCTTCTTTCCTACGGTAGGCCACGCCCATGGCGCACGCCCGTGTGATTCGAGGCTAGGCCGTGGTCGACTCTTCTTAAGAGGCACGGCTGTGTGGTCTATTATCTCTGTTTTTGGCCCATTTCTCATTCTTTTCATCCTCCAGTGCTCTTCTGAGTATAAAACATTAAAATAAAGGATTAGAAGCACCTATTTCCATAATTAAAGGGAAAAATCATCCAAAAGTATGCTAAATGTGGGATTAAAATATGTTAATTTTATGGTTTATCAAATACCCCCACACTTAAGCTTTTACTTGTCCTCAAGCAAAATTCTCAACTCACAATTAAAACAAACTTCCTCTACTCATAATACTCATCGATAATGTTTCATCATAATTCATAGATAATTTATACATGGATAATTCAACTCAAAGAGTCCTAAAGTTTCAAACAATCAAAGTCATGAGTTTTTAGCATGAAAGCATAAGTGTTTTCCCCTTTCCGAATAATTACCTTTAATTCAAAATCAACAAAAGTTGACATCCTCACTAAAGATTCACTCAATTCACTCAAGGTGTTTAAGGTTCAAAAATAAAGCACTCATCAGTCAAACATGAAAAGTTAATCCCATAGGCTTGCATGAAAATCAAATCTCCACCACTGTAAAATAAGATGATACACAAATCAAAAGGTCTTAAAAAGGGTTGTAACAGGGCTTAGGTTAACGGTGTGGATAAAGGCTGAATTAGAAGGGTTAGAATCAAGATTGAATTGACAAATTACCTAACTAGAAAAATGAACTAATAACATGCATAATTACATTTTGAAAACTTGTAGTACTAATAATACGAGCTTCTTCTTCAAGATGTTGAAATTAAACGTATAGGCTCACTTAATTATAAAACTAATGGTGAATATACTTCAATTTTTTTTTAAGAACAAATCAATATAAGATAAAAATTTAACAACTGAAATTAAACGTATATGCCCGTGTGAATTGTTTTTAGCCCGTACATTTTGAATGTTCTAGGGTCTGGCGCGCCTATGTTGCATCCCACGCCCATATCGCACGGGCGTCCCTAGCTTGGTTCGTTTCTCCCACACCCATTTCATTCTTCTCCATGCCCGTGTTTACTCGACAATTTTGGCCACGGTTATGGGGCACGGGCATGTCATACACATGTGTTCATTCGACAGATTTTGCCATGATTATGGGGAACGGACGTGTCACACGCTCGTGTTATTTACTCAATTTTGACCACGACCTAATCGAACGGTCGTGGTGTTTTTTCGTAGCCCGTGTTTTGTGGATTTTTTCATCTTTAGTCTGTACGGCCTCTGCCATGCTGATGTGCTTGCTCGTGGTATACACAAGCCCACAGCCACGCCCGTGTGTAAGGCCGTGTGGTGGGGAAACCTGTGCTTTAATAAATTGGTTAATTTGTAGTTAAGTGCTAAAAAAAATTGATATTAGTTAAGTTAGTGCTCGGGTTGCCTCCCGAGAAGCGCTCATTTAAAATCTTAAGCTAGAATTACCCTATTTTCATTTCTAAATGAAGGTTTACGGAGCTGAAGCTCCTCTCTCATATCCCTAAAATCTTCACCATTATAAATTTTTAGTCTCTGACCTTTTACCTTTAATGTGCCATGAGTTGGATGAATTACCTCTATTGTGCCGTAAGGGAAAATAGTTTTGACTACGAATGGACCTGACCATCTTGATTTTAGGTTTCCAAAGGACAATTTTAACCTTTATTTGTACTGCAGGACTAAATCTCCTACTTCAAATTGCTTTGGTTGTTTTAAACGAGCATCATGGCGGGACTTTGTTTCCTCCTTATATAGTCGTGAGTTCTCATATGCATTAGCTCGCCATTCATCAAGCTCGTTCAACTGCATCATCCTTTTTTCACTTGCAATTTTAAGTTCGTAATTTAGAAATTTTATAGCCCAAAAAGCTTTGTGCTCTAACTCAAATGGTAGATGACAACTCTTTCCGTAAACAAGTTTGCATGTGGATGTTCCTATAGGAGTTTTAAGAGCTTTTCTATAGGCCCATAAATTATCGTCTACTTTTAATGCCCAATCTTTCCTGTTTGATTATATTGTTTTCTCTAAAATACGCTTAAGTTCTCGATTTGCTACTTCCACTTGTCCGCTGGTTTGAGGATGATAAGGGGTAGCTGTCCTATGGTGTACTCCATATTTCTTTAAGACTATCAAATTGAGTATTACAAAAGTGAGTACCCTATCACTAATAATTGCTCTGGGTGTTCCAAATCAAGGGAATAGTTTCTTAAGAAACCTTACTACTACTCTAGCATCGTTGGTAAGTGAAGCTTGAGCTTCCACCCATTTTGACATATAATCTATTGCTACTAAGATGTATTTATTTCCAAATGAACTAGAAAATGGACCCATAAAATCAATACCCCATACATCAAATATTTCACAGGATAGCATATATGTTTGAGGCCTTTCATCTTTCTTAGAGATATTACCTGTTCTCTGGCATTTATCACATGAAGCAACATACCTGTTGGCATCTTTAAATAGGGTGGGCCAATAAAAACCTGATTCGAGTGTTTTGTGTGCTGTCTTAATCTCATTGTAATGTCCTCCTGAAGGTCCTGAATGGCAATGTTCTAGGATTTTTCTTGCTTTTGCTTTTGTAACACATCTTCGAATTACTTGATCTGCACATATACGGAAAAGAAAAGGATCCTCCCAAAAATAGTTTTTTGCATTAGCAAAGAATTGCTTCTTTTGATGATGTGTTAACTTTTTTGGTAAGATGTTAGTAGCTAAGTAATTTGCAATATCTACAAACGAAGGTACCTCAGAGTTGGTTACAGAAAAGAGTTGTTCTTCAGGAAATGATTCATTTATCTCACTTTCGTCGAGTTCTTTGATATGTGGGTTTTCAAGCCTACAAAGATGGTTTGCTGCAAGATTTTCACTCCTTTCTTATCCTGAATTTCTAAATAAAATTCCTATAAAAGTAAAATCCATCTTATAAGTCGAGGTTTTGCATCAGATTTAGTTAAAAAATAGCAAAGAGTGAAATGGTCAGTGTAAACAACAACTTTAGATGGGATCGAATATTGTCTAAATTTATCAAATGCAAAGACTACAGGTAGCAATTTTTTTTTTTGTGGTTGTGTAATTTTTTGTGTGGCCGTTAATGTCTTGCTAGCGTAATAAATTGGTCAAAAGTGCTTATCTCTTTGCTGTACCAAAACTGCACCTACTGCAAAATCACTCGCATCACACATTAGTTCAAAGGGTAGGTTCCAATCAGATGCAATCATAACTGGAGCATTTATTAATTTATCTTTGAGGATATTAAATGCATCTAAACATTCCTGATCAAAATTGAAAGGTACATCTTTTTCTAGTAATTTTGTTAAAGGCTTAGCTATTTGAGAAAAATCCTTAATAAATCTTATATAAAATCCAACATGTCCTAAAGAACTTCTAATAGCCTTAACTGAACTAGGAGGAGGTAATTTTTATATGGTTTCGACCTTTGCTTTATCTACCTCGATCCCTTTACTAGAAATTTTATGTCCTAACACAATTCCCTCTCGAACCATAAAGTGACATTTTTCCCAATTTAGTACAAGGTTCGTTTCCTCACATCTCATTAGAACTCATTTTAGATTTTTAAGGCAAAGATGGAAAGAATTGCAAAATACTGAAAAGTCACCCATAAATACCTGCATAATGTCTTCCACAAGTTCGTTAAAGATGGCAAGCATGCAGCGCTGAAAAGTAGCAAGAGTATTACGTAATCCAAAAGGCATTCTATGATAAGCAAACGTACCGTATAGACATGTAAAGGTTGTCTTTTCTTGATCTTTAGGGTCTATTGGAATTTGTAAGTAGCCGGAGAGCCCGTCAAGGAAGCAGTAGTACATATGCCCAAATAATCTTTCTAACATCTAACCAATAAATGGTAGAGGGAAGTGATCTTTTCTTGTAGAATCGCTCAACTTCCTGTAATCAATGCAAACTCTCCAACCTGTAACTGTTCTTGTAGGAATCAATTCATTTTTTTCGTTGGTTACAATAGTCATGCCTCCTTTCTTTGGAACAACCTGCACAAGGCTTACCCAAGTACTATCAGAAATAGGATAAATGATTCCATCATCTAGACGTTTAATTACCTTAGCCTTAACAACTTCCTTCATGTTAGGATTCAATCATCTTTGAGGTTGCACACATGGTTTATATTCATCTTGCATTTAAATTTTATGGATGCAGAATGATGGACTTATCCCTTTAATGTCAGAAATTTTCCAAGAAATGGCTCTTTTTGCTTATTTAGTACCTGTAGCAGCTCATCTTTCTCTTTGGGTTTTAGTTCTGAAAAGATAATTACTGGTAGTGTAGAATTATCCTGAGGAATGCATATTCTAAGTTTTTTGGTAACTGTTTTAATTCTAATTTGGGTGGCTCATCAATAGAGGGTTTTTGTTTTAGTTCGTCACTGATTTCAATGCCCTCTTCTTTCATTTGTCTAGGGGAAATGTGTTAGAATCCAATTCATCGGTATCATCGTCCACCCCCTCATCTTGAGTAAAACACAGTTTCATCATGTTGTTATGTATGATTTTCTGTGAAGAATCTTGAATAGAATGATCAATGGCATCAATAAAATAACAGGAATCATCTTGTTGACTAGAGCATCGCATAACATCGTAAATTTGAAAAATAATTTCTTCGTGGCCTACCCTTAGTGCAAGTTTACCATCACCTACATCAATAATAGCCCTATCAGTAGCTAAAAAGGGGTGTCCCAAAATTAAAGGTACCGCAACATTTTCATCCATGTCAAGCACAACAAAATCAACAGGGAATATAAATTTATCAACTTTTACCAGAATATCTTTGATAATTCCCCTAGGATATTTAATAGATCTGTCAGCTAACTGAATACTCATCCTAGTGGGACTAGATTCCCGAGACCAAGTTGCTTAAACATTTTATAAGGTATTAAATTAATAATGGCACCTAGATCAGCTAGTACTTTCTCTATGGTTAAACTACTGATTAAACAGGAATAGTGAAACTTCCTAGATCTTTCAATTTGGTTGGTAGCTTATTTTGGAGGATAGCTGAACATTCTTCATTAAGCTCCACTGTTGATATTTCTTCCAACTTCCTTTTATTTGTTAGAAGTTCTTTTAAAAATTTTACGTATGTCAGCATCTGTGAAATAGCTTCAACAATAGGTACGTTGATATTTAATTGTTTAAGAAGTTTAAGAAATTTATCGTATTGCGCGTCTAAACAGTCTTTCTTTAACTTTGCTGGATATGGGATCGGTGGTTTAGTCTCTTCACGTACTGGAATTGTGTTTTCGTTTGCTTCCTCAGCTTTTGCTTTGTCAGTTTCACGTGGTGCCCTATTCTTTGTTTAAACCAATTCTTTTCCACTCCTTAATGTAACTGCCCTCGCATGCTCTTTTTGATTAGTTAAACTTTCTGGTCGCCTATCAGAAACTAACTTAGTTTGTTGTCTAATTTGATCCTTAAGCCCTTAGATTGATGCATGTTGATTAGTCAATATCATTTCAGTATTTTGGAAACGGGTTTCTGACAACTTTATAAATTTTGCTAGCATCTCTTCAAGGTTTGGCTTGCTTTCCTGTAGGTAGGGTTGTTGTTTTTGATTGTGATGGTATCTCCAACCTAAATTATAAGTACTATTATAATGGTTATTTTGAGGTCTAAAATTGCTACCCATATAGTGAACTTGCTTGTTTTTAGTACATGGGTTGTAAGGTGGATATTCTGTATTGTTCATCCATCCTCCATTCGTATTGTACTGCATAACTGAATGTACCTACAAAAAATCACATAAGCCATCAATCTTTTTATTCATCATCTCTACCTAATTTGATAGCACGGTGACTGTGTGGAGGTTGAAAACTCTGGCTATTTTAGTTGACCTTGTCCTCGTAACTTGCCACTGATAGTTGTTTAGTGACATCTCCTCTATGAATTCATAAGCTGCTTCAGGAGTTTTGTTATTCAGGGTTCCGCCGACTGCTAAGTCAATCAGCTGCCTGGTTGAAGGATTCACACCATTGTAAAAAGTTTGGACTTGTAACTACAAGGGTAAACCATGGTGTCGGGACTTTCTCAACAAATCTTTGTATCTCTCCCATTCATCGTATAATGTTTCTAAATACATCTATACAAAAGAAGAGATATCATTCCTTAATTTGGCCGTTTTGGCCGGCGAAAAATATTTTAATAAAAATTTTTCGATCATTTGGTCCCATGTAGTGATTGATCCTCGTGGAAGAGAATGTAACCACTGATTGGCATTATTTCTCAATGAAAAGGGAAATAAGCGAAGACGAATGGCATCATCAAAAATGCCATTTATTTTGAAGGTATCATAGAATTCTAGAAATTTTGCTAAATGAGTATTCGTGTCTTCCTGCAAACCATCAATCTGAACAAACTATTGAATCATTTGAATAGTGTTAGGTTTCAGTTCAAAATTATTAGCGGCTATAGCATGTTTAACAATACTCGATTCGGCTCCTGTTAAATTGGGTTTAGCATACTCATACATAGTTCGAGGAGCATGATGATCGGCCACCTCCTGAGGTAGCGGATTATTCTCAGCCATCCCTTCGGTGGTATTAGTTTCATCCTCTTGCTCTTCTTGTATGTAAATTAAGCCTCGCTTTACTTCTCTGCGATTTCTGCGTACGGTTCCTTCAATATCATTGTCGTAAAGTAGTGGTCTTCTCGAGTTCCTTCTAGTTATAAACTAGAGGTACCTGCTAGGAAAAGAGAAATAGAAAAAAAAATTAGAAAAGTAAAAATAAAATTTAATAGAAAAATAATAAAATATAATATGGCTAAAGGAATAAAAATTGAGCTTTCTTAATATTTCAGCTCCCTGGCAACAGTGCAAAAACTTGATCATGTGTCAGAGTCTTAAAAATTTATAAAAAGAATGATCGAACCTAGAAACTAACTAAGACAACAATGGAGGCAAGCGCACCTATCGAACAATAGTATAGTTTAGTGGCAAGACCGGATTGTCAAACCCAAAGGAACCAAAAGTACTACTACTAACTTTATTTTTATTATTTAGCCTAAGAATTGAGGGATTTTTTTATCTAATCTAAAATTAACTAACTACTAAGTTAAAGATGCAGAGACGAAGAGAATGAATTGGGGAAATACTTGTGGGAAAACCGATTGATTTAGATAATACCCGATGAAGAATCCACCTAGACTTCACTTGTTATCTAACTCTGAACCAAAGCGATTCGTTCACTTGACTTGATCCGTAGGATTCCCTAAGTTATATTAATACCTCTCTCGAGGCTACTAACGTCTAACCCTAGGTTGATTAATTGAAATCTCTTTCTAATTAAAACCCCTAGAATTGCATTAACTCGATCTATGGAATCCCATATTAGGTTTGACTCTAATCCAGCAGATTTTTGTCATCATATCTCTAGGGTTGTGATCAACTCTGCTTAACTATGCTAGATCTACTCTTAAACAGGGTTTATTCCTCCTCTGCCTAAGAGTAGAAAGGCTTGAATCAAAATCCGAAAATACAAAAATAAGAATTAAGAACACATAGTTAAGAACAAATCAAGTATTTATCATACAGCTCAGATAACAATAACAAGATCCGTCTTAGGTTTCATCCCCCTTAGGTATTTGTGGGTTTAGTTCATAATAGTAAAAGAAAACATCTCAGAAGAAAATATAAAACAAAACATAAGAAAACCCTAAAGACCCTGAAGGAATTGAAGGAGAGTTCCTCCGTCTTGAGTATGATTCCGGCTTCTTGAGATGAACCAACTGGCTTTCTTTGAATAAATCCCTGTATTCAGCTCCTCTGGCTCAGCTCCTTGGCCTAGTTGAACGCCCGAAAAGCCTTGACAGAAGCCTTCTATCGAACTCTCATCGAACCCCTTTTTAAGTCGCCTCATAGGCTGTCTATATAGGCTTCGAGCTGCCTTACTTAGCCCGAAAGTATCCTAATCCGGTAGAATTCTTCTTTCCTGCGGCAAGGCCATGCCCATGGCACACACCAGTGTGATTTGAGGCCAGACCGTGGTTGAACCTGCTGATGAGGCATGGCCGTGCATTTCGGGGTCCAGGCTATGGTCAACTCTTCTTAAGAGGAACCGTGTGGAATTCGTGCTTTGGTCCATTATCTCTGTTTCCTGCCCGTTTCTCATTCTTTTCATCCTCCGGTGCTCTTCTGAGTATAAAACATGAAAAAGAAGGATTAGGAGCACCTATTTCCATCATCAAAAGGGAAAAATCATCCAAAAGTATGCTAAATGTGGGGTTAAAATATGTTTATTTTACAGTTTATCAAATGCAAACCATACAAGAATATTAAAATAAATTTTCTTTTCGCCTCGGATTTGTGGTTTCGAAATCACTATTTTGATTTCACTGAAAATAGGCTTTTACAACTCTCCTCCCTTAAGAATTTTCATCCTCGAAAATCTTACCAATAAAGAGATTTGGATATTGCTTTCTCATGGTATCTTCGGTTCCCAGGTAGCTTCTTCTATACCTTATCGTTGCCAAAGAACTTTTACTAAAGCCGACTTTTTGTTTCTTAACTCTTTTGTTTCATGGCCAAGATTTTAATTGGTTCTTCACTGTATGTCATATCTGGCGGAATCTCTATCTCTGATGGAGAAATAACATGTGAAAGATCCGATCGATACCTTCTTAACATATACACATGAAAAACATTATGAACCCGATCATGTTCTAGTGGTAAGGCTAACCAATATGCAACAGGTCCAATTCTTTCTGTGGTTTCATATGGCCCAATGAACCGTGGACTCAATTTTCCATTACGGACAAACCGTAGAACTTTCTTCCAAGGTGATACTTTCAAGAATTCCTTGTCACCAATCTAAAATTCTATTTCTTTCCGTTTAAGATCAGCATAGGACTTTTGATGATCAGAGGCTGCTTTCAAGCTGTCTTGAATTACCTTTACCTTTTTTTTCTGTTTCATGGACTAAGTCAACTCCGTGTATTTTTTCTCACAAAAGTTTTTGTCCAGTTCAATGGAGTTCTACATTTACGATCATACCAAGCTTCATATGGTGCCATTTTAATACTGGACTGATAACTATTATTGTAAGCAAATTCAACTAAAGGCATATATTTTTCACAGTTACCTTCAAATTCCAAAATACAACACTGAAGCATATCTTCCAAAATCTGTATTACACGTCCGGAGTGAAAATCAGTCTGAGGATGGAATGCAGTGCTGAAATGTAACTGTGTACCTAGAGCTTCGTGCAGCTTACTCTAGAATCATAATGTAATTCGAGGATCTCTATCAGAAATAATGGAGACAGGCACTCCATGCAATCTAACAATTTCAGAAACATATAATTCAGCCAATCTATCTAAGGAATAATCCATTCATACTGGAATAAAGTGTGCCGATTTTGTTAACCGGTCAACGATTACTCAAATGACATCTTTCTTCTTCGGAGAAAGGGATAATCCTAATACAAAATCCATAGTAATTCTTTCCCATTTCCACTCCGGTATCATAACTAGTTGCAATAATCCCAATGGCACCTGATGTTCAGCTTTTACTTACTAACATATCAAACATTTAGATACAAATTCAGAAATATCCCGTTTCATTCCCGGCCACCAGTACATTTTGTTACTACCAGGATGAATAGACATGGTACAACTATGAGCTTCATATAAAATCTTTTGTGCTAGTTCTGAGTTCTTTGGTATATATATTCTACCTCTGAATAATAAACAATACTCTTCCAATCTAAAATTCTGAATCAAAATTCAACTCACATTATACCCGTTTAGCTCGTTGATAAACCGTAAAAGTAACATATTTTAGGCCCACATTTAGTATGCTTTTGGATGATTTAGCCCTTTATTTATGTAAAAAGGTGCGCTTAATACTTTATTTTCATGTTTTTTACTCAAGAAAGCACTTGAGGACAAAAAGAACAAGAAACGGGATTAAAACGGGCCAATTTGGGCCAAAGAGGAAATCGACACGGCCTGGACTTCAAGCCACATGACCGTGCCTCGACAATTAACTAAGACAAGGCCATGCCACAATTTACACGATCATTTCCCAATCGACAAAATCGAGACACGGCCTGAAAATGAATTACACAGGTGTGTACCATGACCGTGCCCCTGCCGCAGGAGAGAGTAATTTCACTCGGATTTGGATACTTTGAGGCAAAGAAACATATTCCAAAGTCTATTCAAACACCGAGTAGGAGGTATACTTGAATTGGGACACTTAGAGGCCAAGTAAAGCACTCCAAAAGTCTATATAAACACCCTAAGTGCATCCTTCAAAGGGTTTAGCTAGCTAGGCCAGGAGCAGGAAGGCAAGATTTGTGGAATTACTTGAAGATAGCAGTTGATCCATCTCAAGGAGCGTAATTCTACCATGACTACAGATTTCTCTTTCAATTCCTTCAGGGGGTTTTAGGGATTTCTTATGTTTTGTGTTATCTTTTCTCTTGAGATGTTTTGTTTATTTGTTATGAACTAAACCCTTCAGATACCTGAAGGGGATGAAATCTACATGAATTTTTTATTATTTTCTGAATTATGTGATAAATATTTAGTTTGTTCTTAATTATGCATACTTAATCCAAATCTAATGTGCTTAGGTGGAGGAGGATTAGACCCTGCTTAAGAGTAGATCTAGCATAATTAAGCGGAGTTGATCGCACGCCTAGAGATAGGGTGACAAGATTTTTCCATATTAGGGTGAAACCTAATATAGGAGTCCATAGATCGATTTACTGTTATCCTAGGGGGTTATTATTCAAGAAAGTGATTTATGTTAATTAACCTAGGGTTAGATGTTATTCGCCTCGAGAGAGGGTTTAATATACGTTAGGAAGTCTTACGAATCAAACTAAGTGAATAAATCGTATGGTTCAGTGTTAAATAACAAGTGAAGTCTAGGTGGATTCTTTCTGAGAGTATCGTCGTGATCAACTGAGTTTCCCTTCAAGTTATTTTCCAATTCATTCTTTCTATCCTTGCATCTTTAGTTTAGTAGTCGTTAATTTAGATTAAAGCAGCTTAACTTATTTTAGGCTAAATAATAAAAAGAAAGTTAGTATTAGTACTTTTATTTCCCTTAGGTTCGACAATCGGATCTTGCCTAAGCTATACTACTGTTCGATAGGTACACTTGCCTTAAGTCATTGTCAGAGTTAGTTTCCAGGTTTGATCATTCTCTTTATAAATTTTAAAACTCGACAAAACAACGATCAAGTTTTTGGCGTCGTTGTCGGGGAACTAAAATATTAGGAAAGCTCTATTTTTATTACTTTAGCCATTATTTTTATTTTTATTTTCGTAATTGATTTTTATTTTTCTAAAATAATTTTTATTTCTTTTCCTAGCAGGTACCTCTAGTTTATGACTAGAAGGAACCTGACAGGACCTCTAGTATACAATAGTGATATTGAAGCTACCACTCGTAGCAATCGCAGAGAAATTAGGCGAGCCCTAAATTACACAGAAGAAGAGCGAGAAGGCAGATCCAATCCTACTGAAGGGATGGATGAAAATAATCCACCACGAGATGTGGAAGAAAACAATGCTCCGCGTACTATGTATGATTATGCTAAACCTCATTTGACAGGAGCTGAATCTAGTATTGTTAGGCCTGTTATAGCTGCTAGTAATTTTGAATTAAAGCCTAACACAATACAAATGATTCAACAATTTGTTCAATTTGATGGTTTGCAGGACGAAGACCCGAATACTCATATAACCAATTTTTTAGAGTTCTGTGATACTTTCAAAATAAATGACGTTTCTGATGATGTCATTCGTCTTCGATTATTTCCCTTTTCATTAAGGAATAAAGCCAAACAGTGGTTATACTCATTACCACGAGCGTCAATCACTACATGGGACCAAATGATCGAAAAAATTTTATTAAAATATTTCCCACCGGCCAAAACGGCCAAATTACGGAATGATATCTCTTCTTTTGTACAGATGGATTTAGAGACATTATACGATGCATAGGAGAGATACAAGGATCTCTTGAGAAGGTGTCCACACCATGGTCTACCCCTGTGGCTACAAGTCCAAAACTTTCTATAATGGTGTAAACCCTTCAACAAGACAACTAATCAATTTAGCCACCGGTGGAACCCTGAACAATAGAACTCCTGAAGCAGCCTACGAGTTCATTGAAGAGATGTCACTGAATAACTATCAGTGGCAAGTTACAAGGACAAAACCAACAAAATCAGTCGGAGTTTGCAACCTCGATGCAGTGACCATGCTATCAACACAGGTAGAGATGATGAATAAAAAGCTTGATAGTTTGTGTTCTTCGCAGGTGCATCCAGTCATGCAGTGTAACGTAAATGGAACTGTGGTGACTCCTGAGCACCCACCCTACCAACCGGACACAGAAAGCGAACAGATGAACTATTTAGGTAATAATTTCAGATCCAATAATAATCCTTACAGTAATAACTACAATCCAGGCTGGAGGAACCACCCAAATTTTTCATGGGGATGTAATATCCAGGGTTAAGGGGCTATTTCGATTTGGCATTGTTTGCATGTTTAATTGCTTGCTATGATGTTGATTTGGTGTTTTGGATTTAGTTGTAGGCTAGGTGTGAGCACAGGTAGGTGGTGAAATTCTTGTTTTTGGGCTTTAGGGGATAGAAGCGAAGGTGTTGGGGTTTATATTTAAATTAAGTGAATTTAAAGCACAAATGAGGAGCTAGCTAAGTGGCAAGGCATGCGCCACTTAGACCTTGGGTGTGGCGTCATCTACAAGGGGAGGTCTTGAGTTCAAGTCATGAGAATCCCACCCTTTTGCAACCATTTTGGACGGCATGGAGGAAGAGGTGAAGGCAACTCGAATTCTTCCTGGACTTGGTCTTCACATTCAAAAGAGGGTGGAGAGTGAAAGTAGGAGGAAGACTTGGTCTTGGAATTTGAAATGGTGGTTTGGGAGTAAATGGGGAGATTTGGCGGTTTTGGTGAGAGTTTGGGGAGAGGGAGTGTGTGGCGGTTGGTAATTGGGGTGTGCCGAATTTGCCTTAGGCATAGATGCATTTTTCGGTCACAATTGTTTTTGTTTTGGGAAGCTAAATTGTTGTTAGTCAAAAGCTAGTAAAGGAGCTCTCTACTTGCAATAGCCTAAGCCGAAAGGAACCTCCCATTTTTGCTCTTTGAAACCGAAACACAAAGCAACTTTAATTGCCAACCTTGCACTTTTCTTTTGCATTTTCTTCTTTTATCTTTTGTGTCAACCAAAACCCCTATAGTAGCCGAAACTTCTTTTGTTCTTTTGTTTCTTCCATTTTCCTTCTTGGAAACCGAAAACCCCAAGTAACCTTTACCATTGCCGAAACTTCACTTGTTTCTTTCTTAATTTTTCTTTTGTAGTCGAATGCTATTTGGGTTCTCAAGTCTTTGCTTATTTTGCTTCCTCTTCTACTCTTGGCGAACCATATATTCACTATCTCCTCTTCTCTTTTCCATTGGTGTTAAGTCAAACTAGTGATCATTCCTTCTCACTTTCTTCTTTTTGCTTTCACAACCCTTGTGCCAATTCTCCCTTTGTTCCATACCATTTCTTGCTGAAAATTTCTCTTCTTCTAAACACACCTTATTCTTTTCTTCCCTCTTCAAAACCGAAAGTGACCCCTCCACTCATCTCTCTTCATTTCATCTCTTTTCCAAAACCAGTTAATAGAATCCTCCTTGTGTTGGCCGAATATTTGGTGGTGTTGGGAGCTTGGTTCCAATCGTTTGGTAGTGGGTAAGTACTAGGCGAATGGCCATTCCTCTTCTTTCTCTCACCTTACCGATTCTTATTATGTTGATGGCCGATTGTGATTGTTGGAAGGTGCTAATTTTTTTTTATAAACCAATTCTTATTATAGGACATCCGGATCTAAGGAGCGTGATAAAGGAGTTTTTTCTTTGCAAGGTAGCGAGGAGTAGTGGTAAGAACGAGTGCTATATTCGATTTCATTTAGTTTTCTTTAAGACCGGTTGTTAAGGATTAACTTTCGCTTATCGTGGTATGCCGATTGTGTAAGGAGACACCATTATTGAAGGTTTACGAAAGAACCACTGTTGGGTTCGGATTTGGTAGGAAACCAAATCCAGGATAAGGTAAGGGTAAGCCGATATACCCTTTGATTTTTTGGTTATGGCCGATTGATATGTGTGCTAACCCGTTGGTTGGTCGATTTTAGGATCAAAGTTGCCAAGGTGGTCGAGGGTCTTAGATCGGTTCTTAGTATTAGAATCTCCCTTAATTCAGGTGTGTAAACCAACACACTTCTGTTTAGTAATATGATTAATAACCTGTGTGATGATTAATGAAACAGTGATGATTGATATGATACCCTAATGGGTATGATTACGGACTCCTGTAAGTCAAGATTATTATTATGAGTTTCTCGATGATTTATGTGATACCATGGTCGTGGCTATATATGACATGGGATATGAGGTTAGACATAATAGCATGATATGCATGATTATATGATATGCATGATTACATGAGTGTGGTATGTTGATGGGTGATACGAGTGGAGGGAGCGGTGATATTTTGTCGACGAGCACCGGTGCTTTGGTAGCACACTTTGTGACTTTGGGTCACAGAGGTTTGGCACCTCATTGCGACTTGTCCTCGTGGTTTAACCACCGTGGGTTGGCCCCACTTGAGATATGGGATCGTCTGCTAGTGATTTGGTATCACACGATGGGTTGGCCCCATCATCGATTTGTGACTTCGGTCACCGGTGCTTTGGTAGCACAAATGTGTCTTTGGGACACCGGTGGTTTGGTACCACATCGACGGATATTGTGTCTTTGGGACACCGGTGTTTTGGTAACACATTGTGACTATATGTCACCGGTGGTTTGGCACCACCGGTGGTTTGGTACCACACGGGTAGAAAAGCGATATGGATGGTTAGGATCGGGTTGCATTAATTATGTTGCTTTGTATGATGTGTGTTAGCATGTTGTTTTTGGGAGCGGGGTTTACACACTGAGTCACTCGACTCACCCTCTCCTTTGACATTTTAGGTGACTCGTAGACGCGGACATGGAGTCGGGACGGACTCGGGGTGCACATGCCATGCTTTAATAAAGGACTATTGAATTTGGGTACTTTGGCTTATTTACTTTATTTGGGTTTTATATTGGATTTGTAAAAGGCCTTTAATTTATGTTTTGGTGATGTTTATGTTTTAATTAGATTTTAATATGCCTTAACAAAACAAGTTGGTATAAATTTTTCTAAACTGGAAAGATAATGTTTTCAAAATTTTAACATAATGTGTTTTTAAACCATACCATCGGGTATCACACTATGTCTTTATAGTAAGCAAATTCAAGTGATTTTCAAATCAAACTTGTATTACTCCTAAGTCTAATAAGGTTTTAAGTAACACTAAGAAACTATCAAGGTTTAAATGGTTTAAACTCGTTTAACCACACATTCTAGTTAAGATTTCAAAATCTCCGGGTTTCATGTACTTCATTTGATTTCAAATAAGTCTACTCAAATTGTCCTCAAAATACCTTGTGTTTTCACTCGGCTTTTAGCAAAAAATTTAACCTCTCACAAACATGTTTCCCGTAACATACCGTATTGGACGTGGTGTCTTGTCCGGTTTGGGGTGTTACATTTGTGGTATCGAGCCAAGTTCAAAAGTTTCTATTTGTGGCCCGAGGCCCAAAATGTTTTAAAACTATAATTTTCAAGTATTCTGCTTTTAAAGTATGGTTTGAAGGGCATGGCACCGAGTCAAGCACACCGATTCGCCTGTAAGTACCTGTACTATCGGTTGTGATATTAATTGATATGATTGAATGGTTAGTGATAGTAGGACTACTCTAGAGATGAAACTAATAGGACTCGTGGACTCATGAAAACAAAGTCTCTTTAAAAATTCATAAAACTTTGCTTTAAAAATAGTGGAATAATGACCGATACATAAAATTCTCTAATTTGATTTAGATTTAGTCATGAGTACCGAGGTGGACGTGGTCGTGGACGTGGTCGCCAGAGGATGATCAATTTCGAGCCCGTAGGTTACAGGCGGGGTTCGAGAATGAGATACCTGATTCGCCACCACCGGAGGTGGTGAGTTCCGAGAACAGATCGGCGATGATGCAAGATCACAAAGCGATGTCGCGGGTTTTAGAGAGGTAGTGGAGCGGGGGGGCGAGGAGCTAGGAAATCGTGCTCGGCGACTTGGCAAATAAATTTGAATTCTTCCGGTGTCTCGGTGTTGCTCCTAGCATCGCCGAAAATCTTGGCCGAAGCGACGAACGGATCATGGACGATCTGGACCTAACTACCGAGGAAAAGTTAAAGGGATCGTATCACTTCTCGGGATGAGTCATACCGTGGTGGCTCACGGTCCGTGATAGTATTGCAATGAAGATCCGACATGGGACTATTTTCGGCCGCTTATCGGAAGAAGTACGTTGAGCTAATTACATAAATGAGCAGAGGAAAGCATTTCGAGGTTAGTCCAGGGAGCAAATCAGACGTCGGAGTATGAGGCCGAAGTTTCGAAATTTGAGTCGGTATGCCGGGGTATGGTGGCTCTTCAAGAGGAAAGGTGCGTTCGTTTCGAGGATGGCTGCGAGACGAGTTAAGATTGTTGATTGCGCCAAACAGAGCGTGAATTTTGGCTCGTTGAAAAGGCGAAGGTTGCCGAGGGCATTAAAGAGTCGTGAGGCGGTATGGATAGGAACCGCATAAAAGGAGTTTTGGGTCTTCGGGTCGTCGGGTAATCGCAGAAGAGGCTAGACCGAGTGGGCGAATAATCGGGTAGGTTTGTTGTTGCTAAGCGAGGACCGCCGCATTGTAACCGTTGTGGGAAGGCTCATTGGGGAGGATGTTGGATGATGGTAGAGGTTGTTTTGAGTGTGGTTATTTGGACCACCGAGTGAGGGATTGCCCGCAAGTTAGCTAGAATTCATCAGAGAATCGTACGTAATCAATCTGAAATAATGGACCGCCGCAGGGGCCGAGGTAATGGCAGAGGAGGTCAGATTACGGTGGTAGTGGAGCACCGCGGAGGTGCGTGTAGTTCGAGGCGAGCACTGGATTGGTATATCTTTGAGGCGCCGAGAGGAGGGCGACGCCGGACGTCATCACCCAGACGCTTTTTGATTTTGGTTCTCCTTATACCGCTTTAATTGATGTGGGGTCTACGACTCTTATGTTGCCGAGAGTATAGTAGAGACAATGGATTTAGACTCGAGATATCTTCTAGGCGTATGACCGTAATAAGCCCTCTAGGTCACTCAGAGTGGTAGATAAACCGATAGAGACGTACCTCTAGAACTCCAAGGGTAGTATTTGAGGTCGATCGATGGAATTGCCATTCGGGAGTTCGATCTAATTCTCGGAATGGACCGGCCGGGTAAGTATCGGTGGTTGGATCATGCTAAGCGCATGGTTCGAACACGGTGAGGTGATGAAGTAGTTCGACGGTAATAGGAGAAACTATCATCGTCTAATGTGGTATCTCGCCCAAAGCCGAGAAAATGGTTAGAAAGGGTTGCAAGCATATATGGTGCATGTGTATGCCTTGGAGGCTAAGGAGACTATTTGTGGAGACCGTTCGGACGATTAGGGAATTTGTTGATGTGTTTTCGAGGAGCTTAGGGTTTGCCACCGGACGGAGGTAGAGTTCGGATAGATCATATCTTAATCGCACCGTATCCATTGCTCCGCATGTGATGGCACCTAAAGAATTAGTGGAGCTTAAGGCTCAAATCCAGAGTTATTGGACCGAGGTTTTATCAGCCAAGTATTTCGCCATGGAAGCGCGGTACTCTTTGTAAAGAAGAAAGAGCAGATTATGCGGATGTGCATAGACTACATCGCTAATCGAATAAGTCGACGATCAAAAACAAGTATCCACTACCTCGGATAGATGACTTGTTTGATCGGTGAAGAAGCGTCGCTTTCTCAAGATCGACCTAAGGTCCAGGTATCACCATTGAAGGTAAAAGAGGCGAATATCGTAAGACGGCATTTCGTACTCGGTATGGGCACTTTGAGTTCTTGGTTATGCTGTTCGTTGACTAACGACTCGCAGCCTTTCATGGATCCGATGAAGTGGTGTTCCAACAAGATTCAGATCAATTCGTAGTGGTTTTTATCGGCGACATCTTGGTATATTCAAGGACCGAGGAGGAACATGATGCTCATTTGCGGGTAGTATTGCAGATTCTAAGGGAGAAACAAATCATCGCTAAGTTCAAGAATGCTAGTTCGCTCGTGGAGGTGACATTTTGGGTCATGTAGTGTGGTGAGGGATTAGAGTGGACCCGCAAGATAGAAGCGATTTTGGATTGGAAGCCGCCTAAGTCGATGAGCGGAGATTCGGAGTTTTCGGGTTGGCGAGGATACTACCAAGGTTTGTAGAGGTTTTCGTTAATTGCGGCACCAATGACCAAATTGTTGAGAAAGGAGTTCCATTTATTTGACCGAGAAGCGGCAGGAGAGCTTCGATAAGTTAAAGAAGATTCTAACTCAAGCTCCGGCTCGATTCAACCCGAGGTGGTAAGGAATTTACTGATGTATCGCGATGCATCACATACAAAGCTTGGGTTGTGTCTTGATGCAAGAAGGAAGGTTGTGGCTTATGATCCCAACAAATTGAGACCACATGAGGTCAATTATCCCACGACGATTTGGAGCTTGCATGTAGTATTTGCCTTAAAGATATGGAGGCATTACTTGTACGGAGAAAGATCGATAGTCTACACGGACCATAAGAGTCTCAAGTACCTTCCGACTCGTAAAGACTTGAATCGAGATGTACCGATGGATTGAGTCACGAAAGACTACGATTGCTCAATTGAGTATCATCCGGCAAGGCTAATGTTGTGGCGCATTTATTGAGCCGTAAGGTTGTTTCGGATTTGAGAGCGTTGTTTGCCCACTTGAGTTTATACGACGATGGGAGTATTCTCGCAGAGCTGCAGTTAAGCTTCACCGGGTTGAGCGGATCGAGAAAAGCGCTTGTTGGATGAAGTTTTGAGGCGCAGAGGACACAAGTGCGTAATGATGGTTTGAAGGGTTACAACTTGTCCGTTGATGGGGTTCGTGTTTCGTGGGAAGGCTTGTATGCCGAGAGATGTGAATTGAGGCAAAAGATTCTTCAGATGCTCATGCAGCAATTTCACGCTATGCATCTGGAGGTAGCAAAATGTATAAGGACCTCGAGCACGATTCCGTGGCCGGTCCGAAAAAGGAGGTGACCGAGTTTGTGGGTAAGTGTCCGACTTGTCGGCAGTCAAGGCCGAGCATCGGTTGCCATCCGGGTTGCTTGACGGTGAAGATTCCACATGGAAGTGGGAAAGAATAACTATGGATTTAAATGGGTGGATTACCGCTACACCGAGCAAGAAGGATTCATCTGGGTAATTGTGGATCTACCGACTAAATCACTCACTTTATTCCGGTGAGGGTGGATTACTCACCGCAGAGGTTGGCAAAGTCAGTATGTATCGGAGATAGTGAGACCGCAGGGTGCCGTGACGATCATCTTGGATAGGGACCCCGATTCACGTCAAGGTTCGGAAGGCGTTGCATCGTGCATCGGGTACACGGTTAGATTTCAAAGACAAAGATTTCATCCGCAGATCGACGGGCAATCGAAAGGGTTATCTGATTTTGGAGGATATGCTTCGAGGTTGTGTATTGACTTGAGGGTAGTTGGGAGGAGTATCTACCGTTGAAGTTCGCCTACAACAACAAATGCCTACCAAGCGAGCATTAAGATGGCACCTTATGAGGCGTTATGCGTAGAAAGTGTCGTTCACCGACTTGTTGGATGAGTTAAGTGAACGCCGATTATTGGGGCCGAGTTGGTTACCGAGACCAAGACAAGGTTAAGTTGATTCAGCTCGATTGAGGAAGCTTTGACGGCAGAAGTCCTATGCCGATCTTAAACGGAGAGATATTGAATTTCTTTGTGGGAGATCGGGTTTTCTGAAGGTCTCACCATGGAAGAAAGTATTAAGGTTGGGAAGAAAGGCAAGCTTAGTCCGAGGTTTATTGGGCCATATAAGGTACTAAGACGAGTGGGACCAGCTATGATCACCGAGTTGCCGGTGAGCTAAGTCGATTCACGACGTGTTCCACGCTTCGATGCTTTAGCGATATCGTTCGATCCGTCACATGTGATGGCGAGAGAAGAGATCGAGGTAAATCCAGATATGTCCATAGAGGAAGAGCACAGACAGATTTTAGATCGGGATGTGAAGGTTCTGCAGAAAGTCCGTGCCTCTCGTTAAGGTTCTTTGGCGGAATCATGGCATAGAAGAAGCTACGTGGGAACCCGAGGATATGATGAGACAAAGAATACCCGCAACTCTTGACTGTAATTTCGAGGTCGAAATTCTTTTAAAGGGGGTAGAACCGAATATCCCGTGTTAAGGGCTATTTCGATTTGGCATTGTTTGCATGTTTAATTGCTTGCTATGATGTTGATTTGGTGTTTTGGATTTAGTTGTAGGCTAGGTGTGAGCCTGGGTAGGTGGTGAAATTCTTGTTTTGGGCTTTAGGGATAAAAGGTAAGGTGTTGGGGTTTATATTTAAATTAAGTGAATTTAAAGCACAAATGAGGAGCTAGCTAAGTGGCAAGGCATGCGCCACTTAGACCTTGGGTGTGGCGCCATCTACAAGGGGAGGTCTTGAGTTCAAGTCATGAGAATCCCACCCTTTGCAACCATTTTGGACTGCATGGAGGAAGAGGTAGAAGGCAACTCGAATTCTTCCTTGGACTTGGTCTTCACATTCAAAGAGGGTGGAGAGTGAAAGTAGGAGGAAGACTTGGTCTTGGAATTTGAAATGGTGGTTTGGGAGTAAATGGGGAGATTTGGCGGTTTTGGTGAGAGTTTGGGGAGAGGGAGTGTGTGGCGGTTGGTAATTGGGGTGTGCCGAATTTGCCTTAGGCATAGATGCATTTTCATCACAATTGTTTTTGTTTTGGGAAGCTAAATTGTTGTTAGTCAAAAGCTAGTAAAGGAGCTCTCTACTTGCAATAGCCTAAGTAGAAAGGAACCTCCCATTTTGCTCTTTGAAACCAAACACAAAGCAACTTTAATTGCCAACCTTGCACTCTTCTTTTGCGTTTTCTTCTTTTATCTTTGTGTCAACCAAAACCCCTATAGTAGCCAAACTTCTTTTGTTCTTTTGTTTCTTCCATTTTCCTTCTTGGAAACCAAAACCCCAAGTAACCTTTACCATTTCAAACTTCACTTGTTTCTTTCTTAATTTTTCTTTTGTAGTCGAATGCTATTTGGGTTCTCAAGTCTTTGCTTATTTTGCTTCCTCTTCTACTCTTGGCCGAACCATATATTCACTATCTCCCTCTTCTCTTTTCCATTGGTGTTAAGCCGAAACTAGTGATCATTCCTTCTCACTTTCTTCTTTTTGCTTTCACAACCCTTGTGCCGAATTCTCCCTTTGTTCCATACCATTTCTTGCTGAAAATTTCTCTTCTTCTAAACACACCTTATTCTTTTCTTCCCCTCTTCAAAACCGAAAGTGACCCCCTCCACTCATCTCTCTTCATTTCATCTCTTTTTCCAAAACCAGTTAGCCGAATCCTCCTTGTGTTGGCCGAATATTTGGTGGTGTTGGGAGCTTGGTTCCAATCGTTTGGTAGTGGGTAAGTACTAGGCCGAATGGCCATTCCTCTTCTTTCTCTCACCTTGCCGATTCTTATTATGTTGATGGCCGATTGTGATTGTTGGAAGGTGCTAATTTTTTTTTTATAAACCAATTCTTATTATAGGACATCCGGATCTAAGGAGCGTGATAAAGGAGTTTTCTTTCTCTGGTAAGCAGGCGAGGAGTAGTGGTAAGAACGAAGTGCTATATTCAATTTCATTTAGTTTTCTTTAAGACCGGCTTGTTAAGGGATTACCGCTTTCGCTTATCGTGGTGTGCCGATTGTGTATGGAGACACCATTGTTGAAGGCGCTTCAAAGAACCATTGTTGGGTTGGATTTGGTAGGAAACCAAATCCAGGATAAGGTAAGGTGTCGATATACCCTTTGATTTCTTTGGTTATGGCCGATTGATATGTGTGCTAACCCGTTGGTTGGTCGATTTTAGGATCAAAGTTGCCAAGGTGGTCGAGGGTCTTAGATCGGTTCTTAGTATTAGAATCTCCCTTAATTCGGTGTGTAAACTAACACACTTGATTTAGTAATATGATTAATAACCCGTGTGATGATTAATGAAATGTTGATGATTGATATGATACCTAATGGGTATGATTTCGACTCTGTAAGTCAAGATATTATTATGAGTTTACCGATGATTTATGTGATACCATGGTCGTGGCTATATATGACATGGGATATGAGGTTAGACATAATAGCATGATATGCATGATTATATGATATGCATGATTACATGAGTGTGGTATGTTGATGGGTGATACGAGTGGAGGAGCGGTGATATTTTGTCGACGAGCACCGGTGCTTTGGTAGCACACTTTGTGACTTTGGGTCACCGAGGTTTGGCACCTCTTGCGACTTGTCCTTGAGATGTTTTGGTTTAACCACCGTGGGTTGGCCCCACTTGAGATATGGGATCGTTCCTGCTAGTGATTTGGTATCACACGATGGGTTGGCCCCATAGATCTAGCATAATTGTGAGTTGATCACGCCAGAGCTTTGGTAGCACAATTGTGTCTTTGGGACACCAGATCGGTTTGGTACCACATCGATTTATGATATTGTGTCTTTGGGACACGAGAGAAGGTTTTGGTAACACATTGTGACTATATGTCATAAATCGTATGGTTTGGCACCACCAAGTGGTTTGGTACCACAGAGGGTAGAAAAGGCGATATGGATGGTTAGGATCGGGTTGCATTAATTAGTGTTGATTAAAGCGATTTAATTATTTTGCTAAATAATGTGTATTAGCATGTTGTTTTTGGGAGCGGGTTTACACATTGAGTCACTCGACTCACCCTCTCCTTTGACATTTCATTGACTCGTACCTCTAGTTTATGACTAGAAGGACATGGAGCAATAGGACGGACTCGTAATCGCAGGGTGCACATGCCATGCTTTAATAAAGGACTATTGAATTTGGGTACTTTGGCTTATTTACTTTATTTGGGTTTTATATTGGATTTGTGAAAAAGGCCTTTAATTTATGTTTTGGTGATGTTTATGTTTTAATTAGATTTTTAATATGCCTTAACAAAACAAGTTGGTATAAATTTTTCTAAAGCCGGAAAGATAATGTTTTCAAAATTTTAACGCAATGTTTTTTTAAACCATACCATCGGCCAAATGCGGAATGATGGATCACACTATGTCTTTATAGTAAGCAAATTCAAGTGATTTTCAAATCAAACTTGTATTACTCCTAAGTCTAATAAGGTTTTAAGTAACACTAAGAAACTATCAAGGTTTAAATGGTTTAAACTCGCTTAAGTAGTTTACATTCAGTTAAGATTTCAAAATCTCCAAGTTACAAGGTTTCATGTACTTCATCCGATTTCAAATAAGTCTACTCAAATTGTCCTCAAAATAGTTTGTGTTTTCACTCCGGTCATGCTTTTAGCAAGTGGAAAAATTTAACCTCTCACAAACATGTTTCCCAGGAACATACCAGATTCGGACGTGGTGTCTTGTCCGGGTTTGGGGTTTTCATGGGGAGGCCAAGGAAACCAAGGAAATCAAAGACAACAACCTCCTCAAAACTTCCAAAATCAGCCATATCCGCAAGAGAATAAGCCAAACCTCAAAGAGATACTGACAAAATTCATGGAAAACACAGAAAATCGTTTCCAAGAAACTGAGAAAATAATTAAAAGCAACGAGAACCGAGTTGGGGACTTACTAAGTCAGTCAAGGAAGCCACTAATGTAGTCGAACGACTCGCAAAGCTAATGATAGAATGACCGTAAGGACGTCTACCAAGTAACACCGAAATTAACCCAAAGGAGCAAATTCAAGCCATCTCAGCTCATGATAGAAAAGGATTAGATGAGCCCAACCCAACACAAGAAAACAAGGTAGACAAAGGTAAGGTAGAGGTAACACAAGAAAAACCAAAACCAGTAATCAAGGAGTACCAACCTCGCATACCTTATCCCGAAGCGATGAATAGAGATGATTCAGAGGAACAGTTCGGTAAGTTTCTTAAACTCTTAAAGAAATTACATATTAACTTACCTCTTCTTGAAGCCCTTTTTTCAGATGCCAGACTCGAGGAAATTTTTAAAGCAGCTCTTGACGAACAAGAGCAAATTAGACGAAGAGCAGCACGTGGAATTGAATGCAACATGCTCAGTAATGTTACAGAATAGACTACCATAAAAGCTAAAAGATCTAGAGAGTTTTACAATTCCATGTTTGATTGGTAGTTTAGCTATTGATAACACATTAGCTGATTTAGGGGCAAGCATAAATGTCATGCCTTATACATTATTTAAACGACTAGGTCTAGGGAAGCCCAAACAAACTAGGATGAGTATACAATTAGATGATAAAACTGTTAGAATTCCTAGGGGCATTATCGAAGATGCTCTTGTCAAAATCGATAAATTTGTTTTCCAAGTAGATTTTGTTGTCTTAGATATGGATGAGGATAATACAATCCCTTTAATTTTAGGAAGACCTTTCTAGCAACTACCAAGACTAAAATTGATGTTGCCACAGGAGAACTCATACTTTGTGTAGGTGACGAATCAATCAGTCTTCAAGCTCTTGACTTGGCCAGGACAACAATCGATGAAGGTAAGAAAGTCAATACAGATGGTAATCAAATTGTTCAACCTTTATCGTAGGAAACACTGCAAAGACACAACACTGAGCCGACTCATAGATCCCAAATCGACAAAGAAGAATCACACAAGGATAAAGACCGTAGGGTCGACAATTTAGAAGAGCAGAGGACACAAGTCAAAGAAGAACCGAAACTACACTAAGTAAAACCATAGGAACCACCAGAAGAGCTCGTATGAACATCAAATCACTACAAAATAGGAGACCAGTTACTGTTAGAAAAAGTAGATCTGCACATCATCACAATAGACCTGAAGGAAAAGGGAGAAACCCTTCTTAACGTACATAATATCTTCCCACACGAAATAGTCGAGGTAAACAACCCAACATTCAACACTTTTGAGGTAAACGCTTCTCGACTTCAACTTTGTCAAGAAAATAGAACTTTAAGCAAGAGGGAAGATATTCAAACCTTTAAACCTCCCTGATTTTTTTCCAAAGTCGAGGAAAGTTTAGCTTCAAACTATAAACGAGCGCTTCTCGGGAGGCAACCCGAGCACTAACCCTACCTTTTTTACATTTTTTTCATTTTATTTTATTTTCGTTCTCTTTCTCTTTGTAAACTAATCAAAAGTGCAGGTTTCTAGGACACACGCCCTTACACACGGTCATGTTCGTGGCCGTGTGGACCACCGAAATCCCCATACTGACATAACAGAGGCCGTACGAATCAAATCCCAATCGCTTTTCGACGTCACGGATCCAACCACTCCTCCACAGGCACCGATAAATTGGCACGACCGTGCGCCACGATCGTGTGAAGCTACTAACTTACCAGACATGGGAAAAACATGTCCATGCTACCCAACAGTGCCAACACACTCCTTTTCAAGAACGGGCATGGCATATGGAAAACGGGCGTAGGTGAACCAACACACTTAGACACACAGCCGTGTGATGCGATCGTGTAATTCTACACACCCTCGATCCATGAGCATGGGAACATGCCAGATTGGAAATCCTATTTAAACCCCACAGCCCTTCTCCTTCTCCCCTCATTATTTCTTCCTTCTTTTTCTTTCTTTCCTTAAAAAAGGTATCCAGACTCTTGAGCTGCACTAGAATCATTAGAAGAAGCGTAAGAAGGCAAGCATTGTCTCATCAAAGGAGACCCCATCACATAAGTTCATGCCGGCCACTTTATCCAAACACCGAGCCAAGGGTCTTTTAGACCATTTAAATTTTTCTTTACGTTTATTTTCCCCTTAATCCTACTTATCTATACTTCTCTTTTGCTTAATATATTTTAATTTCTTTTAGTTTTTTATTTTTGATTATAAAGGTTGCTTGGGAATCACGCACCACAGCCTTTGTGATCACACCCACCTCGCAAACTATCCAACAATAAGGACTCCTTAGTCCATTAGTCTTTTCTTTTAGTTTCAGTTTTCTTCTTAGTCTCATTCTCTTTATTTTCTTTGTCTTTAATTATAGTATTAGTATATTATTAATGTTTCTTTAGATTTCTTGGCTATATCTTCACAGGCTACCCAATTTCTTTATCTAGCACAAAGCTCATGGGTAGACACCCCACTAGGCCTAAAGAAAATGCCACCACCGCCTCCTCCAACCATCTTCTCCCACAACCTCTGCCAACACCAGGAATCATCCAAAATTCAGGAAGTGTTACTTCTCCCCTTCTCTTTTGATTATTTTATTACATAATTGTTTATCTATCTTTGTACATTGAGGGCAATGTACATCTTAAGTGTGGGGGGGGTAAAAGTACCTAACTTGTTGCATTATTCTAAAATCCTGAAATTTTAGTCTTGTTCCTAAGTAATTTGCTGATACTATTAATCAGGGTGAAATTTCTAATGATTTATGATTTTTATCGATATGTTTTTGAGTAAGTCATTGATAATTGTGCATTCATGATTTATACTTGAAGAATACTAGAGAATCAAGCATGATAAGTCTATTTTTCAAGAATAAAAATTTTCTAGGTTGTTGAACCTGAATTTGAATATTACCTTGAAGTTTGGAATTTACAGGATTGATGTCAAATACCCATAATTTTTGTGAGATTTGAGCCTTATAGAGCATATATTATTTTTCATGCTCACTTTACTGATTATGAGTGTGTCAACACTGAATTTTTATTCTAGAACTTGCCTTTATTATACATGTTGAGACCACATTAATGATTTGATATACTGAGATGACAAAGGCACCTAGGTTTTAACCCATTCACTCCACTAAAAAGCATACCTACATAATTAACCCCTAGTGAACCCTGTTGATCCTAACAACCCTTATATTGATTTACCTGCTAATATTAATCTAAAACCCTTTGTATTTGTTATCACCATTCTTTTGACTACCTTTCTATCGAGAATTGATTTGATCAGTTACCAAATTAGTTTATTCCAGTTGATAAAGTTTTCTTTATTATGTTTCTAGTTTGTTCTTAAAAAAAAAATCAATCAAAATCAAAGTATATTCAGCATTAATAGTAAAAAAGTGAGCTTGTACATTTAAATTTCAATTATCAAAGAAAAAGCTAGTATTATTAGTTTTAAAATTTCAATTGATATAATAATTTATTTTCAAGTTCATTATTTTTAGTTAGGTAATTGGTTGGGTCAATCTCGATTCTAAACCTTCTAATTCAGCCTTTATCCACACCTTTAACCTAAGCCCCGTTACAACCCTGTCAAAGACCTTTTGATTTGTGTATCATCTCATATTACAGTGGTGAAGATTTGATTTTTAGGCAAGCCTATAGGAGTAACTTTTCAGGTTCAACTTATGAGAACTTATTCTTGAACCTTAAAACACTTTGAGTGATTTGAGTGAATCTTTAATGAGGATGTCAATCCTTGTTGGTTTTGAATTAAAGTTAATTATTTAGATAATGGGAGACGCCTATGTTTTTATGCTACAAATATTGTTTTCTGAATTATGTGATAAATACTTAGTTTGTTCTTAATTATGCATACTTAATCCAGATCTGATGTGCTTAGGTGGAGGAGGAATAGACCCTGCTTAAGAGTAGATCTAGCATAATTAAGCGGAGTTGATCGGACGCCTAGAGATAGGGTGATGAGATTTTGCCAGATTAGGGTGAAACCTAATATGGGAGTCCATAGATCGATTTGCTGCTATTCTAGGGGTTATTATTCGAGAAAAAGATTTTCGTTAATTAACCTATGGTTAGACGTTATTCGCCTCGATAGATGGTTTAATATATGTTATGGAGTCTTACGGATCAAACTAAGTGAATAAATCATATGGTTTAGTGTTAAATAACAAGTGAAGTCTAGGTGGATTCTTTCTAAGGGTATCGTCGTGATCAACTGAGTTTCACTTCAAGCTATTTTCCAATTCATTCTTTTTGTCTTTGCGTCTTTAGTTTAGTAGTCATTAATTTAGATTAAAGAAACTTCACTTATTTTAGGCTAAATAATAAAAAGAAAGTTAGTATTAGTACTTTTAGTTCCCTTGGGTTTGACAATTCGGTCTTACCTAAGCTATACTACTGTTCGATAGGTACACTTGCCTTAATTCATTATCAGAGTTAGTTTCTAGGTTTGATCATTCTCTTTATAAATTTTAAAACTCGACAAAACAACGGTCACTCGTATTTCATCATCTCTTTTCTGAGCTTCAAAAATCTACTACAAAAATATCAGTCTAGCTTTTAACTAAGATATGATTGAACCATCATCAGATAACGACAATCGGGTATTCATTGCTCGCAAAGCAAACAAGGATTTTCTACTCAGAGCATCTGCAACCACATCGGCTTTTCCTAGATGGTAGTCAATAACCAAATCATATTCTTTCTATAACTTAAGCCACCTGCACTATCTTAAGTTCAAGTCTTTCTGCGACATCAAATACTTCAAACTTTTATGATCAGTGAATATGTGACATTTTTCACCAAACAGATAATGCCGCTGGATTTTCAATACAAACACAATGGCTGCCAATTCAAGATCATATATTGGATAATTTCTTTAATGTGGTTTTAGTTGTCTTGAAGCATAGGCTACTACTTTACCTCATTGCATCAATACACAACCTAAACCATTTAATAATGTATTACTATAAATTACAAATTCCTTACCTGATTCAGGCTGAACTAACATAGGTGCTTCTCTCAATAAGGCTTTCAACCAATCAAAACTTTGCTTGTAACACCCCTTACCCAGATTCTGTGCCGGAACTGGGCACGAGGCATTACCGGACTTGAATTTCTTAATCATTCCACTTTAGGCTATAAAAATTCTTTCCAATTTAAAACTTTTCGTTTACCATCGTAACGTCCCTATCATGGGTCAACGAGACCCTTTACACCCACTCGAGATGTCGAGGAACCAAACTGAAACTTTTCAAACCTTTAGAAAATTTTCACCTAAATAAGGGCCACACGCCCGGTGAAATGGGATCGTGTGGGCAGGTTGTGTGGTCACACATGCCCCTGTCCCTACCCCGTGTGGGATTTATTTTCATTTCGAACCTACAGGGGGTTTTACACGACCGGACACATGCCGGTGTGCTCCACACGGCCTAGACATGCCCGTGTCCTCGCCCGTGTGTAAAAACTTGGGTATTCTGTTTGTGACTTCAGCAGCTTCATAAGGGTCACACGGCCTAGGCACATGCCCATGTGGCTAGCCCATGGTCGACACTAACTTACAACACTAACATGCACGGGACACACGGCCAAGTCGCACACCTATGGGGCTGGCCATGTATCATACAGGACCTAGACACACGCCCGTGTGTCTACCCGTGTGGACCAATTCAAGGCTATTTTACAAGCCATTTGGCCACCCTAACTTGCATACATTCATACATCATCACATAAAATTCACATATCATCAATTATAACTCTTGAATTATCACATTTAAACCATAAAATGAAGTCTTCATCCCATACACGAGGGAGAACTATTTCTGGTATAATTACATATTACTTAAGCCATCATCTATGGCTAAAAACAACCGAACCATAAACTCTCTTAGGCCAACACATTTGGCTATCTCAACTATAACTTAATCAACTTTAAAACGATCCATATATATTCCATAACTCATAAGGACTTGAAACCTCATACCAAGTGTCTGCTCGATAGTGTGAAAACATCTCCGGCGGTTTCTAACCCGAGCTAGTTAAGATAACCTATAAGAGATGGGAAAAGAAAAGGAGTAATCAAAAATGCTTAGTAAGTCTATATGCACATAATAATCAATTATTGATATTCATTGATTATACTCGATCACAAGGTATTATAATGAGTTTTACTCTTAAACCCATGGTTACCTATTCAATTACTCATAACGCTTACTCATTCCGTTTCTTACCACATTCTAACCATATCTCGAGCTTAATGCTCACATTCATTAACATACATTCCCTGCACTTCTCTCCACAATTTCTCATGATACAACATATCATAATTTATCACTAAGCCAACTTCAATGCCAAATCACTCGGTGGTTTCGCACTAAGCCACCATCAATCTTTACTAGGGTGGTACCGCACATAGCCCACCAAATAGATAGTTACGGTGGTATCGCACATAGCTCACCAAATAATAACCTAAATGATGGTATCGCACTTGGCCCATCGTAAATAAGTAACAAGGTGGTATCGTACTTAGCCCACCATCATGTGTTGTTGTTACAAATTTACATCAATATTTCATTATTAATGTAGGTACGAAGCCAATGCCACATCTCTGAGGTGGTCTTACATGGAGTCACCTCTAAAAGTCAATCTCATATCCCAGATATGGTCTTATATGGACTTTCACATTAAGTATCGATGATATATCCTAGATATGGTCTTATACGAGATCTTAACTCGGTGCCGAGGCCATGTCTCGGACATGGTCTTATACGGGACCCTACTCATTTCTCATCTCGATGATAGCATTTTCATATTCATTATAGTCCATTTGGACTTCAACATCTCATTCAACATTAACTACTCAATTTAGTAGAGCATCAAGCATCAATATAATGCCAATCATTCTCAAACATGCTAACATAAATGTTGAATCTATCACATACAAACTTACCTCTCGTGGTACAACCACGTATTTTCTCATTTTCAACATACCTGTTGAATCACTCAAATTGTTAAATAACACTCTTGAGTCTCATACACATAACATCTCATCTACATTATGCCCCCTATAGGGTCTTACATGAAATATCATATCGATGCAATGTCCCTGACATGGTCTTATTCAATATCTCACACTGAGGCCATATTCCAATATGGTATTATACGGGACCTTAACTATCATCATATCATGTTATTCACATTTCCCACTATTCTTAGATTAAATTCTCTTGACATCTCGTCAAAACATATTTAATACATTCATAGAGTAAATATACCTTCCATACATCATTGGAATATTAAATAACCCGCACGTAATTGCAATATTTGCACACTAACTTACCTCAATATCGAAAAGGTTGAAAGGGACCTATTTGTCCATATGTCTCTTTTCTCTCGTTCTAGGTCTGAATATTGTTTTCTTTGATCTAGAATAATAGAATTTACACATTTAATCACTTATAAATCATAATACATCATCATCTACACTTAGACAAAATTAACTATTTTGCCCTTATACTTTGGCAAAATTACGATTTTGCCCTTAGGCTCGTAAATCATTTATCATCACATTTTCTTATTAAACAAGCCTAACTGGACATTTAATCCTCTTACAACTATCCAAAATTATAATTTTTTCATGCATTAATGAACAAACTACAACATTTGCATCTTAGTCCCAACTAGCTGTTTTCATGACAACACCTTTCACAAGAGTTGTTTCTCATCTTCCTAGCATTCATTTTCTTCTGTAAAACTCAGCAACCAACATAAAATCTCTCATGAAAAGTCCCTATACTTTCAACCATATCACAAATTAGTCCCCTCATTAGCTAGCTCAAGCTTTGGGGACTCCAAAAACACAAAAATCATCAAAAATTATCAACAAAAGGACTTACTTGCAAGGATGAGATGTAGCTGAAATTTTCAAGCTTTTAAACCCTTAAGCTTGCTGATATTTTCGGTTGGAGAAGAAAACAAAATGAAAATATGATAACCTTGGCTTATTTCATCTTATTTTATTTATTTTTTTCAACTAACATCACCAACTATTGACCAAAATAAATGCTCTTGTCCCCTTTGCATACTATGGCCGGCCAACTCACATAAAACAAGGCAAAATTGCACATTTGGGACCTCCAATTAATATTCTATAGCTATTTGGCACCTCTAACAATTAAAATAGAACTTTCGCACTATATGTGATTTAGTCTTTTTTTTTTTTTTTTGCGATTACACATGAAATCACTAAAATTAAAGCACCAAAATTTTCATGCACCCTTATAAACATGTTATAAAACATAAAATAACATGAAAATAATTTTCTCTAACCTCAGATTAGTGATCCCAAGATCACTGTTCGACTCGCCCCTAAATCGGGCTGTTACATTGCTGACATGTAACACCCCTAACCCATATCCATCGCCGGACTAAGGTTAAGAGGTATTACCGGACAAATCGGAACATTTCATACTCATTTCACATCATCAATCATACATCATCATATCATAATAATTCATACACATATAGTCCCTTTAGAAAGTCTACGGGACCTTAAACATACTTTAGAGAGGGTCCGGGACTAAGCCGATCTCATACGGAAACTTTGTGAAATTTAAAAATTTCTCTTTCAAAATAGGGCACATGCCCATGTTGTTAGGTCGTGCTCTACACATGGCCATGCCTTGGACCATGCCTTAGCCCGTGTGTAAAACTAACATGAATCACACGGCCTGTCACATGCCCATGTGTCTGGCCCATGTGCAACACTGATTTGAATCACACGGCTTGTCACACACCCGTGTGTCTGGCCCGTGTGAAATTCTGACTTACCTTGAATTGGGACAGTAAAGAACACGGTCGGGACACACGCCCGTGTGCTCAACCGTGTGGGCAATTATAGGCCATTTGCAAGGTCGAATTGCCACCCATTTTGGGTCATACCTACAAGCATCCAACAAGCATCATTTTATGACCTAAAAGCAACCAAAACATGTTATTTTCAATATTATAACCTCTCATCAAAAAACTAATCTTTGCTTCACATAACATGGCCTAAACTCATCCATAATGTAACACCTCTAACCCGCAACCATCGTCGGTCTAAGGTTAAGAAGCGTTACCAAACATAACGAACTTTACGATCATTTTATTAACATAACTACAACATCATCATATCATAACAAGTTATATACATAGAGTCCCTTAAATAGGTCTATGAGACCTTAAACATGCATTAGGAAGGTACCGGGACTAAACCAAGCATATACAAATTTTTTTCAAAAATTAAACATTTTTCAAAGTTACAGAGGTCACACGCCCGTGTGGGTAGGCCGTGTGCCTCACACAGCATCAGACACACCCGTGTGTCCAAGCCGTGGCAAAATAGGGCATACTTACTAACCTGTCCACACGGTCAAAAACACGCCCATGTACTTGACCCGTGGGAAACAGTGACTTAATTCACACGGCCTATCACACGCCCGTGTGTCTAGCCCGTGTGCGAGTCTGACTTGCTTGAATTACAAACTTAAGAGACATGGTTGAGACACACGTCCATGTGCTCAACCGTGTGGGAAAATATAGGCCATTTGTAAGGCCAATTTGCCACCCAAAAATTGAGTCAAACCTATAAGCACCAAACCAATCCAATTTCATATTCCAAAAGCATACACAGCATACTAAAACATGCACAATTTGACTCTTAACAACATCATTCAATTGCATATACAATTCTTAATCAAATATACCAATTTCAAGCATCAACTTTCCATCATAAACATATAACTAATACTTCATCTAAACCATTTCAATTCATAGCAATTCATTATCATTTACATGTCCAAAATCAAACATGTACTCCCCTATTTATGTACCATTTCATTAGCCATTTATGAGCATATTATATCTTTCTAACTTATGCATCAATAAACATGAGCTAAACTTATCCAAAACACATTCATTAGCAATCCATTTTACATGGATATATTTACACATATCAAAACATCGCCTAAGTTCTCTAGCATATACATGCCATACTCAAATATTTACACATTCAAAAGGTACCAAAATATAGTTCGATAGTGTGGTGATTATCCTCAACGATCCCCGAGCTTCCCGTAGCTTTAATAATCTATAAAACAATGAACAAACTTACACACAAAGGAAGCTATCATAGCTTAGTAAGTCATAATAAAATAATGAACAAATAAACATTTCCATTTAAATCAACTAACCAAAATCAAATAAACAATAACCAATTATACATTTAATATGCTTACAACTCAAATATTATCACATTTACAATAGCAATATAACATCAATGTTCAAATTCAGATATACTCATAAGCACATATAAATTTATCTTTTACCATGTCCAATTCATGTATTCATCATAAACATATACTTACCTTTTTTTTCATATACATATCACAAACCACATACTTGAATCTTTTAGTTCATTTTCACATCTGATCTCATCTCGATAATGCCCGTTGAACCATTTGGAATAAATAAGGATACTCGAATAGTCGGAAGGCTCATACAATGCCAGCGTCCTAGACATGGTCTTACATGTAATCACATATCGATGCCACTATCCCAGACAAGGGTTTTACACGAATCAAATACGATGCCAATGTCCTAGACATGATCCTACACGTAAACACAAATCGATCCCAACATCCCAAATATGGTCATACACGAAAACACATATCATAATCATATGTCATGACATATGTATCCTAACTATTCCTAAGGTTCGTACAGGGTTTTTGGACGTCTTATCACGATCATTTTAGGCTCATAAATATAGCTCCCATGCTCAATTCATTTCAGTATATTCATTCACATAAATAACAATTCAATTCGGCACTATTAAAATAGATACAATAAAATTTAACAACATTTATTTACTTATGAACTTACCTTGGATAACGACGGATGAAATCAACTACTTGTCTACTTTCGAATTCCCCCGATCTAATTCTGTTTTCTTTCATTCTTAATCTAAATAAATTCAAATTTAACTAATTTAATCACACATTCATTCAATTTAATCCACAAACACATAATTAGGCCTTTTTACACATTAGCCCTTATAATTTCACACTTTTACATTTTGGTCATATTCAAAATTTAACCACAATATAGCTTGGCCAAATCTTCTTATAGTTCACCTAAGTCCACACATTTCATTTATTTCACATTTTAGTCCTTCAAAATGTTATTTTCACAATTTAGTCCAAATTACTCAAATTCATCAAAAATCCAAAGAGAAAACATATTAATCTATCACTTATCTTTTATTTTCCATCTTCAAACAAAAAAAACTTCAAGCTATCATCAATGGCAAAACATAAAATCATCAACAAATTCTAAAATTAAAACATGGGCTTTGTAGTACTCGAACCAATGATCACAAAAACGTAAAAATTATCAAAAAACCGAACAAAAATCATACATTTATCAAGCCAAAACCTTAGTCGAACCCTAGCTATCTTTTTCTTTTTCTTTTTCTTTGTATTTTCTGCTAGATGAGCAATTTATGGCTTAATTTATGCTTTTGTTTTATTTAATATAAACTTATTAATTAATTTACACATTTAACCTTTTTATTAACAAAAAAACTTTATATATATAAGGGCCATTAATGTCCATTATCAAACAAAATGGTTTAATTTCCTCATAAAGCCACCATATTCACAAACCAACTCAATTTAAGCATATTTGAATATAGATTGTCACTTTTGTATTTTACGCGATTAAGTCCTTTTATCAAATTAAGCACACAAACAATCAAATTAAATTACGAAAATTTCACAAATGAAAATTCACATACTAAAAAAATTATAATAATATTAAAATATTTTTCTAACTCAGATTCGTGGTCCCGAAACTACTATTCTCACTAGGGTCTTGTAACACCCCAAACCGGTCTATGCGTTAAGACCAAATTTGACATGTCACACAAAATGAATATACACCTAGTCTTTTAAAGATTTAAAGAAAACGGATTTTCAAAAACATTTTAACGTGGAGTTATTGAAAACTAAGTTTGATTACTAAATCTAATAATTTGGGTCATAAAATTTATAAATTGAAACTTAGGAAAAATTGATTTAATATTTTGAGAAAATTTAAAGAGCTCGAAAGTAATTTGAAAAAAAAATTAAAAATATTATTACGAGAGAAATTACGAGTTAAAACTATTTAAGAATGAAACCCTTTTAAATGCGTTTTAAGAAAAATGTTTAATTCTATTTTTAGAAAAATAATCCCACTTAAGTATTTAAAGCATATTATAAAATTCATCCACAAGTAAAACATCCATAAAAATTTAACCAGAGGCCTTATTACAAAATAGCAAAAATAATAAAAAGTACTTAAAAAAATCTAAAATTTAAATACCCCATTATTCGTAGTATGGCCTCCACTGAGTCGTCCCCGGCCCAAGCCTCCATCACTAATCATTACCTAAGGAGGGTAAAGAAAACGGGGTGAGTTACTTAGAACTCAGTGTGTAACTCACTTACCATTGTCACTGGGCCAAAAATTCAATTAAGCATTTATCGGGCCAAAGCCCATTTAAAATCATAACCTAATATCATATATAACATGCATGTGTTATGCAATTTCCCAACCAAACCTAGTTTTCCATCCGCTACACACCACCCGTACCAACCAACACACCTGTGGGGAGCTTTAGTCACCCACCCCACCAACACACCAAACTGGGCATTAAGCCATATATCAAACTGGGCATTAAGCCATATATCAATTTGTGGACAAGCCACCAGAATTTTGTAGCAAAGCTACCTGAACTTCTCTTCATCAAAATTCCAACCCATGCAAATCATGTATATAATATGCATATCCAATTACAATATTCCATTCATATAATTATTAAGAACAAGATGACCGATTTATCACATATCACATTTGGCCCATTTATCACATATCACATTTGGCCCATTTATCACGTATCACATTTGACCCATTTATCACATATCACATTTGGCCCATTTATCACATATCACATTTGGCCCATTTATCACAGTCTTAATACCGATTTTTATAGTTTCTACCAAAATAATGATAATTTTGCCATCTTACCTATTTCACTAACAAGTGACTAAATCAAGCGATTTACGATTAGTCACAATATAAATATCTATCCCATGAAATATGGTGTGAGATTACACACCAGATTACGGTAAGCACTACACTTTCCTGATCGTCAACACCTAAAAATATTTTAATGCTCGATTAGATCATTAACACTTATAATAAATCCATTCTAAGATAAGCGGTCTAGATTTTTACCCTCGGAATATCGAATAACTACTATTTGTCGATTCTCTCTGGATGATGGTTCACAACCCGTTGGAAAACCCCGAATAGCTAATGGCTCAGAACTGCGAATAACCTCAAATAATTTATTTTCACCGGAGGAGGGTCCACAACCCGATGGAAAGTCTCAAATTGCTGAAACGGCCCTACGTTTGAATTTAGGAGTTGGGATCGTCAATCCACACCTTTTGAGATCACCGCTAGATTTCCCTTTCAACACATTACTATGAGCCTCCATTCGTTAAATCTTCAATAAATCAATAATCTATTAAAGTATGGACTTAACAAAATGGTATAGATAGGCTTACCACGATGTTCCAAGTGATCCACGAATAAATCCCTATATAAAATAATTGGTTACTCCTTTCCATACTATTAATCCTCTTAATAAATAAAGGATGATCATGAAATCCGTGAAGAATTCTTACCTTGAAGGTTTTTTATCCGAATTCTAGTGATTACGAGATAACTTCGAAGAAATGGTAATTCGGCCTTTCTCTATTTCACTATAAAGACGAAAAAGAATTTGTCTAAGAGAGAGGTAGATGATGACATTTTCGGTCAAAAAGACCCTCCCAAGCCAATATATATAGATTCGAGAAAAGAAAAAGAAAAATAAAGCATTAAAGAGGGTTCTTACCGATTGATCAAAACGTGAGTAGAAAGAATGATTGAGAAGGAAAAAATATATGTGAAGAGAAAGATTCGGCTAAGGAGATGATCATTGACATGCGGCCATGGTGAAGAATTAGGGAGAGAGATGTTTGAGAGTTTTTTGTAAGAAGGAAGAAGGAAGAAAAAGAAATAGAAGATAGGGTGTTTATGTGTCGATTTTCAAGGATGGAAGATGAACAAAGAAAGAGTCTTGTAGTTGGTGTGCATTCGACCAAAGGGAAGAAAAAGGAAAATGAATTATGCTTCTTCAAAGTTGCATGGTTTCGGTACAAAGGAGAAAAGAGTTTGGAGAGAAAAGAAGATAATACTAATTTGGTCAAAAAGAAATGGCCAAACAACCAAAAATTTACCTATTGCTACAACCACATTTGGCTAGGGAAAGGGTTTTGGAGAGAAAGGAAAATAATGCTCATGTTGCTAAAGAAATTGACAAAGCTAGCTCCTAATCCCTATCAAGCTACTAACAAAATTCAGCCAACCTCCCTAGCCCCAAAAACCGTCCAATTTCATAGACATCAAGGATCAGCTTTTGCCAACCTTTCTTTCCATAACACATTCCACAAATTAAGCCATTTGTTCCCTTACTTGCCTTATCCTATTGATTCCTTTCCTCAACTTCAATGTTTCCTTAATCCATTTAGCCACCTTACCATAAAAATTAGAAGTCCAACATACCAAAAATGAAGCTTGGCCGACACTTGATAGGAGAGTGCAAAAATTTAAGTCACAAAAATGAATACCAAGAGATTCGAACCTCTCCCCTCAAGACAACACATATGGCACATATCCTCTTAACCAATAGCTCATTTATGTTAGATACTTACTCAAAAATTTCCATATGCTATAAATCCACTGACTCCCTCTCTTAAAGTACCATATGCTAAAAATTTTCACTAGGTCCAAATAGATCGCAAGCCTTCTCAAGACCTCCTTAACAAACAAAATTAATAATCTAACAAGCTTAATCACCAGTTTAATGTAACACATACAAACTCAAATTCTAGGGTGTTACAATTCTACCCTTTAAGAAAATTTTGACCTCGAAATTTACCTGGTTAAAAGAGGTGAGGATATTACTGTCGAATTGTGTCCTCAGATTCCCACGTAGCTTCCTCCGCTCCGTGATTATGCCAAAGAACCTTAACCAACAGGTACTGACTTCTTTCTTAGCACCTCTACATCTCGATCTAAAATTTTCACTGGTTCCACCTCAAAAGACAAATCAGGACTGAACTCAACTTCCTCCACCGGTACAATGTGAGACAGATCCGATCTATAACACCTCAACATTGAGACATGGAAAAAATTATGAATCTAACTCAATTCGGAGGTAACTCAAGCTGGTAAGCTACTGGTCCAACACGTTTCAACACACGATATGGTCCAATAAACCGGGGGCTCAACTTGCCTTTCCTTCCAAATCTGAAGATCTTCTTCTAAGGTGAGACCTTTAAAAGACACGATCTCCCACCGCAAACTCAATGTCCTTACGCTTCAGATCGCATCGACTTTTGTCTATCAGAAGCTTCCTTTAATCATGTTCGAATCACCTTTACTTTTCTTCCGTCTCGATATCAATTCGGGACCCAATAACTATCGTTCCCCAATTCGGTCCAACAAGTAGAGTACGACACCTACTGACCATACAATGCTTCAAAGGGTGCCATTTGGATACTTTGGATTGATAACTATTTTATATGCAAACTCTGCTAACGGTAGAAAATCCTCCCAGCTACCATTAAAGTCAATCACACAACCCCTTAACATGTCTTCCAAAATCTAGATTACTCTTTCCGACTGACCATCTGACTGAGGATGAAAAGCCGTACTGAAGTTTAACTTTGTTCCCAAAGCCTCATGTAAATATTTCCAAAACCGTGATGTAAATCTAGGGTCCCTGTCTAATATAATAGACACTGGTAACCTATGCAGCCTCACGATCTCCATTACATACAACTTAGCCAACTTCTGCAGTAAGTAATCCGTACTAACAGGTAGAAAATGAGCAGTCTTCGTCAATCGATCTACTATTACCCAGACGGAATCTTTCTTAGTAGATGATGAGGGTAACCCACTAACAAAGTCCATCGTTATCCATTCCCATTTCCATAGTGGAATCTTCACCGATTGTAGCAATCTCGACGGTAATTGGTGTTTTGCCTTAACTTGCTGGCATGTTAAGCACTTACTCACAAAATTTGTAACTTCCCGTTTCAACCCTGGCCACTAATATTGATCACGAATGTCTCGATACATTTTATTTCCCCGGGGTGCATAGCATAGGGGCTAAATGCGCCTCTCGCAGAATCATTTGTCTTAATTCTGAATCTTTGGGCATACAGATTCTTCGCGAAAACACAATACTCCGTCATTATTCAATCCAAATTCCTCTATCACACCACCTTCCACTTGCTGAAGTAAGGAACCCAATTTTTCATCTAAAGATTGTTTTTCCTTGATCTAATCTAACCACACCAGTTTCACGTTCAGCTAATAGACTTCCATCTTCATATAAACTGAGATGAGCGAACATTGCTCTTAATTCTGATATTACCTTACAACTCAACACATCTACCACCACATTAGCCTTTCCAGGGTGATACTCGATTGAGAAGTCGTAATCCTTCAATAGCTCTATCCACCTCCGCTGTCTTAAGTTCAACTCCTTTTGAGTAAGGAGGTACTTTAGACTCTTATGGTCCATATAAATGATTGACTTCTCCCCGTAGAGATAGTGCCTCCAAATCTTTAGAGCAAAAATCACCACAGCCAACTCCAAATCATGAGTGGGATAATTTACCTCATGCATCCTTAACTACCGAGATGCATAAGCCACCACCTTTCCACCTTGCATCAACACACATCCCAAGCCTGTGTGTGACGCATCGCAGTAAACAATAAACTCTTTTCCAGCCTCAAGTTGAATCAGTACTGGCGCTTCCATTAGAATCTTCTTCAATTTCTCAAAGCTCTCTTGTTGCTGATCTGACCACATAAATGGTACTCTGTTTCACAATAATTTAGTTAGGGGTGCAGCAATCAACGAAAACCCTTCCACAAAATGCCGATAATAACCAGCTAATCCTAAGAAACTTTAAATTTCAGCCACTGAATTCGGTGGTTTCCAATCCAACACAGCCTCTACTTTCTGGGGATGGACTCTTATTTCTTCGGTCGACACAACATGCCCCAAAAAGGTCATTTCCTTCAACCAAAATTCACACTTACTGCATTTGGCAAAAAGTTGCTTTTCCTGCAATAATTGTAATATTATGCACAGATGTGCGTCATGCTCTTCTTCATTCCTCGAGTATACTAAGATATCATCTATGAACACCACCACAAACCGGTCTAGGTAGGGTTGGAAGACTCGGTTCATCATGTCCATAAATGCAGCTGGTGCATTGGTCAACCCAAATGGCATCACCAAAACTCATAGTGTCCATAACGAGTTCAAAACGCCGTCTTATGAATATCTGCCTCCTTAACCTTAAGTTGGTGATAACCCGATCTCAAATCTATCTTCGAGAAAATTGAAACTCCTCACAGTTGGTCGAACAGATCATTGATTCTCGACAATGGGTACCTATTATTGATTGTCAGCTTATTCAATTGCCTATAATGAATACACATACGCATCGACCCATCATTCTTTTTGACGAACAAGACCGGTGCTCCCCACGGTGACACACTCGGTCGTATGAATCCCCAATCCAATAACTCCTGAATTTGAGCCTTAAGCTCCGCTAACTCCTTCGGCGCCATCCTATAAGGAGCAATGGATACCAGAGCTGTTCTGGGCAAAAGCTCAATGCCAAACTCTACTTCCCGGTCTAGAGGTAAACCCAGAAGTTCCTCAGGAAAGACATTTGAATATTCTTTCACCGTTCTAACATCTTCCACCGATAATTCCTTAGCATCCAAAGCACTAATGAAGGCTAGGAATGCTCCACACTCTTTTCATACCAACTTTTATGCCTTTAAAGTAGATACCACATTTTCTAAATAGTTTCTCCATTCTCCTATCATCACCACTTCCTTATCTTCTAGAGTTCTTATCGTCATCCGCTTTGCAGCACAATCCAAGTACGCACGATGCTTTACCAACCAATCCATGCCCAGAATAAGATCGAACTCATCGAAAGGCAGTTCCATCAAATCCGCCAAAAATATTTCTCTTTGAATTTTAAAAAGCACGTCTCTATATAATTTATTCACTACCACAGACTGTCCTAAAGGACTAAATACCGTCATCTCTCTATCGGTAATCTCAAATCTAATATTTAGATTTCCAGATATAGCACTAGCAACATACAAATGGGTAGATCCGATATCAATCAAAGCAATAACAGGTACATCAGAGATGAAGAACGTACTGGTTATCACATCAGGGGCATCACCATCTTCTCGGTGTCTAACCGCATAAACTAACCCTGGCTGTCTCGCCTCCGTGTTACCCCTAAAGCCATTACCTCTACCCGGTGCACCTTGACCTCAAACTGTGCCATTACCACCTCGATCTGGTCCACGGCCCCTCGGTGGCTGCTGAGCGCCTCTAGTTGGCTGTGCATCAGAGTTACGAGCTTATTGAGTCAGAGCAGTCCATCGAGGAAAATTCTTAAGCTGATGATACTTAGAACCACATTTGAAGCATCCACCGGTTCTCTTCCAGCATTCACCAGAGTGTCATCTCCCACAGTCAGCACATGGTTGAATCTGATTGGTAGCCGTAGGTGCTCTAGCTTGAACTGATTCATCATTCTTGGGCCTCATATGAAACCTTTTAGCAGGACCCGAATACCTAAAGTCCCTCTTGTTCTTGCCTCTTTCTTGGTTCTAACGTTCTGAGTTCTTAGCCTCTTCAGCTATTTTGGCTTTCTTCACTAGCGTGGCAAAAGTCCTTTCTTGTTGCAGGGTAATCAGTACCCGCAACTCATCATTCAACCCGTCCTCAAAACGCATACAGTGTTCATGATCAGTTGGCACTATAGTTCGAGCATAGCGACTCAAACGTAGAAATTCTGCTTCATATGCTGCCACAGTCTTACTTCTTTGAACCAAATTAAGGAATTCCTTCCTTCTGGCATCCACATAGCTTGCCCCAACATACTTTCCTTGGAATGCAGTTTTGAAGAAATCCCAAGTAATACGTTTGGCCTGAGTTCCTTCCCTAACAGTGAGCCACCATTGATACTCCTCGTCCCTCAACAAGGACACAGCTCCTCTTAGTTTCTGCTCGGCAGTACACTCCAGGTCGTCCATAATCTGCTCCACAGCCTCAAGCCAATACTCCGCAACATTTGGGGCTACTTCCGAGATACCCCTAAAAGTCTCAGCACCATTTGATCTGAGTCGCTCCGTTATTGATCCACGAGCTACTGGTCCTGATCTAACCCCAGCAACCCTTTCCAAGATTTGTAACATTTCTTGGGACAGAGCAATGTCTTCTCTCATACGGTCAGGTGATCCATTTTCTGACATAAGTGATAGGCGCATCCATTTCTGGCATATGCCCCGATGCCTCAAACACAACTCTAACACCTCGGCCTCTACCACGACCACGTCTACCACGTCCACGTCCTCTAGTGCTCATATTGACTATTTCGTTTTAATCTGATTACAAGTTTTATGAATTAGTATTCTAACTATGAGATATAGGAGGTATAGTTGTTTTCGTAAACGTATCCTATAGTCTCAATCTCTATAGTTTCAACATCTAAAACTAAAAGTTCTAGAGTGTTCCTATAGTCATATCACAATAATAACAATCATTAAATTTTAATACACTTACTTGACTTGGTGCCGGATACTCATGGTGCCATACTACATTTAAAAACATAATTCAAATAGTTTTGAACAATAAATGTTGTTGAACCCACACCACAGCCGAGTTTTGAACCAGGCTCTGAAACCATAAAATGTAAAACCCCAAACCCGGTCTATGCGTTAAGACCAAATTTGACATGTCACACAAAATGAACATACACCTAGTCTTTTAAAGATTTAAAGAAAACGGATTTTAAAAAACATTTTAGCGTGGAGTTATTGAAAACTAAGTTTGATTACTAAATCTAATAATTTGGGTCTTAAAATTTATAAATTGAAACTTAGGAAAAATTGATTTAATATTTTGAGAAAATTTAAAGAGTTCGAAAGTAATTTGAAAACAAAAATTTAAAAATATTATTACGAGAAAAATTATCGAGTTAAAACTATTTAAGAATGAAACCCTTTTAAATACGTTTATTTAAGAAAAACGTTTAATTCTATTTTAGAAAAATAATCCCACTTAAGTATTTAAAGCATATTATAAAATCCATCCACAAGTAAAACATCCATAAAAATTTAACAAGAGGCCTTATTACAAAATAGCAAAAATAATAAAAAGTACTTAAAAAGAAATCTAAAATTTAAATAACCTATTATTCGTAGTATGGCCTCCACTGAGTCGTCACCGGCCTAAGCCTCCATCACTGATCATTACCTGAGGAGGGTAAAGAAAACAGGGTGAGTTACTTAGAACTCAGTGTGTAACTCACTTACCATTGTCACTGGGCCAAAAATTCAATTAAGCATTTATCGGGCCAAAGCCCATTTAAAATCATAACATAATATCATATATAACATGCATGTGTTATGCAATTTCCCAACCAAACCTAGTTTTCCATCCGCTGCACACCACACGTACCAACTAACACACCTGTCGGGAGCTTTAGTCACCCACCCCGCCAACCACCAAACTGGGCATTAAGCCATATATCAAACTGGGCATTAAGCCATATATCAATTTGTGGATAAGTCACCAGAATTTTGTAGCAAAGCTACCTGAACTTCTTTTCATCAAAATCCCAACCCATGCAAATCATGTATATAATATGCATATCCAATTACAATATTTCATTCATATAATTATTACGAACAATATGGCCCATTTATCACATATCACATTTGGCCCATTTATCACATATCACATTTGGCCCATTTATCACATATCACATTTGACCCATTTATCACATATCACATTTGGCCCATTTATCACATATCACATTTGGCCCATTTATCACAGTCTTAATACTAATTTTTATAGTTTCTACCAAAATAATGATAATTACGCCATCTTACCCGATTTCACTAACAAGTGACTAAATCAAGCGATTTACCATTAGTCACAATATAAATATCTATCCCATGAAATATGGTGTGAGATTACACACCTGATTACGGTAAGCACTACACTTTCCTGATCGTTAACACCTAAAAATATTTTAACGCTCGATTAGATCATTAACACTTATAATAAATCCATTCTAAGATAAGCGATCTAGATTTTTACCCTCAAAATCTCGAATAACTACTATTTACCGGTTCTCTCCGGATGACGGTTCACAACTCGTTGGAAAACCCTAAACAGCAAATGGCTCAGAACTGCGAATAACCTCGAATAATTGATTTTCACCAGAGGAGGGTCCACAACCCGGTGGAAAGTCTCGAATTGCCGAAACGGCCCTACGTTTGAATTTAGGTGTTGGGATCGTCAATCCACTCCTTTTGAGATCATCACTAGATTTTCCTTTCAACACATAACTACGAGCCTCCATTCGTTAGATCTTCAATAAATCAATAATCTATTAATAGTATGGACTTAACAAAATGGTATAGATAGGCTTACCATGAAGTTCTAAGTGATCCACGAATAAATACCTATATAAAATAATCAGTTACTCCTTTCCATACTGTTAATCCTCTTAATAAATAAAGGATGATCATGAAATCCGTGAAGAATTCTTACCTTGAAGGTTTTTTATCCGAATTCTAGTGATTACGAGATAACTTCGAAGAAATGGTAATTCGGCCTTTCTTTATTTCACTATAAAGACGAAAAAGAATTTGTCTAAGAGAGAGGTGGATGATGCCATTTTCGGTAAAAAGACCCTCCCAATCTAATATATATAGATTCGGAAAAGAAAAGAAAAGAAAAGAAAGCATTGAAGAGGGTTCTTACCAATTGATCATTGAAAGGGTTCGTGAGTTGAAAGAATGAGTGAAAGAATGACCGAGAAGGAAAAAATATATGTGAAGAGAAAGATTTGGCTAAGGAGATGATCATTGACATTCGGCCATGGTGAATAATTAGGGAGAGAGATGTTTGAGAGTTTTTTGTAAGAAGAAAGAAGGAAGAAAAAGAAATAGAAGATAGGGTGTTTATGTGTCAGTTTTCAAGGATGGAAGATGAACAAAGAAAGAGTCTTATGGTTGGTGTGTATTCGGCCAAAGGGAAGAAAAAAGAAAATGAATTATGCTTCTTCAAAGTTGCATGGTTTCGGCACAAAAGAGAAAAGAGTTTGGAGAGAAAAGAAGATGATACTAATTTGGTCAAAAAGAAATGGCCAAACAACCAAAAATTTTCCTATTGCTACAACCATATTCGGCTAGGGAAAGGGTTTGTAGAGAAAGGAAAATAATGCTCATATTGATAAAGAAATTGACCAAACTAGCTCCTAATCCCTATCAAGCTACTAACAAAATTCGGCCAACCTCCCTAGCCCCAAAAATGGTCCATGTTCATAGCCATCAAGGATCAACTTTTGGCAACCTTTCTTTCCATAGCACATTCCACAAATTAAGCCATTTGTTCCCTTACTCGCCTTATCCTATTGATTCCTTTCCTCAACTTCAATGTTTCCTTAATCCATTTAGCCACCTTACCATAAAATTAAAAGTCCAACATACCTATAAATGAAGCTTGGTGACACTTGATAGGAGAGTGCAAAATTTAAGTCACAAAAATGCATACCAAGAGATTCGAACCTCTCCCCTCAAGACAATACATATGGTGCATATCCTCTTAACCAATAGCTCATTTATGCTAGATACTTACTCAAAAATTTCCATATGCTATAAATCCACTGACTCCCTCTCTTAAAGTACCATATGATAAAAATTTTCACTAGGTCCAAATAGATCCCAAGCCTTCTCAGGACCTCTTTAACAAACAAAATTAATAATCTAACAAGCTTAATTGCCAATTTAATGTAACACATACAAACTCAAATTCTAGGTTGTTACAGGTCTAAACTGGACTATTAAATTCTCCCCTCTTAGGGATTTTCATCCCTGAAAATCTTACCGATGAACAGGTTTGGGTAACGTTCTCTCATAACATCCTTGGGCTCCCAAGTAGCTTCTTCAACCCCGTGTTGATGCCATAAGACTTTTCCTAAAGATATTTTCTTATTTCTCAATTCTTTCACTTCACGATCTAAACTCGGATCGGTTCTTCCTCATATGTCATATCGGATCCAATCTCAATCTCAGACGGGGAAATTATATGTGATGGGTCTGATCAATATCGTCGAAGCATCAAAACATGAAATACGTTATGGATCTTATCTAATTTAGGTGGAAACAACAGTCTGTAAGCAATTGGCCCGATATGCTCTAAAATTTCATACGGTCTAATGAATCTCGAACTTAATTTGCTTTTACGACCGAATCAGAGTATTTTCTTCCACGGCGAGACTTTTAAAAATACTTTTTCCCTGATCTGGAACTCAATATCTTTACGTTTCAAGTCTACGTATGACTTTTGACTATCTGATGCGGCTTTCAAACTGTCACGACTCACTTTCACTTTCTGTTTAGTATCTTTGATCAAATTGACCCCGTGCATCTTATTCTCACTGAGCTCGGTCCAATACAAAGGTATTCGACATTTGTGACCGTACAAAGCCTCATAAGGTGTAATTTTGATTCTTGATTGAAAACTATTATTATAAGCAAATTCAATCAATGGCAAATATCGTTCCCATGTACCTTCAAACTCAAGAATGCAACATCTCAGCATATCCTCGAGTATCTGAATAATTTGTTCGGACTGACCATCCATTTGCAGATGAAAAGTAATGCTAAAGTATAATTTTGTACCTAATGCATCTTGCAATTTCTTCCAAAATCATGATGTGAACCTCAAATCTCTATCCGAAACAATAGAAATAGGTACTCCGTGTAATCTCACAATCTGAAAAATCTAAAACTCAGCAATTTTATCAAGTGAATAATCTGTGCGAACCGGAACAAAGTGAGCCAATTTAGTCAATCTATCTACAATAACCCAGATTGCGTCTTTCTTACTCGACAACAAAGGCAAACCTGATACAAAATCTATTGTGACTCTGTCCCATTTCCACTTAGGTATCATAATCAGCTGAAATAATCCAGAAGGTACCTGATGCTCGGCTTTGACTTGCTGATAGACCAAACATCTTGAAACAAAATCAGAGATATCTTGTTTCATACTAGGCCACCAGTAGAGCTATTTCAACTCATTATACATTTTTGTACTACCCGGGTGAATAGATAATCATCTGAATCAACTCTGAATTTCTCGGAACACATATTCGATCTTTGAACCTCAAACAACCTTCAGTATCAACCTAGAACTCTGACTCAATATTCACATCACATTGAGCCCATTTTGCTATCAATTCATTATCAACTTTCTAAGCCTCACAAGTTTGCTGAATAAATAACGGTTTCGCTTTCAACTCAGCTACTAACGAACCATCATCTGATAAGGTCAACTACATGTTCATCGCTCGTAAGGCAAACAACGATTTTTGACTCAAAGCATTAGCAACAACATTAGCCTTTCATGGATGGTAGTCAATCACAAACTCATAATCTTTTAAAAACTCTAACCATATTCGTTGTCGTAAATTTAGATATTTTTGAGTCATCAAATATTTTAAGCTTTTATGATCGGAATAAACATGACATTTTTCACCAAACAGATAGCTTTGCCATATCTTCAATGCAAACACAATAGCTGGCAATTCTAGATCATGTGTGGGATAGTTCTTTTCATGCGGCTTTAACTATCTTTAGGCATAAGCTATAACTTTGCCTTCCTGCATCAAAACACAACCCAAACCATTCAAAGATGCATCACTATAGATAACGAATTATTTACCCGATTCTGGTTGAACTAACATTAGAGCTTCAGTCAACAAAGCTTTCAACTAATCAAAACTTTTTTGGCACTTTTCTGACCACTCAAATTTAACATCTTTCTGAACGAGTCGCGTCATGGGGTTGCAATCATAGAGAAACCTTTTACAAATCATCTACAGTAACCCACTAGTCCCAGAAAATTGTGGACTTCAGACACATTTCTAGGAGGCTTCCAATCTAGAATAGCGAAATCTTATTGGGATTAACCTGAATACCCGATGCTGATACAATATGCCCCAGAAAACTGACTTCTCGTAGCCAGAACTCACATTTATTGAAATTTGCATACAACTACTTATCACGCAAAGTCTATAGCACTAATCTCAGATGTTCAACATGCTTGATTCATCACGGGAGTAAATGAATATGTCATCAACAAACACAACCACAAATCGATCCAAATATTGTCTAAAAATTTGATTCAATAGATCTATAAAAATAGCAGGTGCACTAGTAAGTCCGAAAGGCATAACTAAAAACTCATAATGTCCATACCTCATTCAGAAAGTAGTTTTCAGCACATCAGAGTCTTTAACTCGCAACTGATAGTAACCAGATCTCAGATCTATCTTAGAAAACACAATAGCCCCTTTCAACTGATCAAAAAATCATCCATCCCTGGCAAAGGATATTTGTTCTTTATAGTCACCTTATTGAGCTGTCGATAGTCGATGCACATTCTCATAGTTCTGTCTTTCTTTTTCACAACCAAAATCAGTGCACCCTAGAGAGAAAAACTCGGTCGTGCGAAATCTCTATCCGTCAATTCTTGCAACTGAGCTTTCAATTCTTTTAATTCAATCGGTGCCATTCTGTACAGAGCTATCGATATCGGAGTCATCCCCAGAACTACCTCAATACCAAACTCTACCTCTCGGATTGGTGGCAAACCCAGTAACTCTTCGTGAAACACATCCGAATATTCACACACAACTAGTACTGATTCTATCTTCTTTTCGGTCACTTTAGAATCTAGCACATAAGCAAAGTAAGCTTCACAACCCTTTCTCATATATTTCTAAGCTAACATTAAAGATATCACTACCGGTAAACCATTCAGATCATTAGACTCAATCTGAATAATTTCATCATTTGACATCGCAAATCAATAGTCTCACATATGCAGTTCACAATAGCATCATGCATGGTTAACCAATCCATGCCCAAAATTAAATCAAACTCATCGAATGGTAATAACATCAAATCAGCTGGAAAACATGAATCTCAAATCATCAACGGACAATTCTTATGTACTTTATCAACAAAACACATCGACCTAAAGGGTTCAATACTCTAATAACAAAATTAGTAGACTCTACAGGCAAAGTCTTATTGGATACTAATGTCTCACATACATAAGAATGAGTCGAACTAGGATAATCAATGCAACAACACTAGTATCATAGAAAGTGAAAGCACCAGTAATCACATCTGGAAATGAAGCTTCTTCGTAGGCGGGAATAGCCTAAGCTCTGGCAAATGCACAAGCCTCCGATCTAACAGTTGTGTCTTTTGTTCCTCTTTGACTGCCACTCACATTACCCGTATTTTTGGGTGGTCTACCTCGAGCTGACATGTTACTCAGTCTCGCATTCTGTACTATGTTTTGCTCAGCTAACTCAGGGCATTCACGAATGAAATGATCTAATGATCCACATTTAAAACAGGGCCGATCATTTAATCTACAACTATCGAGATGTCGTTTACTACAATATTTGTAATCCGGTTGATTTGATCTGGCATTACCAAAACTAGCTACTAAGGTAGCTCTCGAACTCACAACTGGTCTATCTCGATCCCATCTAGAATAACCCATAGTAGCCTTCAAAATGCTAAAGTCATCTCAAAATTTCTTTGATGCCTGATGGAATGACTTACCTGATGATCTCTTACGCGCATCTCTAGCTTCAAAGTCAACTTTTCTTTTCTCTTTTTCGAGCTCTTCAGCTTTACACGCTCGTTCAACAAGTACGACAAACTATTTTATTTCATAAATCCCAACTAACAGCTTGATGTCTTCATTCAACCCATCTTTGAATCTTTTACACATTATTTCTTCTGTCGAAACACACTCTCGGGCATATCTGCTAAGTCTCACAAATTCCCTCTCATATTCTATTACAGTCATATGACCCTGTTTTAGCTCGAGGAATTCTTTTTGCTTCTGATTAATGAATCTCTGGCTGATGTATTTCTTACGAAATTCAGTCTGAAAGAAGTCCCAAGTAACCCGTTCTCTCAAAACTATAGATATCAATGTATTCCACCAATGATACGCGGAATATCGAAGTAATGATACAACACATTTAATGCACTCATCAGGTGTACAGGATAGCTCATCAAACACATGGATCGTATTATCAAGCCAAAATTTAGCTCGCTCAGCATCGTCATCAATAGTGGCTCTGAATTGCTCGGCCTCTTGTTTCTTGATTTTATCGACCGGTGGCTTATTTATTCATACTGGATCAACAACTTGTGGCATGACGGGTTTTTGAGGAGGAATCGGTGGGGGAGATGGTTGTGGAATAGTCGGATTCATTTGGATATATTGAGTAAACCATTCATTCATCATTTGGTAAAAGGCTTGTTTAGCCTCTCCCTCTTGGTTACTCGAGGTCAATCGAGATTCAGTCGGCACTATCCCTTGAGTGGGAGAAGGTGCGTTACTTTTCACATCATCAGCTACGGCTCGATCGAGATCCATTTACTATACGAAAATACATTTCAATTCTCAGGAACCATCACACTATCGTAATTTATAAATATTTCATGTATAACTAGACACACTCATGCTACATTAGTCCCAGAATTGATTAAACCGTAGCTCTGATACCAAAAAATGTAACACCCCTAACCTACAACCATCACCGGTCTAGGGTTAAGAAGCGTTACCGGACATAACGGAACTTTACAATCATTTTACAAAAATAAATACATCTTCATCATATCATAACAAATTATATAAATAGAGTCCCTTAAATAGGTCCACGAGACCTTAAACATGCACTGGGAAGGGACCAGGACTAAATCGAACACATACAAATTTTTTTCGAAAATCAAACATTTTTCAAAGTTACAGAGCTCACACGCCCATGTGGGCAGGCCGTGTCCCTCACACGGTATCAGACACACTAGTGTGTCCAAGCAGTGGCAAAATAAGGCATACCTACTGACTTGCCACACGGTCGAAGAGATGTCCTTGTACTTGACCCATGGGCAACACTAACTTAATTCATATGGCCTGTTACACGCCCGTGTGTCTGGACCGTGTGCGAGTTTGACTTACTTTGAATTACAAACTTAAGAGACACGGTTGAGACACACGCCCCGTGTGCTCAACCATGTGGACAAATATAGGTCATTTGCAAGGCCAATTTGCCACCTAAAAATTGACTCAAACCTATAAGCACCAAACCAATCCAAATTCATATTCCAAAAGCATACAAAACATACTAAAACATGCACAATTTGAATCTTAACCACATCATTCATTTGCATATACAACTCTTACTCAAATATACCAATTTCAACCATCAACTTTCCATCATAGACATATAACTAATACTTCATCTAAAACATTTCAATTCATAGAAATTTCTCATCATTTACATATCCAAAATCAAACATGTACTCACTTATTTATGTACCATTTCATTTGCCATTCATGAGCACATTATATCTTTCCAACTTATGCATCAATAAACATAAACTAAACTCATCCAAAACACATTCATTAGCAAGCATTTTACATGGATATATTTACACATCTCAAAACATTGCCTAAGTTCTCTAGACTATACATGCCATACTAGAATATGTACACATTCAAAAGGTACCAAAATATAGTTTGATAGTGTAGTGATGATTCTCGACGATCCCCGAGCTTTCTGTGGCTTTAATAATCTATAAAATAATGAACAAACATACACAAAAAGTAAGATATCATAGCTAAATAAGTCATAAGCAAATAATGAACAAATAAACATTTGCATTTAAATCAACTAACCAAAATCAAATAAACAATAACCAATTATACATTTAATATGCTTGCAACTCAAATATTATCATATTTACGGTAGTAATATAACATCAATGTTCAAATTTAGATATACTCATAAGCATATATAAATTTATCTTTTACCATGTCCAATTCATGTATTCATCATAAACATATACTTACCTTGTTTTCATATACATATCACAAAGCACATACTTGAATCTTTTAGTTCGTTTTCACATCTAATCTCATCTCGATAATGCCATTGAACCATTCGAAATTAATAAGGATACTCGGATAGTCGAAAGGCTCGTACAATGCCAGTGTCCTAGACATGGCCTTACATGTAATCACATATCGATGCCACTGTCCCAGACAGGGTCTTACACGAATCAAATATGATGCCAATGTCCTAGACATGGTATTATACGTAAGCACAAATTGATGCCAACGTCCCAGACGTGGTCTTACACGAAAACACATATCGAAATCCTTTGTCATGACATATGTATCCTAATTGTTCCTAAGGTTCGTACGGGGCTTTCGGACGTCTTATCTCGATAATTTCAAGCTCGTAAATATTTCTCCCATGCTCAATTCATTTCATCATATTCATTCACATAAATAACAATTCAATTCGGCACTATTAAAATAGATACAGTAAAATTTAACAACATTTATTTACTTATGAACTTATCTCAGATAACGACGGATGAAATCAACTACTCGTCTACTTTCGACTTCCCCCGATCTAATTTCATTTTCTTGCGTTATTGATCTAAATAAATTAAAATTTAACTAATTTAATCAAACATTCATTCAATTTAATCTAAAAAACATAATTAGGCCTTTTTACACATTAGCCCTTATAATTTCACAGTTTTGCATTTTAGTCCTTATTTCACAAAACACAAAATATTCAAAATTTAACCACACTATAGCTTGGTTGAATCTTCCTATAGTTCATCTAAGTCCATGCATTTCATTTATTTCACATTTTAGTCTTTCAAAAAAATTATTTTCACAATTTAGCCCAATTACTCAAATTCATCAAAAATTTAAAGACAAAACATATCAATCTATCACTTATCTTTTATTTTCCATCTTCAAACAATAAAACCACAAGCTATCATCAATGGCAAAACATAATATCATCATCAAATTCTAAAATTAAAATATGGGCCTTGTACTACTAGAAGCAACGATCACAAAAACGTAAAAATTATCAAAAATCGAACAAAAATCATACCTTAATCAAGCCAAAACCTTAGCCAAACCCTAGCTATATTTTTCTTTTTCTTTGTATTTTTGGCTAGATGAACAATTTATGGCTTAATTTATGCTTTTGTTTTATTTAATATAAACTTCTTAATCAATTTACTACACATTTAACCTTTTATTAACAAATAAACTTTATATATATCAAGGCCATTAATGTCCATTATCAAAAAAAAAAATGTTTTAACTACCTCATAAAGCCACCATAGTCACAAACCAACTCAATTTAAACATATTAGCATATAGATTGTCACTTTTGCATTTTATTCAATTAAGTCCTTTTATCAAATTAAGTACACAAACAGTCAAATTAAATTACGAAAATTTCTCACATGTAAATTCACATACTAAAACCCCAAAAAAATAATATTAAAATATTTTTTTACTCGGATTCGTGGTCTCGAAACCACTATTCCGATAAGGTCTAAACTGGACTGTTACACATAATCACATTCATTAACAGGCCACATCACATGGCTACATATATTTTTATATATTTTAAAACATAACATAAGTTCTCTAGCCTATACATGCCATACTTCTATATGTACATTTTCAAAAGGCACCAAAGTATAGTTTGATAATGTGGTGATGATCCTTGATGATCCTCGAGCTTCCAATAACTTCGATAATCTATAAAACAATGTAAATACATACAAAGTAAGCTTTCAAAAGCCTAGTAAGCCATATACAAATAAAATTATCATATAGAACATTCATAAACCATTTCATTTGCATAAACAATGGCATAACATAATAGCAAATTCATAATTCTCATTTGGCTCAATTATTCCTAGCCACTTACTTACAAATATATCACATCTCTATGTAGCTCATTTAATCATAGCACATTTGTATATATCACATTTCATTTCAATGTTCTCAAATAGGTACCTCAAATCCACATTTTTTCACATATACTTACTTTTCATACTAGAACTTTGCTTATATTTCAAATGTACCTGCGTCAGTAACACATTTCACATAATCATTCATTTCACGGAATGCCCGTTAAACCGTTCGAAATCTATAAGGATACTCTAATAACTTAGAAATTTTGTATAATGCCAATGTCCCAGACGTGGTCTTACATGTAATCAATATCGATGCCACTGTCCCAGACATGGTCTTACACGTAAATAATAAATCGATGCCAACGTCCCAGACATGGTCTTACATGATAAGACAAATCAGAAACTTATGTCAGGACATATGTATCCTAACTATTCCTAATGTTTGTATGGGACTTTTCTAACATTTATGCATATTTGAAACTTTTCCGAACTTCACGTCTTCAACTCTGTAACATCCTGAATTAATGGGCCAATGCATTTAATGTGTGGTTATGTTTAATGAGAGTGTTAGGGGTCCAGAATGGGCTCAAGAATTGGGCCAAGGCCTTAATTGAATTCTCTGGTTAGACACTCTAGTGGAAAGCCTCATAAGATAGGGCTTAAAAGATGTTATCTATGTTTTAAATACAAAGTGGGCTTGTGGCCCAGTGGTAAAGTGGCGCCACTTAGAGAGCAAGGAGGTGGCGTCAACTGAGGAGGCCCACATTCAAGTTACATGAAGCCCAATTCTTTTAATTAAAGTTAGCTAAAGTTCAGAAATTAATTATGTAGAGTTGGACGACAACAAGGCTTAAATATAGGAGGATTTATTTGAGTATATAATAAAGATAATATGGTAGATAAAAGGAGGAAATTTAGGATCTGATCTGCTGGTCACAGTAGTGGCTGAATTTCCAACTCTAGTGGAAGGAGGAAATCAATTTTGATGAGGCAAAAGGGGGGTACCAAAATTTCCCTTGTTAATTAAGTAGTTTTAGTTTTCAAAAGAGGGCAATTTTGACTTTCGGTTAGTGTGTGTGCCGAAAATCTGATTAAAGAAATAGGGTACTTCTTAATTTCGGCATTTATTCTCATTCTCTTCTCTTGGTTATTTCCTTTCTCAAAAAGCCAAAAACTCCTAAAGTTCCATATTCTTCTTCTTCTTCTTTTCTACTATAGTCGAATACCCTAGTGTAAATTCTTTTCCTTTCTTTTTTTCCTGCCGACTTCTTCAGTAAAAGCAAAAATCTTCTTACCGATTTCATCTTTAAAAGCTGAAATCTCCATAGATTTCTTTGAATCATCTTCTCTTTTTGATTTTTACAAAAAGTCAGAATCTTCTCTCAAGAGTTAGCCAAAACCCCATATTGAGGTAAGTGTCGACTCTTGTTATTCCTTAAGATCTCTTTCAATTTTTAGGGGCTAAGGCCGAATGGCCACTTAGTTTGTTAAGGATGTCAATTAGACTAGTACTTCCTATCTTTTTACGTGTTGGGTGACATTCGAGAAGTGAAGAAGATAGCGGAGATCTAAAAGTCAAAATCATTAGTTTTTGAATCTCATATATCTCTCTTTTTGGGATTTCAAGGTAAGGGGTTCTATTTAGATTTCCATTAGATTCGCTATCGTGATTGTGATCTTAACCATATGTTATGATGGTAGCAACTGATAAGGTCTTTTGATGGAATCAAATATTGATCAGGAGAATGAGGGGATTGGATCTGTTAAACCAATCCCTAAGTTTAAGCGGCGATGTCGTGATTTGGGATTGGCCACCGGGTTGTGGGTGGCTTGAATAAAATCTTAGGTATTAGCGATCATAGTGGCTCTTGATAGTGTCGACTTAGACAATATCGTCTTGTCAATAATCAGGTGTGTGGATCTCTATCACACTAGTTAATCCGTATTATATGTATGTTATGGGCTAAAAGTCGGATAAAGAGGCTGTATGAACAGTCGTAATACCCAAAAAGGGTAGGCAAGGGATGCCAGGTACGTAATCATAAAAACTTCTCGATGTGTCTCAAAGTATGTGAAAGTATGTGATCTGTTTAGATAGTTTAATGTTCAGATTCTTGCTTGTATGTATGCATGGGATGGGATTGATATGATGAAGGGGAGCAGGTCGTGAGGCGATCGGTGGGTTTGCCACATAGGTCACATAGTGATCGGTCTTTATGATAGGCAGCACAGCTGTCGGTATGGTGTGTAACAGTGATCTAGCACGATCTCTGCTCGAATGTCGCACATTAGCCTTTGAACGATTATACTCATCTCAAAATTTATTTGATGCATACTGAATTGGTTTACTTTAAGATCTCTTTCTTACATCTCTAGCTTCTAACTCAACTTTTCTTTTCTCTTTCCCGAGTTCTTCGACTTTACATGCTCGATCAACAAGCATAAAAACTCTTTTATTTCCAAAATTTCGACTAACAAATGGATATCTTCATTCAAGCCATCTTCAAATCTTTTACACATTATTTCTTCGATCGAGACACATTCTCGTGCATATTGGCTCAGTCTCACAAATTCTCGCTCGTATTCTGTAATAGACATATGTCCTTTCTGAATTCAAATTGAAAGAAATCTCAAGTAATTCATTCTTTCAAAACAACAAAATCAAAGTTTTCCACCATTGATAAGTTGCGTCTCTCAACAAAGAAATAGCATATTTCACACATTCCTCAAGGGTACACGACATCTCATCAAATACTCGAATCGTATTCTCGAGCCAAAACTCAACTCTCTCAGCATCATCATCAGTGGTAGCATGGAATTCTTCGGCCCCATACTTTCTAATCTTATCAACCGAAGGTTTATTCAGGCGATTCGGATCTATAACTTGAGGAGCTAAAGAACTTGCAGGGGCGGAAGTTGAGAAACAGCCGGATTCGCTCTAACATACTGAGTGTACCACTCATTCATCATTTGGAAGAAGGCTTATTTAGCCTCTCCTTCTTGACCGCTAGTACCTGGTCTAGAATTAGACTGCGCTGTCCCTTGAGTAGGAACAGGCGCATTACTTTCTACATCGTTAGCTACAGCTCGTTTGGGATCCATTTACTATATGAAAAACACATTTTATCTTTCAAGATTTATCACACTATCATAGTTCATATATATGGCATGTATAGCTAGACTCTTACACGCTACATTAGTCCTAAAATTATCTAAACCATAACTTTGATACCAATAAATTGTAATACCCTTAACCTGTATCCGTCACTAGACTAAGGTTAAGAGGCATTACCGGACAAATTGGAACATTTCATACTCATTTCACATCATCAATCATACATCATCATATCACAATAATTCATATACATATAGTCCCTTTAGAAAGTCTACAAGACCTTAAACATACTTTAGAGAGGATCTGGGACTAAACCAATCTCATACGGAAACTTTGCGAATTTAGAAATTTCTCCTTTAAAACAGGGCAAATGCCCGTGTGGTTAGGTCGTGCTCCACACATGGTCGTGCCTTGGACCATGCCTCAGCCCGTGTGCAAAATGACCTGAATCACACGGCCTGTCACACGCCCGTGTGTCTGGCCCGTGTGCAACACTGATTTGAGTCACACGGCCTATCAAACACCCGTGTGTTTGGCCCGTGTGAAATTCTAACTTACCTTGAATTGGGACAGTGAAGAATAAGGTCGGGACACACACCGTGTGCTCAACCGTGTGGGCAATTATAGGTCATTTGCAAGGCTGGATTGCCACCCATTTTGGGTCATACCTACAAGCATCCAACAAAGCATCATTTTATGACCTAAAAGCAACCAAAACATGTTATTTTCAATATTATAACCTCTCATCAAAACAACTAATCTTTGCATCACATAACATGGCCTAAACTCATCCATAATCACATTCGTTAACAAGCCACCTCACATGGCTACATTATTTTTACGTAATTTCAAAACATAACATAAGTTCTCTAGCCTAAACATGCCATACTTCTATATGTACATTTTCAAAAGGTACCAAAGTATAGTTTGATAGTGTGGTGATGATCCTCGATGATCCCGAACTTTCAGTAGCTTCGATAATCTATAAAAAAATGTAAATACATACAAAGTAAGCTTTCAAAAGCTAAGTAAGGCATATACAAATAAACTTATCATATATAACATTCATAAACCATTTCATTTGCATAAACAATGGCATAACATAATAGAAAATTCATAATTCTCATTTGGCTCAATTATTCTTAGCCACTTGCTTACAAATATATCACATCTCTATGTAGCTCATTTAATCATAGCACATATGTATATATCACATTTCATTTCAATGTTCTCCAACAGGTACCTCAAATCCACATTTTTTCACATATACTTACTTTTCATACTAGAACTTTGCGTATATTTCAAACGTACCTGCATCGATAACACATTTCACATAATCATTCAATTCACAGAATTCCCGTTAAACTATTTAGAATCTATAAAGATACTCTGATAACTTGGAAAGTTCGTACAATGCCAACGTCCTAAACATGGTCTTACATGTAATCAATATCGATGCCACTGTCTCAAACAGGGTCTCACACGAAATCATATACAATGCCGGTGTTTAATAAATCGATGCCAACATCCCAGCCAACATCCCAGACGTGGTCTTACACGATAACTCAAATCGAAAACTTATGTCATGACATATGTATCCTAGCTATTCTAAGGTTTATACGGGACTTCACGGACATTTATGCATATTGGAACTTTTCAAACTTCACGTATTCATATACAATAATAATTCAATTTAAACACATTTATTTTTATATCGACTTACCTCGTCATGCAGACACAAAAGGATGGAAACGACTACCTTTCAATGGTCAAATTTTGGATCTATATAAATTCAAATTTGTGTATGGATCATAGACACATTTAGGTATTTTACAATTTAGCCCTCACATGTTCACATAAGTATTTAATTGTGCTTGTGTATGGAAGGAAATGACACAATTAAATGTGCAAGAAAATGACACAATTAAATGTAGCTTCGATGGTTAAGGGTCCCGAGAAGTGTTAGAGAAGTCACAGGTTCAAACATGGGCTTTAGGAAAAAAATTAGTTTTTAAGTGAATAAAACCCTTGGTGCTTGATAGTAGGACTTTTAGATATGTATGGTTAAAATATGACACAAGGAGCTGGTTGGTACGGTGGTTAGTGGCATGGTTTAAGTTGCAAGGGAGCTCGAGTTTGAATCCCATGGAATGCATAGGGATATTTATTTTATTTCTTTGAGGTGAGAGAGGTGGAGTTTAACTGAAACTCTGCTAGATGAGGTTTGAATTGGTTAAGGAGGAGAGAATCGGGGATGCGCTTGGTAGTTGGGTGATTTGGAGGAGAATTAGGAGGAGGAAATCAATGAAATCAAAACTTGGAGAGTTGTAGCCGATTAGGGAAGCTTCTGTATACAAATTCAACTAGGGGTCTCCATCGTGTGCATTTCAGCAATTTGAGAGCATTTTAGGATATTATTATTGTGCCAATTTCGAGTTTTGGGTGTTGTGACAACTAGTCTTGGTATTTTGAGTTCGAATTTTCCTGCTTTCTCCTCTTTTGCGATTTCGTGCTTTACCTTGGTGATCAAATTGCTTTTGGGCATTTTCTTTGCTTATTTCTTTAAGTCGAACCTTATCTCTCTACTATTGATCTTAATCCTTCATTTGGCCGAACCCTTGTCCCTCTTCTCTCACAATCAAAGTCGACTACACTATTATTCTTTCCCTCTTTATTCACCTTTCTTCTTCTCTCAATACCTCTTTTTGTCTTGGTCAAACTTAACATTTCTCTTTTTCTATTATTCTTATTTTGTTTCCTCTATACTTTTACAAGTCAATTCTCCTCCTCTCTTGTCCCTTGAACTCTATTTTTCCCTCTTAAATACTAAGCGGACTACTCCTTATTATTTTGGTCTCAGTTTTACAAGACTTCATAGAAATCGTTTGGCACTTGTATGTTCCTTTTCTAGTTCGCTATTATTCCAAGTATTACCGAGGAGTGAAAGGTGTAAGTGTTCTCGAGTGTCGAAACCTTGTATCCTAATAATTGATTAAGGTATTTTCGACACCTTGTTGTTGGGTATAGGCCAATGACTCTTAGATACTGGAAGTGTTATGTATAAGGTTTTGGGCTATATTCTAGCCGGTTCTATCTATCTGTCTATTGTGTGTGCAGTTGAGAGCCAAGATACATGTGGTTAATTCTAGCCACGATCTAAGTGCATTTGGCCATACTCTATTCGGTCAAGGTAAGCAAGAGGATTGTTTGGGGATTTGATGACTATGAACACTGTTAAGTAAAAGACTAACTGAAAGTTTGAATCAATGTAGGTTGGTGCCAGGAGGAGTTTCGCTAGGTAGTTGGGTGATTTGGAGGAGAGAATCAGGGGATGTGCTTGGTAGTTGGGTGATTTGGAGGATAATTAGGAGGAGGAAATCAAGGAATTCAAAACTTAGAGAGTTGTAGCCGATTGGGGAAGCTTGTGCATGCAAATTCGACTAGGGGTCTCCATTGTGTGCATTTCGGCAATTTGAGAGCATTTTGGGATATTATTGTTGTGTCAGTTTCAAGTTTTAGGTGTTGTGACAACTAGTCTTGGTTTTCTCGAGTGCTGAATTTTCCTGCTTTCTCCTCTTTTACGATTTCGTGCTTTACCTTGGTGATCAAATTGCTTTTGGGCATTTTCTTTTCTTATTTCTTGAAGTCAAACCTTGTCTCTCTACTATCGATCTTAATCCTTCATTTGGCCAAACCCTTGTCCCTCTTCATCAAATTCAAAATCTTTATCAAATTCAAAAATTGGGTTGTGCTTGGTAGTTAGGTGATTTGGAGGAGAATTAGGAGGAGGAAATCAAGGAATTTGATCAATGGAATATCTCAAAATCTTCATCAAATTCAAAAATTAAAACATAGGCTTGATAGATTACTAAGCAATGATCACAAAAACAAAGAACTTATCAAAAACGGATCAAAAGCACATACCCGGTTGATTCTTAGACAATGGCCAAATGTTAAGAACTAAAACCCTTTTTCTTTCTTCAATTTTCAGCAAACAAAGATGATAATGGCTATATTTTCATGTTTGTTTTATTTTATTACACATTTATAACCATTTTACCAATTTAACCTTGATGATTTTAATGATAAAACTTATAATATATGCCTATTACCATCCATGCATGCTCCCAATGGTGAAATTTCAATTTAAAGACTCCACATTATTAAAACAATAGCAATGTAGCACTTTAACAAATGTCAAATCACTTTGACATTTTATGTAATTAAGTCCTTTTTTGCAAATTAAGCGCACAAACGATCAATTTAAATCACAAAAATTTCACACATACCAATTTGCATACTATAGACTCGAAAAATAATATCAAAATATTTTTCTGACTCGAATTTGTGGTCCCAAAACCACTATTCTAACTAAGGTGTAAACCAGTGCTTTCAACTCTTTTAACTCAGTAGGAGCCATTCTATAGGGTGCTATAGATATCAGTATTGTTCCTGATACAAGATCTATAGAGAACTCCACTTCTCTAACTAGTTGTAAACTAGGTAATTCCTCCGAAAATACATCAAGGAATTCACAAACAACCGACATTGACTAAATCTTCGACTCAACTACTTTAGTATCTGATATGCAAGATAAACATAATAACCCATTCTGACATATTTTTGTGTTGATATTGCTGAAATCACATTAGATAACCCATCCAATCTACCAGATTCAACATGGAGTAACTCACCATTCTGACATTTCAACACAATATACTTTTGTTTACAATTTACCATTGCATTATGCTGAGTTAGCCAATCCATACCCAAAATAACATCAACTTCATCAAAGGGAAATAGCATCAAATAAGTCGAGAAACAATAACCTTTTACCATCAACAAGTCATTTTTACAAATTTTATCAAGGGGTTTGATACTTTAACCACAAATTTAGTAAATTCAACTGGTAAATTTTTAAAGACACTAATTTCGTGCATGTGTATAAATTTGTTGAACCAGGATCAATCAAAGTAATAATATCAGTATCAAGTAAAGAAAATGTATTGGTAATGACATCTGGTGTAGAAGCATCTTCTCTAGCACAAATATCATATGTTCTAGCCAGTGCTTGTGTTTTAGATTTAACAGTTGTATCCCTTGTAGTACCTCGACTGCCACTAGCATTACCGGGGTGATGGGGTAGTCTGCCTCTCGAGGCGGGATTAATCGGCTTTAAAGTTTGTTCAATATCTTTTTCAATCCTTTCTGGGCAATCTTTAAGGAAATGATCAAGAGAACCACATTGTTAATAGGCTCCACTTCTTAAACAACATTCCTAAAAATGAAACTTATTTCAATATTTACCTTTCGGTTTGGGATTACCGACACTTTTAACACTGGTTACAGATGGAGACAAGGTCCTTAAGTTATAGCATTAAGAGCCTCGCTCTTTTCCAAAATATATCGTAAATGTGGTAGAATGATCATGATACTTCTTTGATTTATTTGAAAAAGATGATTGTGATTTACCCATAAATCTTTTACTAGAAATTTGGGCTTCTTTCTCTTCTTGTTTCTTTTCTTTACTTAATTCTTCAACTTTGTTTGCTTGATCATCTAACACCACAAATTCCCTCAATTCAAGGATTCCAATCAATAACTTAATGTCTTCATTTAAGCCCTCTTCAAAATGTTTGCACGTATCAGCCTTAGTTTGAAGCCACTTTCTGGCATACTTGCTCAACTAAATAAATTCCGCTCATACTCAGATACAGTCATGTTTCCCTGTTTGAGCTCTAATTTTTTTTAATCTAGAAATCTCTGATTGATATACTTCTTTCTAAATTCGGTTTGGAAGAATTCACATGTAACATTTTCTCTCGATACCACTGAAGTTATGGTATTCTGACAATGATAAGTTGTGTCTTTCAGTAAAGATACTGCACATTTTAAACATTCAGCTGGTGTGCAAGATAATTCATCTAAAACCCTGATGGTATTTTCCAACCAAAATTCAGCTCTTTTTGGACCATCATCAGTAGTAGCTCTAAATTCTTCTACCCCATATTTACGGATTTTATCTACTGGAGGCTTACCAGTTCTAACCACGTTCAGCACCCTGTGGCATCTTTGGAACCGGTTAAAGAGCAAGAGGGGGAGGTTGTTGTACAGCAGGATTTGTTCTCAAATACTCAACGAACCACTCATTCATCATTTGGAAGAAGGTTTGTTTCGCATCCTCACTTCGGCCCTCAGATTCCGGCTGTAATATCCCGGGTTAAGGGGTTAATTTATTTCTGGCAATTGTTGCATGTTTATTTCTTGCTATGATGTTGTTTTGGTGTTTTTGGGATTTAGTTGTAGGCTAGGTGTGAGCCTGGGTAGGTGGTGAAATTCTTGTTCTTGGGCTTTAGGGGATAGAAGCAGAAGGTGTTGGGGTTTATATTTAAATTAAGTGAAATTGTAGCACAAATGAGGAGCTAGCTAAGTGGCAAGGCATGCGCCACTTAGACCTTGGGTGTGGCGTCATCTACAAGGGGGAGGTCCAGAGTTCAAGTCGTAGAGCTCCCATTTTGTCACCCATTTTGGACGGCATGGAGGAAGAGGTAGAAGGCAAGTGGAATTCTACCATGGACTTGGTCAAACCGTTCAAAGGTAAGGTGGAGAGTGAAAGTAGGAGGGAGACTTGGTCTTTGCCATTTGAATTAGTGGTGTGTGAGTAAATGGGGGGAGTTGGCCGGATTTGGTGAGAGTTTGGGGGGAGAGGGAGTGTGTGGCCGGGTTTGAGGAGTGTTTGGGGGAGCTTGGGAAGTGCCAAATCTCCTTTGTGCATGTGTGTGTGTGTTTGGTCATATGCTTGTAGCTTAAGCCGAAACTTGTACTCTCTTTCTTTTTGCCCATATTCTCTCTTCTTGGAACCGAAAACCCAAAGCTTGGGTATTGCCGAATGCACTTGTAGCTCTTTTGTTTTTCTTTTTGTTTCATTTAGAAGCCGAATGCCTCTCCCACCCTCTGCTTCTTTTTCAACTTTGTTAAACCGAAACCTCTAGCACCTTATTGCCGAAAGTAAACCTTGTTTCTTCCTTCTTCTTTCCTTTGTGCAAAGCCGAAACTAGTGATCATTCCTTCTCATTTTCTTTCTTTTTGCTTCCACAACCCTTGTGCCGATCTTCCCATTTGATCCATACCATTTCATTTAAACCGAAACCAGCCTTTGTTTCTCATTATTTTTGAGCCGAATCCAGCATTTTCTTTCCTCTTTTCTTGAAGCCGAATGTTCTCTCCTCTTTCACCTCTCTTTCTTCTTGAAGCTTTGTGTTTTAACATCATCCATTTTTTTCTCTTCATCAAAACCGAAGCTACCACAAGCCTACCCTCGCCGATTTTGGCCTTTAGTAGTAAAACTTCATTTGCTTTTTCATTTTCTTCTTGAAACCGAAGTGACCCTCTCCACTCATCTCTCTTCGTTTCATCTCTTTTCCAAAACTAGTTAGCGAATCCTCCTTGTATTGGCCGAATCTTCCCTTCCCTTTTTATTTTGTTCTTTGGCCGAATCTTAGGGTGGTGTGGATTGCTTTTGGTAGTTCGTTTTCAAGCCTTGGAGAAGGTTCTTGGGTTAGGCCGAATGCTTTTTGGGACATCCGGGATTCGAAGCACTCAAGCGTAGCCTCGGTTCTTTGGTTGATTGTTCGGTAAGTGGTGGTAAGAAGGGGTGTTTGGATCCGATTTCGTTTAGTTTTCTTTAAGTTAAGTCATGAGGAGAGATTAACCATTTTTCTTTTCTAGGGTGTGATCGGTTGGTAAGAAGCAGTATTGGCTCGGGTTGATTGGAAACCTAACCATTCGCAAAGGTAGGATTTAACGCAACCCCTTGGGTTATTTACGTTGTTGGCGAATGGTATTGGGTTGATGTTAACCCTTTTTCGGCCGATTGTAGGATTTGAGTTGTAGAAGTGATCAAGGGACGTAAATCAATTTTAGGATTAATACCTTTGCTAATTCAGGTGTGTAAACTAACACACTTCTGTTTAGTAATATGATTAATAACCTGTGTGATGATTAATGAAACAGTGATGATTGGTATGATACCCTAATGGGTATGATTCTCGACTCTGTAAGTCAAGATATTATTATGAGTTTATCGATGATCTATGTGATACCATGGTCGTGGTTATATGTGACATGGGATATGAGGTTACATAATAGCATGATATGCATGATTATATGATATACATGATTACATGAGTATGGTATGTTGATGGGTGATACGAGTGGAGGAGCAAAGTGATATTTTGTGTCGACGAGCACCGGTGCTTTGGTAGCACACTTTGTGACTTTGGGTCACCAGAGGTTTGGCACCTCATTGCGACTTGTCCTCGTGGTTTAACCATAGTGGGTTGGCCCCACATGAGATATGGGATCGTCTGCTAGTGATTTGGTATCACACGATGGGTTGGCCCCATCATCGGATTTGTGACTTCGGTCACCGGTGCTTTGGTAGCACAAACGTGTCTTTGGGACACCAAAGGGTTTGGCACCACATTGACGGATATTGTGTCTTTGGGACACAAGTGTTTTGGTAACACATTGTGACTATATGTCACCGTGGTTTGGCACCAAAGTGGTTTGGTACCACACGGGGTAGAAAAGACGATATGGATGGTTAGGACCAAGGTTGCATTAATTATGTTGCTTAGTATGTTGTTTTGGGAGCGGGTTTACACATCGAGTCACTCGACTCACCCTCTCCTTTGACATTTCGGTGACTCGTGAGACGCGACATGGAGCCGGATGGACTCGGGTGCACATGCCATGCTTTAATAAAGGACTATTGAATTTGGGTACTTTAGCTTATTTACTTTACTTGGGTTTTATATTGGATTTGTAAAAGGCCTTTAATTTATGTGTTGGTGATGTTTATGTTTTTATTAGATTTTAATATGCCTTAACAACACAAGTTGGTATGAATTTTACTAAAATTTGGAAAGATAATGATTTCAAAATTATAACGAATGTGTTTTTAAACCATACCATCGGGTATTACACAATGTCTTTACAAGAAGCAAATTCAAATGATTTTCAAATCAAACTCAGATACTCCTAAGTCTAAAAGGGTTTTAAGTAACACTAAGAAACTACTAAGGTTTAAATGGTTTTAAACTCGTTTAGCCACACGACACCGTTAAGATTTCAAAATCTCCGGTTTCACATACTCCATCCGATTCCAAACAAGTCTACTCAAATTGCCTTCAAAATACACCGTGTTTACGCCGGCTTTTAACGAAAAATTTAACCTCTCACAAACATATTTTCCCGTAACATACCAGATTTGGACGTGGTGTCTTGTCCGGGTTTGGGGTGTTACATTTGTGGTATCGAGCCGTGTTCAAAAGTTTCTTGTGGGCCCGAGGCCCAAAATGTTTTAAAACTATAATTTTCAAGTATTCTGCTTTTAAAGTATGGTTTGAAGGGCATGGCACCGAGTCACCGGCACCAGTCCGCCCATGTAAGTACCCCGTACTATTTATTGTGATTGATATGATTGAATGGCTAGTGATAGTAAGATACTTTAGAGACTGAAACTGATAGGACTCTGTGGACTCGCGAAAACAAAGCTTCTTTAAAAATTCATAAGACTTTGCTTTAAACACGTGGAATAATGACCGATACATAAAATTTCTAATTGAGACGAGATTTAGTCATGAGTACCGAGGTGGACGTGGTCGTGGACGTGGTCGCGTAGGATGATCTGCTTCGAGCCCGTAGGTTCAGGGTGGTTCAGAGAATGAGATACTGGTTCGCCACCATGGAGGTGGTGAGTTCGTGAATGATCGGCGAGGATGCAGATATCTGAGCGATCTTGCGGGTGTTAGAAAGGGTAGCCGGAGCGGTGGAGGTGTAGGAGCTAGAAATCGTGCTGAGCGACTTGGCAAATGGGGTGAATTCTTTCGGTGTCTCGGTGTTGCTCCTAACATCGCCGAAAATCGCTAGAAGCGACGAACGGATCATGGACGATCCGGACCTAACTACCGAGGAGAAATTAAAGGAATCGATCACTTCTCGAGATGAGTCATACCATGGTGGCTCACGGTCCGTGATAAATACCGCAATGGAAGATCCGACTTGGGACTATTTCCGGCCGCTTATCGGAAAGAAGTCAGAGCTAATTACATAAATGAGCAATAAAAGCATTTCGGGTTAGTCCAGGAGCAAATCGGTCGAGCACGAGGCCGAAGTTTCGAGGTCGAGTCGGTATGCTGTGGGTATGGTGGCTCTTCAAGAGGAAAGGTGCGTTCGTTTCGAGGATGGCCTGCGAGACGAGTTAAGATTGTTGATTGCGCCCCAGCAGGAGCGTGAATTTGCAGTTCTAGTTGAAAAGGCAAAGGTTGCCGAGGGCATTAAAGAGTCTGTGAGGCAGAGTATGGATAGAAACCGTCACAAAAGGAGTTTTGGATCTTCTGGGTCATCGGGTAATCAGCAGAAGAGGGCTAGACCGAGTGGGCCGAATCAGTCGGGTAGGTTTGTTGTTGCTAGACAGGACCGCCAGACCAGAACTGCTGTGAGAAGGCTCATTGGGGAGGATGTTGGGCTGATGGTAGAGGTTGTTTTGAGTGTGGCTCATTGGACCACCGAGTGAGGGACTGTCCGTAAGTTAGCTAGGATTCATCAGAGAATCGGGCCGTGAATCAAGACAGAAATAATGGACCGCCGCAGAGGGGCCGAGGTAATGGCGAGGAGGTACTTGCCTGTCTGGGCCGTGGAGCACCGGGTGAGGTGCAGTAGTTCGAGGCCAGCGGTAGGGCTAGTGTATGTCATGAGGCGCCGAGAGGAGGGCGACGACCTGGACGTCATCAAGACGTTTTTGATTTTGGTTCTCCTTATACCGCTTTAATTGATGTGGGTCTACACACTCTTATGTTGCCGATGGTATAGTAGAGACTATGGATTTAGACTCGAGATATCTTCTAGGCGATGACCGTAATAAGCCCTCTAGGTCACTCAGTGGTAGATAAAGCAGATAGAGACGCACCTCTAGAACTCCAAGGGTATCTTTTGAGGTCGATCTGATGGAACCGCCGTTTGGGGAGTTCGATCGATTTTGGGGTGGTGGTGAGTAAGCATCAGCGAAGTTGGATCTGCGGCTAAGCGCATGGTTCGAAAGCACACCGAGGTGATGAAGTAGTTCGATCGGTAATAGGAGAAACTATCTGTCCAACTTGGTATCTGCTCAAAGCCGAGAAAATGGTCGAAAGGTCATGAAGCATATATGGTGCATGTGTATGCCTTGGAGGCTAAGGAGTCTTCTGTGGAGACTGTTCGGACAGTTAGGGAATTTGTGGATGTGTTTCCTGAGGAGCTTCCGGGTTTGCCACCAGATCGGGAGGTAGAGTTGGGATAGATCATTGCGGAATCGCACTCGTATCCATTGCTCCGCATGGATGGCACCTAAAGAATTAGTGGAGCTTAAGGCTCAAATCCGAGTTATTGGACCGAGGTTTTATCGTGCCAAGTATTTCGCCATGGGGAGCGCTTTGCATTTTGTAAAGAAGAAAGACGGCACTATGCGGATGTGTATAGACTACCGCCAACTGAACAAGCTGACGATCAAAAACAAGTATCCACTACCTCGGATAGATGACTTGTTTGATCAGCTGAAGGGGGCGTCGATTTTCTCGAAGATCGACCTAAGGCAGGTATCACCATTGAAGGTAAAAGAGGCGGATATCTCGTAAGACGGCATTTCGTACTCGGTATGGGCACTTTGAGTTCTTGGTTATGCCGTTCGGGTTGACTAACGCACCGGCAGCTTTCATGGATCTGATGAACAGGGTGTTCCAACAGTATCTAGATCAATTCGTAGTGGTTTTTATCGGCGACATCTTGGTATATTCAAGGATCGAGGAGGAACATGATGCTCATTTGGGTAGTATTGCGATTCTAAGGGAGAAACAAATCTATGCTAAGTTCAAGAATGCGAGTTCGCTCGTGGAGGTGACATTTTGGGTCATGTAGTGTCTACCGAGGGATTTAGTGGACCCCGTAAGATAGAGGCGGTTTTGGATTGGAAGCCGCCTAGGTCAAGAGCGAAATTCGGAGTTTTCGGGTTGGCGAGGATACTAGAAGGTTTGTAGAGGGTTTCTCGTTAATTGCGACCGATGACCAAATTATTGAGAAAGGGAGTTCCGCTCATTTGACCGAGAAGCGCAGGAGAGCTTCGATAAGTTAAAGAAGATTTTGACTGAAGCTCGGCTCGATTCAACCCGAGGTCGGTAAGGAATTCACGCATGTATGCGATGCATCACATACGGGCTTGGGTTGTGTCTCGATGCAGAAGGGAAGGTTGTGGCTTACGATCCCGGCATATTTGAGGCCACATGAGGTCAATTATCCTACGCACGATTTGGAGCTTCATAGTAGTATTTGCCTTAAAGATATGGAGGCATTACTTGTACGGAGAAAGATCGATACCATAAGAGTCTGAAGTACCTTCTAACTCAGAAAGACTTGAATCGAGACAATACGATGGATTGAGCTGCTGAAAGACTACGATTGCTCAATTGAGTATCATCCGGGCAAGGCTAACGTCGTGGCAGACGCGTTGAGCCGTAAGGTTGTTTCGGATCTAAGAGCGTTGTTTGCCCACTTGAGTTTGTACGATGACGGGAGTATTCTGGCAGAACTGCAGGTTAAGCCTACTTGGGTTGAGCAAATCAGAGAAAAGCAGTTGTTAGATGAGGTTTTGAGCGCGCAGAGGACTCAGGTGCAGAATAATGGTTTGAAGGGATATAGCTTGTCTAGTGATGGGGTTCTGTGTTTCCAGGGGAAGGCTTGTATGCCGAGAGATGCTGAATTGAGGCAAAAGATTCTTCAGGATGCTCATAGCAGCCCCTACGCTATGCATCCTGGAGGTAGCAAAATGTATAGGGATCTCAGGGAACAGTTCTGGTGGCCGGGTCTGAAAAGGGAGGTGACCGAGTTTGTGAGTAAGTGTCTGACTTGTCAGCAAGTCAAGGCTGAGCATCAGTTGCCGTCTGGGTTGCTTCAGCCAGTGAAGATTCCACAATGGAAGTGGGAAAGGATCACTATGGATTTCGTCAGTGGATTACCGCTTACACCGAGCAAGAAGGATTCAGTTTGGGTAATTGTGGATCGGTGACTAAATCACTCACTTTATTCGGTGAGGGTGGATTACTCACTTGAGAGGTTGGCGGTTGTATGTATCGTAGATAGTGAGATCGCACGGGTGCCCGTGTCGATCATCTCGGATAGGGACCCCAATTCACGCCAAGGTTCGGAAGGCGTTGCATCGTGCCTTGGGTACACTTGCTAGATTTCAAAGACAAGATTTCATCCGCAGATCGACGGGCAATCGAAAGGGTTATCTGATTTTGGAGGATATGCTTCGAGGTTGTGTATTGGACTTGTGGGTAGTTGGGAGGAGTATCTACTGTTGGTGAGTTCGCCTACAACAACAACTACCAAGCGAGCATTAAGATGGTACCTTATGAGGCGTTATGCGGTAGAAAGTGTCGTTCACCGACTTGTTGGATGAGTTAAGTGAACGCCGATTATTGGGACCGAGTTGGTTGTTGAGACCGAAGACAAGGTTAAGTTGATTCAGCTCGATTGAAGGAAGCTCGACCGCGGAAGTCCTATGCCGATCTTAAGCGGAGAGATATTGAGTTTTTGTGGAAGATCGGGTTTTCCTGAAGGTCTCACCGTGGAAGAAAGTATTAAGGTTCGGAAGAAAGGCAAGCTTAGTCCGAGGTTTATTGGGCAGTATAAGGTATTAAGACGAGTGGGACCATTGCATATCACTCGAGTTGCCGGTGAGCTAAGTCGATTCATGACGTGTTCCACGCTTCGATGCTTGGCGATATCGTTCGATCCATCACATGTGGTAATGAGAGGAGATCGAGGTAAATCCAGATATGTCCATAGAGGAAGAGCACTGATGATTTTAGATCGGGATGTGAAGGTTCTACGCAGGAAGTCTGTGCCTCGTTAAGGTTCTTTGGCGGAATCATGGCGTAGAAGAAGCTACGTGGGAACCCGAGGATATGATGAGACAAAGAATACCCGCAACTCTTGACTGTGTAATTTCGAGGTCGAAATTCTTTTAAGGGGTAGAACCGTAATATCCGGGTTAAGGGTTAATTTATTTCCGCAATTGTTGCATGTTTATTTCTTGCTATGATGTTGTTTTGGTGTTTTTGGATTTAGTTGTAGGCTAGGTGTGAGCCAGGTAGGTGGTGAAATTCTTGTTCTTGGGCTTTAGGGATAGAAGCGAAGGTGTTGGGGTTTATATTTAAATTAAGTGAAATTGTAGCACAAATGAGGAGCTAGCTAAGTGGCAAGGCATGCGCCACTTAGACCTTTGGTGTGGCGTCATCTACAAGGGGAGGTCCAGAGTTCAAGTCGTAGAGCTCCCATTTTGTCACCCATTTTGACTGACATGGAGGAAGAGGTAGAAGGCAAGTGGAATTCTACCATGGACTTGGTCAAACTGCTCAAAGGTAAGGTGGAGAGTGAAAGTAGGAGGAGACTTGGTCTTTGCCATTTGAATTAGTGGTGTGTGAGTAAATGGGGGAGTTGGCGGATTTGGTGAGAGTTTGGGGAGAGGAGTGTGTGGCGGTTTTGAGGAGTGTTTGGGGAGCTTGGGAAGTGCCAAATCTCCTTTGTGCATGTGTGTGTGTGTTTTCGGTCATATGCTTGTAGCTTGCCAAACTTGTACTCTCTTTCTTTTGCCCATATTTCTCTTCTTGGAACCAAAACCCAAAGCTTGGGTATTGCCGAATGCAATTGTAGCTCTTTTGTTTTTCTTTTGTTTCATTTAGAAGTCAATGCCTCTCCCACCTCTGCTTCTTTTTCAACTTTGTTAAACCGAAACCTCTAGCACCTTATTGCCAAAGTAAACCTTGTTTCTTCCTTCTTCTTTCCTTTGTGCAAAGTCAAACTAGTGATCATTCCTTCTCATTTTCTTTCTTTTTGCTTCCACAACCCTTGTGCCGATCTTCCCATTTGATCCATACCATTTCATTTAAGCGAAACCAGCCTTTGTTTCTCATTATTTTTGAGCCGAATCCAAGATTTTCTTTCCTCTTTTTGAAGTCAATGTTCTCTCCTCTTTCACCTCTCTTTCTTCTTGAAGCTTTGTGTTTTAACATCATCCATTTTTTTTCTCTTCATCAAAACCGAAAGCTACCACAAGCCTACCCCTGCCGATTTTGGCCTTTAGTAGCCGAAAACTTCATTTGCTTCTTCCATTTTTCTTCTTGAAAACCGAAAGTGACCCTCTCCACTCATCTCTCTTCGTTTCATCTCTTTTTCCAAAACTAGTTAGCCGAATCCTCCTTGTATTGGCCGAATCTTCCCTTCCCTTTTTGTTTTGTTCTTTGGCCGAATCTTAGGGTGGTGTGGATTGCTTTTGGTAGTTCGTTTTCAAGCCTTGGAGAAGGTTCTTGGGTTAGGCGAATGCTTTTGGGACATCCGGGATTCGAAGCACTCAAGCGTAGCCTCGGTTCTTTGGTCGATTGTTCGGTAAGTGGTGGTAAGAAGGGGTGTTTGGATCCGATTTCATTTAGTTTTCTTTAAGTTAAGTCATGAGGAGAGATTAACCATTTTTCTTTTCTAGGGTGTGATCGGTTGGTAAGAAGCAAGATTGGCTCGGGTTGATTGGAAACCTAACCATTCGCAAAGGTAGGATTTAACGCAACCCTTGGGTTATTTACGTTGTTGGCGAATGGTATTGGGTTGATGTTAACCCTTTTACGGCCGATTGTAGGATTTGAGTTGTAGAAGTGATCAAGGGACGTAAATCGATTTTAGGGATTAATACCTTCGCTAATTCGTGTGTAAACTAACACACTGCTTAGTAATATGATTAATAACTTGTGTGATGATTAATGAACATGTTGATGATTGGTATGATACCCTAATGGGTATGATTCGGACTCGGGTAAGTCAAGATATTATTATGAGTTTATGATGATCTATGTGATACCATGGTCGTGGTTATATGTGACATGGGATATGAGGTTACATAATAGCATGATATGCATGATTATATGATATACATGATTACATGAGTATGGTATGTTGATGGGTGATATGAGTGGAGGGCAAAGTGATATTTTGTGTCGACGAGCACCGGTGCTTTGGTAGCACACTTTGTGACTTTGGGTCACCAGAGGTTTGGCACCTCATTGCGACTTGTCCTCGTGGTTTAACCACCGTGGGTTGGCCCCACATGAGATATGGGATCGTCTCGCTAGTGATTTGGTATCACACGATGGGTTGGCCCCATCATCGGATTTGTGACTTTGGTCACGGTGCTTTGGTAGCACAAACGTGTCTTTGGGACACCGGTGGTTTGGCACCACATTGACGGATATTGTGTCTTTGGGACACCAAGTGTTTTGGTAACACATTGTGACTATATGTCACCAGTGGTTTGGCACCACCAGTGGTTTGGTACCACACGGGGTAGAAAAGGCGATATGGATGGTTAGGACCGGGTTGCATTAATTATGTTGCTTAGTATGTTGTTTTTGGGAGCGGGGTTTACACACTGAGTCACTCGACTCACCCTCTCCTTTGACATTTCAGGTGACTCGTAGACGCGGACATGGAGCCGGGATGGACTCGGGGTGCACATGCCATGCTTTAATAAAGGACTATTGAATTTGGGTACTTTAGCTTATTTACTTTACTTGGGTTTTATATTGGATTTGTAAAAGGCCTTTAATTTATGTGTTGGTGATGTTTATGTTTTTATTAGATTTTTAATATGCCTTAACAACACAAGTTGGTATGAATTTTACTAAAATTTGGAAAGATAATGATTTCAAAATTATAACATAATGTGTTTTAAACCATACCATGGGTATTACACAATGTCTTTCTGATAAGCAAATTCAAATGATTTTCAAATCAAACTGTATTACTCCTAAGTCTAAAAGGGTTTTAAGTAACACTAAGAAACTACTAAGGTTTAAATGGTTTTAAACTCGTTTAGCCACATGATCAGTTAAGATTTCAAAATCTCCGGGTTTCACATACTCCATCGATTCCAAACAAGTCTACTCAAATTGCCTTCAAAATACACTTGTGTTTATGCTCGGCTTTTAACGAAAAATTTAACCTCTCACAAACATATTTTCCCGTAACATACCAGATTTGGACGTGGTGTCTTGTCCAGGTTTGGGGTGTTACACCGGCCTTCTACTACTAGATGCAACTCTTTGAACTGAAGCTGGAGCATTGCTATCATCCTCCACAGATTCGGCTCTAGCTTGGTTGGATGACATTTACTATATGAAAAACACATTTAAAATGGTCAGGAGATATCACACTATCACAAATTATATAATGGCATGTATAGCTAAACTCGTACTTGCTACGTTCAATCCCAGAATCGGCTAAACCATAGCTCTAGTACCAATAAATGTAACACCCCTAACCCGTATTTGTCACCGAAATAGGGTTACGGAGCATTACTAGAGTACAGAATAATTTCACGTAATTCATGTCAATTACTATTCATATCCAAAACTAATAATATTATTCCTTTAATGGACCTTCAAGGCCCAATATAAACATTGGAATCGAGTCAGGACTAAATCGAGAACTAAAAGAATTTTTTGCGAGATTTCCAAAAATTTTCCTAGATGCAGGGCACACGCCCGTGTGGTCAAGGGACATGCTCGTGTAACCATAGGATACGCCCGCGTGCTAGACCGTATGCTTAATTTAATTTTCCAAAATTAAGTGCAGGTTTCACATGGCCAATACACACGTCCATGTTCTGGACCTTGTAGCACACATTGCTGAGACACACGCCCGTGTCTCTACCCGTGTGCTTAATCTTAAGCATTCTGTTTCTCAAATTTAAGATGCAGGGGACACACGGCCAAACCACATGCTCATGTGTCAGGCCGTGTGTCACACACGGTCAAGACACAAGCCCGTGTGTCTACCCGTGTGGACAAAATAAAGCCATTTCCTAGCTTTATTTCTCACCCAAATTTGCCAATAACCTACACCAAAACTTAGAAGAATATACCAGCCAATTCCAACATTAAATCCAAGTCAATTCTAATATCTAATATGATATTTTATCATATGTATTCATGTTTATATTCTTACGCTTATTTAACTTATATGTTAAGCATAACTTGATAAACCATACTTAATATACTTAACACATAGGTATTTGTCATAATATAACCTTATAAATTTACCAAAACAAGTCACTACTAGCCATTCCAATAGCTAGTTTACAAACAACATTTATAAACCAACAATGGTCAAGTTACCTATACATGCCATTATACCAAAATAAGTTTACTATTTATACCAAAACAAGCTAGTGGATAGTGTGATGTTGCTTCGACAGATTTCTAGCCTTCGCGGGCTTTCGTGCACTATAAAAATAGATAAAATAAAACCTAGTAAGCACTTAATGCTTAGTAAGTTCGTATAACAAGAAATAAACTTACCAATCACATTCATTAAAATAAGCATACAATAACATGCTTTCCATTAATTTGATAATTTTACCCAAACACATACACTCAAATAAGTAAGTTAATTACACAATTCACATATATATCAAATAAGAATAGATGAGCTCAACATGTTACAAATTTTTAGGTATTTTAGGATTATTCAAAATATAATTCACTTAAATCTCATAATTTCTCATTTCAGGAGTTTATCCATTGAATCATTGAATTATCGATGGATACTTAGGTAGTAAACTCAAGTTGTACAAAACTATAAATTGTTAACTCATAATCAGTGGTACCCATTAGGGCATGTAATCAGAGAGCACACTATCGAGCCATATATCAGGATGCTCAGATGAGCCATGTAACAGGACACTTATTCGGGCTAAACAAGAAACTCATAAGAGTTTTATTCAGGGAGCTCATAACACCGGATAAGGTAATAAAGAGCTCAAGCGAGCCATGTCAAGAAGCCCATAAGAGCTTATAGCATGACGCTCACGTAGAGCTGCGTTTGTGTCCGCATTATATGTTGGATCACAACCGATCAATTCATGTAAAAGGACGCTCACACAGAGTTGCAGCAGTGCACAACACATGCTAAATCACTACCGATTAGGAAGCTTGCAGGAACTATATATCAGGATACTCGAGAGGGCTATATCAAGATTACTCGTCCAAGCTAAATCCTGTCTGCAACATATGTGAATCACATTCATATACGGGAAATCACACGTATCCATCAAATTCCATTATTCAAACGGAACTTAACTCCTTATGAACATTTTCGATCATGTAATCATTTCATGTATTTATAACTTTATATAATTCACATAAACACATACTACATTCATTCCAAATGTAACATTCAATTCAACCACATTAACATGTATGGTTAAGTTACACGAACTCACCTCGACATTTGCTCGTGTATAAAAAAATCTACTAATACGAAACTTTTTCTTTTCCTCGATCTAAGCTTCAAATGTGATTTGTCCGGATCTATATAAATGAATTTGATCATAAATTTATCATATTTCATATTCAATTGAGTTCAAATTACACTCTAGGCAAAATTACCATTTTGCCCCTAACTTTTCATAAAACTAATTTCGTTTCTAGGCTTGGAAAATGAAATTCATGAAATTTAACCCTTATTCCAAGCCTAACCAAATTTTAGTATAACATTTACAGCACATATATTTCATAAAAATTCATATTTTTTCTTCAATTTTCCCAACTTTACAATTTAATACCTAAATCACATTTTTATCAAAATTCACTTTGTAAAAGTTGTTTATCTATCAACAACCTTTCATTTTATACCATAAATTTCAAATTTTTATCATATTCATCCATGGAAAAAAATTCTATACTTCGATAACTTTTCAAATTAATCCCCAAAATAGATAGATTAAACTATCTCGATTCCAAAATTATAAAAATTACTAAAAATGGGACTTGAATACTTGCCCAGTTAAGCTTGATTAGTTTCTTCTCTCTCTCTTATGGTTTCCATGCAAATTTTGGGGAAGATGATATTTCTATTATCATCTTTTAATTATTTTAGTTTCCAATTTAGTCCTTAGTATTTTCTAATTTTTCCATGGATGAATCACCAAAAATATCTACTAACTTTTCTTTAATGGTCTAATTACCATATAAGGACCTCAAGTTTTGAATTCCATAGCTATTTAATCCTTCTAGCTACTAGAATTCAACTTTTACATTTATGCAATTTGGTCCTTTCCGTAATTAAGCACATAATCGGTAAAATTTTCTTATCAGAAATTTCATATGACATTCCTATCATAATGCAAACCATACAATAATATTAAAATAAATTTTCTTTTCAGCTCGGCTTTGTGGTCTTGAAACCACTGTTCCGATTTCACTAAAAATGGGTTGTTACAATAATAATGTCGGGCCTTTGCAAAAATACTTGTGCTACAAGTCGAGCTTTATATCTTAAGACTTCATCAATTTCATTTTATTTTTGCACAAATACCCTTTTATATCCTACCGGCTTTACACCTTTAGGTGTTTAGACTATAGGTCCAAAAACTTCACGTTTAGAAAGTGAATTCAATTCTGCTTGAATTGCATCTTTCCATTTTGGCCAATCTTTTCTATTTTTTACATTCCTTAATAGATTTAGGCTCATGGTCCTCATTTTCTTTTGTTATTTCAGTAGCAACATTATAAGAAAATTTGTTGTCAACAACTACATTTTGTTTTTGTTCCATCTTTTTTTCTTATTGACATAACTTATCGAGATCTCTTTATTTTCATCATTTCCATTTTCACTTTTAGGTACCTGAATCTCTTCTTGAGTTTTATAATTATTTATGTCATGGGTATTTTTAGGAACCCCCACCTCCACTATATGACCATCTTGAATGTTTGCTTTTTTTTTTAAACGAGAATTTTTATCTTTGGAACTGACCAGCCTTCCACGCTTCATGCATGGATTATTTATTTTTCATTAACAGTTTGCCCTATTAGGACATCAATTCATATTTGAGCATTTTCACCTTGTATGTAAGATTTAATGAATCTGGCAGTTGATTTGTAAAATGAATTATATGTTGAACATCTGATTCACATTTCTTTGTACGAGGATCTTAGACATTGATAATTCATTTCAAGTACTTTATTAATCCAGCTTTTTATTCTCTCCCCCTAATGTTGAGAAAATTGGCAACTCATGTCATAACTAAATATCAAATTAATAGCTCAAAAATATTATAAGGAGACTCATATAAATATACATTGTCAATCTCTTATTATGACCCATCTTTGTGAATTGTGGTGGAGCAGTGAGAACATATACCGCACATCCAAAAATTGTAAGATGGGAAATATTTGGCTTTTGACCAAAAATCAATTGTAATGGGGAGTATTTATAATTTATTGGTTTGATGCGTACAACATGTAAATCAATACAATCTCATGCTGAAATAGAAACTTTTGTTCTTATAAGTAATGATTTAGCTATTAGTTGGAGGCATTTGATAAACAATTCAGCTAAATCATTTTGTGTGTGAACATGAGCTACAGGATGTTCAACTTTTATCCCAATTGACATGCAATAATCATTGAAAACTTGGGATGTAAACTCACCAACATTAGCAAGATGAATTGTTTTAATTGCATAATCTAAAATTAATCATTTAAACAAGCAATCTCGCAAACGACAGGTTACAAGCTGATAACGCATGTGATTATTTGTAGATGCATTTATCAAAATCATATAAGATCAAAACCATCCACATGGTGGATGAATGGGCCTATATTCATTTCTGAAATGCAAGACATTAAATCTCAACTTTAGCTAGTGAGTTTCTAAGAACCAATTTTTATTGAGAACAAGCAACAAATGAAAATTCTTTAAATTAAAAAATCTTCTGGTTCTTTAATGGATGTATATATGAATTATCAATTAAATTTTGCATCATATACGATTCAGGATGGTCTAACTGGTCACGCCAAGTAGTAACCACATTTGTATTAGTAAACTTTTGGTTTACTTTAACATGTGTTTCAATTGTACTAAATTGCAACAAATTGATAATTTTATTCTCATTCCTTTTAATTTGTATCCACATATAAGTACTATTGTGACATTTACTACTAGAAATGTCTAAATCAATGTGAAGTCTATAATGCCACCAAGTCAATAAATATAATTTCCAAATAATTATATACAGTATTCGCTTCAGGGAATATGCCAAAATCTTTAAATGCCCAAAAATCTATTAATAGCAAACTTTGAGAGTGAATCTTATTTTCCAAGTGTACAACAGGTACGTAACCAATGACTTTTCATACATAAGTTTTCTCTCTTGCAAGTTCTCATCAGTAAGATTTTAGCATGTAATTTTAATTGAGAACTTATTTTGAATACTTTAAAGTTATACTCACAGTTTTAAAAACTTGCAACTTCAGGTGCATCCAACCATAACAAGTGTAGTAGCCCATTATTGCCCGGGCTTGAGCAAACCAAAAAATAATAAAAATAAAAACCCAATGTCCCATTTTATTATTACAGTCCATTTGCAGCCTAAAAAAATAGACTACTCAAGCCCAATTAACATTACAACCCAACCTAATGCCCAAAAACCCAAATGGCCCAAAAGCCCAAATTGGGTTTTAGAAACTGGAAACCCCGAACCCTAGGGTTCCTGCCTCGTGCCGCAGCACCCAACATCGACCTTCGATCATGCTGCAATCCGCGCACAGATGATGCTCCACTACCGTTGTTCTCACCATTCACCTGCAAAACAAGGAAAGAAAATGGACAATAGCAGCAGATTGCGATTTTGTATTTATTTTTTGATTTTATTTGGGTTATAAATAACCCCAAGGCAATACATGCAAAGGGGACAGAGAATACAAAAAATAAAAATAAAAGGGCAGAGGCTACAATTTTTTTACATGCAAAGAAAACACATATGAAATCAATACAAAGATCATCAAGGTTGTTATTTTTACTTTTTCTTCCTTTTTTTCTTTTTTCTTTCGAATCTGCAAACAAACTTATAAAAACTTTCACTTCTATTTTTTTAAAAAAAAACTATATGCATATTTAAATAAACTGAAAAAAAAGAGAAAAAGTTACTGCTTTTTGAATTTGATTGCCGTCAGGTACTAGCTGTAGCCAACGATGGCAAAATGATATTTTGCCAATTTTAGCTTATATAACAATATAGAAGTTTACGCTGCTTTTTGCTTAAGCCAATAAGCAGAGCCTTAAAGGAGCTTCGCACATTGAGTCTAGTGAAAATCGCCAGAGGTAAGCAAAACAAAGAAAGCTCGTATGTTGCTTTTTTAAACAATTTGAGCAAAAATGAGTTTTGGGCCAATTTTAGCTTATATAACAATATAGAAGCGACGCTGCCCCATTCACATCCTTTATTCATCACCGAAAATAGTTCCACAACGGGTGAGTCAATGACTCAATGTTTTGCTTAAGCCAATAAGCATTAAACGACGCCATATCATTTAAAGGAGCAGATTCGACATTGACCAAACCTAGGGAGGATCCGCGTGTTTTTTTATGAAAGGGCAATTTGGCTCTTTGGTCCTTCCGTAATTTTATTATTTTTAATTTAGTTCAATTTAAATTTTCTTTTATTTTAATTCAATTTTATTTTCCAAATTTATATTTTCTTGCAATCTTTAGTTTAGTTTCCAAAACTTAACATTTCTAAAGCATTTCCTTACATTTCCATACATCTCCTTACATTTCCACACATTTCCATACATTTCCATACATTTCCTTACATTTCCATATATTTCCATACATTTCCATACATTTCCATACATTTCCTTACATTTCCTTTCATTTCCTTACATTTCCTTTCATTTCCTTTCATTTCTTTCATTTACTTACATTTTCCTTATATTTCCTTACATTTCCCTACATTTCCTTACATTTCCTTACATTTCCTTACATTTCCTTACATTTCCTTACCTTTCCTTATATTTCCTTTCTTTCCTTACATTTCCTTACATTTCCTTTCATTTTCTTTCATCTTAGGGTTCTTGAAACTCTTCGTGCTAGGGCTATTTTAAGGCTATTTTAAGCGTAAAGGGGAACAACGTCGTTTAGGAGATAAGGCATAATTGCCAAATAGGTCCCTATAATGTGACGTCCGTTCTAATCTGATTCTTTTACATTTTTACCCTGAATTTTTTTATATTTCTGATTTAATCCATGTTTCTTTGATTTTTTTATCCTTTTATTTTCATTTTATTCTTATTTTTAATTATTTAATATTATATATATTAAATTATTACTATATTAGGTTATTTTATTAAGTTTGATATTATTTATATATTATATAACATTTTTAAAATTTGTATATTATTTATTATAATATATATTTTTTAAATTTTGTATATTATATATAACATTTAAATTGTTTTATTCTTAATATTGTATAAAATTTTGTATATTGTATAACATGTATTATGTTTATTTTTAAATATGTAGTTTTTATACATATATGTATTAAATTATTGTATTATAAATATTTTTATTTAAAATTATATATTATTTTATTTATTAAAATGTGTCTTAATTATTTTCTCATGAATATATATTATTTTTAGAATTGGTTATTATTATATATCTTTATATATATTATTCACCTTATTTTTATATATACATTTAATCTTGTGTAAAATTTTAATGTTTATTCCTTAATTTTTTTTAATATTATCTGCGTGCTATCTTTTAGTTGATCATTTATATGTCGAAATCATTTTTAAGTTTTTTTTAAAAAATGTGGACCGACTTTAAAAACGAAAATGGAGTCGCCAGCAATCCCTTTTTGCTTAGGTGTGATCGGATCACCTTATAAAACATTTTATTTCAAAACATTGATTTTAGCCTAAGAAATTCAAGAAAACGGGTTCGGAAGTCGGTTACGTATGAGGAAGGATTAGCACCCTCGTAACGCCTAAAATTGGTACTGAATTGATTAGTTATTGTCCTAATGTCGAAAATTTGAAAAGATATGAAACCATGATTTCTTTAAAAACTTGAACAATTAGATTTGGAACTTGAGATTCCTTTGTTCCGAAAGAATACAAAGATCATATCCAGCACGTTAGGACATGATGTTTTAAACCCTCGTAGCCAACATCATCTCATGATTTACAAAATTCATTAAAAGGATATTTAGTTATTTAGTCAAACGAAAAATCGAAACCCAGCACGTTAGGGCACTATTTCTCAAATTTCTAAACACAAAACATTGCCTTATTTAAGAAAAACTTTTGGATAAAATGTAGTAATTGAAGGAGATAGGTATTTTTAAACAAAGATTTAAAAAATTAACATTTAGTTATTACAAAAGTGCAATTTACTAAAGTTATAGGTCATATTAACAATTAGCACTAACATAAACAATTAAGTAAAAGAATGACAAGCAATAATAATAATGTTAAGGTAAATAAAGCTAATGGGAAAAAAATTTAAAATGAACAATCAAAATAAAAAATATATAGAGTAGATAATAGCAATTTTAAAGGAATCTATGAAAAATTAAAAAAATATTCATAAGATTAATTTCATATATAAAAAATAATAATGTAAGGTAAATAATATACTCAAGACAATTAATGAATATTATAACAATTTTTAAAAAATAAAAAGTATAAAAATGATATAGATAAATAAATAAAAGTTAAAAAAAACACATAAGTCAACCTAACTCCCACAATATGAGGATTCAACGAAATTCCTCCACCAAAATCTAACTCGAACAGAAGCAATGTAGCATCCTAAATAATTGGGTATCATTATGTTGCTTAATGTTGGTTCGGGTTACTTGGAGATAGAATAAATATTATTATTTAAGTGTACATTTGTGTAAAGAAGTTAAATGACCTTAAGACTTAAATTAATTAAGTGCTAAAAGTTGGCATAAGTGAGCTAGTAGTAAAGAGGAGATGGCGCCATAAGTGTTCCTAGAGGGAAGGAGTTCAAACACCGGCAAGCAACAAGGAAATTTTATTTTTTGCTTTAACTCGTGCATGTGTCGCAAGGGATAAGGTTGGATGAGTTGTATTGTTTCATTTTGGAAAGTAGACTAAAGGAATAAGGTAATTGCTAACTTATGGTATGGGATCAAGAAACTTTGGAAAGATATGGGAACATAAGGCAAATATCAAGGAAAAGAGTTTGAAACAAATTCATGGCCATTTGACCATGAATTTGACTGAGATTGTGGCTAAAGGGAGGTGGTGAATATGTTAGTAGTTTGGCTAGGATTAGGAGTTAGTTTTGGTCATTCCTATCATCTTGTGCAAGTTTTGCATTTTCTCTCAACCTTTCTCCTTTGGTTGAATTTGAGCTTTTGGTAAGCCTAAATTCTTTTGACCATTTGGTCATTTTTTATCACTTTAGTATTCTTTTGTGTGCCTTTTCATAGTGCCGAAATTACCAACACCAAAGATCATTCTTTTTCTTCCATTGCCGAATGTACTTTGCCCCTAAACATATCTCTTACTTTCTCTTTTCTTCTCTTTGAAAACCGAATCACCATCATCATCATCTTTTTCTCTCACCTTTTATTTTCTTTTCAATCATACCTTCTCCATTATTTTCTCTCATAGCTGAATCTCTTTCTTTTCCTAAACATCATTCTCAATCATTTCTTTTCAACCGTGGAGAATAGGTAAGAGTTCTTTTTAGTTCATGTTAGTTAATAGTGGTTTTGGCCGAATATTGATGGTGGTAAGAAGGATTTCTTGGATCGAAATAATCGTTCATTTTATTAACGTTTTTCTTTATTATACTTTAGTGCGATAGCGGAAGATCGGAACTCGAGTTTTCGTGAGTATCATAGAATGTTGGAATCGATTTAAAGTGTTAGGGGAACGTTTTGGTCGATTCTCTTATTGCGAAACAAGGATATTAGTGGTAAGGAAATCTTACTCTTAAAACCTTTAGTTATATTTTCGATATATTCTTAAGTTGGATTAATGATCTTTTATCATTGAAGACATTCAAAATAGGGCAAAAAAGGGCAGTCCATAGTCTTCGTAAGAGGGGTGGATCCGCTATTCCCCCTAAATATAAAAGAAGGGCTATTTCGGGAATCCGGGATTTTCCACCGGGTTACGGACCATCAACCGAGTGAAATCAATTATTCGAAGTAGTTCGTACTCCCGAGCCTTTGTACATTAGTGGATTCTCAGCGAGCAACGAATCGATAAACGAGGAGAAACCGAAAATAGAAGTGATTCAAAATCAAAGGGGTAAGGATTTGGATCAAATCCCAATAGAATATTTTTGATAAATGATAGTGTTCTAATAGATCGTATTATGTTTAGGTGTTGACGAGCGAGAAGGTTTAGTACTCACGATATCAAGGTGTGTAACTTCACACTTTTCTCAGGTTGGATGTCATTCGTGGTATTGAGTAAAATCGTAAAGATGACTAAATCGGTATAATACGTATAAATCGGTATCTCGGTGAAAATACATGAAAATGATTAAAATTGTGAAAATTACGAAGACGCCCTCGTGAAGTTAGTTGTTAATATGTAATGTCTCGTAAAAGTGGGCCGAAAAATATGCTAGTTAGTAAAATGGGACGAAATATTTGTTAGATCGATAAATGGGTCAAATCAAATCTAAATGGGCCAAATTAGATCGATAAATGGGCGAGAATCTCGTTAGATCGATAAATGGGTCAAATCTCTAGCTAGATCGATAAATGATAAATGGGTGAATAGATCGATAATTTGTTAAATGGGCCGAATAGCCTGATAATTTGTTAAATGGGCCGAATAGCTTGATAATTTGTTAAATGGGCCGAATAGCCTGATAATTTGTTAAATGGGCCAAACTCTTAGCTAGATCATAATTTGGGTTTAAGATGCTAGATTGCTTAATGGGCTAAATGTTTTTTTGAAATTTTGGCCCTTAACAAAAACTTGAAATATTGACTCTTATGTTATTTGGGCCTTTTTGATAAAAATCATCATATGAACATAGACTAAAATTTTGCATACATGTTGCATGGGTTGGGATTAATGATGAAGAGAAGAAAGGCATGTTGCCAAAATCTAGTTCGGTGGCTCTGCCACAAAATAATTAAATGGCTATTTGCCTCTAGTTCGGTGGCTCTGCCACAAATATTAATGGCTCAATGCCTCTAGTTCGGTGACTTTGTCACAATCTAGTTCGGTGGCTCTGCCACAAATATAAAATGGCTTAATGCCTGCGATTGGTGTGATGGCGGGTGGGTTGACTTGATCCCACAGTGTGATGGTTGGTACGGGGTGTGTAATGATGGAAATTAGGTTTGGGGTTGGGAACGTCATTTTGCATACATATTATTATTTATATTGTTAATCCGCTAATGGGCTCAAGCCCAAAACTATGAATTGATGATTTGGCCCAATGAATAAGTAGTGAGTTATACTTTGAGTTCTAAGTAACTCACTCTCTCAAATTTTTCATCTCGTAATGGAAATTGACGTGGACTTGGGCCGAGGATGACTTGGGGCCATACTACAAATAAGGGTTAATGAAACTTTGAACTTTTATTAAAGACTTTCTATAATTTACTATTATGGGTTTGATGTAATATGGCCTCTATAAATGTTTTATGGATTTTATGTGTGGATCGATTTAAATTATGTTTTGGACTATTAATATGGGCTTATAATTATTTTGTTTTCTTAAAATAATTTGGGTTTTCAAATATATGAAATTCCTTTATCATTTTCTTAAATATTTTGAACTCTTATAAAATTTACTTTAAGGATTTTATCAATACAATATTAATGATATTTTCAATTAATGTTTTTCTCATAAAATTAAAATACTCTTTTGGTTTTTATTAAACCTTGTAATTAAAAACGATTTCTATTTTAAATTCCTATTCTTCGTAATTATTAAGATGGTTTGATTTAGGTAACAAACCAGACCTAGTCTTAACGCATAGACCGGGTTTGGGGTGTTACAAGCAACTCAAAAAAAAAAAATGAAGATGAGTGAAGAACAAAATAAAAACAAGCCACAGAAAATAAGAACGCAAAAGAGAAAGAATTTGGAGTTAATGCTCTCAAGAATTTTTATTACTCAAAACTCAAGTGTGTTTTACAATAAAGGGAGAGGCCTCTATTTATAATTGAGTCTCCCCAAATCCAACGGTACAGATCAATTACATCAACGGCTAAGATTAAAAGGTATCTACAAATTAAATCTCTAAGATTACAAAATCATATCTTCTAAGATTGCATACCATATCTTCTAAGATTGCATATTATATCTAAGATTTGCATATCATATCTAAGATTGCATACCATATCTTCTAGGATTGCATATCATATATAAGATTTGCATATCATATCTAAGATTGCATACCATATCTTCTAGGATTGCATATCATATCTAAGATTGCATATCCTTAAAGATTGTGTTCCCATATATGTCAAGCTTATAGATGGACCTTCAATCTTTTAATGGGTCATTCTGATCGGGACAAATGATATATTTTGGACTGGACTTGAACTTTATTTTATTATTTTGGGTTTATTATTTTTTGTATGGGCCCGGGCTAAATTGGCCTATTACAGCTGCCCCTCTTTACTCATTGTCGTGTAACGAGAATGGAGCAAAGATTATAAAAGAACCAATTTTGTCCGGTCTTGTCGAGCCTTAACTTCTTGATCTTCTTCAAGTAGTCTCTAACCCAACTGCAACTTCAAAGAGATTGAATCTGTAGCTTTAATCTTATTCTACTGCAACTTCAGGAAAGTGAGACTAGTATATTTGATCTTGCTTCACTGCAATATTTAGGAAGACAAGATCTGCTGCTGCAAACTCAGAGAGGCAAGCTAATATATTTGATCTGCTTCCTGCAACTTCAGGAAGATAAGATCTACTGTCTTCAGTCTGCTCCGCTACAAACTCAGGGAGGTAGGCTAATATCTTCGATCTGCTTCCTACAACTTTAGGAAGATAAGATCTGCTGTCTTCAGTCTACTCCGCTGCAACTTTAAGGGGGCAAGGCTGACATTTTTTATCTGCTTCTTGCAACTTCGGGAAGATAAGATCTAGTGGCTAAAATCTGCTCCCTTGCTATGTCAAGAAGATAAGATTTGCCAAATTCAATCTACTCTGCTACCGCTTAGGGAGATAAGATCTACAATGTTCAGTCTGTCCCACTACTATCTCGAGGGGACAAAATTTGAACTTTTCAGTCTGCTTCCTTACTATCTCAGGAAGACTTCAATCTTCAGTCTGCTCTACTACCATCTCGAGGGAACAAATTTGAACTTTTCAATTTGCTTCCTTACTATCTCAGGAAGTCTTCAATCTTTAGTCTGCTCCACTACTATCTCGAGGGAACAAAATCTGAACTTTCCAATTTGCTTCCTTACTATATCAGGAAGACTTCAATCTTCAGTCTGCTCCACTACCATTTCGAGGGAATAAAATCTAAACTTTTCAATTTGCTTCCTTACTATCTCAAGAAGACTTCAATCTTCAGTCTGCTCCACTACCATCTCAAGGGAACAAAATCTAAAATTTTCAATTTGCTTCCTTACTATCTCAGGAAGATTTTAATCTTTAGTCTGCTCCATTACCATCTCGAGGGAACAAAATCTAAACTTTCCAATTTGCTTCCTTACTATCTCAGAAAGACTTTAATCTTCAGTCTGCTCCACTACCATCTCGAGGGAGATAAGACTAATGGCTTAAATCTACTCCACTATTTCATGGAGATAAAATTCACTGTTCGATCTTGTTCCACTACTACTTAGGGTGACAAGACCTACAATCTTCGACCTATCCCATTACTTGTTAGGAAGATAGGACTAGTGACTTAAATCTGTTCCACTACTGCTTAGGGAGATAAGATTTGTCGTTAGATCTTGTTCCACTACTGGTTAGGGTGACAATATCTACAATCTTCGACCTATTCCACTACTGGTCAGGGAGATTGGACTGGTGAATTCACTGATGTTGCTACACCATCCTCTGGGGGACATGTCCTGTAGACTCAAATGTATTATGGATGACATTTGCATGAATGCAGAATGTCATGAGAATGATCCCTTTTTTAAATGTAAAATGATTAGGATGCAATGATTATAATGACTCAAATGCTCCTAACTGAATGATATTAGGGATGACATTCGCATGAATGCAAAATGTCATGAGAATGATCTTTTTTTTAATGTACAACAATTAGGACACAATGATCGGATTGAATCAAATGCTCCTAATTGGAAGTGTATGAATAATATTTACATGAGAATGATCCCTTCTTAATGTTTGGGTTATCATTACTCATAGTTCATCAAGGTTTCATCACTGATGTGCTACCCTATTTTCTCATTCAGCTGGTATCTTTCATAGAAAACCCAAAGAAACGATCATATTCTGCTCAGCAAGCTTGCCCCGCTATAATTTTAGAGTCCCTTCCCTTAAACCTTAGGACATAAAATTTGTACGTCCCACTGCATCTTCAGGGGAATAACATTTGGTTTCTTCCATCCATCCAGTTACCATTCAGAGGTATGGAATTTGTATTATCTTCAATCAACTTGATCTGTTACACCATTCCCTGGGTGTAATAAGCAGATGTATGTGCCTAAAATTTGCATGAATACAGAGTATCTTTTTATTTCCCCGAGAATGATCCTCTTCTACACCTGGGTTGACATTGCTCGTCATTTGTCGAAATGGTATCACTGACGAAATATCTTATCCAATAAAATCTGAAGAGATAATCATCTTTCAATGTTTCCAACCTTAGGCTTGGTGAGTTCTAAACAATAGTCCTGTTTCTGATTCTCATATTATTTAGAAGCTTCTAGAGTAATATGCGAAACTCCTTTTATGAAAGTATTATTAGTCCATTAATCGTTATTTCAATAAAATGCTTGAAAAAGATCACAACAATGGACGTAAAAGGAATTAATTAGGAGCATCGCTCGAAATAAACAAGCTAATAAAAGATAACCAAGGTAATAAAAGAAAATTGATTGGTGTATCTTAAAAAGAATAAAGTAAGCAAAGATAGTCAAGGCTATAAAAGAAAACTGATTGGCTGTGTCTTTGAAAGAATAAAGTAATCAAATATAGCAAATTCAAAAATGGGTAAGATAGAAGTTAGGTGCCCCAGATATTGCAGCATGAGCTTCTCTGTACAAACTTCTTGAGGACCATTTTGAGCTTAATACTTGTTTAAAGGATCCGGAGTACTTTGTCAATGCCCCAAGACGTAGCATACTTCCTCACTATTAATTCAGGCATAACAAGACTACCACATGCCTTATTTTTTATCAAAATTTAAGCCGCCCTTTTCGAGTTTTAGGCTCAAAACCCCTTTGGTCTCAAAGCACCCTTTGCGGGTTTTCGCCTTGGCCTCTCCTTCTTTTTCTTTTTTCTTTCTTTTTCTTTCTCTCTCTTTTTTTTTTTGAATTTGAACTCAAGGCGCCCTTTGTGGGTTTTCACCTTGGCCTTTTGCTTTCAGGTAAAATACTTCTTGAATGAACCTGAATTCACCGAATTGGGCAAGTCTTTGGTATCCGTCTCGGTCAATATCAATGCTCCTCCAGAACAGGCCTTCTCTACAACATAAGGTCCTTCCCAGTTTGGCATCTATTTTTCTCTGAAATCCTTTTGTAAATGCAAGATCAGTCCCCTCATAGAATTCTCTAGGATAAACCTTTTTGTCGTAAGCTTGCATCATCTGATCATGATGGATAACTTTTAACCATTTCCTTAATTAGGTTCAATTGGAAAAAATGCTATCATTCCATAAACCAATGGGTAAGATGTTGCCCCGGAAAACAGTCATGGCCAACGCTCGATAATCATAGAAGATAAATAGTAACTTCTTTATGCCAATCTTTACAAGTCTCGGTCATCTTTTCTACAACCCTTGCTTTGTTTTTTTTTTCTTTTGGTTGCCTTTGTTGCTCTATAATATGGCGTCTGATCTTTGAACAGACTACAAACTTTTGACTTTGTCCTTTTTGGCATTCTTTGTCGGCGCCTGATCTCTTTTTATTAAAAAAAAGAATTTGATGACTTTGACCATGTAACATTGGCATATAAAGCTACTTCCACCCTCTTAGTGAAGTAAACAACGACCACAACGATGAATCAATATTGGCTAAAAGCTTTTGACGAGATTGGCCCCATCACATCCATGCCCAACATATGGAAAATTATGAAGAAATAGAGAAGGCATATGGATCTTGTCTCCTTAAATACGACATTTGCGGCATAACTGATGCAATCCCCTTCCATGGTAGACCATAGTTGCCGATCCTCATGTTTAGCCCGCATCTTATTAGCCTAGGCATGTCCTAATATGATCGTGCAAAAACATCTTTGAATTCATAAAAATAACTCAATGATGTCTCGCCTTAGTTTATAATCTTTACCTCTTTTCTAGGCTCAAAATATCCACTGACTTTTTGTAGAGTAGGGTCTGTTTTTCATCTTGTTCTACCATTACTAACGAATCAGAAGATAGGCTACGATCCCTGTCATCTTCAAAGTCTTGGGATCCCCTAGACACATATCTTAATCGAAAGGAAACTCTGAGTTAGTAACAGCGTTGCTCACATCGTTGATATCTGGAGACCTATTGTAGGTTCGACGGAAGCCAAAGAATAAATGATGAATGAAGAATGAAAGAATACTTAAAAGAAAGTTCAAATAACAAAAAAAAAAGAAAGAAAAAAACTAAGAACAATTGTTTGTCCAGTATCAAATAAAAAGAAATAAAGAATATTTGCTCAAAAAGATGCATTTTATTGAAATAAAAATTTTGGACACGTGTAACAACCTAAACCCTGCCCAAACACTATGGCCGAATCTAGTCTCATCACGAGGAAAATATTTTTGGAATACTTTTCCTAAGTAAAATTTGATAGCTTAGGAAACCTTTTATTTAGTGGTATTGCAAAAAGGCATTCTTGGGTTTAATTGAAAATCTAATTAAACCAAGTTATTATAAAATCACAAGTGTGCCCGATGGCACGATGAAAACATTTTCGTGTTTATTTGGGAAAACATGTGACTTTAATTTAATAATAATAATATAGTTTAAAACAAATATTCAACATATGGAAAAAAAATAACAAAAACAAATTATCGGAGGCCTTATTACATCCAAATAAACTAAAACCTAAATAAAATTTATCATAACTAAAATTAAAGTTCATTTAATTTAAATCCACCGCATGGCCACCTCAAGTCCCTCCGGCTCCATATCCGCGATCTATGCATCACCTGAAAAAATAATGGAGAAGGTGAGTCACCAAGACTCAGTATGTAACCCTTCCCGCTTTAAAACATTTTCATACACAACACATAACCGTTAATATGCGAATATTAAATGCCCATCCTAACCATCCAAACGCCATTGTCTACCCCGTCGTGGTACCAAACCACCGGTGGTGCCAAACCACCGGTGACATATAGTCACAATGTGTTACCAAAACACGGTGTCCAGAGACACGGATCAATTGATGGGGCCAACCCATCGTGTGATACCAAATCACCGCGCACGATCCCATATCTCAAGTGGGGCCAACCCACGGTGGTGTTAACCACGAGGGGATAAGTCGCTATGAGGTGCCAAACCTCCGGAGGTACCAAACCTCGGTGACCGTAGTCACGGTGTGTTACCAAAACATCGGTGCCCGTCGGCACGATTAACACCGCCTCCACTCATAAATCCCATATCAATCACATATGTATATGTTTCATGTCATCACATACTTAAATCTCATGTATCAATGCATCATGCTTCCCAAAAGCATCAAATAACAAATTCATATTAATGTGTACTTACACGAATCACCATCTATACCGATATGGTATATTATCCAATGCTACATAAAATCAAGATAGCATTCACAACAATCAGCATATTTAACAAGTTATATGTGTGTATGTACACACCTGTCACCCACGAGGAGTCTAAATCCCGAATGGAGAAATCGGCCACCCTAGATCTATTGTCCCTAGATTCACCAAAACATGAGTCGAGATTATGGCCTATTCGCCAACCCAACTTAATACCATAGAGTTATCATTTGAGATCCGAGATCTTACCTTGCTCTGACTTGGTTTCTAACAACCCGAATCCTTATATGGGTTCCCTAGCAATCGGCCAACCTTAAGTACCAAACAAGATTAGTTTTCGGTTTTTTTCCAATTATTCACTAAAATGGTTTAGAAAGAGTTGACTTCACCGATAACTTACCAAATTTAGTTGATGGAGAATTGAACCGATTTCTTCAAGATCTTGAAACACCTAAACATAATCGGTTCCAACATAGAGTTAATACCTTTTTATCAAGTGCCAAAATCAGTCCTTACCCCCTCTAGAAGTCGACAAGTACCAGGAGCTAATAAAGAAAACACTCGGTCTACTCACTTTAGAACCGATTGAAGAAATAGAGAGGAACACTATGTTTGAGATTCGGCCAAAACTTGAAATATGGAGAGGGGTTATTCGGCTAGGATTGATTAAATAAGGCTTGATTTTTAGTAAGAAAAAGAAGAAGAAAGGTAAAGGAAGTAGATGATTCGGCTATTGTGGGCACAAGTAGAGAAGGAAGAATTAAGAGAAGGGAGGAGTAGGGAGTTTCGGCCAAAAGACTTTTATGAAAAAAGAAAATAAAAGGAGAATGAGAGGGAGGGGTGATCGGTCTTGAAGAAGAAGAGAAAAAGAAGTGGTAAATGGGAAATTGCTTAGCCGAAATTGCCAAGTAAAATGGCTAAGAAGAATTCGGCATACTCCCTTCACCAAGACTCCATGCCGTCCACTCCACTCCAACAAGGAGTTCAACTTTCGCAATCTCCTTGGTTTCCTCTTAGCCACCCATTTGATTTAATTCAAACTAATTTGAATTAATTACTAATAATAAGTAATAATCCTTAATAATTCATATAATATCCTCATTTATCTCCTATTATCCTTAGAATAAATAAAATCCCTTTTAAAAGCTCATATTATCTTTTAATAATAAAAAAAGAGTTTAAAGGAGGAAGACTCTCCATATGTGCCGTCCAACATAATGCCAAAAGAGGAGAATTGTGACTCAAACCAAGGTTCTCCTTGTTCCTTGATGGCGCCACATGAAGCTCCCAAGTGGCCCTCCTTTGCCACTTATTCTAGGCTCAATTTATGTCAATTGTTCCTTTATTTATTCTTATAACCCCTAACTACTAAGGCTATCCACCCTTTAAGCTCATAAATAATGATTTACGCTATCCCGAGCCAACTCAAGGCCCTTAATTAAATCTTATCAAGCCATAATTACTATCTTAGCCATTCAACACAAGCAAAATAATGCAAATACAAATAACCCCATATTTAGGATGTTACGCTTCTACCCTTAAAAGAATTTCGTCCTCGAAATTACCGCTCAAAAGAGGTGGGGTATTGTTGCGATCACATCCTCGGGTTCCCACGTAGCTTCCTCGCACCATGGTTACGCCATAGCACTTTCACCAAGGGCACGACTTCCTACGTAGAACCTTTATATCTCTATCCAAGATCTGAACCGGTTCTTCCTCAAAAGATAAGTCCGAGTTGACCTCAATTTCTGTCACAGGCACCACGTGTGATGGATCCGACCGATACCGCCTAAGCATCGACACGTGGAAAACGTCATGAATCTGACTTAACTCTGCCGGCAGTTCGAGCTGATAAGCTACCGGTCCTACTCGCTTCAGTACTGTATATGGGCCAATGAATCTTGGGCTTAGCTTCCCTTTTCGCCCAAACCTTAGTACCTTCTTCCAAGGCGACACCTTCAGGAAGACCTTATCCCCATACTGCATACTCCATTTCCTTGCGCTTAAGATCGCATAGGACTTACATCTATCGACGCTTCCTTAAGACGAGCTGAATCACCTTAACCTTGTCCTCCGTTTCGCAACCAACTCGCCCCAACACTTGTCGTTCACCCAACTCGTCCAACACGCCGAGTTCGACATTTTCGTCCATCTGAGGCTTCGTATGGTGCCATCGAATACTTGCTTGGTAACTATTGTTGTGGCGAACTCGGCTAATGGTAAAATTCTTCCCAACTACCTCGAAATTCCAAGACACAACCCTCAAAGATATCCTCTAATATCAGATGACCCTTTCATTGCCCGTCCGACTATGGATGGAAAGTCATCTCGAAATCAATCGTGCTCCCAAAGCTTGATGCAATGCTTTCCAAAACCTCGAAGTGAACCTTGGGTCCCTATTCAAATAATTGATACGGGCACACCATGCAATCGACTATCTAACCACATACAACTTTGCTAGCTTCGGGTGAGTAATCCATTCTCACCGGTATGAAGTGAGTTGATTTAGTCGACGGTCACGATTACCCAAAGCGCATCTTTCTTCTTTGGGTGTGAGGGTGACCACCGCGAAATCCATAGTGATCCGCTCCCACTTCCATTGAGAAATCTTTATCGGCTCAAGTAGCCCCGATGGCAACTGATGTTCAGCCTTAACCTGCTGACATGTCAAACACCTTCCTACGAACTCAGTCACTTCACGCTTCAACCCCGGCCACTAGAACTGTCTCCGCAAATCTCCGTACATTTTGCTACCTCCTGGATGCATAGCGTATGGGCTGCTATGAGCATCTTGGAGAATTCTTTGTCTCAATTCCACATCCTTAAGACATCTGAGGCCGTCCTTGGAAACATAATACTCCATCACCGATCAATCCGTTCCCCTCTAAACCACCATCCTGAACTTGCATCCTCTTAGCATTCAACCCTTCATCCACTAATTGTTTTTCCCTAATCTCCTCAATCCAGGTTGGCCTTACCTGAAGTTCAGCCAAAAGACTTCCATCGTCATATAGACTCAAGCGAGCAAACATCGCTCTTAAATCGACACCACCTTCCTGCTCAACGCGTCAGCCATCACGTTAGCCTTGCCTGGATGATACTCTATTGAACAGTCGTAGTCCTTTAACAGTTCAATCCATCGGTATGCTGTCTCGTGTTTAGATCCTTACGAGTCGGAAGATATCTCAAACTCTTATGATCCGTGTAGACTATCGACTTCTCCCGTAAAGGTAATGTCTCCATATCTTCAATGCGAAAACAACTGCTGCTAACTCCAAATCGTGAGTTGGGTAGTTAACCTCATGCGGTCTTAACTGACGGGATGCATAGGCTACTACCTTCCCATCCTGCATCAACACACATCCCAAACCAGTATGGGATGCATCACAATAGACCGTGAATAACTTCCCTGCCTCGGGTTGTACCAAAACTGGAGCTTCTGTCAGAATCTTCCTCAGCTTATCAAAACTTTCTTGCTGCTTCTCTAACCATACAAATGGAACACCTTTTCTTAGCAACTTAGTCAACGGTGCTGCAATCTGAGAGAACCCTTCCACAAACCTTCGATAATACCCTGCTAAACCCAGAAAACTTCGTATCTCTGCCACCGACTTAGGCGGTTTCCACTCCAACACCGCTTCAATCTTGCGAGGATCCACTCTAATCCCTTCCGCTGACACTACGTGACCCAAGAAAGCCACCTCCCTTAGCCAAAATTCGCACTTACTGAATTTGGCATATAACTGTTTCTCCCTCAGTACCTGCAGAACTATTCGCAAATGCTCGTCGTGCTCCTCCTCCGTCTTAGAGTAAACCAATATGTCGTCTATGAACACTACGACAAATTGGTCCAAGTACTGTTGAAATACTCTATTCATTAAATCCATGAACGCCATTGGTGCATTGGTCAACCGAATGGCATCACTAGAAACTCGTAATGCCCATACCGAGTTTGGAATGTCGTCTTGTGAACATCGGCCTCCTTCACCTTAAGTTGATGGTAACCCGACCTAAGGTCTATCTTCAAAACACCAGCGCCCCTTCAAGCTGGTCAAACAAGTCATCGATCCGAGGCAATGGGTACTTGTTTTTGATCGTTAACTTGTTTAATTGACGGTAGTCGATGCACATCCGCATAGAACCGTCCTTCTTCTTGACAAACAATCTGAGGCACTCCCCACGGAGATATACTAGGTCGAATAAATCCTTTATCCAAGAGCTCTGAATTTGAGCCTTGACTCCACCAATTCCTTTGGTGCCATTGATGAGTGCTATAGACACAGGCGCCGTTTCGAGTAGTAAGTCTATACCGAATTCGACTTCCCGATCTGGAGGCAGACCCAGAAGTTCTTCTAGGAACACATCAGCAAATTCCCCAACCGTTCGGACCTTTCCAACTACTGACTCTTTAACTTCCAAAGCACAGATTTGAACCAAAAACGCCTTACAACCCTTCTTGACCATCTTCTCAACCTTCAAGGCAGACACTACGTTGGATAGGTAATTCCTTCTATCACCTATCATAACCACTTCATCATTTTCAGCCGTCCTAAGAACCATGCGCTTAGCCGCATAATCCAAATTCGCCGATACTTAACCGACCAATCCATTCCAAGGATCAAATCGAACTCCCCAAGCGGTAGTTCCATCGATCGACCACAAATACTACCCTTGGAGTTCTAGGGGTATGTCTCTATAAAGTTTGTCTACCACTACTGAGTGACCTAAAGGACTCACTACGGTCATCTCCTAGAAGCGGTTTGAGTTTAGGTCCATAGTTCCTACCACACTACTAGCAATGTACGAAAAGCGTCGAGCCCACATCAATCAATGCAACATAAGGAAAACCAAAATTAGAAAGCGTCTGGTTATGACATCCGGTCGTCACCCTCCTCATGACGCCTCATTGCGTAAACTAAGCCAGCTGCCTAGCCTCGTGTTGCTGAACCTCGCTTACGAATTCCACGACCTCGGTTAGGACCGTTGCTTCCTCTGCCATTACCACGACCCTCGTGGTCCCACATTTCTATCTTGAGCACTGTTCGTCCCTCTGGTGGTTCTTAGCTAGTTTTCGAGGACAATCTCGACCGATGCTCCAAAGACCCCACTCAAAACATCCTCTATCACCGGTCGAACAACTTCCCCAATGGGTCTTTCCACGTTGGTTACCTTTGAGTCGGCCTCGATTAGCGATCATGGGCCTTGCTTTGATTTGGCCCACTTGGCCTAGCCTTTTTCTCGACACTACCACTGGATCCGGTGACCCAAATCCTCTCTTTTGATTATTCCTACTATAGTTTTGTCTCACGACCTCCTTGATCCCTTGGCTACCTTAGCCTTTCCCACTAGAGATGAAACCTCACGAACTTGTGCGGGGCAATCGGTAACCTCAAATCATCCGGAGTCGAGTCCTCAAAGCGGACACGTGGTTCGTGTTCGATAGCCACGATGCCTCTAGCATACCTACTCGGTCTTAAAACTTCGCCTCATATTCACCTCGACTTAGTTCCTTGCACTAACCCTAGAAAGGCTTTCCTCCGAGCATCTGTATAAGCTGGTGCCCACATACTTCTTCGATAGGTGGTTTTGAAATAATCCCAAGTCGGATCATCCGCCCGTAGCGCCATCTCGAATTGTCATCCACCAACGACACGCTTCATCCTTTAGAAGTAATCTGACCCTTTCGCTTTTTTCTTCCTCGGTCAAGTCAAGATCATCCATGATCCTTTCAGTTGACTCTAGCCAGTATTCTGCTGCACTGGGTGCCACTCCTGACACACCCCGGAACACCTCAGCTCTGTTGGACCGAATTCGCTCGGGAATAGATTTTTGAGCTCCTAAATTTCCACCAGCCCTAACCACCAATTCGAGGACTCGCAACACAGCTTGCGATACTGCCTCTCCTCCCGTCTGATCTTGCTCCTCGGCTCCAAAAGCTGGAGGTGGTGGTGGCAGTGGTACCTCATTTTGAGAACCATGTCCCGACACGGCGGGTTCGAGATATAGTCATTCTTCCCTACCACGTCCACGTCGACCACGTCCTCTAGAACTCATTCTATCTAACGTGCTTTAATCGATTATGAGAAATTTTATGAATTAGTGATTTGTTAAATTGATTACGCGAAAAATTTTATGAAAAATTGAATAAGGATTCTTTCGATCAAACAAGGTTTCAGTTTCCTAACTTAGTTCACACAAAGAAGTTCTTGCATCCATTCCTTAATACTTTCCATACCTATTCGCTCTTCGGACATTTCTGCCCATTTCTAACCCAGGGGTATTTTCGTCTTTTTCCTACAGGGGTATTTTCGTAATAAAAGAAATTTTTAAAACTTTAGTAAAGTAGGTTGTTTTACAATTCCCAACACTGGAGGGTTTTTCTGAAAACTTATAAAATTTGAAGATATGGCATCATTTCGGGAATCAGGGGTATTTTGGTAATTTTGTCAATCAGGGGTAATTTTGTAATTTTGTCAATCAGGGTCGTTTCGGTAATTTTACAAGTTGAGGGCATTTTCAAAATTTTCCAAACCAAAGTATTTCATTGATGATTTTCAAAGCAGGGTTGAATATTAGAAGTAGTTGAAATTTTTGGACAAAATCATTGATTTGATATTTTATGAGTCAAGAGTATTTTAGTAATTTTACCCTAAGGGCATTTTGTAATTTTTCACAAATCTACTTTTTCGGAAAACATTGTAAAAATGGTTGTTCTTATATTTGAAGGAGTGATTCTAAAGATTTTGTAGAAATTAGGGTTTTGTTGTTTTCTTCTTTTTCAAAAACATGGTTAGTTCTCTTTCGGGTTTTAGTCATTATGTTTAGCCTATGACCGAGCCCTCTTGGTCAGGGTGAACCCAAACTACGCACTGGCGGGGTTTCGTGTGGAGAGGAGGTGAGTCACGGATTGCTTAAATACCAAGCTCCCACCGAACCTTTCTAGACATGCTTGAGAGGTTACCACACCACCGAGCCCTCCAGGTTAGGGTGAACCCAAGCTACGCACCGGGTAGGATACTGCAAGAGGTGGTGAGTCACTCGGACCGCTTAAATACAGGCTCTTTCGGTTCCAATCCTAGACATGCGTCAGGGGGTTACCACACCCTAACTTCATTGACTTAGCCATAGGTTGGTTTAGTTCTTTAAGTCTTATGTTACATTTGTGTGTTTGAGTAATCTAATCCTAGGGTTCAAGTTCCTATAAGTCTATCTACATTCCATGCTTCCTACCCTTCTCTGAATATAATTCACAAAGAGGTTTAGATGTACTTACACAGGCGGATCGGTGGGAGACTCTGCCATCCGCTTTAAAACCCAAAAACAATTAATAAGGCCTACTAAAACATTTTTGGGCCTTGGGCCCCACAATGAGCTTTGAGCTGGCTCGATACTAATTTGTAACAACCTAAACCCAGCCCAAATACTATGGCCGAATCTAGTCTGTCACGAGGAAAATATTTTTGGAACACTTTTCCTAAGTAAAAATTTACAGTTGCCGGAAACCTTTTATTTAGTGGTATTGCAAAAAGGCATTCTTGGGTTTAATTGAAAATTTAATTAAACCAAGTTATTATAAAATCACAAGTGTGCCCGATGGCACGATGAAAACATTTTCGTGTTTATTTGGGAAAACATGTGACTTTAATTTAATAATAATAATATAGTTTAAAACAAATATTCAACATATGGAAAAAAAAATAACAAAAACAAATTATCAGGAGGCCTTATTACATCCAAATAAACTAAAACCGGAAATAAAATTTATCATAACTAAAATTAAAGTTCATTTAATTTAAATCCACCGCATGGCCACCTCAAGTCCCTCCGGCTCCATATCCGCGATCTATGCATCACCTGAAAAAAATAATGGAGAAGGTGAGTCACCAAGACTCAGTATGTAACCCTTCCCCGTTTTAAAACATTTTCATACACAACACATAACCGTTAATATGCAGAATATTAAATGCCCATCCTAACCATCCAAACGCCACTGTCTACCCCGTCGTGGTACCAAACCACTGGTGGTGCCAAACCACTGGTGACATATAGTCACAATGTGTTACCAAAACACGGTGTCCGTGAGACACGGATCAATTGATGGGGCCAACCCATCGTGTGATACCAAATCAACGGCGCAGGCGATCCCATATCTCAAGTGGGGCCAACCCACGGTGGTGTTAACCACGGGGATAAGTCGCTATGAGGTGCCAAACCTCCGGAGGTACCAAACCTCCGGTGGCCGTAGTCACGGTGTGTTATCAAAACACTGGTGCCCGTCGGCACGATTAACACTGCCCCCTCCACTCATAAATCCCACATCAATCACATATGTATATGTTTCATGTCATCACATACTTAAATCTCATGTATCAATGCATCATGCTTCCCAAAAGCATCAAATAACAAATTCATATTAACAGGTACTTACCTGAATCACCATCTATACCGATATGGTATATTATCCAATGCTACATAAAATCAAGATAGCATTCACAACAATCAGCATATTTAACAAGTTATATGTGTGTATGTACACACCTGTCACCCACGAGGAGTCTAAATCCCGAATGGAGAAATCGGCCACCCTAGATCTATTGTCCCTAGATTCGGCCAAAACATGAGTCAGTACTATGGCCTATTCGGCCAACCCAACTTAATACCATAGAGTTATCATTTGAGATCCGAGATCTTACCTTGCTCTGACTTGGTTTCTAACAACTCGAATCCTTATATGGGTTCCCTAGCAATCGGCCAACCTTAAGTACCAAACAAGATTAGTTTTCGGTTTTTTTCCAATTATTCACTAAAATGGTTTAGAAAGAGTTGACTTACCGATAACTTACCAAATTTAGTTGATGGAGAATTGAACCAATTTCTTCAAGATCTTGAAACACCTAAACATAATCGGTTCCAACATAGAGAGTTAATACCTTTTTATCAAGTGCCGAAATCAGTCCTTACCCCCTCTAGAAGCTTCCACAAGTACCGGGGCTAATAAAGAAAACACTCGGTCTACTCACCTTAGAATTGATTGAAGAAATAGAGAGGAACACTATGTTTGAGATTCGCCAAAACTTGAAATATGGAGAGGGGTTATTCGGCTAGGATTGATTAAATAAGGCTGGATTTTAGTAAGAAAAAGAAGAAGAAAGGTAAAGGAAGTAGATGATTCACTATTGTGGGCACAAGTAGAGAAGGAAGAATTAAGAGAAGGGAGGAGTGGGAGTTTTACCAAAAGACTTTTATGAAGAAAGAAAATAAAAGGAGAATGAGAGGGAGGGGTGATCGGTCTTGAAGAAGAAGAGAAAAAGAAGTGGTAAATAGGAAAATGCTTAGCCGAAATTGCCAAGTAAAATGGCTAAGAAGAATTCGGCATACTCCCTTCACCAAGACTCCATGCCGTCCACTCCACTCCAACAAGGAGTTCAACTTTCGGCAATCTCCTTGGTTTCCTCTTAGCCACCCATTTGATTTAATTCAAACTAATTTGAATTAATTACTAATAATAAGTAATAATCCCTTAATAATTTATATAATATCCTCATTTATCTCCTATTATCCTTAGAATAAATAAAATCCCTTTTTAAAAGCTCATATTATCTTTTAATAATAAAAAAAAGAGTTTAAAGGGAGGAAGACTCTCCCATATGTGCCGTCCAACATAATGCCAAAAAGAGGAGAATTATGACTCGAACCAAGGTTCTCCCTTGTTCCTTGATGGCATCACATGAAGCTCCCAAGTGGCCCTCCCTTTGCCACTTATTCTAGGCTCAATTTATGTCAATTGTTCCTTTATTTATTCTTATAACCCCTAACTACTAAGGCTATCCACCCTTTAAGCTCATAAATAATGATTTTTGCTATCCCGAGCCAACTCAAGGCCCTTAATTAAATCTTATCAAGCCATAATTACTATCTCAGCCATTCAACACAAGCAAAATAATGCAAATACAAATAACCCCATATTTAGGATGTTACAACACGAGCCTATTTCACAAAAGGATTCTTATTGCCTTTAGGCTTAAGGCAACAAGTGTGTTTTGAATATTACTCTAGGTTAGCTCTAAAAACTATAAGGATCTCTTCCACAGTCCCATTATTCAAAATCTTCCCAAGTATGTAAGGGCTTGGAAACTTTTATTCCCCGATTCCCTCTTCAGATTTATCATTAGTGTTCAGATTCCCCATATTAGGTCTTACACTAAAGCCCTAAACTCGATGCATTCTTGAATCTCATAGAATTTGACAATACCCATTTTGACAAGTCTTTTGATCATCTTTTTGAAAGCGGTGCAGTTCTCGATTGAGTGTCCTATGATTCCTGCATGGTATTCGCATTGAGCGTTCATGTCATACCATTTAGGGTATGGAGGTTGTATAGGTTTTAGGTAGAAAGGGGATACTACATGTGCATCAAAGAAATTTTGGTACAGCTCCCTATACGTGATTGAGATGGGCGAGAATTGGGATTTTTCTAAGTTCGGTCTTGGATTGGGTTCTTGCCCTGAGGTGACCTGTTGTTGTTGGGGTCTGATAGTAACGAGTACCACTTTTGGATATGCGTATGGTTGACTCTGGACGCTTATTGGAGTAAAACCTGGGGGATAGACGAGGTCTTCATTATCATCTCCACTATTGACTACTAGGTCTTTCCTCTCTTCAAGCCCTTCAACTAGTAAATAACTTAACTGGCCAATCACATTCTTTTGGTATTCTCGTATGTCTTGTTGAATTTTGGTCAATTTCCCCTGCATCTGTATTTTCATTTGCTCTATTCTCTCCAACCTTTGTTCCATGCTTTCCAGGTTGATTGAAATATTTTTACCTAATTAGGGTCTTTTTATAAAAGTCTAATGCAAATGATGCAATGTAATGCAAATGCATGAAATGCAATGCAAAAGAATGAAATGCAAAAAGAGAGGCGTTGATTTTGAATTCAATTCCATTAGAAAAACTTTTCTAAAAAATAAATTTCTTTACACAAAATGGATTACATATGCGGCTTTGTCCTCATAGTCCAAGTGAAGACACTAATCCTTTTCTTCGTATCGGGATGATATTGTCGTGCCCCATGAACTTTCCCAATAAATGCCTCTTCTAGCTCCTTGTTGCTTGATCCAGGCCGTGACTCTTCACTCACTTATTTTCATAACGCTCGTTAGCCTTTTCAAGAAAGCCAAGACGTGGTGATTCTCAAATAGTCTTTGTCAGCTTGAATCCTTGGGCAATAAAATCTTGTATTCCTTCATGGACTATCAGTCTTCTCTCGTTGTGTTTACTTGGACCATATTCGAACGACCGTATTATAATCCACTTTATCAAGAAATTTATTTTCTTATGACAAACTCTTCTATTTAGCAATCGAATTTGAATCAACACCTCTAGTCTATGATGTGAATGCAATGCAATCAAAAGAAAAGAAAAAACACGTTAGCACAAAAGAAATAAATAATAGAATAGGGCACCTATCTGGGTTACCACTAGGTTTTGACGTAGCTCTACCTAGGGTAAGCCCTTAGGCTTTCTACATGAGGTTTAGCTCTAAAGTTGAGGTACCCGAACCAGCAGATTCCTCGATCCTCACCCATTGTAGGCTCATACGGACCAAGTTCAGTTCAGGGGAATACATTTCCCTATGGCTGCACGGAGATGAAAATCTCACGAAGACATAGGTACGGATGTCTCCCGAAAGCGATTCACTATCCTGTAGGAGGTGAAAACCTCATTGTAACATCCTGAAAAGGGCCTATGCATTTTCAGTTTGATTGTATGAAATGACAAGTTTAAGTACTAAGAATAAAATTTTGATATTTTTGGAAACCTGGAAATGCATGAAAATGGAAACTTGAACATTTTGGAAACCTGAACATTTTGGAAACTTGAACATGTAAGAAAAATGGAAAGTTACAGAGCCGATCGAAAATTTTAGGAAACTTAGAAATAATGCAGGAATGTCAAATTTTAAAGTTTAAAATAGGAAATAAGGGCAAGAGGGCCTTAAAAGAAAAAGTTGGAGAATTTTGACACACAATCGGGCTTGGAAAAGTGGCTGAAGGTGCCACTTAAGGCTTATGGAAATGGCGCCATGTGTAAGAGGAATGGGCACGAGTTGAGTCACTTGGAAAGCAAATATTGAAGGTTTTATTTTGCTTCCAAGGCTAAGGGTGGACGGCACCTATTTCTAGAAAGGGAGGAGTTTTATTTCTGTTAAAACTTGATAAATTAAGTGATAAATAAAGGATTTTTAATTGAAGAGATAAATGATGGATTAAATACTCTTAATTTAAATAAGGTGATAATTAAAAGATAATATTATCACTTGTGAGGAGTAGTGGCCAAGTCAAGGACTCTTGGTCTAGCAATTTCAGTTAAAGGAGGAGAATTTAGGCTATTCTCTCATCTTTTCTAAGCCTTGCCGAAATTTTCCTAGCTCTCTCCCCCTCTCTGCCGAATTTTCTTTAAGTAAAATCCATCTTCTCTTCTTCTATTTTCTTCTCTGTTTCTACTATCAAAGCCGAATCTTTGTTGGTTCTAAGCAAAGGAGCAATCAACTACAACATCAAAAGAGTAAGATCTGTGGTCAATCAATTTCTATTCCTTTTCTTTTTACCAAAATCAGGGTACTAATCCCTATTCTTGTTCATGGCCGAATCTACAAGGATCTCTCAGGTTTTTACAGTTACCAAATATAAGGATCAAGGATCTAAGGTAAGAACAATTAATTTTTGTTCTTCTAATTCTTTTAATCAAGATCTAAGGAAATAACCTATTTTATGTCTCTTGGCCAAATATCAAAGGAAGAGTTTCGGGATTTCAGATTCAAGGAATTTAAGGTGAGGCACATTCGCCAAAGGCCAAATACTACTTATTAAAGTTAGATCGGATCTAACATATGAAGTTGTAGGGATTTGACAGCATATTAAGGAATCCTCTTGATTTGGAAATTGTATGGTAAGTGACATTCGCCAAGGTTTGTTCTTGATATTTGGAATTATTTTCCATTTATTCAAAAGTTAAACCCGACATAAATACGATTTAGTGGCTAGCCGATTTAAGGAAGGAATACTATCAATTTCCAACATTTGATTTACAATCTTTCAATTCAACAACAAGGTAAGTAATACAAATCCTACTTGGATTTGGTTTTTAAGCCAAATAGGTTTGTTAATATATTTTAATGGTTGGCCGAATATAGGAGTAAAAATCTAGATCGGTAGATCGTTCTTCGGAATTTTAAGGAATCTATTAAGCAAATCAGGTGTGTACCCGTACTAACCTTCAATACGTTATATGGCAAATATTAATTATATGATTATACGTGAGAATGTGAATATGGCTAAGTACCCTAATGTGGTACAAAAGTACTCGAGTGCACGTTTCGCTTACGATAGGATTATGAAATATGTTATTTTATAACATGTGATTATATGTATATGAATATGGAATTAAGTATGTTATGCATGATATAAAATTTATGGGGCATTCGGGATTTATGTGAAAGGGAAGAAGGTGTTGACTTGGTCTCACCAACGGAATATGGTGACTACGATCACAAAATTTGAATATGGTAACTCCGGTTACATTATCTCGAATTTGGTAACCCGGTTACATTATTTGAATATGGTGTCTAATGACACAAATTATATGGGCGATGAGCACGTCGACTGCAGCGACTGCCTTCGATGGTGTGTAGCAGATGGAGGGTTGACTTAGTAGTCCCCACGGTGTGACTGGCAGGTACGGGTGGTGTGTAGCGGATGGACAAATAGGCTTGGGTTTGGGTTGCATCATAATTTATTTTATATGAATATGAATTTGATTTATGAACATGTATGCCTGATTTGTTGAATGTTAGTACTGTGTGCACATTGAGTCTGTTGACTCACCCCGTTGTGGGAAATATTTTCAGGTGATGAACAGTGATGGACCGGGACGGTAGACCTTGAGGTGGCCATGTTCCATTTGAATATTTTATTCGATTTGGACTTTATTATTTGTTTTGGGTTTTACTTGATGTAATAAGGCCATAAGGCCCAGTGGATTTTTTTTCTTATCCTGCTTTACTTTAAATTGTTATGTTACGAACTATTATGACTAAAGTTAAGTGTTATTTTTTTTATAAACCCTAAAAATTATTTTGTCACCTTAATAAAAATTGGATTTACAAGATTAATTAAATGGGTTTCCAATCTAAGCCCAATTCACAACAACATTTTTCTAAATATTTTACAAATTTTCTCTAAGTAACGAAAAATCTTTGAAACCGGTTTACTTTAGGAACATACTAGATCCGGTTGAGGCTCGTGGGCCGGGTGTGGGGTGTTTCAGTTTGGTATCAGAGCCCAGTTTTAAACTCTCGGTCTGTGGGCTAAGGCCCAAATCGTTTTCAAAGCGAGCCAAATGATTATCTTTGAAAAATAAGCAGGTTTTCTGGCATGGCACCTAAGTCTCCGACCCGCAGTCCACCAGGTAAGTACCCCTAACTCTATGTGTGATTCTGTGAGCTATATAAGGGTAGAAAAGGCATGGAACGTAGAATAGAATGATAGGAACTTGAACCCTAGGATTAGACTACTCAAACACAAAACCACATAAGACTTAATGCCTTGAACAAACCTATGGCTAAGTCTTTGAGCTAGTTGTGGTAACCCACAGACGCATGTCTAGGATTGGATCCGGAAGAGCTTGGTATTTAAGCAGTCCTAGTGACTCACCTCCTCTTCGCAGAATCCTACAGTGCGTAGCTCGGTTCACCCTAACCTGGAGGACTCGGTGGTGTGGCAACCTCATGCATGTCTAGGAATGGTTTGGTGGGAGCTTGGTATTTAAGCATCCGTGACTCACCTCCTCTCCACACGAATCCTGCACAGTGCGTAGCTTTGGTTCACCACGACCAAGAGGGCTCGGTCATAGGCTAAACATAATGACTAAAACCCGAAAGGGAACTAGCCATGTTTAAAGAAAAAAAAAAGAAGAGAGAACAAAACAACAAACCCTAGTTTTTCCAAACTTTTAAAACTTTCTTTTAAATCTGAGAAAGTTATTTTTACAACATTTTCTGAAAAACTCCTGATTTGCGAAAATTACAAAAATGCCCTTAGGGGTAAAATTACCAAAACGCCCTTGGTTTATAAAATGTTCAACTACTCAACAGCTTTACCAAAATTTTATTATTTTATAAATGTTCAAAAACCCTAAATTGCAAACTATCAATGAAATACCTTGATTTTTTTCGAAAATTACAAAATTGCCCCTAACTCACTAAAATTACCAAAATGACCCTGATTTCCAAAATTTTTGCAACAGCGCCGATTTGGAAAGTACAATTCTCAAAAAGAACCCTCAAAATTTTGCAACTTCTAAAATATACCCGATTTATTAAAATTTTACAATTTACCCCAGTTTGTGGGAAAATTACCAAAATACCCCCAAGGTCAAAAAAATTTCTGAAATACCCTCGGACTTCAAAAATTTTCCAATATACCCCGGGAACTTAAAAATACCAAAAATACTTTGTGACAAAATCACCAAGGAACCTTATTTTGACAAATTATGAAAATACCCCTGTAGGACAAATTACGAAAATACCCCCGAGTAGTGGAAAAAACAACAACAACAACAAAAACTACAACGTTTCTTTGAATGAACGAAAGTTCATACTTGTTTGATGGATGAATGAATGAATGGAAAAGGCGTGTGTTTGTATGTATCTGAAAGAACCACTCTTAAATCCTTTTCATAAAACTCCTTCGTTGGTAAATAAGTGGAACAGTGACTAATCCATAAAATTTCTTAATCAGATCTCAACGCTAGAAAATGAGCTCTAGAGGATGTGGTCGTCGTGGTCGAGGTAGAGGAAGGATGACCGTGTCGGAACCCGTTAGATCAGGTCAAGGTCCGACAATGAAATGTCGCCGCCACCACCACCCCCAATTTGTTAATGTTGAGCACAGGCTCGACGGGGAAGATCTTTGTCGTAGGTCGTGTCTTGCTAGTTTTGGAATTGGTGGCGGTCGGGGAGGAAATTCAGAAATCGAAATCGTACTGAACGGCTCCGAGCTAATGGAGCGAAATGTTCCGAGGCGTATCTAATGTGGCACCCATGCGGTACCGTCTTGGTTGGAAGCAACGGAGCGTATCATGGATGAGCTCGATCGACTCGGAGGAAAAGTTGAAAGGGATGGTGGCGTTGTTACGCGATAAAGCGTATCAGTGGTGGTTAACTGTTCGGGATGGTACCACGGCTGAAAACTTGACTTGGGAGTATGTTAGAGAGGTATTTCAGAAGAAGTATGTGGGAACCAGATATACAGATGAACAAAGGAAGGCTTTTCTAGGGTTGGTGCAAGGGAGTAAGTCTGTCGCGGAATATGAGGCAGAATTCCTGAGGTTGAGCCGTTATGCTCGAGGTGTAGTGGCGACTGAACATGAACGCTGTGTCCATTTTGAGGACGGACTGCGAGACGACCTGAGACTGTTGATAGCACCGCATCGGAGCGGGAGTTTTTCGCTTTAGTGGATAAGGCTAAAGTGGCCGAGGGAATTAAGGATTCTATCAAGCGAACAACCGATCGAAATAGGTAGGAAAGAGGTTTTGGATTGTCCGGATCATCGGGAATAAGAGGCCTAGAACCGATGGGCGAAGGATCGCAAGTTGGTACCAGAGGCGATGTCGTCCTTGTTAGCATTGTGGAAAGAAGCATTTAGGTGAGTGTTGGAGAGAGCAGAGCATGTCTTAAGTGTGGGTCCAAGGACCATATGCTCAAGGACTATCCAAAAATATCGGATGACAAACGACCAAAGAACTCGTAATGTTAATCAGTGGTAGGGAGGACAATGACCTCAACGAGGTCTAGGTTCGAATAATGAGGTAATGGTTCCGCCAAGGTCGTGGAGCACCAAGCGGAGGTGTTGAAGGTTCGAAGCAAGGCGGCCAAGGTTAGTTTATGCGGTTGGCGTCGTGAGGATAGTGATCGCGCAGACGAGACAACGAGTAAGTTTCTTATTTATGGATTATACTTCATTACTTTACTCGCTATAAGATTAGTTTGATCTTATGTTGCTAATGAAGTGTATGGAACCTTGATTGTGAACTTAGAGAATGTGCCTAGAAAGTATGATAGTTCTTTAAGATCGAGTCGCAAGCAATAGCGTAGTGAGTTAGTATGCGGATGAAGCGATAGTAAGTAATTTCGAGGACGAAATTTTGTTTAAGGGGGGTAGAAGCGTAACATCCTGAAAAGGGCCTATGCATTTTCGGTTTGATTGTATGAAATGACAAGTTTAAGCACTAAGAATAAAATTTTGATATTTTTGGAAACACGAAATGCATGAAAATGGAAACTGAACATTTTGGAAACCTGAACATTTTGGAAACCTGAACATTTTGGAAACTTGAACATGTAAGAAAAATGGCAAGTTACAGAGCCGATCGAAAATTTTAGAAAACTTAGAAATAATGCAGGAATGTCAAATTTTAAAGTTTAAAATAGGAAATAAGGGCAAGAGAGCCTTAAAAGAAAAAGTTGGAGAATTTTGACACACAATCGGGCTTGGAAAAGTGGCCTGAAGGTGTCACTTAAGGCTTATGGAAATGGCGCCATGTGTAAGAGGAATGGGCCTGAGTTCGAGTCACTTGGAAAGCAAATATTGAAGGTTTTATTTTGCTTCCAAGGCTAAGGGGTGGACGGCACCTATTTCTAGAAAGGGAGGAGTTTTATTTCTGTTAAAACTTGATAAATTAAGTGATAAATAAAGGATTTTTAATTGAAGAGATAAATGATGGATTAAATACTCTTAATTTAAATAAGGTAATAATTAAAAGATAATATTATCACTTGTGAGGAGTAGTGGCCAAGTCAAGGACTCTTGGTCTAGCAATTTCGATTAAAGGAGGAGAATTTAGGCTATTCTCTCATCTTTTCTAAGCCTTGCGAAATTTTCCTAGCTCTCTCCCCCCTCTCTCGAATTTTTTAAGTAAAATCCATCTTCTCTTCTTCTATTTTCTTCTCTGTTTCTACTATCAAAGCCGAATCTTTGTTGGTTCTAAGCAAAGGAGCAATCAACTACAACATCAAAAGAGTAAGATCTGTGGTCAATCAATTTCTATTCCTTTTTCTTTTTACCAAAATCAGGGTACTAATCCCTATTCTTGTTCATGGCCGAATCTACAAGGATCTCTCAGGTTTTTACAATTACCAAATATAAGGATCAAGGATCTAAGGTAAGAACAATTAATTTTTGTTCTTCTAATTCTTTTAATCAAGATCTAAGGAAATAATCTCTTTTATGTCTCTTGGCGAATATCAAAGGAAGAGTTTCGGATTTGATTCAAGGAATTTAAGGTGAGGCACATTCGCCAAAGGCCAAATACTACTTATTAAAGTTAGATCGGATCTAACATATGAAGTTGTAGGGATTTGACAGCATATTAAGGAATCCTCTTGATTTGGAAATTGTATGGTAAGTGACATTCGCCAAGGTTTGTTCTTGATATTTGGAATTATTTTCCATTTATTCAAAAGTTAGAAACCCGACATAAATACTGATTTAGTGGCTAGCCGATTTAAGGAAGGAATACTATCAATTTCGGCATTTGATTTACAATCTTTCAATTCGGCAACAAGGTAAGTAATACAAATCCTACTTGGATTTGGTTTTGCCAAACAGTTTGATAATATATTTTAATGGTTGGCGAATATAGGAGTAAAAATCTAGATCGGTAGATCGTTCTTCAAATTTCAAGGAATCTATTAAGCAAATCAGGTGTGTACCCATACTAACCTTCAATACGTTATATGGCGAATATTAATTATATGATTATACGTGAGAATGTGAATATGGCTAAGTACCCTAATGTGGTACAAAAGTACTGTGCACGTTTCCTACTTTTGATAGGATTATGAAATATGTTATTTTATAACATGTGATTATATGTATATGAATATGGAATTAAGTATGTTATGCATGATATAAAATTTATGGGGCATTGGGATTTATGTGAAAGGGAAGAAGGTGTTGACTTGGTCTCACCAACGGAATATGGTGACTACGGTCACAAAATTTGAATATGGTAACTCCGGTTACATTATCTAATTTGGTAACTTCGGTTACATTATTTGAATATGGTGTCTAATGACACAAATTATATAGGCGATGAGCACGTCATTGCAATGACGCCTTCGATGGTGTGTAGCGAGATGGAGGGTTGACTTAGTAGTCCCACGGTGTGACCGGTGTACGGTGGTGTGTAGCGGATGGACAAATAGGCTTGGGTTTGGGTTGCATCATAATTTATTTTATATGAATATGAATTTGATTTATGAACATGTATGCTGATTTGTTGAATGTTAGTATTGTGTGCACATTGAGTGCATTGACTCACCCGTTGTGGGAAATATTTTCGGTGATGAACAGGTGATTTTGAATGGGACGGTAGACCTTGAGGTGGCCATGTTCCATTTGAAGATTTTATTCGATTTGGACTTTATTATTTGTTTTGGGTTTTACTTGATGTAATAAGGCCATAAGGCCCAAAGTGGATTTTTTCTTATCTCGCTTTACTTTAAATTGTTATGTTACGAACTATTATGACTAAAGTTAAGTGTTATTTTTTTATAAACCCTAAAAATTATTTTGTCACCTTAATAAAATTGGATTTACAAGATTAATTAAATGGGTTTCCAATCTAAGCCCAATTCACAACAACATTTTTCTAAATATTTTACAAATTTTCTCTAAGTAACGAAAAATCTTTGAAACCGGTTTACTTTAGGAACATACTAGATCCGGTTCAGGCTCGTGGGCCGGGTGTGGTGGTTCACTCATGAAGTAGTAGCTTCTCACTCCCACTTAAAAGGGTGTGACCACAACGGTCATACAATACAATGCAAAGATATTTTATAAAATTAGAACCACATGCAATAAAAAGGATTATTGTTTTTCAAAACAAAGTTTTAAATTTGGACAAAAGGACAGGAAATAATCAATTTTACGGCTTGACTCTCTTATTATCCCGAGTGGAGTTGCCAAGCTGTCGAAACCTTTTTTTATTTTGAAAAACGAGGTCAACTTTAAAAATGAAAATGGGTGCTACGAGGGTGCTAACCCTTCCTCGCACGTAATCGAGTCCCGAACCCATTTTTTTGAATTTCGTAGGCCAAAATCAATGTTTTGATATAAAACGTTTTATAAGGTGATCCGATCACACCTAAGCAAAAAGGGATTGGTGGCGACTTCCATTTTCGTTTTTAAAGTCGATCCCCTTTTTTTAAAATAAATTAAAATATGGTTTTGACAACAAGCTTTACATAGAATTATCATATTCTATTGCTTACATTTTTCTTTTAAATTATTCCAAAATTTAAGTAGATCTTTCACAGTCTAATATTTTGCTTTCAACCCCTTAGTCGGGATGATGATAAAATAATATCACAAAGATTATAAAATAAATATAAATTAATAACCCAATCCCTTTTTATTCATATGAAATATAATATTTTCCTCATTAATAATCTTAATATGAGATCCATTACAAATAACTTTTAAAAGTAATGCATTAACCATCACAAATTTTATGCTTTTTAGATAGTGATATATTAGCTCTTATGGAGCTTTCAACTAATTTTTACTACCAAATATTGGAATAATATTTGTTTGTTTCAATACCAAATAAGATAAATATTTTCTATCTATAATGATAGAATTCATTACTACATTTTCATATCATTCCTTAAAGAATATTAACAGAAACAAAATATTTGGGCATACACCACATATGTGGCCAATAACCTTTCATATCACATTGATAACATAAGTTATCTTTACCCTTTGAAAAGTTATCTTGAGAACTCTCATTAATCTCTTATTTATTACTATATTCTCACTTTTAGTGGTCCATGAGGATATCTTTTATTTTCTTTATATTTACATTCACTTCGGGGAATGCAATAGTTTTAGTAGGACGAACTTATAAATGTCACAATAGATTTTTTATTTCATAATCACCATCGCAAACATTCGTGGATTTTAAACTAGAATCTATATATTCATGTTGTCATGATTAGTCTCTAATTATAATAAACATGATATAATAAATAAAATATAATAAAATATACCTGAAGATCTTTAACATCATCGTCATCACCTTGACAAATTTATTCTTTACCCATGCTTGTACAATTATAAATCATAGATCGGGAATAAGAACCACAATCCATTCTGAGATGGAATCTTTCAACATTCTAAAGATGAAATTGTAAGGGGGAAAGTTTAAGGTGAAAAGGAATTTGATTTGTGGGATGACTTCGAAAGATTTTGAAAAGATAGAAAATCATCGTGCTAATAACGTGTTATAAAATAAATAAAGATGGAGAGAATAAAGAACAAAGAAAATATGAAAGCAATAGAGAATGTACTTTATTAATAAAATAGATGATTACAATGCTTTATCGTAGTCTCTATTTATAGGTATAAAAGTATAAAATAGAGATCTAATTCTAATAACTATTAGAATTTAAAGTACATCAAAATTTTATCTTGATCATGATGGACATCCACTTAATAAGATATTCATAACAATTTTGTATTTTATAAATTTTAAAGACTTTATTTTTCAAAAAGAATTTTATTTATTACTTTTTAAAAATATTTATTTAAATTATTAAAATCAAAATTTATAGTTTATTATTTACGAAAAATACACTTAACCAACACAACAAATGTTATTGGTTTGAATTTTATATTTGTTGATTCGTACTGCTCATATTTGGGTATAAAATTATGACCACAAACTGTGCGGAATAGGAATAATTTCGTTATCAAATGGTAGGGTAAATGATATCTATAAATTAATTCATAATGCAATATAAAATATTAGAAGCTTCAAAATCTATAAAGTTGTTGCCGTGTGATAGCGATTGACATGTATAATGAATAATGAGAAATTGCCGCAATAGCATAATGACATGTTTGAATCTTAGAATAACGCATTGTGAATGCGGTAGCGCTTGAACATGTGCTAAATTATTTAGAGGCATGACAGCACACGTAAAATCCATAATGCTGAATTGGTCCCTTATATATATTATATATATATAAATAGTGCTTCCGATAGAGCAAGATTCTGGAGCACTAGATAAACTTTGATTCGTTTTGTTTCTTCTTTTTTCCAAAAATTCCACACGCTTCGAACCGAGACTGCACATAATAAGGACAATAAGCAACCAACATTGGTCCAGGGACAAAACCTTTCCTTGCGATCAATCCAGCCTTTGCCAATTGCCAACGAATCTGCTATCGCGTTATTATTCATCAACTGCACTTCTTCTTCTTCTTATTATTATTATTATTCTTATTCTTGACACGATGAAAGGCTATCAAATTCGTAAATTTTTATTAATAATGAAAAAGCTTGAACGACTTACTTAATTAGATTAGAATTTGGATAAGTAATTCTTTTTCGTCATTTAATCAAAAGATTTTGAATATAAAATATTAATTTTAAATAGTATATATTTTTATTAATATTAGATATAATATAGAATTTTCTCTAAATAAAATAAAAGTTATTTTTTAAAATTATTAGTAAAATTAAATATGTAAAATTTTTATACGAATTAAAATTTATTAATAAAAATAATAATACTAAATAAAATAATTAAATTAGAAATAAAATTAACTTACATTATAAAAATATAAGGTTACATGCATTTAAAATAAAATACACAAATTATATTAGATATTACAACGGTTTAGCTTTATTTTTCTTAATAGGTTAATATATAAATTCACCTGTACTTAGTTAGTTCTTAATTTTTGGCCATTTTACCCAAAAAGTCTCATTTCCAAAATTATTTACGGAAATAGGCCAATTTTTTTATTATTTACCGAAAAAAGTCGAATTCTACGAAATCGCGTCACGTCAGCGCGTTCGCATGTGATGTGTCGCAAAATCCTCCCTCAAGGACGCGTTTTGCCCCCTTTTTTTTAGGGTTAGGGTTTTCTATTTGGTTTAGGGTTTTAGGTCTAGGGTTTATTAAAGAAAAATAATTAAATTAGGGTTTAGGGTTAATTCATTAAAGTAACTATTAATTAAAAAATCAAATAAATTAGGGTTTAGGGTTAATTAATTAAATTATGTTTTATTTTTTAAAAAATAATTTTTTGTTTAAGGTTTTGAAAAAAATATATTAGCAATAAAAAAACTTTTTGTTTTTTTTTCTACAATAGTACTTGAAAAATAATTTTGATAAGACGTTTCTGAACAAATAGTGTCTGAAACGCTTAAAGCAGGATGCACTGTCAGCAAAATTACTGAAAAAAGCTCCCACGTGGACGCTTTTTTTCTATAGTAGTATCTGAAAAAATAATTTTGAGAAGACGTTTCTGAACAAATAGTGTCCAAAACGCTTAAAGCAGGATGCACTGTCAGCAAAATTACTAAAAAACACTCCCACATGGACGCTCTTTTTCTACAGTAGTATCTAAAAAATAATTTTGAGAAGACGTTTCTGAACAAGTAGTGTCCAAAATGCTTCAAGTAGGATGCACTGTCAGCAAAATTACTGAAAAAAGCTCCTACGTGGATGCTCTTTTTCTACAGTAGTTTCTGAAAAATAATTTTAAGATGTTTCTGAACAAATAGTGTCCAAAACGCTTCAAGCAGGATGCACTGTCAGCAAAATTACTAAAAAAAGCTCCCACGTGGAAGCTTTTTTTTTTCTACAGTAGTTCCTATTTGGCCTTATACTATAAATGAGCCAAATTTCATTCTCAGGTTGCATAAGTTACAGCAAGAGAAATTGAGGCTAAAGTAGAATAGAAACTGAAGATGAGTGAACATATTAGTGCTATTATTTACTATGATGGTGAGGTCCATGACACCGAGAATGGCGTTGTTTTTTATCAAAGAACACAGCGCGATTGGTTTTTAACCAGAACATAGAATTGATAGAACTTCGTAAAAGAATTAGGCGTAGAATCTTCGAAACGACACCAATGAAAGTTTTATCTATTAAGTATCGATTTTGTGCTTCAATTGATCCCGTGAGATATGACTCATTCAACATCAAAGGTCCTAGTAGCTTGGAGGTAATGGTGCAGACTCATCTTGCTAGTGGATCACCTTATCTTGAGTTATATGTACAATTTTCATCGCCAAATGATGCATTTGCGACTTCAACATCTACTGCTATTCAAGAGGAATACACAACCCCTGCCCGACACTCCGTTAGTGGGTGGCAAAATACGAAAACGCCCGTGTTTGGTAGCAGTATGGAATACACACCCCTGCACAGTACTCTGTTAGTGGATTGGACATGCACCTCATTGGGTCGATGTTTGATACTGAAAATACATACTAGGGAATGACATCAACTTCTAGTGGTTGGCAATCCACATTTGATGGGAGACGTTATGAAACGTCCACAGGAAGGGATGATGTACTCCCTACAATGTTCACCGATGAGGAGACCTCGTTCGTTGTAGATGATGGTGGGTCAGATGATGAGTTTGATGTGGATCCACCTCGAGAGCCCAGCCCAAATGGTGCAAAAGTTACATTATTTTCTAAACCGGAGCATGTTCCAACCATACCTGAAAATGTTGAAGTGGTTCAGATGAAAAAGAATAAGATCCTTGCCTCCAACCCACATGCATAATGTCGATCTATCTCAAGATAATGCGTTGGAGTTTCTATATCTACCACACAGAATGCGTGACCGTACAGTTTCGTCACTAGATTCGGGTGAATTAGAAGTTGGTAAGGAGTTTTCCAATAAGGATAGTTTTCTTGGTGCATTGAAACAACATAACATCATGAATAGGGTTAACTATAATGTGGTTAAATCCAAATTCGATAAGTTTGAGGCCAAGTGTACAGTGCAAGACGGTACATGTTCATGGAAAATCATGGCCTCGTTGAGGAAAAAGACAGGCTTGTGGGAGATAAAAAAGTACAAAGGTCCACATACATGTGTTGGCGGTACAATATCACTAGGTGTTTAGGGTTTTTGAATAATACTGTTATTACGTAATGTTGCATTATTTAACGTACTTCGTTGACAAGTGTTTCACAAGATCATCCCAAGATGGATTCAGATATGTTAGCTAGCTTACTACTACTGAAGGTGAAGGCGGATCCCAAAACTTTAGTGCTGGTCTTAATTGCCAATATTCATAACCAATTGAGGTACACACCCTCTTACCGCAAGGCTTGGATAGCTAAGCAAAAGGTATTGGAAAAGATGCATAGTGGGCGGGATGCTTCATATAATGAAGTGTGGCAGTGGTGTCAGGTGTTGGAGAGATATGTCACAGGTTGCATAACAGACCTTGAAACAACACATGCGTACTATAACGACCGATTGCTCCGTGGATGCCAAGTGTTCAAGCGTCTGTTCTGGAACTTTAAGAAATGTTGAGACGCATTTCTATACTACAAGCCATTGGTACAAATTGATGGTACCTTTATGTATGGTAGATATAGCCATCGGCTATTACTAGCTGTGGCATAGATGGCAGTGAGAGAATCCTTCCAATTGCATTTGCAATAACATCGAGGGAGTCAGCTGATGACTGGGATTTCTTTCTTTCTAGGTTAAGGAGGAATGTCTTCCCCCAACCTGACATCTGTGTTATATCATATCGGGCACTAGGATACTAGCCTCAATTGAGCGACAGGGAAGCCTATGGCATCGCACACACCATCGGATTACCTAAGGCATGTTGCGTCCAACTAATACGGGCAATATCGATCTACGACTGAATGATGGCAAGTGACCAACATGGGTATTTAATCTCTATTAATATAATTTCGTTTGTAATATTCAATTTATTCTGAATGGAAGAGTGGTATGTAATTTTTTCTATCAACTTATATTGGCAGGGTATGAGATAAGTAAGGATCGTTTTCATGAGATGTTGGCGGTTTTGCATTTAGTTAATGAAGAAGGCACAAACTAACTCTGTAACATACCTTTCGAATAATGGACACAAGCATACGAAGGTGGCCTATGATATGGTCATATGACCTCAAACCTGGCTGAATGCATAAATTCTGTTCTAAAAGGAATACGTCATTTATCGATAACATCGGTTGTGCGAGAGACATATTTTCATTTAGCGGCATTATTTCCAAAGCAAGCTGCGAGTTATAAAGGTCAAATGCAGGGAGGCCATGTATGGTGCGCGAAGGTATTACAAGAAATTAACAAGGCGAAGGCACGGGCTAACACCACGCCCACAATGTCTCACGATGGTGACAACCTATGGTTTCCTAGTGACGGAGTTTGATAGACCGAACCAAGATATTATTGGCGGGCAATATCATGTACACTTGAGAATTAGGACCTGCGATTGTGGGAGGTTTGACGCACTTCATTATCCATGCGCTCATGTAATTACAGCTTGTCAGAATCTCCGTCTGGATCCCCTGAGCTATGTCGATGAAATGTACAAAATAGAATACATGTACAACGTGTAGAGACATGTATTCCCACCGTCCCAGATGAACGTAAGTGGCCCTCTATATCGCTTGCTCTGTTTAAGCTGTTACCGGATAGAGAATTGCGTCACAAATCAAATAGTTGACCTTGCTCGACTAGAATACATAACAATATGGATATCTGAGAAACAATCAACCAACAACAGTTGTGCAGATGGTGTAGGAACCTAGGCCATACAACTCGATCATGTCCAAATCGGAATAGTTGATAGTTGTTGTAATAAAATTATGTTGCATTATTTATATTTTATTAAAAATATTGCCTTATTCAAAAGAACTTTTATTTTATTAAAATATAAAAAGTAAATTACAATTAAAATATTAAAAACAACTTTTATTTTATTAAATGAAACAATATAAAAATGTTTGTACAAATATATTAAAAATATAAAAATATTAAAAATATTATCTTATTCAAAACACTTTTATTTTATTAAAAATATAAAAAGTAAATTACAATTAAAATATTAAAAATAACTTTCATTTTATTAAATGAAACAATATAAAAATGTTTGTACAAATATATTAAAAATATTGTCTTATTCAAAAACTTTTATTTTATTAAAAATATAAAAAGTAAATTACAATTAAAATATTAAAACAACTTTAATTTTATTAAATGAAATAATATAAAAAAGTTTGTACAAATATATTAAAAAAATCAATGTTGGTACCGATCGGAAGTATTGCCACATGGGGGTCGTCGACAGTTACGCGCTGGATTCCTCCTTGGTTCAGCTTTCGGTGGGGGTTGTGGTTGCTCCGGCGGGGATTGTGGTTCCTCTGGCAAGGGATCTGGTTGTGGGTATTGGGAAGATGACCCACCTTGATAGAATAATGACTGTGGAGGTGTTTGCATCACCCATGGCGGAGGTGTTTGAATCCCATAAAGCGATGGGGATTGGTAAAAAGAAGATTTCCCGAAGGAGCCACGTGCGATCCCTCATGCAACAACGGCCTATAGATCGGCGGTTGACTCGGAGTAATCGAGAATGGAGATGAATCGGGCCATGCATTGCAACCTGCTATAGGACTGGGAAAAGGAAACATATAAGGGTTAGGATATATACAAGGGCTAGAATACGCACCTGACATAATCTAAAAAGGCTGTGATATGGGTGTCGTCAGTTGAAGTGTTGAGCCCGGTGATTGTGTGGGCGCTGTTGATGGGCCCAGTGATTGTGTGGGCACTATTGATTGGCTCGTCGTCATCCCTTCTTCTTGGATTTAAATGGCCCCGTTGTTCCCTTTGGACACGAATTTGCTGTCACTTCTCCTCTTCGATAGTAAATATCGCTTGCCATGGATCCTAAACCATGGCATGTATTTCGGCACACACACTAACTCAGCCGTGTGATTTACTTAGCTTCGACCACGGCTGTATGGCACAGCCATGGCATTTTATAATAGCCCGTGTTTTGGAGAAAATTCTAGTCCTGTTCCCAAACGGTCTTCGTTGTGCGGTGTACCTATTCATGGTGTCCACACAGCCATGGCCACGCCTGTGTGCAAGGCCGTGTAGATAGAGAAACCTATGCTTTATTAATTTTGTTAGTTTATTTAGGTGCTAAAATAAAAATTAATGACATTAGTGAGGTTAGTGCTCGGGTTGTCTCCGGAGAAGCACTCGTTTAAAGTCTTAAGCTAGACTTACCTCTCATTCGTATATTTCATGGTGGTTTGAGGAGTTGACACTCCTCTCTCCTGCTATCAATTCTATGATTACTATATAGTTTGAGTCGAGTATCATCTACCTTAAAAGTGCCGGACTTAGGATTAGTTACCTCGACTGTTCTGTATAGGAAGACCGTGAGTACTGTGAAAGGGATTGCTCTATTTGTATTAAGGCCTAAAGTGGCGATTTGAGGGTCTGTTTTATCCAACAATACTTTATCCCCAATCTAAAATTGGTTTGTCCCATAGAGTTCCTTAGGTTCATCGTGTTTTCATGGTTTCTCCTTGACATGTGTCCTCCACTCGTCTAGTTCATCGATCTGATGCCTTCGCTCCTTATGAGTTATTTCATTGTTGGCATGAGAACTAGGATGTGGTTCAATAGTGTATTTTCGAGGTGCTTCCTGAAAAGAGGTTTGAACCGAATGGTTATTAATAGAATTTATATGCTCACCTTTATTACTCGATGTCTTAACCGAGTCACGAGCCTAAAGAGTGATCATTTCGTTACCTACACGAAGTGTGAGCTTACCTGTACCAACATCAATTCTAGTTTTAGCAGTTACTAAAAAGGGTCGTCCTAAGATTAAAGGTGCTTTACTATCCTCATCCATGTTTAGAACAACAAAGTCAACTAGGAAAATAAATTTATCAATTTTTTCAAGTACATCCTCAACAATTCCCCTAGGAACTCTAATGATTTTATCTGCGATTTGAATACTCATCCTAGTTTGTTTAGGTTTCCAAAGACCTAGTTGCTTAAACATTTTATAGGGCATGGCGTTAATACTCGCCCCTAAATCAGCTAAAGCATTATTAACATCTAAACTACCAATTAAACAAGTAATAGTAAAACTCCCTGGATCCTATAATTTGCGGGTAGTTTATTCTGTAAAATAGCTGAGAAGACTGCATTTAGCTCCACATGCGACGCATCGTCTAACTTCTATTTTTTTTTTGTCAAAAGCTCTTTTAATTTTTTTTTTTTTTAATTGGGCATATGCGAAAGAGTTTCAATAAATGGTAAGTTAATATGCAATTTCTTTAAAAGTTTAAGAAATTTACTGAATTGTTCATCTGTGTGGTCTTTCTTCTTCGCCTTAGGATATGGTACTCGAGGTATATACTCTTTACTTACTAGTTTCTGTGTATCGTGGCTTACCTTATCCTTACCTTTACTTACCACAAGTTCTTGCCTCGATTTAGATTCAGATTCTACTAACCTTTCTTCGTCGCACACTGTGATGGCATGGAGTTGCTCCTTTAGGTTAGGTTCAATATTGCTTGGTAAGCTACCTTGTGGTCCTTCTGAGATTAACTTAGCAAGTTGCCCTGTTTGGTTCTCGAGCCCTTGAATCAATGCTTGCTAATTTTTAAGTGTTGTTTCAGTGTTTTGGAAATGGGTTTCTGACACCGCGATGAATTTTGTTAGCATCTCCTCAAGGTTCGGCTTCTTCTCATGTTGGTAAGGTTGCTGTTAAAAGCCTGAAAGGGGTAGTTGTCTCTTATTTCCTTGACCACCCCATGAGAAGTTTGGGTGGTACCTGGATTATAACTGTTACTATAGGGATTATTCTAAGGTTTAGGATTATTACCCATATAGTTCATTTGTTCGCTTTCTATGCTAGGGTTGTAAGGTGGATATTCTGTATTGTTCATTCCTCCTCCATTCGTATCGTGCTGCATCACTGGATGTACATGCGAAGAACCACACAAACCATCAATCTTTTTACTTAAAAGTTCTACCTAGTTTGATAGCATGGTGACTGCGTCGATGTTGAAAACACTGGTGGCTTTTGTTGGCTTATTCCTCATAACTTGCCACTGATAGTTATTTAGTGACATCTCTTCAATTGTATTCGTAGGCAGCCTCAGGTGTTTTGTTGTGTAGTGAACCACCGGCGGTTGCATCAATCAACTACCTAGTTGAGGGGTTCACACCATTGTAAAAGGTTTGAACCTGAAATCATAATGGTAACCCATGGTAAAGGCACCTTCTCATTAGATCCTTGTATCTCTCCCATGCATCGTAAAGTGTTTCTAAATCCATCTGCACAAAATAAGAGATATCATTCTCAACTTAGTCATTTTAGCCGGCGGAAAAATATTTAAATAAAAATTTTTTGGTTATTTGTTCCCATGTAGTGATTAATTCTCGTGGTAACAAGTTCAACCACTGTTTGGCTTTATTCCTCAATGAGAAGGGAAACAACCGAAGGTGAATGGCATCGTCAGAAATGCCATTTATTTTAAAAGTATCGCGGAATTCCAGAAAATTTTCCAAGTGATTTTTTGGATCCTCATCCTCCAAACCATCAAACTAAAAAAATTGCTAAATCATCTAAATAGTGTTAGGTTTCAGTTAAAAATTATTTGCAGCAACAGCAGGTCTAACAATACTTGATTTAGTTCCTGTTAAATTAGGTTTTCCATAATCATACATAGTACGAGGAGCAGGATTTTGATTCACCGGGTTTACGGCAACCACAGGAGGTAGCGGATTATTATCAGCCATCTCTTCGGTAGTATAGGTTTCTTCCTCTTTCTCTTCCTGTATGTATTGTAGAGTTCACCTTATTTCTCTTTGGTTTCTAGGAGCGGTACCTTCTATATCACTGTCAAAAAGTAATGGTCCTGACGGATTCCTTCTAGTCATAAACTAGAAGTTCCTGCCACAAGCAAAGAAAGAAAAATCAGAGAAGTAAAAACAAATAAAACTTAAAATTAAATTGAAATAAAATAAAAATGGCTAAAGTAATAAAAATTTAGCGTTCCTAACATCTTAGTCCCGGCAACGGTGCAAAAAACTTGATGTGTCTCAAACTAACTACGATCACAATAAAGGCAACCGTGCCTATCATTCAATTATGGTAAGACCGGTAATATCATATCCACAAGAACCAAGAGCACTAGTCATTACTATCTTTTTATTATCTAGCCTAAGAATCGGAGTGATTTCTTTTAAACTAAAAACTTAATTAAAAACACGACAGGGAACGAATTTGGAATATACTTTAGACAACTTTATGAGATAGGCAATACCTAAGGAAGAATCCACCTAGACTTCACTTATTACTTTTGATTCATATGATTTATTCACTTGACTTAATCCATAGAAATCCTTGATTTATGTTAATATCTCTTTCAAGACTAAAAACAACTAACTCTAAGTTGATTAATTGAAATTTCTTTCTAGTTAAAACCCCTATTGTCACATTAACTCGATCTATGGATTCCCTTATTAGATTTGACTCTAATCCGACAGATTTTCGTCGCCCTATTTCTAGGGTTGCAATCAACTCCGCTTAATTATGTTGATCTACTCTTAAAAAGGCACTTTTGGTCCTCTGAATAAGCACATTTGACTTGAATCAATAACCTGAATTATCAAAACAAGAATAAGAACTCACAATTAAGAATAAGAACAAGTATTTATCTTATAAATCAAATAATAATAAGATCCGTCTTAGCTTTCATACCCTTAGGTATCTAAGGGATTTAGTTCATACTAATGGGGGAAACACCTTAAAATAAGGAAAACAACAAAACATAAGAAAACCCAAAAAACTTCTAAAGAACATGATGGGAGATCCTTCTTCCGAGCTGCTCCCGACAGCTGTCTTTTAGTATTTTCTGCCTTTGATTTCACGCCCTCTTTTAGGTTGCCCCCTAGGGTGTTTATATAGGCTTTGGAACACCTCTCTTGGCCCATAAGTGGCTTATTTTGAATAGAATTAAACTTTGATACGGTAGGGACATGCCCGTGTTCGATTCCTTAGATCGTGCTTACTTCTGTTCGCCACACATGGTCGTGTGGTCTACCCGTGTACGTTGATCCAGGCCGTGTTTGATCCTGCTAGTAACACACGGTCGTGTTCATTGGTCCAGGCCGTGTTGATTTCCTAGATAGGCCCATTTTGTCCAGTTTTGGTTTGTTTCTCATTCTTTTCGACTCCCTAAGATCTCTTGAGTGTAAAACATGAAATTAAGAGATTAAGAGCATCAAATTCATCAAATCTAATGAAAATTCATCCAAAATAAGCCAAGCATGGGGTTAAAATATGTATAAGTTGAGGTTTATCACAAAGTCATGTATTTTAGGACATTCCTAGTCATTGTGTTATTAAGGCAAAGAATTGGAAAAAGCTTAAGGAATATCCTACGTTAAATATAAATTCATATTATGTAATGCCGTTGACCCAATTCGATTTAGCAGATTCAGATCTCAAGTGTTATCAAATGCAAACAGACAAAACTTTTGATTGTTATTATAAATTACGAACTTTTACATATTTTCTAGTTGTAAAATAATTAAACTCATAGAAATCATTTATATATACAAGAATGAATAAAATGATTTAATCACAAAATTTTATCTCCTAATATCAATGCTTATTACAATTATTTTAAATATAAATTTCTTTGCATTACTATTGATCCTTTACAACACCTCTAGGCTTGCTCTATATGCATAATAGTCCAATACACCACTACATTGGCACAATCTTGGCATCGTCCCTCCTAGTGCAAACTCTCAGTATCAAACCTGAAACATTATTATACATGGGTAAGTTCATAAGAACTCAGTAACAGAAATACCATTTACCTTAATTGATACTATCACAAGGTAATCGATGCTTCTTAATGACAATTTTGTTGTTCTTAATTGTTTAACTTTACTTCTGTCGAACAACTTCTCTAATTATGCTCTTTTAAAATACTCTATTTACCGTACATTACCCTAAGCTCATATCTATTTTCCATCGATGCCTTCAATGCTTCACTTATGCTCTTCAATCTTAACGATCATGTATGCATATATATCAATTCCAATCTCCTCTATATAGATCAACGGAACCAAAATATCATTTCATGTGCATACTTAGCTCGAAACCATTGTACAATCACAATTCTTGAATGAGCACATGCACAGTTGGCAAATACCTTCTTCGAACATGTAGATTCGAACCTTTAATCAAACAACTTTCAATGCAAACCCATTAATTCTCTATAACTGTTCCATTCATTCATTCCAATCAAATCCTAGTCTCATGTATTACTTTATTGTACAATTGACAGATACTTTATACCATTACCAAATACAACATTTAGTTTCATATAGAATCTGCTACAAGAGAAATCCACCAGAATACGTCACAAATGGCATTGTCATGTTACGCATCGAAGGCAGTTCATTCATAATATGCCACAAAGACATTTCCTTACAATTATGCCACAGAGGCATTCTTTTACGATTACGCCACAAAGGTGCCCTTTTTATGCCACAAAGAAGTTCCTTTACGTTTACGCCACAAAGGCAGTTCGTTCATAATACACATCATAAAGGCTAACAGGATGCCACCAAGGCAACCCAAGACTGTTGTGTTTACGAGGAATTTTCCTAAACTCACATTACGTGAGGTTTGCCCATCACTGCCTAGGACACACAAGGAACCCCACTTGGAAAATGTTATCCTTTAATTCCTTTTTAGAGGGTGCCATGGCCATGGAATTTCCTTTTAGAGTTTCCAAATCAGAGTTCATGTTTGTTGTCCTAACGAAATTTCACCATTTACCACTGTGGTGATTAGAGACAACTCTCATACATTAACATAATCCATACTAAACATTTCATATCACTATTCATACATTCCTTAGAACTCATATTACACATACTAAACACATACATTAGATATACTTCAACTTAACAAATACCCATACGCAATTTCAACATGCAAATTGGACTCATCTAGTTTCGTATACAACATACATACTCTTTTCATCAATCATTTATATATTATTCAAGATTTCTAGAATATAGATCATAACAGACTTACATAGAAGGATTGAAAAATTTCATGTTAGAAATTTCACCTAACTAAATCCTCTTTTTTTTCATAATCAAACATAACCTGCAATCTCATCATTCAACTTTTCATTCATACAATTCCTCACATGTTATCTTCGCTCTTGCACCATTTCTAATATGTTTTACTCATTCACTGATACCCACCATTAATCATTCCTCTAATTGTCTACAAATACCATTCACATATAGTAGTCAGAGTAGGGACTCACCTGACACTCACCTACAATAGTTTTTCTCTAGACCATACATCTAACATGTAGCAACAACCATCACTGCTTATAGAACATAGAAACACCATTAAAACTCATTCATATACATTTTACAGTCATCACAAACATTTAAAATCCTCATACAAAGCCTTATACCTTTATCTTATTTTTCAATTACTTTTGATAGACCTACTCTTCTAGAGCTCAACATGCATAACTATAATACTTACCCAGAAATTAATAATCCAACGTTTTAGATAAGATCCTTAGTTTCTAGCTTGTTGAGAGAAAACTATATTAAACTTCAAACAAAATAAAAAAAAAAAGCCTTATAGAAGAAGAAAAAAATAGAAACTCCTTTCCTCAAGCCCATATACCAATATATATAATACTTATGTCCCCATAGTGGAACTTGACACATGTCACATACTTTAAAATTTTTCTTTAAGAGTACTACAGTTTTTAAGAAAGACATAAATAAAAATCCAACTTAGTCAATATTTGGTTTAAAACCAATTGATTTTTAACCATAATACCTACAGTGTAACTAACACATTAACTTGAACAGCATAGCGCACTACACTTTTGGTGAATACTCCTTCCAAATTTTCCCTTAATCACTGACACATTCTTGTTCTTAATATAGGGCAAAATATCGTGAAATCAACTTCTTACTTACTCATTTGGTGGCTACTAATTGCCCACATGTATACACCAAAATGATCATTTGTGTAAATAATACCAAGATGAATACTCTTACCACTAAGTTCACCCCTATGAACTCAGAAAATAAAACTACAATATGAATAGTTTTACTAACAATTTGCACTCTAAGAAAAGTTTCACACTTGAATAAGATAAGTGCTTAAAAGCTCTCAGTACAATAACCTATACAAGCCTCTCCCATAAATAGATTTATGTTCAAGACTTGCTAACATAGAAGATCTATAATAATCCCACTAAAATAGTAATAAAATAAACTACTTACAATATAACAATATATTATAAAAAATGTAGACTCTTTGCAACTAATCACATAGAGTTCCAATCCAAACCAAAAGTCCATGTTTGCAAGGGATTCACAAGGGTGAATTGATTTGATCCAATCTTCAATATGAGGTTCCAAAGTAATATGATCTTTATAATTCAGCTAAATGTCATCCAAATATTTAGCACATCACATTCAAACCATTCAATAAATTGCCAATACTTCAAATATGGAAATTTTCATTACACAGCTCCAGTGTTAGGGAAACAGGCACTTCCTTAGCACATACTAGCCAATTTCATATTTTTCAAGATTCTCCCTATTTGTAAATTTTTTGAACAAAACATATACAAACCAAAAAGCTATATCAACATGAAACATGTGCTCCCCCAACCATTAGCATATTTCCATTATTACTTAGTAAATATCAATAGCAAACCAACCAAAATTATAACTAAGTAAGCTTAAATTATATACTAAGGTAAAGTGATAACTCTTGCAAAGAGTTATATTTCATGCCTTTAAACTTGGTTAATTTCCTGTACTTAGGTAAGTTTAGTTGCATTTTAGGATTTTCCACTAGTGTTTTTAGGAAATTGCATTAAATGGTTTAGATTGTGCTTAAATGTTATTACATGTTACTTCCAATTATTTGCGAGAAGGATTTGTTTGTTAGTGGTAAGTGTAGAATGAGGGGGAAAAGTAAAGAATCAACCTTTGAAACATGGAGGATTGGTGAAGATTATATAGCTATTTTGGAAATCAGATCTTAAATTTACTGTACTTTGACTTTTGAGATTGTAATAGCTATTTTCAAGGAGTTATGTTTGTATTCACATATATTCTATGTTAGTAAGTCGAAGAGGATATATGCTTTAAGGCTTGTATTGGTTTTGTAAGAGGGCTTATTGAGTACATTCTAATCTGTTCATTAAGAAACTATTTTGTGAGAGAGTGCAAGCTGCTAAGTGTAAACATGGGTAAGGGTTTACTACCCAAGTTATCAGGGAGAGGATTTGGAGATGAGTGTTCTAGTCTTTTGGTACAAAGGTGAGATCTCTATACTTGTGGAGTGATAAAATGTGAATCACTTGTTGTACTCATGATTAAAGATAGTGGACTTACTCACTAAGCTAGGCTCTGCAAACATAGGGAAATTTAACTATGTAAACAAACCTTTGTGTTATTTCTATTTTGTTTGCATAGCTTTTTGCATTGCCAATCTGTAGTGACCATTGCAATCTGACACTTCCATTACAATTTTGCATTTAAGCAAATAAGCACTTGAGGTAGCAACAAATATGTTTCCTTTCAATATTTCATGTATATATATTTCAATTCATACCCCTATATTTGAACTCAGACATGCATAGTTATGAACTAATAATCTTGGTTCTCATACCAACAAAGGTTAGACATGTATTTAACATACAATCCAACAATCATCATTTAAAGGCTTACTCAACAAGTGTAAATCATATTAAAAATAAAAATTAACATCAATATACTCACAAGGCAAACATTTAACTATATTATGCAATGAAGGCAAATTATGCTAGCACAAATGAATTTTATTATCCGTCGCTCTTTTTCACCTTGACACTCGACGTTCCGACCTCGTCACTAGCTAAAGAAGTACCTCATGGCATAAACTTGTTGAATTATTGAAAAAGCTTTCTTTTTCCCTTGAGTGAATTAGTGATGAGGAGAAGATAACGGACTCTTCTCTCTCCCACTTTCACTAATTTATATATACATAATTATCATATAACTTTAATTAATATAATTAATAAAAAACCAAAGGCCATCATTTTTTCAAGAGTTTGGATAGTGGATTTTTATGGCATAGATCATTTCCATTCACCATTTCATGTTCAATGGTGGAAAATTAGCCATTAAAGACTTTGGTTAATTGCTAACAAAGTCTTCATTCAAAGTAATTTATTGAATAGTCCTTGTTCCTCTCAATTAAATTATATACTACTTGATAATTTGTACAATCCAACTTTAGTATCCTTTCTGCATCAAAGCTAAATAATAATTTAATGAGATTTAACACAATGTTCAAATTCAAAAATTTAATTCGATCAGTCACCAAAGCGACACGAGTTATTACATTAGATATTTCAGAGCGTTAGAATCATAATTTAAAACAAGTTCATTTGTCATCCAAAACTTATTGATGGTCAAATTGCACCCTAGTCCATGGCTTATCATCTCCTTAAGGACATATTTAGTTCCCACTTAATTTTCTTGTAACAGCCCGATTTAGACCCTAGTCGAAATAGTAGTTTCGAGATCAAAAATCTGAGGTTAGAAAAATATTTTAATATTATTTTTAGTGTTTACAGTATGTGATTAAGTATGTGTGAAAATTCTATGTGAAAATTTTATCGTTTGTGTGTCGATTTGTGAAAAAAGACTTAATCGCATAGGATGCAAAAGCTGTGTGCTAATTGTTAAAGTGTTTAACTGTCATGGTTTCTTAAATGAGGGGTCCTTATTTTGTAAATGGACCATTAATGGTTTGAATGGACAAGTATGGACATGAAATAGTGCATTTTTAATGTTAATAATAAGGTTAAAATTGGTATTTGATTATTAAAGCTATTTTAATTAAAACAACAAAAATTAAAAGCCATAATCATGTTCATCTTTAGTCAAAAATAGAAATAAAAGAAAATAAAAAGATTAAGCTAGGGTTTGGCACTTCTAAGGCTTAATCAAGGTATGTTTCAAGCTCGATTTTTGATAATTTTTCCTTTTTTGTGATCGTTGCTTAGCATACTATCAAGCCCATACTTTAATTTTAGAATTTGATGATGATTGTGAGTTAAGCCATTAATGAATTCATGAGTTTTATGAAGTTCAATGATGAATTATGTAAGTTTGGTGATTGATATACATGTTTTATAAAGTAATTTTTGATAAATTTGAGTATTATGGGCTAAATTGTGAAAATGAGAAATTGGAGGACTAAAATGTGAAATAAATGAAATATGTGGACTTGTATGAACATGAGGAAGATATGACTAGGCATGTGTGTAATGAAAATTTGTGAATTTTGTGATTTTATGAAAAAGGGACAAAAATGTCAAAATGTGCAAATGTCAAGGCTATTTTGTAAACTGCCCTAAATATGTGTATTTGGATTAAATTTAATGATTTGGTGGTATGTATAGATCAAGAAAAGAGAAATTCGGACTTAGATTGAGGCAAGAGTAAGGTGCTCGATTGATCAACTTGTATCGTGTTTCTTCGTCGAGGTAAGTTCATGTATAATACGAATTGTTTAAATCACGTTCATGTGTTATGAAATAAAGGAATATATGATTGGTCAATTAGTATTGCTAAATGTGTATTTGAGAGATGTGGCACTAATGTGCGTAAATAGAATTGATAGAGTAGTGAACGGCACTATGTGTGCTAAGTAAAGAAAGCACCGACTATATTAATTGGCAGTGTGTGTGCAATACCAAGTTAAATTTGGTTTAATGTAGAGGCACTAAGTGTGCGATGATATTAAATCTTCGGCTAAGAAGTTGGCACTAAGTGTGCGATAATATTATGGCTTCGGCTAATTATTTGGCACTGAATGTGTGAATTCATCGAATGTTCAAAGAGAATTGAATGAGTAATGATTTGGAGCATTGAATGATAAATGTTGTTATTGAATAAGTGATGGTACAGGTACATACATAACCTATGTGGTTGATGAAGTTGTGTTTGAGATAAATGGATAGTTATGTGAATGAATGATGGAATGAATGAGATTAAACATCTTGGTAAAATCTTGTATATTGAACATATAGTTATGTATAAAAGTGAGGAATTGTTATGGATGAAAATTGAGTATTTAGGTGAATTGAACTAGGTGTTGGTAATTTTGTATATTGAATTTAAATTTTTGAGTTAATTGTGTTATATTACGAACTTACTAAGCTTTTAAGCTTACTGTGTGAAGTTTATCTCTGTTTTATAGTGTCATTAAAGCTAGCTCGAATCTGGGGATCGCCAGTGACTCAATCACACTATTGGCCATCTATTTTGGTACTTTTGGAAGTTGTATTTTTGGTATATGGCATGTATAGGCTAGTGATTATGGTATGTTTTGAGATATATAGCTCTTACCTTATGATATGGCTTGAAAGTTAAATGCCTTTAGTATATATTTTTGATATGTGAAGATGGTGGTTATAATGTGTAAATATGGTTGTGTGAATAGCTATTATGGTATGAATTAGAGAAGATGAAAATGTATGTTTTATGCTTGAATTGGTTGGTGGAAATGATGGTTAAAATGTATGTTTTGGATGCATTTGAGGTATGATATTGGAATGGTTTGATGCTTGTAAGTGTGACCCAAAGTGTGGATGGCAAATTGGCCTTGCAATGGCCTATATTTGCCCACATGGTTGAGTACACAAGTGTGTAGCTCGACCGTGTCTCTTAAGTTTGCAAATCAAAACAAGTCGACTCAAGACACAGTTGGACACAGGCGTGGATGGTCAGTATGAAATAAGCCAGTGTCGACCACGGGCTAAGCACATGGGCATGTCTTCGGCCGTGTGGACAAGTCAGTATATGTAATAGTTCGATTTATACCCTAGTCGAAACAATGGTTTTGGGACCACAAATTCGAGTCTGTATAATATTTTAATATTATATTCTATGTCTTTGACAAGTGATTAAGCATGTGGTAAAGTTTCGTAAGTTAATTTTTCCGTCTGTGTGTTTAATTTGAGTAAATGATTAAATTGTATTGAATGCAAAACTAGAATGCTACATTAAAAGGTACCTATTTGCCATGTCTTTATAAGTATGGAGGATTAATATGGCAAATTAGCCATTACTATAGATAGTGGACGGATATGGTCCATAATGTCCTTGGGATTTATGTTTTGTAATTTTATATTATAAGGTTAAATATGTCATTTATGTATTAAGTTTATAATAGTAAAATTAAAACATGAAAATGGACATTAAATCATACATTTCTTCCACCGAAAATCAAGGAAAGAAAAAGAAAGAAGTTGAGCTATGTTTTGGCCATTGTAAGCTTGAATTAAGGTATGATTTTGATTTGGATTTTGATGATTTTGATGTTTTTGATATTGTTGTTTAGTCTACTATTAAGTCCATGTCTCAATTTTGTGTATTGATGATGTTTGTGAGATATTCCATTGATGATATGTTGAATTTTATGATGTTTATGATGTTAAATGAAAGATATGTGTTAGATGAATATACTTTGTTCTTGAATTTTTGATGAATTTAACTAATTAGGGTTAAATTGAGAAAATAGTAACTTGAGGGACTAAATTGCAAATTTGATGGAAAAATATGGGCTTGTATGAGATGTATGAACATTCGGCTAAGCATAAGTATATGATGATTTTGTGAATTTGATGTTTTGAGAAAAATGGACTAAATTAATAAATTGTGCAAATGTGAGGGTTAAATTGCAAATAGCTCTAAATGTGTGTCCTTGGATTGAATTGAATGAGTTAGTGAATAAAAGAGTTAATTCTGAATATGTATAGATCAAGAATCGAGGAAAATGGACTTAGATCGCGGGAAAGCGAAAGTAACCGAGTAGCCATTTCCATTTCTGAAAAATCAAATCCGAGGTAAGTCATTATGCAAATGAACATTTTGTTTTGAACTGTGTATGTTTATATGACTATTATTAACTATGAATGCTTATGAAATGATCCGTACATGAATTTTGAGATAAGGTTGACTTAGTGTCAATATCCGAGAAGTCCTTCACGAACCTAGGAATAGATAGGATTAGCTATGTCATGACATAGGTATCTGTTCTATTTTATCATGTAAGACCACGCCTAGGACTTGGCGTTGATTTGAGATTTCGTGTAAGACCACGTCTGGGACGTTGGCATCAATATGAGCTTTACGTGGAAGACCATGTCTGGGACATCGGCATTGTAGTTGATTTGTGGAAGACCCTATCTGGGACAATGGCATCGATATCTGAGTACACATAAGACCTCGTTTGGGACGTTGGCATTGTACGATTATTCTAAGGTTTCTGAGTGTCCTATTAGATTCCTATTAGTTCAAAGGGAAAATTCGAGCTATGATCATTTACGTGAACGTATATTTGTTTCAAGTACGTTTGGTATGTACACTAAGTGTGTATAAAAGGTAAGTACCTAAGTGATTTTGATTTGAAGAAACGTATGATTGAATATGAGAATGTGAATGAGATACAAGGATGGTTATGAAAGAGCTATGTATTTATATGATTATTGAATTGATGAATGTGGCAAATATAGCCAAGAAAATGACCTAAGCATACATGTGATGAATTTACTATTAATATGATTTGTGCCAATGTTTCCATATGCTTGTATGCTTTACATGATAAGTTTATTTGTATTATGACTTACTAGGCTTTTGGAAAACTTACTCTTTGTGTGTGTTTTCTCTGTTTTATAGATCGTCAAAGTTACTGAAGGCTTGGGATCGTCGAGGATCGTCATCACACTACTCAACCTTTTTTGGTACATTTTGGAAATGTATATAGCTAGATATGGCATGTATAAGCTAGTATTTGGTATAAGTTTGTTATATGAACTTGGCCATGAGATGTGGCTAAATATAAGTTGACATGTTACTATGATGAAGATGATATATGATGAATGTTTTTGGCATGGTTAGATAACATATGAGTTGGTTAGGTTTTTGGGAAAGTATGGATGAATAATGATTGTGATAATATGAATTTTAGTCTTGTAAATTGGTATGATTTAAATTGGTATTGAATGTATAGATTGAATGGTTATTTTGGTATTTTTTTGGTTATCATATATGCATGATATGTATTGATAAATTGCTTGTAAGTATGACCCTTGTTAGGTGGCATTTTGGCCTTGCATATGGCCTATAATGTCACACGGTTGTGACACATGGATGTGTCTAGTGACCGTGGAGCCAAGTCAAAATCGACCACGACCAGGTTACACGGGCGTGCTTGGTGGCCATGGTGTTTAAACAGGTTCAACCACGGGGAGGACACACGGGTGTGTCTAGCAGCCATTGGAGGCACAGGGCCTGTCCACACGGGCATGTATCCTCCGAAACTTAGAAAAGTTTTAAATTTTTGAGAATTTTTGTATGTGTTTCAGTTTAGTCCCGACTCGATTTATAAGCATGTTTAAGGTCTCATTGACCAATATAAGGGACACTTTGTTTGTGTTTAATGTATGATTGTATGAAATATTATGAAAGTTTTTGATTTGTCTGGTAATGCCCTTAACCCTAATCTGACGATGGATACGGGATAGGGGTGTTGCAGTATATAAGCCCTATTTTTCCATGGCTTGGACACACGGGTGTGTCTGAAGCCGTGTGAGACACATGGCCTACCCACACGGGCATGTCACCTCTGTATCTTTGAAAAATGTTAAGTTTTCAAAAAAAATTCATATGTGCTCGGTTTAGTCTCGACCCCTTCCCAATACATGTTTAGGGTCTCGTAGACCTTATTAAGGGACTTAATAACATTGTTTGATTATGATTTAATATTGTTTGAACTATGAAGGTTAAAGGTTATGCTTTGATCGGTGATATCTCATAACCCTATAACCCTAGTCCGGCGACGGATACGGGTTAGGGGTATTAGATTTTATTGGTATCAAAGCTACAGTTTAGTCGATTCTAGGACTAATGTAGCATGTGAAGTCTAGCTATACATGCCATATATATACCTGTGATAGTGTGTTGATTCCTGACAGCTAAAAATGTGTTTTATATAGCAAATGGATCCCGATTGAGCAGTAGCTGATGATGCCTAGAGTAATGCGCCTGCTCCCGCTCAAAAGATAGCTCCGGCTGAATCTAGGCCTATAGCTAGTAGTCACGAGGGAGAGGTAAAGCAATCCTTTTTCCAAATGATGAGTGAGTGGTTTAGGGAGTTCATTCGAACAAATTTGGCTGCTCAACAACCTCCACCCCCGCAAGTTCCTGTGGTGCCACAAGTTTTAGATTCGATCAGATTCAGTAAGCCTCCTGTGGATAAAACTCAAAAGTATGGGGCCGAAGAGTTCAAGCCACGATTGATGATGATGCTGAACGAGCTAAATTTTGGCTTGAGAATGCCGTAAGAGTGTTTGATGAATTATCGTGTACTCCTGATAAATGCTTAAAATGTGTTGTTTCATTGTTGAGAGATATGGCATATCAATGGTGGAAAACATTGATATATGTGGTTCCGAGAGAAAGAATGACATGGGACTTCTTGCAAGCTGAATTTCGGAAGAAATATATCAGTCAACGGTTTATAGATCAGAAACGTTAAGAGTTTCTTGAGCTGAAACAAGGTCGTATGTCTGTTGCCGAATACAAATGGAAATTTGTGAGATTGAGCTAGTATGCGCGAGAATGTGTTTCGATAGAAACTACTATGTGTAAATGATTCGTCGAAGGATTGAATGAAGACACTAAACTTCTGGTTGGAATTCTTGATTTGAATAAATTTGTAGTATTGGTTGAAAGAGCCTGCAAAGCTGAGGAGCATAGTAAAGAAAATAAGAAAGCGGAATCAGAAGCTAGAGATGAAAGAAAAAGGTCAATGAGTAAGTCGTATCAACCTTTGTCAAAAAGATTCAAATATGCAGCCAATCGCTCAAATGTTTCATTTAGACCTTCGAGTAAAGATCGAGTGAAACAAAATACTGGTCCTAAAACTCAAACTTCAATTGAATCAAGTGTTAGAAGTGTCAGAAGCAATAATCCTGAGTGTAGACAGTATAGGAGACATCATATCAGAGAATGCTGGGGCAAGTATAATAATGGAGCTTGCTATAAATGTGGATCATGAGATCATTTTATTTGGGATTGCCTAGAGTTAGTTGAGAAAGATAATGTTCAGAGTGCAAGGCCGAGTAATACGATAGCTAGAGGTAGACCACCCAAAAACACCGAAAATATGAGTGGTAGTCAAATAGGGACATCAGATACAGCTGTGCGATCTGAGGCGAGAGCACATGCTCGAGCTTACGCTATTCGCGCTCGTGAAGAAGCATCATCTCTAGATGTCATTACTGGTACTTCTACTTTTTTCGATACTGATATGGTTGCATTGATAGATCCAGGATCTACTCATTCGTATGTGTGTGTGAATTTAGTATCTAGTAAGACTCTATCTGTTAAGTCTAGTAAGTTTGTAATTAGAATATCGAACCCCTTAGGCAAGTGTGTTCTGGTTGATAAAGTGTGCAATAATTGTCTGTTGATGTTTCGAAATATTTGTTTTATGGCTAATCTGATGCTGCTACCCTTTGATGAATTTGATGTAATTCTGGGTGTGGATTGGCTAACTTTATGAAACACCCCAAACCCGCCCACAAACCCTGACCGGATCTGGTATGCTCCTAGGAAAAACCATTCGGATCTTATTTGAAACTTTGCTAAAATTTTTCGTGCTTTTGAAAACAGTTGATTTGGGTTGGGCTCGAATTTAAAACCCGTGTTGATTAGGTGTCATAACATTTAATATTTATGCTTAAGAAAGATGGACTTTAATTTTGAATTAATAATGATCGTGTCATACTTAAATAAGTAAATATGCATGCGTAAATAGTTCAAACCAAGGCCTTATTACATCAAATCAAAACCCAAATTAAATTCAAAGTACTTAAAAAGAGAAAACGTAAAATAAAATAAAATAGACTCGAAGCTGAGCATGGCCACCATTGAGCTCCTGCCGACCCAGTCCATCACTGAGTGTCACCTGAAAAATAATCCCACAAGGGTTGAGTCAAACAGACTCAATGTGTACAACCAACACAAGTCTTAATTAAATTCAGGCATGTCAAATCATACATAATAACAGATATAATTAATGATGCAAACCTGAACCTAAACCTAATTAACCATCCGCTACACATCACCCGTACCAACCAGCACACCGTGGGGACTACTAAGTCAACCCTCCATCCGCTACACATCATCGAAGGCAGTCGCTGCAGTCGACATGCTCATTGCCCTTATAAAATTCGTGTTATAGCCACCAGATAAATATTCGTGACCTAAGTCACCACATTCAGATATTGTGACATAAGTCACCACATTCAGATATTGTGACATAAGTCACCACATTCAGATATTGGGGTATAAAACCACCAATTCACTTCCCCTTTACATATCACCCATATGCCCCATGTCAAACATATCATGCAATATCATGCTTTATTTCACATTCTTATCACTATTGTCATTTTTATCATACTCATAGTAGGAGTAGGAAAACATACCTGAGTACTTCGTACCATTACATGGTACATTAGCCACATCATAACATATTCTTGTAACATATTAATTAAAATATAACCGTCAATTAATTAAAGCTTAGTGTGCGGTACACACCTGATTTACTTAGCGCTTAATTGAGATCCCGAAAACTCGATCTAATGCTTTAGATCTTAGTTCCTATATTCGGCCATTGTTAGAAATATTAGCAAAACTTATTCGGCTATATAACCAAATCCCGAAGAAAACATAATTGAAATCTTACCTTGCTTGCCGATTTGAGTACTTCTCAAATCCCGAAAACTTTGTGATACTTCTTTCTAACAATCGGCCAACACTAGTTCACTAGACTTGGTTAGTTTTAGCTTTTAAATAAATATGAAATAGATCTTAAATCACTCAATAAGCCTTGGCCGAATATCTTGGGTATTAACCTTGCAATTTTAAATCCCGAAAGTGGTTACTTGCTTTGAAGTTGCCGAAATCCCTACTTGTCAAGTGTTAGAATCGATTTTAAGTATAGATCTAAGAGAATGGCCTTTGGTGAATACTTCATACCACTTACCTTAAACACTTCAAATCCTGAAAGTCTCCTTACTGTCCCTTAACGTTGGCTACACACAAAAGAACACAAGGTTATGGCACTATACACATTCGGCCATCCTTAACCAAGGTTTAACCATTGTTCTCGGCATCTTAAAAGAATAAGAACCCAAAACCAATTGCTTAAGGAGGAGATCACTTACCACTATGTCGCTTACCTTAGATTTGAAATCCCGAATGTTTCCCTTAGAAGTCGGCTAAAGACATTAAGGCATTAGAATCTTGATTTCGGCTTTTAAGAAAAAGAAATAAAAGAATTGATAAGTGAGCCTTACCCTTCCTAAAATCGATAACACTCCTGCTTGACACCACAGAAGGTTTCGGCTATAGGCTAACTGTTGAACAACAAGTTTTGGCTTTTGATAATTTAAAGGACCAATCGGCTAGGAGCCCCTTAAGTATTCGGCTAGATAAAAGAAAAAGAAAAGAAAGGTGGTGGCTTTGGAGAGAAAAAGAAAACAAAAAAGAGGCTTAATTGCTTTGTAAAATTCGGCTATCATCCCCCTTCCTTACTAAACTTGGCCGAATATTTCATTAGAGGAGTCCCTAGGTCGGCCACCTCTTCCTCTCACTATCAAATCCCTTATTTCACTCTTCCTTAGCCAAATCTTGAAGTGTCCCTGTGCCGTCCACTTCCTCTTCTCCAAAGTCCATGTGCCGTCCACTTCCTCTCTTCCTTGTAGCAAAATAAAGACTTTTATTTGCTTCCCTTGTGACTCGAACCCTGGGCCCATTTGCACCTGCTTGTGGCGTCACTTACAGAGGCTTTAAGTGGCGCCTTGTAGCCACTTTACTAAGCCCAATTTCATGTCACATTTCCTCTATTGATTTTCTTAAGGCCTCACAGGCTTAGCTTCCTCTTAACACTTAAAAATCTAATAATTTTTAAGCTATTCCCCTTCATACTATGGTTCACAAAATTCATAATACACATTTACAACACACACAGGCATGTAATTTCATACAATTTAGTAATAATGCATAAGCCATAATTCGGGATATTACAGTTCTATCCCCCTTAAAATAATTTCGACCTCAAAATTACCTAGCTAAAATAGGTGGGGGTATTGCTGTCGCATTGCTTCTTCCGGCTCCCAAGAAGCTTCTTCTGATCCATGGTTACGCCACAACACCTTGACCAAAGGGACCGACTTCTTCTGAAGCACCTTCACATCTCATTCCAGGATCTGGATCGGCTCTTCCTCATAAGACAGATTTGGTCTCAGCTCCACCTCTTCAATCGGTACTATGTGAGACGGATCCGATCGATAATGACGTAGCATGGAAACATGGAATACGTCGTGCATCTACTTCAACTCGATGGCAACTCTAATTGGTATGCCACCGATCCAATTCTCTTCAATGCCCGATAAGGTCCTATAAACCTTGGACTTAACTTCCCTTTGCATCCAAATCTCATCACTTTCTTCCAAGGTGAAACTTTAAGGAATACTTGATCTCCCACATCAAATTTGATCTCCTTCCATTTGAGATCTGCATAAGACTTTTGCCTGTCAGAAGCCTCCTTCAATCGAGCTCAAATTACACTAACCTTCTCTTCAGATTTCGCTACTAACTCTAGACCCAAAATTTGACATTCTCCTAATTCCGTCCAACATATAGGAGTGTGACACTTTCGACCATCTGAGGTTTTCGTGCATTTGGTGCCATCCGAATCTTGGCACGATAGGCATTGTTGTAAGCAAATTCTACTGGAGGCAAATATTATTCCCAACTTCCTCTGAAGTTTATCTCACAGCCTCTTAACATATCCTCTAACACTTGGATCACTCGCTCAGATTGACCGTCTGACTGTGGATGAAAGGCCGTATTGAAATCCAATCTGGTGCCTAAAGCCTGGTGTAGAGCTTTCCAAAAATGAGACGTGAACCTCGGATTCCTATTCGAGATAATCGACGCTGGCACTTTGTGTAACCTCACAATCTCCGCAACATACAACTTTGCTAACCTCTGGAGAGAATAGTCCACCCGTACCAGAATGAAACGCGCGGACTTTGTCAGTCGATCCACTATCACCCATACCAAGTCCGTCTTAGTAGGCGTAAGGGGAAGCCCACTAACGAAGTCCATGGTAATTCTCTCCCACTTCCACTGCGAAATTTGTATTGGCTGAAGCAATCCCGACGAACTTGGTGTTCAAACCTTAACTTGTCGACACGTTAAGCACTTGCCAACAAATTCGATCACTTCCGCTTAAGACCAGCCACCAAAAGCTGTTACCTTAGGTCTCAGACAACTTATCGCCTCCGGGATGCATAGCATAAGGGCTACTATGCGATTCTCAAGAATTCTCGCCTCAAATCCTCATTCCTCAAGATACGACCTTACCCTTGAAGCATAATACTCCCTCATCATTAATACCATAATCCTCCAACTCTCCATTCTGCAGCCACCGTAACTTAGCACTTAAATCCTCATCCATTAACTGACTTTTCTTTACTTCATGCAACCATTTTGGCTTTACTTGCAGCTCTGCCAACAAACTTCCATCATCATACAAGCTCAGATGTGTAAACATCGCTCTCAGATCCGACACTACCTTCCGACTTAAGGCATCTGCCACCACATTCGCCTTGCTCAGGTGATACTCTATCGAACAATCATAGTCCTTCAATAATTCCACCCACCTTCGCTGTCTCAGATTCAACTCCTTGTGAGTCAGCAGATACTTAAGGATTTTGTGGTTTGTGTAGATCACCGACTTTTCTCCATAAAGATAATGCCTCCACACTTTAAGGGCAAAGACCACTGCCGCCAATTCCAAGTCATCCGTCGGGTAGTTAACCTCGTGTGGCCTTAGTTGTCGAGACGCATAAGCAACCACCTTTCCGTCTTACATAAGGACACCTCCCAATCCTATATGGGAAGCATCACAATATACCACAAAATCCTTCCTTACCTCAGGCTGAATCAAAACTGGAGCTTCAGTCAAGACTCTCTTAAGCTTCTTAAAGCTCTCATGTTGCTTATCGGTCCATACGAAAGGCACTTCCTTTCTCAACAACTTTGTCAAAGGTGCGGCTATCGATGAGAACCCTTCCACAAACCTTCGGTAATAGCCTACTAATCCTAAGAAACTCCAAACTTTCGCCACAGACTTAGGGGGTTTCCAATCCAAAACTGCCTCAATCTTCTGAGGATCCACCCTTATTCCTTCTGCAGACACCACATGTCCTAAAAACGTAACCTCCTTAAGCCAAAATTCACACTTGCTGAATTTGCCGTAGAGCTTCTTCTCCCTCAACACTTACAACACTATCCGGAGATACTCATCATGTTCTTCCTCAGACTTCGAATACACTAAAATATCGTCTATGAACACAACAATGAACCGGTCCAGATAGGGTTGGAAAACCCGATTCATCATGTCCATAAACGCGGCTGGGGCATTCGTCAATCCAAACAGCATTACTACAAACTCAAAATGCCCATACCTTGTTTGAAAAGCCGTCTTATGGATATCAGCCTCCTTCACCTTAAGCTGATGATATCGAGAGCTTAGATCTATCTTTGAGAATACTGCGACCCCCTTCAGCTGATCGAACAAGTCATCTATTCTTGGCAAAGGGTACTTGTTCTTGATGGTCAGCTTATTCAACTGACGATAACCTATGCACATGCGCATAGTTCTATCCTTCTTCTTCACAAACAAGACCGGTGCTCCTCATGGAGACACACTAGGTTGAATAAACCCACGGTCTAGAAACTCTTGAATTTGAGCCTTGAGCTCAACCAACTCCTTTGGTGCCATTTTGTATGGGGCGATTGACATAGGAGTTGTACCCGGCAGTAACTCAATTCTAAACTCCACCTCTCTATCCGGGGGTATTCTTGGTAATTCCTCCAGAAAGACATCCACAAACTCCCTTACGATTCTAACTCCACTAACTCCCCCTTCTTCGCATCCAAAGCACTAATAAAGGCCAAAAATGCCTTGCACCCTTTTCGAACCATCTTATCAGCCTTTTAAGCAGAAACTACATTAGACAGGTAGTTTCTTCTTTCTCCTATCATAACTACTTCCTCATCCTTGGGAGTCCTTAACTCCATTTGTTTGGCCGCACAATCCAACACAGCCCGATGCTTCACTAGCCAGTCCATGTCAAGTATAAGATCAAATTCCCCGAAGGGTAATTCCATTAAGTCGGCAAGAAATACTGCTCCCTAAAGCTCCAAAGGCATACTCTGAAATATCTTGTTCACTACTACGGTTTGACCTAGTGGGCTTACTACAGTTATCTCCCTACTAGATAGTTCAGAGGCTATTCCTAGAGTTTCAACTACTCTACATGCAATATAAGAATGGGTCGAGCCCACATCAATCAAAGCAACATAAGGCTTGCCAAATATAAGGAACATATCGGTTATGACGTCCGACGCGTCTCCATCCTCCCTCCAACGAATCGCATAAACCAAACCCGGCTGTCTTGCCTCCGTGTTACCAACACCTCGGCCGGTGTTCCCCATCCTCTTCCATAGCCATTACCTCTGCCAGCCGAACCACGACCTCGTGGTGGCTGCTGTCCTCCTCTTCCAGCCTGGTAGGACCTTGGCTTACTGGTCGACCCCTTTCGGTTCTCATAGGATATCCTTAATCATGTGGTCCTTAGACCCATACTTAAAACATCCTTCTGTTTTCTTCCAACACTCTTGGAAATGTTTCTTCCTACACTGATCACAAGTACGGTATTGCCCTCCAGTAGCAGCTTGCTGACCTCGTGGCCCATCAACTCTAGGCCTCTTTTGCTCATTCCTGGATGGCCTTGATGATTCAAATCCTCTTTTCTGCCTATTCCGATTGGTGTTCTGTCTTACAGAATCCTTGATACCTTCGGCTACCTTAGCCTTCTCCACCAACACAGTAAACTCCCACTCTTGTTGTGGAGCTATCAGCAACCTCAGATCATCCCTTAGTCCGTCCTTAAATTGGACACACCGCTCATGCTCAGTTGACATTATGCCTCGAGCATAACAACTCAGCCTTAGGAATTCAACAGATTACTCGACCACGGACTTGTTCCTTGAACCAAATTTCTTAAATGCCTTCCTCTATGCATCAATGTAATGAGTACCAACATACTTCTTCTGGTATGCCGCCTTAGCATAATCCCACGTAAGTTCCTCAGCTGTAGCACCATCCCGAATCGTGAGCCACCATTGATATGACTCATCGTGGAGAAGCGACACTAACCCTTTCAATTTTTCCTCGTTAGTTAAATCGAGCTCATCCATGATCCGCTCAGTTGCTTCCAACCAATACTCAGCGGTACTGGGTGCCACACCTGATACACTACAAAACACCTCCGCTCCGTTGGCTTGGAGTCGCTCAGGTACCGACTTCCGAGCTCCCATGCCTCCACCTGCTCCAGCCACCCTTTCTAAAACCCGCAGCATCACCTGTGACACTGCGTCATCCCCCGTCTAATCCTGATATTCCACATCAGCGGCTGGTGGTGGTGGTGGCATTTCATTTTTAGATCCTTAACCCGATCTAACGGGTTCCGACACGATCATTTGGCCTCTTCCACGGCCACGCACATTACGACCACGCCCCCTTGAATTCATACTTCCAATTTGCATTTATCTGATTAAAGAATTTTATGTATTAGTTTTGTTCCACTGATTTATCACGAACAGAAAGTAGTTCTTTCGATTTCATACACATACAGTATCAAATCATACATTTCGTCACACACATGAACTTGCGTTCATTACAGAGAAATGTTGTAGTTGGCGTTGTTTGTTGTTTTCCACTACCCAGGGGCATTTCTGTAATTTTGTCCTATAGGGGTATTTTGGTAAATTTATTTTTCCAAATTAAGGTATTTGAAAATGTTGCAAAATAAATATTGTTGATATGTTACAAAATTAAAATACTTGCTGGAAAAAAATTTCAAGGGTGAAATGGTAAGTTTATACACTAGGGGTATTTTTGTAATTTTACAAGCCAGGGTCGTTTCGGTAATTTTTCGTAAAACATGGTTCCTGGTGACTTTTCAAAACAAGGGTATTTTTAAAATTTTTAATTTGAGGGTACTTCAATAATTTTCCTCACGAAGGGTATTTTGGTCATTTGTACAAGGTTAGGGTAATTTCGTAAATTTTCCAAATCAGAGTATCTTAATATTTTGTAAAAATAGGGTTTTTGGATATTTGTAAGGTAAGAGATTCTTGATAAAAACTGAGAGTAGTAAGGGAAATTTTATGATCCAAGGGCATTTTAGTAATTTTTCCAACCAGGGGTATTTAGGTCATTTTAGTAAATCGAGAATATTTGGAAAATTTTTCAAAATAGTTTTCCTACTCATCAAAAGGGTAATTTGGTGATTTTAAAACTAGGGTTTTTATAAAAATATGGCTAGTCCCTTTCGGGTTTTAATTATTGGGTTTAGCCTGTGTTTGAGTCCTCTTGGTTAGGGTGAACCATCACTACACACCGGTAGGATTCAAGTGGGTAGGAGGTGAGTCACTAGGACTGCTTAAATACCAAGCTCCCACTGAAACCAATCCTAGACATCCACACAACGGTTGCCACACACTAACTCGGTGACTTAGACACAGGTTTGTTTAATTGTGCATTAAAGTTTTATGTAATTGTTGGGGTAAACTTGTCCTATAGTTCAAGTACTTATCATACTAATCTACGTCTACAAATCATACAATAATTCACACAATGGATAGGAGTACTTACCTGGTGGATTTCAAGTCGAAGACTCAGGTGCCATGCCAGAAAACCTGCTTATTACTTAGAAAAATCCACTTTCAAAAGACAGAAAACGTTTTGGGCCCTAAAAGCCCTCAAGGCTGAGTTTTGAACTGGCTCTGATACCAAACTGAAACACCCCAAACCCAGCCCACAAGCCCTGACCGGATCTGGTATGCTCCTAGGAAAAACCATTCGGATCTTATTTGAAACTTTGCCAAAATTTTTCGTGTTTTTGAAAATAGTTGATTTGGGTTGGGCTCGAATTTAAAACCCATGTTGATTAGGTGTCATAACATTTAATATTTATGCTTAAGAAAGATGGACTTTAATTTTGAATTAATAAAGATTGTGTCATACTTAAATAAGTAAATATGCATGCATAAACAGTTCAAACCAAGACCTTATTACATCAAATCAAAACCCAAATTAAATTTAAAGTACTTAAAAAGAGAAGCATAAAATAAAATAAAATAGACTCAAAGTGAGCATGGCCACCATTGAGCTCCTGCCGACCAGTCCATCACCGAGTGTCACCGAAAAATAATCCCACAAGGGTGAGTCAAGCAGACTCAATGTGTACAACCAACACAAGTCTTAATTAAATTCGTGCATGTCAAATCATATATAATAATGAGATATAATTATTGATGCAAACTGAACCCAAACCTAATTAACCATCCGCTACACATCACCCGCACCAACCAAAGACACCGTGGGGACTACTAAGTCAACCCTCCATCCGCTACACATCATCGAAGGAGGCTGCAATGACGTGCTCATCGCCCTTATAAAATTTGTGGCATAGCCACTAGATAAATATTCGTGACCTAAGTCACCACATTCGAGATATTGTGACATAAGTCACCACATTCGAGATATTATGACATAAGTCACCACATTGGGGTATAAAACCACCAATTCACTTCCCTTTACATATCACCCATATGCCCCATGTCAAACATATCATGCAATATCATGCTTTATTTCACATTCTAATCACTATTGTCATTTTTATCATACTCATAGTAGGAGTAGGAAAACGTACCTGAGTACTTCGTACCATTACATGGTACCTTAGCCACATCATAACATATTCTTGTAACATATTAATTAAAATATAACCGTCAATTAATCAAAGCTTAGTGTGGGGTACACACCAGATTTACTTAGCACTTAATTGAGATCTCGAAAACCCGATCTAATGCTTTTGATCTTAGTTCCTATATTCAGCCATTGTTAGACGTATTAGCAAAACTTATTTGGCCATATAACCAAATCCCAGAGAAAACATAATCGAAATCTTACCTTGCTTGCTGATTTGAGTACTTCTCAAATCCCGAAAACTTTGTGATACTTCTTTCTTGCAATCGGCCAACACTAGTTCACTAGACTTGGTTAGTTTCGACTTTTAAATAAATATGAAATAGATCTTAAATCACTCAATAAGCCTTGGCCGAATATCTTGGGTACTAACCTTGCGATTTTAAGTCCCGAAAGTGGTTACTTGCTTTGAAGTTGTCGAAATCCCTACTTGTCAAGTGTTAGAATCGGTTTTAAGTATAGATCTAAGAGAATGGCCTTTGGCCGAATACTTCATACCACTTACCTTAAACACTTCAAATCCCAAAAGTCTCCTTACTGTCCCTTAACGTTGGCTACACAGAAAAGAACACAAGGTTATGGCACTATACACATTCGACCATCCCTAACCAAGGTTTAACCATTGTTTTCGGCATCTTAAAAGAATAAGAACCCAAAATCGATTGCTTAAGGAGGAGATCACTTACCACTATATCGCTTACCTTAGATCTAAAATCTTGAGTGTTTCCCTTAGAAGTCGGCTAAAGACATTAAGGCATTAGAATCTTGATTTCAGCTTTTAAGCAAATGAAATAAAAGAATTGATAAGTGAGCCTTACCCTTACTAAAATCAACAACACTCCTGCTTGACACCACAGAAGGTTTCGACTATAGGCTAGCTGTTGAACAATAAGTTTCGGCTTTTGATGATTTAACGGACCAATCAGCTAGTGCCCGTTGAGTATTCGGCCAGAATAAAAGAAAAAGAAAAGAAAGGTGGTGGCTTTGGAGAGAAAAAGAAAATGAAAAAGAGGCTTAATTGCTTTGTAAAATTCGGCTATCATCCCCCCTCCTTACTAAACTTGGCCGAATATTTCATTAGAAGAGTCCCTAGGTCGGCCACCTCTTCCTCTCACTATCAAATCCCTTAGTTCACTCTTCCTTAGCCAAATCTTGAAGTGTCCCTGTGCCATCCACTTCCTCTTCTCTAGAGTCCATGTGCCGTCTACTTCCTCTCTTCCTTGTAACAAAATAAAGACTTTTATTTGCTTCCCTTGTGACTCGAACCCTAGGCCCATTTGTATTTGCTTGTGGCGTCACTTACAGAGGCTTTAAGTGGCGCCTTGTAGCCACTTTACTAAGCCCAATTTCATGTCACATTTCCTCTATTGATTTTCTTAAGGCCTCACAGGCTTAGCTTCCTTTTAACACTTAAAAATCTAATAATTTTTAAGCTATTCCCCTTCACACTATGGTTCACAAAATTCATAATACACATTCACAACACACACAGGCATGTAATTTCATACAATTTAGTAATAATGCATAAGCCATAATTCGGGATATTACACTTTGCATAATGCTATTGTGAATTACAAACGGAAGAGTATTGATTTGAGAAGTCAGAATGGTGAGATAGTTTGAATTGAATCCAGTGATTTGAATGGGCTACCGGCTGTAATATCTTCGATGAAAGCTTTGGATTATGTGAAAAAGGGATGTGAAGCTTATCTTGCATATGTCATAGATACAAAAGTGCAGAAAAGAAAGTTTAATCTGTGCCTGTGGTTTGTGAATTCCCTGATGTGTTTCCAGAAGAATTACTAGGATTACCTCAAATATGAGAAGTCGAGTTTGGTATTGACCTAGTGCTAGGAACGACTCCTATCTCAATAGCTCCATACATAATGGCACCGATAGAATTGAAAGAATTGAAGTCTCAGTTACAAGAGTTGACCGATAGAGGATTTATACGACCGAGTTTCTCCCCTTGGGGTGCTCTTGTGTTGTTTGTGAAAAAGAAAGATGGAACTATGAGAATGTGCATTAACTACAGATAACTCAACAAGGTGACTCTAAAGAATAAATATCCTTTGCCACGTATTGATGGTTTGTTTGATCAGCTGAAAGGAGCAATATAGTTTTCTAAGATAGATTTGAGATCGGGCTATTATCAACTACGAGTTAAAGACTCTGATGTGCCAAAAACTACTTTCAGAACGAGGTATGGACATTATGAACTTTTAGTTATGTCTTTAGGACTAATGAATACTCCTGCAGTATTTATGTATTTGATGAACTAGATATTTAGACCATATTTGGATAGATTTTTTGTTGTGTTTATTGATGATATATTGATCTATTCTTGTGATGAGACCCAACATGCCGAGCATTTAAGGATCATGTTACAGACTCTGCGTGAGAAGCAATTGTATGCAAAGTTTAGTAAATGTGAGTTCTGGTTGCGTGAGGTTGGTTTCTGGGACATATAGTGTCAGTTGCAGGGAATACGAGTTGATCCGAGCAAGATTTCAGCAAATTTAGATTGGAAACCTCTGAGAAATATGTCTAAAGTCCATAGTTTTCTAGGACTAGTGGGATATTATAGAAGGTTTGTGAAAGGTTTCTTGGTGATTGCGACTCCGTTGACGAAATTGCCACAGAAAGATGTTAAATTTGAGTGGTCAGAAAAGTGTCAAAAGAGTTTTGAACAGTTGAAAGTATTGTTGACAGAAGCACCAATGTTAGTTCAGCCAGAATCGGGTAAAGAATTCATAGTTTACAGTGATGCATCGTTGCATGGTTTAGGCTGTGTGCTGATGCAAGAAGGCAAAGTTCTAGCCTATGCTTCGAGACAATTAAAATCGAATGAAAAGAACTATTTGACTCACGATCTTGAATTAGCAGCTATTGTATTTGCATTGAAGATTTGGCGTCATTACTTCTTTGGTGAGAAATATCACATTTATACTAATCACAAGAGTTTGAAATATTTGATGACTCAAAAAGAATTGAATTTGAGACAGCGAAGATGGTTGGAATTACTAAAAGACTATGAATTAGTAATTGATTATCATCCGGGAAAAGCTAATGTTGTTGCTGACGCTTTGAGCCAAAAATATTTTTTTGCTTTATGAGCAATGAACACTCAAGTAGATTTGTGTGATGATGATTCGGTTTTGGTTGAGTTGAAAGTGAGGCCAATGTTTATACGTCAGATTTGTGATGCCCAGAAAGGTGATGCTAAGATGATGGTAAAACGAGCTTAGTGTGGTTTGAATTCTGAATCAGAACTTCAAGTTTATAATTATGGTTGTTTGAGATTTAGAGATTGGATTTGTATTACAAAAAACTCAGAGTTGATCCAATTGATTTTGAACGAGGCTCAAAATAGTCGTATGTCTGTTCATCCTAGAAGTACTAAAATGTATAATGATCTGAGACAGTTTTATTGGTGGCATGCTATGAAACGGGATATCTCAGAGTTTGTTTCGAGATGTTTAGTTTGTTAGCAAGTTAATGCTGAACACTAGGTTCCATCCGGTTTGTTAGAACCAATCATGATTCCTGAGTGAAAATGGGAGAGAATCACAATGGACTTTGTGTCGGGAATGCCTTTATCTCCGAGAAAGAAAGATGCAATCTAGGTGATAGTAGACAGATTAACAAAATCAGCTCATTTTATTCCGGTGAGAACATATTATTCGCTTGATAAGCTAGCTGAATTATACATTTTAGACATTGTGAGATTGCACGGGGTACCATTATCTATTGTGTCTGACAAAGATCCGTGATTTACTTCGCAAGAAATTGCAAGAGTATTTAGGTACAAAGCTGTATTTTAGTACCGCATTTCATCCGTAAACGAATGGTCAATCTAAGTGGATTATTCAAATTCTTGAGGATATGTTGAGATGTTGTATTCTTGAGTTCGAAAGTACATGGGAAAAACATTTGTCGTTGATTAAATTCGCGTATAATAATAGTTTTCAATCAAGTATTAAAATGGCTCCATATGAGGCTCTTTACGGTCATAAATGCATAACTCTATTATAATGGACTGAGCTTAGTGAAAATAAGTTTATGAGGTTAATTTCATTAAAGAGACTGAGCTGAAAGTGAAAGTAATTCGTGACATCTTGAAAATAGCGTCAGATCGTCAAAAGTCTTATACAGATTTGAAACAGAAAGATATTGAATTTGAGATCGGTGACAAAGTGTTTTTGAAAGTGTCTCCGTGGAAGAAAATACTTCGTTTCGATAGAAAAGGCAAATTGAGTCCGAGGTTTATCGGGCCGTATGAGATTATTGAACGTATCGGACCGATTGCTTATAGACTGTTGTTACCACCTGAGCTAGAGAAGATTCATAATGTATTTCACGTATTAATGCTTAGACGATACAGATCTAATCCATCACATGTGATTGCTCTTACTGAAGTTTAGATTCAGTCTGATTTATTGTATAATGAAGAACCGATTCGAATTCTGGCATGTGAGATCAAATAATTGAGAAATAAGAAAATTTCTTTAATAAAAGTATTGTGGCACAAACACGGTGTTGAAGAGGCTACGTGGAAGCTTGAAGATGTTATGAGAGAACAATATCCAAACCTATTTATTGGTAAGATTTTTGGGGATGAAAATCCCTAAGGGGGAGAGTTGTAACAGCCTGGTTTGAGGTAGGATAAACATCTTTTTCTAAGTGATTTTCATGAAAAATCCATAAAAGGACCAAATTGTAAAAGTTATAAAACTGGTCAAACATGAGTAAAATAGTAGAAATTAAAGGTTGTTATAGTTGAAAATATGGTTCGTCTAGGCTTGAAATACAAGAAAGTTGAATGAAAATCATTTTACGAGCCTAGGGGAAAAAGTACAATTATGAGAAAGTTTAGGGGTAAAATTACAATTTTGTCAAAGTATGAGTTATGAGTCAATTTAATCAATGTGAGTATTAAACAAGTTAAATTGTTATTATAGATCAAGAAACGCGAAGCCTGGATCGAAACCGAGGCAAGAACAAAGTCATGGATTAATTGCACATCTATACATACTTTGAGTACCAAGGTAAGTTTGCAAGAATTCATTGCTACATATGTTATTATGATTAAATTACTTGCTATGTTGCATAAAGTTCATTATTTCCATGAAGTTGATAAATAACGTTTTAATAAGGAAATCAATAAGAATAAGTAAGTGAACGTCCCGTTTGAAGTTTTGGAATAACGAGGATACCTTTGTCACAACATGAGATAAGGAAAGCTCGTGTAAGACCATGTCTGGAATATGGCATCGGCACCCAAGGAATTTAGGTCCCGTATAAGACCATGTCTAGAACATGGCATAAGCACTGGGACATGGCATCAACATTGAATAAGGAATGTCTCGTATAAGACCTTGTATAGGACATGGAATCGACACCATACAAGGAAGATCCCCTGTAAGTCCATGTCTAGGACATGGCTTCAGCATCAAAAGAAGGTCCGAGTAAGAGCATGTTTGGGACATGGCTTCGGCAACAAAGAAGGATCTCGTGTAAGACCATGTCTGGGACAAAGCATCGACATCAAGTTAAGGAAAGCCCTTATAATACCATATCTGGGATATGGCATCGGCATTATGAGGTGATCCCATGTAAGACCATATCTAGGATATGACATTGGCATCGAGACACATGCTTGATAAGATTGAGTATCCTTTGATATTCTGAGGAATTCAACGGGCAAAAGAGCCAAATGATAAAGAGTTAACGAAAGAGATAAGTAAGTAAAAGTAGTAACAACTTAAGTTGATCAAGATGATGAAGAGGTATAATTGAATTAAGAAAGATAAAGATTTGAGATTATGTTTATATTAGCAAAAGTGCTAATCTATGTGACTAAGTGATTACTGGTACCATGAGTAAAATACAAGTATGAAATTATAATGTGATATGTGATGAATAAGAGTAAGTATGAGTAAGTAAGCTCAAGCACTTGAGATTTATGTTACTTTTGTTTCATGATGGGTGATTTTAATCACAAGTTATTATGTTACTATGTAAAATTTCATGCAAACTTACTAAGCTATATGTTTACTTCTCTCTTTTGCCTTCTTCCTTGTAGTATCGCCAAGCTAGCTCGAATCACACTATCAATCATTTTTGGGTATAGTCAAGTTGATTTATTTTCAGTATGGCATGTATAAGGATTATGTCAATATGAGTTATGTCATATTGGGAGCCAAAGTGTTGGCTATTAAGGTTATTATTCTTTTTATATATGGATAAAGAAATTGGCCAATATTTGTTAAGTTCCATATATTGATGAGTTTTTATGAATTCTATAAGTGATGTTTTATGAATTATTCATAGTACATGAATGCTACATTATGTATTGCTTGAGTTGGTATAAGTGTGTTTATGTTTCAGGGTGGCAAATGGCATGGAGAATAGCCTCTAATTGTCCACACGGGTAGGCACACGGGCATGTGTCTAGGCCGTGTGTGACACACGGTCAACCCCATGGGTGTGTTAATAGGCCATGTGTCCTTTGCAGTTAATTTCGAGAATTTAGATTCGCCACACGGGCCAGCACACGGGCATGTGCTTAAGCCGTGTACTCCTTAAGGGGTGCTGACGTTATAAACAGAATACCCTAGGTTTTACACATGAGTGAGGGCACGGGCGTGTTGAGACCGTGTGATGGACATGGGTGTGTGCCCGGCCATGTGAAAACCTCTGAAAGTTCAATGTAAAAATATAAATTCTACACGTACTAGGGACATGGGCATGTGAGACCACATGGTCTGCCCATACGGGCGTGTCCCATGTCACACGGGTGTGTGACCCCTAGTTAGGTAAAAATTTTCAAAGAGTGCAAAAGTTTTCGGTTGAACTCCAAAGTCTTCCGGGTGTAAGATTTAGGCCTCGTAGACCCATAATAAGCATGTTATGATTAAGAAGGAAATGTTTTAATTTGGAACAAAATTTTATAGCCTGGTGATACATGTTCAAGTAAGGTTAAGTACGATAATACCTCGTATCCTGTCCCCGCGTCAAAAATGGGTAAGGGGTGTTACATTTAGTGGTATCAGAGATATGGTTTAGTAGATTCTCAGAATAATGTAGCGTAAGTTTGAGTCTAGCTATACATGCCATATATAAGAGTATTTATGTAATGATAGTGTGATGACTCCTGACGATTTAAATTGTGTTTTCATATAGTAAATGGATCCCAAAAGTGCTGTGACGGATGATGTAGAAAGTAATGCACTGGCTTCCGCTGAATAGATAGTGCAAAATGAGAATGAGAACAGACCCACGACTGTAATTCAGGGAGGAAGAGAAGAGTCTAGGGAAGCCTTTCTCCACATGATGAATGCATGGTACACGGAGTTCGTTTGAACGAACCTGACTGCACCACCCCATCCACCCCTGCCTATTCCTCAACCTACCCTTATATCCCTTCAAGTGGTAGAAGTGGTAACAAGGGAAAAACCTCTAGTAGACAGAATCTGAAAGCAAAGAGTTGAGGAATTTCGGGCTAGTAAAGATGATGACCCGAAAAGGGCAGAGTTTTGGATGAAAAATACCATCAGGGTATTTGATGAAGTATCGTGCACACCTGAAGAGTGCATAAAGTATGTAGTTTCTCTCTTAAGAGATTTAGCATATCAGTAGTGGAATACCATTGTGTCTGTTGTACCAAAGGAGAGGATCACATGGGAATTTTTCCAGGAAGAATTTAGGAAAAAGTACATAAGTCAAAGATTTATTGATCAGAAGCAAAAGGAATTCCTAGAATTGAAACAAGGTAAGATGTTAGTAACTGAGTACGAGCGAGAATTTGTAAGGCTCAGCAAATATGCTCGAGAGTGTGTATCATCAGAAGCCATCATGTGTAAGAGGTTTAAGGACGGACTAAATGAAGATATTAAGTTGTTTATTGCTGTCCTCAAATTAAAGGAATTTGTTGTGCTCGTGGATCAGGCTTGTAAAGCTGAGGAACTGGTTAAAGAGAAAAGAAAAGCTAAGATGGAGTCTCATGACTCAAGAAAGAGATAGTGGAGTAAGTCATTTCAGTCCTCGTCCAAGAAGTTGAGAGATTTTGCTACTCGATCAGCTACTTCAGTCGGGTTTTCAAGTAGAACCAAGAGTAAACAATACTCGAGGAATAAGGCTCAAACCACCTCAGTCGCTAGTGTTGGGAATATTCGATCTAATAAATTGGAATGCCCACAGTACGGCAAACGTCACCCCAGTGATTGTCGTGCACATGAGAATGTTTATTTTAAGTGTGGTTCCTAAGATCACTTTATCAGAGAATTCCCTGAAATGGTTGAGAAAGAGAAGGTTCAGAGTGCAAGATCAGGAAGCACTAATAGAGGAAGACAACAAAGGAACTTGGGAAGTGGGGCAAGTAGTAAGGGTATAACCCGAGAGCAGGCTGCTAGAACTGAGAGTAGAGCACCTGCAAGGACTTATGCCATTCGCGCTCGCGAAGAGGCATCATCTCCCAATGTAATTACGGGTACATTCTCTCTTTATGATACTAAAGTTATTGCTTTAATAGATTCGGGATCTACCTACTCATACATTTTCATGAAATTAGTATATAGTATGAGCATGCCCATAAAGTCTACTGAGTTCGTGATAAAAGTGTCTAATCCACTTGGCAAAAGTGCATTAGTTGATAAAGTATGCAAAGACTGCCTATTGATGATTAGAGGTCATTGTTTTAAGGGAAATCTTATGTTATTTCCATTTGATGAATTCGATATTATTCTTGGTATGGACTGGTTAACCACTCATGATGTGACAATAGATTGTGGAAAGAAAAATATTGAGTTGATATGTGAAAATGGGGACACCCTTTGTGTTGAATCAGATGAACATGACAGATTACCGGTAGTGATCTCTCATATGTCGGCTCAGAGGTATGTAAAAAAAGGGTATGAAGCGTATCTCGCTTTTGTGATGAATGCCAAAGAAACTAAGTTAAAGATTGAATCAGTATCAATAGTATGTGAGTACCCAGACGTTTTTCCCGAGGAGTTACTAGGGTTACCTCTGATTCGAGAGGTCAAATTCGACATTGAGTTAGCTCCCGGTACTGTACTGATATCTATTGCTCCTTATAGAATGACTCCAATGGAGTTGAAGGAATTGAAGGCACAGTTGCAAGAGTTGACGGACAAAGGTTTTTCTAGACTAAGTCATTCTCCATGGGATGCTCCAGTGCTATTTGTGAAAAAGAAAGATGGTTCTATAAGATTATGCATAGATTATCAATAGCTTAATAAGGTAACCGTGAAGAACAAGTACCCATTGCCAAGGATCGATGATTTGTTTGATCAATTGAAGGGAGTCACTGTGTTCTCCAAGATAGACTTGAGGTCGGGATACTATCAGTTGAGAGAAAAGACTTAGATGTGCCTAAGACTGCTTTTCGAATGAGGTATGGGCACTATGAATTTTTAGTCATGTCTTTCGGATTAACAAATGCCCCTGCAATGTTTATGGACTTAATGAACCGCATTTTTCGACCATACTTGGATAAGTTTGTGGTTGTCTTCATTGATGACATATCAATATATTCCCGTGATGAGCATGAGCATGCTGAACACTTGAGGACCGTTTTACAGATTTTTGGAGATAATCAGTTGTATGCCAAGTTTAGCAAAAGTGAGTTTTGGCTTAAAGAAGTTGGATTTTTGGGGATATTGTCTCGGGAGAGGGATTCGAGTCAACCCAAGTAAGATTTCAGCTATTGTTGATTGGAAACCGTCAAAAAATGTATCTGAGGTTAGAAGTTTTCTGGGCCTAGCTGGCTATTATAGGTGATTCGTTAGTGTTTTCCATGATAGCGACCCCAATGACAAAATTATTACAAAAAATTTAAAGTTTGAATGGACATAAAAGTGCCAACAAAGTTTTAAGAAATTAAAGGCGATGTTGACAGAAGCTTCAATTCTAGTACAACCTGAATTGGGAAAGGAATTTGTAATCTACAATGATGCATCATTAAATGGATTGGATTGTGTACTTATGCAAGAAGACAAGGTGATAGCATATGTCTCTAGATAGTTGAAGCCACACAAGAAGAACTATCTGACACATGATTTAGAGTTGGCTGCTATTGTTTTTGCATTAAAGATTTGGAGACACCATTTGTATGGTGAAAAATGTCAGATATTCACCGATCATAAGAGCTTAAAGTACTTGATGACTAAAAAGGATTTGAATTTAAGGCAGCGAAGATGGTTAGAACTGATAAAAGATTATGAGCTAGTTATTGACTACCACCCGGGAAAGGCGAATGTAGTCACTGATGCTTTAAGTAAAAAATCTCTATTTGCTTTGAGGGCTATGAATACACAGATGATGTTGCCAGATGATGGTTCCATTCTAGCTGAGTTGAGGTCTAGGCCAGTGTTCCTCCAAGAGATTTATGAGGCTTAGAAAGATGATAGTGAATTACAAGCCAAAAGAGTTCAGTGCAAGTCAAGTGTTGAGTCTGATTTTTGGATCAATTTAGACGGAGGTTTGATGTTCAGAGACAGAGTATGTGTACCGAGGAACGATGAGCTCATTCGTAAAGTGTTGCATGAGGCACATAGTGGATGCCTATCTGTACATCCGGGTAGTACCAAGATGTATAATGATTTGAAGAAATGGTATTGGTGGCCTAGTATGAAGAAAGATATTTATGAGTTTGTTTCAAGATGCTTGATTTGTCAGCAAGTAAAGGCCGAACACCAAGTATCCTCGGGTTTGGTACAACCTATTATGGTACCTGAGTGGAAGTGGGACCAAGTTACCATGGATTTTGTAACGGGTTTGCCGTCGACACCAAGGAAGAAAGATGCTATATGGGTCGTAGTCGATAGACTTATGAAGTCATCCTATTTCATACCTGTACGAGTTGACTACTCACTTGATAGGTTGGCAAACTTGTATATTTCAGAGATTGTTAGGCTACACGGAGTGCCTTTATCAATTATATCAAATAGAGATCTGAGATTCACGTCCAAATTCTGAAGAAGTTGCAAGAGGCCTTGGGTACAAAGTTGAATTTTAGTACAGCCTTCCACCCCCAAACTGACGGGCAATCGGAGAGGTTAATACAAGTACTTGAAGACATGCTCGATGTTGTGTTCTTGAGTTTAGAGGCAGCTGAGAAAGGTACTTACCATTTGTAACATCCTGAAACTGGGCCTAGCAGGATTGGGCCCAATGGGGCCTTGGGGGTAGTATCGTTTAAAATTTTTGATAACAAGAGAATGGTGCTAAGGCAAGTTGGACCTATTAGGTGAGTGATTTTGGAAGGTTAGGGGGCTTTTATGAAGTCACGGGTTAAAGTTAGGCCATAGGAAAAATTCTGGTTTTAGGTGAAAAAACCCTGGGAGTTGGTAGGTAGGCTTTAAGAATAAAATGTGGGGAAAAATGACAAGTGGAGTGTGTGGTGTAGTGGTAAAGTGACGCCACATAAGAGGCAAGGGGGTGACGGCACAAGGAAGGAAGGAGGTTAAGGTTCAAGTATTGGTGCTTGCATTTTGGTTTTCTTTTTAAATGGATTTTTGAATTTGGCCATAGGACTTATATTTAGTTGCGCATGATTTTAGAAACAAGGACCTAGTTGGTAAAGTGGCTAGCAGCGTGGATTATGTTATAGGGGAGCCCGAGTTTGAATCTCATGACAAGCAAGGGAGTATATATTTTACAGATTGGACGAGAAGAGTTTGAGTTGGACTTAAACTCTGCTAACGGAGGGATCCCACATCGGTAAGATACAAAGAAAGGAGGTGAGAAGCTAGCTATATATAGAGCATTCTATGAGGAGAGTTAATATACCTTGGTGGGCGTTTGGGTGTAGACCTAGAGGATAATCGCCAATAGTAGCGAAGGAAGGGCTACTAGAACGTGAGGTACACGGAAAGGTTACGGTGAGGTTTTGGTTTTCGATAAGTGTATATTAAGTTATGATTAATCGTTAGGTGATGTCGATTGTAGGTTCGTGACTAAGGGGTTTACAGCACGAGAGGTTGCCGGGTGTCTACAAACACTACACACACGAAATCAGCAAAGCCGAAAGTGGCTAAATGGGCCCGATGGGCCCTGAGGCTAAGTTTGATAAAATGCTTTGGTTGATTGAATGAATTAAGTTAACCATTCTTGATACATGATCTGGATATGCCATGGGCCTAATAGGCCATACGATGAAATTTGGGCCTAATGGGCCGTAAGGTTGTAATTTGGTTTTGATGGGCTTATGGGGACGTAGACATGTATGTTAGGGTTTATGGACCCTAGGTCTAGTTTGAACAACTCTTAAATTCCATAAGACTTAATTTTTCTAATTAAACATGTCTGTGAACAAGTCGTTGGGTTAGGGTGTGGCAACGGGCATACGCATGTCTAGGATTGGATTTAGGGAGAGCTTGGTACTTAAGCGGCCCTAGTAGCCCACCTCCTCTTTTCTGGAATCCTACCTGGTGTGTAGTGTCTGTTCACTTTAGCCGCGAGGACTTGTTGATGGGCCAAAGTTCATAACTAAAATTCGAGAGGGACCAAATACCCTTATATTTGTTAAATTACTTAAATACCCTTACATTGGTAAAGTACCAAAATACCCTTGCTTTGCAAAATTACCAAAATACCCCTAATTTGTGAAATTACCAGAATACCCTTGGTTTGCAAAATTATCGAAATACCCCGATTTGTGAAATTACCAAAATACCTTTGATTTATGAAATTACTAAAATACCCCCGATTTGTAAAATTACCAAAATACCCCGATTTGTAAAATTACCAAAATACCCTAATTTGTGAAACTACCGAAATTCCCTAAATTGTAAAATTATCGAAATACCCCTGGTTTACAAAATTACTAAAATACCCCTAGTTTGTAAAATTGCTAGAATACCACTGGTTTGTAAAATTATTGAAATACCCATGGGTTGTGAAATTATTGAAAATACCCTTGGTGGATAAATTACGAAAATACCCTTGGTAGGTAAATTACGAAAATACCCTTGGTGGGTAAATTATGAAAATACCCTTGGTAGGTAAATTACAAAAATACCCTTGGTTGGTAAATTACGAAAATACCCTCGATGGGTAAAATGACCGATATGCCCCTAGAGGGCAAAAATGACGAAAACGCCCTTACATGTTATATGATTATTCTTGTATGTGATTTAAGATTGTTATCGTATGATTATTATTGTATGTTGCATTCATGTGTTATTATGTTGCATGGGGATGGGATTATTCGAAAGGGGAAGTGCAGATAGGATCGCATGGTCGCTGACGATCGTGGATCCACCAAAGGCTTTAGCCACCGAAGCGCTATCTATGTCAAGACCGATAAGTTAGTGCCGCAACCTGCTACATAAGGAGTGTAGGGATGGGTGGGTGAATAAATCCCCACAGAGTGCAGGTTGGACAGAGACGAAAGTGTGGTTGGTATGGGTATTAATGCATTGCATATGTGGTTTTAATTGAGATGGGCTCAGTCAGGATAAATATGATTTGTGACATTTATGGGTTAAGGCCCAATCGAGGCTTTTATGGGCTACTACTCAATTGCCACCAGATTCATTGAAATAGGCTTTGGCCCGAACTGTTGTGATTTATATTCTTATTGATGAGGGTTATGCACAACGAAGTTTTCGTAAACTCACACCTCTCTTTAATATTTTTTCCTAGGTAATCCTCGAGAGTTTGCCTGACGTGCTAGAGGACTTGAAGGTAGCCACACTACGAGCAGTTTTGGACTCTTGTATTTTACTTATTTTTTTTAACTTGGGTTAATATTTTGTAATAAGGCATCTCTTAAATTCTGGTTTTAGTTTTGGATTTTTAGTTTATTATGTTTTAAATCTGCTAAACTTTGTACCACGATTTTCCAAAACAATATCTGCTTTCAAAATACTACGCTTTTGAGAATAGCTCGTAAACATCATGTTTTCATAAGTTAGTCATTTAAATTAAGTTTCTGCAACCAACAAAGTTTTTTTAGGTAATAACTTTTTAATAAATGTTGATTAATAATAAACAAATGCAAACTAGGACTTTAGTTTTTAATATCAAGAAAGGTTTTCAAATGGAACCATGGTTTCTCGAAAAGCACCCCAATGTGACACGCCAGATTCGGGCCTAACTTCTAGGCCGGGTTTAAGGTGTTACATTTAGTGGTATCAGAGCCTAGGTTGCAAAACTTGGGATGTGAGATGGGCTTTAGTGTTTATTTTAAATATGTTTACAAATGATTTTGAAGTAGTTTTAAACGGTTTTTGTATGGCACAACGAGTCTCCAGCGTCGGACCAAGTAAGTTCTCTTATCTGTTTTAAATTGTTATTGCTGTAGGTAGATACTGGGCTTACTTTAGATGATAGACTATACTGAGGCCCGTGGGAGACTAAAAACTATAGTGAGCTGACAATTTTGAAAACAACTCTTAACTACTACTTCCATAAACATTTGTTTAATTATTGGAACTATGAGCTAAATTCATAAAATTTGTAATTCAGATAATTAGGACTAGAGTGCGCAGCAGAAGCGTAGTGGTATATCCGTTATTGTGCGGCTATGAGATGGTTGGAAATTTTGAGGATGAAATTTCTCTAAGGAGGGTAGATTTGTAACATCCTAGAACTGGGCCTAGCAGGATTGGGCCCAATGGGGCCTTGGGGGTAGTAGCGTTTAAAATTTTTGAGAATAAGAGAATGGTACTAAGGCAAGTTGGACCTATTAGGTGAGTGATTTTGGAAGGTTAGGGGCTTTTATGAAGTCCCATGTTAAAGTTAGGCCATAGGAAAAATTATGGTTTTAGGTGAAAGAAAACCTGGGAGTTGGTAGGTAGGCTTTAAGAATAAAATATGGGGAAAAATGACAAGTGGAGTGTGTGGTGTAGTGGCAAAGTGACGCCACATAAGAGGCAAGGGGGTGACGCCACAAGGAAGGAAAGATGTCCAAGGTTCAAGTCTTGGTGCTTGTATTTTGGTTTTCTTTTTAAATGGATTTTTGAATTTGGCCATAGGACTTATATTTAGTTGCGCATGATTTTAGAAACAAGAGCTAGTTGGTAAAGTGGCTAGCAGCGTGGGTTATGTTATAAGGGAGCCTGGTTCTAATCTCATGACAAGCAAGAGAGTATTTATTTTTCAGATTGGACGAGAAGAGTTTGAGTTGGATTTAAACTCTACTAACGGAGGATCCCACATCTCGATACAAAGATACAAAGAAGGAAGGTGAGAAGCTAGCTAGCTATATATAGAGCATTCTATGAAGAGAGTTAATATACCTTGGTGGGCGTTTGGAGTGCAGACCTAGAGGATAATCGCCAATAGTAGCGAAGGAAGGGCTACTAGAACGTGAGGTACACGGTAAGATTACGGTGAGGTTTCAGTTTCGATTAGTGTATATTAAGTTATGATTAATCGTTAGGTGATGTCGATTGTAGGTTCATGACTAAGGGGTTTACAGCACGTGAGGTTACCAGGTGTGTACAAACACTACACACATGAAATGGTTAAATGGGCCCGGTGGGCCCTGAGGCTAAGTTTGATAAAATGCTTTGGTTGATTGTATGCCTTAGGCCTAATAGGCCATACGATGAAATTTGGGCCTAATGGGCCGTAAGGTTGTAATTTGGTTTTGATGGGCTTATGGGGACGTAGACATGTTTGTTAGAGTTTATAGACCCTAGGTCTAGTTTGAACAACTCTTAAATTTCATAAGACTTAATTTTTCTAATTAAACATGTCTGTGAACAAGTCGCTGGGTTAGGGTGTGGCAACGAGCATACGCATGTCTATGATTGGATCTAGGGAGAGCTTGGTACTTAAGCGGCCCTAATGGCCCATCTCCTCCTTTCTAGAATCTACCTGGTGCATAGTGTCTGTTCACTTTAGCCGCAAGGACTTGTTGATGGGCCAATGTTCATAACTAAAATTCGAGAGGGACCAAATACCCTTATATTTGTTAAATTACTAAAATACCCTTATATTGGTAAAGTACCAAAATACCCCTGTTTTGCAAAATTACCAAAATACCCCAAATTTGGTAAATTACCTGAATACCTCAGTTTGCAAAATTATCGAAATACCCCGATTTGTGAAATTACCAAAATATCCTCGATTTTCAAAATTACCAAAATACATCCGATTTGTAAAATTACCGAAGTATCCTCAATTTGCAAAATTACCGAAATACCCTAATTTGTAAAATTATCGAAATACCCTAAATTTGTAAAATTATCAAAATATCCCTGGTTTTCAAAATTACTAAAATACCCCTGGTTTATAAAATTACTAGAATACCCCTGGTTTGTAAAATTACTAAAATACCCCTGGGTTGTGAAATTACTGAAAATACCCTTGGTGGGTAAATTACGAAAATACCCTTGGTAGGTAAATTACGAAAATACCCTTGGTGGGTAAATTACGAAAATACCCTTGGTAGGTAAATTACAAAAATACCCTTGGTGGGTAAATTACAAAAATACCTTTGGTAGGTAAATTACGAAAATACCCTTAGTAGGTAAATTACAAAAATACCCTTGGTTGGTAAATTACGAAAATACCCTCGATGGGTAAAATGACCGATATACCCCTGAAGGGTAAAAATGACGAAAATGCCCCTACATGTTATATGATTATTCTTGTATGTGATTTAAGATTTTTATCGTATGATTATTATTGTATGTTGCATTCATGTGTTATTATGTTGCATGGGGATGGGATTATTCGAAAGGGGAAGTGCAAATAGGATCGCATGGTCGCTTGACGATTGTGGATCCACCGAAGGCTTTAGCCATAAAGCGACTATCTTTGCATCGATAAGTTAGTGCTATAATCGGTGCTACATAAGGAGTGTAGGGATCGGTGGGTCGATTAAATCCCCACAAGAGTGCAGGGTTGGACAGGAGACGGAGTGCAGGGTTTGTATGGGCATTAATGCATTGCATAAGTGGTTTTAATTGAGATGGGCTCAGGCCCAGATAAATATGATTTGTGACATTTATGGGTTAAGGCCCAATCGAGGCTTTTATGGGCTAAGGCCCAATTGCCATCATTCATTGAAATGGGCTTCACCCAACTGTTGTAATTCATGTTCTTATTGATGAGGGTTATGCATAATCGAGTTTTCTTAAACTCACACCTCTCTTTAATATTTTTCCTCTGGTAATCCTCGAGAAGTGGTTTGACGTGCTAGAGGACTCGGAGTAGCCACACTACGAGCGCTTTTGGACTCTAGTATTTTACTTATTTTTTAACTTGGGTTAATATTTTGTAATAAGGCCTCTCTTAAATTCTGGTTTTAGTTTTGGATTTTTAGTTTATTATGTTTTAAATCTGCTAAACTTTGTACCACGATTTTCTAAAACAATATCTACTTTCAAAATACTACGCTTTCGAGAATAGGTCGTAAACATCACGTTTTCATAAGTCAGTCATTTTAATTAAGTTTCTGCAAGCCACAAAGTTTTTTTAGGTAATAACTTTTTAATAAATGTCGATTAATAATAAACAAATGCAAACTGGGACTTTAGTTTTTAATATCAAGAAAGGTTTTCAAATGGAACCATGGTTTCTCGAAAAGCACGCTAATGTAACACGCCAGATTTAGGCCTAACTTCTAGGTTGGGTTTGGGATGTTATATTTAGTGGTATCAGAGCCTAGGTTACAAAACTCAGGCTGTGAGATGGGCTTTAGTGTTTATTTTAAAGATGTTTACAAATGATTTTGAAGTAGTTTTGAAAGGTTTTTGTGTGGCACAACAAGTCTCCAGCATTGAACTAAGTAAATTCTCTTATCTATTTTAAACTGTTATTGTTGTAGGTAGATACTAGGCTTACTTTAGATGATAACTATACTGAGGCCTGTAGGAGACTAAAACTATAGTGAGTCGACAATTTGAAAACAACTCTTAACTACTACTTCCATAAAACATTTGTTTAATTATTGGAACTATGAGCTAAATTCATAAAATTTGTAATTCGGATAATTAGGACTAGAGTCTTGCAGAGAAGCGTAGTGGTATATTCGGTATTGTGCGGCTATGAGATGGTTGGAAATTTCGGGGATGAAATTTCTCTAAGGAGGTAGATTTGTAACATCATGGAATTGGGCCTAGTAGGATTGGGCCTAATGGGGCCTTGGGGGTAGTAGCGTTTAAAATTTTTGAGAATAATAGAATGGTACTAAGGTAAGTTGGACCTATTAGGTGAGTGATTTTGGAAGGTTGGGGGGCTTTTATGAAGTCTCGGGTTGAAGTTAGGCCATAGGAAAAATTATAGTTTTAGGTGAAAAAAGCCCTGGGAGTTGGTAGGTAGGCTTTAAGAATAAAATATGGGGAAAATGACAAGTGGAGTGTGTGGTGTAGTGGCAAAGTGACACCACATAAGAGGCAAGGGGGTGATGCCACAAGGAAGGAATGAGGTCCAAGGTTCAAGTCTTGGTGCTTGCATTTTGGTTTTCTTTTTAAATGGATTTTTGAATTTGGCCATAAGACTTATATTTAGTTGTGCATGATTTTAGAAACAAGGAGCTAGTTGGTAAAGTGGCTAGCAGCATGGATTATGTTATAGGGAGCTTGGGTTCAAATCTCATGACAAGCAAGGGAGTATTTATTCTGCAGATTGGACGAGAAGAGTTTGAGTTGTATTTAAACTCTGCTAACAGAGGGATCCCACATCGATAAGACACAAAGAAGGAAGATGAGAAGCTAGCTATATATAAAGCATTCTATGAAGAGAGTTAATATACATTGTTGGGTGTTTGGGTGCAGACCTAGAGGATAATCGCCAATAGTAGTGAAGGAAGGGCTACTAGAATGTGAGGTACACGGTAAGGTTACGGTGAGGTTTCTTTTTCTGATAAGTGTATATTAAGTTATGATTAATCATTAGGTGATGTCGATTGTAGGTTCGTGACGAAGGGGTTTACAGCACGCGAGGTTACCAGGTGTGTACAAGCACTACACACACGAAATCGGCAAAGCCGAATATGGCTAAATGGGCCCGGTGGGCCCTGAGGCTAAGTTTGATAAAATGCTTTGGTTGATTGTATGAATTAAGTTAGCCATGCTTAATACATGATTTGGGTATGCCTTGGGCCTAATAAGCCATATGATGAAATTTGGGCCTAATGGGTCGTAAGGTTGTAATTTGGTTTTGATGGGCTTATGGGGATGAAGACATGTATGTTAGAGTTTATGGACCCTAGGTCTAGTTTGAACAACTCTTAAATTCCATAAGACTTAATTTTTCTAATTAAACATGTCTGAGAACAAGTCGCTGGGTTAGATTGTGGCAACTGGCATACGCATCTCTATGATTGGATCTAGGGAGAGCTTGGTACTTAAGCGGCCCTAGTGGCCCACCTCCTCCTTTCTAGAATCCTACCTGGTGCGTAGTGTCTGTTCACTTTAGCCGCGAGGACTTGTTGATGGGCCAAAGTTCATAACTAAAATTCGAGAGGGACCAAATACCCTTATATTTGTTAAATTATTAAAATACCCTTATATTGGTAAAGTACCAAAATACCCCTATTTTGCAAAATTACCAAAATACCCCTAATTTGTGAAATTACCAAAATACCCTCGATTTATAAAATTATCGAAATACCCCTAATTTGTGAAATTACCAAAATACCCTCGATTTACAAAATTACCAAAATACCCCAAATTTGTAAAATTATCGAAGTACCCCTGATTTGCAAAATTATCGAAATACCTTAATTTATAAAATTATTGAAATACCCCAAATTTTCAAAATTATCGAAATACCCCTAGTTTGCAAAATTACTAAAATACCCCTGGTTTGTAAAATTACTAAAATACCCCTAGTTTGTAAAATTATCGAAATACCCCTAGGTTGTGAAATTACTAAAAATACCATTGGTGGGTAAATTTTGAAAATACCCTTGGTAGGTAAATTACAAAAATACCCTTGGTGGGTAAATTACGAAAATACCCTTGGTAGGTAAATTACGAAAATACCCTTAGTGGGTAAATTACGAAAATACCCTTGGTAGGTAAATTACGAAAATACCCTTGATTGGTAAATTACGAAAATACCATCGATGGGTAAAATGATCGATATGCCCCTAGAGGGTAAAAATGATGAAAACGCCCCTACATGTTATATGATTATTCTTGTATGTGATTTAAGATTGTTATCGTATGATTATTATTGTATGTTGCATTCATGTGTTATTATGTTGCATGTGGATGGGATTATTCGAAAGGGGAAGTGCAAATAGGATCGCATGGTCGCTTGACGACTGTAGATCCACCGAAGGCTTTAGCCATCGAAAGAATTTATGTCGCACCGATAAGCTAGTGCTGCAACCGGTGCTACATAAGGAGTGTAGGGATGGGTGGGTCGAATAAATCCCCACAAGAGTGCAGGGTTGGACAGGAGACGGAGTGTAGGGTCGGTATGGGCATTAATGCATTGCATATGTGGTTTTAATTGAGATGGGCTCAGACCCAGATAAATATGATTTGTGACATTTATGGGTTAAGGCCCAAATGAGGCTTTTATGGGCTAAGGCCCAATTTCCACCGTTACTGAAATGGGCTTCGGTCCGAACTGTTGTGATTTATGTTCTTATTGATGAGGGTTATGTACACTGAGTTTTCATAAACTCACACCTCTTTTTAATATTTTTTCCTCAGGTAATCCTCAATAAGCGGTTCGACGTGCTCGAGGACTCGGAGGTAGCCACACTACGAGCAATTTTGGACTCTAGTATTTTACTTATTTTTTAACTTGGGTTAATATTTTGTAATAAGGCCTCTCTTAAATTCTGGTTTTAGTTTTGGATTTTTAGTTTATTATATTTTAAATCTGCTAAACTTTGTACCACGGTTTTCCAAAACAATATCTACTTTCAAAATACTACGCTTTCGCGAATAGGTCGCAAACATCACGTTTTCATAAGTCAGACACTTTAATTAAGTTTTCGCAACCAACAAAGTTTTTTTAGGTAATAACTTTTTAATAAATATCGATTAATAATAAACAAACGCAAATTGGGACTTTAGTTTTTAATATCAAGAAAGGTTTTCAAATGGAACCATGGTTTCTCAAAAAGCTCCCCAATGTGACACGCCAGATTTGGGCCTAACTTCTAGGCCGGGTTTGGGGTGTTACACCATTGGTGGAACTCGCTTACAATAATAGTTTTCAGTCAAGTTTGAAAATGGCACCTTATGAGGCTATATATGGGTGTAAGTATCGAATGCCTTTATATTGGGCTGAACTTAAGGAGAATTAGATTCACGGGGTTTATTTGGTTAGAGAAACAGAAGAAAAAGTAAAGGTGATTTGAGATTGTTTGAAAGCTTCTTCTGATAGACAAAAATCCTATTCGGATTTGAAAAGGAAAGAAATTGAGTATCAAGTTGGTGACAAAATATTCTTAAAGGTGTCACCATGGAAGAATGTACTTAGATTTGGCCGAAAAGGCAAACTGAGTTTGCGTTTTATCGGACCATATGAGATCACTGAGAGGATAGGGTCGGTAGCTTACCTATTAGCTTTGCCACCTGAGTTAGAAAAGATTCATGACATATTTCACGTATCTATGTTGCGAGGTTACCGATCGTACCCTTCGCATGTGATTACATCGACAGAGGTTGAAATTCAACCTAATATGACATATGGTGAAGAACCAGTTAAGATTTTAGCCCGAAAAGTCAAACAACTAAGGAATAAAAGTATATCACTAGTGAAAGTCTTATGGAAAAGGCGTGGGGTAGAAGAGGCTACGTGGGAGCTCGAGGAGGCTATGAGGAACCAATACCCAAACCTTTTTGCTGGTAAGATTTTTGGGGACGAAAATCCTTAAAGGGCAAGAATTGTAACAGCCCGACTTACGGCCTAGTCGGAATAGTGGTGCGAGACCACAAATCCGAAGTAGAAATATGTGTTTTAATAATTTTATGAGGCTTATGAGGTGTTTGCATGATTGTGTGGAAATTTTATGGAGGAATTTTATTAATTAGTGAATAAATTGTCCATTAGGACTAAATTGCAAAGATTAAAAAATATGAGATTATAGAAGTTTTAAGCATTAAATAGCATCATAAAAATTAGTAGAGGTCCTTATTTAGTAATTAGACCCTTATATATTAAGATGGACAAAAATGGACATGGGAAGGAAAAATCTCAAGAAAGAAACATTAAGGGCATTTTTGTCATTTGGTAAATTAAAGAATTAAAAGGGAAATGAAGTCAAAATTAGTGTTCATCTTCTCCATGCTAGCCGAAAATTTCAAGGGCACCATAGCTAGGGTTTCTTCATCTTCCAAGCTTGATAGTAAGTTCATCCTAACCCGTTTTTAATTTTTTTTGTATTTTTGATATCATTGTAACTCGGTTTAGCTACTTCTAACTATATTTTAAGCTAGGGTTTATGTTCAAAAATGTACCCATGTATGACATGCATGTATTTTGATGTTTTATGAAAGAAAATGTAAGTTTGAGGTAGGATAAACATCTTTTTCTAAGTGATTTTCATGAAAAATCCATAAAAAGGACCAAATTGTAAAAGTTACAAAATTGGTCATACATGAGTAAAATAGTAGAAATTAAAGGTTTTTATAGTTGAAAATATGGTTCGACTAGGCTTGAAATGCAAGAAAGTTGAATGAAAATCATTTTACGAATCTAAGGGCAAAAGTGTAATTATGAGAAAGTTTAGGGGTAAAATTATAATTTTTCCAAAGTATGAGTTATGAGTCAATTTAGTCACTGTGAGTATTAAACAAGTTAAATTGTTATTATAGATCAAGAAATGCGAAGCCTGGACCGAAACCGAGGCAAGAACAAAGTCGTGGATTAATTGCACATCTATACACACTTTGAGTACCGAGGTAAGTTTGTATGAATTCATTGCTACATATGTTATTATGATTAAATTAATTGCTATGTTGCATAAAGTTAATTATTTCCATGAAGTTGATTAATAATGTTTTAATAAGTAAATCAATAAGAACAAGAAAGTGAAAGTCCGTTTGAAGTTTCGGGATAACGAGGATACCTTTGTCACAACATGAGATAAGGAAAACCCGTGTAAGACCATGTCTAGGACATGGCATCGGCACCCAAAGAATGTAGGTCTCATATAAGACCATGTCTGGGACATGGCATCGGCACCAAACGTAGATCCTATGTAAGACCATGTTTGGGACATGGCATCAGCATCGAAAAAGAAAGGTCTCGTATAAGACCATATCTGGGACATGGCATCGACACCATACAAGGAAGACCCCCTGTAAGACCATGTCTGGGACATGGCTTCGGCATCAAATGAAGATCCCGTGTAAGACCATGTCTTGGACATGGCATCAGCATTAAAGGAAAATCCCGTGTAAGACCATGTATGGGACATGGCTTTGACAACAAAGGAAGATCTCGTGTAAGACCATGTCTGGGACATGGCATCGACATCAAGCAAAGGAAATCCCGTGTAAGACCATATCTGGGATATGGCATCGGCATCATGAGGTGATCCTATGTAATACCATATCTGGGATATTGCATTGGCATCGAAACACATGCTTGATGAGATTGAGTATCCTTTGATATTTGAAGAATTCAACAAGCAAAAGAGCCAAATGATAAAAAGTAAATAAAAGAGCTAAGTAAGTAAAAGTAGTAACAAGTTAAGTTGATAAAGAATGATAAAGAGTTATAATTGAATTAAGAAAGATAAAGATTTGAGATTATGTTTATATTAGCAAAAGTGCTAATCTATGTGACCAAGTGATTATAGGTACCATGAGTAAAATACAAGTTTGAAATTTTAATGTGATATGTGATGAATAAGAGTAAGTATGAGTAAGTAAGCTCAAACACTTGAGATTTATGTTACTCTTTTTCATGATGGATGATTTTAATCACAAGCTATTGTGTTACTATGTAAAATTTCATGCAAATTTACTAAGCTACATGCTTACTTCTCTATTTTGCCTTCTTCCTTATAGTATCGCCAAGCTAGCTCGGGGATCAAAAATGTCAAAGCTCGGATCACACTATCAGTCATTATTTTGGTATAATCAAGTTGATTTATTTTCAGTATGGCATGTATAGGGATTATATCATTTTGAGATATGTCATATTGAAAGCCAAAGTGTTGGCTATTAAGGTTATTATTCTTTTTGTATATGGCCAAAGAAATTGTCAATATTTGTTAAGTTCCTTATATTGATGATGATGATGAGTTTTTATGAATTCTATAAGTGATGTTTTAGGAATTATTCATAGTACATGAATGCTACATTATGTATTGCTTGTGTTGGTATAAGTGTGTTTATGTTTTAGGGTGGCAAATGGCATGGAGAATAGCCTCTAATTGTCCACAGGTAAGAACACGGCGTGTGTCTAGGCCGTGTGTGACACACGGTCAGCCCTATGGGTGTGTTAACAGGCTATGTGTCTCCTAGATTTAATTGCGAGAATTTAGATTTGCCACACGGGCCAGCACACGGGCGTTTGCTTAAGCCGTGTACTACTTAAGGGGTTGCTGACGTCATAAACAGAATACCCTAGGTTTTTACACATGGGTGAGGGCACAGGCATGAGGATGTTGAGGCCGTGTGAAAACCCCTGAAGGTTCAATGTAAAAAAATAAATTCTACACGGGCTAGGGACATGGGCGTGTGAGACCACACGGCTTGCCCACACGAGTGTGTCCCATGTCACATGGGCGTGTGACCCCTGTTTAGGCAAAAAATTTTAAAGAGTGCAAAAGTTTCCGGTTGAACTCCGAAGTCTTCCGGGTGTAAGATTATGCCCTCGTAGGCCCATAATATGCATGTTATGATTAAGAAGGAAAATTTTTAATTTGAAAGGAAATTTTATAGCCCGGTGATACATGTTCAAGTAAGGTTAAGTACGATAATACCTCGTATCCTGTCCCAGTGTTGGACACGGGTAATGGGTGTTACAGTTGTAAGTTCGTGTATAATACGAATTGTTTAAATCATGTTCATGTGTTAGGAAATTAATGAATATATGATTGATGAATTAGTATTGCTATATGTGGATTTGAGGGATGTGGCACTAAGTGTGTGTAAATAGAATTGATAGAGTAGTGAACGGAACTATGTGTGCTAAGTAAAGAAAGCACCGACTATATTAATTGGCAGTGTGTGTGCAATACCAAGTTAAATTCGGTTTAATGTAGAGGCACTAAGTGTGCGATGATATTAAAGCTTCGGCTAAGAAGTTGGCACTAAGTGTGCGATAATATTGTGGCTTCGGCTAATTATTTGGCACCGAATGTGCGGATTCATCGAATGTTCAAAGAGAATTGAATGAGTAATGATTTGGAGCATTGAATGATAAATGTTGTTATTGAATACATGATGGTATAGGTACATATATAACCTATGTGGTTGATGAAGTTGTGTTTGAGATAAATGGATAGTTATGTCAATGAATGATGAAATGAATGAGATTAGACATCTTGGTAAAATATTTTATATTGAACATATAGTTATGTATAAAAGTGAGGAATTATTATGGATGAAAATTGAGTATTTAGGTGAATTGAACTAGGTATTGGTAATTTTGTATATTGAATTTAAATTGTTGAGTTAATTGTGTTATATTACGAACTTACTAAGCTTTTAAGCTTATTGTGTGATTTTTATCTCTGTTTTACAGTGTCATTAAAGCTAGCTTGGATCCGGGATCATCAGCAACTCAATCACACTATCGGCCATCTATTTTGGTACTTTTGGAAGTTGTATTTTTGGTATATGGCATGTATAGGTTAGTGATTATGGTATGTTTTGAAATGTATAGCTCTTGCCATGTGATATGGCTTGAAAGTTAAATGCCTTTAGTATATATTTTGGATATGTGAAGATGGTGGTTATAATGTATAAATGTGGTTGTGTGAATGGTTATTATGGTATGAATCAGAGAAGATGAAAATGTATGTTTTATGCTTGAATTGGTTGGTGGAAATGATAGTTAAAATGTATGTTTTAGATGCATTTGAGGTATGATATTGGAATGGTTTTATGCTTGTAGGTGTGACCCAAAGTGTGGGTGGCAAATTGGCCTTGTAAATTTCCTATATTTTCCCACACGGTTGAGCACACGGGCGTGTGGCTCGACCGTCTCTCTTAATTTTGCTAATCGAAACAAGTCAGACTCGCACACGGGCTAGACACAGGCGTGTGACTGGCCGTGTGAAATAAGTCAGTGTCAACCACGGGCTAAGCACATGGGCGTGTCTTTGGCCGTGTGGACAAGTTAGTATATATGCCCTGTTTTGCCACGGCTTGGACACATAGGTGTGTTTGAGGCCGTGTGAGGCACACGGCCTACCCACATGGGTATGTGACCTCTATAGCTTTGAAAAATGTTAAGTTTTCAGAAAAAATTTGTATGTGCTCGGTTTAGTCTCAACCCCTTCCCAATGCATGTTTGGGGTCTCGTAGACCTTATTAAGGGACTTAATAACATTGTTTGATTATGATTTAATATTGTTTGAACTATGAAGGTTAAAGGTTATGTTTTGATCGGTAATAACTCATAACCCTAGTCCAGCGACGGATACGGGTTATGAGTGTTACATTCCTCTATTTTAATCACCTTACAATTTGCTCCCTATACTACATAATTAATAAGCTTCCAACCTAGTCCCTGTACTATTGTAATAATCTATTCTTTGATTACTATATAATTTAATTACTATATAATTTAATTACTAATATCCTTATTTTCTAGTTCTGTACTTGTTTTGTAACTACATCAAATAAAATTTTAGATGACTCAATTAATAAATTCAGTTCCAAAACTTACCTTTTTTGACAATGACAAAGAGCGGGACGTTACAACACATTTGTGATATTGATTTCTTTGGAGGATATACACTTATAGTGCAATTCTTACATATATCTTAATGTGTTTGACTGAGGTACCTTAAGTGCATTATCTTGGTATGTATAGATGAAATTATGTACATCTAAGTCTTATCTTACTAAAGCTACAAAGGGTTATGTAATTGAATATGTTAATGTGTTGATTAGAAATGTGAGTATTGAGTATTTGAACTTAATAAGCAAAAATTCAATTTGTAAACATATAAGGACAATGATATATGAATTAATTTATTGAATAATTATGTGTGGTAATAAGGTTAGTAAAGGATAAGTCACTTAGCTAAGATGTGAAAAAATAGAATTTAGTTATAAATGAGACCATATGTTCATAAATATGATAGCAATTAGTGTATGAAATAAGAATATGATGTTTAAAAGCCTATAGCTTAATGAGAAAGAGAATTTAATTTTAGTATGGTAAGCCTTGTGAAATGTGAATAAAATATGAAAAGATTTATGGAAATGTATTTAGACTAGAATTTGGATTAAGAATGGTATGGTGTATGTGAAAGCTCATTTAATAAAAAATAAGTGTTAATAAGTGCAAGCCTTCTAAATAAGTGATCTAAATTTGTAAATGAATCACTTTTTAGTGTTTAAGTTCTAATTTAAAATTAGTATAAAGTTGGAATAATGGAAACTCAACCATATGTTTGTAAAAAATTCAACACTAAGATGGAAAAAAGTAAGATAGGAAATCTGAGTGTACTTACTAAGTTTTTCGAGTGTAACACATTAGGTGGAAAGCTTTTCCAAGAGGAGTGAGACCATTTCTTGAGAGGATTGCATCACTGACGTAGTTTGAAGGTTGTGTGGTAGTGATTTATATTTACTTATTATTTTGGCATGTACATAAAGGCTTAAGCTAGTTGAGTATTTGCTAGTAGTTTGGCTTGTGTAGTCAAGTGTTGCTTATTATTAATTTGATGTTTTAAGTTAGTTTTTAATTTTTATATTGACTTGAACATGTGTGAGATTTGAATTGAGGCTTGAATAGTTTTTAAAATGTTTTAAATTAATTTGGAACTTGTTGGTGTGATACTATATTGTTTGGAGATGTGTTTTTAAGTCAATTTTCATGCTCTAGGGGTTCAGGTATCTGTACATGAGTTGGTTGTATCAGTATAATCAAGTTAGTAGCTAAACTGCTACAATACAAGGTAGAGGTACTAATACATAGAGAAGAGGTATTGATACATCTGCCCTAGACCTCAAAATTTATGGTTCTATGCCCCCCAAAATAACCTCAAGTGGAGTCTAAATGTTATGGTTTTTAGATTTGTAAAACAAATCTAAAATAAAACTTAATAAACCAGGATCTATCATGTAAAATCATCAAGAATAAATCAAGAATAAAACTAAAAACAAAAGAGTACCTGAATCCATGAATTCCTTGAAGTTTTTCTCGTTCTTGGGTGTTTGATCTTCCAAATTAGTACACTAGAAATTCAAAGAATATTTACTCTCTATTTCCTAATTAGCCTATCATTAATTAGAATTTGATTAGAGCTCAATTACTAGAGTACCTACACATATTTGACCTCTACTTTATTTAATAATTAAAGCCCAATAAAATTCTAACCAAATTAGATCACTTTTGTTTGGGCTAACCTATCATAATAGTAAATAATAACATGTAATTACCTTTATTATATATATGATGTCCATATTTTCAAACAATCTCCTACTTGGACCACACATATATATACTAATTCCTTTATAATTACATGTCATTATACAACCTTATGAGCTTAAAATTTTACTATCATATCCAAAAGATATTCCGAATAATCTTGTCCATTAATTATGCTAACATAGAACCAATGCGATTTTTTGTTACATATATCATAACTAAATCCATCCCTGATCACGTATATTAACACAAATAAATGACATAGATCAAGTATGGATGTGTAGCATGTATATTACATGCAATATGATCTAAACATGTCTATTTCCAACTGGTCCTATTTAAACTTAAGTCAGGTTAGTATCCAAATAATAAACAAAGTGAATAAACTGAATACTTCATTTCTGATCAGAAAATAACCAAATACATGAATGTCTGAAAAAAACATAAAACAAATAAAATATAAATTCCCAATAAATCATGATATCCTCAAACAATGTAACACCTATGTGAGCAGTGTGCTTATGAAAGACCTTAGGTGGTAAACCATTTATGAGCGGATCCCCTATCATGGAGTTTGTCCCAATGTGCTTTATGGATATTTGACTATTTTGCACTTTTTCTTTTACAACTAGGAACTTTATGTCTATATGCTTTGACTTAGATGGACTCTTGTTGTTATTAGAATACAACACTGCTGACTTATTCTCACAAAATAATTTGAGTGGTCTTTCTACATTCTCCAAAACGCGCAGTCCTGTGACAAAGTTCGCAACCATATTCCACGGTTTGATGCCTCATAGCATGCTACAAACTCTACTGCCATAGTGGATGAAGCTACAAGTGTCTGTTTGACACTTTTCCAAGATATAGCTCTAACTGATAGGTAAATATATCCTGATGTAGATTTTCTACTATCTTGGCACCCAGCGAAATCAGAATCAGAATACCCTACGACCTCCAAAAGATATGATCTCTTATAAATAAGCATGTAATCTTTTGTTCTCTGAAGATATCTCATAACCCTTTCGGTTTCTATCCAATGGTCTATACTAGGGTTGCTTAAATATCTGCCTAACATCCTAATAATGTATGCAATGTCCGGACGCGTACATACTTGAGCATGCATTAAACTCCCAATAGCTGATGCATACGAAATCTTTTGCAGTTCCTGAATTTCAAGGTTACTTTTAGGGTATTGAGTAAGACTAAATTTGTCTCATTTAGCGACAAGGGTGTCACTTGGTCTACAACTCTGCATGCCAAACCTTTTGAGTACTTTATTGATATAGCTCTTTTGTGATAATCCAAGAATACCTCGAGATCGATCTTGATGTATCTGAATTCCTAAAATAAAAAAGAGTCCCCAAGATCTTTCATCTCAAAATGCTTAGATAAAAACCTCTTGGTTTCGTGCAATAAGTTTATATCATTAGCGGCAAGCAAAATGTCATCAACATATAGAACCAGAAATATGTACTTACTCCCATTGAATTTGTGATACACACAATCATCAACAATATTCATCTCAAAATCGAACGAAACAATTATTTGATGAATTTTGTGGTACCATTGAGGGGAAGCTTGTTTGAGTCCATAGATGGATTTTGCCAGTTTGCAAACCATATTCTTTAAGTCTTCCGACTCAAAATTTTCTAATTGCACCATATAAATTGTTTCTTCAATGTCATCGGTAAGAAATGCAGTCTTAACATCCATCTAATGTAACTTAAGATCAAAATGAGCAACAAATGTCATGATTATCCTGAAGGAGTGTAACATCCTAAATTTATGGGCTTGTGCATTTTTGTAGTGTATTCTTAAAAATATTAATTTAAGGATTTGAGGTGCAAATGGGGCTCAGGTTTGGGCTAAGGCTTTGATTAAATATTTTGTTTAGACACTATAGGGGCTTAAATTGAAGTTTGAGTAGTTTAATTGGCATATTGGGCTTGTGGCCCAGAGGGAAATGGTGCCACTAGGAGGAAGAGGAGTTGGCGTCACTTGAGCATGAGGAAGGCCCAAATTTTGGTTGCTTGAAGCCCAAGTTTTAGGGCTAAAAGTTGGCACTTAAAGGAGTAAAGGGGGGACGGCACAAGGCTAATTTTTAGGAGTTTTTAATGATTAAAATATGAGGATAATAAGCAAATAAAGGGGGAAGGAGTTAGTGATAGTGAAGGCTATTTCTGAGGAGATAACAGATTAAGATAAGGGAAAGAAGGAGGGGCTATATAGGAGACTAAGTGATGGCCGAAATTCCATCACCTAGAGGGGTGAAGAATTCGGCTACTACATAGGAAAAGGGGTGCCAAATTTTTCCTATTATTTGCTTAAGCTTTAGATATTTGGAAGGGCACTTTCGATTTTTAATAGGTAGGTGTCGAAAATCCTATAAATAGGAGAGTATCTCTTCAAACTTCGGCATTTGAACCCTAACTTCTTTCTCTCCTATTATGCCGAAATTTACTGTTAAAGCTCTCATCTTTTCTCTTTTCTCTGCCAAAATTTCTACTCTATTCTTTCTCTCTTCTCTTTTTCTTCAGTTAGCCGAAACTTCAAGCCTCTCCTTTCTTTCTTTCCACTTTTTTTTTAGCCAAAACCATGTCAGTTCATCCTTTCGGGATTTTCATAAAAAGCCAAAACCACTAAGATCTCACCTTCTAAAGTTGCCGAATTTTCTTCAGTGGAGCTTGCTTGTGCCGAATCTTGAAGAAAATAATAGGTAAGTGTCGATTTCGAGATTCCAATGTTCCTCCAGCTTTTAGAAACATTAGCCGAATGGCTATTTGGAAACTAATCCAGGGTTCTTTTTCTTTTGTGGCACATCAGAATTTAAAGGAGATCCCAATCGTCAAGGTTTTTCACCGATAGCGTTCAAACCATCCTACTTCCGGGATCTAATCAGTTTAGGTGAGGAGAATTGTTTATTTTTAAATACATAAAATTGGGTAGAGCACTAACCATGGCGAATATAGGAGAGGCCCTATTTTTACATCTTTCCAGCTTTTTGAGCAAAGTTGTAGATCGGTTTAGCAAAGGTATTGACAATAATCAGGTGTGTAACCTTTCACACTATTAGACTAAGTGCCAATATATATATGTATAAATCTACTAAACTTTGTTAAATGCCAAAATCCCGGCATTATGATTGAAAACCCGAGGAGGGTAAAGGCTAATCATCAAGTTAGTGATTTCTATTCTTCTTCAGTAATATGCTCTGTATGTCGATTTCTCTGTATGCTTGGGGTGGGTAATTGATGAAAAAGGGAAAGTACTCTGTTTCTAGTGGCTTATGCCATTTCAACCTGGTGACTCTATCACAACTCTGTTTCTGGTGGCTTATACCATTTCAGCCTGGTGACTATGTCACAACTTGACGATAATGACTAAGCGCAAAGATGACGCCATCGATGGTGTGTAGTGGTGTGGGTTGATTGTAGAAATCCCCAATGGTGTGATCTGCAGGTAAGGGTGGCATGTAGCGGATGGAAACCTAGGATTGGGTTGGGTTTTATATATGTTATCTGCTATATTATGTTTTATATTTTGATCTGTGGGATGAGGCCCAATCTAATGGTACATGAGGGTTGCACACTGAGTTTCATGACTCTCCCTGTTATTTTAACAATTTCAGGTAGCACCTAGTGAAACGGACCGGGCTGGAGAGGAGAGCAAGGTGGCCATGCAAAAGAACATTTGGATTCAGCAAAAAGACTCTAATCTATTATTTTATACTTTTATTTAATGGGTTTTAAATCTCGTTGTAATAAGGCCATGGGCCACTAGACTATTATACTTTGTTTTGGGTTTTATTTTGGGCTTTCATTACTGTGAGGCACTTAAACTTTAATTAAACTAAGGCATATATTAAGATTTTGGTTTTTAACTCATAAAACAACAAAAGCAATTTATAACTTAGTTACATTATTAATTTTTCTGAACAAAAGATTGAATACAAAAAAAAAAATATTTCCCAAAATTTTTGACATCTTTTACAGAATCTTTTTAGTGACATGCCGATCCGGCTATAGTGTTTGGGCGGGTTTGGGGTGTTACAAGGAGTTTTTCGATGAAACTAGAGAGAAATTCTCTGTAAAAGCAATACCTTCTTTTGAGTATATCCTTTAACTACAAGACACGCCTTATACCTCTCCACATTACCATTTGCATCCCTCTTGGTTTTAAATATCCATTTACAACCAATTGGTTTTGCACCTTCAGGTATGGGACAAGTTCCCAAACTTTATTGTCTTGCATAGACTTATACTCATCTTTTATGGCATCAATCCACTTTTGGGAATTAGAACTTTTCATGTCTTGATGAAAGTTGATTGGATCATCTTCCATCATTCCATTATCATCCTCACGTTCTTGCAGAAATACAACATAATCATCTAGAATAGCATTTCTCCTTCCTCTTGTAGACCTCCTTAATGGCACTTGTTCTTGAGGTTGTTGAGTTTTTTCTTTTGGAACAATTACCTCATTTTGAATGGAGAGTTGTTCAACATTGTCTTGTAGAGGTTCTAGATTCACTTCTTGATCAATGATAGGTATAAGAACCTGAACATCGTCAAAAGTGATAGTAGGAACTGAGTTAGAATCCAATTCCTCCTCAAAAACAATGTCTCTAACATTATTTCTCCCCCCAAACTCAACATCCTCAAAAAATATTGTAGATACCGTCTCAAAAATATTCCTTATTATGGGATCATAAATTTATAGCCCCTAGATCAATCAGAATAACCAATAAAGTAGCTGCTTACTGTTTTGGAGTCCAATTTCTTTTCAAGTGGCCTATAAGGCCTTGCTTCAGCTGGACATCCCCAAATGTGAAAATGCCTTAAACTAGGCTTTTGACCTATCCAAAGCTCATAAGGTGCTTTTGCAATTGTTTTATTGGGTACTCTATTCAGGATGTAACCTTCTATCTTTAATGCTTCTCCCTAGAGGGACTCAGGTAAGGTAGAATGAGCAATCATGCTCCTTACCATATCCTTTAAGAGTTCTGTTTCATCTTTCAGCTACAGCATTCATACTAGGTGATCTTGGAATGGTGTATTGTGGGACAATATCACATTCCTCTAGGAATTTCACAAATGGTCCTTGACATTGTTCACTTGAGCCATCATATCTACCGTAGTACTCACCACCACGATCATATTTGACGTTTTTAATCCTTTTGTTGAGTTGATTCTCAACTTCAGCTTTATAAGCTTTGAACATGTCCAAATACTAAGATTTCTCATGAATGAGATATAGGTACCTATAACGTGAGTAATTGTTTATGAATGTTGTGAAATATTGTTGACCATTCTAGGATGTCGTAGGGAATATCCCACAAGTATCTGTATGAATTAATTCTAAAACGTCTGAAGATCTGTTGGCACCCAATCCTTTAGTTTTGGTCTGTTTTCCCTTAATGCAATCGGCACAGACATCAAAGTCTGTGAAGTCAAGGGACTCTAAAATACCATCAGACACAAGGCGTTCAACTTTACTTTTTGAGATATGACCTAAGCGCATATGCCATAATGATACTGAATTTTCCTTATTTAATTTGTGTTTAATACCACGTGATTCCACATGCAAGGTTTTATTATATGCAATTGTTTCTAGCAAATAGAGGTTGTCATAAGTATTTAAATAATCAGTTCCAATAACATTTGAATTTAAAGACAAACTAAATTAATTGTTTCCAAATGAACAATAATATCCAAATTTGTCCAATGAAGAAATAGAAACTAAATTCCGTCTTGAAACAACCCACACCCGGCCCACGAGAATGGACCGGATCTGGTATGTTCCTCGAAGTAACCCGGTTCAAAATTCATTTGAATATTTTAAAAACTGTGTGTTTTGGAAGATAGTTTGTTATGGGTTGGGCTCGAGTTGAAAACAAATTTATTTTATAACAAAAACCCATTTGTTTCAGGTGACAAAATATTTAAACTTATTTTAAATTAAATGGGCTTATTCTTTATAAAGCCCTAAATTCATAACATAGTAATTACAGCAGAAATAAAAATAGTCACGATGGCCTTATTACATAAAACGAAACCTAAAATAAAATTGTACAAGACTTAAAATAAAATAAAGATTCAAATTAAATTAAACTTCAAGTGAACATGGCCACCACAAGTTCTGCAGTCCCGATCCATTCTTGCCATCACCAAACATGTTCCCACAATGGGGTGAGTCGATAGACTCAATGTGTAACCAACACCAAAACATAATAGAAATAGGCACACCATACATATCATATTCATATAAAAATTCAAGATAATGATGCAAACCAACCCAAACCTATATAGCCATCCGCTACACACCACCTGCATCATCCCCGCACAGTGGGGACTACTAAGTCAACCCTCCATCCGCTACACACCATCGAAGGCGTTCATTGCAATCGACGTGCTCATCGCCCACTTATAATATTGTGGCATAGCCACCACTTTTAGATAATGTAACCGGTTACCACATTCACTTAATGTGACCAAGTCACTACATTCACTTAGTGAGACCAAGTCGTCACATATTCTTAGTGAGACCAAGTCATCATGTTTCACTTAGTGAGACCAAAGTCATCACGCTTCACTTAGTGAGACCAAGTCATCACATTCACTTAGTGAGACCAAGTCATCACATTTCACTTAGTGAGACCAAGTCATCACATTCACTTCCCTTTCTCAATTAACTTGAATGCCCCAAATTATACATATCATGCATATCATATTTTATTTCACTTTCACATCACTTTTCACATGTTAAATATAACATATTTCGAAATCCTAGTAGGAGTAGGAAAACGCACCTGAGTACTTTGTACCATAATATGGTACTTTAGCCACATTCTTTCACTTTCACATTAATCATATATATCATATTTAAGCCATAAATCTATTAAGATTAGTGTGGGGTACACACAGTACCTTAGCCATATTCTTACACTTTCATATTAACACATATAATGAATTAAAGCCGTAAATCTATCAAGATTTAGTGTAGGGTACACACGGTACCTTAGCCATATTCTTACACTTTCATATTAACACATATATCAAGTTTAAGCCATAAATCTATTAAGATTTAGTGTAGGGTACACACCTGATTTGCTTATCAATTCCTTGAAATCCCGAAAACCCGATCTATTGCTTTAGATCTCAATTCCTACATTTGATTAATCACTTACTACTTAAAAAAACCATTTGACCATAAATCCAAATCCTAGTAGGATTAGTATTCTTAAAACTTACCTTGTTGCCGATTTCAATACTAATCAAATCCCGAAATCTATGCTATGCTCCTCCTTGTATTCGGCCAAGCACTAAATCTCATCAGGGGTTAGTTTTGGCTTTTTAAACAAACAAGAATTAGATCTAATTATCAAAATAGGCCTTAGAAAGCTATAGACACTTACCTTGTGGATTTTAAATCCGAAACTCACCGAATAACTAGGGAACACGCGCCTATGGTGTACCTTCGGAAAAGAACTTCTCCTTCCTTGTAGCCTACACTTAGTAAATCCCGAAAGATCTCTTCAAAGTTTCGCAACCATGAACATTAATAGGATTAGCCCTAGATTTCGATAAGTCTAAAATATAAAAGAATGGAAACCAAACTTGGATCTTACCCTTATTTGAAAGAATCGATTGCACCTTCACTTCAACCTTCAGAGATTCACTTAGAGACTTGATGAACAATCGCTATGATTCCCTTATGTATTCGGTTTCAAAGATGAAAGAAGAGAGGAATAATAGGCTTAGAAGGAATCGGCTAGGAGGCTAAAAGAAAAGAAGAAAAGAATGGATGCTCAAGAAGAATATTCGCAAAGGAAAAGAGAGGAGAATGAATAATGAATAGCCCTAGTCTCATCCTTTTATAGCCGAAATTACTAGGCCAAGAATCCTTAACTTGGCCACCACTCTTCCTTATTTTCCTAATTAAAGAATAATTATTCATTTATCCACCTATTTAGCCAATTTTAAAGAGAATTAAACTCTTCCTTAAGAGTCCTTATGATCTTCTAATTAGCCGAGTTTTAAAGAGAGTGAAACTCCTCTTTGCAAGCCTTTTGCCATCCACCTCTTGGGCTTCTAGAAGCAAAATAAAACTTATTTTATTTGCTTCTTATGTGACTCGAACTCAAGCCCAACACCCTTGCATGTGGGCCATTTCCTGAGGCCTTAAGTAGCATCTTCAGGCCATTTTTCCAAGTCCGGTAATGGGTCAAATTTCACATACTTTATATTTTGGGGTCACCGCCCTAAGTTCCCTTCGAACTTTAAAATTCGACATTTCGGGTCATTTTAAGTTTCCAAAATTTTCAGCTGACTCTGTAAACTTGACATTTCCTAGGTTTCCAAAATGTTTACTTTCCTATTTTGGCTTAGTTTCCAAAATGTTTACTTTCCTCTTTTAGCTTAGGTTTCCAAAATGTTCACTTTCCTCTTTTAACTAATCGTTCCATACATTTACTTACATTTCCATACATTTCCTTACATTTCCATACATTTCCATACCTTTCCATACACTTCCTTACATTTCCTTACATTTCCATACATTTCCATACATTTCCATACATTTCCTTTTATTTCCTTTCATTTCTTTACATTTCCTTACATTTCCTTATACTTCCTTTTATTTCCTTACATTTCCTTATATTTCCAAGGTTCTAAAGATGCACACTACACATCCATATCACAGTAAACATGCTATTTCATTAAGCAAAAATGCACACAATGGGATTCGAACCTCTTCCCTCAAAGTACTTCACTTGTTGCCATAACCCTTGCACCTTAGGTGGCGTCCCTTGCCACTTTTCCACATCACTTCTTGTTTTAACTTAAAAACCAATAATTGTCCAAAGCTTTCTCTTCCATCCTAGGATTTTAAAAACCCTTAATTCACTTCCAAACACTGCCAAAACCTACTACTCATGAATTATGCACAAACGCATAACCCCTAATCTAGGATGTTTTAGTTCTACCCTTCTTAAAAATAATTTCGTCCTCGAAATTACTTACTAACAATGACAATCCTTCTCATCGCACTATGCTTACGCTTACGCCAAGACTGATCTTAATAGAACCATCATACTTTCCAGGCACAATCTCTAAGTTCACGTCCCTTAGAACTCATTTCTAACGTCACGATTTAATCTGATTAAGAAGTTTTATGTATTAAAAATTTTGTTTCACTGATTAACCGCGAAGAAGTTTTATGGAAAGAAATTTTAGAAGTGGTTCTTTCGTATTCATACATGCACACAGTCTTTACATTAATACATCCATCAATCAATTATGAACTTTCGTTCATTCGAGAAATGTTGGAGTTCGCATTGTTGTTGTTTTTCCACTACCTGTGGGTATTTTCATAATTTATCCTCTGTGGGTATTTTCATAATTTTTTAAAAGAAAGAAAAAGTTCCTTGGTGATTTTGTCAAAAGTATTTTGGAAATTTTAAAATCCGGGCTTTTCAGTAAATTTGAAAATTCTAGGGGTATTTCGGTAATTTTGAATTTTGGGGTATCTTGGTAATAAACCAGGGTAAATTTGTAAAGTTTTAATAATTCAGGGATATTTCAAAATTTGCAAAACCTTGAGGGTTCTTTTTGAGAAATTTATTTTCCAAAACGATGAAGTTGCAAAAATTTTGGAAATCAGGGTCATTTTGGAAATTTTGGTAAGTTAGGGGCAATTTTGTAATTTTCCAAAATCAAGGTATTTTGTCATTTTGCAAATTAGGGTTTTTGAACATTTTATAACGTAATGAAATTTTGATAGAAGCTGGGTATTTTGAAAATTTCATAAATCAAGGATTTTGTAATTTTACCATTAGGGGTATTTTTAGTAAATTTGTAAATCAGAAATATTTCAGGAAAATTTATAAAAATAATCTTTCTCAAATCAAGAGGGTAATTGAGAAATTTTAAAACTAGGGTTTCCATAAAAATACGGCTAGTCCCTTTCGGGTTTTAGTTAGGGGTTTATCCCGTGTATAAGTCCTCTTGATTAGGGTGAACCGAGGTTACGCACCAGGTAGGATTCAAGTGGAGAGGAGGTGAGTCACATGGACTGCTTAAATACCAAGCTCCCACCAAAACCAATCCTAGACATGCGTACCATGGTTGCCACACCCTAACTCGGTGACTTAACCACAGGTTTGTTTGATTAGGCATTTAAGTCTTATGTAATTGTTGGGGTAACTAGTCCTAGGGTTCAAGTACTTAATCTCTATTCTATGTTCCATTCCATTTCTACCCTTCTACAAATCATAATATAAATCACACAATGGATAGAAGTAATTACCTGGTGGACTTCGGGTCGGAGACTTAGTGGGCCATGCCAGAAAAACCTACTTAATTTCATAAAAAATTTTTTGGGTTTATCTTGGAAAACGTTTTGGGCCTTAAACCCAAGGCCGAGAGTTTAAAACTGGGCTCTGATACCAAACTGAAACACCCTACACCCGGCCCACGAGAATGGACCGGATCTGGTATGTTCCTCGAAGTAATCCGGTTCAAAATTCATTCGAATACTTTAAAAACTGTGTGTTTTGGAAGATAGTTTGTTGTGGGTTGGGCTCGAGTTGAAAACAAATTTATTTTATAACAAAAACCCATTTGTTTCAGGTGACAAAATGTTTAAACTTATTTTAAATTAAATGGGCTTATTCTTTATAAAGCCCTAAATTCATAACATAGTAATTAAAGCGTAAATAAAAATCATCACGATGGCCTTATTACATAAAAACGAAACCCAAAATAAAATTGTACAATACTTAAAATAAAATAAAGATTCAAATTAAATTAAACTTCAAGTTGAACATGGCCACCACAAGTTCTGCCGTCCTTGGTCCATTATCGCTCATCACCAAACATGTTCCCTAACGGGTGAGTCGATAGACTCAATGTGTAACCAACACCAAAACATAATAGAAATAGGCACACCATACATATCATATTCATATAAAAATTCAAGATAATGATGCAAACCCGAACCCAAACCTATATAGCCATCCGCTACACACCACCCGTACCATCCTGCACACCGTGGGGACTACTAAGTCAACCCTCCATCCGCTACACACCATCGAAGGCGTTCGCTGCAGTCGACGTGCTCATCGCCCACTTATAATATTGTGGCATAGCCACCATTTCAGATAATGTAACCGGTTACCACATTCACTTAATGTGACCAAGTCACCACATTCACTTAGTGAGACCGAATTCGTCACATATTCTTAGTGAGACCGAAGTCATCACGTTTCACTTAGTGAGACCGAAGTCATCACGTTTCACTTAGTGAGACCAAAGTCATCACATTCACTTAGTGAGACTGAAGTCATCACATTTCACTTAGTGAGACCGAAGTCATCACATTCACTTCCCCTTTCTCAATTAACCCGAATGCCCCAAATTATACATATCATGCATATCATATTTTATTTCACTTTCACATCACTTTTCACATGTTAAATATAACATATTTCGAAATCCTAGTAGGAGTAGGAAAAATGTACCTGAGTACTTTGTACCATAATATGGTACTTTAGCCACATTCTTTCACTTTCACATTAATCATATATATCATATTTAAGCCATAAATCTATTAAGATTAGTGTGGGGTATATACTGTACCTTAGCCATATTCTTACACTTTCATATTAACACATATAATGAATTAAAGTCAGTAAATCTATCAAGATTTAGTGTAGGGTACAAACGGTACCTTAGCCATATTATTACACTTTCATATTAACACATATATCAAGTTTAAGCCATAAATCTATTAAGATTTAGTGTAGGTACACACCGATTTGCTTATCAATTCCTTGAAATCCAAAACCCGATCTATTGCTTTAGATCTCAATTCCTACATTTGATTAATCACTTACTACTTAAAAAAACCATTTGACCATAAATCCAAATCCTAGTAGGATTAGTATTCTTCAAACTTACCTTGTTGCCGATTTCAATACTAATCAAATCCCGAAATCTATGCTATGCTCCTTATTGTATTCGGCCAAGCACTAAATCTCATCAGGTGTTAGTTTTGGCTTTTTAAACAAACAAGAATTAGATCTAATTATCAAAATAGGCCTTAGCCGAAAGCTATAGACACTTACCTTGTGGATTTTAAATCCCAAAACTCACCGAATAACTAGGGAACACGCGGCCTATGGTGTACCTTCGGGAAAAGAACTTCTCCTTCCTTGTAGCCTACACTTAGTAAATCCCGAAAGATCTCTTCAAAGTTTCGGCAACCATGAACATTAATGGGATTAGCCCTAGATTTCGATAAGTCTAAAATATAAAAGAATGGAAACCAAACTTGGATCTTACCCTTATTTGAAGGAATCGATTGCACCTTCACTTCAACCTTCTGAGATTCGGCTTAGAGACTTGATGAACAATCGGCTATGATTCCCTTATGTATTCGGTTTCAAAGATGAAAGAAGAGAGGAATAATAGGCTTAGAAGGAATCGGCTAGGAGGCTAAAAGAAAAGAAGAAAAAGAATGGATGCTCAAGAAGAATATTCGGCAAAGGAAAAGAGAGAGGGAGAATGAATAATGAATAGCCCTAGTCTCATCCTTTTATAGCCGAAATTACTAGGCCAAGAATCCTTAACTTGGTCACCACTCTTCCTTATTTTCCTAATTAAAGAATAATTATTCATTTATCCACCTATTTAGCCAAATTTTAAAGAGAATTAAACTCTTCCCTTAAGAGTCCTTATGATCTTCTAATTAGCCGAGTTTTAAAGAGAGTGAAACTCCTCTTTTGCAAGCCTTTTGCCGTCCACCTCTTAGGCTTCTAGAAGCAAAATAAAACTTATTTTATTTGCTTCTTATGTGACTCGAACTCAAGCCTAACACCCTTGCATGTGGGCCATTTCCTGAGGCCTTAAGTGGCATCTTCAGGCCATTTTTCCAAGTCCATTAATGGGTCAAATTTCACATACTTTATATTTTGGGGTCACCTGGCCCTAAGTTCCCTTCGAACTTTAAAATTTGACATTTCGGGTCATTTTAAGTTTTCAAAATTTTCGCCATTCAGTAAACTTGACATTTCCTAGGTTTCCAAAATGTTTACTTTCCTATTTTGGCTTAGTTTCCAAAATGTTTACTTTCCTCTTTAGCATAGGTTTCCAAAATGTTCACTTTCCTCTTTTAACTAATCGCTCCATACATTTCCTTACATTTCCATACATTTCCTTACATTTCCATACATTTCCATACCTTTCCATACATTTCCTTACATTTCCTTACATTTCCATACATTTCCATACATTTCCATACATTTCCATACATTTCCTTTTATTTCCTTTCATTTCTTTACATTTCCTTACATTTCCTTATACTTCCTTTTATTTCCTTACATTTCCTTATATTTCCAAGGTTCTAAAGATGCACACCACACATCCATATCACAGTAAACATGCTATTTCATTAAGCAAAAATGCACACAATGGGATTCGAACCTCTTCCCTCAAAGTACTTCACTTGTTGCCATAACCCTTGCACCTTAGGTGGCGTCCCTTGCCACTTTTCCACATCACTTCTTGTTTTTAACTTAAAAACCAATAATTGTCCAAAGCTTTCTCTTCGATCCTAGGATTTTAAAAAACCCTTAATTCACTTCCAAACACTGCCAAAACCTACTACTCATGAATTATGCACAAACGCATAACCCCTAATCTAGGATGTTACACGTCTAACTGACGATATAATAAAAGTGTCTTTTAAATCCAAATAAAAACCAATTCCTAATAACAACCTAAAATGCCCAATCACTTCCACTTCTACTGATTTTCCATTGCCCACAGAGATGTTTCTTTCACCATCACTTTACTTTCAGTAATTCAGGCAACCCTGCATAGAAACACTTATGTGAGTAGTAGCATCAGAATCTATCCACCAAGTGTTTCTAGGTACTGAAACTAAATTAATCTCAAAATAGACCAAATTAAAAATTATATCTTTCTTTGCACGCCAAGAATGATATTTGGTATAATCTTTCTTTACATGTCCAGACTTGTTACAAAAGAAACAACTGTAACATCCCAAAATAGGGGTTATTCGTGATTGAATTATTTTGCTTGTGTTTAAATTTATGTGATATTATTTGTGGTGTTATAAGACTCAATTAGGGTTCTTGAGTAGGCTCGGTTTAGTAGAATAATTGTTAGTTTGGTTTATTTAATGAAGTGGATTATGTGAGCTTAGCACTTAAGTTAATTTAAGTGTCAATAAGTGACACAAGTTGAGTGCATGGCAAGTTGGTAATGGCGCATGGATATTAGCTTGAGGGGAGTGGTTCGAATCCCTTAAATAACATTGGGACAACTTTTATTATTGCTTTGGTATGGTAAGTGTCGGCCAAGGATAATTAAGGTAAGGGTTGACCTTGTTATTTTTGGTTAGTAGACTATAGGTTTAAGGCAAGTGTTAACATATGGAAGGGAATCAAGTAATTAAGGAAAACATGGAGACATTGGGCTAGTATCAAGGATTATGTTTTGGAAACATAATCATGGCCTTTTGACCATGCATAGGGACGGCAATTTGGACTAAAGGGGGAGCCAAAATTTTATGTTAGTTTGGCAAGGATTGAAGTCTTTTCTTTTTGGTCATTCCTTGCATTTGGTGCAGAAGTTTGCAAAACATTTTCTCTCAAACTCTTTTCTTTTTTGGCCGAATTTTACCTTTTGATAAGCCTAATATTTTTTTTTTGACCATTTGGTCATTTTTGTTCAATATCTATTTTCTCCTTTTCATTCTCTCAAACCGAAACCTTCATCAACATCTTGTTCTCCTATTTGTTTTGCTTAAACATCAAAACCTCCTATACACTCTTCTTTGTCGAAACTCTATTTCTTTTCCTATTATTTTCTTTTTGTCCTATAGCGAATATACCTCTTTGTTGTGCTGAAAATTTTCTTCTCCTATCTTGATCAACTTTGGCGAATATTGAAGGTAGCATAGTTTTCCTCGGACTTCTCTAGCAATCGATTTTGGTATAGTGGTAAGAGTTTATTTCAAAGGATTATTCTTTTAAGTTTTCGTTTAAGTCAAGGCTAATAACCTTAATGATGATGGTTGATTATAGGAAGGAGGCCGATTCATTTAGGAGTGTGTTGGCTAGTGTTCAAGGCGTTGGTAAGATTTTAGGTTCGCAGGAACCTTTCTCAATTATTTTGGTTTGGCGAATAGGCCATGGCACTAATGTCCATTTTGGCGAATATAGGGCAAGAATACTTGTGTGACCGATTTGTTTATTCGGATTTAGAACTCTTGTTGGTACCTGTGTGTACATACACATCTTATAACTTTTAATATTCTAAGTGTTATATTATGCCTAATCGATTTGTGTAGACATGGATGTAATACCATCATGGTATTAACAAGGACTCGGGTAAGTCTTTATTGCTTTGAGATTATTATTTGATGCTTTTGGGAAGCATGACACATTTGGTATGTGTATTAATTGTTATATGGCAAATGATAAATTTATTAATGTTGTTAAATAAACCTTTTAGTATGATTATTGTAAAAGCATGTATTTGCTTGATGTGGGTTGATGAGTGGAGGGGGCAGTGATATTCGTGTCGACGGACACCAGTGTTTTGGTAACACATTGTGACTACGGTCTCAGAGGTTTGGTACCTCAGAGGTTTGGCACCTCATAGCGACTTGTCCCCGTGGTTGAAACCACCGTGGGTTGGCCCCACTTTGAGATATGGGATCGTCGCGTTGATTTGGTATCACACGATGGGTTGGCCCCATCATTCGATTTGTGTCTTGGACACCGAGATTTGGTATCTCTAGTGATTTGGCATCACATTTGTGACTATATGTCACTAGTGGTTTGGCACCACCAAGTGGTTTGGTACCACACGGGGTAGAAAAAGGCGTTTGGATGGTTAGGTTGGGTGCATTTTAAACTTATGCATGTTAATTGGTTATGAATTGTGTATGTTGTTGCACTAAACCGGGGAAGGGTTACACATTGAGTCTTGGTGACTCACCTTCTCCTTTAATTTTTCAGTGATTCAGAGATCATGGGTGAGAGCCGGATGGACTCGAGGTGGCCATGCAAAGGAGACTTTTAATAAATGAATTTTGGATTTTATCTATCTTACTTTTGGGTTTATGTTGCTTAATTGTAATAAGGCCTCCTAGGATGATTTTATTATTGCTACATGTTTGAATGTTTTGTTTAAACTATATGATGATGTTAAAACGGATGCACATGTTTTCTCAAATTAAACGCAAAATGTTTTTAAAGTACCATCGGGTACATCTGAAATTTGCAAACAACTCGACTCAACAAATATTTTTAAATAAATTAAGTATGGTTTTTAACAAATAAAATTTCAATTGAAAGGCAATTTGACTAAGTTTTAAAATGGTTTTCAAAATGTTTTCTCTGTAGCAAACCAAATTCGGTCATATTGTTTGGGCCGAGTTTGGGGTGTTACAACAACTCTCTGTAGCTTGTTGTTGTTTCTTTTAAGTTGGACCCTTAGCAGCTTCATTCTGATATTTTCTTTTCTTGCCCTTGTCTTTAGGGGCATTGGCCAAATGAGCACTTTCAGACTTATCATGCTTCAACCTTTCTTCCTCTTGCACACAATGAAAAATGATATCATTTAGGGTCCATTTCTCCTTTTGACAGTTATAACTAATTTTAAATTGATTAAATTGTGCAGGAAGCGATACCAAAACCATAAGAACAATTAATTCCTCAGAAAGCTCAATCTTAAGTGCCTTAAGTCTTGAAGCAGTATGGAACATCTCCATAATGTACTTCCTTACGTTTCCTTAACCCTTATACTTCATAGACATCAAAGAATTCAGAAGTGATGTCATTTCAACCTTACCATTTTTAGCAAAACGTTTCTCAATTTCATCAAGGAAACCTTTGGCCTGAGTAATCTCCTCAGATTCTATGCCCCTAAAGGCTTCTGAAATGTTGTGTTTCATGATCATTAGACTCATGCGATTTGAAAGATCCTACCTCTCAAAATCCCTCTTAACATCAAGGGTGCTTTCCGCAATGAGAGGTCCAGGTTGTTCTTCTCTTAGTGCAAGGTCTATGTCCATACAACCAAGCACTATAAGTAAGTGTCTTTTCCATTCCCTAAAATTAGTCCCATTAAGCATGGGTATAGAATTTATATTAGCAGATATTGTGGCAGCAGAAGATGAATTAGCTAAATATAGAACAAATAAAACAAACTTAAATCAATATTCATAAGTAAACAATAAATTCAAGATAATGGCTAATCCCATCTCAAGATACCAAACACCACATTAATATCAAGTTTTTGGACAGTAATACTGACAGTAAGCGATACTCTTGTTGTAATAATCAAACATTGACAATAAATTATGTCAAACAATTAATTAATCTTTGGACTAACTTATTGCTCACATAAAATACCTTATAATTGTCACACATTTATCACCACATATGTCGTTGAAATTCTGCCAAATATTAACTTACCTTTGGGTCAATCAGTAAACGCATGAATCACAAAAACATATAATCATCTTAATATTTCAAATAAACTAATCTACATAAAGGAGGTCACTTTGGCGGCATTTTGTTTCAACTAATTTATTTAAAATATTAGACATCCTTAATTAAAAGCCAAAATCTAAATTTATTTGTTTCATAATATTTACCTTAATTTCATCTTTCAATCAAATTAAAAGATAATCATACATAATTATATAATTTTCCAAAACAACATGCATAAAACCAATTAAAGTATGCATATTATATATAACATACAAAACATCAATTTTACTATGAACTTCTTTTCCAATTTTTTATTAACTAAATTAAATATCTTAAATGATTAAAAAATTGAATTACATATGTGCAAACAGTAGAAATCGAGATTGAAACAGAGCATGCAAAATATACATTCTTTATTTAAAAGCAAGATTGGATAGAAATTCAATGGCAAGATTTGCAATTACACAAATATTTTAAACTTCGTAATTTAATCCATTAGTTTGAAAATCACCCCAAATTAAAAAATTAAAACAAAGCTCTAAAATTTTAATATAAACCTTCAAAATATAAAACTCATGAAATTTCATGAATCATTCATTTAAAGGAATAACTTTAATTAATTCTCAATGATTCGATATAACGAGGCTCGGATGCTACTTATTAGATTTATAAAATAAATCTAAAATAAAACTTAATAAACTAAAATCTATAATGTCAAATCATCAATAATAAATTAAGAAAAAAAACTAAAAATGGAAGCGTACTTGAATCCATGAATTCCATGAAGTTTTTCCCGATCTTGGGGATTTAATCTTCCAAATTAGTACACAAGAAATTTAAAGAATATTTACTCTCTCTTTCCTAATGATGTGATATTAGAAAAGATATATGGTGTATAATTTGAGAACCATAACCTCAATATTTATAACATTGGCATATTATTTCTAATTCCTAATTAGCCCATCATTAATTAGAATTTGATTAGAACTCAATTACTAGAGTATCTATACATATTTGACTCATACTTTATTGAATAATTAAAGCTCAATAAAATTCTAACCAAATTAGATCACTTTTAATTTGAGTTAACCTATCACGATAGTAAATAATAACGTGTACTTACCTCTATTATATGTGTGATGTCTATATTTTCCAACAATAATTTTATATAAAAATCTTGGAAATGATCTGAAAAGTGTTTTAAGACCTCAAAAATAATTGTATAAATACTTGAAATACAAAAAAAATATTTTTTTTGTAAAACCTCTATTTTCCTATATTTAAAGGTTTATGTTTAGCCTAAAGAGCTTTGAAAAACTCATTTTATGTTTTGGATGTCCACAGTCTTTATGAATGATTTGAAATGTTTTTTTTTAAATTGAATTTAAATCTTTTGAAGAACTTTATTATGATATGAGACGAGTGCTTTTATAAAAGAAATTTTTGTATAAAATGTGAAAGTATCAACATAACATCACTTCCACGTCAATCGTTGGATCCGGTAAGAAATATTACATATATTATAAAACCCAATATATAAAAACCAAGGGACAAATATTCATATAATGAACCAAAAGTATTAAGAAAACTAAACATAAAATAAAAATTTAACAAAAGTATAAAAAGTTGATAGAATTTAACAAATTTAAAATTTAATAAAATTTCCTTACTTTAAACTTTTTGAATTAAAACAAAGAAAAATAAAATTGCAATTGTATTTTTATATTTTAAATTTGTTTGAAGAAAATAAATATATAAATTTTGATTAATTCAATTAATCGATCGTATTAGAAAAAATTAATTCAGTTTAATTAATAAATTTTAAAATTTTCTTTATTCGATTAATAATAATTAAGACTTTCGGAGTTTGATTAGTTTAGTTAATAATAGATATTCGCTAATTAAAATTTCTTTTACAACATTAAATGTATGCGAAAAGAGCTGGTACTCGGAGTTTCTTAAGACATTGGTGATGTGAAGGGGTATCACTAAATTGTTCGAAATGATCTTATAATTGTGAATTCTATTATACTTAAGATATTTTAAGTGTTTTTCCTTGGTAACCTCTAACCCCTTTAGAGGTTAATTATTTACTATTTTTAAAAAAAATTGTTGAGTAAAATATATATTTAAGAACTTATAAATATAAATATAGTAAAATATAATTACAAATACATGACCCAGAAGTTATAAAGTAGAAGTAAAATAATATAGTGCATAAACGGATAAAAATTGTTGTATAACTAGATTAAACTCGTGTATGAAAATTACATATAATAAAATTGAAAACTCTCTCATAATAATTATACATGAGAAGACCCTTGAATACTTAAAAAAGCAAAGCTGCGTAGTTTTGTTTTTTGCTCGACATTATGCTTTTTATAGTGATTACTTTGATTGTTAGGAGAGTTTCCAAGCTTTACCACATTTAAAGCTGAAATTCTTAAGCCTTCCAAAAAACATGACAACAGTAAGGATAAACTTTCCGGTGTTACTCCATCTCCCCGCGAAGCCAGCACATGAATCTGTGCACCGCTGCTCACCTTTCAATCGTCTTTTACAGCTATATCCGGTTGAGAATCCAACATTCCCATAAGCACTGCAAAAGTCAATCTAAATTGATTAAACATCTTAAAGTAAAATAGAAATAAAATAAATTTTAATTGAACATATTGCCGGTTAATAACTTATCCCATATCTATCCTCTTTTCTAATTTAATATTATTAGTAAAAAATATTAAGTGATAATTAATATCAATTATCAAACACACTTGAATAGTGTAAAATTTTATTTCTTAATATGAATTACCACACAAGCCTAATTTTACATCACCCTTTAATTAATTATAGACATCATGGATCTATTTAAATACTAAAATATAAATAATTTAGCTATATAAAGATACTACAACTATTAACACTTGTTACTATACTATATTAATAGATCTAACATTTACTCCTTTTATATTTAGTAAATGTAATGCATAAGGTATTCATTAATTACATAGATATTTAAGCCTTTATCATTATAAGGAAAAACCTGTTATAACAATTTGTAATTGTAACTGTGTTTTCCATATGTATTTTAGCTTTTTCTAATACAGGGTTAAGATTTAAAGTCGAAATATGGGAGTTTAAGATTTTAAAACTTAAGGGTTAAGATTTATGATTTTAGAGAGAAAAGGTTAGGATTTTAAAATTTACAGTTTTAGGATCTAAAATTTAGTTTCAGGATTTTATAAAAAGTGTTAAATAATTTTAAAATTTTATTAATAATAAAAACACAAATTAAGTAAAAACATCAATATTATATCTTAATATTAAATATTTTAAAAACTGGCTAAAAAGATAAATTAATGGCTTGGATGTGGACCCTAGTGAAGGCATCGTTACCATATTATTCATCAATGACGTGGATATTTAAGTCTTTTATCATTTTTAATTTATTCATCTGTATGCTCCCACCCTTCCTCCTCTATCTTTTTCACCACTGTGCTCGTCTCCGTCAACTTACTTTTCTAATAGTATCCTGTCAGTAAAAATGGTAAAATATTATATGTAATTACGTCCGACGAAACTCCGCGACTCTCATCAGATCCATCATCCATCTTCTTCTTCTTTGTCAACATATTTACAATATGATGAAAGGTGGTAGCCTTCAACCCTCCATTCTCATCATCGTCTAAGACACACAACGATTCTTCAATCCTTTCGATCTTATAGAGACATGCAATTTGTAAATTGAACGCGTGGTTGAGCATGAGGCCTTTGTCTAAACGAGATAAGGTTTGGATTAAAGGGACGAGGATCGAGAGAGAGTATTCTGTATTGATGATGAAGTTGAAGGTTTTGATGGTGTTGAAGGACCCGTCTCTCGCGCTCTTGTTGAGGAGGTAGCTTACCGTCGCCGGCTTTATGAACTCATTTGTCGTAGTCGGCCGATGTGGGGTCTTCGGGTCGATTGGGCCGGGATTAAAGAGAAGCGTGTGAAAAAGAAGCGGAGGATAACTTGGGGATAAGGGGATTGATTGTTGAGTTTTTCGGAGAATGGACATGTTACTACATATCAAAGTTGAAAAAAAAAAAATAAAGACTTGGGTGTTGGATTTTTTTTTTTATATAAATGATAGATGTATGAAATTAAAGGTTTATGACTTACGTAAAAACCGAGAAGAGAAAGAAGGCAGCGAGGAGGGAGGAGCTGTCTGATATCAGTAACAGATTGGAGAAGAATATGTTGGTAACATGGAAAAGGAATTAGAAGAGGTATAGAAAACCTATCTTGGTTACTGTAATTTCAATTATAATATCTACAAAACTCTTCTCCTATTCTCTATCTTTTATTTTAAAAATGGTATAGAAAACCTAAATTAGAAGAGGCAATTTACCTTACGACTTCTATGGTGATGTTTAACACATTGAAGTTGAGGGGATCTTCCTTCAATTTTTGTCTTTCGGAGATGCAAATTAGGATGATGAAGATGGCCAAGTATGAGAGTTGAGAGAACAAAACACACTCCAAAATGCTCTTCCCTGCTGATTCATTTTGACTTCCTTTCTCTATTTCCTTTTTCTGATATTTTGTTGGTATAAAGGAAGTATAAGGAGGGAGATACCTGAAAAATAAAGTATGAAATATATATATCCCTAAATCAAATTACATTTATTCATACATGTTATATCACTATAAATTAATACAAAAATCCAACATAAAATCATAATAATAGGTCAATTATGTAACTTGAATTATTTTTTACTTTTACAATGATGACGTATGTGTAACAAAGTTAATCGTATATGCTAGAATATACAGCGGAAATGTGAGGTTGAAGATATATTGAACAGCTAAATACACAAAAGAAAAACTTCTATATGCAGAATTTGTGGGGTCAGAATATTCAAAACCCACTTCAAAAGATAAACGAGGCAAGTGCTCAACCCCATTTGTTTTCACTATATTATCAACCAAAATGGATGGAATGACATCAAACACCAAAACATGTACTAAAAAGTTTATATCCATTTAAAATATAAATTCAATTATTTTTATAAATAATATAATTATTTGTATATGTAATAAGTAAATATAAAATAGTGTTACGTTTGTAATTTTTAAAAATTAAATTAAATTAAATTAATAGTAAAACAAAAAATAGTAAATTACAATAGGGTGGAAATTTCTAAATTGATTTATAATTAATAATATTGGCAGATTTGATTTCAATCTCATGAATTTTAAAAAACATCAGTATCTAAGTATTTATTGTTTAACACAATAAATTAAAGAATAATTTTTTCAAAAGTATAAAAAAATCATCTATTTATTTTTACCAAATCATAAGATCCATCATCTTCCATTCTTATTTTTTTTTTTAATTTTTAAGGTATCAATCGAATTGAGCCTATTAATTAATTTTTCACATTTTGTAAATTCTTAGTAAATGTTTATCATAAATTTTAAAATCATTTCATAGTCATCATGAATATTGAACCCACATATTAAAATACCCTTCTTAATTTTAAATTAAAAATTAGGAAAAATTCTGAAATAAGAAATATGGGTGGGCATTAATTCCTTTCGATAAAATGGGAGAATTATGGGAGTGGGTAAAAGTAGTCAAAAGGTAATAATATACATATTCCCTAAAAACAATGATCAAAAGGAATATATATGTTCTCTAGATATGGAGAATATGAAAATGAGGTTGATGAGGAGTAAGGGTGCATAGTGTATGTGGTTAGCTAGCGAGTTGTCACGGAATTTTGTTGAAGAATATACACCAAGTAATTTTAAAAAAAAAAAAGAAAAAAGAGAGAGAAATGTGGCATCTTGTCAATTCGACACATATGAGATAAAAATAGACTAGAGAGAGAGAGAGACTCACATCATAACAACAAAGAGCACCAAGATCGCTGAGGAGATGGTGGAAAGATCAACTACCGATTCACCAGCATACCTTGAGTTAACCACCTGAAACAGCGAGCCCACAACTTTCTGATATGAACTAAAACCATCCATGGTTTCTGAATTCCATTCCATTGAGCAGAAGAGAATAAACTGAACTAATGTCAACCCAAAAACAGTGGCAGCAAGAAAAGAAGAATGAAGGCCTGACAGTAAATGACTATAACCCATCTCCTTCCAGTTCTTCAGGATGTAACTGAACTCCACCTTTTTTGTCATTTTGTCCAAAACCCATATCAAGGCTCGTAGGCAAGCTGGATAAAGAGTGTTCCCAATAAGAATTTGTGGAATTAGCAGCAACAGAAGGCCCGAATTCTTCCTGAAGACTATCATGTTTTCATTTGTTGGAACAAACCCACAGTTTGCGAACGTAGAAACGACAGTGAAGAAAGAAAATGTTCGTATATCAATACCTTTGGTTTTCAGAATTTTCCTGGCGCTTGGAACCAGGCTTACATACATAGAAACTACACTAGAACCAACTGCGTGGACTACTAAAAGATACCCTAACACCAGATACCCCAAATACCTAGTGGCCTTATACTTGAGACTGTTACTATCGGAAGTCAAGTTTTTGTTACTTTCTAAGTCAGTGATAGGTTTCTCATTCGCTAAGGCTAAACAAGTAATCCTACCCAACTCCACTTCCTGGGCAACGTTTTTTGAGGTCAAGCTGTAGTCTGATTGGAGGCCCCTATTGCTAATAGAATTTACAATGTCCCCATCGAAACTTGGACGTTTTTCAAACCTGAACCTCCCCAACAGAAGTCCAAGCATGGAAGTGAAGACCTCCCCACCTACCAGCATCAGAATAGTTATAATAATAAGTTGGGTATTGGAAAAAACCTCCATTTCTACAGTCGACATGCTTGAAACCGTTGTTGCTGACACAGAAGTGAAGAACACGTCTATGTTGTTAGGACTAACTGAGCCTGATTTTGGCTTTGACATTTTCAATGCCCCTAAGCCAACCAAAGACACGACTATGAAATAAGCAAGCTGAACCCAGAAAGGGTTCACTCTAAAGACCAAGAAACGGAAACAAGTGGATATCAAACCACGAAAGGATTGGTTGAAGCATGATAGTTTGGAGCTTGAATTGCTACAAAAATGCTTCAATTTTCTACCGAAATAGATAATAGTGTTACTCATCTTTATTACGAAGAAAGTTGTATGATAACATATTGACCTTTGAGCAGTAGAGGTATATATACAAAGGGGGAGAGAGGAGCTCTTGTCCAACTTAGTGGGATTCCTAAGAGAAACAAATAAAAAACCTTGGTGGGACTTTCAAAGAGAAATAAATAAAAAAACTTAGTGGGATTTCCCTGCACGTGACAAATCAACTTAACTATGTATAATTGGTTAAATGTTTTAAATAATCCCTGTAAGTTCTTTCTGATTTGATTCATTCACTATAGTTTAAACAATTTTAATCTTTGTATTAATTGAAAATCCTTTTATGAATTTTCACCGTTTGTACTGTTAAACAACATGACGTGGCATTATTTGTATTTAAGTGGCTTTAGAGAGTCATGTACTCTGTACATGTCGATATTTATAATTGTCATGTAGTATTATCACCCAAAATAAGGAAAAAATAAAAAAAGAGGGTTATATTATATGAAATGAAAAGAATGTTTCATCAAACTACATGTAATGGTCCTATAGCTAAAAGTGTTTATCGTTCTAAGTATGGTCTGGGTTTAAATTGTACTAATTGTATTTATTGTTCGAGTTTTATCTTATTATTATAATTCACCAAAAAAAGAAAAAATTCCATCCATGCTTCCTCGATTTCAGTGTATATTCCCCTAAACCCATACTTCGGCTTCTCTTCATTTCCTTTTTGTGTTGAAATTTTCTTCTTTCATTGCTATGATAATTTCCTATCCTTTAGATGTTTTGGGTCAGCTTCAATCAACGAACCTCCAACACAATTTCATTTTCTTTTCTTTACTGTTTCCCTGCCCAGAAGTATTAGAGGATGAGGGTTTTCATTTTCTTTTATTTTTTGATTGAAATACGTGGCAATAATACATGCTTAGGTGTACAAGCCATGTCAAACACGTTAAATCCTCCATTTAAAAATAGTGCCATGTTAGGTTATTTAGCGTCTTTAGTTTAGAATTGAAATTTTGATTGTTGAATAGCAGAGGGACTAAATATGTTAAAATTATAGTAAAGTGATCAAATTCACGAGAAATATAATAGTATAGGGACTGCTTACAGAATTTAACCTTTTTTTCGGTGATCTTCATGGAATTCAAATTCTTTTAATTTGGTTTTATTATTCTAATAATATGGCCAGCATTTTATGCAGGCTCAACGGTTATAATAAATTATATTATCTACACTAAGGAGTAGAATATAACCATTTGATTAAAAATCAATTTATTAACTAATTCCTCCAATTTCATAAGCATTGGTGTATGTCTTTTTCATTAAAATAATAATAATAAAAGCCAACCGTATAATATCACTTTTTATTTATTATTATGACCAGGGGCTGCGCCATGGAGGTAGAGGCTGCCCCAAAAAATTAAATACTAAATTTACTCCATATGGTATTTAAAAATGTTGTTTTATTTTTATTAAAAATTCATATATATATTTAATTTAAAAACTTGGATGAGTAAAGATATTTGTTTTTTATAATTTATAATATATATAAAAGTACGAGTTTGAAAAAAAATTTTGAATCGATAAGAGTATCTTTAATGTTATTTTAATTACTAATATGACACTAAATACATAAGTTTTATTAATAATAGAGATTTTATTCATTTTAACTATACAATTAATAAACAAGAACAAATACGAATTTATCGTGAGCAGAGGAAAAAAAAAATATCCCCTCACTCTACCCTAAACTCTCTATGTGGCTATCGCCTTCCTTCTCTAACTTTATGGAATGCTCGGGAGGGCTAGCCACTAAGAACTAACAATAGCAGTAATGTTTGGGTGCTATAGCCAATAGCCCTCTCACTCATGTGAACACTAACGTGCTCACACTAGAGCTGATTTTTGTAGTTGGAACCAGTCCTGATATCTCAAATTCGGTTTTGTGGCTAGGGTTACGAAAAAGGTTAGATGAAGAACAGAATTACCATCTTGTTCAGATGATCCCCAAGCGGATGGAGACGGTAGGAAGGTGCCGAAGGGTTCCTTAACAAAGGCGAGTTATAAGCACACTCTAATGGGTTTAGGTTCAAACGAGCCATTAGAGTGTGGCTGATGATTTTGGAATCTAGGAAGGAGATGTGTGGACAAAACTGGTAGACGGGATCCCTTCGATTACATTTTTTGACAGGGTTAAGGATTTTATTGAGAGGAAAATATAAAAAATAATAATTATTAAGCTTTTGGGTAAGAAAATTGCCTTCAATGCCCTGCTAAATAGGATCACAATATTGTAGAAAACAAATAGTCCATTCCAACTAATGGATTTGAAAAATGATTATTATTTGGTTCGGTTTAGTAAAGAGGATGACTATAATAAAGTGCTAACAAATGGACCTTGGGTGATATTTGGTTAGTATCTAACGATTCGTCCTTAGACACCGAATTTTTCGACGACTTAGGATGAGGTGGGAATCCAAGTGGTATGGGTCTGGTTGCTGGAACTTTCTGAAAGTTACTATTCACCTTGTATTCTCAAAGCTATTGGACAAACGATTAGTTCGGTGGTTATGATTGATGAAAACACTGATAGTGTGAAACAATGGAGGTTCATTAGATTAGCCATTTGTGTTGATTTAAGAAAGCCGTTGATCTCTAAAGTTAGGATTAATGGTTACCATCAGAGGGTGGAATACGAGTCGTTACCCCATGTCTGTTTCAAATGTGGTTTCTATGGACATGGGTCTGATTTACGCCAGAAAGGTTGTGCCTATTCGCCAATGGAAGATAAGCCCGTCAATATGGCAATGCCGGAAAACTTGGTTCTCAAGATCTAAATCGATGAGTTGAAGAGGAGGACTACGGACTGTGGATGTTAGTTGAATGTCAGAAATAGCGTAATGGTAGAAGCTTGGGGGTTAAGGTAAATGACATTCAAGGCGGAAAAAATGGTGGTGGGAATCAAGGCGGATCTGAGGAGGTTGGTTTAAACATGGAAAGTGAACCCACCGTTGGTAAAGAAATATCTAACGGTAAAGAATTCTCTAATGGTATTGATAAAGGGAAAAACCCTACAATAAGTGCTCTTAGTTATGAAACAGGTTAAAGCCTAAAGGTAAGCGAGTTTTAATTGGCTTTATAACAACCCGTTTTTCAGTGGTATTAGAAGCAGTGGTTTCGGGCCTACTAAATCTGACGAATAAGTTTGTAAATATTTTTTTTAATATTTATGAGTCAAATTTGATTTTAAAAAAGGTTTTTGATATGATAATTTATGCTATTTGAATGCTTAATTAAGTTCAAGTGGTAAGACCCTAACGTCAAGTGGTTTTAGAAAATGAGGTATCAAGACCTCATTTTTATAAATTGAGTCGTAAATATTTTTATAAACATTTACAGAGTGTCATTAAGATGGTTTTAAAGTTTCGTTGAAAAATTTTAACATTTCAATAGTTAATTAATTAAAAAGGACTAAATCGTAAAAGATGTAACATTTGATCACTATTTGATTTGAGTGATTAAATAGTTAATTGAATAAAGGAAAAGGGACTTAAATGGTAATTAGACCTTTAAGGAGTTAGTGGACAATTATGGGCATGAAATTGGTGTTTTATTTATTTATTAACCAAGGTTAAAATGGTAATTTGGTATATTAAAATAAAATAAAATAAAAACAAAAGGTTAATTTGTTATCATATTTTTGGTTTTCTTCTTCAAAACTGAATATCCATGGATGTTGAGATGAAGCTTTTGGCCATAGAAATTTTTTTGCATTGTATGGGATTTTGGCTCCATTTTTTTTAATAATTTTTATGTTTTTGAGATCGTTGCAACTAGGTCTAGCTAGCCCATACCTTCGATTTTGAAATTGTTAAAGATTTTGAATGTTTCCATTGATTAACCTTGTTATTTTAGATGTTAAATGATGAATTTTAGATATTATTTGTTATTTAAAAGTATTTTATTAAGTGATTTTTGATGAATTTATCGATTAGGGACTAAATTGTTGAAATAGTAAAAATACAAGGATTTGATGTGAAATTGTTGCAATAATGGGCTTTTTTGGATTCCATAAGTATTCGGACAGACTCAATTTTGGGTAAAAATTGTTAATTTGAATGTTTTAAGCTCAGGGACTAAATTGAATAAAAGTAAAACTTTAGGGGTAATTTTATAAAATGTTAAAAATGACTAAATTGCATAAAATACATTGTTTTACTGTCTAAATTAATAGATTGAATGAAATTATTAATTTATATCAAGATCAGGTGGAAAATCGAGGAGAATGAAAAATTACCAAAATGCCGCTGTACTTTTTCATTTTTGCAATTTAGCCAGGTAAGTTCGTATGAACTATATTATGTATAATTTTGATTAAATTGAATGTTAATATATGATTTTATTGGAAATGAATCAATATATATATATATATATATATATATATATATTATACAATTTTTCATGTTATGAGACAATGTAAATCCAATGACGTTCGACGATTATCGAGCCCCGTTTGAAATTTAGGAATTCGTAGGATACAAATGACATGTCATTAGGTTTTACATGTTTCGGGTGCTGGTCTTGAATGCTGTATTGGTGGGTAAGATCCGGCATGTGTTGCGGATACTTCACAACTTGTGTGAGTAGCACTGTGTAGCTACGTTTGACCCACAGCTTGTGTGAGCAGGCCCATTTTCACAGCTCGTGTGAGTGTAACACGTAGGTTTGTGCAAGTGTACATCAAGTAACAAGTAAGTATCGCGTTATCGTCTCCACAGGGATTGTATTTGTGCTAAGTCACTTAATTTGTAAAATTATATTAACAATTTGGTAAATAAAAACACAATATAGTTGAGAAGTGGTGATTAAAATATATTAAACAAAATGCAATGATCCCTAATGCAAATTATCCTAAGTATGCAAACTATATGAATGAAATAAAATTTAGCAAAATTAAATACAATTTGCAACAATTATAACATAAATAAACTAGGACAATTACTTTAATTAAACTCAATTTATTATCAACATGCTTAATAACATTCGGAAAAACATTCCATGGCAACTCGATCTTTCATGAGTTTGGAAACCACATTAGGTCCTTTCGGAATCTTTTACTTAGTAAATACGCATTTTACTGATCCTTATTTACTAAGGGTTTCTTAGCATTCGTGTGAGGTAACAGGGACATGCCAGGTTTGAAACAGTTTAATCACACAAATCTAACAACTATGCAGATAATGTAGCTTGGTCAGAGTTGTTATGCAACCTACAATTTAATCGGGTCTGGATCTAAATTGAGCATGCACATTCCAATTATGTGTCCATTAGCCGTCGTCTGGTCAGGATCACTTACATAATTCAGGTTCATTTCAACCACATATGAATGAAATACAAACTTGATTTTAATTGAAATCATAATCGATTGGGGCACAAACATTATAAGCATGAATCAAATAAATATTATTTAATCAAAGCAATCATCCTAGCTTAAATAAAATTAAGCTAACATTTTTGTAAGCAAGAACAAAGAGCACATAGCAAACATCTTTAGATTAAATTAAAGAAAAGAAAGATTAAACCCAATTCAGAGTGGCTGTCACCGAAGACTTTAACTGACGAGGCTCCTTCATTCCTTTGCTTGCTCCTTTGCTGATGACTTTCCAAGGTGGCCAACCAAGGGTTCTTTAAGAGGCTAAATTGCTAAAATCTCTATGAAGAGATGATGCTAGGCGTGGCAATGGAAAAGGCTAAGAGAATTTGGAGAGAAGAGAGAATGATGAATGATGAGGATGAATGAGAAATAATTGAGGGATGATGAATGAGGGAATGTGAGGGTCTTATTTATAGGTGAGGAGAGGGGGATAGTTTGCTAAAAATTGTGGATGTTAACCTCTTCAAATCTCCTCAAATTGTGGTCGGCTATGCTTAGTGGCTTTTGACTTGATTTTTGCTTGATTTTTAAGCAATTTTGGATGCCACACAACTCAGGACTGAGACTCGGTCAATCGTAAATTTTCGGGCAAATCTCTAATTTCTTCAACACTGCAAGAAACTTGTGTAATTAAACCAAAGAATGGTTTAAATGGACAGCCATGTGTAGTCAAATATTGGCTTGACTTGGTCTCCAATTTGGACGGTTTTGTAATCCAGCAAAGCTATCAGACCTGTCCAGAATAAATCAACAAGTCAGAAGACCAAAGAATAAAATTTATCCAATTTAATTAATTAATTAAAACCCAATTTATTAATGAAATATTTTAAAATGAATTATTAAATATAATTTTATATTTTAATATTTAATTTAATCATGTATGGCCCACTTTTGTCTTAAAAAATATAATATATTCAAATAATATAAAATAAGCCATTTATTGCATGAAAACTATATAATAAAGCATAAAATCACGTTTTAATAATTTCTATGTCCTAATTTCATATTTTCACATATTTCATTAATTTATTAAACAATTACTTAGTTTTAACAACGGATTTAAATAAAAAGGTGATAAATTATATAGGAAAAATCCTATATATTTTTCTGTTTACAGTGAGTATACTTATTCACAACTCGTGTGAGCATATATATAAAGGAATTGATGGACTACGATTATATGTTTAGCACACTTTGTGTGAGATATCCTGCGTATCCAATGGTATTCTATTTGGTTCACTAGGCATGAATTTACAAGGATATGGTAAGTGATCTATATGAAACAAGACATGTATGTATGAAAAACTTTGAAATGGTGAGCTACATGGGAAAATATGTTATGTTGAAATGGATAACAAATCCAAATGAATAATGTTTAAGTATAATGGCTATCCATGTTTAATTTCCTATGAATTATGCTTTAGTATAATGGTTATCCATGTTAAGTTCATATGAATCATATTTAAATGAACTAACATGTGTTGTTGATGGGCTTAGGTTTATGCCAACCTTGTGGACATGATTGATGTTTATGATTATACTTGTACTATACATATCAAATGGGTAAGAAAAGGGAATGATATGGTAAGTACGTAATTGGGATGTATTATGATGTTATAAAAAGGTTTAATGAGATAAATGATGTATTCATATGTGAGTAAATTGCTTATGCTCTGAATGAATCTATCTATGCCATGGATAAATACACTGAATTGAGAATTAATAATATTGTTTAGGCTTATGATAAGCATTGGGAACGGAAATGAAAGTAAGTGAATAGAAAGATATATAAGCTCATAAAAAGATTGATGGTTATACATTATGTCCCAGAACATCCTTTTATGTTATAAATTATAAATATATGTGACATTAATGAATTTACTCATTTTTGAGTTGATGATTATAGTTTTATAAATCTTGAGGCATTGGTACAGATTTATTTTTAACCTATAATTTCATTATTGAAATGTAATATTATGCTTAAAGTTTATACGAGCTTACTGAGTATATATTGCTTACGTAGTTATTTTCCTTTACCTTACAGATTATAGGAAGCTCGATCGGGTTGGAAGCTAGTCGGAGATCCATTACACTATCCATTGATTTTATCAGTAGATGATGCGATCCGCCTCAATGTTACGAGTCGAGTCATTGAAGTTGCCCAATCGTAAAATCTGAGAAGTATCGTTCTTACTTGATGTTGGAGTATAATCGACTAAGTATAGGCTAAACAAAGGTTTGAAAGGGGTTTAGGGTGATGATAGGCTATGGTGCAGTCAAATGCAGATTTGGCTAATGCTGGATAGTGAATAAAGGTTGCAAAAGAATTTAGAGATAGGATGGTTATTGGTTCGGCTAAGTATTGAAACAAAATAAAACAAAGAGGTTGGTTGAATGGGTGAAGTGAAAAGATGAGGTTGATTCGGCTAACAAGGAAATAACTTAACTTTGAAAATGGATAAGTCGAAAAGATGGAGTAGATTGATGGATTGAATCGGCTTAAGGCCAAGGAAGAACCAATACTATAGGAAGTATTGACTTGAACCCTATATGACACTTAAGATGGTGAAAAGGACCTTGACCCGCTAACTATAGAAAGTTAGGAACCAAATGTATCAAATGGTTGAACGTCACACTCAGTTTAGGAGTGATAAGTTCAAAGAGACACCACTAGCAAGGTAAATAAGTCAATCTTGAGTCTTAAATGAAATAAGAGAGTTGAATAACTCATAAATATTATAAATATTCAAAAAGTATCAAAAGTCTATACAAAATGAAAATAGCTAAGTATTTATAGCTATCTAACTATGCTAGCCGAATGGACAAATTACATTGCTTAAAGACTAAGTAGTCGGCCATAAATGAGCTAAATGTTCTAGAAATAAAACCATAAGTCTTCCATGTCCATGTTCAGCCTTTGGGGACGCCACAAGTCATCTTCATGATGAAGTAATTCAGCTGAATGTATTTGGGAAGCATTAGGAGCTGAATGGGCAAGTCTAGGTTCGCCATGAGCATAAATGAGATCAATTAATTGGCCTTGTTTAGTTGAATGGCTAGCTAATTAAATGAACAACTTGAATTGTCATTAGATGAGCATAAAGTTTATGTTTTTTACTTTTATATGTTTTAAAGTGATTTCAAGCTAGCTCGGATTCGGGGACCATAGAGGATCGTATTACGCTATCCACCTATCACTTGGTACCTATGAACTTTGGTATTTTAAATATATTGTAACAGCCCAATTTCGGTGAAATTGAAACAGTGGTCTTAGGACCACAAATCCTAGCCAAAAAAATTTATTTTTATTTTATTATATGGTCCATAATGTAATAGAAATGTCATGTGAAAATTTTGAATAGAAAATTTATCGATTTAGTGCTTAACTACGAGAAGGACTAAATCAAATTAAATGCAAAAGTTGAATTCTAGTAGCTATAAGGATTGAATAGCTATGGAATTCAAAAATAGATGTCCTTATATGGTAATTAGATCATTAAAAAGTATATAGATTTTCTTGGTGACTCATCCATAGAAATATAGAAAAGAGTAAGGACTAAATTGAAAAGTGAAAATTTTAATTAATTAAAAGATGATAAAATAGATATTATCTTATTTTCTCATATTCTTCCCCAAAAATAAAACATGTAAACCATAGGAGAGAGAAAAGAGACTTTTATGGCCAAATTGGGTAAGTTTCCTTATCCTATTTTTAGTAATTTTGATATTTTTAGAATCGGGATAACTTAATCTTTCTATTTGGGGGGATTAATTTGAAAAGTTATCAAAGTATGAAAATGGGTCATGGATGTATATGCTGGAAAATAGAAATTTATGGTAGAAAATGAAAGATTATTGAAAGATAAACAACTTTTACAAAGTGATTTTTGGTGAAAACATGATTTAGGGATTAAAATGAAAAGTTGTAATGAAAAGTTGTAAAATTTGATGAAAATTTCTGAAATTTTATGAATGCATGTGCTGTAAAATTTGTAATGGGGCTTTGGTTAGGCTTGAAATAGGGAGTAATTTGCACAAGTTTCATTTTCTGAGCCTAGGGACGAAAATGGAATTTATGGAAAAGTTAGGGGCAAAATAGTAATTTTGCCTAGGATGAAAATTTAGTCAACATGAATGCAAAATATGATAAATTGATGTTAAATTTACTCGTATTGATCCGGATAGACCAAATTCGGAGTTAGAATGAGGAATGAGTAAAATGTCGAATTAGTAGATTTTACGTACATGAACCTTTGTCGAAGTAAGTTCGTGTAACTAAATTCTATATGTTTTGCTTGATTTAAATGTTTTGTTTGTTAATTTTATCAATTTCATAAATATGTGAAATGATCACCTACTCGATATAGCCTGATAAATAAAAATGCCCGATAAAATGGTAAATGAATAAAATGTTACTCGTATGCTTGACATGAATGTGGAATGTGTTTTACTTGAATTACATAAATGTTAAAGAGGTATGAAATAATCAAATGCCCGATAATTCTTGAAAAGTGTTTAAATCCCGGTTCAATAAATGGAAAATCGATGGATATGTGATTTCCCGAAACGAAAGAGGTTCTGCATTTGTTACGGGTAGGATTTAGCTCGGATGAGTAATCCTTCGACCTCAATTCTGATAGGATTTAACCCGGATGGGTAACCCTGATATAAGTCCTCTCGAGCATATGTTATGGATTGGATTTAACCTAGACGGGTAATCCAAGTCAAGCTCTTTAGAGCATATGAAGTAAAAAGGATTTAGCATGGACTGGTAATCTTGTTATTTATATATACGTGGCTCGAGAGTGTACTCTCTGAAATTGTACCTTATGGGTACCATTGGACACGAATTGACAGATTTTGATTCGTACGCCTTGAGTGTACTACCTGTGTATCCATCGATATTTCAAATAGATTCAACGGACAAAGCTCTGATAAGGGAAAATATGAATTTAAGACAAATTGACATGGAATGATATATATATATATATGATATGAAATATGACATGAAAAAGGATATTACATAAAATAAAAGGAAATTATAATTTGTGACTAGTGATGTATGAAAATATGAAAAGGTGATAATTGTACATGGAAATTATTTGATGAGAGTGTCCATCCTTGATTATATAATTGTACACCTTGAGTGCACTACTACTTGGTGACCTTAATACTCGAATAAAATGAGTAAAGTCCTGAGATGAAATGATCTGAACCCATAACGAACTACTATGAAACTATACTTGTAATAATAAGAGATAACATATACATGCTTAATGAATACATGTTGTGGAAAGCATATATGCATGGAAACTTGATTGTTGATTGAGCTTATACATATCTTGATGTTATAATGGATTACATGACTAACAAGGGCAATGAGGATGTGTGTAGGGCTTAAGGTCAAATTAAGTGCATATGCCTTACATAGTTACCTCAAAATAGGATGAATGGTAAGTTAAGTACCATGTTATACGAACTTACTAAGCATACAATGCTTACCCCATTTCATTTTCCCCTGTTTTAGAGTAAATCGAAGCTCGTTGGATTGGAAGCTCGGCGGAGATCACTCACACTATCCATCAGCCCATATCGGTATAGTATGGTAATTCAATTGCGGTTGTAATGGCATGTATAGGATATATTGGCCATATTGGCATGTAAACATAAACGATGCTTGTAATCTAGCCATTGGAATGGCTAGTAATGATTATTTTGGTATACTTGTAATGTCATATTATGTTAGCCACATATATGTTAAGTAGTTGACCAAATCATGTCTAACATGAGGACATAACCAAGATAAGATTGTAAACATGTATGCATGAAATGATATGCCATGATGATGGATGGAATATGCTTGATTAGAATGCTTGAAATGGTTAGTAATTGTATGTAATGATGTATCATGTTAAATGATAGAATTAACTTGAATAAAATGCTTGGATTGGTTGGGTTATGAATATAAGATGTGGTGTAGAATTATGGAAATGATTGGGGTGAGAAATGAAGCTAGGAATGGCTTTATTTTTTCCACACAAGCGTGTAGCTAGACCGTGTGTGACACACGGCCTGGTAACATGGGCATGTGGTTAGGTCGTGTGTCTCCTGCACCTTAAATTTGAGAAAACAGAATGCTCAGAATTGAGCACATGGGTACACACAAGCGTGTGTCTCAGTCATGTGGGTGACACGACCTTGAACACGAGCGTGTGTCTTGGCCGTGTGAAACTTGTACCTAATTTGAATTGAATTAATTAACCATATGGCCTAGCACAAGGGCGTGTGGGACAAGTCAGAGAGCTACCTAGTTTTGAACATGGCTTGCAGCACGAGCGTGTCCCAGGGTCACACAGAGCGTGTCCCTTGGACTACATGGGCCCTGCATCTTGGAAAATTTTAGAATTTCACAAAAAATTCCCTGAGTTCCCGATTTATTCTCAACTTGATTCTAATGCTCGTATTAGGCCTCGAGGGTCCATTTAAGGGACATTATGAATGACCTCAGTGAATGAATAGTAATTTTCCTGAATTAATTGATAAATATTCTGAATGTTTTGGTAATGCTCTGAAACCCTATTTCAGTGATGGATACGGGTTAGGGGTGTTACATATATGGCATGTATAAGAACTTTGGTCATTCTGGCATATGTGTTGTTATAAATTTTTCCATTTGTGTTGGTTTATAAGTGTTATGTATATAATGTTGTATATGGCCATGTAAGTTGACAAATTTGGCTTAGTTTTTGATGTGTATATATATGTGCTAATGCCATTTTCTGATGTGGTTTATATTGCTTGGTGAAGGGTTGATAGTGGATTATTAGTTTGAATAGCTAATGGTTGAATTTGAGATTGGTATTCTTGTGGTTCTAGGCAAATGAATGTTTAGATTTAATAGTGTATGTAAATGTGTTGTGCAAGTGAGTTTAGGTATGAAATTGAATGGTATATTATGATATTGATGTGTTTGTATTGGTTGGTCGCTGAGATAGTAGGAGTTATGCTTGAATAAGGTTAATAGAATGCTTATTTATGCCTTGTATTGGTTCCAATTGGTTTAACGTAGGTGTGTACCAAATTGGGTGGCAAAATGGCTTAGTAAATAGCCTATTTTTGTCCACACGGGCAGAGACACGAGCGTGTGTCTTAGCCGTGTGTAACATGGTCATGTTATACGGTCGTGTGTCCCCTGGTGTAGAAATTAAAATCAATCAATATGCTTACACGACCTCACACACGGGCGTATGACTTGGCCGTGTGGCATAAGTCAATACACCCTACTGGATTGACTCGGCCTAGTACACGACCTAGCACACGGACGTGTATGGTAATTTTTGAGGCACACAGGCTAGCCACACGGGCGTGTGTGATGGCCGTGTGACCCAAGTCAGAGAGTTACACGGGGTGGGACACTGGCTGGGACACGACCATGTGCTCCCAATTCGAATGTTCACACGGCTAGTGACATGGGTGTGTCTGGTGGCCGCATGAGACACACGGTTGGGCCACACGGGCGTGTGTCCCCTATTTTATTTAAAAAAATTTCTAAGTGTTGAAAAATTTCTAGAGTTGTCGTTTTAGTCCCGAACCACCCTAAATGCATGTTTAGGGCCTCGTAGGCTTGTAATAGGGACAATATGAATGTTGTTAATTGATGTTTGAAATAAATTTGATAAAGTATGTGAAATGTACGTTTAAGTGTATCGTAAGTCCGATAATGCTCTGTAACCCTATTTCGACGTTGAATATGGGTGAGAGGTGTTACATTTATTGGTATCAGAGCTACAGCTTCTCGATTCTAGGACTAACATAGCATGTGTGAGAGTCTAGCTATACATGCCATATATAACCTGTGATAGTGTAATGACTCCTGACAATCTAAACTGTATTTTTGTATAGTAAATAGATCTCGATCGAGCTATAGCTAATGATGTTGAGAGTAATGCACTAGCTCCCGCTCAAGTGACAATGCCTTCTGAATCTAAACTTGTATCGGGTAGCCAAGGAGGAGAGGCTAAGGAAGCCTTCTTTCAAATGATGAACGAGTGGTTCACTCAATATGTCCGGACAAATCCGGCTGCTCAACAACCTCCACCCTCACCTTGTAACACCCCAAACCCAGCCTAGACGTTATGGCCGAATCTGGCGGTGTCACATTGGAGTACTTTTTGAAAACTTGCTCTTGTTGATAAAACCCGCAAGAAGGTTAAATCCTATTCATTAAAACTCAACTCATTCTAGCTAATTCTTATCCATTTTAAAAGGTCATTACTCTTAAAAACATTGTTTGTTGCGGAAGCAATATCCAAAATGTTGAGAAAATACGGTGTTTTGAAAATAATTAATGTTTTTGAAAACTAACGTTCTATCACTATCTGTTAAGTATCAAATAAATAAAGCCAAAATAACATAACTTAGGTTTAAGAGGCCTTATTAAAGAATCAATATCCCAATAAGAAATTTAAGTAAATAAGTCTAAAGCAGAACATCAACGAACGTGTGGCCACCTTCGAGTCCCTCACGACTCCAAATTGTCTAAGGCTGGGGATTACCTGTACAGTTAAAAGACATGGTGAGTTTATGAAAACTCAATGTGTAATCCCCTATCATTTAGTCAGTAATATATGCAGTAACAGTCTGGGCATGAGCCCTTTTTCGTAACAGAACACTGTGAGCTTTAACCTAAAACAGTAACAATGTAGTATTAGTAACATAATACTGTGGGCCTAAGCCCAATACAGTGATAGTATTAGTAACATAAATGCAACAATGCAATCATGCAACCCATCCCAATCCAGCGAACACACCACCGTACCAACCAACACACCATGTGGGGATAAATTGACCCACCCAGCCAATACACCAATATTAACCCAGTTGTGACACTAATTAGTATCGTAACAAAGCTATCAGTAATCAGAATGGCTAGGAGCCTTAAACATGATAGCTATAATGTCATGAGTACAGTAATATGATTGGCACAAAGCCATCGGTAGTAGTAATATGATTGGCACACAGCTATTAGTAATGGTAATATGATCGGCACAAAGCCATCATTAGCAGTGATATGATCGGCACATAGCCATCAGTAGCATCATAGCAAAGATGCTAGCAACATTATTGAAAGCAAAGCGATAGTATCGATATTAAACAAAGTCGCCGATAACGAACGATATGTGGTAAAGCCACTAATAACAGTGATTGTGGTAGAGCCACCAGTACAGTACTTCCTCCATAATAGTATCCTAACCCCATGCAGTATGTTGTGTATGCAAAATGCCATACTCAGAATCAATCATACAAATCATAGACAGATCAGTCATTTACATCATAGACAAATCAATCATTTTCGTCGCAGACAAATCAATCATTTACCCTCGAGGGGAAACATAGTCATTTTACCCTTTGGGGTATTATGGTCATTTTACCGTATAGGGGCATTACAGTTATTTTACCCTACGGGGGCATTACGGTTATTTTTCCCTACAGGGGCATTACGATTATTTTAACCTATGGGGGTATTTCGGTTATTTTATCCTATTGGGGTATTACGGTCATTTTACCCTACGGAGGCATTACGATAATTTTACCCTACAGGGGCATTGTGGTCATTTTACTTATAGGGGCATTACGGTCATTTTACCCTATAGGGGTATTACGGTCATTTTACCTTACAGGGGTATTACGGTTATTCTACCCTACACGGGTATTACGGTCATTCTACCCTACAAGGGCATTTCGGTAATTCTTACCTTAATAGTCAATAATGTGAATAGGCCTAAGGCCCATTATGTGGTCCATGTGGCCTAGTAAGCCCAGAAACGACCTTAGCCATGTGAACGACATAGCTGGGTCCAATAATTTCCACATGTCCTTGAGATTTACCTTGTAGGGCCGACGAGCCCATTGGGCCTACACGGCCCATTTCGGCCTAATGTTGCCCAAAATGGCCTAAGCCTATGAGATCGCTCATGGTGGCCTCTACAGTCAGACGCCCATGTTTCGTTGGCTTGGATTACCATACGTGCGATAGCATGCTCGTGAGGCCTCAACTGCCGAGGTTTCGGCTTTTCGGCTTTTGCCGACTCACAAAAATGATAGTGTGATTACACACCTTTTTCACGAGAGCTAGCGAAACACTCGTTGGCACCAACCTAAATTGATTCAAATATTCGATCAGCCCTTCAATACTGGATATTTCCAAGTACTTAACCACCCTTAAACAATCACTTACGACGATTGAATGAAATATGGCCTATTCTTCTAAGATTGTTGGCCAAGCCACGATTCCACGCTCCTGATGATTATCTGTTTAAGCCACGATTCCTATTAGATAGATTTGTTCACTAGAATGTGATTTAAAATAGACCTAACACTCACATCACAGCCTAATCGACCCACCTTACCAACTTACCCCAATGATCAATTAGTTGGTGAAGGGGAAGATTTGGAACGTCTCTGTACTCTAGAGACTCCTCCTTTCTCTTCTAGATATTTTAGAACCCTAAGAACAAAATAAGCGTGGATTAGAAACACAGTGCTAATGAAATAACCCATTTGGAAAAAGTTGGAAGTCTTACCAAAATTAATGATGATAGAATTGGTTGGAATAGTTTAGGTATATTCGGCCAAGCACAATAGGGAAAGATGACAAGCTGAACATACACAAAAAGCCTTATGAAGAATTCGATTATGATTGGAAGAGAGTGGAAAGAAGAGAAGAAGAAGATGGAAAGTAGGTTCGGTTTAGAAGGGAGGCCGAGAGGAGAAGGATTTAGAAGGAAAAGATGATGCAAAACCAAGAGTGAGAGAGGAAAGGGAATTCGAAAAATAAAGAAAAGAAACCAAAAAGAAGGTTACCTAGTCGGCAATTGTAGGAAGGAGGAAAGTAGTGGAAATTCTGGTCACTTCAATAGCTAAAACGCAAACACAAAAGGAACCTCGAATGGTAGAAAAATCCCAAAGAACATTTGGCATCCTCCTTTCAACCCTCACAAAATTGAACAAAGAAATGCCTAGTGCCGAAAAATGCTCCCCCACTTTCCCCTAGCCAAATTTCACTAAGCTTTAGAGTCCCAATCAGGCACAACACCCTACCAACCTCCCATTTTCAAATTTCCTTGATTTTCTCCCCAATCTCCTCCTTGATTTGCTCCACAAAACCCTCCAAGACCAATTCAATCTTCACCCGATAGAGTTTCAGTCTAACTCCATTTCTCATGCTGTAAGGAAATAAAATAAATACTCCCTTGCACAACATGAGACTCAAACCCAAGCTCTCTTACAACTTAAACCACGCTACTAACCACCTTACTAACTAGCTCCTTGTGTCATATTTTAACCACACATATCTAAAAGGCCTACTATCAAGCACCAAGGGTCTTATTCACTTAAAACTAAAATTTTTGCTAAAGCCCAGGTTTGAACCCAAGACTTTTCCAACACTTCTTATGACCCTTAACCACTGAAGTAGACATTTAATTATGTCATTTTCTTGCACAATGAAATACTTATGTACAGCCTCCCTACTAATCTATACACAAGGCCCAAAATTTAGGGCATTACACACTTAATCCCCAACCAATTCCTGTAGCCCCTCAAGTTGAGGAATTTCAACGACTAAATAAGCCTCCGATTGATAAAATCTGAAAGTACAAGGCCGAGGAGTTCAGAGCTATTGTTGATGATGATCTCAAGAGAGCTAAATTTTGGCTTGAAAACACTATTCGAGTATGTGCTGAAATGTCGTGTACTCTAGCTAAGAGTTTAAAGTGTGCCATTTTGTTATTGAGAGATACGACATATCAATGCCGGAATACACTAGTATCTGTGGTGTCGAGAGAAAGAATAACCTGGGAATTCTTTCAGACTGAATTCTGGAAGAAATATATAAGCCAGAGATTTCTCGATCAAAGGCACAAAGAGTTTCTAGAATTGAAATAGGGCCGAATGACTGTAACTGAATATGAAAGAAAATTCTTGTGATTGAGCAAGTATGCTCGATAGTATGTTTCTACCGAAGAGATCATGTGCAAGTGGTTTGTTAACGGTTTGAATAAAGAAATTAAACTTTGAATTGAAAGAATTTGTTGTCCTGGTTGATCGAGCTTGCAAAGCCAAAGAACTTAGCCAAGAAAAGAGGAAAGTTGATTCAGAGGCTAGAGATTCGAGAAAAATATTGACGAATAAACCTTATCATCTTCATCAAAGAAATCCGAGATTTGTTTAGTCAATCACATGCTTCAGTTGGATATCAAATTAGAGATTGTGGAAATTAACATGTGAGTCCTAAAGCTCAAGCTACTTCTGTCTCGAGCATTGGCACTGTGAGAAACAACAAACCTGAATGTCAACAATGTGGGAGAAGAAATTTTGGAGAGTACTGGAATAAGAGTAATAAAGCTCATTTCAAATGTGGCTTGCCAGATCATTTTATTTGAGATTCCCCAGAATTATGCGAGAAAGATAAATTTCAGAATGCAAGATCGAGCAATACGACTACGAGAGGGAGACCCCGAGAAATACGGGGAATGTGTCTAGTGGAAAATGTGTGACTAGAGATTCAGTTGTGAGATCTGAGGCTAGAGTGCCAGCCAGAGCTTATACTATTCATGCTCGCAAAGATGCATCATTACCATATGTTATCACTGGTACATCTCTCTTTATGACACTAATGTGATTACATTGATTGATCTTGGATCGACTCATTCATATATCTGTATGAATTTAGTGTTTAGTAAGAGTTTGCTTATTGAGTCTACTGAGTTTGTGATTAAAGTATCATACCCCTTAGGCAAGTATGTTCTAGTTGATAAAGTATGCAAGAACTGTCTTTTAATGACTCGGGGTTACTGCTTTTCGACTGATTTGATGTCTTTTCCATTTGATGAGTTCGATGTGATTCTAGGAATGGATTAGTTGACTCTGCATTATTACACTGTTACTGTATTGGGCTCAGGCCCACACTATTACTGTATTGGGCTAAGACCCACACTGTACTGTTACTGTATAGGGCTCAAGCCCAGACAGTTACTGCATGTTGCATACTGATTGACTGGTAGGGGATTACACACAGGGTTTTCATAAACTCACCCTTTCCTTTTTACTGTACAGGTAATCTCAGCTATAAGCTATTTGGTGCTGTGAGGGACTTGGAGGTGGCCACACTACTGCTACTATTACTTAAATTTAAAATTTATGTTTGGTTTTGTTTATGTAATAAGGCCATTTATGTTTGTTTAAATTTTTAATTGGGCTTTGCTTAATTACTTAAAACTGCTAGTTTAAGAGAAGGCGAATTTTGAAAATAATTACTGTTTTCAAAGATGCAAAAGTTAAACATTAGATTTTTCAAAAGCTTTCGCAACATTAAATCAACCTATTATAATAATAACTGATAATAATACAAATGTTTTTGACTAGATGATTTGTTAAATAACAATAATGGAGTTTTGAATTTGGAAATGACTTTTACCAACAAGTCAAATTTTGAAAGACATTTCAATGTGACACGCCAGATTTGGCCATAACGTCTAGGTCGGGTTTGGGGTGTTACATTTAGTGGTATCAAAGCCCAATTGCAAAACTCGGCTATGGAATTGGTTTTGAAAAAAATTGGGAATTTCTACAAAACCATTCTTGAAGTGTTTTGAAAGGTTTACAAGTGTGGCACACCGAGTCTCCAGCGTCAAATTCGTAAGTTTTCTTTATATAGTAGACTGTAGTGAACTGAAATACACTGAGAGACTACTACAGATAATAGGACTATACTAAAACTCTTTAGTTAGAGTAAACTGAAACGGTAGGAAACTGAAAACTATAGGGAGACCTTGGTTTGCAAAAACAAAATTTTGACTACTGCTTTTCAATAGACATCTGTTAATAATTACGGAATTACAAACTGATACATAAAATTCTTAAACAGATAATACGTTATTGGATAAGAGCACTAGAGGTACTAATAGAAAGGGAACACGAGGCTGTGGTAGAGGCCAAGGAGGTGCCATGGCTGGGTCTTTGGCATCAGGCCACATGTCTAATGTCGAGGCTAGGAAGGCACCAGCTTTACCAGTGACTGAGATGGGATCATACGATCGAGCGGCTGGGGACGATGCACTATCCTAAGCTATGCTCCGCATCTTGGAAAAGGGTCGCAGGGACCAGTATTGGTGCTGTGGGTCGTAGGTCAATTTCAGAATGACTCCGGTCAAACGAAGCGAAAATCTGCAGGGGTATTTCAGAAGTAGTCCCTAATGTGGCTGAATACTGGTTGGAAGCCACAGAGAGAATAATGGATGATCTCGACTGTACTTCTGAACAAAAACTAAAAGGTGCAGTGTCTTTACTGTGAGACGAGGCCTATCAGTGGTGGCTTATTGTGAGAGAGGGTACTCAGGCCGACCGGTTAACGTGGGATTTCTTTAAGGCGACATTCCAAGGGATGTATGTGGCGCAAGTTATATGGATACCCGAAGAAGGGAATTTCTGAGTTTGACTCAAGGGAATAAAACTGTGGTAGAATATGAGGTAGAATTCCTGCGTCTGAGTCGCTATGCTCGTGGGATAGTCACAACTGAATATGAATGCTGTGTGTGATTCGAGGACGGCCTCCAAGATAAGTTACGAGTCTTAATAGCTCCGTAGAGGGAGCGAGATTTTACTATTCTAGTAGAAAAGGCAAAAATAGCCGAGGACGTGCCAGAACTGTGAGAATGATATGGGCAGATATAAGAGGGATTCAGAGCCCTCAAGTGCTTCTAGAAGGCCTAAAAAGAAGGCCAGGTTTGATGGGCCAGTCTGAGCTGGGGTTCCTATTACAAGACCACAACCTTGTGCTGATTGTGGGAGACATCATCTGGGTGAGTGCTAGAAGAAGATTGGGGCATGTTTCAGATGTGGGTCCATAGAGCATCAAGTCAAGAATTGTCCTGGGAGGCCTGTTCAGATGCAAGCTGCAAGTCAGGGTTATGTTCAGCCAGTGAGAGGTGGTCAGCAGCCACCAAGAGGCCGTGGGCAGGCCAGGGGTGGAAATAGTGTGAGACGAGGTCGTGGAGCTCAAGGCAGAGGTGCTAGTAACATTGAGGTGAGGCAGCCAGCATTAGTCTATGCTGCTAGTCTTGAGAGGATGTGACTCTCTAGATGTTATAACCGGTACGTCCCTAATTCATAATGTACCTTACACTACTTTGATTGATATAGGGTCTACGCATTTATACATTGCATGCACTGTGTCTGGCACCTTGGGTATCATGTGTGAATCATCATTAATGAGATGAGTATGTTAAGTCCTTTGGGACGATCAGTAAGAGTAGACAAGTTGTTCAAAGATGTGCCCCTAGAGGTTCAAGGAGTTATATTTCTAATGGATTTGGTGGAGCTACCTTTTGGTGAATTCGACCTAATCTTGGGGATGGATTGGCTAGTAAAACACCGTGCAAGTTTGGATTGTGCTGCTAAGCGTATGGTGTTAAAGACTACGGATAATGAGGAGGGGGTTGTGATTGGGGAGCGAAGGGACTTTCTGTCTAATGTGATCTCTGCATTAAGGGCTGAAAAACTTGTTCGCGAGGGTTGTGATGCTTTTTTTAGCCTATATTGGTGTATCTAATTCTGAGGGTCCTTCTATTGAAGATATCAGAACGGTTAAGAATTTTTCTGATGTATTTCTTGATGAGCTCCCTAGGTTGCATCCGAACCATGAAGTGGAATTTGGTATTGAGCTGCTGCCTGGAACAGCTCTAGTGTCCATTGCTCCTTATAGGATGGCATCGAAGGAGCTGTGGAGTTAAAAGATCAAATCCAAGAATTGCTGGATCGAGGATTCATTCGACCTAGTGTGTCTCCATGTGGAGCATTAGTGATGCTCGTAAAGAAAAAGGATGGGTCCATGTGCATGTGTGATAAACAGAAATAATAACATATTTAATCCCACTTTTAGCATGGTTTTGGATGATTATTCCCTTTAATTATGGAAATAGGTGCTCTTAATCCTTTGTTTTCATGTTTTATACTCAATAGAGCAGCAGAGGATGAAAAGAACGAATAACAGGTCGAAAACAGAGAAAACGGGCCAAAGTATGAAATCCACACAGCCTGGGCCCAAGACCACATGACCGTGCCTCGTGAGAAAAGTCAACCACGGCCTAGACCCCCAAAAGCATGGCCATGCCTCATCGACAGGTTCGAACACGGCCTGGCCACAATTTACACGTGCGTGTGCAATGGGCGTGTCTCTGTCACAGGAAATAATAATTCTATTTGGATTAGGGTACTTAGAGGCAAAGAAACATATTCTAAAAGCCTATATAAAGACCTTATAGGCCAACCTTTAAGGGGGCGTTGAGCTAGGCCAAAGAGTCGAGCCAGAGCAGTTAAATTCGGGATTTACTCGAAGAAAGCCAGTTGATCCATCTCAAGAATCATACTCAAGATGGAGGATCTCTCCTTCAATTCTTTCAAGGGGTTTTAGGGATTTCTTATGTTTTGTTTTATCTTTTCTTCTGAGATGTTTTCTTTTACAATTATGAACTAAACCCTCGAATACTTGATGGGGATGAAACCTAAGACGGATCTTGTTATTGTTATCTGAACTGAATGTTAAATATTTGATTTGTTCTTAACTATGTGTTCTTAATTCTTGTTTTGATATTTCTGGGATATTGATTCAAGTGTGATGTGCTTAGGCAAAGGAGGAAGAGACCCTATCTAAGAGTAGATCTAGCATATTTAAGTAGAGTTGTTCACGTGCCTAGAGATAGGGTGACGAAAATCTACCGGATTAGGGTCAAACCTAATATGGGAGTCCATAGATCGAATTAATGTAATTCTAGGGTTTTTAATTTGAAAGAGATTTCAATTAATCAACCTAGGGTTAGACGTAGTAGCCTTGAAGAGAGGGATTAATATAAATTAGGGAATCCTACAGATCAAGTTAAATGAATAAATCGTCCGGTTCAGAGTTAGATAACAAGAGAAGTCTAGGTGAATTCTTCCTCAGGTATTGTCCAAATCAATCGGTTTTTTCTCAAGTATTTTCCCCAATTTCTTCTTTGTCTTAGCACCTTTAGCTTAGTTAAATAGTTAATTTTAGATTAGATAAAAATCCACTTAATTCTTAGGCTAAATAATGAAAAGAGAGTTAATATTAGTACTTTTGGTTCCTTTGGGTTCAACAATCCGGTCTTGCCACTAGCTATACTACTGTTCGATAGGTGCACTTGCCTCCATCATTGTCTTAGTTAGTTTCTAGGTTCGATCATTCTTTTTATAAATTTTTAAGACTCAACAGACACGATTACATTTTTGGCGCCATTGCCGGGGAACTAAAATATTAAGAATGCTCAATTTTTATTACTTTAGCCACATTATATTTTATTATTTTTTTTGCAATTAAATTTTTTTCTAAATTTTCTTTTCCTTTTTCCCTTTTCCTAGCAGGTACCTCTAGTTTATGACTAGAAGGAACCCGATAGGACCACTACCTTATGGCAGTGATATTGAAGGAACCGTACGCAGAAATTGTAGAGAATCAAGGTGAAGCTTAAATTACATACAAGATGAGCTAGAGGACTAAACTGATAATACAGAAAGGATGGTTGAGAATAATCCGCCACATCAAGATATGGCCGACCATCATGCTCTTCGAACTATGTATGATTATGCTAAACCTAATTTAACAGGAGTTGAATCGAGTATGTTAGGCCTACTATAGCCACTAATAATTTTGAATTAAAATGTAACACTATACAAATGATTCAACAGTTTGCTCAATTTGATGGTTTGCAGGACGAAGACCTAAATACTCAATTAGCTAATTTTCTAGAATTCTGTGATACCTTCAAAATAAATGGTGATTCTGATGATGCCATTCGTCTTTGGTTATTTCCCTTTTCTTTGAGAACTAAAGCCAAACAGTGGTTACATTCTCTTCCACGAGGATCAATCACTACATGGGACCAAATGACCGAAAATTTTTTATTAAAATATTTTCCACTGGCCAAAGCGACCAAATTAAGGAATGATATCTCTTCTTTTGTGCAGATGGATTTAGAAACATTATACGATGCATGGGAGAGATACAAGTATCTATTGAGATAGTGCTCACACCATGGTTTACCCTTGTGGTTATAGGTCTAAACTTTTTACAACGGTGTGAACCCCTCAACCCGATAGTTAATTGACTCAGCCACCGGCAGAACCCTTAATAGCAAAACTCCTAAAGCAGCTTATGAATTCATAGAGGAGATGTCACTGAATAACTATGAGTGGCACGGACAAAACCAACTAAAGCAGCCAGAGTTTTCAATCTCAACGTAGTCACCATGCTATCAAATTAGGTAGAGATAATGAATAAAAAGATTGATGGTTTGTGTGGTTCTTTGCATGTACATCCAGTTATGCAATGTGGTTCAAATCTAGGAGGTGTGGCGAATCCTGAGTACCACCCTACAATTCGGGAATGGAAAGCGAACAATTAAACTATATGGGTAACAATTTTAGACCTCAAAATAACCCCTATAGTAATACTTATAATCCAGGTTGGAGGAACCATCCCAATTTCTTGTGGGATGGCCAAGGAAATTAGAGACAACAACCACCCCCTCCAAACTTCCAACAACAGCCCTACCCATAGGAAAAAAAACTAAACCTTGAAGAGATGCTGACAAAATTCATAGCGGTGTTTGAAACTCATTCTCAAAACACCGAGACAACACTTAAAAATCAACAAGCATTGATTAAAGGAATCGAGAACCAGTTAGGGCAACTTGTAAAGCTGATCTCCGAACGAACATTAGGTATCTTGCCAAGTAACACTGAGACTAATCCAAAAGAGTAAATTCAAGCCATAACAACTCATGACAGTAAAGGGATAGTCGAATCTGAACCTGAGCCAAGGCGAGAACCTGTGGTAAGTGAAGGAACAGTAAAGGGATAGTCGAATCTGAACCTGAGCCAAGGCGAGAACCTGTGGTAAGTGAAGGTAAGATTAAGGTAAGCCAAGAAAAGCCAAAACCGATAATTAATGAAGACAAACCTCGTATACCTTACCCCAATGCGATGAAGGAAGACGACATAGAAGAACAGTTTGGTAAGTTCCTTAAACTCTTAAAGAAACTACATATTAACTTATCACTTCTTGAAGCTCTGTCGCTGATGCCAGATTCAAGGAAATTTTTAAAAGAGCTCTTAACAAACAAGCGAAAGTTAGATGAGAAGTCACATGTGGAACTAAACGCAGTATTCAACTAGTTAAAGTTGATAAATTCATATTCCCCATAGACTTTGTTGTTTTAGATATGGATGAAGACAATAGTATCCCCTTAATCTTAGGAAGACCTTTTCTAGCAACTGCCAAATCTAAAATTGATGTTAGTACAGGTGAACTCATACTTCGTGTTGGTGACGAATCAATCAGTCTTCAAGCTCTCAATTTAGCTAGGACATCGAGTGAGAAAGGTAAGGACGTAAATTCCATTGATAAGCACTCAGTTAAACTTCCTTTTAAGGAAACACCACAGGATTACACTATGAGCCAAATCCTATAGCCCGTACCAACAAGGAAATATCTTATGAGGAAAGACGGCTTCAGACCGATGAGCTACATGAGTGGGAGATACATTTCAAGGAGGAATCAAACCCACACAAAGTGAAACCGAAGGAACCCCCAGAAGAACTTAAAGGAACATCAAATCACTTCAAAATAGGAGATCAGCTACTATTAGATAGAATAGACCCGCGAATCGCCACATCAAACCTGAAGATAACCAAGGAGATCCCCTTTACAGTACTTAATGTCTTCCCTTACAGAACAGTCGAGGCAAGTAATTCTACTTTTGGCACTTTTCAAGTAAACTCTACTCGACTCAAATTATATAATGCCATAATGAAAAGGGATTTTTCACTCCTTAAACCACCGTGAAGGTACGAATGAGAGGTAAGTCTAGCTTAAGACTTTAAACGAGTGCTTTTCGGGAGGCAACCCGAGCACTAACCCTATTTATTTTTATTTCTTTTTCTTTTAGCATCTAACTACAGAATAACCAAGTTAATGGAGCACAGTCTTCACATCACACGGTTGTAGCCGTGGCCATAGGGATGCTACGGATTTTTGTACTGACATGGTAGAGATAGTACAAGACAGGACGAGAAAAATATCTTTGAGTCACGGACTCACCGAACACCATGGCCGTGTGACATAGCTGTGGCCGACACTGATGAACCAACACGGGCGTGGCAACTTAAATATACGGCGTGGAAGAAGTGATTGAACCACAACACGGCCGTGCAATATGGCCATGTGACACAACCGCCCATGATACACGGGCGTGGGGACGTACCAGAGCTAAAAATTTTCTATTTAAAACACCCCTCTCCCCTTCTCAACCATTTTCCTACTCACTCCCCACTTCCCTCTCTTTTCACTCTCTTCCTTCTTCATTCTATAAACGTCTCAGTCTACGCTTCAACAATGTCGAAGAAACGGAAAGATCCGAGTCCTGTCTCCCTGTGTGAGACAAATCAACATAATCTCATGCCGGCCGCTTCATTAACTTGACAAGCCAAGGGTCTTTGAAACCATTTAGCTTTTATTTTACTTTTCTCTTCTCCTTTATTTTCCTTTTCTTTATTATTCATATGCTTAATCTATCTTATTTTGCTTTAGTTTCTTGGTTTTAGGTTCTAAAGGCTGCTAGGGAATCACACACCATGGCCTTAGAAATCACACCCACCTCGCGAATCATCTACCAATAAGGACTTTCTAGTCCATCCATCTTCTCTCTTAGTTTTATTTTAATTCATATTTTCTTTATTATTATCTTTATTTACTTTAATTATATAATTAGTATAATTTAAATTATTATTATTATTATTTCCTGGCTAATTCTTCACGAGTTACCCAATTTCTTCATCTAGCATAGGAATTAGAGGTGCTCCCTCCAACTATCTTTAACCTCCGAATCAAGTTTCCACATTTCCAACTCAAGGAATCTATCCAAAAATTTAGGAAGTTTCACCTCTCTCTCTCCTCTCTTTTGACTTTCTTATTTTATAATTGTTATCTATCTTTGTACATTAAAGGTAATATACATCTTAAGTGTGGGGGGGTGAAAGTTTATTAGAAAAAAGTGTCTAAGTTTTTGCGTTATTCTCAATTCCCTGAATGATATTCTGTCTTAAAGTAATTTTCTCATATCACTAATTAGAATGAAATTCTTGTTGATTCATGATTTTTATTGATATGCTTTAGATTAAGTCATTGATAATTGTGCAATGACGATTTAAACTTTAAGATACTAGAGAATCAATCATGATGAGTCTATCTTTAAAAATCAAAATTTCGTTAGGTTGTCTACACGAATCTAAATTGTTATCTTGAAGTTTGAAATCTACGAGGTTGACATCAAAATACCCATAATTTTGTGAGATTTTGAGCCCTTTAGAGCATACGCTCTTTTCGTGCTCACTTTATATGAGTGTGTCAACATTGATATGTTATTCTAGAACTTGCTTCGATTATACATGTCGAGACCACACTATTGATTTGATATACAGAGATGATTAAGACACTTAGGATTTAACACACTTACTCCACTAAAAGCCTACCCTAATAATTGACCCCTAGTGAACCCCTTTGATCCTAACAACCCTTTTTATTGACTCGACCCACTAATATTAACCTAAAACCCATCTCGTATTTGTTATCACCATTCCTTTTGATTACCCTTCTATCGAGATTTTTTTTGATTAGTTGCATAATTAGATTATTTAGGTTGTTAAAGTTCTATTAAATATTTGATTTGTTCTTAAAAAATCAATCAAAATTCAAAGTATATTCATTATTAGTTTTGTGATTAAGCAAGCCTATACGTTTAATTTCAACATCTTGAAGGAAAAGCTTGTATTATTAGTGTTACAAGTTTTCAATTGATGTAATTATTCAGGTTTTTAGTCATTTTTCTAGTTAGGTAATTTATTAATTCAATATCATTTTTAACACTTCTAATTCAGCCTTTATCCACACCTTTGACCTAAGCCCTGTTACAACCCTTTTTAAAGACCTTTTGATTTGTGTATCATCTCATTTTATAGTGGTGGAGATTTGATTTTCAAGCAAGCCTATGGTAATAACTTCTCATGTTCGACTTTTGAGAGCTTAATTTTTGAACCTTAAACACCTTGAATGATTTGAGTGAATATTTTGTGAGGATGTCAACTTTTGTCGATTTTGAATTAAAGGTGATTATTTAGGTAAGGGCAAACACCTATGTTTTCGTGCTAAAAACTCATGACTTTGATTGTTTGAATCTTTAGGACTCTTTAAGTTGAATTATCCATGTATAAATTATCTATGAATTATGATGAGGCACTGTTGATGAATATTATGAATTGAGGAAGTTCGTTTTAATTATGAGTTAAAAATTTTGCTTGAGGACAAGAAAAAGCTTAAGTGTGGGGGTATTTGATAAACTGAAATAGTAACATATTTTAATCCCACTTTTAGCATGTTTTTGGATGATTATTCCCTTTAATTATGGAAATAGGTGCTCCTAATCCTTTTTTTTCATGTTTTATACTTAGTAGAGCACCAAAGGATGAAAAGAACGAATAACGGGTTGAAAATAAAGAAAACAGGCCAAAGTATGAAACCCACACGCCTGGGCTCAAGACCACACGACCGTGCCTCGTGAGAAAAGTCGACCAAGGCTTGGACCCCCAAAAGCATGGCCGTGCCTCATCGACAGGATTGAACACAGCCTGGCCACGATTTACATGGGTGTGTGCCTTGGACGTGTCTCTATCGTGGAAAATAAGAATTTTATCTGGATTAGGGTGCTTAGAGGAAAAGAAACATATTCCAAAAGCCTATATAAAGACCCTAGAGGCCAACCTTTAAGGAGGCGTTGAGCTAGGCCAAAGAGCCAAGCCAGAGCAGTTAAATTCAAGGATTTACTCGAAGAAAGCCAGTTGATCCATCTTAAGAAGCCAGAATCATACTCAAGATGGAGGATCTCTCCTTCAATTCCTTCAGGGGGTTTTAAGGATTTCTTATGTTTTGTTTTATCTTTTCTTCTGAGATATTTTCTTTTACAATTATGAACTAAACCCTCGAATACTTGAGGGGGATGAAACCTAAGATTGATCTTGTTATTGTTATTTGAACTGAATGATAAATATTTGATTTATTCTTAACTATGTGTTCTTAATTCTTGATTTGATATTTTGGGATATTGATTCAAATGTGATGTGCTTAGGCAGAGGAGGAAGAAACCCTGTCTAAGAGTAGATCTAGCATAGTTAAGTGGAGCTGCTCGCGCGCCTAGAGATAGGGTGATGAAATTCTGTCGGATTAGGGTCAAACTTAATATAGGAGTCCATAGATTGAATTAATGCAATTCTAGGGTGTTTAATTAGAAAGAGATTTCAATTAATCAACTTAGGGTTAGAAGTTAGTAGCCTTGAAGAGGGACTAATATAAATTAGGGAATCCTACGGATCAAGTCAAATGAATAAATTGTCCGGTTCAAAGTTAGATAACAAGAGAAGTCTAGGTGAATTCTTCCTCAGGTATTGTCCAAGACAATCGGTTTTCCCTCAAATCTTTTCCCCAATTTCTTCTTTGTCTTAGCACCTTTAGCTTAGTTAAATAGTTAATTTTAGATTAGATAAAAATCCACTTAATTCTTAGGCTAAATAATAGAAAGAGAGTTAATATTAGTACTTTTGGTTCCTTTGGGTTCGACAATCTGGTCTTGCCGCTAGCTATACTACTGTTTGATAGGTGCACTTGCCTCCATCGTTGTCTTAGTTAGTTTCCATGTTTGATCATTCTTTTTTATAAATTTTTAAGACTCGATAGACAAGATTAATATGCATCAACTATTTGTAATTGAATAAACTGACTATCAAGAATAAGCATCCTTTACCGAGGATAGATGATCTATTTGATCAGCTGCAAGGATCTTCAATTTTCTCCAAAATAGATCTTCGTTCTGGGTACCATCATCTGAGAGTTAAGGAGGCTGATGTGTTTAAGACTATGTTTAGGACTCGTTTTGGTCATTATGAGTTCCTAGTGATGCCGTTTGGGCTGACAAATGCACCATTTGCCTTCGTGGACCTGATGAATCGAGTATTCCAGCCCTACCTATATCGATTTGTAGTGGTATTTATAGATGAAATCTTAGTGTATTCGAGAACCAAGGCTAAACATGATGCACATCTCTGAATTGTTCTATAGATTTTAAGGGAGAAACAACTATACGCTAAGTTCAGCAAGTGTGAGTTTTAGCTGCGAGAAGTGACATTTCTGGGTCACATAGTATCTATCAAAGGGATTAGGGTTAATCCTCGAAAAATTAAAATCTTAATGGATTGAAAACTACCTAAGTTTGTATCTGAGATTTGAAGCTTCTGGGTTTGGCAGGGTATTACAGACTTTTTGTTGAGGGGTTTTCCTTGATTGCTACACCTATGACTAAGTTGCTGTGTAAAGGGGTACCATTTAACTAGGCTGATAAATAGCAAGAAAGTTTTGAGAAACTGAAGAAAGTTTTGACTGAGGCCCTGTCTTGATATAGTCAGAGTCTGAGAAAGAATTCACTATCTATAGTGATGCATCACACATTGGTTTGGGTTGTGTGTTGATGCAGGAGGGTAAGGTGGTTGCTTATGCGTCTCGTCAGCTTAAGCCTCACAAGGTGAATTACCCTACTCATGACTTGGAGTTAGCTGCAATAATATTCGCACTAAAAATTTGGAGGCACTATTTATACGGTGAGAAGTGCATTATCTACACAGATCAGAAGAGCCTCAAGTACCTCCTCACTTAGAATGAGTTGAATCTCAGGCAGAGAAGATGGATAGAGCTGCATAAGGATTATGATTGCTCCATTGAGTACCACCCTCGTAAGGCTAACGTGGTAGCTGACGCACTGAGCCGTAGGGCTGTATCTGATTTGAGAGAAATGTTTGCTCCTCTTAGCTTGTTTGATGATGGTAGCTTGTTGGCCGAACTACAAGTTAGACTGATGTGGACTGAATAGATTAAGGGTAAACAGTTGTTAGATGAGTCACTGGTTCATCGTTTCCGACAGGTTTTGAATTTTAGGTTGAATGGTAAAGGTGTACTATGTTTCTGTGGGAGAGTCTGTGTACCAAGGGATTCTGATTTGAGGCAGTTTATACTACAGGATGCGTATAGTAGTCCATATGCTATGCATCCTGGCAGAAACAAGTTATACCGAGATCTTCGTGAGCTATATTGGTGGCCAGGACTGAAACGCGAGGTTTCTAATTTTGTGAGTTAGTGCTTGACGTGCCAGCAAGTTAAGGCTGAGCATCAGTTGCCTTCAGGGTTACTGCAGCCAGTTAAGATTCCACTTTAGAAATGGGAGAGGGTAACTATGGATTTTGTGAGTGGGCTGCCCTTAACGCCTACTAAGAAGGATTCGATATGGGTTATTATAGACCGATTGACTAAATCTGTCCATTTTATACCAGTCCACACTGATTACTCATTGTAGAAGCTGGCCAAGTTATATGTGGCTGAGATTGTGAGACTGCATGGGTTACCGGTTTCCATCATATCTGACAGAAACCCTCGATTCACATCTCAGTTCTGGAAGAAATTACACGAGGCTTTGGGTACTAGGTTGAACTTTAGTACTGCTTTCCATCCTCAGACTGATGGTCAGTCAGAGAGGGTGATTCATATACTGGAGGACATGTTAAGAAGTTCTGTAATTGATTTTTGAAGTAGCTGGGAAGACTATTTACCGCTAGTAGAGTTTGCATATAATAATAGCTATCAGTCTAGTATTCAAATGGCACCGTACGAGGTGTTATATGGTCGTATGTGTCATACTCTTACCTATTGGACTGAGCTGGGTGAGCAGCGAGTCTTGGGGCTAGATTTAGTTTCTGATACTGAATAAAAGGTAAAATTGATTCGAGATCGATTGAAGGAAGTAACTTATAGATATAAGTCTTACGTGGATTTTAAAAGCCGAGAGATTGAGTATTCTATGGGGGACTTCATATTTCTCAAGGTTTCCCCATAGAAAAAGATACTGAGGTTTGGGAGGAAGGGTAAGCTTAGCCCTAGGTTCATTAGGCCTTACCGTATACTGAAGCGTGTGGGACTAGTCGCCTTTCAACTTGAGTTGCCACCAGAATTAGACCAGATTCATGATGTGTTCCATGTCTCCATACTAAGGCGTTATCGCTCTGATCCCACACATATAGTTCCAGTCGAGGAGATCGAGGTTAGGCCAAAACTGACCTTCGAGGAGGAGCCAGTGCAGATATTGGATTGTGAGGTTAAAGTACTAAGAAAGAAATCTATTCCGCTAGTCAAAGTGCTTTGGCACAATCATAATTTAGAAGAAGCCAAATGGAAACCTGAGGAGGCAATGCGTCGACAATACCCTCGTCTTTTCTGACCAAGTCGAGGCCGAAATTTTATTAAGAGAGGTAGAGTTGTAATGCTTAAAAAATTTAATTCTTTAATTTTTGCATGTTATGTCACAAATTGCTTGTTTGCTTTAATGGCTAAGTTGAAACACCCCAAACCCGGCCCACAAGCCCTGACCGGATCTGGCATGCTTCTAAAGAAAATCCATTCAAATCTTGTTTGAAACTTTGTTAAAAATTTGAGTGTATTTGAAAATGATTGATTTAGGTTGGGCTCGAATTTTAAAACCCATGTCGCTTAGTGTTAAAACATTTAATATCATCACTTAAGAAAAAAATTTATTTTTAACTTTAATTTGATAATAATCGGATCATACTAAGTAATTTAAAAACATGCTTAACAATTTAGTACCGAAGGCCTTATTACATCAAATAAACCCGAAATAATTCAAACTTAAATATAGAAAGAAAACTAATAAAACACAGCAGTCCCTGGGCTTTTGCATGGCCTCCTCTGAGCTCCTGCCGACCCGGTCCATCATTGATCATCACCTGAAAAACATTCCCACAAGGGGTGAGTCAAACAGACTCAATGTGTAACCACAACACTAAGGCCCAACAGATTATGGCATACAAAATCATGCATACAAATCAAATAACATAAATTATGATGCAATCCCGAACCCAAACCTAAATGCCATCCACTACACGTCTCCGTACCAACCATCACACCGTGGGGACTACTAAGTCAACCCTCCATCCGCTACACACCATCGAAGGCGATCACTGCGATGCGTGCTCATCGCCCTTATGATTTCATGGCATAGCCACCATATATAAATTTGTGACATAAGTCACCACATACTTATATTGTGACAAAAGTCACCACATTCTTATATTGTGACATAAGTCACCACATACTTATATTGGGGTATAAAACCACCAATTCACTTCCCCTTTACATATCACCCATATGCCCATGTCATACAATTATGCATTAACCATATCGTATTCCTTATTCACATTCTTATAATTTCATGTATATGCCATAGCAAAACTTATCATACTCATAGTAGGACTAGGAAAACGTACCTGAGTACTTTGTACCATTACATGGTACCTTAGCCATAATCTTACACTTTTAGATTAGCACATATAATAAATTAAAGTCATAAATCTATCAAGATTTAGTGTGGGGTACACACCTGATTTACTTAGAAAATTCACTCCAAACCTCAAAAAATCCCGATCTATGCTTTAGATCCTCTAGTTCCTATATTCGGCCAACCGTAACATGTTAGTAAAAAGCCATTCGGCTATAAATCCAAATCATAGTAGGATTATTGTAATCAAATTCTCACCTTGCTGCCGATTGGATTAAAAATCAAATCCCGAAACTTTGTGATGTTCACCCTAGCAATCGGCTAGCCACCAAATTCCTTAACTAGTTAGTTTCTGGCTTTTGAATAAATAAGAAACATAGCCAAATTACTAAATAGGCCCTGGCCGAATATCATACATGACTTACCTTGTAAATTTTAGATCCCAAAAACTGTCACTTCTTTGTAGTACTGTTGAAATCCCTATGGCACATGTTAGATCAATTTCTAACATTTAATCACAACAAATGGCCCTTGGCCAATTAGTATGTTCACTTACCTTAAATCCTTGAAATCCCGAAATCCTTGTATACCAATATCGACTTTCTTCCCAAAAGCCAACGTCACCTCAATTTTTACCTACATTCGGTCATCCTTCATATATTCAATAAACCAAAAATCACCATTAACTTAGCCCATATGGCATTCGTCCAAAAAGAAAAGAATAGGAAAGGGCCATTCGGCCACCTACCATCAACCACTCACCTTCGGCTTTTCCAAAATTGGCTCCTCTGGCTATTGTAAAGTAGGATTCGGCTTCTAGTGCTAAAGAGAAGATGTTGATTGGTTTAGACAATTGATTCGGATTAGATCTTGATGAAAAGAAAGGAAGAAATCGCAAAGAAAAGAAATCCCAAAACTTACCGAATCACTAAGGAACATGCGGCCTATGGTGCACCTTCGGGAAATTAAACCACCCTTGTAGATTTGATTTTGAGGCTTAGAGAAATTCAACTATGGTGGTTTTTGTTTAACAATCGACTATTGTTAGAAAAAGGCTTATCTTCGGCTTTTGGTGAGTTGTGAAAAGAAGAAGAGAGTTGATGATGAAGATTTGGCTAGAGGAATAGTTGAAAGAAGAATTTGAGAGAAGGTAAGAAAGATGATAGGAAATTCGACAATGGCTTAGGAGGAAATTGTTTTTGGCTTTTGAAAAAAGAAGAGAGGAAGAGAAGAGAATTCGACAGAGAGAAAAGGAGAAGAAAGAATGTTGAATGGCCTTAGTTTTCCTCCTTTTGCCGAAATTACTAAGCCTAGAGTCCCCTTCTTGGCCATCACTCTCATATCCTTATTTTCCTACCTTAGCCGAAATTCCAAAATAATTTGACCTCATCTAAAACCCTTTCCTCAGTCTCCCTATGCCGTCCATCTCCTTACCTTAGGAGTGCCAAAATTTTAACCCATTATTTTGGGCTTCATGTTGCCATACTAGGCCCAAGTCATCCTCCTAAGTAACGCCACCCTCATGCCCAATTAGTATTACTAAATTTTTGGGTCGCAAGCCCAACTTGCTACTAATTTAATAATCCAACATCAATTACTACTAACACTTATTTATTAGCCACTTAACCCAGGTTTTAAAGTCCAAACCTAAGCCCAATTATATGTCATATTTCCCTTATTTATTTTTTTATGGCCACTTTGCTGCAGTTCCCTCTTTTAGACTTAAAACTCGATATTTTTCTAAGGCATTTTCCTTATGTTTCAAGATTCTAAAATTCATATAACACATTCATAACACATAAGACATGCTATTTCATATAATTTAGCAATAGTGCATAAGCCCTAATCTGGGATATTACAGTTCTACCCCCTTAAAATAATTTTGTCCTCGAAATTACTTACTAACGAAAAATCGTACATCCTAACTCACCACACTACACTACTGCTGCGCACTCTGATCTTAAAACTAACACATTTCCTACAAAAATTCACATCCAAGGTTTCATACACTTCACTAGCATTACCAGAACGAACTAACTCTATAACAAACAAGACAATGAAGGGTATTCCAAAAATAAGAACTTACCGTTGTCACATCTGGCACATCACTCTCCTCGCGATGGCCGACTGCATAAACCAACCTTGGTTGCCTCGCATCTGAACCTTCAGCACCTCCGCTTGGTGCTCTACGACCACGGTCGAAATCATTTCCTCCATGGTTCGGGTCATGACCCCGCTGAGCTGCTGTCCCCTTCTACCAGCCTGATTAACATTCTGAGCTATCGGTCGATTCCCATCTGGTCTCATCGGACAACCCTTAATCATATGGTCCCTTGACCCACACTTAAAACATCCCCCTGTCTTCTTCTAGCATTCGCCTAAGTGCTTTTTCCCACATTGACACAAGTAAGTAACGCCTTTCGATGCGACTTGCGATCTCGTGGCCCTTCAACTCTTAGCCTCTTTTGCTCATTCTTAGATGACCTTGACGATTCAAATCCTTTTTTCTGCTTATTTCAATCGGAGTTCTATCTTACGGACTCATTGATACCCTCAGCCACTTTAGCCTTTTCCACCAACATAGCAAATTCCCGCTCCTATTGTGGGGCTATTAATAATCTTAGGTCATCTCTTAGTTCGTCTTTAAACCGGACACACCGCTCATGCTCAGTCGACACTATGCCTCGAGCATAACGGCTCAGCCTTAGGAATTCAGCCTTGTACTCAGCTACGGACTTGTTTTCTTGAACCAGTCCTAGGAAAGCCTTTCTCTGGGCATCAATATAATGAGTGCCAACATACTTCTTCTGGTATACTGCTTTAGCATACTCCCACGTGAGTTCCTCAACTGTAGCACCATCCCACACCGTGAGCCACCATTGATATGACTCATCGCGGAGAAGCGACACCAATCCTTTCAGCTTTTCCTCATCAGTTAAGTCGTGCTCATCCATAATCCGCTCAGTCGCCTCTAACCAATACTCAGCGGTATTGGGTGCTACACGATACACCATGAAACACTTGACTCCGTTGGCTCGAGTCACTCAGTCTCGACTTTCGAGCTCCCATGCCTCCACCTGCTCCTGCTACCCTTTCCAAGACCCGCAGCATCGCTTGTGACACTGCGTCATCCCCCGTCTGGTCCTGATATTCCACATCGGCGGCTGGGGGTGGTGGTGGTGGCATTTCATTCTCAGATCCTTGACCCGATCTAACGAGTTCGAACACGGTCATTGGCCTCTTCCACGACCACGTCACGTTATGACCACGTCCCCTTGAATTCATACTTTCTCTTTGCATTTATCTGATTAAAGAATTTTATGAATTAGTTTTGTTCCACTAATTTATCACGAGCAGTTTTATGTTCAATAGTTTTAAAAGTTGTTCTTCGATTCATACACATGATCTCACATCATTCATTTAGTCACACATATGAACTTGCGTTCATTACAGAGAAATGTTGTAATTGTCGTTGTTTGTTGTTTTCTGCTACCTAGGGGTATTTCCGTAATTTTGACCTATAGGGGTATTTTGGTAATTTTCAAATTAGAGTATTTGAAAATGTCATAAAATAGAGGTTTTTGATATTTTACAAGATTAAAATTATTTTCTTTGGAAAAATTTCAAGGGTAAAATGGTAATTTATACGAGGGTATTTTGTAATTTTACAAGCGAGGTCATTTTGGTAAATTTTCATGAGTATGGTTCTGGTGACTTTTCAAAACAAGGGCATTGTTAAAAATTTGTAATTTGAGGGTACTTTGGTAGTTTTCCTTACTGAGGGTATTTTGGTCATTTTGTAAGTCAGGGGTAATTTCGTAAATAATTTTTTTAAATCGGGGTGTCTTTGATATTTTGTGAAGTTTTTGGATATTTTTGCAACACCAAAAATTATTATTGAAATCGGGGTATGGTAATTTTGGAAAATCAAGGGCATTTTAGTAATGTTTACCACTAAGGGTATTTAGGTAATTTGTAAATTAAAAATTTTTTAGAAATTTTTTCCAAAATAATAATTTTCATAATTTCAAAAGGGTAGTTTGTTGACTTTTAAAACTAGGGTTTCCATAAAAATGTGGCTAGTCCCTTTCGGGTTTTATTTATTGAGTTTAGCCCGTGGCTAAGTCCTCTTGGTTAGGGTGAACCGAAGCTACGCACCAAGTAGGATTCGAGTGGAGAGGAGGTGAGTCACACGGACTGCTTAAATACCAAGCTTCCACCGAAACCAATCCTAGACATGCGCACAATGGTTGCCACACCCTAACTCGGCGACTTAGACACATGTTTATTTAATTGTGCCTTAGAGTTTTATGTAATTGTTGGGGTAAACTAGTCCTAGGATTTAATTCCTAATCCATTAGTCTATGTCCCTATATATCCCTACATACAAATCAAAAAGAGGTTAGGAGTACTTACCTGGTGGACTTCAGGTCAGAGTCTCAGGTGCCATGCCAGAAAGCCTGTTTATTTCTTAGAAAAGTCTATTTTCAAAAGATAGAAAACATTTTGGGCCCTAAAAGCCCTCAAGGCCGAGTTTTGAATTGGGCTCTGATACCAAACTAAAATGTCCCAAACCCAGCCCACAAGCCCTGACCGGATCAGGCATGCTTCTAAAGAAAATCCATTCAAATCTGGTTTGAAACTTTGATAAAAATTTACGTGTATTTGAAAATGATTGATTTGGGTTGGGCTCGAATTTTAAAACCATGTCGCTTAGTGTTAAAACATTTAATATCATCACTTAAGAAAAAAATTATTTTTAACTTTAATTTGATAATAATCGGATCATACTAAGTAATTTAAAAACATGCTTAACAATTTAGTACCGAAGGCCTTATTACATCAAATAAACCCGAAATAATTCAAACTTAAATATAAAAAGAAAACTAATAAAACACAGCAGTCTCTGGGCTTTTGCATGGCCTCCTCTGAGCTCCTGCCGACCCGGTCCATCACTAATCATCACCTGAAAAACATTCCCACAAGGGGTGAGTCAAATAGACTCAATGTGTAACCACAACACTAAGGCCCAATAGATTATGGCATATAAAATCATACATAAAAATCAAATAACATAAATTATGATGCAATCCCGAACCCAAACCTAAATGCCATCCGCTACACGTCTCCTGTACCAACCATCACACCGTGGGGACTACTAAGTCAACCCTCCATCCGCTACACACCATCGAAGGCAGTCGCTGCAGTCGACGTGCTCATCGTCCTTATGATTTCGTGGCATAGCCACCATATATAAATTTGTGACATAAGTCACCACATACTTATATTGTGACAAAAGTCACCACATTCTTATATTGTGACATAAGTCACCACATACTTATATTGGGGTATAAAACCACCAATTCACTTCCCCTTTACATATCACCCATATGTCCATGTCATACAAATTATGCATTAACCATATCGTATTCCTTATTCACATTCTTATAATTTCATGTATATGCCACAGCAAAACTTATCATACTCATAGTAGGACTAGGAAAATGTACCTGAGTACTTTGTACCATTACATGGTACCTTAGCCATAATCTTACACTTTTATATTAGCGCATATAATAAATTAAAGCCGTAAATCTATCAAGATTTAGTGTGGGGTACACACCTGATTTACTTAGTAAATTCACTCCAAATCTTGAAAAATCCTGATCTAAGCTTTAGATCCTCTAGTTCTCAGATTCTACCAACCCTAACATGTTAGTAAAAAGCCATTAAATTTATAAATCCAAATCCTAGTAGGATTATTGTAATCAAATTCTTACCTTCTTTGTCGATTGGATTAAAATCAAATTTGAAACTTTGTAATGTTCACCCTAGCAATCAGCTAGCCACCAAATTCCTTAACTAGTTAGTTTCTAGCTTTTGAATAAATAAGAAACATAGCCAAATTACTAAATAGGCCCTAGCTGAATATCATACATGACTTACCTTGTAAATCTTAGATCCCGAAAACTGTCACTTCTTTGTAGTACTGTCGAAATCCCTATGGCACATGTTAGATCAATTTCGAACATTTAATCACAACAAATGGCCCTTGGCCGATTAGTATGTTCACTTACCTTAAATCCTTGAAATCCCGAAATCCTTGTATACCACTGTCGACTTTCTTCCCAAAAGCCAACGTCACCTCAATTTTTACCTACATTCGGTCATCCTTCATATATTCAATAAATTGAAAATCACCACTAACTTAGCCCATATGGCATTCGTCCAAAAAGAAAAAAATAGGAAAGGGCCATTCGGCCACCTACCATCAACCACTCACCTTCGACTTTTCCAAAATCGGCTCCTCTGGCTATTGTAAAGTAGGATTCGACTTCTAGTGCTAAAGAGGAGATGTTGATTGGTTTAGACAATTGATTCGGATTAGATCTTGATGAAAAGAAAGGAAGAAATCGTAAAGAAAAGAAATCCCAAAACTTACTGAATCACTAAGGAACATGCAACCTATGGTGCACCTTCGGGAAATTAAACCATCCTTGTAGATTCGGTTTTGAGGCTTAGAGAAATTCGGCTATGGTGGTTTTTGGTTAACAATCGGCTATTGCTAGAAAAAGGCTTATCTTGGCTTTTGGTGAGTTGTGAAAAGAAGAAGAGAGTTGATGATGAAGATTCGGCTAGAGGAAGAGTTGAAAGAAGAATTTGAGAGAAGGTAAGAAAGATGATAGGAAATCGGCAATGGCTTAGGAGGAAATTATTTTCGGCTTTTGACAAAAGAAGAGAGGAAGAAAAGAGAATTTGGCAGAGAGAAAAGGAGAAAAAGAATGTTGAATGGCCTTAGTGTTCCTCCTTTTGCCGAAATTACTAAGCCTAGAGTCCCCTTCTTGGCCATCACTCTCATATCCTTATTTTCCTACCTTAGCCGAAATTCCAAAAGAATTTGACCTCATCTAAAACTCTTTCCTCAGTCTCCCTATGCCGTCCATCTCCTTACCTTAGGAGTGCCAAAATTTTAACCCATTATTTTGGGCTTCATGTTGCCATACTAGGCCCAAGTCATCCTCCTAAGTAACGCCACCCTCATGCCCAATTTAGTATTACTAAATTTTTGGGTCACAAGCCCAACTTGCTACTAATTTAATAATCCAATATCAATTACTACTAACACTTATTTATCACCACTTAACCTGTGTTTTAAAGTCCAAACACGAGCCCAATTATATGTCATATTTCCCTTATTTATTTTCTTAAGGCCACTTTGCTTCAGTTCCCTCTTTTAGACTTAAAACTCGATATTTTTCTAAGGCATTTTCCTTATGTTTCAAGATTCTAAAATTCACATAACACATTCATAACACATAAGACATGCTGTTTCATATAATTTAGCAATAGTGTATAAGCCCTAATCCGAGATATTACATAAGTGATTTGGGTGTGTATAAGGGTGTATGAGAAGCCTGGGTTCAAATCTTGGCTTTTGTAGAATTTTTAGTTTTGCTCTTAAATGAATATGGACACTAGCATATAGGCGTTATATATAAGAGTGCTTGTTTTATGACACAAAAAGAGCTTATAGTCTACTGGCAAGGTGGCATGTTGTGTAACTGGGAGGTTTAAGGTTCAAGTCCTGGGTTGCAAAATGAAGTGTTTATTTTGCTGCTTGAGCTGTGTAGGTAGTGGAGTTGGACTGAAGCACAGCTAAGGGGAGTTTGAAAAGAAGTTGAAGGTTGTTTCAACTGGTCATGGAGAGATTCAAGGAGGGATAAGGGGAGAGACATTAGGAGAAAATCAAGGAGTTTCAGTGTGGGGAGGATTTGTGCCGTTTGGGGGAACTGAAGCCTTGAGAATTCAGTTGGGGGGAATGTTGGTCATTTTTCGGCATTGAGTTAGCATCTGCCGAATGTGGTAGGCTCTTTTGACACATTTCTCTGCTCACTTTTTGTATTTTTTCTTTCTTCTCCACTTCCAAATTCCCTCTTTTTCCCTTTTATTCATCGGCTTTTGGTTCTTTCGCCCTTTTCTTTTCGGTCAATAGGTCAATTTTGTGAACAACTCTTCCTCTTCTTTTCTCCCTTTTTCCTCTTCCTCAAGCTGTACTCTCTTTTGGCCGAATACCCCTAGCCTTCCAATCGGTTTACCTTGTCAAGATAATCCTCCTTTTTACCTTCCAGTTGGCCGAATATCACCTTTTTTTTATCACTCTTTGGGCCGATCTTCTCTTCGCTGCTTTTTGCTATTCTAGTGCTATAAGTGCCTCTGATTATAGGTAAGTGTTTATACTCCTCACTTCGTGATTAAACCTGTAACAGTTTGATTTTGGCCCTAATCAAAACGGTGGTTTCAGGACCACGAATTCGAGTCAAAAAATATTTTAATATTATTTTTCGTGTTAATTACATATGATTGAGCATGTGTTAAAATTTCGTGAGTTAATTTGACTATTTGTGCGTTTAATTTAAGAAAATTGACTAAATCGCATAAGTGGTAAAAGTAGCCTTTTATTTGATTGAGTGATTAGATGGATGTGTTTTTATAAAGATGAGGCCTTAAGCTGTACATTGGCCATTTAATAGGATAGTGGACGACAACATGTATTTATATAAGGCATTTACATGTTTATTTTATATATGTTTACTTTAATAAATAATATATTATAAGATTATAATAAGAAATAAAACATAAAGTGGTTGCATGTTCATCTTCTATAACTTCATTCAACTGAAACTAAAAAGAAAAAAAGGAAAGAAAAACACTTCAAGGGTTTGGTATTTATCTAGTTTGATTCAAGGTGAGTTTTAGCTCGATTCTTGACAATTTTTACGTTTTTGAGATCGTTGCTTCAAATACTATCCGGCCCATGCTAGAATTTCTGATTTTGATGCATGTTTGATGTTCGGCCATTGATGAAAACTTGTGTTTTATAATGTTTGATGACAAAATATTAAAGATATGTTTTAGATTAACATGTTTTGTATTGGAAATTTTGATGATTTTGAGTAATTAGGATTAAATTGTGAAATTCGTAAATTGAAGAGTCAAACTGTGAAATAATATGAGCATGAGTAACATTCAGCCCTAAAGGAGTGTGTTCAAATTTTGAGTGTTTTGTGTTTTGTGCAATAGGGATTAAATTGTAAAAATTGAAAATGTCAGGGGTAAAATAGTAATTTGCCCATTTAAGTGTTTTTGGACTAAATTGAATGAAAATATGTTGAATGAGTTTAATTTGTAATTTATTTAGACCAAGAACAAAAAAGATCAGGAGTGGATCGGGGAAAGGCGAAGTTAATCAAATAGTCGAATAACAAAGTCCGTCGATACTCGAGGTAAGTTTTTAAGCAATTGGGTTGATTTGAATATCTATTCATAATGATGATTATAAATTTTATAGAATTATATATGGACTATATGGTAATGCCGAATGAAATAATTGATGGAAATGTGAATTTAGTTGAATGTGAGATATATACATTTATGAAAATGATAATTATGTGTGATATATATTGAAGTGGTGGAATTGATTGAATGTGATGCATATTTGCATATTAATAGTATAACCGAATGCGTTGTTGGAAACTGGATGTGATAAGCAAAATTGAATGTTTAAGTATATATGTGTTTGTTGAAGTGAATCACAGTTTCAAGTAAAGTACTAGGTATATGAATTTGAATACCGAGCACTGTGTGTGCGAAATCGGCCATCTGGCACTAAGTGTGTGGAAATAAAAGTAATGACACTATGTGTGAGAAACATTACAAGTAATTGGCACTAAGTGTGCGATACGTTACATGGTTTACACTAAGTGTGAGGGTTTGCGGATCCTCCAAGAATATCAACTAGTGAATTGTGATAAACGAAATGAAATTAAACAGGTATGAGATTCGTGATAGTTGGGAAATTTAGTACTAATGTGGTAAGTTATATTTGCTTATGAAATTAAAGAAATGAGCTGTGATTATTAGTTTTTGAGTTTGTTTTGAGATGAAATAATGATGCATAGTTTAACATGAAATCTAATGAGGAATGCATGAGTATTCGGTTTTGAAACCACTAAATAGGGTAGTAAATGAATGGTAATATGATCTATACTTATGATTATGAGTTTCATTGATGATCATGATAAATTGGTTTAATTTGTAAAATGTTAAATTGTATACTTTACAAATTGCTTATAACTTACTAAGCTATGTTAGCTTATTGTGTGTGTTTATTTGATTATTTTATAGATTTTGAAGCCTAAGTACGAGCTCGGGAATCATCGTCAAAGTTAATCACACTATCAACATTCTTTGGTACCCTTTTTATAAGTTAAACTATGAACATATATGGAATGTATAGGCTAAAAATATTATGTTTTGTTTTGAAGTTGTATATATTTGTATAAGCTATGCAAAAATGGCTTGTCCATCTTTTTAATCTTGGAATTTATATTTTGGCTTGATGATTATGTTTGGTTGTGATTTTGGTTGATTTGGTTTTAGTATTTATAAGTTTGGTTAATGTATAGAGTTTAAATGAAATGGAGTAAAGATGTTATAAACTAGTTAACCATATTTTGCAATGAAACAGTTTTTAGTTAGTAGCAATGACGTGATTTTGAAAAATCACCAAAAATAGGATAAATAGAATTAGAAAGTGAATAAGATATATAATTAAATCTTATTTTGTGTTATTTTATATGAAAGAATTTTATATTATGAGATATTTAAGTTTTAGTAAGATCGGTTCGAATGACTTCGTGATCCCCTGTTTGTCTTGGAAAAATTATTAAAAATTGTACAAAAATAATCATGGAGCATAGTTTATATTCTTAGAATCCTTAATAAGTCTATTTTTTTTGGAATAAACAAGATATTATTTTAATTTTTACAATGATATAACTAAGTTTTTGTAAAGATAGGTCAGAACCATCAAATAGTGAAACAGGAGAAAACTTTAATGAATAAACTATACTAATTGGCGACATGAAAAATTTTATAAAAATTATTGTAAGAATATATATGAGTCTAGTTTCAAGGAAAATTTACGGATCTCAATTTTGAGTTTTTTAACTCGAGTTATAGTCAATTTAGTCAACATGATGCAGATGGACAGTTTTAATTTTTATGCCCCAAATTAGTAGTTAAGTCTAGTAATGCCTCATGCTCGACTCGACAACGGTCTCGGGTAAGGGGTGTTACATTTGATTGGTATCAGAGCTATGGTTTAGTAGGTTCTCGGACTAACGTAGCGCGTGTGAGTCTAGCTATACATGCCATATATATATATCTTATTTTGATAGTGTGATGACTTCTGACAATGAAATATGTTTTTCTCCTTTTTATATAGTAAATGAATCCTGATCTCGAGTGAGTTGTAGCTGATATTGTCGAGAGTGTGGCGCCTACTCTCGTGTCAGGGATCGCGCCAGTTGAATCTCGACCAGTTACGAGTAATCAAGATGAGGGGCTAAGCAAGCCTTCTATAGTATAATGAATGATTGGTTTAATCAGTATATTCGGACCAATCCGGCTATTCAACAACCCCGAATCAGAATACTCCACCTGTAGTACCGATGGTACCTCCGATCGTTAATCCTGAGAGATAAATAAGCCTCCGGTCGATAGAATTAGAAAATATGGGGCTCAAGAGTTTAGAGTTGAATATGATGATGATGCTGAACGAGTTGAATTTTGGCTCGATAATACTATTCGTGTCTTCAATGAACTATCTTGTACACGAAGAGTGCTTGAAATGTGCCATATCTTTATTACGGGATTCTACCTACTATTGGTGGAACACTCTCGTATCGGTTGCTCCAAAGGAACGAGTTACTTTTGACTTTTTCGAGATAGATTTTCGCAAGAAATACATCAGCCAATGATTTATAAATCTAGAACGCAAGGAATTTCTCAAGCTTAAATAGGCTCGTATGATTGTATCCGAGTGTGAGCGCAAATTTGTGAAACTTAGCCGATATGCTCGCGATTGTGTTTCATTTGAGGCTACTATGTGTAGAAGATTTGAAGAAGGTTTAAACGAAGACATAAAATTACTAGTGGGTATACTTGAAATAAATGAGTTCGTAGTACTTGTTGAGCGAGTTTGTAAAGTCGAAGAGATTGGGAAAGAAAAATGAAAGGCTGATAGTGAAGCTAGAGATTTCTGTAAGAGATCAGCGAGTAAATTTTCTCAGTTATCATCAAAGAAGTTCAAAAATGACAATAGCCGATCCAAAGCTAATACAGGAATCTCAATACGAGAATGACCACCAGTGAGTTCGTGAGCTACCTCGATTGCTAGCATCGACAATATTTGACCAAATAAACTCGAGTGTCAATAGTGTGGTAGGTGCCATTTTGGTGAATGTTGGGGGAAGTCCAACAACCGAGCTTGCTACAAGTGTGGTTCACAAGATCACTTCATCCGAGATTGCCCGGAGTTAGCTGAAAAGGATAATTCTCATAGTGCAAGACCGAGCGGTACTGTAGCTAGAGGTAGGCCACCCCGAAATATGGAAGGTAGGAACGACACTCAGAGAGGGACTTGGGACACAGTTATTTGATCAAAGGCTCGTGTGCAAGCTAGAGCCTATGCCATTCGTGCCCGAGAGGAGGCTTCACCTCCAGATTTCATCACTAGTATATCTACTCTCTTTAATACTAGTGTAATTGATCTGATTGATCTCGGTTCAACCTATTCCTACGTGTGAAACATTAGTATCCATCAAGACTCTACCTGTTGAGTCTACTGAGTTTATGATTCGAGTTTCGAACTCCCTGGGCTAGTGTGTGTTAGTTGATAGAGTGCTCAAGAATTGCCCTTTGATGATTCAATATTCATGTTTTCCAGCTGATTTGATGTTACTACCATTTGATGAGTTCGATACTATCCTTGGTATGGATTGCTTAACCGTGCATAATGTAGTAGTGAATTGCAGACGAAATACTATTGATCTGCGGTGTCAGAATAATGATATAGTTCGAATTGAATTTGCGGATTTGAATGGGCTACCAAGCAGTGATATCTTCGATGTTGGCTCGACAGAATTTGAGGAAGGGTTGCGAAGCTTACTTTGCTTATGTGATCGATAGTAAAGTGACCGAAAAGAAGATAGAATCTGTACCAGTTGTATGTGAATATCCGGATATGTTCCTGGAGGAATTGCCAGGATTTGCACCTATTCAAGAGGTAGAGTTTGGTATTGAGTTAGTGCTAGGGATGACTCGATCTCGATAGCTCCGAATAGAATGGCACCAACTAAATTAAAAGAGTTGAAAGCTCGTTGCAAGAATTGACAGATAGAGGTTTTGCTCGGTCGAGTTTCTCTCCCTGGGGTGCGCCAATTCTATTTGTGAAAAAAAAAGACGAAAAATTTGAGAATATGCATCGAAAATTGACAACTCAATAAAGTGACCATAAAGAATAAATATCCATTACTACGTATCGATGATTTATTTGATCAGCTAAAGGGAGCTTCAGTATTTTCAAAGATCGATATGAGATCAAGTTATTATCAGCTGCGAATTAGAGACTTAAATGTAGCTAAGACTGCTTTTCGGACGAGATAAGACCATTACGAGTTCTTGGTAATGCCGCTCGGAGTCACTAATACCCCTATTATTTTTATGGATTTGATGAATCAGGTATTTAGACAGTATCTAGATCGGTTTGTGGTTGTATTCATAGATGATATTCTGATCTATTCGTGGACGAAACTGAGCATGCCGAACACTTGAGACTTGTGTTATAGATTTTGCGTGATAAGTAGTTGTACGTGAAATTCTGTAAATGTGAGTTCTGGTTACGCGAAGTTAGCTTCTTGGGGCATGTTATTTCAGCATCAGGCATTCGGGTTGATCCGAGTAAGATTTCGGCTATACTTGATTGGAAACCCCTGCGTAATGCTTTTGAAGTTCAGAGTTTTCTAGGACTAGCCGGTTACTATAGACGCTTCGTGAAAGGTTTCTTAAGGATTGCAACTCCGATGACAAAGCTACTTCAAAAATATGTTAGATTCGAGTGGATGAAGGGTGCTAGAAGAGTTTCGATCAATTGAAAACTTTGTTGACTGAAGCCCCATTGCTTGTTCAGCTAGAGTCGGGTAAAGAGTTCATTATTTTTAGTGATGCATCCTTGAATGGTTTGGGTTGTGTTTTAATGTAGGAGGGTAAGGTTGTAGCATATGCCTCGAGACAGTTAAAGCCGCACGAAAAAGACTATCCGACGCACGATCTCGAATTGGCCGCTATAGTTTTTGCTCTGAAGATATGGCGCCACTATCTATTCGGTGAAAAATGGCATGTTTATTTCGATCACAAAAGTCTAAAGTACTTAATGACTCAGAAGGATCTGAATATGAGACAATGATGATGGCTAGAATTAGTAAAAGATTATGAGCTTGTGATTGATTATCACTCGGGAAAGGCTAATGTAGTTGCTGATGCTTTAGGTGAAAATTACAATTTGTTCTACGCGAAATGAATGCGGATATAGTTATGACTGATGATGGTGTAATTATTGTAGAATTGAAAGCGAGACCATTATTCGTTCTACAGATTAGCGAAGCTCAAAAGATTGATAATGACCTATTAGCAAGGAGGAATCATTGTGGTTCGAATACTGACTCAGAATTTCAAACTGATGCTGAGGGATGCTTGCGGTTCAAAAACTGAATTTGTGTACCAAAGGATCCTGATTTGATTCGGATGATTTGTAATGAAGCTCATAATAGTAGATTATCTGTTCACCCAGGTAGCATGAAGATGTATAATGATTTAAACAACATTACTGGTGGCACGATATGAAACGAGATATTTCAGACTTTGTGTCGATGTGCTTAAAATGTCAACAACTAAAAGCCGAGCATCAGGTGCCATCGGGATTACTTCAGTCAATTATGATATCTGAGTGGAAATGGGATCGAGTCACAATGGATTTCGTTCTGGGTTACCGTTGACACCGAGCAAGAAAGATACAATTTGGGTTATTATTGATAGATTGACAAAATCGACCCATTTTAGTCCGGTACGTATGGATTTCTCACTTGACAAGTTAGCCGAAATGTACATTTCTTAGATTGTACGATTGCACTGAGTGCCTATTTCTATTGTCTCGGATAGAGATCCGAGATTTACATCGCGATTTTAGAAGAAACTGCAAGATGCTCTAGGTACTAAATTGCATTTCAATACTGCTTTTCACCCTCAGACGGATGGTCAATCTGAACGTATTATTCAAATACTCAAGGATATGTTGAGTTGTTGTGTCCTTGAGTTTGAGGGTACGTGGGAATGATACTTACCTTTAATTGAATTTACGTACAATAAAGCCTTCAATCGAGTATCAAAATGGCACCTTATGAAGCTTTGTACGATCGTAAATGTCGTACACCTTTATATTGGACCGAGCTAAGTGAAAGCAAGATACACGGGGTTGATTTAGTCAAAGAGACTGAACAGAAAGTAAAAGTGATCCGAGAAAGTTTGAAAGCAGCGTCAGATCGTTAGAAGTCATATGCGGACTTGAAACGTAAAGATATAGAGTTTCAGGTGGGTGACCGAGTATTTTTGAAAGTTTCACCGTGGAAAAAAATACTTAGATTTGGTTGCAAAGGAAAGTTGAGTCTGAGATTTATTGGACCGTACGAGATTATTGAGCGTATCGGGCCGGTTGCGTATAGGTTGATGTTGCAACCTGAATTAGAAAAGATCCATAATGTTTTTCATGTTTCGATGCTTCGACGACATCGATCCGATCTTTCTCATGTGATTAGTCCATCAGAGATTGAGATTTAGCCTGATTTGACCTATGAGGAAGAATCGATTCGTATATTGGCTCACGAAATAAAAGAATTACATAATAAGAAAATCTTGTTGGTGAAAGTATTGTGGCATAAGCTCGAAGTTGAGGAAGCAACTTGGGAGCTTAAGGATTCAATGAAAGAACACTACCCAAATTTATTCATCGGTAAGATTTTCGGTGACGAAAATTCCTTAAGGGGAGAGTTTTAACAGTCCAATTTTGGCCCTAATCAGAATGGTGGTTTTGAGACCACGAATCCGAGTCAAAAAAATATTTTAATATTATTTTCGTGTTAATTATATATGATTGAGCATGTGTTAAAATTTCGTGAGTTAATTTGACTGTTTGTGTGTTTAATTTAAGAAAAAAGACTAAATCGCATAAGTGGTAAAAGTAGCCTTTTATTTGATTGAGTGATTAGATGGATGTATTTTTATAAAGATGAGGCCTTAGGTTGTAAATTGGCCATTTAATAGGATAGTGGACGGCAACATGTATTTATATAAGGCATTTACATGTTTATTTTATATATGTTAAGTTTACTTTAATAAATAATATATTATAAGATTATAATAATAAATAAAACACAAAGTGGTTGCATGTTCATCTTCTTTAACTTTATTCAACCGAAACTAAAAAGAGAAAAAGGAAAGAAAAACACTTCAACGGTTCGGCATTCATCTAGCTTGATTTAAGGTGAGTTTTAGCTCGGTTCTTGATAATTTTTACGTTTTGGAGATCGTTGCTTCGAATATTATCCGACCCATGCTAGAATTTCTAATTTTGATGCATGTTTGATGTTCGGCCATTGATGAAAACTTGTGTTTTATAATGTTTGATGACAAAATATTAAAGATATGTTTTAGATTAACATGTTTTGTATTGGAAATTTTGATGATTTTGAGTAATTAGGATTAAATTGTGAAATTCATAAATTGAAGGGTCAAAATGTGAAATAAATGGAATGTATGGACTTGTATGAGCATGAGTAACATTCAGCCCTAAAGGAGTGTGTTCAAATTTTAAATGTTTTGTGTTTTGTGCAATAGGGATTAAATTGTAAAAATTATAAATGTCAAGGGTAAAATAGTAATTTGCCCATTTAAGTGTTTTTGGACTAAATTGAATGAAAATATGTTGAATGAGTTTAATTTGTAATTTATGTAGACCATGAACAAAAAGGATCGGGAGTGGATCGGGGAAAGACGAAGTTAATCGAATAGTCGAATAACAAAGTCCGTCGATACTCGAGGTAAGTTTTTAAGCAATTGGGTTGATTTGAATATCTATTCATAATGATGATTATAAATTTTATAGAATTATATATGGACTATATGGTAATGCCAAATGAAATAATTGATGGAAATGTGAATTTAGTTGAATGAGATATATGCATATATGAAAATGATAATTATGTGAGATATATATTTAAGTGATGGAATTGATTGAATGTGATGCATATTTGCATATTAATAGTATAGCCGAATGTGTTATTGGAAAGTGGATGTGATAAGCAAAATTGAATGTTTAAGTATATATGTGTTTGTTGAAGTGAATCACAGTTTCAAGTAAAGTACTAGGTGTATGAATTTGAATACCGAGCACTGTGTGTGCGAAATCGGTCATCTGGCACTAAGTGTGCGGAAATAACAGTAATGGCACTATGTGTGCGATACATTACAAGTAATTGGCACTATGTGTGCACTTTATCAAAGTAACGACACTAAGTGTGCGATACGTTACATGGTTTGCTCTAAGTGTGCAGGTTTGTGGATCCTCCAAGAATATCAATTAGTGAATTGTGATAAACGAAATGAAATTAAACAGGTACGTGATTAATGATAGTGTGGAAATTTAGTACTAATGTGGTAAGTTATATTTGCTTATGAAATTAAAGAAATGAGCTGTGATTATTAGTTTTTGAGTTTGTTTTGAGATGAAATAATGATGCATAGTTTAACATGAAATCTAATGAGGAATGCATGAGTATTCGGTTTTGAAACTACAAAATATGGTAGTAAACGAATGGTAATATGATCTGTACTTATGATGATGAGTTTTGTTGATGATCATGATAAATTGGTTTAATTTGTAAAATGTTAAATTGTATACTTTACAATTGCTTATAACTTATGTTAGCTTACTGTGTGTGTTTACTTGATTATTTTATCGATTTTGAAGCCTAAGTACGAGCTCGGGAATCATTGTCAAAGTCAATCACAATATCAACTATCTTTGGTACCCTTTTTTATAAATTAAACTATGAACATACATGACATGTATAGGCTAGAAATATTATGTTTGGTTTTGTAGTTGTATATATTTGTATAAGCAATGCGAAAGTGGCTTGTCCATCTTGTTAATCTTGGAACTTATATTTTGGCTTGATGATTATGTTTGGTTGTGATTTTTTATATTTGGTTTTAGTATTTATAAGTTTGGTTAATGTATAGAGTTTAAATGAAATGGAGTAAAGATGTTGTACACTAGTTAACCATATTTTGCAATGAAATAATTTTTAGTTAGCAGTAGTGATGTGATTTTGAAAATTCACCAAAAATAGGAAAATTGGAATTAGAATCTGAATAAGAGATATAATTAAAGCTTATTGTGTCTGTTGTTATATGAAAGAAACAAAGTAGGCAAAAGAATTTTATATTATGAGATATTTAAGTTTTAGTGAGACTGGTTCTAAATGACTTCGTGATCCCCTATTCTATCTTGGAAAAATTATTAAAAATTGTAAAAAAAATAATCATGGTGCATAGTTTATATGCTTAGAATCCTTACTGTATTTATTTTTTATTGGAATAAACGAGAGCATTATTTTAATTTTGTAAAATGAGATAACTGAGTTTTAGTAAAGATAGATTAGAACCATCAAACAGTGAAACAAGGGAAAACTTTAATGAATAAACTATAATAATTGGCCACACGAAAACTTTTGGAAAAATTATAGTAATAATATATATGAGTCTAGTTTCAAAGAAAATTTACGTATCTCAATTTTGAGTTTTATAACTCGAGTTATAGTCAATTTAGTCAACATGACGTAGATGGACAGTTTCAATTTTTATGCCCCAAATTAGTAGTTAAGTCTAGTAATGCCTCATGCTCGACTCCGACAACGGTCTCGGGTAAGGGGTGTTACATTTGATTGGTATCAGAGCTACGGTTTAGTCGGTTCTCGAACTAACGTAGCGCTTGTGATTCTAGCTATTCATGCCATATATATCTTATTTTGATAGTGTGATGACTTCTGACAATGAAATATGTTTTTCTCCTTTTTATATAGTAAATGAATCCTGATCCTGAGCGAGTTGTAGCTGATGATGTCGAGAGTGTGGTGCCTGCTCCTGTGTCAGGGACCGCGCCTGTTGAATCTCGACCAGTTACGAGTAATCAGGATGAGAGGGCTAAGCAAGCCTTCTATAGTATAATGAATGATTGGTTTAATCAGTATATTCGGACCAATCTGGCTGTTCAACAACCCCCGAATCAGAATACTCCACCCATAGTACGGTGGTACCCTCGATCGTTAATCCTGAGAGAATAAATAAGCATCCGGTTGTTAGAATCAGAAGATACGGGGCTCAAGAGTTTAGTGCTGAAGATGATGATGATGCTAAACGAGCTAAATTTTGGCTCGATAATACTATTCGTGTCTTCGATGAACTATCTTGTACACTTGAAGAGTGCTTGAAATGTGCCATATCTTTATTATGGAATTCTGCCTACTATTGGTGGAACACTCTCGTATCGGTTCTCCAAAGGAACGAGTTACTTGGGACTTTTTCCAGATAGAGTTTCACAAGAAATGCATCAGCCAACAATTCATAGATCTGAAACGCAAGGAATTTCTCAAGCTTAAGCAGGGTCGTATGACCGTTTCGAGTATGAATGCAAATTTTTGATACTTAGCTGATACGCTCGCGAGTGTGTTTCATCTGAGGCTACTATGTGTAGAAGATTTGAAGAAGGTTTAAACGAAGACATAAAATTACTGGTGGGTATACTTGAAATAAATGAGTTCGTGGTACTTGTTGAGCGAGCTTGTAAAGCCAAAGTTCTTGTGAAAGAAAAATGAAAGGCTGATAGTGAAGCTAGAGATTTCTGTAAGAGATTAGCGGGTAAATTTTCTCAATCGTCATCAAAGAAGTTCAAAAATGATAATTGTCGATCCAAAGCTAATACATGAATCTCAATACGAGAACGACCACCAGTGAGTTCGCAAGCTACCTCGATTGCTAGCATCGGCAATACTCGATCGAATACACTTGAGTGTCAACAGTGTGGTAGGCGACATTTTGGTGAATATTGGGGGAAGTCCAACAATCGAGCTTGCTTCGAGTGTGGTTCGCAGGATCACTTCTGTAACAGCCTGATTTAGGGGTTAGTTGAAATAGTAATCTCGAAATCACTAATTTGAGGTTTGAATTATTTTCATGTTATATTATGTGTTATAACATGTTTATAAGGATGTATGGAAATTTTGGTGCTTTAATTTTAGCGATTTCATGCTAAATCGCGAAAAAGGACTAAATCGCATAAAGTGCGAAAGTTTCATTCTATAGGCTAAAGGTACCAAATAGCCATGAGATGTTAATTGGAGGTCTTTACAGGGCAATTAGACCACCTTGAATGTGTTGGCCGGCCATGTAGACAAGGGGGACAAGAGCTTTTAATTTTGGTCAAAGTTAGTGGCTTAAATTGATGTTTTATAATAAAATAAAGAAAGGAAAAAGATATCATCTTTCCTCTCTTCTTCTCCATCGAAAGTTTCAGCAAACAAGGGGTGTTTGAAAGCTCAAAATTTCAGCAAAATTTACTCCACTCAAGTAAGTGATTTTGATGGTATTTCTTGAAGAAAATTGCACTTTTGAGATCCCTAAAGCTTAAGCTTTCTAAAGAGGGGACTATTTTGCATTATGGTAAAAATTTTAGAGATTTACCATGTGAGATTTTAAGTTGTTAGCTGAGTTTTTATGGAAGAAAATGAATGTTAATGTGATGAGAAACAACTTTTGTGAAAGGTGTAACCATGAAAACACCTAATGGGGACTACAATGCAAAAGTTGTAATTTGTTCATTAAGGCATGAAATAGATGAAATTGTGGATAGTTATAAGAGGATTAAATGTTCATCTAGGCTTTTTTAACAAGAAAATATGATAAAAATTTATTTACGAGCCTAGGGGCAAAATCATAATTTTGCCAAAGTCTAGGGGCAAAATAATCATTTTTGCCTAAAGTGTAGGTTTTTGTATATTATGATTTATAGGTGATTAAATCAGTAAATTCCATTGTTCTAGATTAAAGAAAACGTGATTCGGACCTAGAACGGGTGAAAAGAGAAATGTGGGCAAAAAGTCCTTTTCGGCCCTTACGACATCGAGGTAAGTTCATGTGCAAATGTTGTAATTACGAATATGTTAATTTAATATTCCCATATTGTATAGAATGTGTATTGACTCTATGAATGTATGAAATATCTTTTGATGATGTGTCAAGAGAATTGAATTTAATAATAATGGAAATGTATATACCATGATATGATGATAGTTAAAGTCTTGTGTAAGACCAAATTAGAATATGGTGCTGGTGTAAGGATTCGTATAAGACCATGTTGGGGACATGGCATCGATATGTTAATGTAAGTAAGACCCTATTAGGGTATAATGTTAATGTGACACTATGTGTATGAGACTCAATAGTGTTATTTAACAATTTGAGATGAATTCAGTATATGATGAACCTCTAGTGGATTATGTGTAATCGATACACCTTAGTTGTATGAGATAGATTTATTAATGCATTGTGTGGATGCGAATGAGAATCGTAGAAAGTTAAGTAAGAATAGAAATATGTGAGGATGTTCTTGGTTGAACCTTTGAAATAGAGATATACATGTGGATTACTATCCATGAATGTAAATTAATGGTGAGCTATGTACAATATCACCTTATTGATGTTAATGATGGGCTATGTGCGATATCATAAATTATATTGTTATCGATGGGCTATGTGCATTACCACCTGATTAATTAGTAATCGATGGGCTATGTGCGATACCATCAATTATATTGTTATCGGTGGGCTATTTGCGTTACCACATGATTAATTAGTAATCGATGGGCTATGTGCGATACCATCAATTATACCATCAATTGAATCTACAGATTTGAATGGGCTACCAATAGTGATATCTTCGATGTTGGCTCGACAGAATTTGAGGAAGGGTTGCGAAGCTTACTTTGCTTATGTGATCGATAGTAAAGTGACCGAAAAGAAGATAAAATCTGTACTAGTTGTATGTGAGTATTCGGATGTGATCTTAGAGGAATTACTAGGATTGCCACCTGTTCGGGAGGTAGAGTTTGGTATTGAGTTAATGCCAGGGACGACTAGGATCTCGATATCTCCGTATAGAATGGCACCGACCGAATTAAAAGAGTTGAAAGCTCAATTGCAAGAATTGACAGATAGAGGTTTTGCTCAGCCGAGTTTCTCTCCCTAGGGTGCGTCAGTTCTATTTGTGAAAAAGAAAGACGGAACTTTGAGAATGTGCATCGACTATCGACAACTCAATAAAGTGACCATAAAGAATAAATATCCGTTGCCACGTATCGATGATTTATTTGATCAGCTAAAGGGAGCTTCAATATTTTTGAAGATCGATCTGAGATCAGGTTATTATCAGTTGCGAGTTAGAGACTCAGATGTACCTAAGATTGCTTTTCGGAAGAGATACAGCCATTACGTGTTCTTAGTAATACCGTTCGGACTCAGTAATGTCCCTGCTATTTTTATGGATTGGATGAATCAGGTATTTAGACAGTATCTGGATCGATTTGTGGTTGTATTCATAGATAATATTCTGATCTATTCGCGCGACGAAATTGAGCATGCCAAACACTTGATACTTGTGTTACAGATTTTGCGTGATAAGTAGCTATACGAGAAATTTAGTAAATGTGAGTTTTGGTTACGCAAAGTTAGCTTTTTTGGGCATGTTATTTCAGCATCAAGTATCCAGGTTGATCCGAGTAATATTTCGGCTATACTTGACTGGAAACCCACGCGTAATGTTTCTAAAGTTCAGAGTTTTCTGAGACTAGCCATTTACTATAGACTCTTCGTGAAAGGTTTTCAATGATTGCAACTCCGATGACAAAGATACTTCAAAAAGATGTTAGATTCAAGTGGACGGAGAGGTGCCAGAAGAGTTTCGATCAATTGAAAACGTTGTTGACTGGAGCCCCAGTGCTTGTTCAACTAGAGTCAGGTAAAGAGTTTGTTATTTTCAGTGATGCATTCTTGAATGGTTTGAGTTGTGTTTTGATGCATGAGGGTAAGGTTGTAGCCTATGCCTCGAGACAGTTAAAGCCGTATGAAAAGAACTATGAAAAGAACTATCCAATGCACGATCTCGAATTGGCCGCTATAGTTTTTGCTCTGAAGATATGGCGCCACTATCTATTCGGTGAAAAATGTCATGTTTATTCCGATCAAAAAGTCTAAAGTACTTAATGACTCAGAAGGATCTGAATCTGAGACAATGAAGGTGGTTGGAATTATTAAAAGATTACGAGCTTGTGATTGATTATCACCCAGGAAAGGCTAATGTAGTTGCTGATGCTTTAAGTCAAAAATCAATATTTGATCTACTTGCAATGAATGCAGATATAGTTATGATTGATGATGGTGCACTTATTGTAGAATTGAAAGCGAGACCATTATTCGTTCAACAGATTAGCGAAGCTCAAAAGATTGATAATGACTTATTAGCAAGGAGGAATAATTGTGGTTCGAATACTGACTCAGAATTTCAAATTGATGTTGAGGGATGCTTGCGGTTCAAAAATCGAATATGTGTGCACAAGGATCCTGGTTTGATTCGGATGATTTGTAATGAAGCTCATAATAGTAGATTGTCTATTCACCCGAGTAGCACGAAGATGTAAAATGATTTAAAACATTACTGGTGGCACAGTATGAAAAGAGATATTTCAGACTTTGTGTCGAAGTGTTTAATATGTCAACAAGTAAAAGACGAGCATCAGGTGCCATCGGGATTACTTCAGCCGATTATGATACCTAAGTGGAAATGGGATCGAGTCACAATGGATTTTGTAGCTGGGTTACCATTGACACCGAGCAAGAAAGATGCAATCTGGGTTATTGTTGACAGATTGATGAAATTGGTCGATTTTATTCCGGTATGTATGGATTTCTCACTTGACAAGTTAGCCAAAATGTACATTTCTCAGATTGTACGATTGCACGGAGTGCCTATTTCTATTATTTTGGATAGAGATCCAAGATTTACATTGCAGTTTTGGAAGAAACTGCAAGATGCTCTAGGTACTAAATTGCATTACAGTACTACTTTTCACCCTCGACGGATGGTCAATTCGAACGTATTATTCAAATACTCGAGGATATGTTGAGATGTTGTGTCGTTGAGTTCAAGGGTACGTGGGAATGATACTTACCTTTAATTGAATTTGCGTACAATAATAGCTTTCAATCGAGTATCAAAATGGCACCTTATGAAGCTTTGTACGGTCGTAAATGTTGTACACCTTTATATTGGACTGAGCTAAGTGAAAGCAAGATACACAGGGTGGATTTAGTCAAAGAGACTGAACAGAAAGTAAAAGTGATTCGAGAAAGTTTGAAAGCAGCGTCAGATCGTCAAAAGTCATATGCGGACTTGAAACGTAAAATATAGAGTTTTAGGTGGGTGACCGAGTATTTTTGAAAGTTTCACCGTGGAAGAAAATACTTAGATTTGGTCACAAAACAAAGCTGAGTCGGAGATTTATTGGATCGTACAAGAATATTGAGCATATCGGGCCAGTTGCGTACATGTTGATGTTGCCACCTGGATTAGAAAAGATCCACAATGTTTTTCATGTTTCAATGCTTTGACGATATCGATCCGGTCCTTCTCATGTGATTAGCTCGTTAGAGATTGAGATTCAGCCTGATTTGACCTATGAGGAAGAACCGATTCGTATTTTAGCTCATGAAATAAAATAATTACGTAATAATAAAATCTCGTTCGTGAAAGTATTGTGGCATAAGGACGGAGTTGAGGAAGCAACTTGGGAGCTTAATGGTTCAATGAAAGAATGCTACCCAAATTTATTCATCAGTAAGATTTTCGGGGACGAAAATCCCTTAAAGGGGGAGAGTTGTAACAGTCCGATTTTGGCCCTAATCGGAACGATGGTTTCAGGACCACGAATTTGAGTCAAAAAATATTTTAATATTATTTTTAGTGTTAATTATATATGATTGAGCATGTGTTAAAATTTTGTGAGTTAATTTGATTGTTTGTGTGTTTAATTTAACAAAAAGGACTAAATCGCATAAGTGTAAAAGTTTCCTTTTATTTGATTGAGTGATTAGATGGATGTGTTTTTATAAAGATGAGGCCTTAAGTTGTAAATTGGCCATTTAATAGGATAGTGGACGGCAACATGTATTTATATAAGGCATTTACATGTTTATTTTATATATGTTAAGTTTACTTTAATAAATAACATATTATAAGATTATAATAATAAATAAAACATAAAGTGGTTGTATGTTCATCTTCTTTAACTTCATTCAACTGAAACTAAAAAGAAAAAAAGGAAAGAAAAACACTTCTAGGGTTCGACATCATCTATCTTGATTCAAGGTGAGTTTTAGCTCGGTTCGTGATAATATTTACATTTTTGAGATCGTTGCTTCGAATACTATCCGACCCATGCTAGAATTTCTGATTTTAATGCATGTTTGATGTTTGACCATTGATGAAAACTTGTGTTTTATAATGTTTGATGACAAAATATTAAAGATATGTTTTAGATTAACATGTTTTGTATTGGAAATTTTGATGATTTTGAGTAATTAGGATTAAATTATGAAATTCATAAATTGAAGGGTCAAAATGTGAAATAAATGGAATGTATGGACTTGTATGAGCATGAGTAACATTCGGCCCTAAAAGAGTGTGTTCAAATTTTGAGTGTTTTGTGTTTTGTGCAATAGGGATTAAATTGTAAAAATTGTAAATGTCAGGGGTAAAATAATAATTTGCCCATTTAAGTGTTTTTGGACTAAATTGAATGAAAATATGTTGATTGACTTTAATTTGTAATTTATTTAGACTAAGAACAAAAAGGATCGGGAGTGGATCGGGGAAAGGCGAAGTTAATCGAATAGTCGAATAACAAAGTCTATCGATACTCGAGGTAAGTTTTTAAGCAATTGGGTTGATTTGAATATCTATTCATAATGATGATTATAAATTTTATAGAATTATATATGGACTATATGGTAATGCCGAATGAAATAATTGATGGAAATGTGAATTTAGTTGAATGAGATATATGCATATATGAAAATGATAATTATGTGAGATATATATTTAAGTGATGGAAGTGATTGAATGTGATGCATATTTGCATATTAATAGTATAACCGAATGTGTTGTTGGAAAGTGGATGTGATAAGCAAAATTGAATGTTTAAGTATATATGTGTTTGTTGAAGTGAATCACAGTCTCAAGTAAAGTACTAGGTGTACAAATTTGAATACTGAGCACTGTGTGTGCGAAATTGGTCATCTAGCACTAAGTGTGAGGAAATAAAAGTAATGGCACTATGTGTGCGATACATAACAAGTAATTGGCACTATGTGTGCACTTTATCAAAGTAACGGCACTAAGTGTGCGATACGTTACATGGTTTGCACTAAGTGTGCGGGTTTTTGGATCCTCCAAGAATATCAACTAGTGATTTGTGATAAACGAAATGAAATTAAACAAGTATGTGATTCATGGTAGTTGGGAAATTTAGTACTAATGTGGTAAGTTATATTTGCTTATGAAATTAAAGAAATGAGCTGTGATTATTAGTTTTTGAGTTTGTTTTGAGATGAAATAATGATGCATAGTTTAACATGAAATCTAATGAGGAATGCATGAGCATTCGGTTTTGAAACTACAAAATATGGTAGTAAAGAAATGGTAATATGATCTATACTTATGATTATGAGTTTCATTGATGATCATGATAAATTGCTTTAATTTGTAAAATGTTAAATTGTATACTTTACAATTGCTTATAACTTACTAAGCTATGTTAGCTTACTGTGTGTGTTTATTTGATTATTTTATAAATTTTGATGCCTAACTACGAGCTTGGGAATCATCGTCAAAGTCAATCACACTATCAACTATCTTTTGTACCCTTTTTATAAGTTAAACTATGAACATATATGGCATGTATAGGATGGAAATATTATGTTTGGTTTTGAAGTTGTATATATTTGTATAAGCCATGTGAAAATGGCTTGTTCATCTTGTTAATATTGGAATTTGTATTTTGGCTTGATGATTATGTTTGGTTGCGATTTTGGTTGATTTGGTTTTAGTATATTTAAGTTTTGTAGCAGTCTGAATTTGACCTTAATCGGAATGGTGATTTTGAGACGACGAATCTGAGTCTGAGAAATATTTAAATGGTATATTCTGTGTTTATTTTTTGTGAATTAATTTGTGTGAAAGTTTCGTAGGAAAGTTTAATCATTTGTGTGTTTAATTTAGAAAAAGGATTTAATCGAGTAAAATGTAAAAGTTGCTAACTATAGTGAAAAGTGCTAGAATGATAATGGCTTTTTAATATGAGGTATTAAAAGGGTAAATAGCCCATTTTTAAGTTAGTGGGTGGTATTTGACAAGATTAACCTTAAGTTATATGTTATAAAATTTTTATATTATAAGGTTATAATAGTAAATAGTTAATAACATAATATATGATAAAAATAACATAGGAAAAATTGTTATCATCTTTTTAGTTCTTTTAGGCCGAATGTGTTAAGGAAGAAAATAGGTTTTCACACTTCAAATTCGGCACTTGTAAGCTCAAATCCAAGATCAAGTACAAAGAAAAACGGATTTGGATCAAGGAAAGGCGAAGGTTATCAAATAGCCGGTCTACGTGGTCCGTCGATAGTCGAGGTAAGTCCTTAAGCAAATATACGTCAAAGGATTATTTATGAATATAGTAAATGATGACATTTGGATATTTAAAGCATAAATATATGAGATGGCCGAATGCAGGGGTATTATATTGGATTGAATTTATTTTGTTTAATGTAATGTGAATAAGTATGTTCGGTTTAATATGTGAAGATAATATGAAGTATGTGAGTTGTTTGTGGCGTTGGCATTAAGAAATGTGTATTGAATGGTTAATTATGGTGATTTATTTCGAGCTTCGAGCCTAGCAGGCCTTGTGCCGGTGATTTATTTCGGGCTTTGAGCCTAGCAGGCCTTATACCGGTGATTTATTTCGGGCTTCGAGCCTAGCAGGCCTTGTGCCGGTGATCTATATCGGGCTTAATGCCTAGTAGGCCTTGTGCCGGTGATCTATATCGGGCTTAATGCCTAGTAGGCCTTGTGCCGGTGAAATATTTCGGGCTTATTTCCTAGCAGGCTAAATGCCGGCGTTTAAATCTCAGACCTTGAGTCTAGCAGGCCTAGTACCGGTGTGAGCGATTCGGGCTAAGGCCTAGCAGGTTCTATGCCGATGAGTTTCAATTTCAAATTTCGTTTATATAGTAATAAGGTCATGAACCAAATCTAGTAAGTTTAAGCTTTGAAAATGAATTTGTTAATTCGGCAACAAGGTATGTACTTTCATAATTTAATGTTATATATATGCTATGATAATGAGCAAACAAATGATGAAAGAAATGTGTTATACACTTGGTTGTGAAGTTTGTATATATAATATGCCATGTGGTTATTGGAAATTTGAAAACATGAGTGTGGTTAAATGTTCATGTAGGTATATTTATACACCTAGATATGTGATTATTTATGTATATTCGACAATTGATGTATTTGGTAAGGAATTGAAAGTTACCAAGTTAAGTAAGGTAATGATACTTTGTTATGGTGAGTTTATAAGTAAGACATGTATATTTAATGTCATGAATGGATTTATTATCATGCTTGGAGGGTTGAGCAATATAATATAATGCTTAAGACTTACTAAGCTAGTAAGCTTACTTTGTGTGTTCAATGATTTGTTTTATAGATTTTGGTCAAGCTACGGGCTCGAGAAATCGTCAGCAAAGTCAACCACACTATCATCTTTTTGGTACTCCTTTAGTTTGGTTTATTTTGGATAAAGGCATGTATAGGATGGTAAATGTCTTTGTTTGAGTTGGAAACTTTGTTATTATATGTAATATAGCCATACGAATATGGCTTATATTCTATGTTAGTTGATATGGATATGTTTTTATGATGCATGGATGATATGGATTTTATTTGGTTATATTCGGCTATAGTCTAGGTGCATATCGTAGATGTAGTTTGGTCATGGCATATATGTGTGATATGTTTAAGTATGCATTTGGCTAGTAAAGAGATGATGATGATATTTGATGATTTATGTAGGTATGTATATATATAGTAGTTAGGCGATAATCTTGTTATATGTTCGGATCAATATACCGAACCTTGAATTATATATGTACGGAACATGGTGGTTGCATTGTATGAATGTTTTTGTCCAAGGACTATTCGTGGGTTATTTGCTAAAATACATTACTAATGATGATTGAGTTGTGATTTAGGCTTCGACAATATAGTAAGTGATGTATACTTTAGGTAGTTGGTATTAGTAATATTTTGTGTAAGCATGAATCTCAAATGGTATGTGAAAACTGTAAGGTTTGATCTCAATATTTGAAACGCTGCGATATGCTTATGATTTTGGTAATAGCATGGCCGAACCTTTGAATGATTAAATAAATAAATTGCATGGTTTAGGTACATTAATGAATGTATTCGAATTTGGTGCATGATATTTGAATAATCATGTGCAAGTATAAATGGGACACTTGCTATAAGGAAATGTATGCAATATTAGTTCATAATATCAATTGTATGTTTGGTCAGGATGTAATTTGATATGCTTGTATATGCATTATAAAATTACGAATGAATATCATATTTTGTCATGTGATACATAGGGATTGCTTTGCTTGTGTCGAATTCAATTGAATGTCTACTGGGAATGGTGTTTAGTTTGGTAATACCTCATAACCTTAATTCGGCGACGGTTATGGGTTAGGGGTGTTACAAGTTTGGTTAATGTATAGAGTTTAAATGAAATGGAGAAAAGATGTTATAAACTAGTTTACCATATTTTGCAATGAAACAGTTTTTAGTTAGCAGTAGTGACGTGATTTTGAAAAATCACCAAAAATAAAATAAATGAAATTAGAAATTGAATAAGATATAGAATTAAATCTTATTGTGTCTATTTTTATATGAAAGAAACAGAGTAGGCAAAGGAATTTTATATTATGAGATATTTAAGTTTCTTGAGGCGGTTCGAATGACTTCGTGATCCCTATTACATTTTGGAAAAATTATTAAAATTGTAAAAAAAAATCATGGATCATACTTTATATTATTAGATTCCTTAATGAGTCTATTTTTATTGGAATAAACAAGAACATTATTTGAATTTTTACAATGAGATAACTGAGTTTTTGTAAAGATAGGTCGAACCATCAAACAATGAAATAGGGGAAAACTTTAATGAATAAAATGTACTAATTGGCCACATGAAAAATTTTGGAAAAATTATAGTAAGAATATATATGAGTCTAGTTTCAAGGAAAATTTACGGATCTCAATTTTGAGTTTTGTAACTCGAGTTATAGTCAATTTAGTCAACATGACGCAGATGGATAGTTTCAATTTTTATGCCCCAAATTAGTAGTTAATTCTAGTAGTGCTTCATGCTCGACTCCGGGAATGGTCTCGGGTAAGGAGTGTTACAAAACCTATTCGATTCTATTCTTCTTATTAAAATGGATTACCCTCTTATTCTTCTTTTGATTACTGATTGTTGTTTCCTTTCTTTCATGACGTCGCGGTACTAGGGATTTTAGTGGAGTGAAGGGGTGCAAGCGACTGAAGCAATCAAAACCTTTTCGTTCATCGTTTGGTTAAGGTAAAAGAATTTTCTTGATCTTTTTGAGCATAGGCTGAATATCCCAATGCAACGCCCCAAATTTTTGGCCTAGAAGAATTGGGCCTTGAGCAAAGGAACGGTTGGGAAACTGCGTATAAAAGTTTATGTGAGCTAGGAAATGACATAGTTAAATGTTTGCTCAAGTGATTGAGGGTCCTGAGAGGAGTTGGAAAAGTCCTGGGTTCAAACCTGAGCTTTAGCAAAAAATTTGGTTTTAAGTGGATAAAACCCTGGATGCTTGGATGTAGGACTTTTAAATTATTATGTTAAAAAAATGACACAAGGAAGCATGTGGTCTAGTGGTTGTGGCGTCATTAAGGTTGCAAGGGATCCTGAGTTCAAGTCTTGGCTCTTGCAATTTGTTTTGGTTTTCCTTTTAAAGGAACCTGGACTTTTACCTTTAGACCTTTTTAATTAATTGAAGATAAAGTGTGACACAAAGAGCCTATTGGTGCAGTGGTGGCGTTACAAGTGTGGCAAGGGGGTCTGAGGTTCAAGTGTTGCCATAGTATTATGATGGGTATTTATTTTGCATCTGTGACGCCTAATGTTTGTGTTGTAGTAGAATTCTGATGAGGTGGTTGTGGAATTGGTCTTGGGGGAGAGATTAAAGGGATATGGATGAAGGTTGGTGTTGGAGGAGTTTGAAAGTGGTGCAAATTGGTAGGCTGAGAGATTATAGGAGTGGATTATGGGAGGTTGAGGGGAGTGATAGCCTAATTTGGTAGCTAAAGCAGAGGAATTCGGCTAAGAGAACTCTTTGGGTGCATTTTGGGCATTTGGGTGAGAGAGTAGAAGCCAATTAGCATTTCGAGTTTTCTCCCATGTGGTGTTTCGTGCAGTATTTTTGACCATTCGGATCCTTCTCTTTTCAACTCTGTTGTCCACTTTAGCCGAAACACAAATACTAAGTGCTGAATTCTCCTTGGTAACTTTTCTTCTCTTCTTCACATTTTCTCTCTACCGAATTGGCATTCTTCTTCTCCTCTTTTGCCAATTCGAAGTAAGTTTCTTTGTTTCCTCTCTCCTCAGTTCTTTTGACTTTATCAATCATCCTCTTCTACATCTTGTGCTTGGCCGATTATCCCCTATTTCATCCTTTTTCTTTTAGTGATAGTCGAATACCTCTTTTCCCTTTTCTATCTTTTCCTTCGACTCTTTTGAGTGTCCCTCCTTGTATTTCTAAAACCGAATACTCTTTCCCTCATTTCATTCTGTTGATTCTCTACATTTTGTGTTAGCCAGACATTCCATCTCAGGGGTGTGATTATTCCATTTTGCCTCTATCATTCTCTAAACTTTCGGCTTTTGTATGGGTGTGGTGATTGTTCTTTTCTTCTAATCTGGACTCTGCGTTTTCAGTAAGTGACTTCTCGTCTAGTTCAAATTGTTCAATTGTTTGATGGTTGATAAGTGTTGGTTGGAATACAGATAACCCCTAAGGCCTATTGATAAATTTCTTGTGACGGTTTAAGTGAGTGATCCTTAATCATTTGATCAAGGCAAGTAATAAATCCTGTAACATCCTGAATTAGGGGTTGTTTGCAATTTAATCATTTTCATGTGATTGCCTGAAGAAATGCGTATGTTATGGTTGTTTGATATATTCTAGGGTCTAGTCATAACCCCGGGTTAGGTCGGACTTAGGACTGAAAATTTCTTTTAGTGCTTTAGAGGAGGAAGCAAGGTGAGATAGGGGTTAAGAGAAATTTTTGAAGGAGCATGACACAAGGAAACAGGTGATAGGGTGGCATGGGACGCTACCTAAGGGGCTAGGAAGGGTGCGACAAAGTAGGGGTTCGAGCTGCCGAGTTTGCGCATTGGGAGTTTATTTTTGCGTTATGGGAGTTGGGCTGGGAAAGCCTTAAAAATTAAATGGTAAGCTTTAAGGGCATGAAAGTTGGTTTGGTGGAGTGGCTTGGGGCGCCACTTAAGGGTCTTGGCGAATGGACTCAAGTTCGAGTCACGCTGAAGCAAAGGGTGTTTTATTTTTGCCTTTGGCGTGAGGGGAGAAAGCTGGTGGCCTATTTTTGGACTCTTAATTTGATAAGGATAAGCTTAATTTTTGCTCTTAAATTCGGCTGGAAGAGTAAGTGTTGTTGTTATTTTATATTTTATTTTTATTGAAAGAGGTGATTAAGGGATAGGATAGAAGATAAATATTGTTTTTAATTTAGTTTGAATGGGTGATAATTTAAAGATAAAAGTTATCACATTAGGGAGCAATGGCCAATTATAGGACTCTTTGGAGTAGTATTTTCAGTTTTGAAAGGTGATTAAGGAGTGTATGCCGATTTTTAGTAAAGGGAATTCTTTTTCTTCAAACCATTTGGTGCCTTGCGAAATTCATCTAAATTGTTCCTCTTTTCTTCTCAATTTGCTTGGCCGAATTCTCTCTAGTCCACAAGTGCCAAAAATTCTTCAAATCCCTTTTCTTCTTTTGTTCCTTCTTGGCCGAACTTATCACCCCCATTCTACTCAAACTTCATCTTCCAGTTGGTGTTAGCCGAATCTCTTAGGGGCTGTAGACTTTTCTCTTGTAGTTTCTCCAAGCGGCGTAGTGGTAAGTATTTCTTCTTTAAGGCAATCGGTTTGTTTCTTCTCTGTTGGGATGGCCGAATGTTTATAGGATCACAAGATGGTATTTCTTTGTTGTAGCTAAAGGCAAGGTGCATTGAGGGAGCCTTTCGTGGTTTCAATTCTACAAGGTAAGCCTATATGGTATTCGGCCATAGGCCACTTTCCATAGATTTGCTTATAGCCGATTTTAACAAAGTGACATATAGGGATTTTGACAGTTTCAGAGGATAGGAGAGGTTTTTCGGGATTTCAATTTGCTTTGGTAAGTGATAATAAAGATTCGGCCTAGGGCCATATTTTGATTATGGGTGCGATTAGTCCTTCGGGATTATTAGTTTAGCCGAATAAGGCTTTTTGATACTAACCTATAGTGGCCGAATGTAGGAGTAATACGGGAATACATTTCGGGATTTTGTGATATCGTATAGATTCGGGATTTCTTCTTAGATCTTCGGTAAAAATAGGTGTGTAAACTCTTACACACTTTATTAGCATAGACTGTTTATTATGTTGCTGTATAACCTCTCGTGTTGTAACTTTGCCTTGTGTGCATAAGCTTGGATTCCGGGTAAGTCCCCTATTACGTGATCTATGATGTATGTTTGTGAATGCCATCATATGCTGTTGAATGCTATGCTATACATAGATGCATGATATATGGGATTATGGTATTTGATTATGTGAGCATGATGATGGTGGGATTGATGAGAGGAGGGGGATGATCTCTATGGACTGTCACCAGTGGTTTTGACCACAAGATGGGTTGGCCCCATCAGTTTAATTGTAACTTCGGTCACAAGTGGTTTTGACCACACCGTTGATAAATTGTGACTAAGTCCCAGTGGTTTGGTATTACCAGTGGTTTTGACCACACATTGATAATTGTGACCTATGGTCATCAGTGGTTTTGACCACACGATGGGTTGGCCCCATCACTTGATTTGTGACTCTAGTCACTAGTGGTTTTGACCACCAGTGGTTTTGACCACACGGGGTAGTTAAAGGAGTACGGATGGTTAGTTTGGGTTGCATGTTTGCATGTTTACTAATAATTTGTGTATGAGTTGCACTTCCGGGTTGGGGATTTATACACTGAGTCTTGGTGACTCACCCCTTCCCATATTATTTTGCAGATGAGTAGATCGCAGAGATGGAGCCGGAGAGGACTCGAGGCGGCCATGCTTGTTCCTTGGAATTGGGATTTTATTTGATACAGTTCAAGTTTATTTATTTTCTAAATTTTTGATTTGGGTTGTAATAAGGCCGCTAGTTTATTATTTTGGATGTATACATAGTTGTTTTTACTTTACTTATACTATATTACAAATGAAACTATAAAATGTTAAGTGAATTGGTTAAAAGTAACATTTTCAAAATTAAGTAACTTCTACGAGTTTTCAAAGATGTTACCATCGGGTAGCAAAATTCACCAAGTCAACCATAACTTTGAAGGTTCTAAATAAAAATAAATGATCAAATGTTTTCAAAGGTTTTCAACTCAAAATCAATCCCTCCTGAGTTTTATCCAACACTGTTTTATAACCTTATCAGAATTTTCAAATTTTTCACCAGAAAATCAAAATCTTTCAAACGTTTTTACTCTGTGACATACCAGATCCGGTCAGGGCTCATGGGCCAGGTTTGGGGTGTTACATTTTTGGTATCAAAGCCAGGTTCAAAACTCGACTGTGGGGGCCCAGGGCCCAAAACATTTTTGTAGACCTTTGTGAATTATTATGGAAATGGTTTTCAGTCTGAATAGCATGGTATCGAGTCTCCGGCACCTATCCGCCCAGGTAAGTATCTCTGACTGTTCTATGAATACTTGATAGGGGTAAATGGGTAACTTGGGAACATAGGTAGAATGATAGGTACTTGAACTCTAGGACTAGTCTACCCCAACTACTACATAAGATTTAATTGCTTAATTAAACAAACCTATGTCTAAGTCGCCGAGTTAGGGTGTGGTAACCATGGTGCGCATGTCTAGGATTGGTATTCGGTGGGAGCTTGGTATTTAAGCGGTCAAGCGTGACTTACCTCCTCTCCACTCGGATCCTACCAGTGCGTAGCTTCGGTTCACCCTAACCGGGAGGACTTAATCATGGGCTAAACCCTAACTAAAACCCGAAAGGGAACTAGCCGTATTTTCATAAAAACCCTAGTTTTAAAACTCTTAAAATTCCTTTTTAATTTGTGAGAACTACTGTTTTACAACATTTTTCTGAAAAATATCCTATTTGTGGAATTACTAAAATACCCTTAAATTACAAAAATGCCCTTGGTTTATGAAATTCCCAAAATACCCACAGTTTTAATCAAAATTTCCATTACATATAAAGTGCCCAAAAACCTTAATTTGCAAAATATCGAAAATATCATGATTTTGGAAAATTACGAAATTGCCCCTAACCAACAAAATTACCAAAATGACCCTAATTTTCAAAATTTTTGCAACACTATCAACTTGGAAAACAAATTCTCAAAAAGAACCCTCAAAGTTTTGCAACATTTGGAAATACCCCGGAATCATCAAACTTTACAAAGTTACCCTGATTTATTACCAAAATGCCCCTGAGCTTCAAAATCACCAAAATACCCCAAATTTCAAAAATTTTCAAAATACCCCGGGAATTTAAAAGTGCCAAAATACTTTTTGACAAAATCATTCAAGAACTTCTATTTTTGAAAATTTACAAAAATACCCCTGTAGGTTAAAATTACGAAAATACCCCCGGGTAATGAAATGACGAAAATGATCCTACACGTTAGTTATGGTCTGTGAATGTTGTTTGTGTGATGGATGTACTTAGAACTAGGAGATAAGTCTGAAACTGGAACTATAGGTAGATTTGATTTCGAGAGAATCACTTCAAAAATTTATTTCTCATAAAATTTCTCGTGGGTAAACAGTGAACAGTATTAATGATACATAAAATTCTTAATCGATAAACGCGAACGAGAAGAATGAGTACAAGAGGTCGTGGACGTCAAATCGGCGTGGTAGTGGTAGGGGTAGGATGACCTTGTCGAGCCCGCAGGTCAGTCATGGGTCCGAAAATGTGATCTTTGGATCTACCTGACGAAAATTGAGTTTCAAGATCGGGCCGGTGGTAATGATGTAGTATCCCAAGTCGTACTACGAGTGTTGGAACAAGTTGCCGAGGCAAAGCGCAGTCTGGAGCCCATAAATCGTGGTTGAACGACTCAAGACTAACGGAGCGAAGTGTTTAGAGGAGTTTTGGAGTGGCACCCGGTCTGCGGAGTATTGGTTGAGTCAATGAGAGGATCATGGATGACTTAGATTTTATAGGTGAGGAAAAGTTGAAGGTATAATCTCTACGCTTGGGATGAGTCATATCGATGGCGACTCACCGTAAGGGATGGAGCGATGGCGGAGGATCTCACATGGGAATTCTTTAAAGCTGCCTACCAAAAGAAGTATATAGGAACTAGCTACGTGGATACACAGCAGAAGGCTTTCTTGAACCTGGTTCAGGGTAATAAGACAGTGGCAGAGTATGAGGCCGAATTTCTTCGGTTGAGTAGGTATACTCGTGGTATTGTGGGTACCGAGCATGAACGCTGTGTTAGATTCGAGGATGGGCTAAGAGATGAGCTGAGGATGATGATAGCTCTACAACAGGAACGGGAGTTCGCTGTCCTAGTGGAGAAGTCTAAGGTTGTTGAAGGGGTAAGACAGTCTGTTAGACGGAATCAGGATAGGAGTTGGAATAAGAGGAGTTTCGAATCTTCGAGGTTTTCTGGTAATCAGTAGAAGAGGATGAGGTATGGTGGGTCAAATCAAGCTGCTAGGCTTGCTGCTGCTAATCCTCAATGGCCACCACGGTGTGCTCGATGTGGGAAGTCTCACACGGGGGAGTGTTGGAATAGTAATCGGGGATGTTTCGAATGTGGATCCATGGAACATCGAGTTAGGGATTGTTCAAAAAAGGCAACTAGGCTGAGGTTAGAGGGTCAGGATCGTGCACCAAATAGAAGGGATAGCCAACAGCCACCGACAGGTCGTGGTGTAGGAAAAGGAGGTAGTGGTGCTGACAGAGGTCGTGGGGCACCAAGGGGAGGTACCGGTGGTACTGAGGCTAGGCAACCTGGTTTAGTCTATGCCGCGAGGCGTCATGAGGAGGGCAACGCACCGGACGTCATAACCGGTATGTTCTTGATCTTTGGAGTACCCTATAATACCTTAATTGATATTGGCTCAACCCACTCGTACATTGCTAGTAGCGTAGTGGAAACTCTACACTTAGACTCTGAGCTTACTTCTAGGAAGATGACTGTATTAAGCCCTCTAGGTCACTCTGTAGAAGTAAGTAAACTCTATAGGAATGTACCCCTAGAACTCCAAGGGGTTGTATTCTTGGCTGACTTGATGGAACTACTGTTTTGGGAGTTCGATCTAATCCTCGAGATGGATTGGCTAGTAAAGTATCAGGCCAGCCTGGATTGCGCAGCTAAGCGAATGGTAATAAAGACTGTGGAAGGTGATGAGGTGGTGATGATAGGTAAAAGGAGAGATTACCTATCTAATCTGGTTTCGGCATTAAAGGCGGAAAAGATGGTTAGGAAGGGTTGTGAAGCATATGTAGTGCATGTCTGTGCTTTGGAAGCTAAGGGTGCAGCTGTGAGAGATGTCCGAACTGTAAGGGATTATGTTGATGTGTTTCCAGAGGAACTTTCAGGTCTACCTCTGGACCGTGAGGTTGAATTTGGTATAGATTGTTACCTAGAACCGCGCCAGTATCTATAGCTCCGTATCGGATGGCACCGAAAGAATTGGTAGAGTTGAAGGCGCAGATCCAGGAATTGTTGGATAGAGGGTTCATCCGACCAAGTGTATCGCCTTAGGGAGCTCCAGTGCTTTTTGTCAAGAAGAAGGATGGGACAATGAGAATGTGCATAGACTATCGACAGATGAACAAGCTGACAATAAAGAATAGGTATCCTTTGCCCAGGATTGATGATTTGTTCGATCAACTCAAGGGTGCATCAGTGTTTTCTAAGATTGACCTTAGGTTAGGGTACCATCAGCTTAAGGTGAAGGAGGCTGATATCCACAAGACGGCATTCCGTACTCGGTATGGGCACTATGAGTTTCTGTTAATACCTTTTGGGTTGATGAATGCACCACCCGCATTTATGGACATGATGAACCGGGTTTTCCAACCCTATTTGGATCGATTTGTCGTGGTGTTCATAGAAGACATTTTGGTGTACTCGAAGTCAGAAGAGGAGCATGACGCACATCTTCATGTGGTGCTGTAAGTTTTAAGGGAGAAAGAGTTATACGCCAAATTCAGCAAGTGTGAGTTCTGGCTTAAGGAGGTAACTTTTCTAGGGCATGTTGTTTCAGCCGAGGGAATCAGGGTGGATCCCCGTAAGATTGAGGTAGTATTGGAATGGAAACCACCAAAGTCGATTACAGAAATTCGGAGTTTTCTGGGGTTGGCAGGATATTATAGGAGAATCATGGAAAATTTCTCCTTAATCGCAGCACCGTTAACTAAGATGTTGAGGAAAGGAGTTCTGTTTGTGTGGTGTGAGAAGCAGCAAGAGAGTTTCGACAAGCTAAAGAAGATTTTGACTGAAGCACCAGTCTTAATTGATCGAGGCGTAAAAGGAATTCTTGTGTATTGCGATGCATCGCATCTTGGTTTAAGTGTGTCTTGATGCAAGAAGGAAGGTGGTCGCTTATGCGTCACGGCGATTGAGGCCTCACGAAGCCAACTATCCGACACATGATTTGGAATTGTCTGTTGTGGTTTTTACCTTGAAGATTTGGAGGCACTATCTGTATGGGGAGAAGTCGGTAGTGTACACAGATCACAAGAGTCTAAAGTACCTCTTGACTCAAAAAGATTTAAATCTGAGGTAGCAGAGGTGGATTGAGTTGCTGAAGGACTATGACTGCTCAATCGAATACCATCCGGGTAAGGCTAACGTGGTCGCTGATACATTGAGTCGTAAGGTGGTAGTAGATTTTTGAGCAATGTTTGCTCACCTAAGTCTCTATGAGGATGGGAGTCTTCTGGCGGAATTACAAGTCAAGCTGTCTTGGATCGATGAGGTTAAAGAAAGGCAGATGACCGACAAAGCTTTGAGTACTCGGAGGTTGCAAGTACAGAATGGTGAGGTAGAAGGGTTCACTTAGGTAGTGATGGAGTGTTGTATTTTTAGGGAGAGTATGTATGCCTAAGGATGATGATTTGAGGCGTGAATCCTTAAAGAAGCTCATAGCGATCAAACGCTATGCACCCGGAAGCGACAAGATGTATCGAGATTTAAGGGAGCGATTTTGGTGGCGAGTCTTAAGCGGGAAGTAACCGAGTTAGTGGGCAAGTGTCGACATGCCGACAAGTTAATTTGAGCATCAATTGCAATCGGGTCATTATGTAGGTAAAGATCCCACAATGGAAGTGGGAGGAGATTACTATGGACTTCGTAAGTGGGCTTCCCTCACGCCCAAGAAGAAAGATCTGATTTGGGTGATAGTAGGTGGTTGACTAAGTCGGCCCATTTCATACCATGAAGGGTTGACTACTCACTTCAAAGGTTAGCCAAGCTGTATATAGCAGAGATAGTATGATTGCATGGAGTACCTGTGTCCATTATCTCAGATAGAGATCCGTGGTTCACGTCAAGATTCTGGAAGGCTTTACATCGAGTTAGGCACGGTTGAATTTTAGCACGGCTTTTCATCCATGATCAGATGGACAATCGAGAGGGTAATCCAAGTGTTGGAAGATATGTTAAGGGCGTGTTTTGGACTTCCGTGGTAGTTGGGAGGAGTACCTACCTTTGGTAGAGTTCGCTTATAACAATAGTTATCAAGTTTAGTATTGAGATGGCACCGTATGAGGTGTCAGATGGTCGAAAATGCCGTACTCCTACATGTTGGGACGGAACTAGGAGAGCGACTGATGTTGGGTCCGAGTTAGTGGCGGAGACGGAAGATAAGGTTAGAGTAATTGGGCTCGTCTTAAGGAGGCATCGGACGGTGAGAAATCCTACGCCGATCTTAAGCGCAGGATGTGGAGTATGCAATGGCGATAAGGTCTTCTGAAGGTATCACCTTGGAAGAAGGTCTTTGAGGTTTGGCCGTAAGGGCACGCTAAGCCCTAGGTTCATCGGGCCGCATACGGTGTTGAAACGTGTGGGATCGGTAGCTTACTGACTTGAGTTGCCGATGAGAATTGAGCGGATCCATGTTGTTTTCCATGTTTTGATCGAGGCGCTTATCGATCGATCCTCACACGTAGTCTTGGTTGCGAAATTGAGGTGAACTCGGACTTGTCTTTTGAGGAGAAGCCGGTACAAATTTTGGATCGAGATGTCAAGGTTTTGAGGAGGAAGTCAAGACCTTTGGTGAAAGTGCTATGGCGAAACCATGGTACGAGAGGAGGCCACATGGGACCCGAGGATGTGATCTGTGACAATACCCCCAACTCTTGATCGATCTGTAATTTGAGGCCGAAATTATTTTTAAGGGGTAGGCTGTAACATCTTGAATTAGGGGTTGTTTGCAATTTAATTATTTTCATGTGATTGCCTGAAGAAATGCGTATGTTATGGTTGTTTGATATATTCTAGGGTCTAGTCATAACCCCGGGTTAGGTCGGACTTAGGACTGAAAATTTCTTTTAGTGTTTTAGAGGAGGAAGCAAGGTGAGATAGGGGTTAAGAGAAATTTTGAAGGAGTATGACACAAGGAAACAGGTGATAGGGTGGCATGGGACGCTACCTAAGGGGCTAGGAAGGGTGCGGCAAAGCAGGGGTTCGAGCTGCTGAGTTTGCGCATTGGGAGTTTATTTTTGCGTTATGGGAGTTGGGCTCGGAAGGCCTTAAAAATTAAATGGTAAGGTTTAAGGGCATGAAAGTTGGTTTGGTGGAGTGGCTTGGGGCGCCACTTAAGGGTCTTGGCGAATGGACTCAAGTTCGAGTCACTATTTGAAGCAACGGTGTTTTATTTTGCCTTTGGCGTGAGGGGAGAAAGCTGGTGGCCTATTTTTGGACTCTTAATTTGATAAGGATAAGCTTAATTTTTGCTCTTAAATTCGGCTGGAAGAGTAAGTGTTGTTGTTATTTTATATTTTATTTTTATTTAAAGAGGTGATTAAGGGATAGGATAGAAGATAAATATTGTTTTTAATTTAGTTTGAATGGGTGATAATTTAAAGATAAAAGTTATCACATTAGGGAGCAATGGCCGATTATAGGACTCTTTGGAGTAGTATTTTCGATTTTGAAAGGTGATTAAGGAGTGTACGCCGATTTTTAGTAAAGGGAATTCTTTTTCTTCAAACCATTTGGTGCCTTGCGAAATTCATCTAAATTGTTCATCTTTTTTTCTCAATTTGCTTGGTCAATTCTCTCTAGTCCACAAGTGCAAAAATTCTTCAAATCCTTTTCTTCTTTTGTTCCTTCTTGGCGAACTTATCACCCCATTCTACTCAAACTTCATCTTCCGGTTGGTGTTAGCGAATCTCTTGGGGCTGTCGACTTTTCTCTTGTAGTTTCTCCAAGGGCGTAGTGGTAAGTATTTCTTCTTTAAGGCAATCGGTTTGTTTCTTCTCTGTTGGGATGGTAGAATGTTCATAAGATCACAAGATGGTATTTCTTTGTTGTAGCTAACGGCAAGGTGCATTGAGGGAGCCTTTCGTGGTTTCAATTCTGCAAGGTAAGCCTATATGATATTCGGCCATAAGCCACTTTCCATAGATTTGCTTATAGCCTATTTTAACAAAGTGACATATAGGGATTTCGACAGTTTCAGAGGATAGGAGAGGCTTTCCGGGATTTCAATTTGCTTTGTAAGTGATAATAAAAATTCAGCCTAGGGCCATATTTTGATTATGGGTGCGATTAGTCCTTCGGGATTATTAGTTTAGCTGAATAAAGCTTTTTGATACTAACCTATAGTGGCCGAATGTAGGAGCAATACAGGAATACATTTCGGGATTTTGTGATATCGTATAGATTCGGGATTTCTCCTTAGATCTTCGGTAAAAATAGGTGTGTAAACTCTTACACACTTTATTAGCATAGATTGTTTATTATGTTGCTGCATAACCTCTCGTGTTGTAACTTTGCCTTGTGGGCATAAGCTTGGATTCCGGGTAAGTCCCCTATTACGTGATCTATGGTGTATGTTTGTGTATGCCATCATATGTTGTTGAATGCTATGCTATACATAGATGCATGATATATGGGATTATGATATTTGATTATGTGAGCATGATGATGGTGGGATTGATGAGAGGAGGGGGATGATCTCTATGGACTGTCACCAGTGGTTTTGACCACAAGATGGGTTGGCCCCATCAGTTTAATTGTGACTTCGGTCACCAGTGGTTTTGACCACACCGTTGATAAATTGTGACTAAGTCCCAGTGGTTTGGTACCACCAGTGGTTTTGACCACACATTGATAATTGTGACCTATGGTCATCAATGGTTTTGACCACACGATGGGTTGGCCCCATCACTTGATTTGTGACTCTAGTCACCAGTGGTCTTGACCACTAGTGGTTTTGGCCACACGGGGTAGTTAAAGGAGTACGGATGGTTAGTTTGGGTTGCATGTTTGCATGTTTACTAATAATTTGTGTATGAGTTGCACTTTCGGGTTGGGGATTTATACACTGAGTCTTGGTGACTCACCCCTTCCCATATTATTTTACAGATGAGTAGATCGCGGAGATGGAGCCGGAGAGGACTCGAGGCGGCCATGCTTGTTCCTTGGAATTGGGATTTTATTTGATACAGTTCAAGTTTATTTATTTTCTAAATTTTTGATTTGGGTTGTAATAAGGCCGCTAGTTTATTATTTTGGATGTTTACATAGTTGTTTTTACTTTACTTATACTATATTACAAATGAAACTATAAAATGTTAAGTGAATCGGTTAAAAGTAACATTTTCAAAATTAAGTAACTTCTACGAGTTTTCAAAGATGTTACCATCGGGTAGAAAAATTCACCAAGTCAACCATAACTTTGAAGGTTCTAAATAAAAATAAATGATCAAATGTTTTCAAAGGTTTTCAACTCAAAATCAATCCCTCCTGAGTTTTATCCAACACTGTTTTATAACCTTATTAGAATTTTCAATTTTTTCACCAGAAAATCAAAATCTTTCAAACATTTTTACTCCGTGACATATCAGATCCGATCAGGGCTCATGGGTCGGGTTTGGGGTGTTACAAATCCTATCTTGGATAGTGGTATAGAAACGGTTTGTTTAATCCTATTGTCAAAGGACTGATGATGATTCGTGTTGGATATAGATTCTATGCTCATGGGCAACTGCGTTTTTCTCCAACAAGGTGTGTACACACACCACTACAATTGTAGATCAACAAATGTCGAAATCCCAAAATACTGAGAAGTCGAAAGGCTGAAAGTATGGCTACGACTATCACACGAGCACAAGAATGCACGTGTGGATAAGTCGACACAACGATAGAGGTCACCATGAGCATCTTGTGGTCTTAGGCTATTTTTGGGGCCAAATTAACTGGAATGGGTCGAGTGGGCCCAATGGGCCTGTGGGCCCTACGCGAGTAATTTTGTGGATGGATAGGAAATATTGAGTAGGCCATGATGTTCACATGGCCAAAGGCAATTTTGGGCTTAGTGGGCCACACTAGTGTGTGGGCCCACTTGGGCTGAATAATGGGCTTTGGGCCCAATTAAACCATTTTGACCATATATGTTATTCGTGTCGAGGCAACCTTTGGGAAGGTTATTAAATGACTAAAATACCCTAAGAAGCAAAATGACTGAAATACCCCTTTAAGGTAAATTGACCGTAATACCCCTGTAGGGTAAAATGACCGTTATGCCCTTGAAAGGCAAAATGACTAAAATGCCCCTACATGTTATATGATTGTTATTGTATGCCATTTATGGTATGTTTGCATTCATGTGATATTATGCTGTATGGGGATGGGATCATTGATTTGGAGGAAGTATATGATTTGTTAGGGTCACATGGTCACTTGATGACTGTGGATCCATCGATGCTTTCAGCCAATTATGTGATTAGCGACTCTCGCAACATTCATTAGTATAGCGGTGCTACATAAGGAGTGTAGGGATGGGTGGGTCGATTAAATCCCCACAAGAGTGCAGGGTTGGACAGGAGACGGGGTGCGGGGTTGGTTTGGGTATTCATGCATTGCATATACTGATTCTGATATTGAGATGGGCTTAGGCCCAGAGAGATGTGATATGTGACATTTGATATGGGTTAAGGCCCAAATTCCACCGTTACTATAATGGGCTTAGGCTCGGATTAATGTGATGCATGCTTTATGATCGATGAGGGTTGAACACATTGTGTTTTCGTAAACTCACCCCTCTTTTTAATTTTTCAGGTAATCCTCAGTAAGCGGTTCGACGTACTAGAGGACTCGGAGGTGGCTAACTACGAACAACTTTAAATTTTAGTATTCTATTTTACCTTACTTAAATCGCTTTCTTATTGGGTTGTAATAAGGCCTCTTTTAATTTCTAGTTTTTAATTTGGGATTTTCAGTTTATTACGTTTCCTATCTATTAAAAATAGTTCGTGGTTTTCCAAAATAATAACTGTTTTCAAAACACTACACTTTCACGACTTAATCTTTAAACATCATGTTTTCGTAAATCATTTGCTTTAAATTAAGCTTCCGCAACAATAAGGTTTTGAAGGTAATAACTTTTTAATAAACCTAGAAAGAAAATAAAATAAACTGACGTAACTAGGATTTTTCTCAAGCTTTTAATTAAGAAGGGTTTTCAATGAAATCATGGTTTTCGAAAAACACTTCAATGTGACACGCCAGATTCGGCCATGATGTTTGGGGCCAAGTTTGGGTGTTACACCCTATGTTTCTGCAAGTTTGATATTCATGGATTTAAACCACATGAATAAACAATCCTGTTTAATAAAATTTGTTTGTAATACAGATATCCGTCAAAGAGACTGTAGTCAACCTTCGTCGGTGGTATAAGTGGGCTAAGCTACATTTTTCTATCGAGGCAAGTGTTAATTTTGGTTTTAGTTAAGGGTGTAAAAGAAGGGGATTAACCCTATTGTTCAGCAACTAATGGGAAGCCTTGTATGAATTTAGGTTTTAGTACTCATGGAACTTGGAGCAGTTGTAAACAGGTGTGTGTTCACACTGTTTTGACTATAGAATGGCAAAAGTCGAAAAACTGAAAAGCTAAAAGATTGGGCTTTGAGGTCACATGGGCCTACGAATGCTCGTGTGGTCAAACAGAGCCCATGGATCACGAGCGTATGACTGTAGAGGCCTCTATGAGCATTTTCATGGGCTTAAGTCGTATTGGGACACGTTGGGCCAAAATGGGCCGTGTAGGCCCAATGGGCTCGTTGTCCCACACGGATGAAATCCACGATTTATGGCATATACTAGATTGGGGTATGTAGGTCATATAGCCATGGCGAAATCTGGGCTGAACGGGCTGCACGAGCGTGTGGGCCCAATTGGCCGAGTAATGGGCATTGGGCCCATTTGCACTGTTATGACTGTTTAGGTTACTGAAGTCGCTTGAGGTGAGTGCAGACCTCTAGAGAGGTCAATATCTGCACCGAGACCCCAAAGTAGGTAAAATGAACAAAATACGTCTAAAGCGTAAAATGACTATTTTGCCCCTAATAGATGGAAATGACCGTTATATCCCTAAGGGTAGATTAATTGATGTGTTCATGATTTATATATAACTGTTAATGAGTATGACATTCTGCATATTCGTATGATTTATGACATGATTGTAACAGTCTGGTTTAGACCCTAGTTGGAACAGTGGTTCGAGACCACAAATCTGAGGTCATAAAAAATATTTTAATGATATTTTCTGTGTGAACGATATGTGACATAGCCTGTGTGAAAATTCTGTGTGATAATTTTATCGTTTGTGTATTGAATTAAGATAAATGACTTAGTTGCATAGAGAGTAAAATACTGTGTGCTGATTTGTGAATACTTAAATGTTGTTGCCTGTTTAAGGTGGGGGCCTTATATTGTTATTGATCCATTTTTATGATAGTGGATATTTAAATGACTAAATAACCATAGTGTAAATTTTTCTTTTATGGCTAACAAAAGGGTAAATTTGGGAACGGATAAATTAGTTAATAATATGATAAAATAAAAGCAAAATGGTGCTCATCTTTGCTTCTTAGTGCCGAAAATACAAAAGAAAAGAAGGAAGAAAAGCTTTGAAAATTTTGGAAAGGGTTAAGCTTGAATTAAGGTATGTTTGAGCTCGATTTTTAATAATTTCTACATTTTCGTAATAGTTGCTTTGTACTCTACAAAACCCATGCTTGAATTTTGAGTATTGATGATGTTTTTGTGAGATGCCATTGATGCTATATTGAGCTTTGTGATGATTTTTGGTGTTAAATGAAAGATATGAGTTAGATGAACATACTTTGTTCTTGAAGTTTTGATGAATTTAGCTAATTAGGGCTAAATTGAGAAAATGGAAAGTTGAGGGACTAAATGGAAAATTTGATGAAATATTTGGACTTATATAATCCCTAGAAAGGTTCGGCCAAGCATGTGCATGTGTGGAATTTGTGAATTTGATGTTTTGTGAAAAATGGACTAAAGTGCCAAAATGTGTAAATATGAGGTCTAATTTGTAAATAGCCCTAAATATATGTGTTTGGATTGAATTGAATGAATTAGTGAATAAATGGGTTAATTTTGAATATGTTTAGATAAAAACCGAGGAAAAAGGACTTAGATCGCGGGAAAGCGAAAGTGACAGAGTAACCGTTTTCATACCGATAAACTGAATCCAAGGTAAGTCACTATGCAAATAAAAGTACTTGCATGAAATTGAAATTGTTTATATGACTAATGTTGATAAGGGATGCTTATGAGAGGATTATGCATATAAATTCCATGATAAGTTTAATATAGTAAGTAAGTCCGGATATATTACAAGTTGTTAATTTATATCTATATGATGTGGATTGAAGGACAGTCATTGAATTGGACATGTGACAAGTAGATTAAAAGAATAGGCACTAAGGGTGCGATTATGAGAAATAAATAGCACTGTGAGTGCGATGATATGAAAGCTTCGGCTTATTGAATTGGAACTGTGTGTGCGATACTGAGACAAGTAGATTAAAAGAATAAGCACTAAGTGTGCGATTATAAGAAATAAATAGCACTGTGTGTGCGATGATATGAAAGCTTTGGCTTATTGAATTGACACTGTGTGTGCGATACCGAGACAAGTAGATTAAAAGAATAGGCACTAAGTGTGCGATTATAAGAAATAAATAGCAATGTGTGTGCGATGATATGAAAGCTTAGGCTTATTGAATTGGCACTGTGTGTGCGATACCGAGACAAGTAGATTAAAAGAATAGGCACTAAGTGTGCGATTATAAGAAATAAATAGCTTGTGTAAATGCGATGATATGAAAGCTTCGGTTTATTGAATTGGCACCGTAATGCGATAACGAGACAAGTAGATTAAAAGAATAGGCACTAAGTGTGCGATTATAAGAAATAAATAGCACTGTGTGTGCGATGATATGAAAGCTTCGGCTTATTGAATTGGCACTGCGTGTGCGATACCGAGACAAGTAGATTAAAAGAATAGGCACTAAGTGTGCGATTATAAGAAATAAATAACACTGTGTGTGAGATGATCTGAAAGCTCCAGCTTATTGAATAGCTTGGAAGTTGAATAATTATGTGTTAGCTAAGATATGTATTGAACCTTTGTGGCTGATGAGTCATAAACAAGTTTTGAATGAGTGAATGAGTATTTTAGCTATGGCTAGGACATTGGTATTATACAATTGTTCTGAGTTTTCGAATATCTTATTAGATTCCTATTAGTTCAACGAGCAAGTCTGTAGTACGAATAGCAAATCTGAGCTTTGATAAGTTAAGTGAATTAATATTTGTTATAGGTATGTTGCTTATATACTAATGGTGTATATGAGGTAAGTATCCATGTGAGAATATTTTGATGTTATGTACATCAAATTGATAATATGATGTGTAAATTCTTGACTAGATAAAATAGATGCAAATATGATATGTGATTTGGAAATATGGTAAGTTATGGCTAAGCTTATAAGTTCAAGAAAGAATGAGGTGATTTTGTCATGAGAACCATATTGGTCATTCTATTAATTTGGTTATGTACAATTCATGTTAAGTTTGTTTGTATATTGATTTACTAAGCTTTGTAAAGCTTACTCTGTGTGTATGTTTTCTCTGCTTATAGGTCGTCAAAGCTCTTGAAGGCTCGGGACAAATCACGGATCGTCATCACACTACTAAAATCATTTTGGTACACTTTGAATATGTATATGGCTAGATATGGCATGTATAGGCTAGTCCTTGATATGAGATGTAAAGTGAACTTAACCATGTGATTTTGCTAGTTATGTTTTGGTAATCTGCTTAAAGGAATATGATATGTGAAGTGTTTTGGTATGATTAGTTGATATATGAAATGGTTATGAGATGGTATGTATATAGATGATTGGTGCTTGGGCATAATTGAATTTTGGTCTTGCAAATTGGTATGTTTAGATTGGTTGGTCATTTGGGTATGTGTTAGTTACTATATATATATGTTATGTGTTGGTAGGTGATGCTTGTAGGTGAGACCAAAATGGGTTGCTTGTTGGTCTTGCAAGTGACCTATTATGTCACACGGTCATAGCACACGGGCGTGCCTAGCAACCGTGGGGTAAAAGTCAGTAGCTAGCTTAAGGAGTACACGATCATGGCACGGGCATGCTTAGAGGTCGTGTGAGAAATGGCAGTATATGACTTATAGGGACACGGTCATAGCACACGGGTTGCTTGGCAGCCGTGTTGGTTTTAGCAGTATATATCCACGGAAAGGACACACGGGTGTGTCTAGTAGCCGTGGGTGAGGCACGGCCTACCCCGCGGGCGTGTATCCCTTGTATTTAGAAAATTTTTAATTTTCCATGAAATTTTGTATGTGTTTCGATTTAGTCTCGGCTCAATTTATAAGCATGTTTTAGGTCTCGATGACCTACTTAAGGGACATTATGAATGATATTGATGAATTCCATAGATGTTTTTGATTTGGCCGGTAATGCCTCTAACCTTAGCCCGGCGTCGGATATGGGTTAGGTGTGTTACATCTGGTTGGTATCAGAGCTACGATTTAGTCGATTCTTGGACTGACGTGGCGTGTCTGCGTCTAGCTATACATGCCATATATCTGAAATGTGATAGTGTGATGAATCTTGACGTATAAAATGTGATTTTTGTATAGTAATTGATCCCGAAAAAGCCATAGCTGACGACGTAGAAAGTAATGCGTTTGCTCCCATGCAAGGGACAGTGCCTTCTAATCCTAGACTGGTTACGAGTGGTCTAGAGGAAGAAGTTAAACAAGCTTTCTTCTAGATGATGAGTGAGTGGTTCACTCAATTTGTGAGAAATAACCTGACTATTTTGCAACCTCCGCCCCCGGTTAATCTCCCTCAAACATCTGATATGCTTTCGACTATGAATTTGAATCTAATAAATATGCCTCCGGTTGACAAAATTTGTAAGTATGAGGCCAGAGAGTTAAGGGCTACTAATAATGATAATACCGAGACAATCAATTCTGAAGCTTGTAATGAAAGAAAAAGATCGATGAGTGATTTTTCTCAACCTTTAACGAAGAAATATAGAGATGCAAACAATATATCAAATGCTTCAGTTGGACAAGCTAGTGGAGATCGTGTGAGACCAAATGTTAGTCTGAGAACTCAAGCTGAAATTGAATCAAATGATGGAAGTACTAAATGCAATAAACCTGAGTGTAGGCAGTGTGGAAGACGACATGTGGGAAAATGTAGGAGCAAGTATAACAATAGAGTTTGTTATAAATGTGGATCACGAAATCACTTCATTCGAGATTGCTCAGAGAAGGCGAGTGTTGGAAATGTCAGCTCCAAGCCACTTAAGTGTAAGCATTATGGTAAAAAACATCCGGGGAATTGTAGATTGAATAATCAAGCTTGCTTCAGATGTGGATCGTTAGATCATTTTATTCGAGACTGCTCAAAATCATTTAACAAGAGACTATTTAGAATCCGAGATTAGCTAATGCCCCAGAGAGAGATGGACCTTCCCAAAATACAAGAAATGTCAGTAGTAGTTAGAGGTCTAGGAACACTATTGCAAGATCTGAAGCTAGAGCGCTTGCCAGAGCGTATGCTATCCGAGCTCATGAGGAAGCTTCATCACCTGATGTTATAATGTGTACTTTTACGCTTTATGATACTTCTGTGATTGCATTGATAGACCCTGGTTTTACGCATTCATAATTATATGCATGAATTTAGTATTCAGTAAGACTTTGCCTGTAGAAACTACTGAGTTTGCTATAAAAGTATCAAAACCCTTGGGCAAAAGTGTTCGGTTGATAAAGTATGCAAGAACTGTCCGTTAATGTATCGAGATATTCGTTTCCCTGCTAATCTGATGCTTCTTCTATGTGACAAGTTTGATATTAATTTGGATAAGGATTGGTTGTCATTGCATGATACTGTTGTGAACTGTGAAAGAAAAACTATTGATTTGAGATATCCGAATATTGAAATTTTACGAGTTAAGTCTAATGATTTAGATGGATAGCCTGTTGCAATATTGATATTGAAAACTTAGAATTTTATGAAAAAGGGATATGAGGCATATTTTACTTATGTAATTGATTCAAAAATGCCTGAAAGAAAAATTCAGTCAATACCTATTGCCTGTGAGTTTTCTGATGTGTTTCCCTAAAAAGTTATCGGGTTTGCCTCCGATTCGTGAAGTTGAGCTTGGTATTGAATTGATGTTTGGTACAACACCTATTTCGGTAGCTCCGTATAATATGGCACTAACAGAGTTGAAAGAATTAAAGTTACAGTTGCAAGAGTTGATTGATAGAGGGTTTACTAGATTGAGTTGGGGTACTCCTATTCTGTTTGTGAAAAAGAAGGATGGCATGATGAGAATGTACATTGATTATCGTCAGTTGAATAAGGTGACCATAAAGAATAAATATCGTTGCCCAGAATTGATGACTTATTTGTTAAGTTAAAAGGAGTTTAACATAAATTGATTTCTGATTCAGAATCTCAGATGTGATATCGATGTTTATGTGTTATTTAGAAATAGAGTGTATATGCTGAAAAGTTTTATAAACGTATGCAACAAATATGTGATGTTTGAAAGTTGATAAAGAAATAATAGCAAAACGAGCTCAAGGTGATTCGAATTCTGATTTGATAAAGGATTCAGAACAAAAAGTGAAATTGATCCGAGGTTGTTGAAAGCAGCACCTGATCGTCAGAAGTCTTATGCGAATTTGAAACGAAAAGATATATAAGTTGAGATTGGTGACAAAGCATTTTTGAAAGTGTCTCCATCGGAGAAAATACTTCGATTTGGCCGAAAGGGCAAGCTGAGTTTGAGATTCATCGGACCGTATGAGATTATTGAACGAGTTGGGCTGGTTGTTTATAGATTGAAATTGCCATCAGAGTTAGAAAAGATCCATAATGTGTCCCATGTGTCAATGCTTCGACGGCACAGATCAGATCCATCTCATGTGATTGCTCCAACTGAGGTTGAGATTCAGTCAGCTTGTTGTATAGTGAAGAATCGATCCGAATTTTGGCACGAGAGACCAAAGAATTGAGAAATAACAAAATTTCTCTAGTGAAAGTATTATGGCACAAACACGAAATTGAAGAGGCCACGTGGGAGCCTGAGAATGTCATGAGAGAGCAACATCCACAACTATTCACTGGTAAGATTTTCGAGGACTAAAATCCCTAAGGGGGAGAGTTGTAACAGTCTGGTTTAGACCCTAGTCGGAACAGTGGTTTGAGTCCACAAATTCGAGGTCATAAAAAATATTTTAATGATATTTTCTGCGTGAATGATATGTGACATAGCCTGTGTGAAAATTCTATGTGATAATTTGATCGTTTGTGTATCGAATTAAGATAAATGACTTAATTGCATAGAGAGTAAAATGTTGTGTGGTGATTTGTGAATACTTAAATGTTGTTGCCTATTTAAGGTGGGGGCCTTATATTTTTATTGATCCATTTTTATGATAGTGGATATTTAAATGACTAAATAACCATAGTATAAATTTGTCTTTTATGGCTAACAAAAGGGTAAATTTGTGAATGGATAAATTAGTTAATAATATGATAAAATAAAAGCAAAATGGTGCTCATCTTTGCTTCTTAGTGCCGAAAATACAAAAGAAAAAAAGGAAGAAAAGCTTTGAAAATTTCGGCAAGGGTTAAGCTAGAATTAAGGTATGTTTGAGCTCGATTTTTAATAATTTCTATGTTTTCGTAATCGTTGCTTTGTACTCTACAAAACCCATGCTTGAATTTTGAGTATTGGTGATGTTTTTGTGAGATGCCATTGATGCTATATTGAGTTTTGTGATGATTTTTGGTGTTAAATGAAAGGTATGAGTTAGATGAACATACTTTGTTCTTGAAGTTTTGATGAATTTAGCTAATTAGGGCTAAATTGAGAAAATGGAAAGTTGAGGGATAAATAGAAAATTTGATAAAATATTTGGACTTATATAATCCCTAGAGAGGTTCGGCCAAGCATGTGCATGTGTGGAATTTATGAATTTGATGTTTTGTGAAAAATGGACTAAAGTGTCGAAATGTGTAAATATGAGGTCTAATTTGTAAATAGCCCTAAATATATGTGTTTGGATTGAATTGAATGAATTAGTGAATAAATGGGTTAATTCTGAATATGTTTAGATCAAGAACCGAGGAAAAAGGACTTAGATCGCGGGAAAGCGAAAGTGACAGAGTAACTATTTTCATAACGATAAACCGGATCCGAGGTAAGTCACTATGCAAATAAACGAACTTGCATGAAATTGAAATTTTTTATATGACTAATGTTGATAAGGGATGCTTATGACAGGATTATGCATATAAATTCCATGATAAGTTTAATATAATAAGTAAGTCCAGATATATTACAAGTTGTTAATTTATATCTCTGTGATGTGGATTGAAGGATAGTCATTGAATTGGACACGTGACAAGTAGATTAAAAGAATAGGCACTAAGTGTACGATTATGAGAAACAAATAGCATTGTGTGTACGATGATATGAAAGCTTCGGCATATTAAATTGGCACTGTGTGTGCGATACCGAGACAAGTAGATTAAAAGAATAGGCACTAAGTGTGCGATTATAAGAAATAAATAGCACTGTTTGTGCGATGATATGAAAGCTTGACTTATTGAATTGGCACTGTGTGTGCAATACCAAGACAAGTAGATTAAAGAATAAGCACTAAGTGTGCGATTATAAGAAATAAATAGCACTGTGTGTGCGATGATATGAAACTTAGGTTTATTGAATTGGCCTTTGTAAAATGCGATAACGAGACAAGTAGATTAAAAGAATAGGCACTAAGTGTGCGATTATAAGAAATAAATAGCAATGTGTGTGCGGTGATATGAAAGCTTGACTTATTGAATTGGCACTGTGTGTGCGATCCCGAGACAAGTAGATTAAAAGAATAGGCACTAAGTGTGTGATTATGAGAAATAAATAGCCTTGTGTGTGTGATGATATGAAAGCTTGACTTATTGAATTGGCTTTGTAAAAGCGATACCGAGACAAGTAGATTAAAAGAATAGGCACTAAGTGTGCGATTATGAGAAATAAATAGTACTGTGTGTGCGATGATATGAAAGCTTTGGCTTATTAAATTGGCACTGTGTGTGTGATACCGAGACAAGAAGATTAAAAGAATAGGCACTAAGTGTGCGATACCAAGACAAGAAGATTAAAACAATAGGTACTAAGTGTGTGATTATAAAAATAAATAGCATTGTGTGTGCGATGATATGAAAGTTTGGCTTATTGAATTGGCACTGTGTGTGCGATACCGAGACAAGTAGATTAAAGAATAGGCATTAAGTGTGCGATTATAAGAAATAAATAGCATTGTGTGTGCGATGATATGAAAGCTTAGGTTTATTGAATTGGCATTGAATGTGCGATACCGAGACAAGTAGATTAAAAGAATAGGCACTAAGTGTGCGATTATAAGAAATAAATAGCACTGTGTGTGATGATATGAAAGCTTCGGCTTATTGAATTGGCATTGTGTGTGCGATACCGAGACAAGTAGATTAAAAGAATAGGCACTAAGTGTGCGATTATGAGAAATAAATAGTACTATGTGTGCGATGATATGAAAGCTTCGGCTTATTGAATTGGCCTTTGTGTATGCGATAAGGGACAACGTAGATTAAAAGAATAGGCACTAAGTGTGTGATTATAAGAAATAAATAGCATTGTGTGTGCGATGATATGAAAGCTTGACTTATTGAATTGGCAATTGTGTATGCGATACCGAGACAAGTAGATTAAAAGAATAGGCTCTAAGTGTGCAATTATAAGAAATTAATAACACTGTGTGTGCGATGATATGAAAGCTTCGGCTTATTGAATAGCTTGGAAGTTGAATAATTATGTGTTAGCTAATATATGTATTGAACCTTTGTGGTTGATGAGTCATAAACAAGTTTTGAATGAGTGAATGAGTATTTCAGCTATGGCTGGGACATTGGTATTATACAATTGTTCTGAGTTTCCAAATATCTTATTAGATTCCTATTGGTTCAACGAGCAAGTCTGTAGTACGAATAGCAAACCCGAGCTTTGATAAGTTAAGTGAATTAATATCTGTTACAGGTATGCTACTTATATACTAATGGTGTATATGAGGTAAGTATCCATGTAAGCATATTATGATGTATGTACATTAAATTGATAATATGATGTGTAAATTCTTGACTAGATAAAATAGATGCAAATATGATATGTGATTTGGAAATATGGTAAGTTATGGCTAAGCTTATGAGTTCAAGAAAGAATGAGGTGATTTTGTCATGAGAACCATATTGGTCATTCTATTAATTTGGTTATGTACAATTCATGTTAAGTTTGTTTGTATATTGATTTACTAAGCTTTGTAAAGCTTACTCTGTGTGTATGTTTTCTCTGTTTATAGGTCGTCAAAGCTATCAAGGCTCTGGACATCACGGATCGTCATCACACTACTAAAATCATTTTGGTACACTTTGAATATGTATATGGCTAGATATGGCATGTATAGGCTAGTCCTTGATATGAGATGTAAAGTGAACTTAGCCATGTGATTTGGCTAGTTATGTTTTGGTAATATGCTTAAAGGAATATGATATGTGAAGTGTTTTGGTATGATTAGTTGATATATGAAATAGTTATGAGATGGTATGTATATAGATGATTGGTGCTTTGGCATAATTGAATTTTGGTCTTGCAAATTGGTATGTTTAGATTGGTTGGTCATTTGGGTATGTGTTAGTTGCTATATATATATGTTATGTGTTGGTAGGTGATGCTTGTAGGTGAGACCCAAATGGGTGGCTTGTTGGTCTTGCAAGTGACCTATTATGTCACACGGTCATGGCACACGGGCGTGCCTAGCAACCGTGGGGTAAAAGTCAGTAGCTAGCTTAAGGAGTACACGGTCATGGCACGGGCGTGCTTGGAGGTCGTGTGAGAAATGGCAGTATATAGGGGCACAGTCATAGGACACAGGTGTGCTTGTGTTGGTTTTGGCAGTATATATCCACGGGGAGGACACTCGGGTGTGTCTAGTAGCCGTGGGTGAGGCACGGCCTACCTCCACTGGTGTGTATCCCCTGTATTTAGAAAAGTTTTTAATTTTCCATGAAATTTTGTATGTGTTTTGATTTAGTCCCGGCTTGGTTTATAAGCATGTTTTAGGTCTCGATAACCTACTTAAGGGACATTATGAATGATATTGATGAATTCCATAGATGTTTTCGATCTGGTGGTAATGGCTCTAACCTTAGCCTGGCGTCGAATACGGGTTAGGGGTGTTACAATGACATCCTACATGGGGTTGGGATACTGTTATGGAGGAAGTATACTGTACCGGTGGCTTTGCCACATATTCTGTTATTGGCAGCTTTACTGTAATACTATTACTGGCAGCTTTACTGCGATACTATATTGGCAGCTTTGCTGTGATATTGGTGTATTGGCTGGGTGGGTCGATTTTGTATCCCCACATGGAGTGTTGGTGGTACGGAGTGGTGTGTTGGCTGGATTGGGATGGACTGCATTATTACACTGTTACTGTATTGGGCTAAAGCCCACACTATTACTGTATTGGGCTAAGACCCACACTGTACTGTTACTATATAGGGCTCAGGCCCAGACTATTATTGCATGTTTCATACTGACTGACTGGTAGGGGATTACACACTGAGTTTTCGTAAACTCACCCTTTCCTTTTTACTGTACAGGTAATCATTAGCCATAGGCGATTTGGTGCTGTGAGGGACTCGAAGGTAGCCACATGTCTGCTACTGTTTTACACTACTGTTACTTAAATTTAAAATTTATGTTAGGTTTTGTTTATGTAATAAGGCCATTTATGTTTGTTTAAATTTTTAATTGGGCTTTGCTTACTTACTTAAAACTGCTAGTTTAAGAGAAGGCGGATTTTCAAAATAATTACTGTTTCAAAGACACAAAAGTTAAATATTGGATTTTTCAAAAGCTCGCAACATTAAATCAACCTATTATAACAATAACTGATAATAATACAAACGTTTTTTACTAGATGATTTGTTAAATAACAATAATGGAGTTTTGAATTTGGAAACAACTTTTACCAACAAGTCAAATTTTCAAAAGACACTTCAATGTGACACTCCATATTTGGCCATAATGTCTAGGCCGGGTTTGGGGTGATACACACGATTTTATCCCCAGTAAACTAGTATAAGAGCCTGGTTCGATTTTTGCATTCAACCCATTCAGAGACGGCATCAACAAGGTTCGACATTGAGAGGTTCGATGGTATCATAAATTTCAATTTGTGGCAAGTTCAGATGATAACAATTCTAGTTTAGAATGACTTGAAAAAGGTGGTTACTGGGGAAAAAACTTGATAATCTAGATAGATTAGAATGTGAAGAGCTTGATGAGAAGGCCTTTTCTACAATTCAGTTGTTTATCAAAAATAGTGTAGTACAGGAGGTTTAATGGAGAAAATGACATCCACTTTGTGGAAAAGGTTAGAAACCCTTTATGTGACAAAGTCTCTAGCTAAATTAATTAGTGTTGAGATAGAGGCTATACACGTTCCGTGTGGATGAAGGTGAACTCCTTAGAGGCTACATCAGTCAATTTATTACTCTTTTGAATGATTTAAAGACGTTGAGGTTCAGATTGATGATGAAGATCAAACTATGCTATTATTTTTCTCTTTACCCTTTTCATCCAAGTCTTTTAGGGTGACCTTGATTTATGGTAGAGATAAACTCTCGTTTAAGGATGTGAATGGCCACTTGTTGAGCAAAGAAAAATTTGACAATGAGTTTGATTCAAATAGAAAATCAGATAGGCAAGCCTCGATTTTGATAGCATCAAGGAATTGAGACAAGAAATGTTGATACTATAAGAAGTTAAGTCACATTAAGGCAAATTGTTTCAAACTAAAAAATAAGAAGGTTATTGGAAGCAACAAAAAATAACTAATTGATGCTAATCTGGCTGATGACAAGGGTGATGATTGGTTATTAGTGTCTACGATCGAAAGGTCTAAGTTTACATCCGAGTGGATCCTGGTTTCGGGGTGTTTTTTCTACATGTGTCCCAATAGGGACTAGTTAACCACATACAATTTAGTTAAAGGTGGAGTTGTACATTTGGGGAATGGCTAATCCAGTAAGATAATCGGTGAAGGTATCATTCAGATCAGGATGCATGACAAAACAATCAAGACACTGTCAGATGTCAGGTAGTACTTGATTTAAGGAAGAATCTCATCTCCTTAACTATGTTAAACTTGAAAGGTTGTACAATTAACATCGAGTCAAGCAACAATAAAATGTCTTGTGGGGCTCTCGTTCTAATGAAAAGTTGAAATTCTGGCAGTTTATATGTTCTTCAAGTTTCAACAATGACTCGCAAAAAAGCAAGTCCCTTATCTATTAAGGAGTTGGAGTTGACTCATTTGGAGTAGAGGCAATTTGGTCATAGGAGGGAAAAAGGTATAACCGTTTTGAATAAGAGAAGTTCTCATTTGGGTGTAGGATTTGGAAAGATAGTGCACTGTGTTTGTGGAAAACAGGCCTAAGTCAATTTGGATTTGACAGTACACAAGTCGAAGACTAGAAGTATTCTAGTTTTAAAGTTCAAGCATGGCTTGGACTCAATTAATGTCACGTCCCATATCTTGATTCAAATTCTATTAGTTCATGAATAAGGAACTAATCTAGCATAGTGGTTAAGAGCATAATGAATACCCATTAGGTACTATGGTCAATTCCCTAGTCCCTCATATATATATTTTTTAATTTTTGGCATTAAAATCTTTAGTCAACACCCTTTAGCCGTCCCCCTAAGTTGCCATTTGGGAAAGATTCATGCCTTCATTAGTTTGCTCCCCTTTCATTCTTTAGACCAATTTTGCTCCCATTGTTCCTCACCTTCTTTTACTTCCCCTTAAGATACTTATTTTCATTTTTTTCTTTCCCTCTTTGACCTTGTTGTCCAATGCACCGAGACAAATAAAAATAATTTTTTTTCTTTTCTCATCCATTCTATCCTCTCAATTCTGTTATCCTCCCTTTCAAGCCACCATTCTTTCACTTTTTTGCCACCAAATCTATAACACCTAGACTTGGCCGGTCTTGAGTCTCGGTGAATAGCTTGAAGGAAATCTGATTTGCGTGATCCTATCCACTCAATTTATATTCCCGGTGCACTCATAGGGTGCTTAGGCAATGATAATATTTAAAGCAAGTGATATTATCTGAGTGGTGTGAGTATATGTGTAGAAGGGTAGATTGGTAGAGATATCAAGGGTTCTTATGAATGTTGCCAAAATTATGGTACGCCTAGTTTGTCTAGCTAATGTATAAGTTACATACCAATGAGATAGTTAGGAATGAACGATGGTTCAAGTCAAAGATATGAAAAGATTTTTGGATTCTTATATACATTTCTCCACAGCTGCAAGCCACTAATAAGAGCAGTTCTGAAAATTAGTGACACATGTTGACTCCACTAAGAGAAAATGGGTTATATATATAGGATTCTATATGTAGAAAGAGTTATCTTCTTCCTTCTTGTGAAAACACCATAACTGACTTACTTTGAACGAATCGAGGATTTGTCCTGATAAGCTAAACTAAGGATAGAAGTTCTTGTCGATAATGTTGAAAGCTGTCGGTAAGTATCTCGGAGTTTCATATAGCCCTTGAGAGAGTAAGTCTGTGAGAATAAGGAAGTGAAGAAGTAAAGGCCTTGCATAGTGATTATTTGGGTCTCTAATGATGATAAAGGTAGTACGATTAGGTTTTAAATGACTATCTTATACTGTCTAAGTAGTGGATGTTACAGTTTCTGGACTTGATGTCAAGATCTGGAGATTAAGTCGCTGTTCATGGTTGATAGGTGAGTCCCTAGGTGACTCTTTCATGTGTGTTATACATTTTAGAAACACCTGTGAAAAGGAAATAAAAATATGAAATATCAATGGGAAAAATATGATTCATGAACTTGTGTGTATGGATTGCATGAAGTCTGATGGTCCAAGTTTGAAATATGTGTCTTGCTGTCAAAGGATGCTTGTGTCTGAATGATTCTAATGTGTATGTGTGTTTGATAAGCATGAAAATGTCTGTTATGAGTGAGTCAATGTATGATGAGTTTATGTCTATCTCTAGAGTCGTATAAAGGGGTCATTCGGGACTATAAACATGAATCTTTAAAAGAAAAAGTCCATGGCCATAGCCATGGCACTAAAGGACCATATCGTGTAAGACCATGGCTGAGCTGTGGCATCATATGGACAATTTAAAAGAAGATTATTAACGAACGTGGTTCTTTGTGTGTCCTAGATTATGAGGGGCAAACCTTACAAAATTTGAGTCTAGACAAATCTCTGTCCTTTAAAACACCAGTGAAGGAAGCCTTTTATGGTGATCTCTATCAAAGGAATCCTTTATGGTAATCTTTGTTTAAGGGAACCTTCGTGGCTATCTCTGAAAGGGAAACGTCTTTGTGGAGTATTCTACAGAAGGGCCTTTATGGCTATCATAAGAAAAGAACGCCCTTATTGTGGGTTTTGAAAGAATGGTATGTCTGGTTAACACTGAAGGAATAATTAGATAAAGAACTCTGAAGTAAAGGTTCCATCTAAAATATTATGGCACATCTCGTGAAGTCTGAAGAATGGCTTTCGTGATGGCTATTTGAAAGGAATGCCTCGGCGGAGGACCTTGAATGAAAAAAAAAAGAAATCTTTGGCTAACTCTGAAAGAGTAGTAAGTATGGTAATGCCTGAAAGAACGACGTATATGGTACTTTGGAAATTTAATGTGTATGGAAAGCCTAAAATAAAGGCTCTAATTGGAATGTTAGGGCGAACTTTGTATAGAAACACAATTTGAATAATGAAGCTAGAACACGTACGAGTACATGACAAATATGGGATATGTGCCAAAGGAATGTATAGATTAAAAATATCATATTTGTATAGTCCATTGAAAAAGATATGGTTAAGGAGTCATGAAAGAGTAGGGCAAAGAATATGAATGAGGTTTGAAAGGCAAGTTATGATCTCAATGCGAGGTGTGACAATTGGGGTATAATGACTAAAATGTTAGAATCATATTCACAAGATCCAAGTTGGGAGATGAGAACAAGGAGATAGATGATGAGATCTCAAATAAAATTTAGGTAAAGAGGGTTTACTCACTAAGTTCCATTGAACTTACCTTTGTGTTTCTATGTCACATATAAGTTGATTGAGACTACGGCAGAAGGCACAAAACTAAGGCTACGCCTAAGGAGGGGGCGTGTTGTGCTCTTATGCATACAAAATGAGATTGGCAGTGCATTTTAGTTTTATAGGAAAATGTAAACATACCATAAGAAATAATTCATAGATCCTTATGACATGTACAAAATGATCTGGTAGTGTAACATAGTCAAGGAATATTATTTGAGGGTAGAGTGTTATAATTGAGTGATGTTAATCACTCGTAAGTCCTTGTAATTGTAAAGTTTACCACAATGATTGTAACCATCTATAGTACATTAACTTGTAAGTTGGCTGGTATAGTATTGCTAAAAAGTTTAGATATTCTATTTAAGTTTCAGTCTGCATTAGAGTGGTAACACTCGAAATTCAGATCCAGTGAATTGTGTCGGGTTGAGGGCGTTACAAAATCACCACTGTCGACCACCACCTCAACACTAAACCACCACTACTACATCACCACCTCCTCTACCTCTTCCTTTCCTTGCCGTCGCCTCACTACTACCGTACCATCGTCGCACTGCCACTGTCTTCTTCCATCTCTTTTTTTCCTCTGTTTCTCCTCCTCTACTCATCTCTTTGGTTGTAAATGAATTATATCCATCTTAACATCTATGTTTTCGATTAGAAAAGAATTATTTTCATCCTTTCTCTAATCTATTTCTTTTTATTTTGTTTCTTTAGTCACCATCCTTCCTCCATAACCGAGCCACCGTTGAATTATAGATTTTCCTATCTCGTTAGTAAAAAGTGCAAGTGATATTAAATTTTTAAGTTTCGATTTTAATTTTTGATTACAAATTATTGTGGTGGCTGAATATATGTATATTAATTCTAATCATGAGTTATTTTGGATTGAAGGATCGTTATAAGAACATTTCACTTATGTGTAATTAAGGGTGTAAACTTTACCTAATCGTAAAACGTAAGTATTTTTGAAATGATCAATTTGTATGTAGATCACACATGGTTAGACTTATTACCATGATAACTAAAAATATTAATAAAATATTAATATTCAGATCTGGATCATTATTAGAGGTGTGTCTTTTGTTAAATATTTATTTATTAAAGAGTGAAGTTTACATAAGTAATTAAACATGGGCTTAAATTTGTGATGGGTTGAATACGCCAATATAATATTCAAATAAGCTAAGGTATTTTCCATAACTTCCAATGTTTTGTTAAATTGTTCGTTGATTGATGAAATTTGTGTATGTTCGACACTCATGGTATGTGATTTAATGGCACGATTTGATTAAAAAAATATGATATCATGGTGAAATTATGTGAACATTGTATTCTATTTTGATAAGCATGAAAACTAAACCATGCCTACTATTTCTATTAATATCCGATTTACATATTAAGCATGCCCATTATATTGTTTCCGTAATAAAATCTAATCCACATGTTAAACATGCCAAATGAAAATTTCTATTTATGTATGTCATATTAGGACGATATTGAATGGAGGAAGATTCTAACAGTTTAATGATCTGTACATTCTGATGGTTTTACCACATTTTTGGCAGTATAACTGCAGTTATGGTGGCTTTTCACAAATATCTGTATCTGGCAGCTTGTTTGCACTATCTGGTGGCTTGTCCACAACTTTGGTGTGTTATTGGATCGATGAGTTCTGAGGAACTCTTTATAGTGTGTAGCGGAGTTGGGTTGGAACGTTTTCTGAAAACTCTACACTAATTTCTAAAATACCATAATCATGCATATTGCTATTTGTGTAATTGAATTGTTTATATAATTTCTACTATTTTTATGAAATGCTCGCCTTAATTTCTATTGCTACTTAATTTAGTACTCACTTCGGGCTTAAATAGCTCACTCTATAATTTTTCGACATTTCATACAACCCCAAGGTTAAGACATGGATGTAGCCCCAAACCCTACCAAACGTTATCAAAATCCACCTAGTCCACTTTTTCATTGCATGGCCACCTCTCATACACTATCTGGTGGCTTGTCCACAACTTTGGTGTGTTATTGGATCGATGAGTTCTAAGGAACTCTTTATAGTGTGTAGCGGAGTTGGGTTGGAACGTTTTCTGAAAACTCTACACTAATTTCTAAAATACTCTGCATTTACATAATCATGCATATTGCTATTTGTGTAATTGAATTGTTTATATAATTTCTACTATTTTTATGAAATGCTCGACTTAATTTCTATTGCTACTTAATTTAGTACTCACACTGGGCTTAAATAGCTCACTCCATAATTATCTAACATTTCATACAACCCCCAAGGTTAAGACATGGATGTAGCCGTTGGAAGTGTAACACCCCAAACCCGGCCCAAACGTTATGATCGAATTTGGTATGCTACAGAGAAAACATTTTTGAAAAATCCCTTTAAGCCGATTTAAATTTTTGATAAAAGATATTGTTTTGGTTTAAAACAGTTGAGGTGTTATGAAGAAAACATTACTTAGTGTTGTTTAATAATATATTAGGTCGGGTTGTTCTGATTCAAGTGTACAGATGGCACAATAAAACATTTTGCGTATTAATTTGAGAAAACATGTGTACCATTTTAATATCATAAAGTAGTTTAAGCAAATTATCAAAACATGTAAAATAATCCAAGTGCAATATTAGGAGGCCTTATTACAACTTAGACAAAAATAAACCCATAATAAAATAAAATAGTTCAAAATCCACCTAGTCCACTTTTTCATTGCATGGCCACCTCGAGTTCATCCGGCTCCTTATCCATGACTCACGAGTCACGAAAATGTTAAAGGAAAATGTGAGTCATCAAGACCCAATGTGTACCCTTTTTCCGGTTTAATGCAACAACATACACAATTTATAACAATTTAACATGCACTAAATCATGCACCCAACCTAGCCATCCAAACGCCTTTCTCTACCCGTGTGGTACCAAACCACTGGTGGTGCCAAACCACCGGTGACGTATAGTCACGATATTCATCAACATTGTGGTGCCAAACCCTTTGGTGACGATATAGTCACAAATCAAGTGATGGGGCCAACCCATCTTGTGATACTAAATCATGGCGTCAATCCCATATCTCAAAGTGGGGCCAACCCACGGTGGTGTTAAGCCACGGGGACGAGATGCTATGAGGTGCCAAACCTCCGGAGGTGCCAAACCTCCGGTGATCAGAGACACAATGTGGTACCAAACCCCACGGTGTCCGTCGACACGAATATCACTTCCCCTCCACTCATTTAATCCCACATCAATCAAAAATATATAATTAACAATTATCATGCCAATAGATTTATTTAACAACATCCAACAGATCTATCATGAGCCATATATTATAAGCCACATATACCAAATATGCCATGCTTCCCAAAAGCATCAAAAGAAAGCTCATAGCAACAAAGACTTACCGAATCCTTGTTTATACCATGATGGTATTACATCCGAATCTACACAAACCGATTAAGCATACATATAACACTTAGCATATTAAAGTTATAAGGTGTGCATGTACACACCTAAAATTAACGTAAAGCCTTAAATCCGGAATAACCAATCGGCCACCCACAATATCCTTGCCCTATATTGACCAACTACAAGGTTAGTGCCATGGCCTATTCGCCAAACCAAATTAATTGCAAAAGGGTTCCTTGTGAACCGAAACCTTACCAAATGCCTTTGAGTACAAGCCACCACACTCCAAGCGCTTACATTTCCCTAAATCGGCAATCACATGTTAATAGTCTTGACTTAAACGAATACTAAAGAGATTAAACTACTAACACATTCTTACCACCACTTACCAACCAATCAATCAAAGGTGGCGGCTTCACTAGATTGCTTCCATCACCTCGAAGGCCCTACAACAAACCGATTCCAAATCGATCGATTCACACTTGCAATCCAATACCAAATCAGCTCTTACCCATTTAGAAGTTGACAAGAACAAGAGAACCAAAGAAAAGGCATTCTGCCTTGGACACTCACCTTGGAATTGATTGGAGGAAAAAGTAGAAGAGGCACCATTGCTAAAATATTCGGTCAAGGCTACACAAAATAGAAGAAGAGAGTTTCGGCACACCCAAAGGAGTATATTCGGCTAATAAAGAAAATATTTAGAAGAAAGGGAAATAGGGGCTTCGATTTTGAGAAGAAAAGAAAAGAAATAGATGGAAGATGATGGTGTAGGAGATTCGGCCAAAGTCTAGAAAAAAAATTGTTTTTGGTTTTGATAAAGGTTGAAAAGAGAGTGAAAAAGAATTGATCAATAGAAGAAAAAGAGGAATGGGAGAAATGAGATTCGGTCAACACTAATTTTTACCAAAGAAGAAAATGCACAAAATACAAAAAATGTAGTTTGGTTCAAAAGGACAAATGAAAGAAAGAAAGTGGTATTTATTTCAAACAAAATGAAGCTAACATCAAAAGAAATTTTGCACCAAAAGTACCCTAGACATTCGGCCAAAGGTGAGAGCTTTTGGAAAGGGAAAACAAAATGTAAAAAGATGTTCAAAAGAAGGAATTGGCCAACTATTTACCCCCCAACCCACCTAACAACAATCGGCCATCCCCCTTTCCCACACATGCCGTCCACATTCAACCACTAAAGGCCTAGGAAAACTTTCCAAAACATCCACCACCCTTCATGCCTTTTTCCCCTCATCATACCATAAACTCAAGATTCTTATCCCCAATATCAAGCTTTCCTTAAACATATATTCAACTTACCAAAATAAATAGTCCAACCTATCATAAATAAGTTTGACCGTCCATCAATGCTAGATCACAAAAATAAACCTTCAAAATGCTAAACATGCTACTCGAACCTCTAAGCTCAAGCCACCTTTCAAGCTCCTTAACCAACTTGCCACTTACTCCTTTTATGCTTTAATTAACACTTAAATTAACTTAAGTGCTAAGCTCACTTAATCCACTTCATTAAATAAACCATACTAAAAATTATTCTACTAAACCGAGCCTACTCAAGACCCCTAATTAAGTCTTATAACACCACGAATAATATCACAGCAATTCAAACACAAGAAAAATAATTAAATCACAAATAACCCCTATTTTAGGATGTTACAGTTCTACCCCCTTTAAAAATAATTTCGACCTCGAAATTACCTGATCAAAAGAGATGGGGTATTATTTGCGACCACATCCTCGGGTTCCCACGTCGCTTCCTCCGTACCATGGTTTCGCCATAGCACTTTCACCAAAGGTCTTGACTTCCTACGTAAAACCTTGACATCACGATCTAAGATTTGAGGCTGGCTCCTCCTCGAAAGATAGGTGCCGAGTTAACCTCAATCTCGCCCTTGGCAAGGCGTGTGATGGATCGGACCGATACCGTCTAAGCATTGACACATGGAAGACATCATGAATCGACTCAAGTGCATCGGCATTTCGGTGATAAGCTACCGGTCCCACTCGCTTTAACACTGTATATGGCCCGATGAACCTAGAGCTTAGCTTCCCTTTTTTCCCAAATCGCAACACCTTCTTCCAAGGCGACACCTTCAAAAAATTTATCTCCACACATATTCCATTTCCTTGCGCTTGAGATCGGCATAGGACTTACGCCTATCAAGCGCTTCCTTGAGACGAGCCGAATTACCTTAACTTTGTCCTCGGTTTGATCACCAACTCCGGACCCAAAACATGTCGTTCACCCAACTCTGTCCAACATGTAGGAGTACGGCATTTTCGTCCATACAGTGCTTCATATGGAACCATCTGAATGCTTGCTTGATAACTATTGTTATAAGCAAATTTCGCCAATGGTAGATACTCCTCCCAACTACCATAGAAATCCAAAACACAACCTCTCAGCATATCCTCTAAAATCTGTATCACTCTTTCCGATTGTACATCCAATTTGCGGGTGAAAAGGCATCTTTGAAGTCCAATCTCGTTTCAAGGCTTGATGCAAGGCTCTCCAAAACCTTGACATAAACCTCGGATCCCTATCAAGAGATAATCGATCTTGGCACACCATGCAATCTCACTATCTCGGCTACATATAACTTTGCTAGCTTCAGGCGAATAATCTACCCTTACTGGGTATGAAATGCGGCGACTTAGTTAGTCGATCCACAATCACCCAAAGCTGAGTTCTTCTTGCTAGGAGTGAGGGTAATCCACCGACAAAGTCCATAGTGATCCTCTCCCATTTCCACTTTGAGGATCTTCACCGGTTGGAGCAACCCGATGGTGGCGATGTTCGGCTTTAACTGGCGACACATGAGACACTTTCCACAATTGATTACCTCATGCTTCAACCTGAGGCCACGTAATTGTTTCGCAAATCTCCATACATCTTGCTACCTTGGGATGCATAAGCGTATGGGTGCTATGCATCTTAGAGAATCTTCCGCCTCAATTCCACATCTTTTGGCATACAAGCTCACCCTTGAAAACATAGCACTCCTCACCGGACAAATTGTACCTTCCAAACCACCTTCTTGAACTTGCAACCTCCTCGCATTCAAGCTGTCATCCACCAAGCTGCTTTCCTTAATCTCCTTGATCCAAGTCGGTTTAACTTGCGATTACGCCAAAAGACTTCCATCGTCGTATAGATCGAGGTGAGCAAACATCGCTCTTAAGTCCGTCACGACCTTAGGCTCAACGTCGACCACCACATTAGCCTTACGGATGGTACTCAATTGAGCAGTCATAGTCCTTTAACAATTCAATCCACCGACGCTGCCTCAAATTCAAATCCTTCTAAGACAAGAGATACCTCAGACTTTTATGATCCGTGTAGACTATCGACTTCTCCCCATACAAGTAATGCCTCCATATCTTCAAAGCGAAGGCTATAGCCGCTAACTCCAAGTCGTGCGTTGGATAGTTAACCTCATGCGGTCTTAGCTGACGGGACGCATAGGCCACTACCTTCCCTTCTTGCATCAATACACATCCCAAACCAGTATGGAATGCATCACAGTAAACCGTAAACAACTTTCACGCCTCGGGCATGCGAACCGAGCTTAGTCGAATCTTCCTTAGCTTGTCAAAACTTTCTTGTTGCTTCTCCGTCCACACAAATGGAATTCCCTTTCTTAATAACTTAGTCAACGGCGCTGCGATTAAAGAGAATCCTTCCACAAACCTCCGATAGTACCCTGCCAGACCTAGAAAACTTTAAATTTCTTCCACCGACCTAGGCGTTTCAGTCCAACACCGCTTCGATCTTGCGAGGATCTACTCTAATCCCTTCTGCTGACACTACGTGACCTAAGAAAGCCACCTCTCTAAGCCAAAATTCGCACTTACTGAATTTGGCATATAACTACTTCTCCCTCAGTACTTGTAGAACTATACGCAGATGCATGTCATGTTCCTCCTCCGTCTTTGAGTAAACCAATATGTCGTCTATGAACACCATGACAAATTGATCCAAGTACTGCTGAAACACCCTATTCATTAAGTCCATGAATGCTGCCGGTGCATTGGTCAACCCAAAGGGCATCACCAAAAACTCGTAATGCCCATACCTTGTACGGAATGCCGTCTTGTGCACATCAACCTCCTTCACCTTGAGTTGATGATATCCCAACCTAAGATCTATCTTCGAGAACACCGATGCACCCTTCAGTTGGTCAAACAAGTCATCAATCTGAGGCAACAGATACCTATTCTTGATCGTTAACTTGTTCAATTGGCAGTAGTCGATACACATCCGTATTGAACCATCCTTCTTCTTGACAAACAGCACAGGTGCTCCCCACGGAGATATACTTGGTTGGATAAATCCTCGATCCAAGAGCTCCTAAATTTGAGCCTTCAGTTCCACCAATTCCTCTGGTGCCATTCGGTACGGTGCTATAGACACAGGTGTCATTCAGGGTAACAAGTCTATACCGAATTCAACTTCCCGATCTGGAGGCAGACCCGGAAGTTCCTCTGGAAATGCATCAGTGAATTCCCCTACTGTTCGGACCTTCTCAACTGCTGACTCCTTAGCCTCCAAAGCACAATTTCGAACCAAAAATGCTTCGCAGCCTTTCTTGACCATCTTCTCAGCCTTCAACGCAGACACTACATTGGATAGGTAATCTCTTCTATTACCTATCATGACTACTTCACCACCTTGACCATCTTAAAACCATAAACTTAGCGGCTGACAATCCAACCTTGCCTGATACTTAACCAACCAGTCCATTCCAAGAATCAAATCGAACTCCCCAAACGGCAGTTCCATCAGATCAGCCACAAACACGACCCCTTGGAGTTCTAGGGGTACATCTCTATATAGCTTGTTAACAACTATAGAGTGTCCTAGAGGGCTAATTACAGTCATCTCCCTAGAAATAGTCTCGAAGTCTAAATTCATAGTCTCTACCACACTACTAGCAACGTATGAATGCGTCAAACCTACATCAATTAATGCAACATATGGAAGACCAAAAATTAGAAACGTATCGGTTATGACGTCCAGTGCATCACCTTCCTCTCGACGTCTTACTGCATAGACTAAACTAGGCTGCCTTGCTTCTATACTGCCTGCACCTCTGCCCGAAATTCTGCGACCTCAATTTGAACCATTTTCTCCTCTACCATTACCACGACCCCTCTGTGGTGGTCCTACATTTCTAACCTGAGCACGGTTCTGACCCTCTGGCTGATTCTTTGCCAACTTCCGTGGACAATCCCTCACACGGTGATCCAAAGATCCACATTCAAAGCATCCCCTTTCACCAGTCCAACAACCTCCCCAATGTGACTTCCCACATCGGTTGCACTGAGTTGGTCTCGATTAGTAGCCATGGGCCTTCTGCTGATTGGCCCATCCCGCCTAGCCCTCTTACGGCGTTACTACCGATCCAGACGATCCAAAGCCTCTTTTACCTTGTTTCTATCATAATTACATCTCACGGACGCCTTGACCCCTTCGGCTACTTTAGCCTTTTCCACCAAAAAACAAACTCACGCTCTGTTGTGGAGCAATCAGCGACCTCAAGTTATCCTCGGTCCGTCTTCAGCGGACACCGATCATGCTCCGTTGACACAATTCCACGAGCATAGCGGCTTAGCCTCAAAATTCCGCTTCATATTACGACACGATCTTATTTTCTTGTACCAACCCGGAAAAGCTTTCCTCGTGCATCAATGTAGCTAGTGCCCACATAATTCTTCTGATAAGCAGTTTTGAAATATTCCCAAGTAAGGTCATCCACCGTAGTACCATCTCGAACCGTGAGCCACCATCGATATGACTCATCCTTGAGAAGCGACACCGCCCCTTTCAGTTTTTCCTCATTCATCAGATCTATCTCATCCATGATTCTTTCGGTCGATTCCAGCCAATACTCAGCTGTATTAGGCGCTACACCGGACACACCTCAGAAAAATTCAGCTCCGTTAGCTTGAAGTCTCCCAGGTACCGACTTCTGAGCTCCTCCGCCTCCACCCATTCCAGCTACCCTTTCCAGAACCCGCAGCATCGCTTGTGACACTGCGTCATCACCTATCTGATCCTGCTCCCCAGCTCCAAAGGTTGGGGGTGGTGGTGGCGATCGTACCTCATTCTCGATTCTCGACCGACAGCGAGGTTCGACATGATCATCTGCCTTTCCGGTCCACGACGGCCACGTCCTCTAGAGCTCATTCTAACTATCGCACTTTAATCTGATTAGGAGATTTTTATGAATTAGTAACTGTTTCACTTGGTTACTCGCGAAGAAATTTTATGAAAAGAGTTTAATAGAGATTCTTTCGAGCAATCAAGTTTTAAGTCCTCTATCCTAGTTCACACAGAAAACACATCCATTCCCTAATGCCTTTCATACCTATTCACTCATCGGACTTTTCTGTCCGTTTCTATCCCAGGTGTATTTTGGTAATTTTGTCAATCAGGGGAAATTTTTGTAAATTCCAAAAGTCAGGGTATTATTTTGAAATACAAAATTTTCGCGTACTTATGCAAAATAAAAATTTAATCAAAATCGGAGTAATACGATAATTTTAAAAACCAAGGGCATTTTCATAATTTTGCCACTAAGGGCATTTCGGTAATTTTGGTAAGTTGAAGAATATTTTGAAAATTTTCCAATAGTAAAATTTTTTTTTGTTATTGAAAGGAGTATCGTAACGATTTTTAAAACTTAAAGTTTCATAAAACAGGGTTAATCCCTTTCGGGTTTTATTTAGTGTGTTTAGCCTATGACCGAGTCCTATTGGTTAGGGTGAACCGAAGCTACACACTAGGTAGGATTCCTGCGAAGAGGAGGTGAGTCACGAGGACTGCTTAAATACCAAGCTCTTTCGGATCTAATCCTAGACATGCGCACCAAGGTTACCACACCCTAACTCGACGACTTGGTCACAGGTTGGTTTAACTAGGCCATTAAAATCTTATGAGTTTTGTTGCGGTGGACTAGTCCTAAGGTTCAACACCTATCACACTAACTACATTCCCTACCTACCCTTCTACAATAATAATCCATACAAAAAGTTAGAGGTACTTACCTGGGCGGATTGGTGCTGGAAACTCGGTGCCATGCTTATTCAAAACCAAAATATTTCAAATAGGCCTACTAAAAACATTTTTGGGCCTTGGGCCCCCACAGTCGAGCTTTGAACCTGGCTCTGATACCAATTTGTAACACCCCAAACCCGGCCCAAATGTTATGACCGAATTTGGTATGCTCTGAGAGAAAACATTTTGAAAAATCCCTTTAAGCCGATTTAAATTTTGATAAAAGATATTGTTTTGGTTTAAAAGCAGTTGAGGTGTTATGAAGAAAACATTACTTAGTGTTGTTTAATAATATATTAGGTCGGGGTTATTCTGATTCAAGTGTACCCGATGGCACAATAAAACATTTTTATATTAATTTTAGAAAACATGTGTACCATTTTAATATCATAAAGTAGTTTAAGCAAATTATCAAAACATGTAAAATAATCCAAGTGCAATATTAGGAGGGCTTATTACAACTTAGACAAAAATAAACCCATAATAAAATAAAATAGTTCAAAATCCACCTAGTCCACATTTTCATTGCATGGCCACCTCGAGTTCATCCACCTAGTCACCTGAAAATGTTAAAGGAAAAAGGTGAGTCATCAAGACCCAATGTGTGCCCCTTTTTCCTGGTTTAATGCAACAACATACACAATTTATAACAATTTAACATGCACTAAATCATGCACCCAACCTAGCCATCCAAACGCCTTTCTCTACCCGTGTGGTACCAAACCACTTGGGGTGCCAAACCAACGGTGATGTATAGTCACGATATTCATCAACATTGTGGTGCCAAACCACCGTGACGATATAGTCACAAATCAAGTGATGGGGCCAACCCATCTTGTGATACCAAATCATGGCGTCAATCCCATATCTCAAAGTGGGGCCAACCCACGGTGGTGTTAAGCCACGAGGGACGAGGCGCTATGAGGTGCCAAACCTCGAAGGTGCCAAACCTCACGGTGGCCAGTAGTCACAATGTGGTACCAAACCACTGGTGTCCTTCGACACGAATATCACTTCCCCTCCACTCATTTAATCCCACATCAATCAATAATATATAATTAACAATTATCATGCCAATAGATTTATTTAACAACATCCAACGGATCTATCATGAGCCATATATTATAAGCCACATATACCAAATATGCCATGCTTCCCAAAAGCATCAAAAGAAAGCTCATAGCAATAAAGACTTACAGAATCCTTGTTTATACCATGATGGTATTACATAGAATCTACACAAACCGATTAAGCATACATATAACACTTAGCATATTAAAGTTATAAGGTGTGCATGTACACACGAAATTAACGAAAGCCTTAAATCCGGAATAACCAATTGGCCACCCACAATATCCTTGCCCTATATTCAGCCAACTACAAGGTTAGTTCCATGGCCTATTCGCCAAACCAAATTAATTGCAAAAGGGTTCCTTGTGAACCCGAAACCCCCAAATGCCTTTGAGTACAAGCCACCACACTCCAAGCGCTTACATCTCCTAAATCGGCAATCACATGTTAATAGTCTTCAGCTTAAACGAATACTAAAGAGATTAAACTACTAACACATTCTTACCACCACTTACCAACCAATCAATCAAAGGTGGCGGCTTCACTAGATTGCTTCCATCACCTCGAAGGCCCTACAACAAACCGATTCCAAATCAGTCGATTCACACTTGCAATCCAATACTGAAATCGGCTCTTACCTATTTAGAAGTCGACAAGAACAAGAGAACCAAAGAAAAGGCATTCGGCCTTGGACACTCACCTTGGAATCGATTGGAGGAAAAAGTAGAAGAGGCACCCTTGCTAAAATATTCAGTCAAGGCTACACAAAATAGAAGAAGAGAGTTTCGGCACACCCAAAGGAGTATATTCGGCTAATAAAGAAAATATTGAGAAGAAAGGGAAATAGGGGCTTCAGTTTCGAGAAGAAATGAAAAGAAATAGATGGAAGATGATGGTGTAGGAGATTCGGCCAAAGTCTAGAAGAAAAAAAATGGTTTTTGGTTTTGATAAAGGTTGAAAAGAGAGTGAAAAAGAATTGATCAAAAGAAGAAAAAGAGGAATGGGAGAAATGAGATTCAGTCAACACTAATTTTTACTAAAGAAGAAAATGCACAAAATACAAAAAATGTAGTTTGGTTCAAAAGGACAAATGAAAGAAAGAAAGTGGTATTTATTTCAAACAAAATGAAGCCAACATCAAAAGAAATTTTGCACCAAAAGTACCCTAGACATTCGACCAAAGGTGAGAGTTTTTGGAAAGGGAAAACAAAATGTAAAAAGATGTTCAAAAGAAGGAATTGGCCAACTATTTACTCCCCAACCCACCTAACAACAATCGGCCATCCCCCTTTCCCACACATGCCGTCCACATTCAACCACTAAAGGCCTAGGAAAACTTTCCAAAACATCCACCACCCTTCATGCCTTTGTCCCCTTATCATACCATAAACTCAAGATTCTTATCCCCAATATCAAGCTTTCCTTAAACATATATTCAACTTACCAAAATAAATAGTCCAACCTATCATAAATAAGTTTGACCGTCCATCAATGCTAGATCACAAAAATAAACCTTCAAAATGCTAAACATGCTACTCGAACCTCTAAGCTTAAGCCACCTTTCAAGCTCCTTAACCAACTTGCCACTTACTCCTTTTATGCTTTAATTAACACTTAAATTAACTTAAGTGCTAAGCTCACTTAATCCACTTCATTAAATAAACCATACTAAAAATTATTCTACTAAACCGAGCCTATTCAAGACCCCTAATTAAGTCTTATAACACCACGAATAATATCACAGCAATTCAAACACAAGAAAAATAATTCAATCACAAATAACCCCTATTTTAGGATGTTACAGGAAGAGTACTCAGATTTGTTTTAAAAGAATAGCTTTACACTTTATTATTTTGGTATTTTGGACAATTTTGTTATTATTTTCGATTGTGACATGAGACATTGTTCTTGGGAACTTTTGATTATTTTTGCATGATTTATGTTTTAAACAATCTTACAAAGGATTTATTAGTTTAACATGAAAACTTGATTTTTCACTAAATATATGATTTCAACATAATGACTCTTTTATAAAGTTAAGGCTATGATTTTATAAGGCTTTAATCCATCTTATACAAATAATGAAATAATGAATTTTAACAAAAAAATATGTTTTTATCAAATTGACCCGCAATAGTTTTAAATCTCTTATTTGCTTCAAATGTTCAAAGGTAGTAATTTTCCTAAGATATTCAAATTTTGTTGTTAAAACTCCAAAAACGATTAATGGGATTATTGTTAGTTTTCTCAAACAAATCAAAAAGATTATTCTTAAATTAAAAAGTAAACGATTTTAAAGAAATAATTAAAATGTTTTTCTGTGCCAACTCAATGGCCAATATAATCTTCAAGATTCGGCCATAACGTCCAGGCCGAATTTGAGAGGCTACAATTGTTGGTAACAAACCCTAGTTCAAAACTCAAACTATTGTTTTTCTTAAAAGTTTGCATGCATATTTCAATGAGGGGTATTTTGGGAAGAACATGCCATAGATAAAATCTATTTTACAAAAGTTGTATTTTTTCCTCAAAAATTTGTTACTTTGAAGTCGATCCTCGATAAATAGTTTTAAAACTAAAACTATAGATTGTGAAATTGTAGTAAAACTATTAGATTGAAAACATTCAGGGTTAATAATGAGAACTCATTTTTAAATTATCAGATAACCAGATAAAACTTAGAACTATGATATCAAAATGAATACTTAAGGAGTACGAACGTGGGGTATGAAAGATCATGGAGAGAAAGGTCAAAGGACCAATTCGATTCGCCCGCGTCTCTGGTACGCACTCCTAAGCCAGTGGCTGAGCATGTTGAGAATGCACCTACGATTAATGATAGCCATCAGAAGCCTATTGATGTTTTCATATCACAGCCATGCTTAGGGTGCTATAGTAAGTGGCTGGAGCCTAATCTAGATATAGTAGTCGTGGGACTATTGCTGAGAGACTTTGATCTAATGGAGCTGAGTTGTTTAGGGGCATTGCTGGGACGACCCCTATTATAGTTGAATATTGGTTAGAATCTATGAAAAGAATTCTAGATGATATGGAGTGTACCCCTGAGCAGAAATTAAAAGGTATATTATTGATCGCTGCAAAACAGTCTAGTTTTAATATTTATAAAAGAGTGATCGAACACAGGTCGATTGCGACAATGATAGAGGCAAGTGCACCTATCAAACAGTAGTATAGCTCAGGCAAGAATATCTTATCGAACCCAAGGAACCTAAAAGTACAATTACTCAATTTCTTTCTATTATTTAGCCTAAGTCTGGAATGATTGGTTTATTAAACTAAAACAAATGAAATACTTAAACTTTAAATGCAAAGGCAAAAGAATAAACTTTGGGAAAAGACTTTGAAGAAAACTCAATTGATAAAGACGATACCTTCGAGAAGAATCCACCTATGACTTCACTTATTATCTAACTTCCAATTCATATGATTTCTTTTACTTTGCTTGATCCGTGAGACTCCCTAACCGATATTAAACCTTCTCTCAAAGTGAATAACGTCTAACCTTAGGTTAATTAGTGGAACTCTCGTTCCCTTATAATAACCCCCTAAGAAAGTAATAAATCAATCAATGGACTCCCATATTAGGTTTCACCCTAATCCGAAAAAATCTCGAAACCCTATCTCTAGGCGCCCAATCAACTCCGCTTAATTATGCTAGATCTACTCTTAGGCAGGGTCTATTCCTCCTCCACCTAAGCACATCAGATAAATTTAAGCAATATAATTAAGAACAAACTAAGTATTTATCATATAAACCGAAAGAATTAAATAACAAAATCCATCATAGGTTTCACCCCCTTCAAGTATCTGAGGGGTTTAGTTCATAATCAAACAAGAAATCATCTCAAGAGAAAAGATAAAACAAAACATAGGAAATCCTTAAAAACCCCTGAAGGAATTGAAGAAGAGATCTTCCGTCTTGATTAGAATTTCGACTCTTCGAGATGGATCAATTGGCTATCTTCGAGTAATTTCTTAAACGAGTAAAGGTCTGATAGAAAACTCTGCTAAAACCTCATGACCTTGAATTACTGCCTTGGATTGTTTATATAGATGTTTGGGATGCTTTACTTGGCTCCTAAGTACTCGTAATTCAAGTGAAACTCCTCCTAAGTGTTTAGAGTACTTAGGATTGCATTTCTTAGGCTCTAAGCATCCAATTCTGAGTGAAATTGCTCTTTGCCGTGGTAGGGGCATGACCTTGACACGCTTGTGTAAATCATGGTCCAGCCCACGTCTCCATCCTGTCGATTTAGGCACGGCTATGACACGTCCGTGTAATATATGGGTAGAGGCCGTGCTTCGGGTCTGCCAATTGGGGACGGCCGTGTGGCATGATGTCCAATCTGTGTTGGGATTTTTGTCGACGAGGCACGATCGTGTAAATTAGGGTGTGACTGTATGCAATCTAAATATTGGGGCACGGCCGTGTGGCATGAAGTCTAGGCCGTGCCGACTTCTTGGGTTGGCCCACTTTGGTCCATATTAAGCCTGTTTTACGTTCTTTTTATCCTTAGGTGTTCCCCTGAGTATAAGACATGAAAAGAAAGGATTAAGAGCATCTTTTAACATAAATTGAGGGATAAATCATCCAAAAGCATATTAAATATGGGGTTAAATTGTGTTACTTTTACGGTTTATCAAATACCCCCAGACTTAAGCTTTTGCTTGTCCTCAAGCAAAATTCTCAATTTACAATTAAAATGAACTTTACAAAATTCATAATTCCTATGGATATTGTCTCATCATAATTCATAGATAATTTATACATGGATAATTCAACTCAAAGAGTCCTAAAGATTCAATTACGATAAGTCATACCTTTGTAGTACGAAAACATAGGTATTTCCCCTTATCTAAGTAATTACCTTTAATTCAAAGCCGACAAGGATTGATGTCTTCACAATAGATTCACTCAAGTCACTCAAAGGTATTCAAGTTTCAAGAATAAACACTCTAAGTCGAACCTAAAAAGTTAATCCCATAGACTTGCCTGAAAATCAAATCTCTACCACTGTATATGAGTTGATACATATATCAAAAGGTCTTTAATCAAGGTTGTAATGGGGCTAGGGTTAAAGGTGTGGAAAAAGGTTGAATTAGAAGGGTTGGAATCGAGATTGACTTGACAAATTACCTAACTAGAAACACTGAACTAAATATGAATATTTACTTCGAATGAAAACTAATAATATCACTTTTGATAATTACTCCATAATAAAGAGTATTTTTATACTACTTTAATACGAGCTTCTTCTTCACCAATTGGAGTTCAAACGCTCTAAGCTTTTTTATATACTACCAATATTGAATATACTGGGATTTTTTTTTTAAGAACAAACTAAGTAAAACTTAATAAAAGGAACTTTGATAATTGAAATAACCTAATTTGGCAATTGATCAAGCCAATTCTCGATAGAGGGGTAGTCAAAGGAATGTTGATAACAAATACAAAGGATTTTGGTTTAATATTAGTGGGTGAGTCAATAAAAAGGTTATTAGGATTCAACGGGGTTCACTAGGGGTTGATTTGTGAAGGTAGGCTTTTTAGTGGAGTGAATGGGTTAAACTTAGGTGCCTTTATCATCTCAGTGTATCAAATCATTAATGTGGTCTCAACATGTATAAACGAGGCAAGTTCTAGAATAACAGTTTAAAGTTGACACACTCATAATCAATTAAGTGAGCAAGGAAAAGAATATATGCTCTATAAGGCTCAAAATCTCACCAAAAAATTATGGGTGTTTTTGACATCAATCCTATAAATTTCAAACTTCAAGGTAATACTCAAATTCAGTTCAACAACCTATCAATTTTATTTTGAAAATAGACTTATCATGCTTGATTCTCTAGTATCCTTCAAATTTAATCCTTAATGCACAATTAACTATGATTTAATTAGAGACATATCAATAAAGATCATAAATCATTAGAAATTTCATCCTAATTAATAATATGAGAAAAATACTTAAGATCAAGACTAATTTTAGGGATTTTCAAATAGTACTATAGTTAACCCCCCTACACTTAAGATGTACATTTCCCTCAATGTTCAGAGATAGATAATGACAGCTATGAGATAAATCAAAAGAGAAGGGGGAAAGTGATACTTCCCAAATTTATGGATGAAGTCCAAAATACAATCCTCAGGTGACTTTTATTTGAATATGTGTTTATGCAGCGTGTAATTGATTTTGCAAAGTCACTGAATTAATAATTTTTTTTTTTACTTATGAGGTTATGCGGTTAGATAGCCAATGATAGGAAAATAAAATAATAATAAGAAATAATAATTAAAAAATGATATACTAATGAGAATTAAATTGAAAGCAACATTCGATGATAAAAGTAATAAATTTAAAATTCATAAAAGTTGATGCCAAATAGCAATTTATGAGGACTCAGAGGTTCTCATCGTCAATTGGATCCTGCGGAGGTGTTGGTGGTGATATATGAAAGTGTTGGTAGATTTGCTACAGGGTAGCCTCTATCCCATCAAAGCGTCGGGCAGTGTCAGAAAATTGCTAGGGTATAGTATTGCTCGAATTGTATGAGGTGTGTCAAGATATCAGCCAATGAAGTCGCTGAACATGACGGCTGCTGGCTCGGGACTGGTGGCACATCATCAGGAATGTCCTCGGGCACCTCCTCATCTGTAGCTAGTCTGTATTGAGGAGGGTCCGTTCCACGATGTCATTTGATCATATTCATATGTAACATTGTTTGTATCCCTTGGGGTGTCATGTATCCGATTAGTGTGAGTGAGGACCTCTGCTGATCGATGTCAAGGATATTAAAGTGCCGAGCTAATTCGCGCTATGTATGGCCCCATTGAAATGATGCCCTTCGTGTGCTCTCTCATCGATCTTTGCATTGCGCATGCGATAAAATACGCCACATCAAAAACATGTTCCTCAAACATGCATGACAAGAAGTAGATGTCTTGTTTATTAATGACGTCTGTGCTCTCTTTGTGACCTGCAATTGTATGATCAAGGATAGCATGAATATACCTGAGAGCTGGGGAAAGGGCGGTCGCCTTTGGACGACTGGGGTTATAGTTTTTGGTAGTAGGGCGTAAGCTTTGCCAGCAGGCGATTTGTGTGATGTGCAGGTCGTGGTCTAAATCATCCAGAGGATTTTCTTCAATATATTCTGGAGTGTAGAGACCAAGGGCCGTACCAAATTGTGGTACGCTTAATCATCGTATTGTGCCCCCGAGACGAAATTGGATAGTGCTGGGGTCGTCATTCTGAGCCATCACTTTTTGCAGTGTGAAGGTGGAACAAAATTTGAGTGTGAGTTCCAAGTAAGTAGGCTCGATTATAGAGAAGAACTGCTCTCATTGCTCTGTTGCTATGAGGGTTCGGATATCAGTTGTCAGTTCGATTTGTTCTATTGCATTCCAGTCCATACATCTTTCGTCGCCTAAAAGACATTCCCAGAGTGCCTTATATCGTTCTTCCTGAGTGTTTTGATTAAATTGGAGGAAGCGGTGTCGAATTTCTGATGAGGCGCTAGCCTAAGATGGTTCTGGTGTTTTCTTTTTCTTGCTTGGAACGGCCCTTTTAAGACGTGATGACAACATAATTCCTGCAACATGATCAACGAGAGATACACCTCCTTTATACAGCCATGAATTTAACAATAACCACAGTCAATAGCCAAGATAGATGCTTCTTTGAAGAATAAATACTAAAATCGTAATCTTATGAACAATTCCTAACTAAAATCATTATTTAGTTCTGAATACAATAACAAAAGGTAAGCAAAAATTTCATTGGAATCAGTCATGGTGTATGAGAATTATAATTTAACGTTTAACTAAATTTAGCAATAGAGTATCAATTTTGCAATGAAGGGGAAAAATAAAATGCTAAAACATAATATATATTAAAAAGAATTGCAATCAAAATAGAATGAAACAATTAATAAATCAAGCAAGAAGAGGATGAAAGTAAAAATACTGAAAAACTAAAAGTGAATCATGTCTTTTGAGTCTAAAATCAACTATAACTTTTAAATAAAGAAAAATAATTGAAAAGATGAAGAAAAAGGAACCAGGGGTGGTTGTTTACGATGAACACGGGTGAAGCACGGCGGTGGCAGCGGCGTGGCATGGGGTAGCACGGTTGTGTTGTGGGCGTGCTGAGGAAAAGGTAGGGAGAGGTAATTTCGGGTGGTGGAGGGTGTGGGTATGGTGGAAATTTTGGATAAGGAGGCTAAGAATTGTGTCTAGGGTTTAAAATGGGGGAGGGGTTCTAGTTAATTTTCTTATATATGGAGGGGAACATGGCCACCTGACACGGCCGTGTTAAATTTGAACTGCCGTGCTTTTCGCGATTGCTTGGAATTGAGCACGATTTAGGGTCTTTAGCACGCCCGTGTGATAATTTGACATGCCCATTCTCGATAAGTCAGTATGTTCACACGATCACAGTGCACGCCCGTGTGCCAGCCTTGTTCGATATGTCAGTAGCCTCACACGGTTATAAGGCACGCTCGTGTGATTTTATCACAGCCCGTGTTGGAGAAGAGATGTTTTCCCTGTTTATGCACGGTTATGGGCACGCCCGTGTTAAAGGTCGTGTTAATGGTTCTACATTTTTGTTAGATTTTGCAAAACAAAGTTAATGTGTTTAGTGCTTGGGTTGCCTCCCGAGAAGCGCTCGTTTATAGTCTTAAGCTAGACTCTCCCTGTTTTTAGTTCTAAAAGAAGGCTCATGGAGCATAAACTCCTCTCTTATATCTCCAAGATCTGCACCATTATAAATCTTAAATCGGTGACCATTTACCTTGAATGTACCTTTAGTGGGATGAGTTACCTCAATGGTGCCATATGGAAATATTGTTTTGATCATGAATGGGCCTAACCATCTGGATTTTAGCTTCCCAGGGAATAATTTAAGCCTTGAATTGTATAATAGGACTAGGTCTCCTACTTCAAAATGTCTTGATCATTTGAGGCGGGCATCATGACGTCACTTTGTTGCTTCTTTGTACAACCTTGAGTTCTCATAGGCTTCCATTCTCCATTCATCTAACTCATTTATCTGCATCATTCTTCTCTTTCCTGCAAGGTCAAGGTCAGTATTTAAAAATTTTATTGCCCAAAAAGCTTCGTGTTCTAACTCGAATGGTAGATGACAACTTTTTTCGTATATGAGCTTGTATGGGGATGTCCCTAGAGGTGTTTTGAATGTTGTTCTATAAGCCCACAAAGCGTCATCTACTTTAACTACCCAATCTTTTCTATTTGATTCAACCATTTTTTCTTGAATGCGCTTAAGCTCTCGGTTTGCTACCTCAACTTGCCCACTAGTTTGGGGATGATAAGGGGTGGCTGTTTTGTGGCATACTCCAAATTTCTTTAAGTCTTTTTCAAATTGTGTATTACAGAAATGAGTACCCCTATCACTGATGATGGTTCTAGGTGTACCAAATCGGAAAAATAGTCTCTTGAGAAATTTAACTACAACCCTAGCATCATTGGTAGGTAAGGCTTCCACTTCTACCCATTTTGACATGTAATCAATTGCTACTAGGATGTATTTATTTCCAAATAAACTCGAGAATGGTCCCATAAAATCAATACCCCATATGTTTGAGGCATTTCATCACATTTAGAGATGTTACCTATTCTTTGGCATTTGTCACACGAGGTAACATACCTATTGGCATCTTTAAATAGAGTGGGCTAGTAAAAACCTAATTCGAGTATTTTGTGTGCTGTCTTAATACCACTGTAGTGTCCTCTTGATGGTCCTGAATGACAGTGTTCCAGGATTTTGCTTGCCCTTGTAGCGCATCTTCGAATTACCCGATCTGCACATATGCGAAAGAAAGGATCCTCCCAAAATAATTTTTCACATCAGCAAAGAATCGCTTCTTTTGGTGATGTGTCAATTTTCTTGGTAGGGTGTTAGCTGCTAGATAGTTTGCAATGTTTGCAAACCAGGGTACCTTAGAATGTGTTATAGAAAAGAGCTGTTCTTCGGGAAATGAATTATTTATTTCATTTCTTCAAGCTCTTTGGTGTGTAGATTTTTGAGTCTTGAAAGATGATCTGCTGCGAGATTCTCAGTTCCCCTCTTATCTTGTATTTCCAAGTCAAATTCCTGTAAGTATAGAATCCATCATATTAGTCCAGGTTTTGCATCAGGTTTGTTTAAAAGATAACGAAGAGCTGAATGATCAGTGTAAACAACAACTTTAGATAATATTAGATATTGTCTAAATTTGTCAAAAGCAAAAACTACAGCTAGTAATTCATTCTCAGTCGTGGTGTAATTTTCTTGTGCGGGTGTTAATGTTCTGCTAGCGTAGTAGATTGGCTGAAAATGCTTGTCTCTTCATTGTCCCAAAACTACACCTACTGCAAAGTCACTTGCATCACACATTAATTCGAAGGATAAGTTCCAATCAGGTGCAATTATAATCGGAGCATTTACTAATTTATCCTTAAAAACATTGAATGCATCTAAACATTCCTGATTGAAATTAAAAGGAACATCTTTTTCTAGTAATTTTGTCAAAGGCTTAGCTATTTTAGAAAATTCTTAATAAATCATCTATAAAAACCTGCGTGTCCTAAAAACTTCTAATAGCCTTGGTCGAGCTAGGGGAGGTAATTTTCTATGGTTTCAACTTTTGATTTATCTACCTCAATTCCTTTACTAGAAATCTTATGTCCTAATACAATCCCTTTGTAACCATAAAATGGCATTTCTCCCAATTTAAAACAAGGTTTGTTTCTTCACATCTAGTTAGAACTCGTTTTAAATTTTTAAGGTAAAGATGGAAAGAATTACTGAATACCGAGAAATCATCCATAAATACCTCCATTATGTCCTCCACGAGTTCGTCGAAGATTGCCAACATGCAACGCTGAAAAGTAGAAGGAGCATTACATAATCCAAAAGGCATTCTACGAGAAGCAAACGTACCGTATGGGCATGTAAATGTTGTTTTTTCTTGGTCTTCAGGGGCTATGGGAATTTGAAAGTATCCGGAGAGTCCATCTAGGAAGCAGTAGTACATATGCCCGGATAATCTTTCTAGCATTTGATCTATGAAAGGCAAAGGAAAATGATCTTTCTTGGTGGCATCATTCAACTTTCTATAGTCTATGCAGACTCTCCATCCTGTAACTGTTCTTGTAGGAATTAACTCATTTTTTTCATTGGGTACTACCGCCATTCCTCCTTTCTTTGGGACTACCTGCACAAGACTTACCCAAGTACTGTCAGAAATAGGATAAATTATTCTTGCATCTAGAAGTTTAATTACCTTTACTTTGACCACTTCTTTCATGTTGGGGTTTAAACATCTCTGAGGTTGCACACATGGTTTATATTCTTCTTCCATCAAAATTTTGTGGGTGCAGAATGTGGGGCTTATTTCCTTGATATTGGAAATTTTCCAAGCTATGGCTTTCTTGTGTTCTTTTAGTACTTTTATTAGTTCCTCTTTTTCTTTGGATTTTAGTTCTGAGGATATGATTACTGGTAGTGTAGAATTGTCTCCAAGGATACGTATTCTATATGTTTTGGTAACTGTTTGAGTTCCAATTTGGGTGGCTCTACGATGGAGGGTTTTTGTTTTATTTCATTATCATTCTTGATGCTTTCTTCACTCTGTTGTTCGTATGATGACATCTTCAGATTCGACTCATTGTCTTCATCTTCTTCCCCCTCTTCTTGAGCTGGACACAATTCCTATGTGTTACCTTGTATAATTTCCTGTAATGAATTCTTTATAATATGATCAGCAGTGTCGACAAAATAACAGGAATCATTTTGTTCTTTAGAATATCGCATGGCATCACAGAGTTGAAAGATAATTTCTTCATCACCTATTCTCAGAGCTAGTTTACCATTACCTACATCAATAATAGCTCTAGCAGTAGCTAAAAAAGGACGCCCCAAGATTAAAGGAACATTAATGTCTTCATCCATATCTAACACAATGAAATCAACAGGAAAAATAAATTTGTCAATTTTAACCAAGACATCTTCAATAATTCCCCTAGGATATTTAATAGATCTATCGACTAATTGAATACTCATCCTAGTGGGATTTGGTTCCCCAAGATTTAGTCGTTTAAATAATTTGTAAGGCATTAGATTAATACTAGCACCTAAGTTTGCTAATGCTTTATTGATGTTTAAACTACCAATTAAGGAAGGAATAGTGAAACTCCCTGGATCTTTTAATTTTCGTGGTAGTCTATTTTGGAGAAGGGCTGAACAATCTTCGTTAAGCTCCACCATGGATACCTCCTCAAGCTTCCTTTTGTTCGTAAGAAGTTCCTTTAAAAATTTTGCATACTTGACATCGTGAAATAGCTTCAACGAAAGGTAAGTTAATATGTATTTGTTTAAAGAGTTCGAGGAAATTACCGTATTGAGCATCCAATTGTTCTTTCTTCAATTTTACTGGATATGGAATTTTTGTTTTATTTCCTGTAGGCAATGGATTATCGTTTTCACCTTCTACATTCTTTTTCTTGATAATTTCATGTAGTGTCTTTCTTTGAGGTTCAATTAACTCTTTTCCACTCCTTAGTGTAACTGCTTTTACCTGTTGTGTGCCTTTGGAAAGAATTTTTGTCTGTATTTCACATAATATCTCAATAAGTAGTCCAACCGACGTGATGATTTCTCTTACCTGAATTTTGATTCCCTCCATCGATCTTTATTGTTCATCGAGTGTTTTTTCAGCCTTTTGAAGACAAGAGTTTGTAGCTATCACTAATTTTGTCAAAATCTCTTCGAGGTTTAATTCCCCTTCCTGTGGATAAGGTTGTTGAAAATTTGGAGGAAAATCATGTCTTTGATCATTCCACGAGAAGTCGGGATGGAACCTCCATCCTGTAGTATAAGTGTCGCTATAAAAATTATTTTGACATCTAGAGTAGTTACCTATATAGTGGACTTGTTCGTTTTTCATGCCATATCCGTAGGGTGGGTACTCAGGATTTGCCACGCCTCTCAGATTCAAGTTATAATGCATTACTGGGTGTACCTGCGAGAGATTACTAAAACCATCAATATTTTTATTCATTATTTCGAACTGATTGGATAACCTGGTGACCACGTCGATGTTGAAAATACTGGTTGCTTCAGCAGGAATTGTCCCCATGCCTTGCCACTGATAATTATTCAGTGCCATTCCTTAGAATTATCTGTCAAAAAAAATAAAAGAAAAGTTAGCAGAGTAAAAATAGTAATAATGGCTAGAGTAATAAAAATATAGCTTTCGTAATATTTTAGAATTATCTGGCAACGGCGCCAAAAACTTGATCGCTGCAAAACAGTCTAGTTTTAATATTTATAAAAGAGTGATCAAACCTGTAGACTGACTGCGACAACGATAGAGGCAAGTGCACCTATCGAACAGTAGTATAGCTCAGGCAAGAATATCTTATCGAACCCAAGGAACCTAAAAGTACTACTACTCACTTTCTTTCTATTATTTAGCCTAAATATGGAGTGATTGGTTTATTAAACTAAAACAAATGAAATACTTAAACTTTAAATGCAAAGGCAAAAGAATAAACTTTTGGAAAAGACTTTGAAGAAAACTCAATTGATAAAGATGATACCTTCGAGGAGAATCCACCTATGACTTCACTTATTATCTAACTTCCAATTCATATGACTTCTTTTACTTAGCTTGATCCGTGAGACTCCCTAACCTATATTAAACCTTCTCTCGAAGCGAATAACGTCTAACCTTAGGTTAATTAGTGGAACTCTCGTTCTCTTATAATAACCCCTTAAGGAAGCAGTAAATTGATCAATGGACTTCCATATTAGGTTTCACCCTAATTCGGCAAAATCTCATAACCCTATCTCTAGGCGCCCGATCAACTCCGCTTAATTATACTAGATCTACTCTTAGGCAGGGTCTATTCCTCCTCCACCTAAGTACATCGGATAAATTTAAGCAACATAATTAAGAACAAACTAAGTATTTATCATATAAACCGAAAGAATTAAATAACAAAATCCATCATAGGTTTCATCCCCTTCAGGTATCTGAAGGGTTTAGTTCATAATTAAACAAGAAATCATCTCAAGAGAAAAGATAAAACAAAACACAGGAAATCCTTAAAAACCCCTGAAGGAATTGAAGAGGAGATCCTCCGTCTTGAGTAGAATTCGACTCTTCGAGATGGATCAATTGGCTATCTTCGAGTAATTTCCTAAACGAGTAAAGCTCTGGCAGAAAACTCTGCTAAAACCTCACGACCTTGAATTGCTACCTTGAATTGTTTATATAGATGTTTGGGATGCTTTACTTGGTTTCTAAGTCCTCGTAATTCAAGTGAAATTCCTCCTAAGTGTTTGAGTGGACTTAAGATTGCATTTTTTGGGCTCCAAGCATCTAATTCCGAGTGAAATTGCTCTTTTCCGTGGCAGGGGCACGGCCTTGACACGCCTGTAAATCATGGTCCAGCCTGTGTCTCCATCCTGTTGATTTAGGCACGACTATGACACGCCGTGTAATATATGGGTAGAGGTCGTGCTTCGGGTCTGCCAATTGGGGTACGACCGTGTGGCATGAAGTCCAGGCCGTGTTGGGCTTTTTGTCGACAGGGCACGATCGTGTAAATTAGGGTGTGGCCGTGTGCAATCTAAATATTAGGGCACGGTCGTGTGGCATGAAGTCCAGGTCGTGCCGACTTCTTGGGTTGGCCCACTTTGGTCCGTATTAAGCCTGTTTTACGTTCTTTTTATCCTTAGGCGTTCCCCTGAGTATAAGACATGAAAAGAAAGGATTAAGAGCATATTTTTACATAAATTGAGGGCTAAATCATCCAAAAGCATACTAAATATGAGGTTAAAATGTGTTACTTTTACGGTTTATCAATTATCGTTGTTGAGTAGCGAGGCTTAGCATTGGTGCCAAGCCATTATGAGAGGTACCGGTGGAAAGACTGACGTGGGATTACATTCTGGAAGTTTTCTCGAAGAAATACATGGGAACCAAATATGTTAAGGCTCGAAGGTTGGAATTTATTGAGATAAAACAAGGAGACATGTTCACGGCCAAGTATGAGGCCGAGTTCTTAAGGCCTAGTTGGTATGCTTAGGGGATGGTCATGACTGAACAGGATGAATGTGCCAAGTTTGAGAATTGGTTGATATATGATTTGATTGTGCAGGTAGCCCCAGACTAAGAGAGGGTTTTGAAACTTTAATGGAGAAAACCAAGATCATTAAGGAAGTTAAGCGTGTGGAATGCGATAGGGGGATAAAGCTAGTGCACCTTCTGAGAGATATGTTAGTCCTATAATTTAGGCTTCGTGTCCCATTAAGCGGGCCAAAGATGATAGACATCGACAGAATATTATGGAAATATGTAATAGGGTAGGATTAAGACTTTTGCTACCTGTGGCAAGAGTCATCCAAGTGAATGTTTGACCGCCTTTGGATATACTAAAGTCCAGAGTGTGAATACTGGAACTAAATGTATGGAACTAAGGTGATGTCTGCAAGTATACGGGTCAAGTTGTAATATAGTTTTTACAAAGAAGTAGATTAGTACACCGAGGATCGTACCCAAGGAAGGCATGTACTAAGTTAAAGTTAACCTAAACGTAAATAGAAGTAATTAGTAATTTAAATAAATTTTATTATGATAAAACATAAAGGAAATATTTTTAGGTTTTTATAAGAACATAAAAAAAACATAAATTAAAGAAACTTGGAAAAAACTAAATTATAAACTTAATTAGATCTAGACATGGGTGATTAGCTCACTTCGGTGGTCATAACTAATTCCTATTTTGGGTTTCTATTCAATCAACTAGTCGTTACCCTAACAGGATCTCTTGATCTTCCTCTAAACTAACGAGTCAACAAGAACTACTTATCTCTTGACTTCATAGTCTAGATCGGTTTGGGGCTAAGGTGTTCATGGATAAGTAGGGTCGTCAAGCCTAGAGTTTAAGTTCTTCCTATCCCAAATAGCTAATCCATTAAGAAAACCTCACATAGCAATTAGTTAATCACACCCCCACTCACTAATCCCTAATAAAAGGATTAGTTCCTCATGGAATCAGTAAACATCACAAGCTTGACAATAAAGATGTGCATCAAAAGTAAACCAAGAATAAAGTTTAGAGAATCATGTTTTGTATTTGATAGATGAAGTGCAAAAATTCCACTAGAATTTGATAATGTTTACAAATCACGTTCTCTAAAGAAAAAAAAACTATAAAAACTATAAATAAACTTAAAGCCTAAAAGAGAGAAAATATGAAATTAAACTTACAGTGAAAAACATAGAATATGAAAGGCTATCCTTAAACAAGTGCTAAATGATCCTATGTATTGAACTAGGGTAGCCGTCATCCTCAACCCTAGATCAGGTGACGCTTTTGTGTTTCATTTCCATTGTACAAACCAAAACACCCCTGGCTCATAATTAATCTTTTATAGAGCTAGTGTCGCGACACCCTATTGCCTGTGTCATGACACTAAAGGTAGTATGCATGGTTTAGGGGTGTGCCGTGACATCCCATGGTTGTGTCATGATAGGAAAGGAAGTATGAAAATTATTTCATTCTACTCCATATGTTGCGACATTGAGCTCTCCGTGCTACAATATAGTGACCAGCCTTGAGTTTCTATGCCTTGTAATGGTCTCCTACATACTAATTAAGTATGTTAGCTCACCTTTAGGCCTCATTCGGCTTTGAAGGTCAATAAAAGACTCAAAATACACTTTTTATTGGAATTAAACTAAACTATAAAAACATAAATAAAACATACTAAAATTGCTCATATTTTAGCTCCTTAAGTATGAAAACTAGTTTAATCTGCTATATCGAATTACGACCAATCAAACTCCCCCACAGTTAAGTCATTGCTTGTCCTCAAACAAGGAAACATAGAAAAAAAATAAAAGATGACCCTTGAGCAAATGTAATATGAAGATTGGTTTCAGAGTACATAACTAGGTATTTTCATTTTTACACATAATCCTGTCATGATATATAAATGACTTACCACTTTCAACATCAAACACCTAAGTTCAGTATATTACAAAGTATACAAACGTTAAGGTTTTCAAATATATGAATCCATCCATAAATGATATAGGTAATTTGGTTATCCTAGCAGAATACAAATAGTCGTTAATATAATTGCTCAAAATAATGTTAATTCATGAATAAGTTTACTTAGGTCACATAGGGCTTTTCGGCTTGTTATGTTCAGAAGCTTAGGTCAAGTATGGAATTCAAGAACAAGAAGGATCAAAATGGTTTCAATCATGAAAATATTTTGGCACATTGTATTGTTCCATATTCTCCCCTTAATAAACTTAAATCCCTTATTGCCTTATTTCTCATTCTCTCACATTCTTTATTTCTCAACTTAGGAAGTCACAGCATAATACATAACCTACGGCTAGCTCACAAGTTTTTGTGCATCAATGATTGATTTTTTCTACTTTTGTTACACCCCAAAATAGGGCCTAAGAGTTTTAAGGGTATTTTAGCCTTAGAGTGCTCAAAATTCTATGACATGGTACACTGTAGATGTTTTTTACTAATGTTTTAGAAAAAAAATCAATTTTTGAAAAAGTGTTTTAAAAACCTTTAATTTAAAAAAAGGACTGATCTATAACAAATTCAAAATTGTGAGCATTTTTGCTGCAATTTTACCAAAATTTAAAACTTAACCTAAATACTTCCATCTACAGCTTATTTTCACGATAGTTTTCTCCTTTCTTCCTAGTGTTTTGTCCCTTTCTTTCACAAACTCAAAGAACTCAATTTTGATTTCCAAACATAATCCTCTTGATTTCTATCACTCTCCGAGTATTAAACCTCCATAAATCTTCAAGAAGACATCTTAAAATACTATTAATTTCTTCATCATCTTCTTCTTCACTTGTGAGTTTCTCAGATTTGCACCAAAAATTGGTTTATTCTTCCATCAAAGGTAACCATTCACTTTCTTATTAGCTCTTAATGTTATTTGGCTTTGAAACTGATTTTTGAGTTATCAAATTGCATATTTTAAATAAAAGTTGAAAATGGAGACGTTAATGGTGAATTTTAGATTTTTGATTAAAAACATGATTTCAAAGTGTTAATTAGTAGGTTTTGACATGATTAAGAGGTTTCTAATTTTTATTTGCAATTTCATTAAAGATTTCTTAAGTTTTAATGAATTTTCATAAAAATAGTCATAAACAGGTTGAAAAGGTTAATACCATGAATTGCGTAATTTTGTGTAGTTTAAAGGTTTGTAATTAGTAGTAGGTGAATTATAAGGTGAACAAAATCAATTTTAGGAAAAAAGACTAAGTATATATCGAGATGTTCAAATGTAAATATTTCCATGTGAAAGGTTTTGGTTCCATGAGAACATAGCATTAGGCTTGTGTTTTTTATTACTTGCGGTGAGTCCTTAGCTAATTTTTGAATCTATAGTTGTGAATTATTATGTTGAAACTTTAGATTCACTAGGACCATTTACGAGTTAGGAAAGGCTAGTTTGAGCTTTCGGCTTTTCGAAGAAAGCGTATTAGTGAGTGTTTGGTGTAATTGCTTGTAGGCAAAATTCAATGCGTTATTTTGGAATTTAGTAGTAGCCTAAACCCCTACTCTAAATTTTGAGTGTAAGCTTCCTTTTACTCATGCTTATCTTGTGAAATATGTGTTTGTGTTAATTTGAAAATTTGAAATTGTGAACTGAAATGAGATACTATATATGTGTGTTATATGTTCATGATTACTGTTGTGATAGAGTATATATAGGCATGTCATACATGCTAAGTGATAGTGATAAGGTTGTGCAAATGATACAAATGTGCATTGATAGTAGACGAAAATCGGTAAGTAATATGTGTGTTTAAATACAAATATTTTGGCCTTGTGTTTCTTGAGATTGTTCATAGTTGGTGTGTCATAGGATTGTGAGTACTCACATATATGCATATTTGAGTTAGGTTTTGAGGCCCTAGGACTTTTTTGGAGAGATAAAGGAATTTGAGCGAAGGTCCATTCAATGGGACATGTTTGGTCTGTTGGAGAGAGTTAGCTTTATGGTTCACTTTTGGACATTTTTTACTTATTGAGTCTATGTGGTGTGTTGGAGATCTGTGTATCCGATAAGTGGTGATAGTGCCCACTTTTACATTTCATAAGCTTAAGTGCCAAATTATCTATAAAATATGTTTGTATGTATTATGATGTATGCATGAAAATATATGCAATGACTTAGTGTATAAATTGTTAGTCGTGCACGAGTAAGTGAAATATGAAAATAAGTTGAGATTATCCTAATTATGCTATGTATGTGTTCCACTAATGCTTGATGACATGTTTGTATGGTAGTTGTTCTAGGCATTCACTAAGCTTGTTAGCTCACCCACTCTTTTTAAAACCATTGTAGATTAGTTGTGTGCTGGTGTGAGCAGTGTGGTTCCAAGGGGATCCAAGGAAGTCCATTTTCTTTATTTCGTAGATGTTATTGTTTTTTTTTTACGTTTTGGGAATAAGGCAATGTGGTAGACTTAGAGATAGTACTCGCCATGATATTTGGATGTTTCTATAGTTTATTTATTCCTAAGGATCTTAAGGAATTGATTCGTATTATGTTGATTATTTCTTGGACTTAATTTTGATGTCTGAAACTGTTATTATGGACGTTTTGAGGTTTATTTGATATGGTAGAAGATGGATGTTGATTAGAATTGAATTGGAATGATTTGCATGATTTGAGTTATTGAAATTTTCTGGTCTAGAACAAAGGTATCGATATTCATGTTCCAAAAATAATACATCTGTGATTTTGAAATACAGAAGAAGTTAGAATCGTTATTTGGTATCGATACCACATCACATGTATTGATACTCGAGGTAAAATTATCGATAGTTTTTGAAAGGTACCGATAATTTCTGGTGTTTATTTTTGCACAATAAACAAAATGTTACTTTGGTATCGATTTTCCATTCAGTATCGATACTGAATGAAGGAAATACCTATAGTTATGTCCCAGCATCAATACCTATGTACGTATGTTGTAAATTTTTTTAAATGGTCCCTATGCATGTTTAATTATTATTTTAAGACCTTTTGATGTATGTTCAGCTTATATAATCGATAATTAAGAACATGTTTGGTAAAAAACTATGCGAATGTCAAAATAAAAGTGTTTCCTTCTCTAAGTGACTAGATATATTGTGTATGATGTGAGACGGCGGTGTGGCGTCTTGATATTCGGGCTCGACGACCAAGCTGGGTATAGGGTGTTACATTTGGTGGTATTAGAGCCTAGGTTCAATACCTCTTGAACCTAGGTGATTGCTATGTGTTCAGGGTTTCGAAAGCCATGTGTCAAAAATTCCTCTGGATACTTGAATTGCTTGAAATAGTTTGCTGATTTGCATGGAAATGTTTGAAATATCTTTAATTGAATTGCATGTGGGGTAGGAACAGAAACACATTGCCTTTAATCTTAAAGTTTCCTTGCATGAATGTAGCTTGGATCATTTCTCCGCCACTCACACCTTTTATTAGTTTGTTTATTTGTATGCTAGATTATTACATATGTCTCTTAGACATGTTAATGTAAGCTAGCGTAACAACCCGTTTTTAGTGATATTGGAACAGTGATTTGAGGACCACAAATTTGACATCAAAAAATTTATTTTATTAATATTTTAATGTCTATAGTATGTTAGTAGTGTTGTATAAAGATTTTGTTAATAAATTTTATGATTTGTATGCTTAATTTAATAGAAAGGACTAAATTGCATAAGGCATAAATTTTGATTTCTATTAGTAAAAGGTGTCAATTTGCTATGAAATTGGAATATGAGTGGCCTTCAATGGTAATTAGACCATTAATATTAATATTGGACAAAGATGGACATCTTTTTAATGGTTTTAAAGATTATTACTTAAGGTTAATTTGGTAAATTGAAAAATCATAATAAAATAAAATAATAAAAAGAAAGATATCATCTTTCTTCTTCTTCATCAACTAGAAATAAGGCATAAGGAAACCATAACCAAGCTTCAAAATCTGGCTATCTCACTTCTTATGCATGTAAGTGCATTTTTGTCATGTTTTAATGATTTTTATGTTTTGGAGTCGTTGTAGCTTAATCTAGCTAGCCCGGGCACTAGTTTGTAAAACGGTTAAAAGTCTAGATATGTATTTTTTGTGATGTTTGATGGACGAAAATGAATGCTTGTTGTTAGTTACACAAGTTTTGTTAAGAGATTTTTGATGAATTTGTCAATTAGAGATTAAATTGAAAAATAAAAAATCATGGTGAAATTGTGAAAAAAAAAATGAAATCTAGGGCTTGCTAAGTACTTAAGTAAAATTTAGCTATAGTGGGTTGGCACCAAATTGCATGAATTTCATTTTATAAGCTTAAGGACTAAATTGTAATAAATTTAAAATTATAGGGAAAAAGTGTACTTTTGCCAAAATATGATTTTCGGGTTGAATTGTATAGAATGAAGTTTGAATGAGTTAAATTTGATTATTTAGATCAAGACAAGCACCGTATGGATTTAGATCAAGGAAAGGAAAAAATGTCGTTGATTATATTTCTTCTTTTGCAATCGAGGTTGTAACACCCCTTACCCGTATTCGAAGCCGAAATAGGGTACGATGCATTACCGGACTTAAACACAAGCAAACATACAAAACAGAGACAAAATTTCCATCCAAATTTAAAACTTTTCACATACATTCATATCGTCCCTAAAATCAGCCTACGAGGCCCAAAACATACATTGGAAGTAGTTTGGGACCAAAGTGAGAACTTTAGAAAATTTTACAAAACTTTAAATTTTTTTCATGTTATAGGGCTCACACGCCCGTGTGGTCTAACGAACACGCACGTGCTACAGGCCGTGTTCAAAATAGGGTGCTCTCTGACTTGTGTCACACGGTCGTGCCACACGCCCGTGTGCTAGGCCGTGTGGTTGATTTAATTTTCATGATTTTTCATAAAATAGGTGCAGACTACACAAGGCCGAGACACACGCCTGTGTCTCTACCTTTGTGCTCAATTCTAGACATTTAGATGCAGGGTACACACAGCCAGAATACATGCCCATGGCGCAAGCCATGTGTCAGACACGGCCTAGACATAAGCCCGTGTGTCTACCCTTGTGGACAAAAATAAGGCTATTTACCAAGCCATTTTTTCACCCTTCCATGCACAAACCTACACAAACAAACATAGAACCATTCCAAGCATATACCATCAACCAAATCAGCCACAACTAAGGCATCAACACCCTATTCACATGCTAATATATATTATACACAAACATCACATATATCTCAAATCAAATCATGCAATTTACCACATCCATGAAAAGCATCACCATTTGCATATATATATATATATATATACTTAAACCAATATTAGCCAATTTCAATGGCCATTTACAAAATGAATTGTCAACCAACATGAGCCAACACATTTGGTTTAATCAATTATGACATATAACAAAATGACCAAGTCCCTCTACATACCTTAACTCAAAATATTAAAATCAATGGTACCCAAAATATTAAGTTGATAGTGTGAATGGATTCTCGATAGTTTTCGATCCCCGAGCTGGCTTGGTGATACTATAAGACAAGGGAAAAGAAAGGAGAGTAAGCTATTTAGCTTAGTAAGTTCCTATGTAAATAATATGCATTATAATCATACATGTATCATACAAAAAAAAAATGATGAACTTGGCATAAATAGTATCAAGATCTTCTAATCATAACATACTCATTCATAACCATACCAAGAGATTCATCACATATCGAGCTCATTAGTAAATGATTTTTACGCACGTACCTGTACCAACTTGCAACATAATCACAACCTTTCACAACTTTGACATACTTGTTGAATTTCCCATTGAACCACTTGGAATACTAAAGGATACCCGTGAATCTCACACACACAATACTATACCAATGCCATATCCCAGATATGGTCTTACATGGAATCTCTTATCGATGCCAATAGCTCAGCTATCATCTTACACGAAGTCTCATATCGATGCCATATCCCAGATATGGTCTTACAAATAATCTCAAATAACCCTAATGTCATGACATTTGTATCCTACTTATTCATAAGGTTCAACCGAGATTTCTCACTTGTCAAACTTTATCGATTACATCCAAGGAATCAATCATAATTCATATAATATTAAATCATTTAAAACATAAATAAAACAATGCATTATTTTCATATGAACTTACCTCGATACAAAAATAGTAGAAATGGACCTAATCGTCAAACACCTTATTTTTCCCCCGATCTAGGTCCGAACCTCGTTTCTGTTGCTCTATAATAGAAAATTTAACTCATTTATTATCCACATTTCTCAATTCAGTCCAAAAATCACATTATGGAAAAATTACATTTTTGCCCCTAAACTTTAACATTTTTACATTTTGGCCCCTAAGCTCGTAAAATGAAATCTACTCAATTTCTTCAAGACCCAAGCCTAGCCAAACCTATTTCATGCTTATAAAACCCAAATTTTTCATTAAATTTGATTTTCACTACCCATTTTACAACTTTTTACAAATTGGTCCTTTTTAGTTCTTTTCATGAAAAATCACTTAGTAAAAGTTGTCTATCACACATCAAACATGCATAACCTACCATTAGCCATCAAAAACCATACATCTCTAACATGGGTCAAACCTTAGACATCAACCATAACACAAATTAAAGGTAGTAATAGATAGATCGAGTGATAATGACTTCAAAAATGTAAAGAGTATTAAAAACGGGGCTAGGATGTACTTACAATCAAGCTTGGAAGTTGAACAAACCCTAGCTATGGTGACCTTCTAAATTTTGGCAGTTGGAGAAGAATATGGACAAGAATTTTGGCTTTATTTTCCCTTTTTATTCATTTATTTACCAAATGACCAAAATGCCCTTCACTTAAAACTTTGAAATTTTATCTCACTATGTCCATTTTTGTCCACTAATTTAACAAATGGTCCAATTACCATCTAAGGATCTTCAATTTAAAATTTCATAGCAATTAGACACCTTTAGCATGTAGAACTCAAAATTTTCACTTTTTACAATTTAGTCCTTTTAACTAAATCAAGTGCCCAAACGTCAAAATTTGCAAACGAAATTTTCTCAAAATCGTTCCATAAAACTGTAGACCATAGAAATGTAATAAAAATAAATTTTACTTTGTCGGATTTGTGGTCCCGAAACCACTGTTCTGACTAGACCCAAAATCGAGCTGTTACAACTCTCCCCCATTAGGGATTTTTGTCCACAAAAATCTTACCAAAAAATAAGTTTTATTACTGTTTTCACATAGCTTCCTCAAGCTCCCACATAGCCTCTTCAACACCGTGTCTTTGCCATAAAACTTGTACTAGGAATATACCTTTATTTCTCAACTGTTTAACTTCCCGAGCTAAGATCTTGATCGGCTCTTCACCATATGTCATCTCTAATCGAATCTCAACCTCTCATGGAGAAATCACATGTAAAGGATTGAAACGATATCATCGCAACACCGACACATGAAACACATTATGATTTCTTTCCAACTCTGTCGATAAATCTAACCAATATGCTACTGGCCCTATTCTTTCAATAACTTCATAAGGCCCGATGAAACGTGTACTCAACTTGCCTTTACGGCCAAATCTCAAAATCTTCTTCCATGGAGATACTTTCAAAAATACTTTATCACCAATATCAAATTCGATCTCTTTTCTTTTCAAATCTACATATGAATTTTGTCCATCTGAAGTTGCTTTCAAGAAATCACAGATAACCTTTACCTTTTTTTGGTTTCCTAACCAAGTCAACCCCGTGAATCTGTTTCTCACTAAGCTCGGTCCAATACAAAGGTGTTCGGCACTTGTGGCCATACAATGCCTCATAAGGCGCCATCTTTATACTCGATTGAAAACTGTTGTTATAGGCAAATTCGAACAATGGTAGATATTTTTCTAAACTACCCTCAAATTGTAAAACACAACAACGAAGCATATATTCGAGAACCTGAATCGTTCTCTCTGATTGGCCGTCGGTTTACGGATGAATTGCGGTACTAAAGTTTAACTTTGTACCCAAAGCTTCTTGCAACTTTTTTCCAAAAAGCGAAGTAAACCTCAGATCTCTATCCGAGATAATAAAATAGGCACACCATGCAATCTCACAATTTCAACAATATACAATTTAGCTAGCTTTTCAAGTGAGTAATCGGTATGTCCTGGAATAAAATGAGCCAATTTCGTCAATCTATCAACAACAACCCAAATGGCATCTTTCCTTTTCAGAGTCAAAGGTAAACCCGTCAAGAAGTTCATCGTAATTCTATCCCATTTCCACTCGGGTACCATCACTGGCTGAAGAAAACTCGAAGGTACTTGGTGTTTGGCTTTTACTTGTTGACAAACTAAGCATCTCGAAACAAACTCTGAAATATCCCGTTTCATACCTGACCACCAATACAATTTCTTCAAATCATTATACATTTTTGTACTACCTGGATGCAAATATAAACAACCATTATGCGCCTCATGAAGAATTTTCTGAATAAGTTCATCATTTTTAGTACACAAATTCTACCTCGGAACATCAAACAGTCATCAGATTCGATATGAAAATCTGAATCACAACTCGATTCACAATAAACTCTTTCGGTTTGCAAATCACTATCACATTTCTGAGCTTCATAAATTTGTTGAAGGGACATCGGTCTAGCTCTCAACTCCACTAGAACCGAACCATCATCGGATAAAGTCAACCTCATATTCATAGCTCTCAAGGCAGACAAGGACTTTCTACTCAAAGCATTTGCGACTATGTTCACCTTTCCGGGATGGTAGTTAATTACCAACTCATAATCTTTTAGTAATTCGAGCCATATTTGTTGTTGCAAGTTCAAATCCTTTTGAGTCATCAAATATTTCAAACTCTTGTGGTCCGTATAGATGTGGCACTTCTCACCGTATAAATGTGACGCCAAAATTTCAAAGCAAAAACAATGGCGATCAATTCCAAATCGTGCGTTGGATAATTCTTCTCATGCAGTTTTAACTGTCTCGAGGCATAAGCTATCACTTTGCCCTCTTACATCAACACACATCCTAATCTATTCAGTGACGTGTCACTATAAGTTACGAACTCTCTTTCCTATTTAGGTTGCACTAAAACCGGTGCCATAGTCAATAATGCCTTCAACTTCTCAAAACTTTGCTAACATTTTTCAGACTATTCAAATTTGACATCTTTTTACAAAAGCTTAGTCATAGGAGTAGCAATCATCGAAAACCCCTTAAAATCGTCAGTAATATCCGGCTAAGCCGAAAGAGCTTCTTACTTTAGATACATTTCTCAGCAGTTTCCAATCAACAATTGCTGAAATCTTACTCGGATCAACCCAAATACCATTGCCTGAAACAATATGTCCCAAAAATCTGACTTCTCGGAGCCAAAACTCACTTTTGCTGTACTTAGTAAACAATTTCTTATCTCTCAAAGTCTACAACACAATTCTAAAATGTTCAGTATGTTCAGACTCATTCTGAGAATAAATCAAAATGTCATCAATGAACACAACCACAAACTTATCTAAGTACGGTCGAAAAATTCGATTCATCAAGTCCATAAAAATAGTAGGGGCATTAGTTAATCCAAAAGGCATAACAAGAAATTCATAATGCTCGTAGCTTGTCTTGAAAGCAGTTTTTAGCACATCCGACTCGTTCACTCTCAACTGATAGTAGCCAGATCTCAAATCAATCTTCGAAAATACTATTGCCCCTTTCAACTGATCAAATAAGTAATCAATTATTGGCAAAGGATACTTGTTCTTTATAGTCACCTTGTTGAGCTGTCGGTAATCAATACAAAGTCTCATGGATCCATCTTTCTTCTTGACAAATAACATTGGTGTATCCCATGGTGAAATACTCAGTCTCGTAAAAACCCTTATCTGTCAACTCTTGCAACTGAGCTTTTAATTTTTTCAATTCAGTTGGAGCCATTCTATAAGAAGAAATAGATATCGGCGAGGTCCCTAGTACTAAATCAATACCAAACTCAACTTCTCTGATCGATGTTAACCTTGGCAACTCTTCCGAGAACACATCTAGATATTCACAAACTATTGGCACTGATTCAATTTTCAACTCAGACACTTTTGTATTCAACACATAAGCAAGATAAGCTTCACAACCTTTCCTTACACACCTCTGGGTAGACATCAAAGAAATCACAACAGGTAACTCACCCCACTCATCTGAATCAATCCGAAGAATTTCACCATTTTCATATTTCAGTTTAATAATCTTTCTTTTACTTGACATCATGCAGTGTCAACCAATCCATACCCAAAAAACATCGAATTCATCAAATGTCAACAACATTAAATCAGTCGAAAAATAGTAACCTCGAATCATCAAGGGACAATTCTTGCAAACTCTATCAACTAATACATGTTTGCCTAAGGAGTTTGACACTCTAACCACAAACTCAGTAAACTCAACTGGTAAGCTCTTACTAGCTACTAATTTCACACAAACATAAGAATGAGTCGATCTAGGATCAATTAATGCAATTACATTAGTATTATAGAGAGAAAAAGTACCAGTGATAACATCGGGAGATGTCGCTTCTTCGTGAGCACGGATGGTATAGGCTCTAGCAGGTGCTCGAGCTTCAGATCTCATAGCTATATCTTTCGTCACACCTTTACTACTAGCTCCATTTCCAGTATTTCTCGGTGGTCTACCCCTATTAGTAGTATTACTCGGCGTTGCACTCTAAAATTTGCACTCTAAAATTTTTCTTTCTCAGCCATTTCAAGACAATCTCGGATGAAATACTCTTGAGTATCACACTTAACGCAAGCCCGGTCATTCAATCTACACTCGCCGAGATGTCTTCTTCCACAATGTTGACATTCGGGTCTATTAGACTTTACATTACCCACACTTGCCATTAAAGTAGCTTGAGATTTAAAACTCGAATGTTGCTTCCCATGATCTCTGTGTGAATACCCCGCTGAAACATTCGAACGAGAATACATTTCTTTAGATTTCTTTGACTGAGATGGAAATGACTTACTCATCAATCTTTCCTCGAATCTCTAGCTTCAAGGTCAGCTTTCCTCTTCTCTTTATTCAACTCTTTAGCCTTACAAGCCCGTTCAACCAATACCATAAATTATTTCAGCTCTAAGATCCCAACTAACACACTAATATCCTTATTCAATCCATACTCAAATCTCTTGCACATAATAGCCTCGGTGGAACACACACTCGAGCATATTTACTAAGTCTAACAAATTCTCACTTATACTCTATCACTGTCATACGACCCTGTTTCAGCTCAAGAAATTTTTTATGTTTCTGATCGGTGAACCGCTGACTAATATATTTCTTTCGAACTCCTCTTGAAAGAATTCCCATGTAACCCTCTCTCTTATTACCACCGATACCAGTGTATGTAACACCCATAACTCGTATCCATTGCCGGACAAGGATTACGATGTATTACCAGTCAAATCATAACATTTATACTATTATGGCTCAAACATCACATATCATAGTAATTAATAACACAAAGTCGCTTTAGTAGGTCTATGAGACCTTAGATATACTTTAAAGAAGATTCGAAACTAAACTAATCTTATTCGTAAACCTTACAAAACTTAGAAAATTTTTCATTTGAAACATGGCACACGCCTGTGTGGCTAAACCGTCTGCCTCACACGACCGTGCCTCAAACCATGTATTACCCCATGTGCAACACTGAATAGGATCACACGACCTGTTATACACCCGTGTGTCTGGCCCATTTGTAGCACTAACTTAAATCACACGGCCTATCATACGCCCGTGTGTCTGGCCTGTGTACAAGTCTGAACTACATCAAATAAATACAGTAATAAACACATGCAAGACACATGTCCGTGTGCTCACCTGTGTGGACAATTATAGGCCATTTACAAGGCTAAATTACCACCCAAATTGGGTCATCCCTACATGCTCAAATCTAACATCATTTAACATACAATCATTCACCATCTCAACTACCAAATCAAGCATGAAACATACCATTCCTAGTTCACCAAAACATACCATATAAACCCTTCTCTCATGACCATATTTACACTTCACAAACACCATTTATACATATCAAAACATATACCAAAATCATTTCACAACCTTACTAGCCTATACATGACATATACCATATATATACAACTTTCAAAAAGGTACCCAAATAGATGTCCGATAGTGTAATTAAATCACTGATGGTCCCCAGATCTGAGCTAGCTTTAATGACACTGTAATACAGAGGAAAACTTCACACAGTAAGCTTTAAAGCTTAGTAAGTTCGTAATATAATACAAATAACTCAACTTTCAAATTTAATATGCAAAATTAACAAACACATAGTTCGATTCTCATCACCATTCAATTTCACCCAAGGTCATTACTCACATTCATAATACATCTTAAGGTTTATGTACAAGCATTTATAATGCTTCATAATCTAATCCTCCTTAATTTTCATTCACATAATCAATCATCTGTTTCATACATGAAATAATCAACCACATAGGTTCTGTATATACATGTACCATCACATATTTATTTATCACATATACCACATAATGCTCAATGCCATAATTCATTTGATCTTCTTTAACCATTCTGTTTACTCGCACATTTAGTGCCAATTACTTAGCTGAAGCTTTAATATCATTGCACACTTAGTGCCTTTACATTAAACCGAATTTGTCTCGGTATCACACACACAGTGCCAACTAATATAGTCGATGCTTTCTTTATCTCGCACACATAGTTCAGTTCACCACTGTATCAATTCTATTTACGCACACTGAGTGCAACATCTCTTCCAATTTACACTAACTTACCAGGATGTAGAAACAACGATACAAGTCATTCAATAGAGCACTTTGTTCTTGCCTCGATCTAAGTCTGAATTTTTTTTCTTGATCTATACATATTCAAATTTAGCTTATTCATTCACCAAATCTTTCTATTCAATCCAAATACACATATTTAGGGCATTTTACAAAGTAGCCCTCACATTTTCACATTTTGACATTTGAGTCCCTATTTCATACAATTACCAAATACACATAATTTTACTATACACATGCTTAGCCAAATTTTCCGTAGCTCAAAAAGCCCACATATTTCATTTATTTCACATTTTAGTCCTTCAATTTCTCATTTTCACAATTTAGTCCAAAATAGTCAAATTCGTCAAAAATTCAAAGACAAAATATGTTAATCTATCACATATCTTTCATATTTCATTAACTATCATCACAAATCTTATAAAATCATCCATCGCATAACTCAAATTTATCATCAAATTCTAAAATTAAGGCATGGGCTTGATAGTATGCTAAGCAACGATCACAAAAACATAAAAATCACTAAAAATCGAGCTCAAAACATACCTTGATTGAGCTTAGACACTATCCGAATATACAAAAGCTTCAAAACCCTTATTCTTTCTTCAATTTTCGGCAAAAAGGATGATAATGGCCTATTTTCATATTTATTTTATTATAATACATATTATTTCATCAATTACTAAAATATCCTTTAATAAAACATTAATATTTCATTCATTTAATGACCATTTATGTCAAATACCACTATCAATGGTCTAATTCCAACATCAGTACTTCTCACTTAATAAGCCATCACAATTAAGAACTTTAACAATTAGCACACAGCTTTTGCATTTTATGCGATTAAGTCCTTTTTCACAAATCGTCACAAAAATGATAAAATTGTGACATAGAACTTTCACACATACTTTATCACATACCAAAAATATTAAAAATAATATTAAATTATTTTTTAACCTCAAATTTGTGGTCCTAAAACCACTGTTCCGATTAGGGTCTAAACCAGGTTGTTACAACTCTCCCCCTTAAGGATTTTCATCCCGAAAATCTTACCAATGAATAGATTTGGATATTGCTCCCTCATAGCATCTTCAGGGCCCCATGTAGACTCTTCAACTCTGCAACACCGTAGATTTTGGGCCTAGTAGAATTAGGCCTATTGGGCCTTGGGCATGGGAGCGTTTAAAATTTTTTAGAACAAGTGAACGCCACAATTGCATGTTAGATCTGTTGGGCGAGTGATTTTGGAAGGTTTTGAGGCTTCTATGAAGTCTTGGGTTCAAGCCATGTCTTATGGAAAATTTTTATTTTTAGCATTAGGGGAACCTTGACTCCTGGTATTAAGCCTTTTAAGTAATTGTGATTAAAATGAGACACAAAAAGAGCTTGTGGTGGAGTGGTTGTGGCGTCACAGGTGTGGCAAGGAGAACAGGTGTTTCAAGTTTCATTGCATGCAAATGGGATTATTTATTTTACTCATGTGTGGGCAAGAGTTTGTGTTGGATTTGAACTCTGTGTTGGAGAGTTTGAATTGGTCAAGTGAGTGATTTAAGGACTAGATTGTGGAGAGATAAGGGGGAGAAAATCATGGACTTTGGGTGGGAAGAGTTGTGCCATATAGGGATTTTGGGCACTTAGAAATTCAGAATTTTAGTGTGGTGGGGGAATGAGTGTGATTCTTTCTCTCCATCTCGGGTTTTTAGCACTTTTTGGAGTCGATTTTGCTAAGAGACTCTAGGGTTCTATCATTTCCTCTTTTGATTGCTTATTCTAAATCTATTTTTCCCCGTTTCATCTTGCTTCCTTTGTTGAATATCTTTTTTTCTCAAGTCTGTCGGTCTTAGCATTTTCCTCTCCTTGCATCTTGATTCTTCTTTTAGCCTAATTCACTTTCTTCCCTCATTCGATTCTTTTTGTTAACGGATTTCCTTTCTCTCCATCTTACTATTAGGATTGAATATTGCATCTTCTTCTCTCTATTCGCCCTCAAATTTTTGCTTATCATATCTTCTTTTTGATAACCAGGTCGAATTCTTCACCTCTCTCAAGCTTTGTTCGGGTGGAGCAACTGTTTCTGGCAAATCGGTGAGTAGTTTGTTCAACTTATGTTTGTTCTTTTTATTCTTTGAAGAGTATTATGTCTTTTCTCTTCTGTGCTCTTCAAATTCGATTCCTTCCTTCCTTTTATGGCCAAATCCTCCCTTCGCTTTGTCTAGTATGTTGATTCATTTCATTCCTAGGTTTTCTCGTGGAATGAAGGAGTTGCGAGTGTTTTAAGATAGACGAAGCTTTTCTCTCATCACTTGATCAAGATACCCTTAAAGGGGTTTGTTATCAATCTCTGTCAACAATTTAAGCGGGCTAAATTACGCTCGTTCAATCAAGGCAGGTATCGACATTGTTCGGTTTAAGTATTAGAAGAGGGAGTTTGACTCTGTCATTAAATGCCTAATAGAATATCGTCATTGATTGTAGGTTTGGTGCTCATGGGTTATTCACACAATTTTGGTAAACAGGTGTGTAGCAATACCATGTGACCGATAGTCGGCAAAAGAGCCGAAAAGCGTGTGTACACGTATACACCACTCCAACTAGATCGGTAAATGCCGAAAAGACAAAATACTGGCGATGCCACACGAGCGTGTGATCGTACGTATGATGGATCGAGCCCACGAATATGGCCGTAAGATGGTTGAGGTGAGCATGAGCGTCTTTATGGGCCAAATGGATCGAATGGGCTGAGTGGGCCCAATAGGCCCGTGGGCCCTATGCGAGTAAATTTTATGGATGGATAGGAATTAATGAGTCAGCCATGACGATCACATGGCCAAAGATAGTTTTGGGCTGAATGGGCCACATGAGAGTGTGGTCCCACTTGGGCCAAATACTAGGCTTTAGGCCCAAATACTCCGTTAGATCATACATGTTAAATGTGTCGCTAGAGGCGACTATAGACCTTTGCGAAGGTTGTAAATTGATCGAAATATCCCTGGAGGGTAAAATGACCAAAATACTCGTAGAGGGTAAAATGACCGAAATACCCCTAAAAGGTAAATGACCGTTTTGCCCCTGAAGGGAAAATAACTAAAATGCCCCTACATGTTATAGGATTGTTATTGTATGATATTTATAATATATCTGCATTCATGTGATATTATGCTGCATGAGGATGAGATTATTGATTTGGAGGAAGTGTATGATTGTTAAGGTCGCATGGTCGCTTGACGACTATGGATCCACCGATGGCTTTAAGCTGATTATGTGATTGGAAACTCTGTTGCAATATTGGTTAGTGCCGCAATCGGTGCTACATAAGGAGTGTAGGGATGGTTAGGTCGATTAAATCCCCATAGGAGTGCAGGGTTGGACAGGAGACCGAGTGTAGGGTTGGATTAGGCATTCATGCATTACATATACAGATTCTGATATTGAGATGGGCTTAGGCCCAGATAGATGTGATATGTGACATGTGATATGGGTTAAGGCCCTACTAAGGTTATTATGGGCTAAGGCCCAAATGCCACCGTTACTGTATACGGCTTAGGCCCATATTGATTGTTGTAATGGGCTTAGGCTCGGATTGATGTAATGCATGCTTTATGATTAATGAGGGTTGTACACACTGATTTTTCGTAAACCCACCCCTTCTTTTTGATTTTTCAGGTAACCCTCAGTAGGCGGTTCGACGTACTAGAGGTCTCGGAGGTGGCCACACTACAACAGCTTTAAATTTTAGTATTTTATTTTACCTTCCTTAAATCACTCTCTTATTGGGTTGTAATAAGCCCTCGATTAATTTTTGGTTTTAATTTGGGATTTTCAGTTTATTGTGTTTTCTATCTGTTAAAAGTAGATCGCGGTTTTCCCAAAAGATAACTGCTTTCAAAAGACTACGTTTTCGCAACTCAATTTTTAAATATCACATTTTGTAAATCATTTGTTTAAATTAAGCTTCCGTAGCAATAAGGTTTTGAAGGTAATAACTTTTTAATAAACCTCGAGAAAAAATAAACTGACATAACTGGGATTTTACTCAAGCTTTTAATTAAGAAGGGTTTTCAATGAAAACATGGTTTTCAAAATACACTTCAATGTGGTACGCCAAATTTGGGCCTAACTTCTAGGCCGGGTTTGGGGTGTTACATTTAGTAGTACCACAGCCTGGTTGCAAAACTCGACTGTGGAATGGGTTTTCAAATCTTTGATTTCAATATGTGAAGGGTTTGAGATATTTTCTTTGAAAAGTGTGACACACTGAGTCTCCGGTGTTGGACCAAGTAAGTTCTCATGATACTGAAATATGTTTTAAACTATTATACTGTAAATAGTTACTGGGCTTACTTATTGAGACTATATTGAAGCTCTTAGTTAAAGTAAAACTGAAGCTCGTAGGAGATTAAAACTGTAGTGAGCCTACGACGGCGTAAACAACTCATAACTGCTACTTCCATAAAACATCTGTTTAATTATTGAAACTATGAGCTAAATTCATAAAATTTCTAATTCAGATAAATGCGCGAAGCGATAATGAACACTAGAAGAGGTGCAAGGGGCCGCGACAGAGGTCATGGAAGTGCTAGGGCTGGATCTTCAACATCAAGCCACATGCCCAATGTTGAGGCAAGGAAAGCACCGGCTTCACCAGTAGCTGAGACAAAGTTGTTTGATCGAGCGTTTGGGGATGACACATTGTCCCAAGCAATGTTGAGGATTCTAGAATGAGTTGCTGGGTTTGTTAGGCCTAATACTGTTATTATGGGTCACGGGTTAGTTACGGAACGACTCTAGTCAAATTGAGTAGAGATCTTCAGAGAGTTTCTGGGGTGGCCCCAAGTGTGGCGGAGTACTACTTGGAGGCCACCGAAAGAATTATGGATGACCTCAACTGCACGCTGGAATAAAATTTGAAGGGTGTCGTGTCCTTGCTGAAGGATGAAGCCTACCAGTGGCAGTTTACGGTAAAAGTGGGTACCTTGTCTGATGAATTGACATGGGAATTATTCAACTCCACATTTTAGGGAAAGTATGTTCACACTAGCTATGTCGACACTCATAGGAAAGAATTTCTAAATCTGGTTCAAGGTGACAAGTTTGTGGCTAAGTACGAGGCAGAATTTTTGTGACTCAGTTGGTATGCTAAAGGAATAGTGACAACAGATTATGAACATTGTGTTCGGTTTGAAGATGGCCTTAGAGACAGTCTTCGAGTATTGATTGCTCCCCAAAGGGAGCGGGACTTTGCTGTGTTAGTAGAGAAAGCCAAGATCGCTGAAAATGTAAAGCGCTCTAAGTGCCTAAACCGAGAAAGAGAAAGGGGCAGGAACAAGAGGGATTCTGTGCACTCCAATTCTGATCAAAGACCTAAGAGAAGGGCTAGAGTGGATGAGCCAATCAGAGCTGGGCCCCCTATTGCTACTACTGGGTTACCACCTTGTGCTATTTATGGGAAAGGTCATGTGGGCGATTGCTAGAGGAGGACGGGAGCTTGTCTGAGTTGTGGTTCTATGGAACACCATCTCAAAGAGTGTCCCAGAAGACTGGATCAGATACAAGTTTTTAGTATGGGTGATGTACAGCCACCTAGGGGTGAATAGCAGCTGCCTAAGGCCGTGGAAAGGCTAGGGGTGGAAACGGTTTAGGTCGTGGAGCTCTAGGTAGAGGTGCTGGTCATGCGGAGGCGAGGCAACCAGCTTTTGTTTATACAGAATGTCACCGAGAAGACGTAGATTCTTTAGATATGAATACTGGTACGTACTTTACCCATAGTGTACTATTTACCTAATTTGCAATTAGGATCATAGTGGGCAGCAAAAGCTTAGTGGTGCAACCTATGTTGTACGGCTATTTGTTAGTTGGAAATTTCGAGGACGAAATTTTTTTAAAGGGGTAGAGTTGTAACACCCTAAATTTTGGGCCTAGTAGAATTGGGCCTATTGGGCCTTGGGCATGGGAGCGTTTAAAATTTTTGAGAACAAGAGAATGGCACAATTGCATGCTAGATCTATTGGGTGAGTGATTTTAGAAGGTTATGGGGCTTCTATGAAGTCCTGGGTTCAAGCCATGTCTTATGGAAAATTTTTATTTTTAGCATTAGAGGAACCCTGACTCTTGGTATTAAGCCTTTTATGTAATTGTAATTAAAAAAAGACACAAAGAGAGCCTATGGTGGAGTGGTTGTGGCATCACATGCACAATTGCATGTTAGATTTGTTGGGCGAGTGATTTTGGAAGGTTATGGCGCTTCTATGAAGTCCTGGGTTCAAGCCATGTCTTATGGAAAATTTTTATTTTTAGCATTAGAGGAACCCTGACTCTTAGTATTAAGCCTTTTATGTAATTGTGATTAAAAAAAGACACAAAGAGAGCCTGTGGTGGAGTGGTTGTGGCGTCACAGTTGTGGCAAGGAGAACAAGGGTTCAAGTCTCACTGCATGCAAAGGGAATTATTTATTTTACTCATGTGTGGGCAAGAGTTTGTGTTGGATTTGAACTCTGTGTTGGAGAGTTTGAATTGGTCAAGTGTGTGATTTAAGGAGTAGATTGTGGAGAGATAAGGGGGAGAAAATTGTGGACTTTGGGTGAGAAGAGTTGTACCGTATAGGGACTTTGGGCAATCAGAAATTTGAAATTTTAGTGTGGTAAGGGAATGAGTGCCAATTCTTTCTCTCCATCTCGAGTTTTTAGCACTTTTTGGAGTCGATTTTGCTAAGAGACTCTGGGGTTCTCTCATTTCCTCTTTTGATTTCTTATTCTGAGTCTATTGTTCCTCTTTTCATCTTTCTTCCTTAGTCGAATATCTTTTTCTCTTAAGTCTATCGGTCTTAGCATTTTCCTTTTCTTGCATCTTGATTCTTCTTTTAGCCGAATGTACTTTCTTCCCTCCTTCGATTCTTTTTGTTAACGAATTTCCTTTCTCTCCATCTTGCTATTAGGACTGAATACTGTATCTTCTTCTCTTTGTTCACCCTCAAACCGTTTCACCTATCATCTCTTCTTTTTGATAACTAGGCCAAATTCTTCACCTCTCTTAAACTTTGTTTGGGTGGAGCAACTATTTCTGGAAAATCAGTGAGTAGTTTGTTCAACTTCTGTTTGTTCTTTTTATTCTTTAAAGAGTATTACGTCTCCTCTCTTTTGCGCTCTTCAAAGCCGATTCCTTCCTTCCTTTTATGGCCGAATCCTCCCTTCTCTTTGTATGGTATGTTGATTCATTTGATTCTTAGGTTTTCTCGTGGAATGAAGGAGTTGCGAGTGTTCTGAGATAAACAAAGCTTTTTCTTATCACTCGATCAAGATACCCTTCAAGGGTTTTTTATCAATATCCGTCAATGGTTTAAGCGGGCTAAATCGCGCTCGTTCAATCAAGGCAGGTATTGACATTGTTCAGTTTAAGTATTAGAAGAGTGTGTTTGACTCTGTCATTAAATGACTAAAAGAATATTATCGTTGATTGTAGGTTCGATGCTCATGGGTTATTCACTCGATTTTGGTAAACAGGTGTGTAGCAATAACCTGTGACCGATAGTCAGCAAAAGAGCCAAAAAGCGTGTGTACACACACACACCACTCCAAGGAGATCGACAAATACTAAAAAGTTAAAATACCGGTGAATGATGCCACACAAGCATACGATCGCATGTGTGGTGGACCTAGCCCACGAATATGGGCGTAGGTGGTTGAGGCCACCATGGGTGTCCTCATGGGCTTAGGCCATTTTTGGGGCCAAATAGACCGGATGGGCCGAGTGGACCCAATGGGCCCGTGGGACCTATGTGAGTAAATTTTGTTGATGGATAAGAATTAATGAGCTGGCCATGATGATCACATGGCCAAAGGAAGTTTTGGGATGAATGGGCCACACGAGAGTTTGGGCCCACTTAGGCTGAATACTGGGCTTTGGGCCCAAATACTCCGTTTGATCATACATGTTAACTGTGTCGCTAGAGGTGACTATAGACCTTTAAGAAGGCTGTAAATTGACCAAAATACCCATGGAGGGTAAAATGACCAAAATACCTCTATAGGGTGAATGACCGTTATGCCCTTGAAGGGCAAAATGACTAAAATGCCCCTACATATTATATGATTGTTATTGTTTGCTATTTATAGTATGTCTGCATTCTTGTGACATTATGCTGCATGGGGATGGGATTATTGTTTTGGAGGAAGTGTATGATTGTTAGGGTCGCATGGTCACTTAACAACTGTGGATACACCGGTGGCTTTAAGTCGATTATGTGATTGGCAGCTCTGCTGTAATATTAGTTAGTGCTACAACCGGTGCTACATAAGGAGTGTAGGGATGGATGGGTCGATTAAATCCCCACAGGAGTGCAGGGTTGGACAAGAGACCGAGTGTAGGGTTGGATTGGGCATTCATGTATTGCATACACTGATTCTGATATTGAGATGGGCTTAGGCCCAGATAGATGTGATATGTGACACGTGATATGTGTTAGGGCTCTACTGAAGCTATTATGGGCTAAGGCCCAAATGCCACCGTTATTGTGTGGGGCTTAGGCCCACATTGATTGCTGTAATGGGCTTAGGCCCAGATTGATATGATACATGCTTTATGATCGATGAGGGTTGTACACACTGAGTTTTCGTAAACTCACCCCCTCTTTTTAATTTTTAGGTAACCCTCAGTAGGAGTTTTGATGTTCTAGAGGACTCAGAGGTGGCCACACTACGAACAATTTTAAATTTTAGTATTTTATTTTACCTTACTTAAACCGCTATCTTATTGGGTTGTAATAAGGCCTCTTTTAATTTCGGGTTTTTTAATTTGGGATTTTCAGTTTATTACGTTTTCTATTTGTTAAAAGTAGATCGCGATTTTCCCAAAATGATTGATTTTTCTGCGATGTAAATGATTGATTTGTCTGTGACGTAAATGACTAATTTTTGCCTTGATTTGACTGATTTGTCTCTGATTGGTATGACTAATTTTTAGCATGGTATTTTGCATACACGACATACTGCATGGGGTTGGGATACTATTATGGAGGAAGTCTTGATTGGTGGCTCTACCACAATCATCATTCATCGTGACGCCACATATATTATTATCGCGACTTTACTACTATATTGTTCTTGAAAGCTTTCTTTGCAATACCGCTATGATGCTATCGATGGTTGTGTGCCAATCATAGCACTGCTACTGATGGCTTTGTGCCGATCATATTACCGTTACTGATGGCTTTGTGTCGATCATATTACTATTACTGATGGCTGTGTGCCGATCATATTACTACTACCTATGGCTTTGTGCCAATCACATTACTGTACTCATGGCGATATAGCTATCCTGTCTGCAACATATGCGGAATCACATTCAAATACGGGAAATCACACGTATCCATCGAATTTCATTATTCAAATGGAACTTAACTCCTAATAACATTTCCGATCATGTAACAGCCCAAACCCGGCCCAAACGTTAGGACCGAATATGGGTCGTTACGAAGAAGAACTTTTGAAACCCATTTTCAAATCCACTTAAGTTTTGTTGAAAATCGCCGTTTTAAGTTATCTTGTCGCTTCTCCAACCATACAAATGGAACACCTTTCCTTAGCAACTTAGTCAAGCGGTATTGCGATCGAGAGAACCCTTCCACAAATCTCCGATAATACCGCTAAACCCGTAAAACTTCAGATCTCGCCACCGACTTAGGCGGTTTCCACTCTAACACCGCTTCAATCTTATGGGATCCACTCTAATCCTTCCCACGACACCACGTGACCTAAGAAAGCCACCTCCTCACCAAAATTTGCACTTCTTGAATTTGGCATACAACTTTTTCCTCAACACTTGCGTAACTATCCGTAAATGCTTGTTGTGCTCCTCCTCCGTCTCTGAGTAAACCAATATGTTGTCTATGAACACCACGACGAATTGGTCTAGGTACTGTTGAAATACTCTATTCATTAAGTCCATGAACGCTGCCGGTGCATTGGTCAATCCGAATGGCATCACTAGAAACTCGTAATGCCCATACCGAGTTTGAAAAGCTGTCTTGTGAACATCGGCCTCCTTCACCTTGAGTTGATGGTAACCCGACCTAAGGTCTATCTTGAAAACACCGACGCTTCTTCAATCGGTCAAACAAGTCATCGATCCGAGGCAATGGGTACTTGTTTTGATCGTTAACTTGTTTAACTCGACGGTAATCGATGCACATCCGCATAGAACCGTCCTTCTTCTTGACAAACAATACAAAGCGCTCCCCACGGAGATATACTAGGTCGAATAAACCCTTTATCCAAGAGCTCTCGAATTTGAGCCTTGACTCCACCAATTCCTTTGGTGCCATTCGGTAAGGTGCTATAGACACAGTGCTGCTTCGGGTAGCAAGTCTATACCGAATTCGACTTCCGATCGGATGGCGGAATCGGAAGTTCCTCCGGGAACACATCAGCAAATTCCCAACCGTTCGGACCTTTTCAACTCATCGACTCCTTAACTTCCAAAGCACAGATTTGAACCAAAAACGCCTTACAACCCTTCTTGACCATCTTCTCAACCTTCAAGGCAGACACCACGTTAGATAGGTAATTCCTCCGATTACCAATCATAACTACTTCATTCCTTGATTCGTTTGGAGAACCATGCGCTTAGCGATGCAATCCAACTTCGCCTGGTACCTAACCAGCCAATCCATTCCAAGGATCAAATCGAACTCCCCGAATGGTAGTTCCATCAGATCAGCCCCGAATACGACCTCTTGGAGTTCTAGGGGTACATCCCTAAAAAGTTTGTCTACCACTACAGAGTGACCTAAAGGACTCACTACAGTCATCTCCCTAGCAGCAGTCTCAGAGTCTAGGTTTAAAGTCTCTACCACACTACTTGCTACGTATGAATGCGTAGAACCCACATCGATTAATGCATAATAAGGAAGACCAAAAATCAGAAACGTACCGGTTATGACATCCGGTGCATCACCGTCCTCGCGATGCCTTGCCGCATAGACTAAGCCAGGCTGCCTAGCCTCTGTGTTGCTTGAACCTCTGCCCTGAGTTCCTCGACCTCGGTTAGGACCGTTACTTCCTCTGCCATTACCACGACCCCTCTGCGGTCCCACATTTCTATCCTGAGTACGGTTCTGCCCCTCTGGCTGATTTCGAGCTCGCTTCCGAGGACAATCTCTGACCCGATGCTCTAAAGACCCACACTCAAAACATCCTCTATCGCCGGTCGAACAACCTCCCCAATGGGACTTCCCACAGCGATTGCACTGAGCCGGTCTCTGATTAGTAGCTACGGGCCTTCTTTTGCCGATTTGGCCCACTCGCCTAGCCTTCTTTCGATCATTACCACTGGATCCGGTGACCCAAATCCTCTCTTTGATTATTCCTACTATAATTTTGCCTCACGACCTCCTTGATCCCTCGGCTACCTTAGCCTTTTCCACAAGGGATGAAAACTCACGAACTTGTCATGGGCAATCAAGAACCTCAAATCATCTCGAGTCCATCCTCAAGCGGACACAAGACTCGTGTTCAAGAGCCACGATGCCTCTAGCATACCTACTCGATCTTAAAACTCCGCCTCATATTCCGCCATCGACTTGGTTCCTTGCACTAACCCCGTAAAGGCTTTCTCTCGAGCATCAGATAACGGTGCCCACATACTTCTTCCGATAGGCGGTTTGAAATAATCCCAAGTCAAATCATCTGCCAGTAGCGCCATCTCGAATCGTCACCACCACCGATATGCCTCATCCTTTAGAAGCGTCTGACCCTTTCGCTTTTTCTCCTCGGTCAAAGTCAAGATCATCCATGATCCTTTCGATTGACTCTAGCCAAGATTCTGCTACACTGGTGCCACTCGACACACCCCGGAACACCTCGGCTCCGTTGGACCGAATTCGCTGGGAGCAGATTTTGAGCTCTTAAATTTCCACCACCTCACCACCAATTCGAGGACTCGCAACACCGCTTGCGCATCGCCTCTCCTCCCGTCTCGATCCTGCTCCTCTGCTCCAAAAGTCGGAGGTGGTGGTGGCGGTGGTACATCATTTTCGAACCTTGCCCGACCGACGCGAGTTCGAGACATCGTCATCCTACCCCTGGCGGCCCACGGCGCCCACGTCCTCTAGAACTCATTCTATCTCTGCGCTTTTAACTGATTAAGAGAAATTTTATGTATTAGCGTTTGTTCCAACTCATTACTCGCGAAGAAATTTTATGAAGAAATTTTAATTAGAGATTCTTTCGTGCAATCAAGGTTTCAGTCTTCTATCTTAGTTCACACAAGGAAGTTCTTGCATCCATTCCCTAATACTTCCCATACCTATTCGCTCTTGGATATTTACTTGCTTTCTAACCTGGGGTATTTTCGTCATTTTCCCTGAGGGTATTTTCGTAATAAAGAGATTCTAAAACTTTAGTAATGTAGGTTGTTTTTGCAATTCCCAACACCTTTGGAGGGTATTATTAAAAATTGATAAGGTTTGAAGTTATGGCATTATTTCGAAAACTAGGGGTATTTTGGTAATTTTGTCCATCAGGGGTAATTTTGTAATTTTTGTAAATCAAGGGTGTTTTAGTAATTGCAAAACCCTGAGGGTCCCTTTTGAGAATTTTCCTTTCTTAAAACGGTGATGTTGCAAAAATTTTGTACTCAGGGTCGTTTTGGTAATTTTATAAGTTGAAGGCGTTTTCGTAATTTTTCCAAAACCAAAGTGTTTCATTGAGGATTTCCAAAGCTGAGTTGAATATTTGAGAAGTAGTTAAAATTTTTGGACAAAATCATTGAGTTGATGTTTTATGGACCAAGGTTATTTTAGTAATTTTACCCCTAAGGGCATTTTCGTAATTTTCCACAAGTCGAACTTTTCGGGGAAAACATTGTAAAAAGAGTTGTTCTTACTTTTGAAGGAGTGATTTGAAAAGTTTTAAAACCAAGTTTTGTTGTTTCATTCTTTTTTCGAAAATCAAGGCTAATTCCCTTTCGGGTTTTAGTCATTATGTTTAGCCTATGACCGAGCCCTCTTGGTCAGGGTGAACCCAAGCTACGCACCAGGCAGGTTTCGTGTGGAGAGGAGGTGAGTCACACGGACTGCTTAAATACCAAGCTCCCACCGAACCTTTCTAGACATGCGCACAGAGGTTACCACACCACTGAGCCCTCTGGGTTAGGGTGAACCCAAGCTACGCACCAGGTAGGATTCCTGCGAAGAGGTGGTGAGTCACTCGGACTGCTTAAATACCAGGCTCTTCCGGATCCAATCCTAGACATGCGTACAGGGGTTACCACACCCTAGCTCAGTGACTAAGTCATAGGTTGGTTTCGTTCTTTAAGTCTTATGTTCTATTTGTGTGTTTGAGTAATCTAATCCTAGGGTTCAAGTTCCTATAAGTCTATCTACGTTCCATGCTTCCTACCCTTCTACAGAATATAATTCACACAGAGGTTTAGATGTACTTACCTGGGCGGATCGGTGCCGGAGACTCGGGCCATGCTGCTTTAAAACCCAAAATCAATTAATAAGGCCTACTAAAACATTTTTGGGCCTTGGGCCCCCACAGCCGAGTTTTGAACTGGGCTCTGATACCAATTTGTAACAGCCCAAACTCGGCCCAAACGTTAGGACCGAATATGGGTCGTTACGAAGAAGAACTTTTTGAAACCCATTTTCGAAATCCACTTAAGTTTTGTTGAAAACTGCTCGTTTTAAGTTATCTTGCTGAAATTATACTTAGTCCAAATTCGAAAATTTAATTAAGTCAAGTTATTATACAAATTTCAGATGTGCCCGATGGCACGATAAAACATTTTTCGTGTTAATTTAGAAAAACGTGTGATTCAAATTTATAATTAAAAACAAAATATCCAACATATAAGAAAATAACTAAAGTAAAGTATATGAAGGCCTTATTACATCCAAAATAAAACAACCCAATAATAAAATTTATCATAACTAAATTAAAGTTCATTTAATTCTAAATCCACCGCATGGCCACCTCAATTCCTCCGGCCCATATCCGCGATCTATTCATCACCGAAAAAATAATGGAGAAGGTGAGTCACCAAGACTCAAGATGTAACCCTTCCCGTTTTAAAACATTTTCATACACAACACATAACCATTAATATGCAAAATATTAAATACCCATCCTAACCATCCAAACGCCATCGCTCACCCCGTTGTGGTACCAAACCACCGGTGGTGCCAAACCACCGGTGACATATAGTCACAATGTGTTACCAAAACACCGTGTCCAGAGACACAGATCATTTGATGGGGCCAACCCATCGTGTGATACCAAATCACCGGCGACGATCCCATATCTCAAGTGGGGCCAACCCACGGTGGTGTTAACCACGAGGGACAAGTCGCTATGAGGTGCCAAACCTGGAGGTACCAAACCTCTGGTGACCGTAGTCACGGTGTGTTACCAAAACACTTGGTGCCCGTTGGCACAATAATATGCGCCTCCACTCATCAATCCCGCATCAATCACATACTTAAATCTCATGTATCAATGCATCATGCTTACCAAAAGCATCAAATAATAAATTAAATGATAATGTGTACTTACCCGAATCACCATCTATACCGATATGGTATATTATCAATGCTACATAAAAATCAAGATAGCATTCACAACAAACAGCATATTAACAAATTATATGTGTGTATGTACACACCTGTCACCACTAAGTGATCTAAATCCCGAATGAAGAAATCAGCCACCCTAGATCTATTGTCCCTAGATTCGGCCAAAACATGAGTCACACCATGGCCTATTCGCCAACCCAACTTATACCACGAATTATCATTTGAGATCCGAGATCTTACCTTGCTTTGATTTGGTTTTAACAACCCGAATCCTTATATGGGTTCCTAGCAATCGACCAACCTTAAATACCAACCAAGATTAGTTTCGCTTTTCTAATTATCCATTGAAAGGTTTAGAAAGACTTGACTTCATCGTTAACTTACCAAATCTAGTTGATGGAGACTTGAATCGATTTCTTCAAGATCCCAAGCACCTAAACATAATCGGTTTCATTAAAGAGAGTTAATACCTTTTATCAAATGTCAAATAGGTCCCTACCTTCCCTAGAAGTCGACAAGTACTAGAGGCCAATAAAGAAAACACTTGATCTACTTACCTTAAAACCCGATCAAGAAATAGAGGAACACTATGTTTGAGATTCGCCAAGACTTGAAATTTGGGGAGGGTTATTCGACAATGGAAGAAGTAAAGGGTTTTGGTCAAGGTGAGTGAATAGGAGAAAAGAGATTGGCACTTCCAAAGGAGTATATTCGCCAAGGGAGAAAGAAAATAATGGGAAGGAAAGGTGTTGAATGGTTCAACTTAAGAGCTTTGAGGAGTGAAAAGAAATAGATCAATGGTGTGGGTGTAGGAGATTCTACCAAGATCTAAAAGAATGGTGTTGCCTCTTTTTTCAGCTTTTAAGAGATTGAGAAGAGAAAGAAATTTTGTGAATGGGAATTCGCTACTTGCACTTTGGAAGAGAAGAAAACAACAAACAATAAAAATGGAAAATGTGCCTAAAGGAATTTCAAGACTCCCTCCTAACAAGTCCTTGTCATTCACTCCTACCAAAGGAGTTCAAAATTCACTCAACCACCTTGAATTACTCCAAGCCACTTGTTTTAATTAAATTCAAAATAATTTGATTTAATCCCAACTAATATCTCTTAATAGCCATTAATCCTTTTAATCCAACAACTCTCAAAATATTTACAAGCTTATTTTGGGCCCGACCAGTCCAAACATTTCATGTTGCCGACATCGTGCAGATGCACCCCAACCCTGACAGGTTTAGACCTGCACCCCTTGTACGCGAGGTAAGGTTCCAAGCTTAAACCTGTCAGGGTTGGGGTGCGATCATACCAGCACTAATGCACTGGATCCCATCAGAACTCCGCAGTTAAGCATGATTGGGCGAGAGTAGTACTAGGATGGGTGACCTCCTGGGAAGTTCTCGTGTTGCACCCCTATTCCTATTCAAATTTGTAACAGCCCAAACCCGGCCCAAACGTTAGGACCGAATATGGGTCGTTACGAAGAAGAACTTTTGAAACCCATTTTCAAATCCACTTAAGTTTTGTTGAAAATCGCTGCTTTAAGTTATCTTTTGAAATTATACTTAGTCCAAATTCAAAAATTTAATTAAGTCAAGTTATTATACAAATTTCAGAGATGTTCTGATGGCACGATAAAACATTTTTCGTGTTAATTTAGAAAACGTGTGATTCAAATTTATAATTAAAAACAAAATATCCAACATATAAGAAAATAACTAAAGTAAAGTATATGGAGGCCTTATTACATCCAAAATAAAACAACCCAATAATAAAATTTATCATAACTAAATTAAAGTTCATTTAATTCTAAATCCACCGCATGGCCACCTCAAGTCCCTCCGGCCCATATCCGCGATCTATTCATCACCGAAAAAATAATGGAGAAGGTGAGTCACCAAGACTCAAGATGTAACCCTTCCCGGTTTTAAAACATTTTCATACACAACACATAACCATTAATATGCAAAATATTAAATACCCATCCTAACCATCCAAACACCACTGTCTACCCCGTTGTGGTACCAAACCACTGGTGGTGCCAAACCACTGGTGACATATAGTCACAATGTGTTACCAAAACACTGGTGTCCAGAGACACAGATCATTTGATGGGGCCAACCCATCGTGTGATACCAAATCAGCGCGACGATCCCATATCTCAAGTGGGGCCAACCCACGGTGGTGTTAACCACGTGGACAAGTCGCTATGAGGTGCCAAACCTCTGGAGGTACCAAACCTCTGGTGACCGTAGTCACGGTGTGTTACCAAAACACTGGTGCCCGTCGGCACAATAATACTGCCCCCTCCACTCATCAATCCCGCATCAATCACATACTTAAATCTCATGTATCAATGCATCATGCTTACCAAAAGCATCAAATAATAAATTAGACATGTGTACTTACGAATCACCATCTATACCGATATGGTATATTATCAATGCTACATAAAATCAAGATAGCATTCACAACAAACAAAGATATTAACAAATTATATGTGTGTATGTACACACCTGTCACCACCGAGTGATCTAAATCCCGAATGAAGAAATCGCCACCCTAGATCTATTGTCCCTAGATTCGCCAAAGCATGAGTCATTACCATGGCCTATTCGCCAACCCAACTTATACCACGAATTATCATTTGAGATCCGAGATCTTACCTTGCTTTGATTTGGTTTTTAACAACCCGAATCTTTATCGGCTTTGGATGCCAAAGAATTATCCGTGAATGATGTGAAGACGGTGAAGGAATTTCCGATGTATTTCGAAGAACTTCGGTATACCTCGGATCGGGAAGTAGAATTTGGCATTGAGCTTTTGCAGGACGGCTCCAGTGTCCATTGCTCCCTATAGAATGGCATAAGGAGTTGTGAGCTCAAAGCTCAAATTCAAGAATTGCTGGATCGGGATTCATTCGACCAAGTGTGTCTCCGTGGGAGCACCGTTTTGTTATCAAGAAGAAGGATGGATCGATCGTATGTGCATTGACTACGGATGATTGAATAAATTGACGATCAAGAATCGGTATCCTCTGCCAAGAATTGACTATGTTGATCAATTGAAGGAGCTTATCTTCTCAAAATTGATTTAAGGTCGGTTATCACCACTAAGGTGAAAAAGCGGACATTTATAAGACAAAATTTGGGACACGTTACGGACACTATGAGTTTGTAGTGATGCCGTTGATTAACCAATGCACCAATGCATTTATGGACATGATGAACGAGTCTTTCAACCATATTTAGACCGGTTTGTGGTAGTGTTCATAGATGATATATTGGTTTATTGAGAAATGAGGAGGAACATGACCGAGATTTGCGGATAGTATTACAACTACTAGTGATAAGCAATTGTATGCCAAATTTGGTAAGTGCGAATTTTGGCTAAAGGAGGTGACTTTCCTTGGTCATGTAGTATCAGCCAAGGAATAAGGGTGGATCCTCGGAAAATTGAGGCTATTCGGATTGGAAGCCACCAACATCGATGATGAAATTGGAGTTTCTTAGGCTTGGAGGATACTATAAGGCATTTGTAAGGGGTTTCATTGATTGCTGCACCCTAACTAAAGCTGTTGCGAAAGGGAGCTCCAGTATATCGGATGAAAAACAAGAGGAGCTTTGAGAAATTGAAGAAGATTACGATAAGCTCGTTTAATTCAACCGAAATTGGAAAAGAATTCACTTTATTATGCGATACGTCTCACACGGGCCTGGGTTGTGTGTTGATGCAAAATGGAAAGGTGGTGGCCTATGCTTCTCTCAATTGAGACCACACGAAGTAAACTACCCTACTCATGATTTGGAGTTAGGCCGTTGTCTTTGCTCTAAAGATTTGGAGGCACTATCTCTATGGTGAGAAGTCCATAATCTACACGGACCACAAGAGTCTTAAATACCTCCTTACCCGTAAGAAGTTGAATTTAAGACAAAGAAGATGGGTAGAATTGTTAAAAGATTATGATTTCTCCATCGAATACCATCCTCGAAAGGCTAACGTGGTAGTGACGCGTTAAGTCGTAAGGCGGTATCTGAATTAAGAGCTTTGTTTGCCCATTTGAGTCTCAGATGAGGATGGCGTTGTTAGCGAACTTCGTGAAACCTCGTGGTGGAACAAATCAAGGAAAAGCGACATCGGATGAGAAGTTGGGACCTTTCTTGCGACAAGTTGAAAATGGTGAAATTGAGGATTTTGGATAAACCGCGTTATGCCAAGAGGATTTGATGCCAAGGATCTAATTTGGCCTGGATTCACGACAACCTCCTAAGTGACCTTACTTTTGCCACTTTGCCAAGGCCATTTAGTGCCCAATTTCCTTCATTTATTCTTATAACACCCTCGTTGAAGGCTCCTACCTTTTAAGTTACAAAGAGATTTTCTACACGACACTCAAAGCCTTAAATTAAGCTCTATTATTCAATAAATAATATCTCAAAGTTCTCATTGAAAGAAAATAATTAAATTCCAAATAACCCCATTTTTGGGATGTTAACATATAAAATTTCATGTATTTATAACTTTTATATAATTCACATAAACACATACTACATTCATTCCAAATGTAACATTAATTCAAGCCAATTCAAACATTATGTATCAGAAATTGTGAGGTTACATGGGGTCTGTATTAAATTACTAATGATAGGACCTAGGTTTACATCACGAGTTTCAAAGCTTTGATGAAGTCTTGGGAAAAGTTGAATTCAAAATTTTCTTTTCATCCTCAATGATGGTCTCAATAGAGAATAATTCATATTGGAAGATATGTTCAAGGATGATAATCGACTTAGTGTAGTTGGGAAAATAATTCATGAAATTTAACCTTATTCCAAGCCTAACCAAATTTTAATAACATTTGATGGCACCATACGAGGCATAATATGTCATAATTTTCTTCAATTTTCCAATTTATGTGTACCGTAAACACATTTTCATAAAATTAGGTTCTGAGATGATATTTATATATCCAGATTAATGTTCTAACATTAAATTGCAAATTTTAGCATATTCTCCATGGAAAAATTATATTCGATAACTTTTCAAATTAATCCCAGCAAAGACATCAAGTAAATCGATATAGATCGGTTTAAAAAAAAGTATCTCCTTGGGAGAAGATCTTACCATTAAGTAGTCAAGCTAAGTCCTAGATATATTGACCTTAGTTCGAGCGGAAGATGATATAAAATAAGCATATCTTGAGTTACCTTTAGAGTTAGATTAATTTCATAATGTCTTTCATGTTTCTATGTTGATCCATGGATAGATCGGATCCTTTGCACATTATAACTTTTCTTAAGGATCATTTGAGCTGAATGACTTGTCCTTTGAAGTAAGCTATTGAAATCCTTTACTAAGAATTCAAGGTATTTAGCAAGAAAACATTGCTTGGTCAAAGTTCTATAGGGTAAACCTTAGATTGATATGCTATTGCAGTCAGAGAGGCAAACTAACAACAATACTACATTTCAATTTTCGTAAATTTCGGGACAAATTTTTTTAAAGCAGGGTAGTTTAAACCTAAAAATGAGTATTTAAATTGCATGATTTTGGTGTTTAGATTTTTAAAGGAAAAATTTTTACATTTATTTTAGTGATTTATTAAAGTCATAGAGTTGTAAAGCATAAATTGGAGAAAAATAAAATTTATTAAATTGAGATTTATTGAAGTGAAAAAAGGTGATTAAGACTTAAGGCTAAATTACGTGCTAAAAGTGTCATAAAATGAGCATTATGGCATGTTGCACTTTGGCATGGGTTCAAGTAAGATGTACAGGTTTGTAATCTGTGGCACCTAAATGAATTTTTGCTTTTAATTAGCAATTCATGACTAGGAATTGTTTTGAAAGCGACATATTAGAGGTGTTGACCATGTATTTTTGGTTAGTGTATCAATGGATTAAGGTAACAACTAACTTATGGCATGGAATCAAAGGTTTAAGGAAAGATAGGAACATAAGGCACATATCAAGGGAAAATTTGGAAAGAAATCATGGCCATTTGACCATGTCTTGATGCAATATTGGTAAGGGAGAGAGCCAAAATTTTGTTAGTTTGGCTAAAATCTCATCCTTTTCTCTTTGGTCATTCTTTGCACATTTTGCGATTTTTCTTTGTTTTCTGGGTATTGGAAAGTGATGTTAGGCCGAGATGACTTAAACGGAAACTTCAATTCTCCCTCTTGTGATTCGGCGTGAAATCCACGCTTTACTATCAATTACAAACTACCTTCTACTAGGCTGATCCTCAATTCTTTGACTGATCACCACTAGAAACCAGTCCACTGTGGCAAATTCACAAGTCGGTTAACTTAACCTAAAGACAAAAGCGCCCTCCCTTACCTCCGCTCTCCCGGCCTTCCTCATGACACCAACCGAACCCAGGTCCTCGGTGCTTTGCCCCTTTCGCCCAACTTTTTCATTTCCCTCCCCTCTTTCAGGAAAATGGAACAACCAGCATCCCTAAACTCTGTCTACCAAGTTCCCTTGTTAAACCAAACGCACCCCCTTACCTTTTTCACCTTTCGCCACCTGCTGGATTTTAATTCCTCCATGACCCCCCCCAAAGGGGGGTTTACTCCTAACCCCCGCCCCATTTTTATAAATTTTTTTCATAAATTTAAATTTATTTTAAGTTTTTAGATTCTCATCCCTTGTTTTACGGTTTTTTCCGGGTTTAAATAAATTAGTTTTTATCCACGGTTAAATAGTTATGTTTAAAGGGTTTGATTTCGGATTTATTTAAAGGTTTATAAACCGCCTTTATTTCTTTAAAGTAAATTTGTTGATTTATAGTTATTTCAAACAATTTGTTAATATTATAAATTTTGAAATTTTTGCAGTTTTATTTCCCGGTTTTATTCAATTTGAAATAAATTTTTTAGTTAAATTTAAACATTTTTTTTTTTTAAAAGATTTGTTTTTTCCCCGGGACAGGTTGGGAACACCACTTCGTCCCGTGACCAGGTAGGTGTAAGTGCACGGGTCCCAGTGTTTTTATTTTTTAACGGTATCATCTCCCTAAAATGTTTCGGGGCTTTTTAAAATATTTTTATTTATTATTCAATTTAAATTTAAATTTAACTTTTTCAATTAATTTTTCGAAAATTATTTAATACCAAAAATAACAATTAAAAAAAAAAAAGGTATCCATATTTTCCGGTTCAATTTGGAAAAATTTTTATTTTTTCATTTTTTATTTTCGACAAAATTTTTAGTTCAGCTATTTATCTTACTATATTTTTATTGTTTCATAAGAAATTGATTTTCAAACAAAATAAAAATTTTTTTGTTGCCAACTTTTAAAAGGTAAACCTTAAACTTATTTATATTTTTTTTAACCTTTCCGTTTTGTTGCAAATTTAAATATTAATTTCTTGCATTTTTTTTCTTTGGGCTTTTTTTTTAATAAAAATTTATTTTTTTTCTTTTTATTTTTTTTTTCTTTTTTGCATTTTTTATTGGTTTAACCCTCCTATTTTTTTTTATTTTTGATCCTCTGTTTTTTTTATTCTGTATTGTTTTTGTTAAGTTTAAAATTAGTTTTGTTATTTATTTTATTTTCCCATAAATGAAAAAATAAAAATAGAATATTTTCCTTTGGGTATCAAAATAGGTTGTCAAAATAGGGTTATTTGTTAAAAAATTAAAATTTTAATTTTGGTTAAATTAATTTAGTATTTCCATATATAAATGGAACAATAATTTTATACAAATATTAACACAACTTTACCGAAGGTTAATTATAGCAGGTTAAACCTGTAGATGAGTCGTACCAATCTAAACAAGGACATCAGTTATGTGGAGATGGGTTTCTTGAAGGTATCTCCTTGGAAAAAGATCTTGATTCGAAGGAAGGGCAAGCTAAGTCCTAGATATATTAGACCTTATCGTGTCTAAGCGTGTTGGTCCAGGCATATCGATTGAGTTACCTCGAGTTAGATCAAATTCATAATGTCTTTCATGTTTCTATGTTGAGCGTTATAGATCGGATCCTTTGCACATTATCGTAGAAGAATTGGAGTGAATTGATTTGTCCTTTGAAGAAGAACCGTGGAAATCCTAGACCGAGATGTCAAGGTATTAAGGAAGAAAACCGTCGTTGGTCAAAGTTCTATGGCGATAACCACGAGTGGAAGAGCTACGGGAGCCAGAGGAGGCAATTAGCAACAATACCTCACCTTTTCAACGTGTAAATTTCGAGGACGAAATTTTCTTTAAGGAGGTGAGTTGTAACACCTAAAAATCTGAGTATTTAAATTGCATGATTTTGGTGTTTAGATTTTTAAAGGAAAAATTTTTACTTTTATTTTAGTGTTTATTAAAGTCCTAGAGAGGTAAAGCATAAATTGGAGAAGAAATAAAATTTATTAAATTGAGATTTATTGAAGTGAAACAAAGGTGATTAAGACTTAAGCTAAATTATGTGCTAAAAGTGTCATAAAATGAGCATATGGCATGGTGGAGTTCGATGGGTTCAAGTAAGATGGAAGAGGTTCAATCCCTTGTATGGCACCTAAATGAATTTTTGCTTTTAATTTTCTCTCATGACTAGGAAGTGTCGGCAAGGGACATATAAGGAAGGTGTTGACCATGTATTTTTGGTTAGTGTATCAATGGATTAAGGTAACAACTAACTTATGGCATGGAATCAAAGGTTTAAGGAAAGATAGGGGAACATAAGGCACATATCAAGGGAAAATTTGAAAGAAATCATGGCCATTTGACCATGTGCTGCTCAATATTGGTAAGGGAGGAGAGCCAAAATTTTGTTAGTTTGGCTAAAATCTCATCCTTTCTCTTTGGTCATTCTTTGCACATTTTGCAGATTTTTCTTTGTTTTCTCCTTTCAACATCCCTCTTGGTGAATATTGCATTTGGCAAAGCCAAAATCTCTTGACCATTTGGTCACTTTCATCCACTTTGTTAATTTTCTTTTGTATTCTCCTTGCAAATCACCCATACCAAAATCGGTTCTTTCTTTTTCTTTTGCCATGGCGAATGCACTAAATCCTAAAGGTCTATTTTTTTTCTCTTTCATCTTCTTTTTCTTTGAAATCAAACTATCTTATCACCATCTCTTTCTCATATTCTAATTATTTCAATCAAAGTTTCTTCATCTACACTCCTTAAGCAATGCTATTGTGCCTATAAACCAAATATTTTTTTCTTTTCCTTGAACATACATAGCAATCCTTCATCATTTAGACACCATTCTCCATTCCTTCTTTTCGACCGTGGATTATAGGTAAGGGTTCTTTTCCATTTTCGATTTATTAAGGTACTATGGCCGAATGGTAATGGTGATTTGAAGGACTTTAGAATCAATATAACGTTCATTCTAATAACGTTCTTTTCTATTATTATTTAGTGCAATAACGGAGATCTGAACTCAAGTGATCGGGAGAAACGTTGGAAACGTTTTATTTTGGTAAGGAAATCAAATCTCTTTAAATCTCTAGTAAATTGATATTATTTTAGATCTAACTAAATTCCTTGGATCTTGAAGACCGCAAAATAGGGAAGAAAAGGCGGTGTTCGGTTATCGTAAGAGGGTGGATCAAATCCCCATTCAAACGAAGAGCGGTTTGGTCATACGGATTTTCCACTGGGTTCGGGCCATCTTCCCAAAGAAGTCCAGATTCGAAGTGGTACGAACCTCCGAGCCGTTATCGTTGGTGGATTCTCGTGCTAGTGAATCGATAAACGAGGCAAAACCGAAAATCGAAGTGATTCAAAATCAAGAGGGTAAGATTTTGGATCTATTATCGATTAAGATTTTATTTTTACGAGTTAGTTGTCTAACGGATCAAAATATGTTTTAGGTGCCGAGGAGCGAGAAGGGTTAGTACTCACGGTATCGAGGTGTGTAATTTCACACTCATTATTTTTGGTTGGATGTCAAATTTCGGTATGGAAGCAAAATCGTAAAAACGACTAGATCGGTAAAAGCGCAAAAATTGATATTTTTGACGAAAATACGTAAAAACGACTAAATCGTGAAAACTACGAAAACGCCCTCAAGAAATTAATTGTTATTATGAAAATTTGATGTTTCGTGAAAATGGGCCGTAAATACTCTAGTTCGTGTAAATGGGCCGTAAATACTCTAGTTCGTGAAACAGGAGTAAATACTCTAGTTCGTGAAAAGCGGTAGTAAATACTCTAGTTCGTGAAAATGGGCCGTAAATACTCTAGTTCGTGTTGGAGGCATTTGATAAACAATTCAGCTAAATCATTTTGTGTGTGAACATGAGCTACAGGATGTTCAACTTTTATCCCAATTGACATGCAATAATCATTGAAAACTTGGGATGTAAACTCACCAACATTAGCAAGATGAATTGTTTTAATTGCATAATCTAAAATTAATCATTTAAACAAGCAATCTCACAAACGACATGTTACAAGTTAATAACGCATGTGATTATTTGTAGATGCATCTACCAAAATCATATAATATCAAAACCATCCACATGATGGATGAATGGGCCTATATTCATTTCAGAAACGCAAACGTTAAATCTCAACTTTAGCTAGTGAGTTTCTAAGAACCAATTTTTATTGAGAACAAGCAACAAATGAAAATTCTTTAAATTAAAGAATCTTCTAGTTCTTTAATGGATGTCTATATGAATTCTCAATTAATTTTCGCATCATATACGATTTAGGATGGTCTAACTGGTCACGCCAAGTAGTAGCCACATTTGCATTAGTAAACTTCTGGTTTACTTTAACATGTGTTTCAATTGTACTAAATTGCAACAAATTGATAATTTTATTATGATTCCTTTTAATTTGTATCCACATATAAGTACTATTGTGACATTTACTGCTAGAAACGTCTAAATTAATGTGAATTCTATAATTCCACCAAGTCAATAAATATAATTTCCAAATAATTATATGCAGTATTCGCTTCAGGGAATATGCCAAAATCTTCAGATGCCCAAAAATCTATTAATAGAAAAGTTTGAGAGTGAATCTTATTTTCAAAGTGTACAATTGGTACATAACCAATGACTTTTCATACATAAGTTTTTTCTCTTGCAATTTCTCATCAGTAATATTTTACCATGTAATTTTAATTGAGAACTTATTTTGAATACTGTAAAGTTGTACTCACAGTTTTAAAAACTTGCAACTTCAGGTGCATCCAACCATAAAAAGCTTTAGATAGAATTATCATATTCTATTGCTTACATTTTTCTTTTAAATTATTCCAAAATTTAAGTAGATCTTTCACGATCTAATATTTTGCTTTCAACCCTTAGCGGGATTATGATAAAAGAATATCACAAAGATTATAAAATAAATATAAATATGGAATCTTTCAACATTCTAAAGATGAAATTGTAAGTGGAGAAAGTTTAAGGTGAAAAGGAATTTGATTTGTGGGATGACTTGACTCGAAAGATTTTGAAAAGATAGAAAATCATCGTGCTAATAACGTGTTATAAAATAAATAAAGATGGAGAGAATAAAGAACAAAGAAAATATGAAAGCAATAGAGAATGTACTTTATTAATCAAATAGATGATTACAATGCTTTATCAGAGTCTCTAATTATGACCACAAACTGTGCGGAATAGGAATAATTTCGTTATCAAATGGTAGGGTAAATGATATCTATAAATTAATTCATAATGCAATATAAAATATTAGAAGCTTCAAATCTATAAAGTTGTTGCCGTGTGATAGCGATTGACATGTATAATGAATAATGAGAAATTGCCGCAATAGCATAATGGCATGTTTGAATCTTAGAATAACACATTGTGAATGTGGTAGTGCTTGAACATGTGCTAAATTATTTAGAGGCATGACAGCACACGTAAAATCCATAATGCTGAATTGGTCCCTTATATATATTATATATATATAAATAGTGCTTCCGATAGGGCAAGATTCTGAAGCACTAGATAAACTTTGATTCGTTTTGTTTCTTCTTTTTTCCAAAAATTCCACACGCTTCGAACCGAGACTGCACATAATAAGGACAATAAGCAACCAACATTGGTTCAGGGACAAAACCTTTCCTTGCGATCAATCCAGCCTTTGCCAATTGCCAACGAATCTGCTATCGCGTTAATATTCATCAACTGCACTTCTTCTTCTTCTTATTATTATTCTTATTCTTGACACGATGAAAGGCTATCAAATTCGTAAATATGCCTAAATCTAATTAAATTGGATAAGCATATGTAAACTTACCACTTGATGCATGAAAGAATGGCTGGATTGCACCGATGAGATTTTTTATTTTTTATTTTTTTGCTTTGGAGATTAAAACAATTTTTATAATTTTCTTTCTTTTAAGAAAAGAGGTTTCATGAAGAGAAGTTGATCATTGCTTTATGCAGGTATAGTTCAATCTTCGACTGATCTATATGAGATCGTTTTTCCTTCGACATCAGTCCACATTAGAGAAGAGGTAGGACTATGGATTTTTGTGTTAATATGGATCCAAAGTGGGTACCATGTAATGATTGTAGGACTGTACCTAAGTTATGGTTTAACATTTTAGTTAGTATTTCAATTAAAAGATAGCAATTTGACTCATTTTGAAAAGATGAGTGCGAATTTGACTCTTTTAAAAAGTTAAGAAGTAAATTTAACTATAAAAAATTTAAATTAACAAAAAAATATAAATATTAAAAGCTAAACTTTTCATTATGCCAATCAAAAATAAAAATTTACCAACTACTTATAAAATATATGTTATATAATTATAATTATAAATATACTTAAAATTACAAATCTAGTTTATTAATAATGAAAAAGCTTCGAAGGGCTTACGAATTAGATTAGGATTTGGATAAGTAATTCTTTTCGTCATTTAATCAAAAGATTTTGAATATAAAAATATTAATTTTAAATAGTATATATTTTTATTAATATTAGATATAATACAGAATTTTCTCTAAATAAAATAAAAGTTATTTTTAAAATTTATTAGTAAAATTAAATATGTAAAATTTTTATACGAATTAAAATTTATTAATAAAATAATAATACTAAATAAAATAATTAAATTAGAAATAAAATTATCTTACATTATAAAAATATAAGGTTACATGCATTTAAAAATAAAATACACAAATTATATTAGATATTACAACGGTTTAGCTTTATTTTTCTTAACAGGTTAATATATAAATTCAACCTTAAACTTATTCATTTTACTTCGTTAGTTCTTAATTTTTGGCCATTTTACCCAAAAAGTTTCATTTCCAAAATTATTTACAGAAATTGGCTATTTTTTTATTATTTACCAAAAAAAGCCGAATTCTGCGAAATAACGTTCACGTCAGCGCGTTCTCAGGTGACGTGTCAGCAAAATGCTCCCACAGGGACGCATTTTGCCCCCCTTTTTTTAGGGTTAGAGTTTTTTACTTGGTTTAGGGTTTTAGGTTTATGGTTTAGGGTTTATTAAAGAAAAAATTAATTAAATTAGGGTTTAGGGTTAATTCATTAAATTAACTATTAATTAAAAATCAATTAAATTAGGGTTTAGGGTTAATTAATTAAATTATGTTTTAGATTTTTTAAAATAATTTTGTGTTTAGGGTTTTGGAAAAAATATATTAGCAATAGAAAAACTTTTTGTTTTTTTTTTTCACAGTAGTATCTGAAAAAATAATTTTGAGAAGACGTTTCTGAACAAATAGTGTCTAAAACGCTTAAAGCAGGATGCACTCAGCAAAATTACTGAAAAAAGCTCCCACGTGGACGCTTTTTTTCTACAGTAGTATCTGAAAAAATAATTTTGAGAATACGTTTCTGAACAAATAGTGTTAAAAACGCTTAAAGCAGGAAGCACTGTCACGTGGACGCTCTTTTTTTAAAGTAGTATCTGAAAAAAAATTTGAGAAGATGTTTCTGAACAAATAGTGCTCAAAATGCTTCAAGGAGGATGCAATGTCAGCAAAATTATTGAAAAAGCTCCATAGACGCTCTTTTTCTACAGTAATTTCTGAAAAAATAATTTTGAGAAGACGTTTCTGACAAATAGTGTCCAAAACGCTTCAAACAGGATGCACTGTTAGCAAAATTACTGAAAAAAGCTCCCACATGGACGCTCTTTTTCTACAATAGTTCCTATTTGGCTTTATACTATAAATGAGCCAAATTTCATTCTCAGGTTGCATAAGTTACAACAAGAGAAATTGAGGCTAAAGTAGAATAGAAACTGAATATGAGTGAACGTATTAGTGTTGTTATTTACTATGATGGTGAGGTCCGTGACACCAAGAACGGCGTTGTTTTTTATCGGAGAATACAGCGCGACTGGTTTTTAAATAGAACATAGATTTGATAGAACTTTGTAAAAGAATTAGGCGTAAAATCTTCGAAACGAAACCTATGAAAGTTTTGTCTATTAAGTATCGATTTTGTGCTTCAGTTGATCCCGTGAGATATGACTCATTCGACATCAAAGGTCCTCGTAGCTTGGAGGCAATGGTACAGACTCATCTTGCTAGTGGATTACCTTATCTTGAGTTATATGTATAATTTTCATCGCCAAATGATGCATTTGCGACTTCAACATCTACTGTTATTCGAGAGGAATACACAACCCCTGCCCGACACTCCGTTAGTGGGTGGCAAAACACGAAAACGTCCGTGTTTCGTAGCAGTATGGAATACACACCTCTGCACAGCACTTCGTTAGTGGATTGGACATGCACCTCGATAGGTCGATGTTTGATACTGGAAATACGTACCAGGGAATGACATCAACTTCTAGTGGTTGGCAATCCACATCTGATTGGGGACGTTATGAAACATCCACAAGAAGGGATGATGTACTCCCTACGACGTTCACTGACGAAGGGACCTCGTTCGTTGCAGATGATGGTGAGTCGATAATGAGTTCGATGTGGATCCACATCGAGAGCCTGGCCCGATGGTGTAGAAGTTGTATTGTTATCTGAACCAGAGCCTGTTCTAACCATACCTGAAGATGTTGAAGGGGGTTTAGATGAAAAAGAAGAAGATTCGCGATTCAGGGCGCACTTGCCTCCAGCCTATATGCATAATGTCAATCTATCTCAAGATGATGCGTTGGAGTTTCTAGATCTACCACACAGAAGGTGTGACCGTACAACTTCGTCATTGGATTCAGGTGAATTGGAAGTTGGTAAGGAGTTTTCCAATAAGGATAGTTTTTTGGTGCATTGAAACAGCATAGCATCATGAACATGGTTAACTATAACGTGGTTAAATCCAAATCCGATAAGTTTGAGGCTAAGTGTACTGTGCAAGATAGAACATGTTCATGAAAAATCATGGCCTCATTGAGGAAAAAGATAGGCTTGTGGGAGATAAAAAAGTACAAAGGTCTACATACATGTGTTGATGGTACAGTATCACTAGGTGTTTAGGGTTTTTGAATAATACTGTTATTACGTAATGTTACATTATTTAACATACTTCATTGACAAGTGTTTCACAAGATCATCCCAAGATGGATTCAGATATGTTAGCTAGCTTAATACTACCGATGGTGAAGGCGGATCCCAGGACTTCAGTGCCGGTCTTAATTGCCAATATTTGTAGCCAATTGAGGTACACGCCCTCTTACCGCAAGGCTTGGATAGCTAAGCAGAAAGCGTTGGAAAAGATGCATGGTGGGTGGGATGCTTTATATAATGAAGCGTGGCAGTGGTGTCAGGTGCTGGAGAGATATGTCACAGGTTGCATAATAGACCTTGAAATGGCACCTGCGTACTACAACGACCGATTGCTCGTGGATGCCAAGTGTTCAAACGTCTGTTTTAGAGCTTTAAGTAATATCGAGACGCATTTTTATATTGCAAGCCATTGGTACAAATTGATGGCACCTCTAAATATGGTAGATATAGCCATCAGCTATTGCTAGTTGTGGCATAGGATGGTGGTGGGAGAATCCTTCCAATTGCGTTTGCAATAACACTGGGGGAGTCAAATGATGACTGGGATTTCTTTCTTTCTAGGTTAAGGAGGCATGTCTTCCCCCAACCTGATATCTGTGTTATATCGGATCGGGCCACTGGAATACTAGTCACAATTGAGAGACAGGAAAGCCTATGGCATCGCACACACCATCGGTATTGCCTAAGGCACGTTGCGTCCAACTACTATGGGTAATATCGATCTACAACTGAATGACGACAAGTGACCAACATGGGTATTTAATCTCTATTAATATAATTTCGTTTGTAATATTCAATTTATTCTGAATGGAAGAATGGTATGTAATTTTTGCTATCAATTTATATTGGCAAGGTATGAGATAAGTAAGGGTCGTTTTCATGAGGTGTTGGCGGTTTTACGTTCAGTTAACGAAGAAGGCGTAGACTACCTCTATAACATATCTTTCGAATAGTTGACAAAAGCATATGACGGTGGCCTACGATATGGTCATATGACCTCAAACCTGGTTTAATGCATAAATTATGTTCTAAAAGGAATGCTTCATTTACCGATAACATCGGTTGTGTGAGAGACATATTTTTGTTTAGCAGCACTATTTCCAAAGCATGCAGCGAGTTATAAAGGCCAAATGCAGGGAGGCCATGTATGGTGCATGAAGGTATTGCAAGAAATTAACAAGGTGAAGGCACAGACCAACACCATGCACACAGTGTGTCACGATCGCGAAAACCTATGGTTTCGTGGTGACGGAGTTTGACAGACTGAACCAAGATATTATTGGCGGGCAATATCATGTACACTTGAGTAATAGGACCTGCGACTATGGGAGGTTTGACGCACTTCATTATCGATGCACTTATATAATTGCAGCTTGTTAGAATCTCCATCTGGATCCCTTGAGCTATGTCTACAAAGTGTACAAAATAGAATACATGTACAACGTGTAGAGACACGTATTCTCACCGGTCCCAAATGAACGTAAGTGGCCCTCTACATCGCTTGCTCTGTTTAAGCTGTTACCGGATAGAGAATTGTGTCGCAAACCAAAGGGTTGACCTTACTTGACTAGAATACATAACAATATTGATATCTGAGAAATAACCAATCAACAAAAGTTGTGCAGATGGTGTAGGAACCCAGGCCATACAACTCGATCATGTCCAAATCAGAATAGCTGATAGTTATTGTAATAAAATTATGTTGCATTATTTATATTTTATTAAAAATATAAAATATTAAAAATATTGTCTTATTCAAAAGAACTTTTATTTTATTAAAAATATAAAAAAGTAAATTTCAATAAAAATATTAAAAACAACTTTTATTTTATTAAATGAAACAATATAAAAAGTTTGTACAAATATATTAAAAATATTAACTTATTCAAAAAATTTTATTTTATTTAAAATATAAAAAGTAATTTAAAATTAAAATATTAAAACAACTTTTATTTTATTAAATGAAACAATATAAAAAGTTTGTACAAATATATTAAAAATATTGCCTTATTCAAAAAAAATTATTTTATTAAAAATAAAAAAGTAAATTACAATTAAAATATTAAAAACAACTTTAATTTTATTAAATGAAACAATATAAAAAAAGTTTGTACAAATATATTAAAAAATCAATGTTGGTGCCGGTCGGAATTAGTACCACATGGAGGTCGTCGATAGTTACGCATTGGATTCCTCCTTGGTTTAGCTTCTGGCGGGGGTTGTGGTTGCTCGGCGAGGATTGTGGTTCCTCCAGCAAGGGATCTGGTTGTGGGTGTTGGGAGGATGACCCACCTTGATAGAATAATAACTGTAGAGGTGTTTGCATCACCCATGGCAGAGGTGTTTGAATCCCATAAGGCGATGGGGATTGGTAAAAAGAAGAGATCCCCGATGGTGCCTCGTGCGATCCCTCATGCAACGTCGGCCTATAGATCGACGGTTGACTTGGAGTAATCGGGAACGGAGATGAATCAGGTCATGCATTGCAACCTTCCATAGGACTGGGAAAATGAAACAAATAAGGATTAGGATACATATAAGGGCTAGGATACACACTTGGCATAATCTAAAAAGGTTGTGATATGGCTGTCGTTAGTTGAAGTGTTGAGCTCGGTGACTATGTAGGCGCTATTGATGGGCCCGGTGATTGTGTGGGCGCTGTTGATGGGCCCGCATCGTCATCCCTTCTTCTTGGATTTAAAGGGCCCCGTCGTTCCCTTTGGACACAAATATTTCGTCGCCTCTCCTTTTCCGATAGTAAATATGGTTTGCCATGGATCCTAAACCATGGCATGTATTCCGGTACACACTCTAACTAAGGAACGATGATAGGTTCCGAGTAGGTATATAATCATACATATTTTCCCACATTTCGATATATTCTGACCAACATCTCTGCCAATTCGTATTCAATTACTGTAAGTCGACTCTGTGCTCATCATTGAGCACCTTAAGTGCCACGGGAATCGGTTGTCGGAATCCAAATTGCCGCAATACTCTATCTCACTGGTGCATCTCCACGGTAGCATAGTTGAGCAATAAGACCTTCACATGCCAAATGTTCAGATTTTGAAATAATTCATTCGGAATTACTGCCCAAATTGTCGGATCCTCGTATGGTGTCCATTGAAACTATATGAACATGATAAAAATATTAATTATATACATAATACTAAATACTAAATATTAAATACGAAATGACTATTTTATCATGTATATATATTTTATTTGATAGTTACTTGTGCTTCCGACCAACGGTCTAATAGAAGCAGTATATCTTCAAGAGAGGTAGGTATTCCAACATAACTCGCCTAATGGTTCCACCTAATTAAATAAATTTTTAGCATACAATTATATTATAAATCTACATAATAATTTTAAAATCTAATATAAAATTTACCTCGTTATAAGTGGGAATGTATATGGGTGGTCCACTCGAGGACGTAAAAATGGAAAGCGAAATCGTGCCCATTATTGTAGTAGTGATAGGCAACCTTCGATTTTGGCTTTATTCTGTCGCGTTGCCCCGCACATCTCCTAGTATAATGTTGTTAACACGGTAGACCCCTAACTAAATTCACCAGCTACTCTAAAATCAACGTGTTTCAGCAGCCATATCAGATATACGAGATTTTGTGACAAGTCCGGCATCAAATAACCTTCAATCATCTCAAGAATGTATGCCCGAGCATATTGTATTCTTTCTAGTTCAGTCGAATCATTATCCGGCTCTGAGAATGTTTCTCATAACCATCCCATCCCAATCCGACCTTCGTTAACATTATCCGAAATAGCACCAAAAAGCTTGTAGCATATGGATCCCCAGATTAGTAGATTGAGCGGACCTGGTGACTGCGTACCCATCCATCGGCAATCCCAATTGCAATTGCATGTCTTCCAGAGTGATAGGACACTCTCCGCATGGAAGATGGAAAGTGTGCGTCTCGGGTCTCCACCTCTCTATCAATGAACTGATTAGTTTCGGGTCCAACTTGCACCCCTGGCCTATCGTGGCCACGTGCCAAAAACCCACTTCCACGGGTAATTCTCTATCAACGGCGATGGAGGACCAGACATATTACGGATATAGTATTGCAACACCGATCTATAGACTGTTATAAAAAAATATAAAATAAAAATTAATTAAAATTACATAAATGAAAAAAATATTAAATAGTATTGAATATTTAATTAAAATTGCATAAATGAAAAAAAAATTTAAATAGTATTGAAAAATTAAAATTATAATTTACCATTGTCATTTGATCGACGGAGATGTGTTTATTATTGAGACGAATTAATTCTCTGGCCATTGCTAACATGACTGAATATTTTTAATTAAAAAAACTAATTCAAAAAAATTTAAATAGAACTTTCTTGCAAAAATTAAAGAGAGCTTTGAGAAATTTGAGAGAAATTTGAGAGAATTATGAGACGACTTTTGTGTGAAAAAAATGAAAGGGGGCCTTTTATAGTTTTTTTTTTTTTTTTTTTTTGGATCGTTGGAGCCCAACGGTCAAGAAAAAGTAGCCATTGGGCAGCGGCAAAACGCCTCCCTGGGGAAGCGCTTTGTCCACATCATCAAAGCACTCCTTCAAGGAAGCGCTTTGTGCTGACGTGGACAAAACGCTCACCCAGGGATTCGTTTTGTTGGCACATCATCTGAGAACTCGCTGACATGGACGCGATTTCGTAGAATTCGGTCCTTTCCGGTAAATAATTAGAAAATTGGCCTATTTCCGTAAATAATTTTGGAAATGGGCCTTCTTGGATAAAATGGCCCTAATTTTTTTTAGACTTAGGTAGTCCTTGAACTTATATTCTGCCAACAAGGTTAGTACATCTACACTAATATTGTTAGTTGTCCTGATGTGACATTGCTAGCCAATCCGATGGTATCACGTGACAGCTTCTCAATTTTCTATGTGAAGCATAAATTAAAAAATAAAATAAATAAACTATGTTTGCCACATGTCATTCTGAGAGACTGTCATGTGGCACAACCAGATTGGTTAGAAATGTCACGTTACTACAAACTAATGGTGCTAGTGTGGAGGGACCAATCTGATTAATAGAACACAAATTCAAGAACCAATTAAGTCCCCCAAAAAAAAAAAAACTAGGGATCAACTAAGTATAAATAAACAAGTTCAAGGCTAAATTATATATTATGCCTTTCTTGACACATCACGAAAAGCATTAATATAAAGTTAATAAAGATATTAAACTAGTAAAACTAGTAAAACTAATACGGTTTAAACTAAAATTATCATCAAATTTATCAAACAAAATTTCAAATTTTAGAAATGAAGTTAAATTAAAAAAATATAAGTCATGATTGAGTCTTAGTTTAATTGGTATAAGTATTATTGTCAATACAAAAGAACATCGGTTTGAGTGCGTTTAAATACGTTATCCTCTTATTTATGGGTTAGGGGGACTATGGATAATTCTAAGTATTGTGTAAAAAAACAGATATGATCGGATCATATAATAAGGTTTTTCAAAAAATTTAAAATAATAAATGTTTTATATTTTTATTTTTAAAATTTTTAAATTCTAAAAACTAAGTAATTGTTGACATGGCATCCACATGATAATCGATATATATGTCACGTCAACAAAGCTAACAAAAGTTAATTTTTTATCTATTTTTAGGGGTTTGACAAATAAAATAAGTTTAAGGGTTAAAAAAGCCAAAAACAATAAATGAAAGACTAAAATGATTGTTTTTTATAAAGTTGGAGGGCCAAATAAGTGATTATGTCATTAAATCTCTTTGGAGGGGCCAAAAAAATAAAACTAACAAAATTTTGGGAGCCAAACAGTAAGTTACCATATTTTTATGTATTGATATTAAGTAAGTTACCATATTTTTATGTATTGATATTAAGGACTAATATCAAATTTTTAAAAATATAAATTACTAAAATAAAATTTTAAAATTTTGGGTGGGCTAGATCTTGCTAGTCTCACTATAGATTTACCCTTGCTAATGAGAGCATTTTTTATCACTTAAATGAAGAGAAATGCTTTTGTTTTTCCCTTTCATTTTACTAAAATAATAAAACATTTGTTCAGTGCTATGAATCCTATGTACTATAAACCTTTGCGAAGGAATTATAACAAATTATAATTGTAAGACCTTATACATCAAAGTCATGTATTTTAGGACATTCCTAGTCATTGTGTTGTTAAGGCAAAGCATTGGAAAAAGCTTAACGAAAATCCTACGTTAAATATAAATTCATATTATGTAATGCCCTTGACCCGATTCGATTTACCAGATTCGGATCTCAAGTGTTATCAAACGCAAATAGACAAAACTTTTGATTTTTATTATAAATTACGAACTTTTACATATTTTCTAGTTTCAAAATAATTGAACTCATAGAAATCAATTATATATACAAGAATGAATAAAATGATTTAATTACAAAATTTTATCTCCTAATATCAATTCTTATTACAATTATTCTAATTATAAATTTCTATGCATTACTATTGATCCTTTACTACACCTCTAGGCTTGCTCTATATGCATAATAGTCCAATACGCCACTACATTGGCACAATGTTGGTGCAGTCCCTCCTAGTGCAAACTCTCAGCATAAAACCTGAAACATTATTCTACATGGGTAAGTTTGTAAGAACTTAGGAAGAGAAATACCATTTACCTTAATTGATACTATCAAAAGGTAATCGATGCTTCTTAATGAAAATTTTGTTGTTCTTAATTGTTTAACTTTACTTCTGTCGAACAACTTCTCTAATTATGTTTTTTTAAATACTCTATTTATCGTACATTACCCTGAGCTCACATCTATTTTCCATCGATTCCTTCAATGCTTCACTTATGTTCTTCAATCTTAACGATCATATATGTATATATATCAATGCCAGCTTCCTCTATAGAGATCAACGCAACCAAAATATAATTCATGTGCATACTTAGCTCGGAATGTAATATACGGGATTTAAGGCTTGTGCATTATTGCTTAATTGTATGAAGTAGCATGCCTATGTGTGTTTGAATGTGTTGTATGAATTCTTGAGAACTTCAAAGTGTAGGTAAATGCCTTAGAAAATATCGGATTTTAAGTATTTCAAGGGGAGCTAAGCTTGATAGGCCTTAAGAGGAATTGTAGGGGAAATTAGACATCAAAATGGGATTGTTAAAGTGGCAAGAAGGCGCCACTTAGGGCCTTGGTAAGTGACGCCACAAGCAGTTCAAAGGGAGCCTAGATTCGAGTGGCAAGGGAAGCAAATGGGAGTTTTATTTTGTTGCAAGGAGGAGAGATAGTGGACGGCATGTGGACTCTAGAAGGAGGAGGTATAGATGGGGTTGGAGAGTTTGAGGATTTGGCTAAGGTGGATGGGATCAAGGGATAAGGGAGAGAGGGGAGGAAGTGGCCGAATATAGGACTCTAGGGGTGGCATTTTCGGTTTTGAAGTATAGTAGTAGGGTGTGCCAAAATTTAGTTCTCTCTTTTCCTCTTGAGTGTCATTTTCTTTTTGTGAAAAAGTCACCTAGTTTCGGCTTGCATATTCTTTTATTGTGGACCGAAACTTCAAAGAGCATTGGGGTCATTTGTGTTCCTTTCTTCTTCTCCTCTATTTGTTAGTTTGGCCGAATCTAACACCCTTTCCCAAACTCCCTTCCTTTCTTTTGGTTAGCCGAACCACTACAGCATTCACTTTTTCTTCTTATAGCTATTTCTAAAGCCGAAATATTCTTGAGATAGCCAAATATTCCATCACCATTTGAAAGGCTTATCCGAAACCTTTTCTCTTTTAGTCTCTTCAAGCAAGCGTTGGAGGTAAGCAATCTCTTCTTTAGCAATCGGTTTTGCCTCTTCTTCATTGGTGCACCAAAATCAAGTGTGTAGGCCTTGGTTTTAGGGATGGCCGAATGTTCATAGTGCCATAATATGTGTTTCTTTTGTATGTAGCCAGCGTTAAGGAGCATTAAAGGAGTCTCTTGGATTCGATTACTCAAGGTAAGGGCATAGTGTTTGGCCATAGGCCACTTTCATAAGTTTTTGTATTCAAAGTCGATTCTGACATTTACTAAATAGGGATTTCGACAATGTTCAAAGCAAGTGACAGTTTCGGGATTTAGAAAATCAAGGTAAGGAAGTCTTGATATTCGGCCAAAGGCTTTTTGTCTATTAAATGATTGACCGATTTTAACTTTGGGTATTAGGAAGGAGTACAATCTATTTCGGTAGTCTTTCGGGATTCAGTGAAAGCGTTAGTACCAGGTGTGTAGCCCTACACTAATTTCTTAATATATTTATGGTATTCATGTTACTTATGTGTTAACGAAAATATGAAAATGTTGCTAAGGGTACACAGAGTATTCATGTACGTAACCTTTAATTTTGTGTTAATAAATGTTATGAACATTTGGATTATGGCACATATGTAAATTTGATATGAATATGGAATAAGGTGTATGGCATGATATTTGCATGATTTGTATGACACATGAGGCATATGGGTGAATATGAAAAGGGGAAGTGATCTGGTGGTTTTTACCACAATATCTGGTGACTCATGTCACAAAATCTGAATATGGTGACTAATTTCACGAAATACTATCTGGTGACTTTGTCACAATTATCTGGTGGCTATGCCACAATTTATAAGGGCAATGTGCAAGTCTTCTGCATCGACTGCCTTCGATGGTGTGTAGCGGATGGAGGGTCGATTTAGTAATCCCCATGGTGTGATGGCAGGTACGGGTGATGTATAGAGGATTGTTATCTAGGTTGGGTTCGAGATTGCATCATTGTTTTTATATGATTTGTATGCCTAAATCATTGGGAGCTTGTGTTGGTTGTTACACATTGAGTCTGTTGACTCACCCCGTTGTGGGATATCTTTTCAGGTGACACTCAGTAGATGGACCGGGTCGGTAGGAGCTTAATGGTGGCCATGTTCAGCTTGGCATTTATTTTATTTTGAATTTTTATATTTAAATATTTCGGATTTATTTTGGGTTATAAGTTGATGTAATAAGGCCATTATACTTAATTGTTTTATGCGTTTTAATTTTCCCGATATGATACAAAAAACATCAAATGTTTTGAAACTCAATTACCTACGGTTTTTTTTAAGTTACAATAATAATGAAATTCTAAAACTTGGTATTCTTTTCAACTTGTGGTTTTTTTTTTAAACATTTTGACTTAGCATAAAATTAAACAGAACTCGAATCAACTTTTCTACAAACCACCACGATTTTCAAAATGTTATTCGAAACTTAACTATGTTTTTACTCGAGAAGCATGCCAGATCTGGTCAGGGCTTGTGGGCTGGGTTTGGGTGTTTTAGATTGGTATCGAGCCCGGTTCAAAACTCTACCTTGAGGGCTTTTTGGGCCCAAAACGTTTTCTTTCTTTTGAAATTGGATTTTACTAAGGAATGAGCAGGTTTTCTGGCATGGCACCTGAGTCTCTGGCCCGAAGTCCACCAGGTAAGTACCCCTAACTGTTGTATGATTTATTGTATGACTTGTATGTGGGTATAACGGGAACGTAGATTAGTATATTACATTATTGAACCCTAGGATTAGTCTACTCCAACACCGAAATACATAAAATTTAAAGTCTAACCAAACAAACCTGTGACTGAGTCGTCGAGTTAAAGGTGTGGCAATCATTGTGCGCATGTCTAGGATTGGATTCAGGGGGAGCTTGGTATTTAAGCAATCCTAGTGACTCACCTCCTCTCTGCTCGAATCCTACCTGGTGCGTAGTGACGATTCACCCTAACCAAGAGGACTCAATCACAGGCTAAATTCAATAATTAAAACCCGAAAGGGACCAGTCACCTTGTTCTGTGAAATTCTAAAGTCAAACCATGATTTAAAAAATTCCAAAGTACCTTTGATTCAAAAATGACCAAAATACCCTTGATTTGTAAATTGACCAAATTACCCCTAACCTATATAAATTACCAAAATACCCTCAGTATGGAAAGTTATCGAAATACCCTCAAATTAAAAAAAATCCAAAAATACCCTTGTTTTGAAAAGTCACCAGGAACCATGTTTTGTAAAAAAATTTTACCGAAATACCCTTGGTTTGAAAAATTATAAGAATACCCCTAGTTTATAAAATAACCATATTACCCTTGAATCTTCTTACCAAGTATTTCAATTTTGTAAAATTACCAAAAATCTCTACTTTGCGAAATTTTCAAATACCCTAATTTGAAAAATTACCAAAATACCCATGTAGAATAAAATTACGAAAATACCCTTGGGTAGTGGAAAACAACAACAATGACAACTATAAAACTTCTCTGTGATGAGCGTAAGTTCATGAGTGTGATGATTGAATGAATGAATTTGAGACTATGTGTGGGTATGAACTCGAAAGAACTACTCCTTAGACTTATTGAACATAAGACTGTTCGCGATAAATCAGTCGAACAAAAACTAATTCATAAAATTCTTTAATCAGATAAACGCGATTCAGAAGCATGAATTCTAGGGGACGTGGTCGTAATGTGCGTGGCCGTAGTAGAGGCCGAATGACCGTGTCGGAGCCCGTTAGGTCTGGCTAAGGTCCGTAAATGAAATGAAATGCCGTAAATGAAACCACCACCCACCACTAATGTGGAATATCGAGGATCGACGGGATGATGCAAGATTATCACAGCGATGCCGCAAGTTCGGAAAGGGAGGTTAGAGCGGTGGAGGCATGGAGCTCGAAAGTTTGTACCTGAGCGACTCCGAGCTAATGGAGATGAGTTTTTCCGTGGAATATCTGGTGTGGCGTCCAATACGGCTGAGTATTGGTTAGAGGCGACAGAGCGGGTTATGGACGATTTGGACCTGACTGCCGAGGAGAAACTGAAAGGGGTAGTGTCGCTACTCCGTGATGAGTCGTATCAATGGTGGCTCACGGTTCGGGATGGTGCTGCCACAGATGATCTTACTTGGGAATACTTTAAGATGGCATATCATAAGAAGTACATTGGGACTAGTTATGTGGATGCGCAGAGGAAGGCGTTTCTGAGGCTGGTTCAAGGGAATAAGACCGTAGTGGAATACGAGGTAGAATTTCTAAGATTGAGTCGATATGATCGAGGTATTGTGTCGACGGAGCATGAACAGTGTGTCCAATTTGAGGACGGACTAAGGGATGACCTGAGGTTGTTGATAGCTCCACAATAGGAGCAAGAATTTACCGTATTAGTGGAGAAGGCTAAGGTAGCCGAAGGGATTAAGGACTCTGTGAGGCAGAATACGGATCGAAATAGGCAAAAGAGAGGTTTTGGATCATCAAGGTCATCCAAGAATGTGCAAAAGAGGCCTAGAGTTGATGGGCCACGAGGTCAGCAGGTTGAGATTGGAGGGCAGTATCGTACTTGTGCTCAGTGTGGAAAGATGCATCTAGGAAAGTGTTGGAAGAAGACAGGGGGATATTTCAAGTGTGGGTCCAAGGACCACATGATTAAGGACTATCCTATGAAAATAGACGGGAGTCGGCCAGTAAGTCAGGGTCTTAATCAGGCTGAAAGAGGAGGACAAGACCACCGTGAGGTCGTGGTTTGGCTGGCAGAGGTAATGGTTCTGGTAGAGGATGGGGAACACCGGGCAGAGGTGTTGGTAATACAGAGGCGAGACAACGGGTCTGGTGTATGCAGTTCGTCAGAGGGAGGATGGAGACGCACCGGACATCATAATGGTACGTTCCTTATAGCTGACAAGCCTTACTTTGCTTTAATTGATGTTGGCTCTACCCACTCTTATGTTGCATGTAGAGTAGTTGAAACACTAGGCATAGCCTCTGAACTGTCTAATAGGGAGATGACTGTAGTGAGCCCATTAGGACAAACTGTAGTGGTGAATAAGATATTTTGGAGTGTACTTCTAGAGCTTCAGGGAGTGGTATTTCCTGCCGACTTGATGGAACTACCCTTTGGAGAATTTGATCTCATCCTTGGCATGGACTGGCTAGTGGAACATCGGGATGTGTTGGATTGTGCAGCTAAGCGAATGGAGTTAAGGACGTCGGAGGATAAGGCGATAATTATGATAGGAGAAAGAAGAAACTACTTGTCCAACATAGTCTCTACTTTAAAGGCTAATAAGATGGTTCAGAAGGGGTGCAAGGCATTTTTACCTTTGTTTGTGTGTTGGATGTAAAGGAAGGGGGAGTTAGTGGAGTTAGAACAGTAGGAGAATTTGTGGATGTTTTTCTGGAGGAGTTACCTGGAATACCCCGGATAGGGAAGTGGAGTTCAGAATTGACTTGCTGCCGGGTACAGCTCCTATGTCAATTGCCCCGTACAGAATGGCACCAAAGGAATTGGTTGAGCTCAAGGCTCAGATCCAAGAGTTGCTTGATCATGGGTTTATCCGACCTAGTGTGTCTCCATGGGGAGAACCGGTCTTGTTTGTGAAGAAGAAGGATGGAACTATGCGTATGTGCATAGATTATCGTCAGTTGAATAAGCTGACCATTAAGAACAAGTACCCATTGCCAAGGATAGACGACTTGTTCGATCAGCTTAAGAGGGCCGCGGTATACCCGTTGCCAAGGATAAATGACTTGTTCGATCAGCTTAAGGGGGTCGCGGTATTCTCAAAGATAGATCTAAGGTCGGATATCATCAGCTTAAGGTAAATGAGGTTGATATCCATAAGATAGCTTTCCGGACAAGGTACGGGCATTATGAGTTCTTGGTAATGCCGTTTGGATTGACAAATGCCCCAACCGCGTTCATGGACATGATGAACCAGGTTTTCCAACCCTATCTGGACTAGTTCGTCGTTGTGTTCATAGATGATATCTTAGTGTATTCTAAGTCAGAGGAAGAACATGATGAGCATCTCCGGATAGTGCTGCAACTGTTAAGGGAGAAAAAGCTATATGCCAAGTTCAGCAAGTGTAAATTTTGGCTGAAGGAAGTTACGTTTTTGGGTCATGTGGTGTCTGCTGAAGGAATAAGGGTGGATCCTTAGAAGATCGAGGTAGTATTGGATTGGAAACCACCTAAGTCTGTGGCAGAAATTAGTAGTTTCTTGGGATTAGCAGGCTACTACAGGAGATTTGTTGAGGGGTTCTCATCGATAGTAGCACATTTGACGAAGTTGCTAAGGAAGGAAGTACCTTTCGTATGGTCAGATAAGCAACAAGAGAGCTTTGAGAAGCTTAAGAGGGTCTTGATTAAAGCTCCAGTGTTGATTTAGCCCGAGGCAGGGAAGGATTTTGTGGTGTACTATGATGCTTCTCACACAGGTTTGGGATGTGTTTTGATGCAGGACGGGAAGGTAGTTGCTTATGCGTCTCGACAATTAAGGCCTCATGAGGTTAACTACCCAACACATGACTTGGAATTGGCGGCAGTGGTCTTTGCTCTTAAGGTATGGAGGCACTACTTATATGGAGAAAAGTCAGTGATCTACACAGACCACAAGAGCCTGAAGCATTTGCTGACTCAGAAAGAGCTGAACCTGAGACAGCGAAGGTGGGTGGAGTTATTGAAGGACTACGATTGTTCCATAGAGTATCACCCGGGCAAGGCGAATGTGGTGGCAGATGCCCTAAGTCGAAAGTAGTGACGGAGTTAAGGGCAATGTTCCCACATTTGAGCCTCTATGATGATGGAAGTTTGCTGGCAGAGTTGCAAGTTAAGCCGACATGGATGAATGAGGTGAAAGAGGGACAGTTGGCAGATGATGATTTCAGTGCTAAGCTATGGCAAGTGTAGAGTAGGGAGTTGGAGGATTATGGTATCAATGGCGATGGAGTATTGTGTTTCAACGGTAAGGTCTGTATGCCAAAGAACGAGGAGTTAAGGTGGAGAATTCTTCAGGAATCGCATAGTAGTCCTTATGCTATGCATCCTGGAGGTAGTAAGTTGTATAGAGATCTAAGGGAACAGTTTTGGTGGCCTGGTCTTAAGCGGGAAGTTACAGAATTTGTAGGGAAGTGCTTAACGTGTCAGCAAGTTAAGGCTGAACACCAGGTTCCGTCAGGATTGCTTCAACCGATTAAGATTCCACAGTGGAAGTGGGAGAGAGTTACCATGGACTTCGTTAGTGGGCTTCCCCCTAAACCTACTAAGAAGGACTCGGTATGGGTAATAGTAGATTGGCTGACAAAATCTGCACATTTCATACCGGTGCGGGTTGACTATTCTCTACAGAAATTGGCAAAGTTGTATGTAGCTGAGATTGTGAGGCTGCACGGAGTGCTGGTGTCGATTATCTCGGATAGGGATTCGAGGTTTATATCTTGATTTTGGAAGGCGCTACATCAAGCTTTAGTCACCAAATTGGACTTCAGTACTATATTTCATCCGCAGTCGGACGGCCAGTCTGAGGAAGTGATCCAAGTGTTAGAGGATATGTTAAGGGGATATGTGACAGACTTCAGAGGAAGTTGGGAAGAATATTTTCCTTTAGCGGAATTTGCATACAATAACAGCTATCAAGCTAGTATTCGGATGGCACCGTATGAAGCGATGTATGGACGGAAGTGTAGCACTCCTACGTGTTGGACAAAATTGGGAGAACACCAGATTTTGGGTCCAAAATTGTGGCAGAATTTGAGGAGAAGGTTAAGATAATTCGAGCACGGTTGAAGGAGGCATCTAACAGGCAAAAGTCGTACGTGGATCTTAAACGGAAGGAGATTGAGTTTGCTGTGGGAGATTATGCATTTTTAAAGTTTCGCTATGGAAGAAGGTGATGAGAATTGGTCGCAAAGGGAAGTTAAGTCCCAGGTTTATAGGACCTTATCGGGTATTAAAGCGAATTGGACCAGTGGCATACTAGTTAGAGTTGTCTCCGGAGTTGCAGCAGATGCACGATGTATTCCATGTTTCAATGCTAGGTCGTTACCGATCGGATCCATCTCATTTAGTTCTGGTTGAAGAGGTGGAACTAAGGCTAGATTCGTCCTACGAGGAGGAGCCAATTCAGATCTTGGAGTAAGATGTGAAGGTATTGCGAAGGAAATCCTTTCCTTTGGTCAAAGTGTTATGGCGTAATCATGGATTGGAAGAAACTTTGTGGGAGCTAGAAGAAGCAATGCGACAGCAATACCCTCACCTATTCTAGCCAGGTAATTTCGAGGTCAAAATTATTTTAAGGGGTAGAACTGTAATATCTAGGATTTAGGGCTTGTGCATTATTGCTTAATTGTATGAAGTAGCATGCCTATGTGTGTTTGAATGTGTTGTATGAATTCTTTAGAACTTCAAAGTGTAGGTAAATGCCTTAGAAAATATTGGATTTTAAGTATTTCAAGGGGAGCTAAGCTTGATAGGCCTTAAGAGGAATTGTAGGGGAAATTAGACATCAAAATGGGCTTGTTAAAGTGGCAAGGAGGCACTACTTAGGGCCTTGGTAAGTGACGCCACAAGTAGTTCAAAGGGAGCCTAAGTTCGAGTGGCAAGGGAAGGAAATGGGAGTTTTATTTTGTTGCAAGGAGGAGAGGTAGTGGACGGCATGTGGACTCTAGAAGGAGGAGGTATAGATGGGGTTGGAGAGTTTGAGGATTTGGCTAAGGTGGAGGGGATCAAGGGATAAGGGAGAGAGGGGAGGAAGTGGCCAAATATAGGACTCTAGGGGTGGCATTTTCGGTTTTGAAGTATAGTAGTAGGGTGTGCCGAAATTTAGTTCTCTCTTTTCTTCTTGAGTGTCATTTTCTTTTTGTGAAAAAGTCACCTAGTTTCGGCTTGCATATTCTTTTATTGTGGACCAAAACTTCAAAGAGCATTGGGGTCATTTGTGTTCCTTTCTTCTTCTCCTCTATTTGTTAGTTTGGCCTAATCTAACACCTTTCCCAAACTCCCTTCCTTTCTTTTGGTTAGCCGAACCACTACAGCATTCACTTTTTCTTCTTATAGCTCTTTCAAAAGCCAAAATATTCTTGAGATAGCTGAATATTCCATCACCATTTGAAAGGCTTAGCCGAAACCTTTTCTCTTTTAGTCTCTGCAAGCAAGCGTTGGAGGTAAGTAATCTCTTCTTTAGCAATCGATTTTGCCTCTTCTTCATTGGTGCACCAAAATCAAGTGTGTAGGCCTTGGTTTTAGGGATGGCCGAATGTTCATAGTGCCATAATATGTGTTTCTTTTGTATGTAGCCAACGTTAAGAAGCATTAAACGAGTCTATTGGATTCGATTACTCAAGGTAAGGGCATAGTGTTCGGCCATAGGCCACTTTCATAAGTTTTTGTATTTAAAGACGATTCTGACATTTACTAAATAGGGATTTCGACAACGTTCGAAGCAAGTGACAGTTTCGTGATTTAGACAATCAAGGTAAAAAAGTCTTGATATTCGGCCAAGGGCTTTTTATCTGTTAAATGATTGATCGATTTTAACTTTGGGTATTAGGAAGGAGTACAATCTATTTCGGTAGTCTTTCGGGATTCAGTGAAAGCGTTAGTACTAGGTGTGTAGCCCTACACTAATTTCTTAATAGATTTATGGTATTCATGTTACGTATGTGTTAACAAAAATATAAAAATGTGGCTAAGGGTACACAGAGTATTCAGGTACGTAACCTTTAATTTTGTGTTAATAAATGTTATGAACATTTGGATTATGGCACATATGTGAATTTGATATGAATATGGAATGAGGTGTATGGCATGATATTCGCATGATTTGTATGACACATAGGGCATATGGGTGAATATGAAAAGGGGAAGTGATCTGGTGATTTTTACCACAATATCTAGTGACTCATGTCACAAAATCTGAATGTGGTGACTAATGTCACGAAATACTATCTAGTGACTTTGTCACAATTATCTGGTGGCTATGCCACAATTTATAAGGGCAATGTGCAAGTCGTCTGCAGCGACTGCCTTCGATGGTGTGTAGCGGATGGAGGGTCGATTTAGTAATCCCCATGGTGTGATGGCAGGTACGGATGATGTGTAGAGGATGGTTATCTAGGATGGGTTCGGGATTGCATCATTGTTTTTATATGATTTGTATGCCTAAATCGTTGGGAGTTTGTGTTGGTTGTTACACATTGAGTCTGTTGACTCACCCCGTTGTGGGATATCTTTTCAGGTGACACTCAGTAGATGGACCGGGTCGGTAGGAGCTTAATGGTGGCCATGTTCAGCTCGGCATTTATTTTATTTTGAATTTTTATATTTAAGTATTTTGATTTATTTTGGGTTATAAGTTGATGTAATAAGGCCATTATACTTAATTGTTTTATGCGTTTTAATTTTCCCGATATGATACAAACAACATCAAATGTTTTGAAACTTAATTACCTACGGGTTTTTTTTTAAGTTAAAATAATAATGAAATTCTAAAACTTGGTATTCTTTTCAACTTGTGGTTTTTTTAAACTTATTTAGCACAAAATTAAACACAACTCGAATCAACTTTTCTACAAACCACCATGATTTTCAAAACGTTATTCAAAACTTAACTATGCTTTTACTCGAGAAGCATGCCAAATCCGGTTAGGGCTTGTGGGCCGAGTTTGGGGTGTTTCACGGAATAATCGTACAACCACAATTCTTGAATGAGCACATGCACAGTTGGCACATACCTTCTTCGAACATGCAGATTTGAACCTTTAATCAAACAACTTTCAATGCAAACCCATTAATTCTCTATAACTCTTCCATTCATTCATTCCAATCAAATCTTAGTCTCGTGTATTACTTTATTGTACAATCGATAGATACTTTATACCATTACCAAATACGCCATTTAGTTTCATATAGAATCTGCCACAAGAGAAATCCACCAGAATACATCACAAAGGGCATTTTCAGTTCATTCATAATATGCCACAAAGACATTTCCTCACAATTATCCCACAGAGGCATTCCTTTACGATTATGCCACAAAGGCCCCTTTACGCCACAAAGGCATTCCTTTACGTTTACGCCACACAGGCAGTTCGTTCATAATACACCACAAAGGCACCAACAGAATATGCCATAAAGGCTAATAGGATGCCACCAAGGCAACCCAAGACTGTTGTGTTTGCGATATGAATTTTCCTAAACTCACATCACGTGAGGTTTACCCATCACTGCCTGGGACACGCAGGGAACCCCATTTGGAAAATGTTATCCTTTAATTCCTTTTTAGAGGGTGCCATGGCCATGGACTTTCCTTTTAGAGTTTCCAAATCAAAATTCATGTTTGCTATCCTAACAAACTTTCACCATTTACCACTGTGGTGATTAGAGAAACCTCATACATTAACACAATCCATACTAAACATTTTAGATCACTATTCATACATCCCTTAGAACTCATATTACAAATACTAAACACATACATTAGATGTACTTCAACTTAACAAATACCCATACGCAATTTCAACATGCAAATTGGACTCATCTAGTTACATATACAACATACATACTCACTTTATCAATCATTTATATACTATTCAAGATTTCTAGAATATAGATCATAACAGACTTATATAGAAGGATTGCAAAAGTTCATGTTAAGAATTTCACTTGACTAAATCCTCCTTTTTCCATAATTAGACATAACTTGCAATCTCATCATTCAACTTTTCATTCTTATAATTCCTCACATGTTATCTTCGCTCTTGCACCATTTCTAATATGTTTTACTCGTTCACTGATACCCAAGATTAATCATTCCTCTGATTATTTACAAATACTATTCACATACAATAGTCAGAGTTGGGACTCACCTGACACTCACCTACAACAGTTTTTCTCTAGACCATACATCTAACATGTAGCAATAGCCATCACTGCTTATAGAACATAGAAACAACATTAAAACTCATTCATATACATTTTACAGTCATCACAAACATTTAAAATCCTCATACAAAGCCTTATACCTTTATCTTATTGTTCAACTACTTTTGACAGACCTATTCTTCCAGAACTCAACATGCATAGCTATAATACTTACCCAGAAATTAATAATCCAATGTTTTAGATAAGTTCCTTAGTTTCTAGCTTATTGAGAGAAAACTATATTAAACTTCAAACAAAATCAACAAAAGCCTTATAGAAGAAGAAAAAAAGAAAAATCCCTTTCCTCAAGCCCATATACCAATATATATAATACTTATGTCCCTATAGTGGAACTTGACACATGTTAAATACTTTAAAAATTTTCTTTAAGAGTACTACAGTTTTTGAGAAAGACATAAATAAAAATCCAACTTAGTCAATATCTGGTTCTTAAAACCAATTGATTTTTAACCATAGTACCTACAGTGTAACTAGCACATTAACTTGAACAGCATAGCGTACTACACTTTTGGTGAATACTCCTTCCAAATTTTCCCTTAATCACTGACACAAACTTGTTCTTAATATAGGGAAAAATATCGTGAAATCAACTTCTTACTTAATCATTTGGTGGCTACAAAATGCCCACTTGTATACGCCAAAATGATCATTTGTGCAAATAATACCAAGATGAATACTTTTACCACAAGTTCACACCTATGAACTCAGCAAATAAAACTACAATATGAATGGTTTTACTAACAATTTGCACTCTAAGAAAAGTTTCACACTTGAACAAGATAAGAGCTTAAAAGCTCTTAGTGCAATAACCTATACAAGCCTCTCCCATAAGTAGATTTATGTTCGAGACTTGCTAACATAGAAGATCTATAATAATTCCATTAAAATAGTAATAAAATAAACTACTTACAATATAACAATATATTATAAAAAATGTAGACTCTTTGTAACTAATCACATAGAGTTCCAATCCAAACCAAAAGCCATGTTTGCAAGGGATTCACAAGGGTGAATTGATTTGATCCAATCTTCAATATGAGGTTCCCAAGTAATATGATCTTTACAATTCAGCTAAATTCCATCCAACTATTTAGCACATCCCATCAAACCATTCAATAAATTGCTAATACTTCAAATATAGAAATTTTCATTACACAGCTCCAGTGTTAGGGAAGCAGACACTTCCTTAGCACTTACTAGCCAATTTCATATTTTTCAAGAATCTCTCTATTTGTCAATTTTTTGAACAAAACATATACAAACCAAAAAGCTATATCAACATGAAACATGTGCTCCCCCAACCATTAGCATATTTCCATTATTACTTAGTAAATAACTTAGTGAATTAATCATTAATACTATGATTGATGATGCATCAATAGCAAACCAACCAAAATTATAACTAAGTAAGCTTAAATTATATACTAACGTAAAGTGATAACTCTTGCAAAGAGTTATATTTCATGCCTTTAGACTTGGTTAATTTCCTGTACTTGGGTAAGTTTAGTTGCATTTTAGGATTTTCCATTAGTGTTTTTAGGAAATTGCATTAAAAGGTTTAGACTGTGCTTAAATTTTATTACATGTTACTTCTAATTAATTGTGGGAAGGATTTGTTTGTTAGTGGTAGGTGTAGAATGAGGAAAAAAAGTAAAGAATCAACCCTTAAAACATGGAGGATTGGTGAAGATTATATAGCTATTTTGGAAATCAGATCTTAAATTTACTGTACTTTGACTTTTGATATTGTAATAGCTATTTTCAAGGAGTTATGTTTGTATTCACATATATTCTATGTTAGTAAGTCGAAGAGGATATATGCTTTAAGGCATGTATTGGTTTTGTAAGAGACCTTATTGAGTGCATTCTAATCTATTCATTAAGAAACCATTTTGTGAGAGAGTACAAGCTGCTAAGAGTAAACATGGTTAAGGCTTTACTACCCAAGTTATCAGGGAGAGGATTTGGAGATGAGTGTTCTAGTTTTTAGGTACAAAGGTGAGATCTCTATACTTATGGAGTGATAAAGTGTGAATCACTTGTTGTACTCGTGATTAAAGATAGTGGGCTTACTCACTAAGCTAGGCTCTGCAAAAGTAGGAAAATTGAACTATGTAAACAAACCTTTATGTTATTTCTGTTTTGTTTGCACAACTTTTTGCAGTGCCAATCCATAGTGACCATTTCAATCTGACACTTCCATTATAGTTTTGCATTTAAGCAAATAAGCACTTGAGGTAGCAAGAAATATGTTTCCTTTCAATATTTCATGTATATATAGTTTAATTCATACCCCTCTATTTGAACTCAGACATGTATAATTATGAATTAATAATCTTGGTTCTCATACTAACAAAGGTTAGACATGTATTTAACATATAATCCAACAATCATCATTTAAAGGCTTACTCAACAAGTATAAATCACATTAAAATTAAAAATTAACATCAATATACTCACAAGGCAAACATTTAACTATATTATGCAATGAAGGCAAATTATGCTAGCACAAACGAATTTTGTTATCCGTCACTCTTTTTCACCTTGACCCTGAACGTTCGACCTCGTCACTAGCTAAAGAAGTCGATCATGGCATGAACTTGTTGAATTATTTAAAAGCTTTCTTTTTCCCTTGAGTAAATTAGTGATGAGGAGAAGATAACGGACTCTTCTCTCTCCCACTTTCACTAATTTATATATACATAATTATCATATAACTTTAATTAATATAATTAATAAAAAACCAAAGGCCATCATTTTTCAAGAGTTTGGATAGTGGATTTTTATGGCATAGATCATTTCCATTCACTATTTCATGTTCGATGGTGGAAAATTAGCCACTAAAGACTTTGGTTGATTGCTAACAAAGTCTTCACTCAAAGCAATTTATTGACTAGTCCTTGTTCCTCTCAATTAAATTCTACACTACTTGATAATTTGTACATCCAATTTTAGTATCCTTTCTGCATCAAAGCTAAATAATAATTTAATGAGATTTAACACAATGTTCAAATTCAAAAATTTAATTCGATCGGTCACCAAAGCGACACGAGTTATTACATTAGATATTTTGGAGCGTTACAATCATAATTTTTTAACAAGTTCATTCGTTATCCAAAACTTATTGATGGTCAAACTGCACCCTAGTCCATGGATTATCATCTATTTAAGGACATATTTAGTTCCCACTTAATTTCCTTATAACAGCCCGGTTTGGACCCTAGTCGGAATAGTGGCTTCGAGATCACAAATTTGAGGTCAAAAAAATATTTTAATATTATTTTTAGTGTTTACAGTAAGTGATTAAGCATGTGTGAAAATTTTATCGTTTGTGTGTCGATTTGTGAAAAAGGACTTAATCGCATAAGATGCAAAAGCTGTGTGCTGATTGTTAAAGTGTTTAATTGTCATGGTTTCTTAAATGAAGGGCCCTTATGTTGTAAATGTACCATTAATGGTTTGAATGGACAAGTATGGACATGAGATAGTGGATTTTTCATGTGAATAATAAGGTTAAAATTGGTATTTGATTATTAAAGCTATAATAATTAAAACAACAAAAATTAAAAGCCATAATCATGTTCATCTTTAGCCGAAAATAGAAAGAAAAGAAAAGAAAAAGATTAAGCTAGGGTTCGGCACTACTAAATCTTAATCAAGGCATGTTTCAAGCTCGGTTTTTGATAATTTCTACGTTTTTGTGATCGTTGCATAGCATACTATCAAACCCATACTTTAATTTTAGAATCTGAATGAGAAATTGGAGGGCCAAAATGTGAAATAAATGAAATATGTGGACTTGTATGAACATGAGAAAGATTCGGCTAGGCATGTGTGTAATGAAAATTTGTGAATTTTGTGATTTTATGAAATAGGGACTAAAATGTCAAAATGTTCAAATGTGAGTGCTATTTTGTAAAATTCCCTAAATATGGGTATTTGGATTAAATTGAATGATTTGGTGGTATGTATAGATCAAGAAAAGAGAAATTCATACTTAGATCGAGGCAAGAACAATGTGCTCTATTGATCGACTTGTATTGTGTTTCTACGTTGGAGGTAAGTTTGTGTATAATACGAATTGTTTAAATCATATTCATGTGTTATGAAATAAATGAATATATGATTGATGAATTAGTATTGCTAAATGTGGATTTGAGAGATGTGGCACTAAGTGTGCGTAAAAAGAATTGATATAGTAGTGAACGACACTATGTGTGCTAAGTAAAGAAAGCATTGACTATATTAATTGGCACTGTGTGTGTAATACCAAGTTAAATTCGGTTTAATGTAGAGGCACTAAATGTGCGATGATATTAAAGCTTCGGCTAAGAAGTTGGCACTAAGTGTGCGATAATATTGTTGCTTCGGCTAATTATTTGGCATTGAGTGTGCGAATTCATCAAATGTTCAAAGAGAATTGAATGAGTAATGATTTGGAGATGAGTGTTCTAGTTTTTAGGTACAAAGGTGAGATCTCTATACTTGTGGAGTGATAAAGTGTGAATCACTTGTTGTACTCGTGATTAAAGATAGTGGGCTTACTCACTAAGCTAGGCTCTGCAAAAGTAGGGAAATTGAACTATGTAAACAAACCTTTGTGTTATTTTTGTTTTGTTTGCACAACTTTTTGCAGTGCCAATCCGTAGTGACCATTGCAATCTGACACTTCCATTATAGTTTTGCATTTAAGCAAATAAGCACTTGAGGTAGCAAGAAATATGTTTCCTTTCAATATTTCATGTATATATATAGTTTAATTCATACCCCTCTATTTGAACTCAGACATGCATAATTATGAACTAATAATCTTGGTTCTCATACCAACAAAGGTTAGACATGTATTTAACATATAATCCAACAATTATCATTTAAAGCTTTACTCAACAAGTATAAATCATATTAAAATTAAAAATTAACATCAATATACTCACAAGGCAAACATTTAACTATATTATGCAATAAAGACAAATTATGCTAGCACAAACGAATTTTGTTATCCGTCGCTCTTTTTCACCTTGACCGTCGATGTTCCGACCTCGACACTAGCTAAAGAAGTAGCTCATGGCATGAACTTGTTGAATTATTAAAAAGCTTTTTTTTCCCTTGAGTGAATTAGTGATGAGGAGAAGATAATGGACTCTTCTCTCTCCCACTTTCACTAATTTATATATACATAATTATCATATAACTTTAATTAATATAATTATTAAAAAACCAAAGGCCATCATTTTTTCAAGAGTTTGGATAGTGGATTTTTATGGCATAGATCATTTCCATTCACCATTTCATGTTCGATGGTGGAAAATTAGCCACCAAAGACTTTGGTTAATTGCTAACAAAGTCTTCATTCAAAGCAATTTATTGACTAGTCCTTGTTCCTCTCAATTAAATTCTACACTACTTGATAATTTGTACAATCCAATTTTAGTATCCTTTCTGCATCAAAGCTAAAGAATAATTTAATGAGATTTAACACAATGTTCAAATTCAAAAATTTAATTCGATCGGTCACCAAAGTGACACGAGTTATTACATTAGATATTTTGGAGCGTTACAATCATAATTTTTTAACAAGTTCATTTGCCATCCAAAACTTATTGATGGTCAAATTGCACCCTAGTCCATGGATTATCATCTCCTTAAGGACATATTTAGTTCCCACTTAATTTCCTTGTAACAGCCCGGTTTTGACCCTAGTCGAAATAGTGGTTTCGAGATCACAAATTCGAGGTCAAAAAATATTTTAATATTATTTTTAGTATTTACAGTAAGTGATTAAGCATGTGTGAAAATTTTATCGTTTGTGTGTCGATTTGTGAAAAATGACTTAATCACATAAGATGCAAAAGTTGTGTGTTGATTGTTAAAGTGTTTAAGTGTCATGGTTTCTTAAATGAGAGGTCCTTATGTTGTAAATTTATCATTAATGGTTTGAATGGACAAGTATGGACATGAGATAGTGGATTTTTCATGTTAATTATAAGGTTAAATTTGGAATTTAATTATTAAAGCTATTATAATTAAAACAACAAAAATTAAAAGCCATAATCATGTTCATCTTTAGCCGAAAATAGCAAGAAAAGAAAATAAAAAGATTAAGATAGGGTTCGGCACTACTAAGGCTTAATCAAGGCATGTTTCAAGCTCGATTTTGATAATTTCTACATTTTTGTGATCGTTGCTTAGCATACTATCAAACCCATACTTTAATTTTAGAATTTGAATGAGAAATTGGAGGGCCAAAATGTGAAATAAATGAAATATGTGGACTTGTATGAACATGAGAAAGATTCGGCTAGGCATGTATGTAATGAAAATTTGTGAATTTTGTGATTTTATGAAATAGGGACTAAAATGACAAAATGTGCAAATGTGAGGGCTATTTTGTAAAATTCCCTAAATATGTGTATTTGGATTAAATTGAATGATTTGGTGGTATGTATAGATCAAGAAAAGAGAAATTCAAACTTAGATCGAGGCAAGAACAATGTGTTCTATTGATCGACTTGTATTGTGTTTTTACGTCGGAGGTAAGTTCGTGTATAATACGAATTGTTTAAATCATGTTCATGTGTTATGAAATAAATGAATATATGATTGATGAATTAGTATTGCTAAATGTGGATTTGAGAGATGTGGCACTAAGTGTGCGTAAAAAGAATTGATATAGTAGTGAACGACACTATGTGTGCTAAGAAAAGAAAGCATCGACTATATTAATTGGCACTGTGTGTGTGATACCAAGTTAAATTCAGTTTAATGTAGAGGCACTAAGTGTGCGATGATATTAAAGCTTTGGCTAAGAAGTTGGCACTAAGTGTGCGGTAATATTGTGGCTTTGACTAATTATTTGGCATTGAGTGTACAAATTCATTGAATGTTCAAAGAGATTTGAATGAGTAATGATTTGGAGCATTGAACAAAAAATGTTGTTATTGAATACATGATGGTACAGGTACGTATATAACCTATGTGGTTCATCAAGTTGTGTTTGAGATAAATGGATAATTATGTGAATGAATGATGGAATGAATGAGGTTAAACATCTTGGTAAAAGCTTCTGTATTGAACATATAGTTATGTATAAAAGTGAGGAATTGTTATGGATGAAAATTAAGTGTTTAGGTGAATTGAACTAGGTGTTGGTAATTTTGTATATTGAATTTAAATTGTTGAGTTAATTGTGTTATATTATGAACTTACTAAGCTTTTAAGCTTACTTTGTGAAGTTTATCTCTGTTTTACAGTGTCATTAAAGCTAGCTCGGATTCGGGGATCGTCAGCGACTCAACCACACTATCGACCATCTATTTTGGTACTTTTGGAAGTTGTATTTTTGGTATATGGCATGTATAGGCTAGTAATTGTTGTATGCTTTGAGATGTATAGCTCTTGCCATGTGATATGGCTTGAAAGTTAAATGCCTTTAGCATATATTTTGGATATGTGAAGATGGTGGTTATAATGTGTAAATGTGGTTGTGTGAATGGTTATTATGGTATGAATTAGAGAAGATGAAAATGTATGTTTTATGCTTGAATTGGTTGGTGGAAATGATGGTTAAAATGTATGTTTTGGATGCATTTGAGGTATGATATTGGAAGGGTTTGATGCTTGTAGGTGTGACCCAAAGTGTGGGTGGCAAATTGGCCTTGCAAAAGGCCTATATTTGCCCACACGGTTGAGCACACGGGCATGTGGCTCGACCGTGTCTCTTAAGTTTGCAAATCAAAACAAGTCAGACTCACACACGGGCTGGACACACGGGCGTGTGACTGGCCGTGTGAAATAAGTCAGTGTCGGCCACGGGCTACGCACATGGGTGTATCCTCGTCCGTGAGGAAAAGTTAGTATATATGCCCTATTTTGCCACGGCTTGGACACACGGGTGTGTCTGAGGCCGTGTGAGGCACACGGCCTTCCCACACGGGCGTGTCTCCTCTATAACTTTGAAAAATGCTAAGTTTTGAAAAAATCATATGTGCTCGGTTTAGTCTCGACCTCTTCCCAATGCATGTTTAGGGTCTCATAGACCTTATTAAGGGACTTAATAACATTGTTTGATTATGATTTAATATTGTTTGAACTATGAAGGTTAAAGGTTATGTTTTGATCGGTAATACCTTATAACCCTAGTCCGACGATAGATACGGGTTAGGGTTGTTACATTTTAGTGTTATCAGGGCTACGATTTAGTCGATTCTAGGACTAACGTAGCGTGTGAGAGTCTAGCTATACATGCCATATATACTCGTGATAGTGTGTTGATTCTTGATAGTTAAAATGTGTTTTTATATAGCAAATGGATCTCGATTGAGTAGTAGCTAACGATGTCGAGAGTAATGCGCCTGCTCCTGCTCAAGGGATAGCGCCGGCTGAATCTAGGCCTATAGCTAGTAGTCGCGAGGTAGAGGCAAAGCAAGCCTTTTCCAAATGATGAGTGAGTGGTTTACGGAGTTAATTCGAATGAATTTGGCTACTCAACAACCTCCACCCTATAAGTTCCTATAGTGCCACTAGTTTCAGATTTGATCAGATTGAGTAAGCCTCCTGTGGGTAAAATTCAAAAGTACAAGGATGAAGAGTTCAAAGCCACAGTTGATTATTATGCTGAATGAGCTAAATTTTGGCTTGAGAAAATCGTAAGAGTGTTTGATGAATTATCGTGTACTCCTGATGAATGCTTAAAATATGATGTTTCATTGTTGAGAGATACAGCATATCAATGGTGGAAAACATTGATATCTATAGTTCGAGAGAAAGAATCACCTGGTACTTCTTTCAATTTGAATTTTAGAAGAAATATATCAGTGAACGGTTTATAGATTAGAAACGTAAAGAGTTTCTTAAGCTGAAACAAGGTCATATGTCTGTTACCGAATACGAACGAGAATTTGTGAGATTGAGCCAGTATGCGCAAGAATGTGTTTCGACAGAAACTACTATGTGTAAACGATTCATGAAGGATTGATTGAAGACATTAAACTTCTGGTCGAAATTCTTGATTTGAATGAATTTGTAGTATTGGTTGAAAGAGCCTGCAAAGCTGAGGAGCTTAGTAAAGAAAACAAGAAAGCGGAATCAGAAGCTAGAGATGAAAGGAAAAGGTCGATGAGTAAGTCGTATCAACTTTCATCAAAAAGATTCAGAGATGCAGCCAATCGCTCAAATGTTTTGTTTGGACCTTCGAGTAAAGATCAAGTTAAACAAAATACTAGTCCTAAAACTCAAACTTCAATTGAATCATGTATTAGAAGTGTCAGAAGCAATAAGCCTGAGTGTAGATAGTGTGGGAGATGTCATATCATAGAATGATGGGGCAAGTATAATAATGGAGCTTGCTATAAATGTGGATCACGAGATCATTTTATTTGGGATTGCCCAGAGTTAGTTGAAAAAGATAATGTTCAGAGTGTGAGGTCGAGTAATACGATAGCTAGAGGTAGACCACCCAAAAACACCGGAAATATGAGTGGTAGTCAGAGAGGAACATTAGATACAGCTGTGTGAACTGAGGCGAGAGCACCTGCCCGAGCTTATGCTATTCGCTCTCACGAAGAAGCATCATCTCTAGATGTCATTACTAGTACTTTTACTCTGTTCGATATTGATGTGATTGCATTGATAGATCCAGGATCTACTCATTCGTATGTGTGTGTAAATTTAGTATCTAGTAAGACTCTACCTATTGAGTCTGCTGAGTTTGTAATTAGAATATCGAACCCCTTAGGCAAGTGTGTTCTGGTTGATAAAGCATGCAATAATTATTCGTTGATGTTTCGAAATATTTGTTTTCTGGCTAATTTGATGTTGCTACCCTTTGATGAATTTGATATAATTCTGCGTATGGATTGGCTAACTTTGCATAATGCTATTATGAATTGCAAACGGAAGAGTATTAATTTGAGAAGTCAAAATGGTGAGATAGTTTGAATTGAATCCAGTGATATGAATGGGTTACCGACTGTAATATCTTCTTTGAAAGCTTTGAATTATGTGAAAAATTGATGTGAAGCTTATCTTGCATATGTGATAGATACAAAAGTACAGAGAAGAAAGTTGAATATGTGCCTATGGTTTGTTAATTCCCTGATGTGTTTCTTGAAGAATTACCAGGATTACTTCGATATGAGAAGTCGAGTTTGGTATTGACCTAGTGCTGGAAATGACTCCTATCTCAATAGCTCCATACAGAATGGCACCGATAGAATTGAAAGAATTGAAGTCTCAGTTGCAAGAGTTGACTGATAGAGGATTTGCACGACCGGGTTTCTCGCCCTAGGGTGCTCCTGTGTTGTTTGTGAAAAAGAAAGATAGAACTATGAGAATGTGCATTGACTACATACAACTCAACAAGTTGACTATAAAGAATAAATATCCTTTGCCACGTATTGATGATTTGCTTGATCAGCTGAAAGGAGCAACAGAGTTTTCTAAGATAGATTTGAGATCGGGCTATTATCAACTACGAGTTAAAGACTCTGATGTGCCGAAAACCGCTTTCAGAACAAGGTATGGACATTATGAATTTTTAGTTATGCCTTTCGGACTAACGAATACTCCTGCAGTATTTATGTATTTGATAAATCGAATATTTAGATCGTATTTGAATCAATTTGTCATTGTGTTTATTGATGATATATTGATCTATTCTTGTGATGAGATGCAACATGTCGAGCATTTTAGGTTCGTGTTACAGATTCTACATGAGAAGTAATTGTATGCAAAGTTTAGTAAATGTGAGTTCTGGTTGAGTGAGGTTGGTTTTTGGGACATATAGTGTCAGCTATGGGAATACGAGTTGATCCGAGCAAGATTTCAGCAATTTTAGATTGGAAACCTCCGAGAAATGTGTCTGAAGTCCATAGTTTTCTGGGACTAGCAGGATATTATAGAAGGTTTGTGAAAGATTTCTCGATGATTGCGACTCCGTTGACAAAATTGCTATAGAAAGATGTTAAATTTGAGTGATCAGAAAAGTGTCAGCGGAGTTTTGAACAGTTGAAAATATTGTTGACAGAAGCACCAATGTTAGTTCAGCCAGAATCGAGTAAAGAATTCATAGTTTACAGTGATGCATCGTTGAATGGTTTAGGCTGTGTGTTGATGCAAGAAGGCAAAGTTATAGCCTATGCTTCGAGACAATTAAAACCGCATGAAAAGAACTATTCGACTCACGATCTTGAATTAGCAGCTATTGTATTTACATTGAAGATTTGGCTTTATTACTTATTTGGTGAGAAATGTCACATTTATACTGATCACAAGAGTTTGAAATATTTGATGACTAAAAAAGAATTGAATTTGAGACAGCAAAGATGGTTTGAATTAGTAATTGATTATCATCCGGGGAAAGCTAATGTTGTTGCTGACGCTTTGAGCTGAAAATCTTTTTTTGCATTACGAGCAATGAACACTCAAGTAGATTTGTGTGATGATGATTTGGTTTTGGCTGAGTTGAAAGTGAGGCCAATATTTATACGTCAGATTTGTGATGCCCAAAAAGGTGATGCTAAGATGATGGTAAAACGAGCTTAGTGTGGTTTGAATTCTGAATCAGAATTTCGAGTTGATAATGATGGTTGTTTGAGATTTAGAGATCAGATTTGTATTCTAAAAAATTCAGAGTTGGTTCAATTGATTTTGAATGAGGCTCATAATAGTCATATGTTTGTTCGTCCTAGAAGTGTGAAAATGTATAATGATCTGAGACAGTTTTATTGGTGGCATGGTATGAAACGGGATATCTCAGAGTTTGTTTTGAGATGTTTAGTTTGTTAGCAAGTTAAAGCTGAACACCAAGCTCCATCCGATTTGTTACAACCAATCATGATTCTTGAGTGGAAATGGGAGAGAATCACAATGGACTTTGTGTCGGGATTGCCTTATCTCTGAGAAAGAAAGATGCAATCTGGGTGATAGTAGACAGATTAACGAAATTAGCTCATTTTATTCCAGTGAGAATAGATTATTTGCTTGATAAGCTAGCTGAATTGTATATTTCAGAGATTGTAAGATTGCACGTGGTACCATTATCTATTGTGTCTAACAGAGATCTGAGATTTACTTTGCAGTTTTGGAAGAAACTGCAAGAGGCTTTAGGTACAAAGCTGCATTTTAGTATTGCATTTCATCCGCAAATGAATGGTCAATCTAAACGGATCATTCAAATTCTCAAGGATATGTTGAGATGTTATATTCTTGAGTTTGAAAGTACATGGGAAAAACAATTGCTGTTGATTGAATTTGTGTTAATAATAGTTTTCAAACAGGTATTAAAATGACTCCATATGAGGCTCTTTACGGTCGTAAATGCAGAACTCCATTATATTGGACTGAGCTTAGTGAAAATAAGATTCACGGGGTTGATTTGATTAAAGAGACTGAGCTGAAAGTGAAAGTGATTCGTGATAGCTTGAAAATAGCGTCAGATCGTCAAAAGTCTTATGCGGATTTGAAACATAAAGATATTGAATTTAAGATCGGTGACAATGTCTTTTTGAAAGTGTCTCTGTGGAAGAAAATACTTCGTTTCGGCAGAAAAGGCAAATTGAGTTCGAGGTTCATCGGGCCGTGTGGGATTATTGAACGTATCGAGCCAGTTGCTTATAGATTGTTGTTGCCACCAGATCTAGAGAAGATTCATAATTTATTTCACGTATCGATCCTTAGATGATATAGATCTGATCCATCACATATGATTGATCCTACTGAAGTTCAGATTTAGTCTGATTTATCGTATAATGAAGAACTGATTCGAATTCTAGCATGTGAGATCAAAGAGTTGAGAAATAAGAAAATTTCTTTAGTGAAAGTATTGTGGCACAAACACGGTGTTGAAAAGGCTACGTGGGAGCTTATGAGAGAACAATATCCAAACCTATTAACTGGTAAGATTTTCGGGGACGAAAGTCCCTAAAGGGGAGAGTTGTAACAGTCCAGTTTAGACCCTAGTCAAAATAGTGGTTTGGAGACTACAAATTCGAGGTCAGAAAAATATTTTAATAATGTTTTTAGTGTTCACAGTATGTGATTAAGCATGTGTGAAAATTTTATCGTTTGTGTGTCGATTTGTGAAAAAGGACTTAATCGCATAAGATGCAAAAGCTGTGTGCTAATTGTTAAAGTGTTTAATTGTCATGGTTTCTTAAATGAGGGATCCTTATGTTGTAAATGGGCCATTAATGGTTTGAATGGACAAGTATGGACATGAGATAGTGGATTTTTAATGTTAATAATAAGGTTAAAATTGGTATTTGATTATTAAAGCTATTATAATTAAAACAACAAAATTAAAAGCCATAATCATGTTCATCTTTAGCCGAAAATAGCAAGAAAAGAAAAGAAAAAGATTAAGCTAGGGTTCCGCACTACTAAGGCTTAATCAAGGCATGTTTTAAGCTTGATTTTTGATAATTTCTACATTTTTGTGATCGTTGCTTAGCATACTATCAAGTCCATACTTTAATTTTAGAAATTGATGATGATTTTGAGTTAAGCCATTGATGAATTCATGAGTTTTATGAAGTTTAATTATGAATTATGTAAGTTTGGTGATTGATGTGCATGTTTTATAAAGTGATTTTTGATAAATTTGAGTATTATGGGCAAAATTGTGAAAATAAGAAATTAGAGGACTAAAATGTGAAATAAATGAAATATTTGGACTTGTATGAACATGAGGAAGATTTGACTTGGCATGTGTGTAATGAAAATTTGCGAATTTTATGATTTTATGAAATAGGGACTAAAATGTCAAAATGTGCAAATGTGAGGGCTATTTTTTAAAATGCCTTAAATATGTGTATTTGGATTAAATTGAATGATTTGGTGGTATGTATAGATCAAGGTGCTCGATTGATCGACTTGTACCATGTTTCTATGTCCGAGGTTGTAACAGCCTGGCTTAGGGCCTAGTCAAAATAGTGGGTGAGACCACAAATCCAAAGTTGAAATATGTGTGTTAATAATTTTATGAGGCTTATGAGGTGTTTGCATGATTGTGTGGAAATTTTATGAAGGAATTTTATTAATTAGTGAATAAATTATCTATTAGGACTAAATTGCAAAGATTAGAAAATATGATATTCTAGAAGTTTTAAGTATTAAATAGCATCATAAAAACTAGTAGAGGTCCTTATTTAGTAATTAGACACTTATCTATTAAGATGGACAAAAATGGACATGGGAAGGAAAAATCTCAAGAAAGAAACATTAAGGGCATTTTTGTCATTTGGTAAATTAAAGAAAGAAAAGCTGAGATGGAGTCTCGTGACTCAAGAAAAGCTACTTTAGTTGGGTTTTCAAGCAAAACCAAGAGTAAACACAGACTTGGGAATAAGGCTCAAACCACCTCAGTCGCTAGTGTTGGGAATATTCGATCTAATAGATCGGAATGCCCACAGTGCGATAAACGTCACCCTGATGATTGTCGTGCACATGAGAGTGCTTGTTTTAAGTGCGGTTCCCAAGATCACTTTATCAGAGAATGCCCTAAAATGGTTGAGAAAGAGAAGGTTTAGAGTGCAAGATCAAGAAGCACTAATAGAGGAAGACAACAAAGGAACCCGGGAAGTGGGGCGAGTAGTAATGGTATACCTCAAGAGCAGGCTGCTAGAACTGAGAGTAGAGCACTTGCAAGGACTTATGCCATTCGCGCTCGCGAAGAGGCATCATCTCCCAATGTAATTACAGGTACATTCTCTCTTTATGGTACTAAAGTTATTGCTATAATAGATCCGGATCTACCCACTTATACATTTGCATGAAATTAGTATCTAGTATGAGCATGCCCATAGAGTCTACTGAGTTTGTGATAAAAGTGTCTAATCCACTAGGCAAAAGTGTGTTAGTTGATAAAGTATGCAAAGACTGCACATTGATGATTAGAGGCCATTGTTTTAAGACAAATCTTATGTTATTGCCATTTGATGAATTCGATATTATTCTTGGTATGGACTGGTTAACCACTCATGATGTGACAGTAAATTGTGGAAAGAAAAATATTGAGTTGAGATGTGAAAATGGGGACACCCTCTGTGTTGAATCAGACAAACAAGACAGATTGCCTATAGTGATCTTTCATATGTCGGCTCAGAGGTATGTAAGAAAAGGGTATGAGGTGTATCTTGATTTTATGATGAATGCCAAAGAAAATGAGTTAAAGATTGAATCAGTTTCAATAGTATATTAGTACCCAGACGTTTTTCCTGAGGAGTTTCCAGGGTTACCTCCAGTTTGAGAGGTCAAATTCAGTATTGAGTTAGCTCCCGGTACTGTACCGATATCGATTGCTTATTATAGAAGGGCTCCAATAGAGTTGAAGGAATTGAATGCACAGTTGCAAGAGTTGACGAACAAAAGTTTTGCTAGACTGAGTCATTCTCCGTGGGGTGCTCCAGTGCTATTTGTGAAAAAGAAAGATGGTTCTATGAGATTTTGCATAGATTATCAACAACTTAATAAGGTAATCGTGAAGAACAAGTACTCATCGCCAAGGATCGATGATTTTTTTGATCAATTGAAGGGAGCCACTGTGTTCTCCAAGATTGATTTGAGGTCGGGATACTATCATTTGAGAGTAAAAGACTCAGATGTGCCTAAGACTACTTTTCGAACGAGGGATGGGCACTATGAATTTTTAGTCATGCCTTTCGGATTAGCAAATGCCCTGCGATGTTTATGGACTTAATGAACTGCATTTTTCGGCCATACTTGGATAAGTTTGTGGTCACTTTTATTGACAATATATTAATATATTCTCGTGATGAGCATAAGCATGCCGAACACTTAAGGATCATTTTAAAGATTTTACGAGATAATCAGTTGTATGCCAAGTTCAGCAAAAGTGAGTTTTGGCTTAAGGAAGTTGGATTTTTGGGGCATATGTCTCGGGAGAGGGAGTCCGAGTTGACCCAAGTAAGATTTCAACTATTATTGATTGGAAACCGCCGAAAATGTATCTGAGGTTAGAAGTTTTCTGGGCCTAGCTGGCAATTATAGGTGATTAGTTAAGGGGTTTTCCATGATAGCGACCCCAATGATAACATTGTTACAGAAAATGTAAAGTTTGAATGGATAGAAAAGTGCCAACGAAGTTTTGAGAAATTAAAGGCGATGTTGACAGAAGCTCCAGTTCTTGTACGACCTAAATCGGGAAAGGAATTTTTAATCTACAATGATGCATCCTTAAATGGATTGGGCTATGTACTTATGCAAGAAGGCAAGATGATAGCATATGCCTCTAGATAGTTGAAGCTACACGAGAAGAACTATCTGACACATGATTTAGAGTTGGCTGCTATTGTTTTTGCATTGAAGATTTGTAGACACCATTTGTATGGTGAAATATGTCGGATATTCACCGATCATATGAGCTTAAAGTACTTGATGACTCAGAAGGAGTTGAATTTATTGCAGCGAAGATGGTTAGAGCTGATAAAAGATTATGAGCTAGTTATTGACTACCACCCGGGAAAGGCAAATGTAATCACCGATGCTTTATGTAGAAAATCTCCATTTGCTTTGAGGGCTATAAATACATAGATGATGTTGTCAGATGATGGTTTCATTCTAACTGAGTTGAGGTCTAGACCGATGTTCCTCCAAGATATTTATGAGGCTCAGAAAGATGATAGTGAATTACAAGCCAAAAGAGTTCAGTGAGAGTTGGGTGTTAAGTCTGATTTTCGGATCGATTCAGACAGGGGTTTAATGTTCAGAGACAGAGTATGTGTACCAAGGAACGATGAGCTCATTCGTAAAGTGTTGCATGAGGCACATAGTGGATGCCTATCTGTACATCCAGGTAGCACCAAGATGTATAATGATTTGAAGAAATCATTTTGGTAGCCTAGTATGAAGAAAGATATTTATGAGTTTGTTTCAAGATGCTTGATTTGTTAGCAAGTAAAGGCCGAACACCAAGTATCCTCGGGTTTGCTACAACCAATTATGGTACCCAAGTGGAAATGGGACCAATTTACCATGGATTTTGTAACGGGTTTGCTGTCGACACCGAGGAAGAAAGATGTTATATGGGTCGTAGTCGATAGGCTTACGAAGTCAGCCCATTTCATACCTGTACGAGTTGACTACTCACTTGATAAGTTGGCAAACTTGTATAGTTCAGAGATTGTTAGGCTACGCGGAGTGCCTTTATCAATTATATCAGATAAAGATCTGAGATTCACGTCTAGATTTTTGAAGAAGTTACAAGAAGCCTTGGGTACAAAGTTGAATTTTAGTATGGCTTTCCACCCCTAAACTGATGGCCAATCAGAGAGGTTAATACAAGTACTTGAAGACATGCTCGATGTTGTGTTCTTGAGTTTACAGGCAGTTGGGAAAGGTACTTACCATTGGAGGAATTCTCCCACAATAATAGTTTTCAGTCAAGCTTGAAAATGGCACCTTATGAGGCTTTGTATGGGCGTAAGTGCCGAATGCCTTTATATTGGGCTAAACTTAAGGAGAATCAGATTCACGGGGTTGATTTGGTTGGAGAAATAGAAGAAAACGTAAAGGTGATTCGAGATTGTTTCAAAACTGCTTCTGATAGACAAAAATCCTATTCGAATTTGAAAAGGAAAGAAATTGAGTATCAAGTTGGTGATAAAGTATTCTTAAAGGTGTCACCATGGAAGAAAGTGCTTAGATTTGGCTGAAAAGGCAAATTGAGTCCGTGTTTTATCGAACCATATGAGATCACTGAGAGGATAGGGCTGGTAGCTTACCGATTAGCTATGCCACTTGAGTTAGAAAAGATTCATGACGTATTTCACGTGTCTATGTTGCAACGTTACCGATCAGACCCTTCGCAAGTGAATACACCGACAAAGGTTTAAATTCAACCTGATATGACATATGGCAAAGAATTAGTTAAGATTTTAGCCCGGGAAGTCAAACAACTAAGGAATACAAGTATAGCACTAGTGAAAGTCTTATGGCAAAGGCATGGGGTAGAAGAGGTTACGTGGGAGCCCGAGGAGGCTATGAGGAACTAGTACCCAAACCTTTTTGCTAGTAAGATTTTGGGGACAAAAATCCTTAAGAGGAAAATTGTAACAGCCGACTTAGGGCCTAGTCGAAATAGTGGTGCGAGACCACAAATCCTAAGTAGAAATATGTGTTTTAATAATTTTGTGCTTATGAGGTGTTTGCATGATTGTGTGGAAATTTCATGAAGGAATTTTATTAATTAGTGATTAAATTGTCCATTAGGACTGAATTGCAAAGATTAAAAAATATGAGATTCTAGAAGTTTTAAGTATTAAATAGCATCATCAAAATTAGTAGAGGTCCTTATTTAGTAATTAGACCCTTATATATTAAAATGGACAAAAATGGACATGGGAAGGAAAAATCTCAAGAAAGAAACATTAAGGGCATTTCTATCATTTAGGAAATTAAAAGGGAAAATAAGTCAAAATTAGTGTTCTTCTCCATGCTAGCTGAAAATTTCAAGGGCACCATAGCTAAGGTTTCTTCATCTTCCAAGCTTGATAGTAAGTGCATGCTAATCCCGTCTTTAATGTTCTTTGTATTTTTGAGAACCTTGTAGCTCGATTTAGCTATTTCTATCTATATTTTAAGCTAAGGTTTATGTTAAAATATTTACCCATGTATGACATGCATGTATTTTTATTTTTTATGAAAGAATATGTAAGTTGAAGTAGGATAAACATCTTTTTCTAAGTGATTTTCATGGAAAATCCATAAAAGGACCAAATTTTAAAGTTATAAAAATGGTCATACATGAGTAAAATAGTAGAAATTAAAGGTTATTATAGTTGAAAATATGGTTTGGCTAGGCTTGAAATGCAAGAAAGTTGAATGAAAATCATTTTACGAGCTTAGGGGTAAAAGTGCAATTATGAGAAACTTTAGGGGCAAAATTGTTATTTTTCTAAAGTATGAGTTATGAGTCAATTTAGTCAATGTGAGTATTAAACAAGTTAATTTGTTATTATAGATCAAGAATTGCGAAGCTCAGACCGAAACCGAGGCAAGAACAAAGTCGTGGATTAGTTGCACATCTATACATACTTTGAGTACCGAGGTAAGTTTGTATGAATTCATTACTACATATGTTATTATGATTAAATTACTTGCTATGTTGCATAAAGTTCATTATTTCCATGAAGTTGATTAATAACATTTTAATAAGGAAATCAATAAGAACAAGTAAGTGAAAGTCCCATTTGATGTTTCGGAATAATGAGGATATCTTTGTCACAACATGAGATAAGGAAATCATGTGTAAGACCATGTATGGGACATGGCATCGGCACCCAAGGAATGTAGGTCCCGTATAAGACCATGTCTGGAACATGGCGTCGGCACCAAATGTAGATCCTATGTAAGACCATGTCTGGGACATGACATCAGCATCGAATAAGGAAGGTCTCGTATAAGACCATGTCTGGGACATGGCATCGACATAATATAAGGAAGATCCTGTATGACCATGTCTGGGACATGGCTTCAACATCAAAAGAAGATCCCGTGTAAGACCATGTCTGGTACATGGCTTCGACATTAAAGGAAGGTCTCGTGTAAGACCATGTTTGGGACATGGCTTCGGCAACAAAGGAACATCTCGTGTAAGACCATGTCTGGGACATGACATCGACATCAAGTTAAGGAAATCCCGTGTAAGACCATATCTGGGATATGGCATCGGCATCATGAGGCGATCCCATGTAAGACCATGTCTGGGATATGGCATTGGCATCGAGACACATGCTTGATGAGATTGAGTATCCTTTGATATTTCGAGGAATTAAACGGGCAAAAGAGCCAAATGATAAGGAGTTAACGAAAGAGTTAAGTAAGTAAAAGTAGTAAAAGTTAAGTTGATCAAGGACGATAAAGAGTTATAATTGAGTTAAGATAGATAAAGATTTGAAATTATGTTTATATTAGCAAAAGTGCTAATCTATGTGACTAAGTGATTACAGGTACCATGAGTAAAATACAAGTATGAAATTATAATGTGATATGTGATGAAAAAGAGTAAGTATGAGTAAGTAAGCTCAAGCACTTGAGATTTATGTTACTCTTGTTTCATGATGGATGATTTTAATCACAAGTTATTATGTTACTATGTAAAATTTCATGCAAACTTACTAAGCTATATGCTTACTTCTCTCTTTTGCCTTCTTCCTTGTAGTATCGCCAAGCTAGCTCGGGGATCGAAGACGTCGGAGCTCGGATCACACTATCAATCATTATTTTGGTACAATTAAGTTGATTTATTTTTAGTATGGCATGTATAAGGATTACGTAATTTTGAGTTATGTCATATTGGGAGCCAAAGTGTTGGTTATTAAGGTTATTATTCTTTTTATATATGGCCAAAAAATTAGCCAATATTTGTTAAGTTCCATATATTGATGATGATGAGGTTTTATGAATTCTATAAGTGATGTTTTAGGAATTATTCATGTTACATGAATGCTACATTATGTATTTCTTGAGTTGGTATAAGTGTGTTTATGTTTCAGGGTGGCAAGTGGCTTGGAGAATAGCCTCTAATTGTCCACACGGGTAGGCACACGGGCGTGTGTCTAGGCCGTGTGTGACACACGGTCAACCCCATGGGTGTGTTAATAGGCCATGTGTCCCTTACATTTATTTACGAGAATTTGGATTCGCCACACGGGCCAGCACACCCGTGTACTCCTTAAGGGGTTGTGATGTCATAAATAGAATACCCTAGGTTTTCACACATGGGTGAGGGCACGGGTGTGTTGTGGCCGTGTGATGGACACGGGCCGAAGACACTGGCGTGTGCCCGGCTGTGTGAAAACCCCAAAAGGTGCAATGTAAAAAAAATTCTACATGCACTAGGGACATGGGTGTGTGAGACCACATGACCTGCCCACACGGGCGTGTCCCATGTCACACAGGCGTGTGACCCCTAGTTAGGCAAAAATTTTCAAAGAGTGCAAAAGTTTTCGGTTGAACTCCGAAGTCTTCTGGTTGAACTCTGAAGTCTTCCGGGTGTAAGATTAAGGCCTCGTAGGCTTATAATATGCATGTTATGATTAAGAATGAAAATTTTTAATTTGGAACGAAATTTTATAGCCCGGTGATACATGTTCAAGTAAGGTTAAGTACGATAATACCTCATATCCTGTCCCAGCGTCGGACACGGGTAAGGGGTGTTACAGAGGTAAGTTCATTTATAATACGAATTGTTTAAATCATGTTCATGTGTTATGAAATAAATGAATATATCATTGATGAATTAGTACTACTATATGTGGATTTAAGGGATGTGGCACTAAGTGTGCGTAAATAGAATTGATAAAGTAGTGAACAGCACTATGTGTGCAAAGTAAAGAAAGCATCGACTATATTAATTGGCACTATGTGTGCGATACCAAGTTAAATTCAGTTTAATGTAGAGGCACTAAGTGTGCGATGATATTAAAGCTTTGGCTAAGAAGTTGGCACTAAATGTACAATAATATTGTGGCTTCGGCTAATTATTTGGCACTGAGTGTGCGAATTCATCGAATGTTCAAACAGAATTGAATGAGTAATGATTTGGAGCATTGAACGGTAAATGTTGTTTACTGGATACGTGATGGTAGAGGTACGTACATAACCTATGTGGTTGATGAAGTTGTGTTTGAGATAAATGGATAGTTATGTGAATGAATGATGGAATGAATGAGATTGAACATCTTGGTAAAAGCTTGTATATTGAACATATATTTATGTATGTAAGTGAGGAATTGTTATGGATTAAAATTGAGTATTTAGGTGAATTGAACTAGGTGTTAGTAATTTTGTATATTGAATTTAAATTATTGAGTTAATTGTGTTATATTACGAACTTACTAAGCTTTTAAGCTTACTATGTGAAGTTTATCTCTGTTTTACAGTGTCATTAAAGCTAGCTCAAATCCAGGGATCGTCAGCGACTCAATCACAGTATCGGCCATCTATTTTGGTACTTTTGGAAGTTGTATTTTTGGTATATGGCATGTATAGGCTAGTGATTATGTTATGTTTTGAGATGTATAGCTCTTGTCATGTGATATGGCTTGAAAGTTAAATGCCTTTAGTATATATTTTGGATATGTGAAGATGGTGGTTATAATGTGTAAATGTGGTTGTGTGAATGGTTATTATGGTATGAATTAGAGAAGATGAAAATGTATGTTTTATGCTTGAATTGGTTGGTGGAAATGATAGTTAAAATGTATGTTTTAGATGCATTTGAGGTATGATATTGGAATGGTTTTATGCTTGTAGGTGTGACCCAAAGTGTGGGTGAAAAGTTGGCCTTGCAAATGGCCTATATTTGCCCACACGGTTGAGCACATGGACGTGTGACTCGACCGTGTCTCTTAAGTTTGCAAATCAAAACAAGTCAGACTCACACATGGGCTAGACACACGGGCGTGCGACTGGCCGTGTGACTGGCCGTGTGAAATAAGTCAGTGTCGACCACGGGCTAAGCACACGGGCATGTCTTCTGTCGTATGGACAAGTCAGTATATGCCCTGTTTTTCCACGGCTTGGACACATGGGTGTGTCTGAGGCCGTGCACGGCCTCCCCACTCAGACATGTGACCTCTGGAGCTTTGAAAATGTTAAGTTTTTGAAAAAGTTTTGTATGTGCTCGGTTTAGTCTCGACCCCTTCCCAATGCATGTTTAGGGCCTCGTAGACCTTATTAAAGGACATAATAACATTGTTTGATTATGATTTAATATTGTTTGAACTATGAAGGTTAAAGGTCATGTTTTGATTGGTAATACCTTATAACCCTAGTCCGGCGACGGATACAGGTTAGGGGTGTTACATTCTTCTATTTTAATCAACTTACTGTAACACCCCAAACCCGGTCTATGCATTAAGACTAGATTTGGCTTGTTACATGAATCGAGCTATCTTAAAATCTTCGATAAGTTGAAATCTACAATATTATTTTTAATTACAAGGTTTAATTAAAATCAAGAGTATTTTAATTTGATGTATATTAGAAAACATTAGTTGAAAAACATCATTAACATTGTATTATCAAAACCCTTAGGTAATTTATTTAAGAGTTAAAATAATAAAATATTTATAAAGGAATTTCGTATATTTGAAAACCCAATTTATTTTGATAAAAACATCATATAATCATAAGCCCATATTTAAATGTCCAAAATATAGTTTAAAACCAAACACACATAAAAATCCATAAATTATTAATAGAGGCCCTTATTACATTAACCCAAAATAGTAAAATACTTATTAAAAAGTTCAGAGTTTAATAAACCCATGTTTTGCAGTATGGCCTCCACGAAGTCATCCTCGGCCCAAGTCCACGTCAATTTCCATTACCTGAGATGGAAAATTTGAGGGAGTGAGTTACTTAGAACTCAGTGTATAACTTACTTACTTTGTCCACTGGGCCAGATTTTCAAATTATGGATTTGGGCCTTGAGCCCATAAGCAGAATTAACAACATAATTAATAACATAATTAATAGCATAATGAATAACATAATTAATAACATGCATGTAAAAATGAATTTTTCCCTCCCAAACCTAATTCCATCCGCTACACACCCGCATCAACCATCACACCTATGGGGATCAAGTCAACCCACCCCGCCATCACACCAATCGTAGGCATTAAGCCATTTTATATTTGTAGAGCCACCGAACTAGATTGTGACAGATCCACCGAACTAGAGGCATTGAGCCAATTATTATTTTGTGGTGAGAGCCACCGAACTAGAGGCAAATAGCCATTTATAAATTTTGTGGCGAGCCACCGAACTAGAGGCAATTAGCCATAATTTTGTGGCAAAGCCACCGAACTAGATTTTGGCAATGTGCCTTTCTTCTCTTCATCATTTTCCCAACCCATGCAATATGTATGCAAAGTAGTCTATGATCATATAATGATTTTATTAAAAGGCCCATTAACAAGAGTCAATATTTTAGATTTTATTAAGGCCCAAACATTTGGCCCATTTTAGCAATTTAATATCTTAGGCCCAAAAATTACGATCTAGTAGGAATTTGGCCCATTTAACGATCTAGCAGGGATTTCAACCCGTTTAACAATTTAACAGGGATTACGACCCATTTACGATCTAGTAGAGATTTCAGCCCGTTTAACAATTTAACTGAGATTACGGCCCATTTACGATCTAGCAGAGTTTTCGGCCCATTTATCGATCTAACAGAGATTTTGGCCCAATTATCGATCTAATGTAGATTTTTCGCCCAATTACTAATTATCAAATTTATCGGTCCATTTTACGAAGACATGAAAATTTATATTTTCCATCTAACTCATCGAGGGCTTTTTCATAATTTTCATCATATTATCCGTTTTCATGTAGTTTCACCAAATACCAATTATTACGTTTTATACCGATCTAGTCATTTTTACGATTTTACTCAATACCGCAATTGACATCCAACCCGAGAAAAGTGTGAAGTTACACCTCGATATCGTGAGTACTAACCCTTCCCGCTCTTCAACACCTAAACATAATACGATCTTATTAGGACATTATCATGAACAAAATATGTTATAGACATTTGATCCAAAACCTTACCCTCCCGATTTTGGATCACTTCAATTTCGGTTTCTCCTCGCTTATCGATTCGTTATTCACGAGAATCCACTAACGCACAAAGGCTCGGAGTTCTTACTACTTGAATAATTGATTTCCTTCTAGATGGTCCGCAACCCGTGGAAAATCTCGGACTATCGAAACCGCCTTCGCTTATACTTAGGGGAATAGTGGATCCGCCTCTTACGATAACTAAACACCGCCCTTTTCTTCCCTATTTTGAAGATCTTCAATAACAAAAGATAGTTAATCCTAATAATATATCGAAATAAAATTCTAAAGATCCGAAAGTCGAGATTTCCTTACCACAAATATTCTTGTTCCACAAGGAGAATCGATCCAAACGTTCTATGTCACTCACGACCACTTGATTTACGATCTTCGTTATCGCACTAAATATAACATAAATAAACGTTAATAGAATGAACGCTTATTTCGATCTAAGAAAGCCTTCATACCACCATCAATAATCGCCATGACTACTTCTAACTAAACGAAACTAAAAGAATTCTTACCTTTTGTCCACGGTTGAAAAGAAAGGATTGAAAATGATGTCTCTAAGTGATGGAGGATTCGCTATGATAACCAAAGAAAAGAAAAAAATGATTCGGCTATGGCACACTAACATTCGCCATGGAGAAAAACAATGGAGAAAAGATGAGTGAAAAGAAATAAAATAAGGAAGAGATGATAATGAAGATTCGGTTTTCAAAGAGAAGAAAAGATAAAGGAAAAGATGTATTAGAGAGCAAGGTACATTAAGAATGGAGAAAGAAAACAAAAGAGAGATATGGTCTTTTGGTACTAACGATTTCGCACTAAGAAGAGGCACAAGAGAATATTCAAAAGATGAACAAAAAAATGACCAAATGGTCAAAAGAATTAGGCTTTACCAAATGCACAAATTCGCCAAGGGAGAAAAGTTGAGAAAGGATTGCAAAACTTTGCACATATGCTAAGAATGACCAAAAGAGACTTCAAATCCTAGCCAAACTAACACCAAAATATGGCTCCCCCCTAGACCATATTGTCAGTCCAAAAGCATGGTCAAATGGCCATGATTTTGTTTCCAAAACATTCTCCTTGATACTTGCCCCATGTCTCCATATCTTTCCATAAGTTTTGATTCCATACCATATGTTAACACTTACCTTATTCCTTTGATATACTAACCAAAATAACAAGGTCAACACTTTCCATAAATGAGCTTAATGACACTTACCATAGAAGAGCAAAATAAAAGTTGTCCAAATGATATTTAAGGATTCGAACCTCTTCCTTATGCACCAATTCATGCGCCAACACCACCATGCCATGTACTCATCTTGTGTCACTTATTAACACTTAAATTAACTTAAGTATTAATGACACTTGCTTCTCTTCAATAAATTCTCAAATATAAAATTTATTCCTTACCCAAATTATACTATACTTTTCTTCGGGACTATAATAAACACAAAAAAAAAAGTAAGAAAATTTTCCTTCATAATCTAAACACCAAATCATGCAATATATCAATACTGTATTTTAGGGTGTTACAACTCTACCCTCCTTAAAGAAAATTTCGTCCTCGAAATTTACAGTTGAAAGAGGTGAGGTATTATTACCGAATTGCATCCTCAGCTCCCACGTAGCTTCCTCCACTCGTGGTTACGCCATAGAACTTTGACCAACAGCACGGTTTTCTTTCTTAGCACCTTAACATCTCAATCTAAGATTTCCTTTGGTTCATCCTCAAAGACAAATCAATTCAATTCCACTTCTTCTACCGGTACTATGCGAAGGATCCGATCTATAACGCCTCAAAGCATGGAAACATAAAAACATTATGAATTTGACCCAACTCCGGAGGTAACTCAATCGATAGGCCTTTGGACCAACACGCTTCACCACACGGTATGGTCCAATATATCTAGGGCTCAACTTGCCTTTCTTTCCAAACACGAAAATCTTTTTCCAAGGTGAGACCTTCAAGAAAACTCGATCCCCACATCATACTCGATATCCTTTCGCTTCAGTCCGTGATACGACTTCGCCTATCTCGAGGCTTCTTTCAACTGTGCTCGAATAACTTTTACCTTTTCCTCTGTTTGGATATCATCTCGGACCTAACATCTGTTGCTTCGACTCGGTCCAACAAATAGGAGAACGACACTTACGACCATACAATGCCTCATAAGGTGCCATCTGAATGCTAGACTGATAGCTGTTGTTATACGCAAATTCTACCAGTGGTAGATAATCCTCCCAACTACTCCTGAAGTCGATTACACATCCCCTTAACATATCTTCCAATATCTGAATTACTCTCTCCGACTGACCATCAGACTGAGGATGAAAAGCCGTACTGAAATTCAACTTTGTCCCTGTGGCTTCATGCGAGCTTTCAAAATCGTGATGTAAATCTGGGATCTCTGTCGATATAATAGATACAGGTACCCCATGCAACCTCACAATTTCAGATACGTACAACTTTGCCAACTTTTGCAATGAATAATCCGTACGAACTGGTAGGAAATGAGCAGTCTTCGTCAAACGATCAACAATTACCCAAACAGAATTTTTCTTAGTAGGTGTTAAAGGTAACCCACTAACAAAATCCATGGTTATCCGTTCCCATTTCCAAAGAGGAATTTTTACCGGTTGTAACAATCCAGACGGTAATTAATGTTCTGCCTTCACTTGCTGACAAGTCAAACATTTTCCCACAAACTCTGAAATCTCCCGCTTTAACCCTTGCCACCAATACTGTTCACGGAGATCTCAATACATCTTATTTCCTCTAGGATGCATAGCATAAGGGCTACTATGCGCCTTCCGTAGAATCATTTGCCTCAGATCTGAGTCCTTAGGCATACATACTCTTCCTCGAAAGCACAACACACCTTCCGTGTTTATTCCAAAATCCTCGATTTCACCATTTTCAACTTGCTGAAGTAAAGGTCCCAACTTTTCATCTGATGTCTATTTTTCCTTGATTTGTTCCAGCCATAGTGGCTTCACCAAGTTCGCTAATAAACTTCCATCCTCATACAAACTCAAATGAGCAAACAATGCTCTCAAATCGACATCTTGTCTTACGACTTAACGCTCGGCTACCACGTTAGCCTTTCCAGGATGATATTCGATTGAGAAATCATAATCCTTTAATAATTCTACCCATCTTCTTTGTCTTAAATTCAACTCCTTTTGGGTAAGGAGGTATTTAAGACTCTTGTGATCCGTGTAGATGATGATTTCTCACCGTAGAGATAGTGCCTCCAAATCTTTAAAGCAAAGACCACGCAGACTAACTCCAAATCATGAGTAGGGTAGTTTACTTCATGCGGTCTCAATTTACGAGAAGCATAGGCCACCACCTTTCCATTTTGCATCAACACACAACCTGCACCGTGTGAGACGATCACAATAAGCAGTGAATTCTTTTCCACCTCAGACTAAATCAAACTGGAGCTTCACGATTTTTTCAATTTCTCAAAACTCTCTTGTTGCTTTTCGGTCAATTATACTGAACTCCCTTCCACAGCAGTTTAGTTAGGGTGCAAAGAATCAACGAAAACCCCTCTACAAAACGTCTATAGTATCCAGCCAAACCCAAGAAACTCTGAATTTCAACTACCGATGTTAGTGGTTTCCAATCCAGAATAGCCTCAATTTTCCGAGGATCCACCCTTATTCCTTCTGGTGATACCACATGACCAAGGGATCCACTTCCTTTAGCCAAAATTGCATTTACTAAATTTGGCATACTGATTTGCTTATTACGAAGTAGTCAGTAATACTATCCGCAAATGCTTGTCATGCTCCTCCTCATTTCTCGAATAAACCAATATGTCATCTATGAACACTACCACAAACCGGTCTAAATATGGTTGAAAGACTCGGTTCATCATGTCCATAAATGTGGCTGGTGCATTGGTTAATCCAAACGGCATCACTACAAACTCATAATGTCCGTAACGAGTCTGAAATGCCGTCTTATAAATGTCCGCTTCTTTTACCTTGAGCTGGTGATAACCCGACCTCAAATCAATTTTGAGAAAAGCTCAAGCTCCTTTTAATTGATCAAACAGTCGTCAATTCTCGCAGAGGATACCAATTCTTGATCGTCAATTTATTCAATTGTCTGTAATCAATGCACATACGCATCGATCCATCCTTCTTCTTGATGAACAAAACTGGTGCTCCCCACGGAGACACACTTGGTCGAATAAATCCCCGATCCAGCAATTCTTAAATTTGAGCTTTAAGCTCAGCCAACTCCTTCGGTGCCATTCTATAAGGAGCAATAGACACTGGAGTTGTCCCAGGCAAAAGCTCAATGCCAAATTCTACTTCCCGATCTGGAGGTATACCAGGAAGTTCTTTGGGAAATTCCTTCACCGTCCTCACATCATTCACAGATAACTCTTTGGCATCCAAAGCACAGATAAAGGCTAGGAATGCTCCATATCCTTTCCGAACCAACTTCTCTGCCTTTAATGCAGATACCACATTTGCCAAGTAGTTCCTTCGCTCACCAATCATTATGATTTCCTTATCATCCGAGGTTATTACTGACATTTATTTTTCAGGACAATCCAATTGCGCTCGATGTTTAACCAACCAATCCATGCCTGAATAAGATCGAACTCATTAAAGGTAGTTCCATCAAGTTTGCCAAGAATACCTCTTCTTGAATTTCCAAGGCACGTCTTTAAACATTTTATTAACAATACCGATCGTCCTAAAGGACTAATTCATCGCATCTCACTATCGGTAATTTCATATTCTAAATTCGGGTTTCAGATATGGCACTAGCAACATATGAGTGGGTGAGCCAATATCTATTAAAGCAATAACAGTACATCAAGATGAAGAACGTACCGATTATCACATCGGTGCATTGCCGTCCTCATGGCGTCTAACCGCATAAACCATCCAGCCGTCTTGCATCTGTATTTCCTCTAGGACCATTGCCTCGACCGGTGCACCTTGACCACGACCAACCCCATTACCACCACGACTGGTCCACGACCTCTCGGTGGTCTGCCGAGTACCTCGGCCGTGTGCATCATTATTACGAACTTGAGTCGTATCCATATGTCGAGGACAATTTCTATATCGATGATCCATCGAACCGTATTTGTAACAAGCGCTCGTTTTCCTCCAACACTCTCCAAAGTGTCTTTTTCCACATTCAGCACAGTCTCGACTTTGATTATTTGTTACCGGAGTTCTACCTTGAACTGGTTCATCATTCCGAGGTCTCTTCTGAAATTTTTTTGAAGAACTAGACTACTGTGTCTCTCTCTTGTTTCTAAATCTTTCTCGGTTCTGACATTCTGATTTCTTAGCCTCCTCGGCTATCTTGGCCTTCTCCACAAGCGTGGAAAAAGTTCTAACTTGCTGTGGGGCAATCAGAACCCTCAGCTCATCATTAAGTCCATCCTCGAAACGCACACAACGTTCATGATCTGTTGATACAATTGTCCGAGCATAGCGGCTCAAACGTAAAAACTCAGCTTCATATGCTGCTACTGTTTTACTCCCTTGTACAAGATTCAGAAATTCCTTCCTTCGGGCGTCTACATAACTTGTTCCAACGTATTTTCCTTGGAAGGCAGCTTTAAAGAATTCCCAAGTAATCAGTGCAGCTTCGGTGCCTTCTCGAACAGTGAGCCACCACTGATACGCTTCGTCTCTTAACAAAGACACAGCTCCTTTCAGTTTTTGCTCAACAGTGCATTCCATATCATCCATAATCTGTTCCACAGCTTCGAGCCAGTATTCAGCCACATTCGGAGCTACACCGGAGACTCCTCTAAAAACTTCTGCATTATTGGACTTAAGTCGTTCTGAAATTGACCCACGAGTTGTTGGCCCAATTCTAGTTCCAGCGACCCTTTCTAGGACTCGCAGCATGGCTTGAGTCAAAGCATTGTCTTCTTCCTATGATCTTTTTCACATCTAAAACTAGAAGTTCTAGAGTGTTCCTATGATCATCATAGTAATCATTAAGCAATAAATACTTACTTGACTTGTTGGGATGCTTGTGGTGCCATCTTGATCTTTAAAATATAATTGGACAATTTCATATGAAATTATTTACGAACCCAAACCACAGTGAAGTTTTTGAAACGGCTCGATATTATTAAATGTAACACCCCAAACCCGGTCTATACATTAAGACTAGATTTGGTTTGTTACATGAATAGAGCTATTTTAAAATCTTCGATAAGTTGAAATCTACAATATTATTTTTAATTACAAGGTTTAATTAAAATCAAGAGTATTTTAATTTGATGTATATTAGAAAACATTAGTTGAAAAACATCATTAACATTGTATTATCAAAACCCTTAGGTAATTTATTTAAGAGTTAAAATAATAAAATATTTATAAAGGAATTTCAGATATTTGAAAACCCAATTTATTTTGATAAAACATCATATAATCATAAGCCCATATTTAAATGTCCAAAATATAGTTTAAAACCAAACACACATAAAAATCCATAAATTATTAATAGAGGCCCTTATTACATTAACCCAAAATAGTAAAATACTTATTAAAAAGTTCGAGTTTAATAAACCCATGTTTTGCAAGATGGCCTCCACGAAGTCATCCTCGCCCAAGTCCACGTCAATTTCCATTACCCGAGATGGAAAATTTGAGGAGTGAGTTACTTAGAACTCAAAGTATAACTTACTTACTTTGTCCACTGGGCCAGATTTTCAAATTATGGATTTGGGCCTTGAGCCCATAAGCAGAATTAACAACATAATTAATAACATAATTAATAGCATAATGAATAACATAATTAATAACATGCATGTAAAAATGAATTTTTCCCTCCCAAACCTAATTCCATATTCTACACACCCCCATACCAACCATCACACCTGTGGGGATCAAGTCAACCCACTCCGCCATCACACCAATCGTAGGCATTAAGCCATTTTATATTTGTGGCAGAGCCACCGAACTAGATTGTGACAAAGTCACCGAACTAGAGGCATTGAGCCAATATTATTTTGTGGCAGAGCCACCGAACTAGAGGCAAATAGCCATTTATAAATTTTGTGGCAGAGCCACCGAACTAGAGGCAATTAGCCATAATTTTGTGGCAAAGCCACCGAACTAGATTTTGGCAACAGGCCTTTCTTCTCTTTATCATTTTCCCAACCCATGCAATATGTATGCAAAGTAGTCTATGATCATATAATGATTTTATTAAAAAGGCCCATTAACAAAAGTCAATATTTTAGATTTTTATTAAGGCCCAAACATTTGGCCCATTTTAGCAATTTAATATCTTAGGCCCAAAAATTACGATCTAGTAGGAATTTGGCCCATTTAACGATCTAGCAGGGATTTCAACCCGTTTAACAATTTAACAAGGATTACGGCCCATATACGATCTAGCAGAGATTTCAGCCCGTTTAACAATTTAACAGAGATTACGGCCCATTTACGATCTAGCAGAGTTTTCGGACCATTTATCGATCTAACAGAGATTTCGGCCCAATTATCGATCTAACATAGATTTCGGCCCAATTACTAATTATCAAATTTATCGGTCCATTTTACGAAGACATGAAAATTTATATTTTTCTATCTAACTCATCGAGGGCTTTTTCATAATTTTCACCATATTATCCGTTTTCATGTAGTTTCACCAAATACCAATTATTACGTTTTATACCGATCTAGTCATTTTTACGATTTTACTCAATACCGCAATTAACATCCAACCCGAGAAAAGTGTGAAGTTACACACCTCGATATCGTGAGTACTAACCCTTCCCGCTCTTCAACACCTAAACATAATACGATCTTATTAGGACATTATCATGAACAAAATATGTTATAGACATTTGATCCAAAACCTTACCCTCCTGATTTTGGATCACTTCAATTTTCGATTTCTCCTCGTTTATCGATTCGTTATTCGCTGAGAATCCACTAACGTACAAAGGCTCGGGAGTTCTTACTACTTCGAATAATTTATTTCATTCGGTAGATGGTCCGCAACCCAGTGGAAAATCCCGGACTACCAAAATCGCCCTTCATTTATACTTAGGGGGAATAGTGGATCCGCCCCTCTTACGATAACTAAACACCGCCCTTTTCTTCCCTATTTTGAAGATCTTCAATAACAAAAGATAGTTAATCCTAATAATATATCGAAATAAAATTCTAAAGATCTTAAAGGCGAGATTTCCTTACCACAAATATTCTTGTTCCACAAGGAGAATCGATCCAAACGTTCTATGTCACTCACGACCACTTGATTTCCGATCTTCCGTTATCGCACTAAAATATAACATAAATAAATGTTAATAGAATGAACGTTTATTTCGATCTAAGAAAGCCTTCATACCACCATCAATAATCGGCCATGACTACTTCTAACTAAACGAAACTAAAAAGAATTCTTACCCTTTTGTCCACGGTTGAAAAGAAAGGATTGAAAATGATGTCTCTAAGTGATGGAGGATTCGCCTATGATAACCAAAGAAAAGAAAAAAATGATTCGCTATGGCACACTAACATTCGCCATGGAGAAAACAATGGAGAAAAGATGAGTGAAAAGAAATAAAATAAGAGAAGAGATGATAATGAAGATTTGGTTTTCAAAGAGAAGAAAAGATAAAGGAAAAGATGTATTAGAGAGCAAGGTACATTCGGCAATGGAGAAAGAAAACAAAAAGAGAGATATGGTCTTTTGGTACTAACAATTTCGCACTAAGAAGAGGCACAAGAGAATATTCAAAAGATGAACAAAAAAAATGACCAAATGGTCAAAAGAATTAGGCTTTACCAAATGCACAAATTCGCCAAGGGGAAAAGTTGAGAAAGGATTGCAAAACTTTGCACATATGCTAAGAATGAACAAAAAGAGACTTCAAATCCTAGCCAAACTAACACCAAAAATTCGGCTTCCCCCTAGACCATATTGCCATCCAAAAGCATGGTCAAATGGCCATGATTTTGTTTCCAAAACATTCTCCTTGATACTTGCCCCATGTCTCCATATCTTTCCATAAGTTTTTGATTCCATACCATATGTTAACACTTACCTTATTCCTTTGATATACTAACCAAAAATAACAAGGTCAACACTTTCCATAAATGAGCTTGGCCGACACTTACCATAGAAGAGCGAAAATAAAAGTTGTCCAAATGCTATTTAAGGGATTCGAACCTCTTCCCTCATGCACCAATTCATGCGCCAACACCACCATGCTATGTACTCATCTTGTGTCACTTATTAACACTTAAATTAACTTAAGTATTAATGACACTTACTTCTCTTCAATAAATTCTCAAATATAAAATTTATTCCTTACCCAAATTATACTATACTCTTATTTAGGACTATAATAAACACAAAAATAAAAGTAAGAAAATTTTCCTTCATAATCTAAACACCAAATCATGCAATATATCAATACTGGATTTTTAGGGTGTTACACTTACAATTTGGTCCCTATACTACATAATTAATAAGCTTCCAACCTAGTCCCTATACTATTGTAACATTCTATTATTTGATTACTATATAATTTAATTACTAATATCCTTATTTTCTAGTTCTGTACTTGTTTTGTAACTGCATCAAACAAAATTTTAGATGACTCGATTAATAAATTCAGTTCCAAAACTTACCGTTTTTGACAACGACAAAGAGCGGGATGTTACAACACATTTGTGCTCTTGATTTCTTTGGAGGATATGCACTTATAGTTCAATTCTTACATATATCTTAATGTGTTTGACTGAGGTACCTTAGGTGCATTATCTTGGTATGTATAGATGGAATTATGAATATCTAAGTCTTATCTTACTGAAGCTACAAAGGGTTATGTAATTGAATATGTTAATGTGTTGATTAGAAATGTGAGTATTGAGTATTTGAACTTAATATACAAAAATTTCAATTTGTAAACATATAAGGACAATGATATATGAATTAATTTATTAAATAATTATGCGTGGTAATAAGGTTGGTAAAGGATAAGTCACTTAGCTCGGATGTGACAAAAATAGAATTTAGTTATAAATGATACCATATGTTCATAAATATGATAGCAATTAGTGTATGAAATAAGAATATGATGTTCAAAAGCCTATAGCTTAATAAGAAAGAGAATTTAATTTTAGTATGGTAAGCCTTGTGAAATGTGAATAAAATATGAAATCATTTATGGAAATGTATTTAGACTAGAATTTGGATTAAGAATGGTATGGTGTATGTGAAAGCTCATTTAATGATAAACTAAGTGTTAATAAGTGCAAGCCTTCTTAATAAATGATCTAAATTTGTAAATGAATCACTTTTTAGTGTTTGAGTCCTAATATTTTTTAGTGTGTAAGTTCTAATTTAAAATTAGTAAAGTTGGCATAATGGAAACTCAACCATATGTTTGTAAAAAATTCAACACTAAGATGGAAAAAAGTAAGATAGGAAATCTGAGTGTACTTACTAAGTTTTTCGAGTGTAACACATTAGGTGGAAAGCTTTTCCAAGAGGATTGAGACCATTTCTTGAGAGGATTGCATCACTGACATAGTTTGAAGGTTGTGTGGTAGTGATTTATATTTACTTATTATTTTGGCATGTACATAAAGGCTTAAGCTAGTTGAGTATTTGCAAGTAGTTTGGCTTGTGTAGTCAAGTGTCGCTTATTATTAAATTGATGTTTTAAGTTAGTTTTTAATTCTTATATTGACTTGAACATGTGTGAGATTTGAATTGAGGCTTGAATAGTTTTTAAAATGTTTTAAATTAATTTGGAACTTGTTGGTGTGATACGATATTGGTTGGAGATGTGTTTTTAAGCCAATTTTCATGCTCTAAGGGTTCAGGTATCAGTACATGAGTTAGTTGTATCAGTATAATCAAGTTAGTAGCTAGACTGCTGCAATACAAGGTAGAGATACTGATACATAGGGAAGAGGTATTGATACCTCTGCCCATAAACCTCAAAATTTATGGTTCTATGCCCCCTGAAACAACCTCAAGTGGAGTCTAAGTGTTATGGTTATTAGATTTGTAAAATAAATCTCAAACAAAACTTAATAAACCAGGATCTATCATGTCAAATCATCAAGAATAAATCAAGAATAAAACTAAAAACGAAAGCGTACCTGAATACATGAATTCCTTAAAGTTTTTCTCGATCTTGGAGGTTTGATCTTTCAAATTAGTGCACTAGAAATTCAAAGAATATTTACTCTCTCTTTCTTAAGGATGGGATATTAGAAAATATATCTGGTGTATAATTTGGGGACCATAACCCTAATATTTATAACCTTGGCATATTAGTTCTAATTCCTAATTAGCCTATCATTAAATAGAATTTGATTAGAGTTCAATTACTAGAGTATCTACACATATTTGACCTATACTTTATTTAATAATTAAAGCCCAATAAAATTCTAACAAAATTAGATCACTTTTAATTTGAGCAAATCTATCATGATAGTAAATAATAACATTTAATTACCTTTATTATATATGTGATTTCCATATTTTCCAACAATCTCTTACTTGGACCACACATATATATACTAATTCCTTTATAATTACATGTCATTATACAACCTTATGAGCTCAAAATTTACTATCATATCCAAAAGATATTCCGAACAATCTCGTCCATTAATTATGCTAACATAGAACCAAGGCGAGTTTTGTTACATATATCGTAATTAAATCCATCCCTGATCACATATATTAACACAAAGAAATGACATAGATCAAGTATGGATGTGTAGCATGGAAATTACATGCAATATGATCTAAACATGTCTATTTTCAACTGGTCCTCTTTAAACTTAAGTTAGGTTAGTATCCAAATAATAAACAAAGTGAATAAATTGGATACTTCATTTCTGATTAGAAAATAACAAAATACATGAATGTATGAAAACAAACATAAAACAAATAAAATATAAACTCCTACTAAATCATGATATCCTCAAACAGTGTAACACCCATGTGAGCAGTGTGCTCATGAAAGACATTGGGTGGTAAACATTTTATGAGCAGATCCCCTATCATGGAGTTTGTCCCAATGTGCTCTATGGATATTTGACTATTTTGCACTCTTTCTTTTACAACTAGGAACTTTATGTCAATATGCTTTGACTTAAATGAACTATTGTTGTTATTGGAATACAACACTGCTGACTTATTCTCACAAAATAATTTGAGTGGTCTTTATACATTCTCCAAAATGCGCAGCCCTGTGACAAAGTTCCGCAACCATATTCCATGGTTCGATGCCTCATAGCATGCTACAAACTCTACTACCATAGTGGACAAAGCTACAAGTGTCTATTTGACACTTTTCCAAGATATAGCTCCTCCAGCTAACAGGTAAATATCGCCTGATGTAGATTTCTACTATCTTGGCACCCAGCGAAATCAGAATCAAAATACCCTACGACCTCCAAAAGATATGATCTCTTATAAATAAGCATGTAATCTTTTGTTCTCTGAAGATATCTCATAACCCTTTTGGTTTCTATCCAATGGTCTATACTAGGGTTGCTTAAATATCTACCTAACATCCCAATAATGTACGTAATGTCCGGATGCGTACATACTTGAGCATACATTAAACTCCTAACAACTGATGCATAGGGAATCTTTTGCAGTTCTTGAATTTCAAGGTTACTTTTAGGGCATTGAGTAAGAATAAATTTGTCTCCTTTAGCGACAAGGGTGTCACTTGGTCTACAACTCTGCATGTCAAAGCTTTTGAGTACTTTATTGATATAGCTCTTTTGTGATAATCCAAGAATACCTCGAGATCGATCTCGATGTATCTGAATTCCTAAAACAAAAGAGGCGTCCCCAAGATCTTTCATCTCAAAATGCTTAGATAAAAACCTCTTGGTTTCGTGCAATAAGTCTAAATCATTAGCGGCAAACAAAATGTCATCAACATATTGAACCAGAAATATGTACTTACTCCCATTAAATTTGTGATACACACAATCATCAACAATATTCATCTCAAAACCATACGAAACAATTATTTGATGAATTTTGTGGTACCATTGACGGGAAGCTTGTTTAAGTCCATAGATGGATTTTGTCAATTTGCAAACCATATTCTTTAAGTCTTCCGACTCAAAATTTTTAATTGGACCATATAAATTGTTTCTTCAATGTCGCCATTAAGAAACGCAGTCTTAACATCCATCTAATGTAACTTAAGATCAAAATGAGCAACAAGAGCCATGATTATCTTGAAAGAGTCTTTCGATGAAACTGGAGAGAAAGTCTCTATAAGATCAATACCTTATTTCTGAGTATATCCTTTAGCTACAAGACACGCCTTATAGCTCTCCACATTACCATTGCACCTCTCTTGGTCTTATATATCAATTTACAACCAATTGGTTTTGCACCTTCAGGTAATGGGACAAGTTCCCAAACTTTATTGTCTTGCATAGACTTATACTCATCTTTTATGGCATCAATCCACTTTTGAGAATTAGAACTTTTCATGGCTTGATGGAAGTTGATTGGATCATCTTCCATCTTTCCATTATCATACCCATGTTCTTTGAGAAATACAACATAATCATCTAGAATAGCATTTCTCCTTCCTCTTGTAGACCTCCTTAATGGCACTTGTTCTTGAGGTTGTTGAGTTTGTTCTTCTGGAACAATTACCTCATTTTGGATGGAGAGTTGTTCAACATTGTCTTCTAGAGGTTCTAGATTCACTTCTTGATCAATGATAGGTATAAGAACCTAAACATCGTCAAAGGTGATAGTAGGAACTGAGTTAGAATCCAATTCCTCCTCAAAAGCAATGTCTCTAACATTATTTCTCCCCCCAAACTCAGAATCCTCAAAAAATGTTGTAGTTCTTGTCTCAAAAATATTCCTTATTATGAGATCATAAATTTATAGCCCTTAGATCACTCAGAATAATAATAAAGTAGCTACTTACTGTTTTGGAGTCCAATTTCTTTTCAAGTGGCCTATAAGGCCTTGCCTCAACTGGACATCCCCAAATGTGAAAGTGCCTTAGACTAGGCTTTGGACCTGTCCAAAGCTCATTAGGTGCTTTTGTAATTGTTTTATTGGGTCCTCTATTCAGAATGTAACCTGCTGCCTTTAATGCTTCTCCCCAGAGGGACTCAAGTAAGGTAGAATGAGCAATCATGCTCCTTACCATATCCTTAAGAGTTCTGTTTCATCTTTCAGCTACACCATTCATACTAGGTGATCCTGGCATGGTGTATTTTGGGACAATACCATATTTATCTAGGAATTTCGCAAATGGTCCTAGACATTGCTTACTTGAGCCATCATATCTACCATAGAACTCACCACCACGATCAGATTTGACGTTTTTAATCCTTTTGTTGAGTTGATTCTCAACTACAACTTTATAAGCTTTGAACACGTCCAAAGACTAAGATTTCTCATGAATGAGATATAGGTACCCATAACGTGAGTAATTGTTTATGAATGTTGTGAAATATTATTGACCATTCCAGGATGCCTTAGGGAATATCCCACAAATATTTGTATGAATTAATTCTAAAACGTCTGAAGATCTGTTGGCACCCAATCCCTTGCTTTTGGTCTGTTTTCCCTTAATGCAATCGACACAAACATCAAAGTCTGTGAAGTCAAGGGACTCTTAAATACCATCAGACACAAGGCGTTCAACTTTACTTTTTGAGATGTGACCTAAGGGCTTATGCCATAATGATGCTGAATTTTCCTTATTTAATTTGTGTTTAATACCACGTGATTCCACATGCAAGGTTTCATTATAGGATGCAATTGTTTCTAGCAAATAAAGGTTTTCATAAGTATTTAAATAACTAATTCCAATAACATTTGAATTTAAAGAAAACTAAATTGATTGTTTCCAAATGAACAATAATATCCAAATTTGTCCAATGAAGAAACAGAAACTAAAATTCGGTTAAATGACGGTATAAAAAAGTGTCTTTTAAATCCAAATAAAAACCAATTCCTAATAACAACCTAAAATGCCCAATCGCTTCCACTTCTATTGATTTTCCATTGCCCACAAAGATGTTTCTTTCACCATCACTTGGCTTTCAGTAATTCAGGCAACCTTGCATAGAAACATTTATGTGAGTAGTAGCACTAGAATCTATCCACCAAGTGTTTCTTGGTACTGAAGCTAAATTAATCTCAGAATAGACCAAATTAAAAATTATACCTTTCTTTGCACGTCAAGCATGATATTTGGTACAATCTTTCTTTACGTGTCCAGACTTGTTGCAAAAGAAACAACTCTTTGTAACTTGTTGTTGTTTCTTTTAAGCTGGACCCTTAGCAGCTTCATTCTGATATTTTTTTTTTCTCGCCCTTGTCTTTAGGGGCAATACCCAAATAAGCACTTTCAAACTTATCATGCTTCAACATTTCTTTCTCTTGCACACAACGAGAAATGAGTTCATTTAGAGTGCATAGTGTATGTGGTTAGCTAGCGAGTTGTCACGGAATTTTGTTGAAGAATATACACCAAGTAATTTAAAAAAGAAAAAGAAAAAAGAGAGAGAAATGTGGCATCTTGCCAATTCGACACATATGAGATAAAAATGGACTAGAGAGAGAGAGAGACTCACATCATAACAACAAAGAGCACCAAGATCGCTGAGGAGATGTTGGAAAGATCAACTACCGATTCACCAGCATACCTTGAGTTAACCACGTGAAACAGCGAGCCCACAACTTTCTGATATGAACTAAAACCATCCATGGTTTCTGAATTCCATTCCATTGAGCAGAAGAGAATAAACTGAACTAATGTCAACCTAAAACAGTGGCAGCAAGAAAAGAAGAATGAAGGCCTGACAGTAAATGACTATAATCCATCTCCTTCCAGTTCTTCAGGATGTAACTGAACTCTACCTTTTTTGTCATTTTGTTCAAAACCCATATCAAGGCTCGTAGGCAAGCTGGATAAAGAGTGTTCCCAATAAGAATTTGTGGAATTAGCAGCAACAGAAGACCCGAATTCTTCTTGAAGACAATCATGTTTTCATTTGTTGGAACAAACCCACAGTTTGCGAACGTAGAAACGACAGTGAAGAAAGAAAATGTTCGTATATCAATACCTTTGGTTTTCAGTATTTTTCTGGCGCTTGGAACCAGGCTTACATACATAGAAACTACACTAGAACCATCTGCGTGGACTACTAAAAGATACCCTAACACCAGATACCCCAAATACCTAGTGGCCTTATACTTGATACTCTTACTATCGGAAGTCAAGTTTTTGTTACTTTCTAAGTCAGTGATAGGTTTCTCATTCGCTAAGGCTAAACAAGTAATCCTACCCAACTCCACTTCCTGGGCAATGTTTTTTGAGGTCAAGCTGTAGTCTGATTGGAGGCCCCTATTGCTAATAGAATTTACAATGTCCCCATCGAAACTTGGACGTTTTTGAAACCTGAACCTCCCCAACAGAAGTCCAAGCATGGAAGTGAAGACCTCCCCACCTACCAGCATCAGAATAGTTATAATAATAAGTTGGGTATTGGAAAAAACCTCCATTTCTACAGTCGACATGCTTGAAACTGTTGTTGCTGACACAGATGTGAAGAACACGTCTATGTTGTTAGGACTAACTGAGCCGGATTTTGGCTTTGACATTTTCAATGCCCCTAAGCCAACCAAAGACACGACTATGAAATAAGCAAGCTGAACCCAGAAAGGGTTCACTCTAAAGACCAAGAAACGGAAACAAGTGGATATCAAACCACGAAAGGATTGGTTGAAGCATGATAGTTTGGAGCGTGAATTGCTACTAAAATGCTCCAATTTTCTACGGAAATAGATAATAGTGTTACTCATCTTTATTACGAAGAAAGTTGTATGATAACATATTGACCTTTGAGCAGTAGAGGTATATATACAAAGGGGGAGAGAGGAGCTCTTGTCCAACTTAGTGGGATTTCCTAAGTGAAACAAAAAAAACCTTGGTGGGACTTTCAAAGAGAAATAAATAAAAAAACTTAGTGGGATTTCCCTGCACGTGACAAATCAACTTAACTATGTATAATTGGTTAAATGTTTTAAATAATCCCTGTAAGTTCTTTCTGATTTGATTCATTCACTATAGTTTAAACAATTTTAATCTTTGTATTAATTGAAAATCCTTTATGAATTTTCACCGTTTGTACTGTTAAACAACATGACGTGGCATTATTTGTATTTAAGTGGCTTTAGAGAGTCATGTATTCTGTACATGTCGATATTTATAATTGTCATGTAGTATTATCATCCAAAATAGGAAAAAATGAAAAAAAGGGTTATATTATATGAAATGAAAAGAATGTTTCATCAAACTCCATGTAATGGTCCTATAGTTAAAGGTGTTTATCGTCCTAAGTATGGTCTGAGTTCAAGTTATATTAATTGTATTTATTATTCAAGTTTTATATTATTATAATTCACCAAAAAGAAAAATTCCATCCATGCTTCCTCGATTTTAGTGTATATTCCCCTAAACCCACACTTCGGCTTCTCTTCATTTCCTTTTTGTGTTGAAATTTTCTTCTTTCATTGCCATGATAATTTCCTATCCTTTAGATGTTTTGGGTCAGCTTCAAGCAACGAACCTCCAACACAATTTCATTTTCTTTTCTTTACTGTTTCCCTGCCCAGAAGTATTAGAGGATGAGGGTTTTCATTTTCTTTCATTTTTTGATTGAAATACGTGGCAATAATACATGCTTAGTTGTACAAGCCATGTCAAACACCTTAAATCCTCTATTTAAAAATAGTGCCATGTTAGGTTATTTAGCGTCTTTAGTTTAGAATTGAAATTTTGATTGTTGAATAGCAGAGGGACTAAATATGTTGAAATTATAGTAAAGTGATCAAATTCACGAGAAATATAATAGTATAGGGACTGCTTACAGAATTTAACCTTTTTCTTTCGGTGATCTTCATGAAATTCAAATTCTTTTAATTTGGTTTTATTATTCTAATAATATGGCCAGCATTTTATGCAGGCTCAACGGTTATAATAAATTATATTATCTACACTAAGGAGTAGAATATAACCATTTGATTAAAAATCAATTTAATAACTAATTCCTCCAATTTCATAAGCATTGGTGTATGTCTTTTTCTTTAAAATAATAATAATAAAAGCCAACCGTATAATATCACTTTTTATTTATTATTATGACCAGGGGCTGCGCCATGGAGGTAGAGGCTGCCCCAAAAAACTAAATACTAAATTTACTCCATATGGTATTTAAAAATGTTGTTTTATTTTTATTAAAATTCATATATATATTTTTAATTTTAAAACTTGGATGAGTAAAGATATTTGTTTTCTATAATTTAAAATATATATAAAAGTACGAGTTTGAAAAAATTTGAATCGATAATAATATCTTTAATGTTATTTTAATTACTAATATGACACTAAATACATAAGTTTTATTAATAATAGAGATTTTATTCATTTTAACTATACAATTAATCAATAAGAACAAATATGAATTTATCGTGAGCAGTGGAAAAAAAAAACAATATCCCCTCACTCTACCCTAAACTCTTTATGTGGCTATCGCCTTCCCTCCCCAACTTTATGGAATGCTCGGGAGGGCTAGCCACTAAGAACTAACAATAGCAGTAATGTTTGGGTGCTATAGCCAATAGCCCTCTCACTCGTGTGAACACTAACGTGCTCACACTAGAGCTGATTTTCGTAGTTGGAACCAGTTCTGATATCTCAAATTCGGTTTTGTGGCTAGGGTTACAAAAAAGGTTAGATGAGGAACAGAATTGCCATCTTGTTCAGATGATCCCACAGTGGATGGAGGCAGTAGGAAGGTGCCGAAGGGTTCCTTAACAAAGGCGAGTTATAAGCACACTCTAATGGGTTTAGGTTCAAACGAGCCATTAGAGTGTGGCTGATGATTTTGGAATCTAGGACAGAGATGTGTGGACAAAACTAGTAGATGGGATCCCTTTGATTACATTTTTGGACAGGTTTAAGGATTTTATTGAGAGGAAAATAGAAAAAAAATTATTATTAAGCTTTTGGGTAAGAAAATTGGCTTCAATGCACTGCTAAATAGGATCACAATATTGTGGAAAACAAATAGTCCATTCCAATTAATGGATTTGGAAAATGATTATTATTTGGTTCGGTTTAGTAAAGAGGATGACTATAATATAGTGCTAACAAATGGACCTTGGGTGATATTTGGTCAGTATCTGACGATTCGTCCTTGGACATCAAATTTTCGACTACTCAGGATGAGGTGGTAATCCAAGTGGTATGGGTCTGGTTGCTGTGACTTTCTGAAAGTTACTATTCACCTTGTATTCTCAAAGCTATTGGAGAAGTGATTAGTTCGGTGGTTATGATTGATGAAAACACTGATAGTGTGAAACAGAAGAGGTTCGTTAGATTAGCCATTTGTGTTGATTTAAGAAAGCCATTGATCTCTAAAGTTAGGATTAATGGTTATCTTCAGAGGGTTGAATACGAGTCGTTACCCCATGTCTGTTTCAAATGTGGTCTCTATGGACATGGGTCTGATTTATGCCAGAAAGGTTGTGCCTATTCGCTAATGGAAGACAATCCCGACAATATGGCAATGCAGGAAAAACTTGGTTCTCAAGATCTAAATCGGCAAGTTGAAGAGGAGGACTACGGACTGTGGATGTTAGTTGAATGTCAGCAATAGCGTAATGGTAGAAGCTTGGGGGTTAAGGTAAACGACATTCAAGGCAGACAAAATGGTGGATCTAGATTTGAGGCTCTCGGTGGGAATCAAGGCGGATTTGAGGAGGTTGGTTTAAACATGGAAAGTGAACCCACTGTTGGTAAAGAAATATCTAACGGTAAATAATTCTCTAATGGTACTGATAAGGGGAAAAACCCTAGAATAAGTGCTGCTTAGTTACGAAACAGGTTAAAGCCTAAAGGTAAGGGAGTTTTAATTGGTTCTATAACAACCCGTTTTTCAGTGGTATTAGAAATAGTAGTTTCGGGCCCACTAAATTTGACGAGTAAGTTTGTAAATATTATTATTTAATATTTATGAGTCAAATTTGATTTTAAAAAGGTTTTGATATGATAATTTATGCTATTTGAATGCTTAATTAAGTTCAAGTGGTAAGACCCTAAACTCAAATGGTTTTAGAAAATGAGGTATCATGACCTCATTTCTATAAATTGAGCCATAAATATTTTTATAAACATTTACGAAGTGTCATTAAGATGTTATTAAAGTTTTGTTGAAAAATTTTAACGCTTCAATAGTTAATTAATTAAAAGGACTAAATCGTAAAATATGTAACATTTGATCACTATTTGATTTGAGTGATTAAATAGTTAATTGAATAAAGAAAATGGACTTAAATGGTAATTAGACCTTTAAGGAGTTAGTGGACAATTATGGACATGAAATTGGTGTTTTATTTATTTATTAACCAAGGTTAAAATGGTAATTTGGTATATTAAAATAAAATAAAATAAAATAAAGGTTAATTTGCTATCATATTTTTGGTTTTCTTCTTCAACACTGAATATCCATGGATGTTGAGATAAAGCTTTTGGCCATAGACAAATTTTTTGCATAGTATGGGATTTTCCATTTTTTTTTTTTAATAATTTTTATGTTTTTGATATCGTTGCAACTAGGTGTAGCTAGCCCATACCTTCTATTTTGAAATTGTTAAATATTTTGAATATTTCCATTGATTAACCTTGTGATTTTAGATGTTAAATGATGAATTTGAGATATTAGTTGTTATTTAAAAGTATTTTATTAAGTGATTTTTTATGAATTTATCGATTAGGGACTAAATTGCTAAAATAGTAAAAATACAAGGATTTGATGTGAAATTGTTGCAATAATGGGATTTTTGGATTCCATAAGTATTCGGATAGACTCAATTTTGGGTAAAAATTGTTAATTTGAATGTTTTAGGCTCATGGACTAAATTAAATAAAAGTAAAACTTTAGGGGTAATTTTGTAAAATGTTAAAAAAGACTAAATTGCATAAAATAAATTGTTTTACTGTCTAAATTAATAGATTGAATGAAATTATTAATTTATATCAAGATCAGGTGAAAAATCGAGGAGAATGAAAAATTACCAAAATGCCCCTATACTTTTTCATTTTTGTAGTTTAGCCATGTAAGTTCGTATGAACTATATTATGTATAATGTTGATTAAATTGAATGTTAATATATGATTTTATTGGAAATGAATGAATATATATATTATTATACAATTTATCATGTTATGAGACAACGTAAATCCAATGACGTTCGACGATTATCGAGCTCCGTTTGAACCTTATGAATTCGTAGGATACAAATGATGTGTCATTAGGTTTTACATGTTTCGGGTGCTGGTCTTGAATGTCCTATTGGTGGCTAAGATCCGGCATGTGTTGCGGATACTTCACAGCTTGTGTGAGCAGCACTGTGTAGCTACGTTTCGACCCACAGCTTGTGTGAGCAGCCCATTTTCACAGCTCGTATGAGTGTAACGCGTAGGTTTGTGAAAGTGTACACAGTCGTTATCAAGTAATAAGTAAGTATCGAGTTATCGTCTCTATAGGGATTGTATTTGTGCTAAGTCACTTAATTTGTAAAATTATATTAACAATTTGGTAAATAAAAGCACAATATAGTTGAGAAGTGGTGATTAAAATATATTAAACAAAATGCAATGATCTCTAATGCAAATTATCCTAAGTATGCAAACTATATGAATAAAATAGGTTTTAGCAAAATTAAACAGAATTTGCAACAATTATAACATAAATAAACTAGGACAATTACTTTAATTAAACTCAATTTATTATCAACATGGTTAATAACATTCGGAAAAACATTCCATGGAAACTCGATCTTTCATGAGTTTGGAAACCACATTAGGTCCTTTCAAAATCCTTTACTTAGTGAATACACATTTACTGATCCTTATTTACTAAGGGTTTCTTAACATTCGTATGAGGTAATAGGGACATGTCAGGTTTGAAATAGTTTAATCACACAAATCTAAAAACTATGCAGATAACAGAGCTTGGTCAGAGTTGTTATGAAACCTATAATTTAATCGGGTCTGGATCTAAATTGAGCATGCACATTTCAATTATGTGTCCATTAGCCGTTTTCTGGTCAGGATCACTTAGCTAATTCAGGTGCATTTCAATCATGTATGAACGAAAGATAGACTTGATTTTTAATTGAAAACAATGACCGATTGAGGCACAAACATTATAAGCATGAATCAAATAAATATTATTTTATCAAAGAAATCATCCTAGATTAAATAAAATTAAGCTAACATTGTTATAAACAAGAACAAAGAACACATAGCAAACATCTTTAGATTAAATTAAAGAAAAAAAATTAAACCCAATTCAGAATGTCTGTCACCCAAGACTCTGACTGACGAGGCTCCTTCGTTCCTTTGCTTGCTCCTTTGCTGATGGCTCTCCAAGGTGGTTGACCAAGGTTCTTTAAGAGGCTTAATTGCTAAAATCTTTATGAAGAATGATGCTAGGTGTGGTAATGGAAAATGCTAAGAGAATTTGGAGAGAAGAGAGAATGATGAATGATGAGAATGAATGAGAAATGATGGAGGGATGATGAATGAAAGAATGAGAGGGTCTTATTTATAGGAGAGGAGAGGGGGATAGTTTGATAAAAATAATGGATGTTAACCTCTTCAAGTCTCCTCAAATTGTGGCCGGCCATGCTTAGTGGCTTTTGACTTGATTTTTGCTTGATTTTTAAGCAATTTTGGATGCTACACAACTCAGGACTGAGACTCGGTCAATCGTAAACCTTCGGGCAAATCTCTAATTTCTTCAACACTTCAAGGACCTTGAGTAGTTAAACCAAAGAATGGTTTAAATGGACAGCCATGTGTAGCCGGATATTGGGTTGACTTGGTCTCCAATTTGGATGGTTTTGTAATCCAACAAAGCTATCAAACCTATATAGAATAAATGAACAAGTTAGAGGACCAAAGAATAAAATTTATCCAATTTAATTAATTAATTAAAACCCAATTTATTAATGAAATACTTTAAAATGAATTATTAAATATAATTTTATATATTAATGTTTAATTTAATCATGCATGACCCACTTTATGTCGTAAAAATATAATATATTCAAATAATATAAAATAAGCCATTTATTGCATAAAACTATATAATAAACCATAAAATCACATTTTAATAATTTCTATGTCCTAATTTCATATTTTCACATATTTCATTAATTTATTAAACAATTACTTAGTTTTAACAACGAATTTAAGTAAAAGGTGATAAATTACATAGGAAAAATCCTATATATTTTTCCGTTTACCGTGAGCATACTTATTCACAACTCATGTGAGCATTTATATAAAGGAATTGATGGACTACAATTATATGTTGAGCACACTTTGTGTAAGATATCTTGTGTATCCAATGGTGTTCTATTTGGTTCAACAGACATGAATTTACAAGGATATGGTAAGTGATCTGTATGAAACAAGACATGTATGTATGAAAAACTTTGAAATGGTGAGCTACATGGGAAAATATGTTATGTTGAAATGGATAACAAATCCAAATGAATAATGTTTAAGTATAATGGCTATAATGGTTATCCATGTCAAATTCATATGAATCATATTTAAATGAACTAACATGTGTTGTTGATGGGCTTAGGCTTATGCTAAGCTTGCGGATATGATTGATGTTTATGATTATACTTGTACTATACATATCAAATAGGTAAGAAAAGGGAATGATACGGTAAATACATAATTAGAATGTATTATGATGTTATAAAAAGGTTTAATGTGGTAAATGATGTATTCATATGTGAGTGAATTGCTTATGCTTTGAATGAATCTATCTATGCCATGGATAAATACACTGAATTGAGATTTAATAATATTGTTTAAGCTTATGATAAGCATTGGGAACGGAAATGAAAGTAAGTGAATAGAAAGATATATAAGCTCATAAAAAGATTGATGGTTATACATTATGTCCCAGATCATCTTTTCATGTTATGAATTATAAATATATGTGACATTAATGAATTTACTCATTTTTGAGTCGATGATTATAGTTTTATAAATCTTGAGGCATTGGTATAAATTTATTTTTAACCTATAATTTCATTATTGAAATGTAATATTATGCTTAACGTTTATACGAGCTTACTAAGTATACATTGCTGACGTAGTTATTTTCCTTTACCTTACAGATTATAGGAAGCTCGATCGGGTTGGAAGCTAGTTGGAGATCCATTACACTATCTGTAATATCCAAGGTTCGGGGGTTGTGCATATTTTAATTTGTATCTGTGTGTTAATACGCCCTGCACGTTGATTGGAAGTGTTTGGGGGTTTCGGGAAACCTTGGGCTTTGGTAGAGGTCATAGGAAAATTTTGTTCTAACCTGAGCTAGGGAAAGCTAGGGGAGCTAAGCCTTAATGACATTAGTGTGGGACTTATTACACAAGGAGTGAGGTGGTGGAGTGGCAAGGGACGCTACTTAAGGTGCAGGGGAGGTTGTGTCAACAAGGGGTGTTAAGGGGGAGGAGGTTCGAGCTGCGAGGATAGCAATTTGAGTTGCTTTTTGCATCAAGGAGGAGGGAGAGTTGGACGGCATTTGGACTCTAGAAAGGGTGAGGTATAGATTGGGTTGGAGAGCTTGAAGATTCGGCAAAGTAGGAGGGGAACAAAGGATAAGGGAGAGAGAGAAGCAGTGGCCGAATGTGGGACTCTAAGGGGTGAGAGTTTGTAACACCCATATCCGTCGCCGGAGTAGGGTTGACTGATGCTACTTTACTAATCACCAAGTTCATTTAATCACTTGAATCTTAATACTTAATAAATGATATTTCAATAAACAAAACATCAATTTGATTATAATATCAATTACATTATACATAACAAAAGAAGTAAACTTATTTTATACTATAGAGCACTATTCATTTGGTCATTTCAAATAAGGTGGCGAATATAAACTATTTTTCAAAGGTTAACTCACACCTATTTATCACATGTATATTCAATCACATGCAAACATAATTAGTTATTAACACAAATGAATACTAACCTTTAAAATTATCTTGACCGAATGCATAATTATGTTTAAAAAATAATTTCAAAATAATTATTACATCAACTAAGTTCATCAAACATGCATGTAATATCTACTTAAACTTATGGATAATGTCTCTATCAAAATTTTATAAATTTCCTATTCTTTAGCAAAATTCTATTACATCCGAATATGCACAAACATATGTCTCATTTCAAGAATACATATATAACTAACTAGACATATTCATGAGCAATATACTTAAAATATACTTGTTTACTATGCCAAATTAACTGTTTAAGAATCATGCAAAAGACCAAATACAAACAAACCATAGCACCATCATTTGATCATTTTATCATCGAATCACCTCATTTGAACTTAAAAGAAATACATATACCCAATATCTTTTATAACCTAACATTACTAACCTATGAACAAAACACAACTATGGTTCAATATAATCGAGTATACAATTAATTATTCATACCACATTACCCAACTCATATTTTCACTTCTCAATCACATATTTCCTTACCATATTCAATTAAACCTTGATTGAGTTTATGCAAACATTAACGATATAAACTGACTATTACATCAAAAGCATGATAAACATACTTAACCAAAAATTTAGCCATATTCGCATGGCTATTATATACATGAACAAAAGTTTTCAACAAACAAGGTCAAGTCTTTCCTATACATGCCTCTATCCAAAACCAAAATGAAACAAGACCAACATTAGATCGATAGTGTGGTCGATTGTCTTGACGATCCCGATTGAGCGGTAGCCTTTACCTAATCTATAAAACAGAGGAGAACATTACACACAAATAAGTTTACTAACTTAGTAAGTCCCAAGCTCATAATAATACTACATTCAATTACTTAAACATATAAATCATTCAACTCAACCATGTTATCATATTAAAATTTCTTTCACCTTTAGCACTACTATTTGAAAATCGAATCTCCATGATAGTACATTCAAGCTCAAACTCAGTCATATAATACTTGTGCACATCAATCGTAATCTCAAATGTACATAACACTGTACTCGTAATATTAGTTAAACTCTAGTAACATTAAACATATCATACCTTACTTACTTACGAGCCTTTAACTAGACACATTAGCTACGATTTACCTTGAACAACAATTCGGTTTCTCCTTTGTAAACACATCACCAAGCATAAAGCCCGCTAGGCATTAAAGCCGAAATAAATCATCGGCACAAGGCCTACTAGGCACGGGTTCGAATATGTCACCTAAGACTAAGCTCGCTAGGCACGAAGCCCGAATATGTCACTTAGGCACTAAGCACCGCTAGCACGGTCCGAATATGTCACCGACACTAAGCTCGCTAGGCACGAAGCCCGAATATGTATAGATAATCTTTCATTTCACATTTCATTGTGTTAAATTCACCACCACTTATAATTCACGTATTATATCGAATAACAAACCAAATCACTTATTCACATCACTTTGAATAAAATTCCAACCAATCCATACCAATACTTTCACATTGGCTAACACAAGGTTTTATACAAAATTCTATTGAATACTATCATTTAACACATTCATAAATAATTTGATAACCTATACTTGCTTAAGGACTTCCTCGGTTGTCGATAGACCGTGCAAATTCGCTTATTCGAGAACCTTCGCTCTTTCCCGATCTAAATCTATTTTTCTTTGCTCTTGATCTAAAACACATTAAAATTTAGCTCATTCAAGTCCATTTCATCTCAATTTGATCCTTAAACACATAATTTAATAAGTTACAAATTTACCCCGACTTTTACAATGTTTACAATTAAGTCCTTATAGTTCAAAACACAATATATCTAGAATTTGACCATATCACTTAAGGGCGAATACTTATAGCCCTTCCATCAACTCAATTTTTCCCTTTTGTTGATATTTAGTCCTCCAAAATTTTTCTTTTTACAAAATCACCCTTATACCAAAATCTATCAAAAGTTCTAAAGGAAATCTTATTAATCTAACTTATAAATAACATATACTATCATTAATCATCCAAACACTCAAATTTCGTCCATAGCAATACTTGAAACATACCATAAAAATCAAAATTCGAACATGGGCTAGTAAATATACATGTCAACCACTTCAAAAATGTTAAAATTTACAAAATTAAGCTTAATCACTAACCTTATTTGAACATGCAAGGTGCCGAAATTCAAGCTCCAAAGATGGAGTTTTCACCCTCCACATTCGCCAAGAGAAGAAGAACAAGACATGTTCTCTTTCTTCCCACTTATTTCATTATTTTATGCCTTTAAATTAAATGTAATTTTGTTTATTCATTACCTAATATAAAAATATAAGATTATTAAGCAAAATTTTATTTTATTTCTCATATATGCATCCACTATCTAAAGAAATGGGCTAATTGTCCTTTTAGGACATCCACTTTAAAAGCCACAATCAAAAGGTACAATTCACTTTAGCATGCCAATTTTACCCTTTATGCGATCAAGTCCTTTTATCAAATTAAACACTTAAACAATAAAATTTTTCTATGAAATTTTCACACCTTTTAATTCACACATACTAGACACAAAATAAAATATTAAAATATTTCTCAGACTCGGATTCGTGGTCCCAAAACCACCGTTCCGACTAGGGTCAAATTTGGTCTGTTACAGAGTTGGTCGGCAGTGGGGCTCTTGGTGATGGCATTTTTGGTCATGTAGGTAGGAGGGAGTAGCCGAATTTTGTTAAGTAGTTTGTGTGCTTTTCTTTTGCCAAAATTCAGCCCTTCTCTTCTAAGCTTTTACTCTTTTCTTTCCATACACTAACCACACCAAAAATGCCTCTCTTCTTCACTTGTTCACCTTGACCGAAACTTCAAGAGACCATTAAGGTCACTGTCTTCTCCATTTTTCTTCTTCACTTCACTCGTCCCTAGACCGAAATCTCTCTCAATCCCCTATTGCTGCAACACCTCTTCAAGTTTCACATTCTCCCTTTTCATCCTTTAGCCAATATCGATTGTACCTCTACCCCCTGCCGATTTATTCACTATATCAAAAGCCTATTATCTTTCTCATTTAAACTAATTTCTCTACTTCAGGTGTTTCTTGCCGATTTCTTGGAGTTTAGTGACAATTTGTATTTTGGTCATTATTTTTCGGTAAGAATCTCTTCTCGGTTGATTTCTTTTCCTTATTTTTCCTCTGATTGTTGAAAATCAAAACTCTAATCTCTTCTGTTCTCTGTGGCCGAATCTACTAGAGCCTGTAGAGGGGGAGGTGTCGACACTCATCTTCCATCAAACTTCCAATCGGTTTTGAGTATTGTGGTAAGAGGGTTTTCTAGATGAGTCTCAACTATTTTCCATTAAGATATCAAATCGGGAAGACTAACTTCATTTTCTCTGTTATGGCCGAATCCATGAAAAGTGATATAGGGATTTCTGTAGGTTAACATTAAAGGAGTGGAGATCTTTCGGGATTTGAGTGATCAAGGTAAGTAGGGAATGTCGTTAGGCCAAAGGCCATTTTATGTGTTCTTTTGGGTTGAGCCGAATCTAACATAAGGTTGTGTAGGAGGATTTCAGCAAGTTCAAGTGCAAATCGTTTAGGCTTTGGGTTTCGGGATCTAGTCGACTGTGCCAAAAAGGTGTGTGATTATTACGCAATTTCTCGATTATGTATAAAATATTGTATGTGTTATAACTGTGATGATTAGTGTAGTGGCAATAATGAGATGGATACCCTTAGTGGGTATGTCGATAATTAGGTCAGTGTTAAATGCCGATAAAATTGTGGTTATTGCTGTATATATGTGTTGTATGTTTGATTAATATGTTCATGCATTATTTCATCACATCACTATCGTATGTTACATAAGCATTGGGTGGGATTTGTATATATGAAAGAAGGACAGGGTGTACATTTATGTACGTGGTTTAGTGATGGCTACGAGCCTCACATGGATTGATGATCGGTTCAGTGCCTCATCATGGTTGGTATCGAATTTGTGCCATATCATAGTTGGTGATGGCTATGTGCCTCATCGTGGATTGACGCTGACTACGGTCACGTTGTGGATTATATTGTGACTTGATCACGTGGACCAGTGGCTTGACCACTTGGTGGATGGCATGACTTGCCGAATTGGTGTGTAGAGGTTGGAGGGTGGATTTAGTAATCCCCTGGTGTGTGGTGGTTGGATATGGGGGTGTGTAGAGGATGGACCCTAGGTTGGGTTGGGTGCATTTTGCATTATTCCCTGTTATGTGGATTGGTGTGGTTTTAGGCCAAGCCCATATGTGGAAATCTATGAACTAATTACACACTGAGTCTGTTGACTCACCTAATTTTTACCAAACAATGCAGGTGATTCGTGATGTTGGACCGGGTTGGATGGAATTCGAGATGGCCATGCAGACGCAGTTTCCATATTCAGAGACATTGTTTTTAATTTCAATTTATTTGGGTTGTTTGATGTAATAAGGCCATTTAACTATCTTGGGTTTTTATTATGGTTTATGCTAGACTAGACATGAATTAGCAAATTGCCAACAATTTCAAATAACGACATTTGATGGTTTTATAAACTTAACTAAGGTTTTCTAATTGAGATTCTCGTAATCACTCGAATTCTTTAAAAGATTTCAAAAAGGACCCATTTTCAATTAAACTTGAACTTCAAATTGTTTTCCTAGTGAAAGGTCATCCTAAGAAATTGAATCCTATTTTAAAATTGAATCATTAGGGGTTTAGTTAAGCACTTATTTTCATGTCGACTTTAACACCGCTACATGTAAGTTTTATCATCACTTAGCCGTTTTTCAACCTAAGGTTTTCTAGTAGCATTTGAATTCAGCCGTAGTGTATTGGGACGGGTTTGTGGTGTTATACTATCCATTGATTTTATCGGTAGATGATGCGATCCTGCCTCGGTGTTACGAGTTGAGTCATTGAAGTTTTCGATCGTAAAATCTAAGAAGTATCGTTCTTATTTGATGTTGGAGTATAATCGACTAAGTATAGGCTAAACAAAGGTTTGAAAGTGGTTTAGGGTGATGATAGGCTATGGTGCGATCAAATGCAGATTTGGCTAATGATGGATAGTGAATAAATGTTGCAAAAGAATTTGAGATAGGATGGTTATTAGTTCGGCTAAGATTGGAAAAAAATAAAATAAAGAGGTTGGTTGAATGGGTGAAGTGAAAATATGAGGTTGATTCGGCTAACAAGAAAATAGATTAACTTTGAAAATGGATAAGTCGAATAGATGGAGTAGATTGATGGATTGAATCAGCTTAAGGCCAAGGAAGAACCAAGACTATAGGGTGTATTGACCCGAACCCTATATGACACTTAAGATGGTGAAAAGGGCCTTGACCCACTAACTATAGGAAGTTAGGAACCAAAGGTATCAAATGGTTGAACGCCACATCAGTTTAGAAGTGATAAGTTCAAAAAGACATGGATGACTCCACTAGCAAGGTAAATAAGTCAATCTTAAGTCTTAAACGAAATAAGAGAGTTGAATAACTCACAAATATTATAAACATTCAAAAAGTATCAAAAGTCTATACAAAATGAAAATAGCTAAGTATTTATAACTATCTAACTATGCTAGCTGAATAGATAAATTACATTACTTAAAGACTAAGTATTCAACCATAAATGAGCTGAATGTTCTAGAAATAAAACCATAAGTCTTCCATGTCCATGTTCAGCCTTTGGGGACACCATAAGTCATCTTCATGATGAAGTAATTCAGCTGAATGTATTTAGGAAGCATTAGCAGCTGAATGAGCAAGTCTAGGTTCAACCATGAGCATAAATGAGATCAATTAATTGGTCTTGTTCAGCCTAATGGATAGCTAATTAAATGAGAAAATTGAATGGTCATTAGATGTGTGAACTATAAAACTCAAAAGGCCACTTGAATGTGAATGCTTATAGCCAAATGGTTTTCATGTGTGAATGAGGAATTTAGTAAGTGTGAACACCTTCAAGGCTGCCTTGGGGAGATGCTCGGCCAGCTTGGGAACTTAATGGGAAGCTACTCCTTGATCGAATAGTTGCTTGGAGAAGCCAAACAACTAGCCACCATGCATTGTAGCCGACCATGCATGAATCTCTCCATTCATTATAACCAGTCGTTCATGCACCTAGCATTAATCATCCTTCTTGAATTTGGCTGCACCAAAATATAATGATCACATTAAAAACAAGCTAAATTCGAGCTGAACCAAAATAATAACATACTTTAGATACATTAATAAACATATAATTAAACTAAGACATATTTAATATTAACTTATCAAGACACATTAATTCGGCCAGCTCAATTCATACTAAAAACATGTAATAAGCTGTATTGAACTAGTAAGCTAATCAATGAGCTAAAACAAATTAAACTAATTAAAGTAAACACTTAGTTTATTCTAGCAATAAAGTAAATGAGCTGGAAAGAAGTTCAAACGAGCTCAAATAGACTGAAACGAGCTCAAAGGAGCTATTTTGAGCTAAACGGAGATCGGGGAGCTAAGGGTGAGTGAGTTCTACTTGCACAAGGTTGCAAGGAGTCTTCGTGGAGCTAAACCTAGCTTCATCAATGTGTTCCTTGCTCGATCTTGGTGAGCTCCGGGGCGTGCTCGCATCAGTAGATTTTAATGCTTTGGTCGCGGTTATAGTGGCATGTATAGGTGGAATATGTCTATTGTTTAGTTGATGATAATGGCATGTAATGTTAGTATGAACTTTTGAAACTTATGTTATTTTTATACCTTGATGGTTGGCATGCTTTTGGCACTTTGATGTTTAATGGTTGGTGTGTATAAGATCAAATTGATGCATGGTTTTATAGCCAAAGTGGTAAGAGTTGGCATGTTTGCAAAGTAATCATTTAGGGCATGCTTTGATATGAAATTTAGTCAAGCATGTTTGTTTGAATTATGACCATTTGGACATAATTTGGTATGTATATATGTTGGTTATTGGAATCATTTAGAAATGGATAGAATGTTGACATTTAAATGGTTTTGATGCATGTGAGAAGTGTCCCAATGGTAAGGTCATTTTGATATGTTTGATATAGAAACAAGTTAATTGATAAATGGTGAAATATGCACATGTATAGGTATTTTACAATTGATGATATCTTGGCATTTTGGTGCTTTCATGGTTGATGTTAGAATAGTCAAGTTGATGTATGTTTTAGTGACCATTTTGGTATGTTTGTATATGACTTTGGCATGTGGTCATGGGGGTAAGTTTGGTTAGAAAATTAGATGAGAAATGTATGGTTGGTTAATGGCTAAAATTATGCAATGTATAAGCATGTTTAGTGTTTGTGATTGAGGTGCCTTTGGACATATTGGTTGTATGGATAGATACCATATTGATTTAACTCCATTATGCATGTTTTAGGTACATTTTTGAATGCTTGAAATAGGTACAAATGGTTTGTATGTGTGGGCATGATTAGGGTGAAGGAAATGGCTTAAAAACAACCTATTTCTCGTCCACATGGCCTAAGACATGGGCTTGTGTCTCAGCCATGTGTGACACATGGTCACGCGACATGGTCGTATGTCCTTTGTAACTTTTTTTAGGTTGCATTTTGAGAGTTACACGGCCTGGCACACGGGCGTGTGGCTTGGCCATGTGAACCAAGTCAGAGAGTTATGCAGGCACGTGCAGGCTAGGACATGGCCGTGTGTGTAACAGCCCATTTTTAGTCATATCGAAACAGTGGTTTTAGAATCACAAGTCCATTGTCAAAATATTTATTTTAACGTTATTTTAAGTGTTTATAGCATGATAGCATGTATGTGTGAAAGTTTTGAGAATTAAATTTATTGTTTGAATGTTTAATTCGGTTAAAAAGACTAAATCTCGTAAAGCGTAAAAGTTGAATTCTATTTGTTAATGCACTAAATGACTATGAATATTAAATGTGGAGGTCCTTAAGTAATAAATGGACCATTATTAAGGTAAGTGGACATTAATGGACATGAAATGGATGATATAAATGTTTTATTATTAAGGTTAATTTGGTAATTTTTTAATAAGGTTAGTTAATTAAAACAAAAACAATTTTATGTCCATCTTAATCATCTTCAACCGAATTGAGAAAGAAAAATAAAGCTTGGAGAGAATTTTAGGGTTCGGCCATTGCATGCTTAAATTGTAACTCCGTGTTTGCTCTGTTTTTAATGATTTCTATGTTTTTATGATCGTTGCAACTAGTTCTAGCTAGCCCAGGGACTATTTTGTAAAATTGTTAAAGATTTAGAAAGTTGTCATTGATGAATAAGCATGTGTTTTGATGTTTGATGATAGATTATGAATGTTTGTTGTGAATTATGCAAGTTTTGTTAAGTGATTTTTGGTGAAAATGCCAGTTAGGGATTAAATTGTGAAATGTGAAAAGTTTGTGGTTAAAATGTGAAATAAATGAAAAATATGGTCTGCTAGGGGCATAATAGTAATTTGGATAGCATGGGTTAATTTTTAATTTCATTAATTTGTGTTTTTGTGAAATAAGGACTAAATTGTAAAAGTTGTGAAATATTAGGGGCAAATGTGTAAAATTACCTTAATGAGTATTTTGGGTTAAATTGAATAGATTGATGATTAAATAATTTAATTTTGAATATATTTAGATCAAGAAAAGTGGAATTAGGATCTAGATAGGGGAAAACTAAAGTTGTCGACTAATTGACTTATTTCGTTGTTTTCACATCCGAGGTAAGTTCGTATGTGATAAATTTCATTATAAATGTATTTTAAATGCTTTAATATTGCATAAATTGTGAATACGAGACTTCGGACGAGTTCGATAATGAATCGATGATAATTCATCATTCAAAATCCCGGTTGAACCTTAGGAATAGTTTAGGATGCTAGTGACATGTCATTAGGGGATACATTGAGTTGGCTTCGGGCCATGATGTTAGCACTTTGGATGCGAGTTATATCGATTTGACTTTGGGCCATGAATATCGGCTGATTTGGCTTTGGGCCATGATATTAGTGCTTCGGATATAAGTTACCTTGATTTGGCTTTGGGCTATAGTATAGGTACTTATTGTGCGAGACTATTGAGTATCCGACTTCTATTCCGAATGGTTCAATGGGTAAATGAGTGATGTGGTTGATAATGAGATTGGTCCAAGATGGTACAAGTATGTGCATAAACCATATTTTCTTTGATTCAAATAAAAGGTGAAGAAAGTATATAGTTTTGTGAATGAGTAACGGAAAGGTTTGTTAGTTGATCTGAATTCATTTATTTATAATTATGTAACACCCATCACCCATATGCAACATCGAAATAGGGTTACTGAGCATTATCAGACTTATAAAACAATTACACATACATTTCTCCAACATTTTTCACATTTGATGCAATCATCATTCAACATCAATCATAATGTCCTTAATACGAGCTTACAAGGCTCAAACATGCTTTGGAAGTGGTTTGAGACTAAACCTATAACATAGGAAACTTTTATGAAACTTATAAAAATTTTTCAAAATTGCAGGGCTCACACACCCGTATGCCCCAACCGTGTCACTTACACGGCCATGTAACATAACCGTGTGTCACACATGGTTGAGACACATGCTCGTGTCTCTGCCCGTTGGACAAAAATAGGCTATTTACCAAGCCATTTTGCCACCCAATTCTTCAAATACCTTCATTAACCCAATTGGCACAAAACATTACACATATAAACATTTAACTACTCTCAATCAAGCATCATTTATACCATCTCAATTCCAACAACTAACATGCTTATAATCTCATGTTTTCCTCATTCAAATCCTACCAATTATTCCTTTTCCAAAAAATACATCATCATGTACCGATCCACAAGCACATACCTTCTCAATTATCAACCATTTGACATCTATAATACTAACTATCAATAACATTTTGAAAATCAACCTCAATCACATAAAATAAGCCATATGCACACTTATATATATACATAACCAAACTAACCAAGATATGCCAAATCTCATGGCTATATATACAAACCAAACTAACCAAGTTGTGCCAAATCTCATGGCTATATATACAAACCAAAACATAACCATTCACAAGCCATCTCAAATGAAAAAACTCACTGCCACAATACATATCAAAATGACCATAATCCTATACATGCCATATGACCAAACCATAAGCTCAAAAGTACCAAAGTGATGGTTAGATAATGTGACGTAGTCTCCGACGATCCTCGAATCCAAGCTAGCTTTGGATTCACTATAAAACAGGAAAAATAAACAAAGTAAGATTTATAGCTTACTAAGCTCGTATGAAAAAACCTTAACTAATCATAAATACACAAATCATAAATTTGAACATATTAACATGTAATTCATGATAACTCACAAACCTGTACTAATCCGTAATGAACTCATACCTATTCGAATAATGTCGTGTAACACCCCAAACTCGGCCTAAAAGTTAGGCCCGAATCCAGAATGTCACATTAAAGGCACAATTCAAAAAGGTTTTGTTAATTAAAAAATTAAGGCCCAAAAGCCCAAAATCTAATAGACTTATTAATTAAAGAAAAAAACCCATTTTTATTATTTTAAGCATTTAGTAAACCAAGTTTGAACATAAGAGTTTACTTAGGTTTAATAATTAAATAAACATTTAATCTCAAAACCCAAATTAAATCTGAACTCAAAATGGAGTACAAGATCTTATTACATCCACTGAAAATTAAGTAAATAAAACATGTATTTTGAAACAAATAAATGAAAGTTCAAGCTTCTTGTAGTGTGGCCATCTCCGAGTCCTCTCCCACGTTGATTCATCTATTCGGGATAACCTGAAACATTAAATTAAAAGGGTGTCAGTTTCGAAACTCAGTGTGCACAACCCTTGGAAAACAAATCACTTACAAATATCTACATTGGGCCTAAGCCCTATCAAAATCGATGGTCTTGGGTCTTATCCCACAAAGGCCTCATATCATATCATATCATTCATAAACAAATAATGTAAAACCCACCCCAAAAATCCATCCACTACACACACCATTTCCCTTCCAACCTTATGACTCTGTGGGAATTCTAGCCGACCCACCCTCCGCTACATACCAAGGGTAGTAGGTTGTGGTACTATCAACGTTGCAAACAAAGTCGCTAATCAAATATTGGGCTTAAAGCCTCCAGTGGATCCATACCATACGGCCATGCGATCCTCAAATATTGACACAAAGTCATCAATATATATATGTTAGGCACATAGCCATGGTAAATATGATTGGCATAAAGCCATAATAACAGCACAAAGCCTTCGGTATTGGCACAAAGCCCATAATTACGGTACAAAGCCCATATTAATGGCACACAGCCCTCGGTAACATTATTGGTGCAGCATGGCTACTCGGTGGCTAAAAGCCTGCGGTGGATCCATACCATACGGCCATACGATCCTAGATCCATACCATACGGCCATGCGATTCTCAAATCTTCCTCCGTACCATAATTCCCACACATATGCATCCTAAGCAGAATATCATATGAATGCATCAAACACAAAAGTAACATCCACAAACTCATATTCGTCACATAGGGGTATTTTCGTCATTTCACTACCCAGGGGTATTTTCGTAATTCTACACTATAGGGGTATTTTTGTAATTTTCTAAAATAGGGGTATCTTGTAATTTTGCAAAATAGGTGTATTTTGGTACTTTCGTAAAATAGGGTTATTTTTGGTAATTTCATAAATCAGAGGTACTTCGATAATTTTACAAATTGGGGTATTTTGGTAATTTCGTAAATCGAGGGTATTTCGGTAATTTCACAAATTGAGGGTATTTTGGTAATTTTGCAAATCGGGGTATTTTGATAATTTTACAAATCGGGGGTATTTTAGTAATATCACAAATTAGGGGTATTTCGATAATTTTGCAAACCAAGGGTATTTCGGTAATTTCACAAATTAGGGGTATTTCAGTAATTTCACAAATCAGGGGTATTTCAGTAATTTTACAAATCAGGGGTATTTCGATAATTTCACAAATTAGGGGTACTTTGGTAATTTTACAAACCGGGGTATTTTGGTAATATCACAAATCGGGGGTATTTCGATGATTTCACAAACTAGGGGTATTTCGATAATTTTGTAAATTGGGGGTACCTCGATCCCTTTCAGGTTTTAGCTATGAACTTTGGCCCATCAACAAGTCCTCGCGGCTAAAGTGAACAGACACTACGCACCAGGTAGGATTCCAGAAAAGAGGAGGTGGGCCACTAGGGCCGCTTAAGTACCAAGCTCTCCTTGGATCCAATACTAGACATGCGTATACCCATTGCCACACTCCAACCCTGTGACTTTTTCGCAGACATGTTTAATTAAATTAGTTCTTATGGAATTTACGAGTTGTTCAAACTAGATCTAAGGTCCATAAGCCTTAACATACATGTCTACGTCTCCATAAGCCCATCAAACCCAAATTCTAACCTTACGACCCATTAGGCCCGAATCTTATCAAATGGCCTATTAGGCCCAAAATAAATGCAAATCGTGTATCATGCGTGACTAACTCAATTCATATAACAAACCAAACCATTTCATCAAACTTAGCCTCAGGGTCCACCGGCTCATTTAGCCACTTTTGACTTTGCCGATTTTGTGTGTGTAGTGTTTGTACACACTTGGTAACCATGCGCGCTGCAAACCCCTTAGTCACGAACCTACAATCAACATCACCTAACGATTAATCATAACTTAATATACACTTATCAAAACTCGTAAAACCTCACGTTATAGTAGCCCTTCCTTCGCTACTATTGGCGATTATCCTCTGAGTCCGCACCCAAATGCCCACCAAGGTATATTAACTCTCCTCATAGAATGCTCTATATATAGCTAGCTTCTCAACTTCCTTCTTTGTATCATATTGATGTGGGATCCCTCCGTTAGCAGAGTTTAAATCCAACTCAAACTCTTCTCGTCCAATCCGTACAATAAATACTCCCTTGCTTGTATGAGATTCGAACCCAAGCTCCCTTGCACCCTTAATGACGCGTTGCCACTAGACCACTCACTTTCTTGTGTCTAAAATCATGCACAACTAAATATAACCCTATGAAAAAATTCTAGAGTCCATTTAAAAAGAAATCCAAAATGCAAGAGCCAAGACTTGAACCTTGGACCTCCTTCCTTCCTTTTTGGCATCACCCCCTTGCCTCTTATGTGGCGTCACTTTGCCACTACACCACAAGCTCTTCTTGTGTTATTTTTCTCCACATTTTATTCTTAAAGCCTACTACTAACTCTCAGGGTTTTATTCACCTGAAACCAAAATTTTTCTAAAGCCAAAGTTTGAACCCGAATAGAAGCCCCTAACCTTCTAAAATCACTCACCTACTAGATCCAACTTGCACTAATGCCGTTCTCTTTTTCTCCAAAATTTTTAAACGCGCCTACGCCTAAGGCCCATTGGGCCCAATTCTTCTAGGCCTAATTTCAGGATGTTACATGTCGAATACTCAAAATCTCGTACATTAAGTGTCAGTACATAGCCGAAGCTATTTTAATCTTACACACTAAGTGCCATACATAGCCGAAGCTATCTCAATTTCACACACTAAGTGCTATACATAGCCGAAGCTATCTCAATCTCGCACACTAAGTGCCCATAAGTAGCCAAATCGTCGTCAAACACAATTGCAGTCTCGTGTACACAATTTACACAATATCAAAGCATTTAAAGCATAATTATAACAATGCTTATTACATACGAACTTACTCGGATGCCAAAACGGCAAAACTAGTAAACTATTCCATAACTTTGTTCTTTCCCCGATCGAAGTTCGTATTTCACCTTTCTTGATCTAAATATAATCAAATTTAGCTTATTTAGTTATCTAGCTATTCAAGTTAGTCCAAAATACACTTTAAAACACATTTACACTTTTACCTCTAGAATTTTACAACTTTTACAATTTAGTCCTTATTTCATAAAATTACAAATTCATGAAATTCAACCACAACCCATGCTAGCCAAATTTCAATTAGGTCCCTAGCAGCCCATATTTATCATTTCTTTCACATTTTAACCACAAAGTTTCCACATTTCACAATTTAATCCCTATTTTACATTTTCACCAAAAATCACTTAACAAAACTTGTTTATCTATCAACAACCATTCATAATCTATCATAAAACATCAAAACACACATGTATTCATCAATGGAAACATTCAAAATTTTTAACAATTTTGAAAAATAGTCACTGGGCTAGTAAGAACTAGCTGCAACAATCTCAAAAACATAGAAATCACTAAAAATCGAACAAAAATGGACTTACAATTAAGTAAATAAGTAATTATTAAATTAAGTTAAAATTTAATAAAGAAAAATAATGCTATCATCTTTCTTCTTCAATGATTCCACCAAAAATTCAAGCATAAGAAAACCATGGAAGCTTTTTTCTTAAACATTAAAACATGTAAAACTAATGTCCATAAATGTCCACTTAAGCCACCGATCGCCTTGCGACCTGCTCCCCTTCCGTAAATTAATCAATCCCATCCTATGCATACATATATTCAATAATCGAAACATTAAACTAACTAAACATATCGCAGACTTTCACATACTTTGATACACATAGAGGAGTTTCTATGATTACGTACCTGCATCCCTTGCCTACCCTTTCGGGGCATACGACTGTTCATACAGCCTCTCTTTTCGGCTTTTAGCCCACAACATACATATAATACAAATTAATGAGTGTGATAGAGATCTACACACCTGGTTACCATCAAGACGACACTCTCTATGTCGACACTATCAGAAGTCGATACGACTGCTATTTGCCTAAGATGCTGTTTAGAAGCCGGTCCACAACCCGGTGGCCAATCTCGAACAGTAACATTGCTCGTTTTCTAAACTTAGGGATTGGGTTTACGGACCCAATCCTCTCCTTTGTCTGATCCATATTTGATTCCATCAAAAGTCCTTGTTAGAACTACTATAATGAAATAGGGTTGTTAAACCATATCATATGATTAAGATCTTAAGTACGATAACGAATCTAATGGAAATCTATTGAAAACCCCCTACCTTGAAATCCCGAAATAGATAGGATACTTAGAGACTAACGGATTTCGGCTTTCAGAATCTAGAAAATTCAATCTACTCCGATTTCCCGAGGTGTCGCCCCATGATTTTAACACAAGAACAATCCAAATGTTATTCAAAAGATAACCTTACCATGCCGATAAGCCTTTTGGCTTTGGCCTCCAAAAACTGAAAGTAAAGAAAAGAACAGACGAGATCGGCACCTACCTTAGCAAAGAATTCGACAACTCCCAAAGAATTTCAACTTTCGAGAAGATCAAAAAGAGAGAATATGATAGGAAGAAATCTATGCGGATTCAGCTTTTAGTGGAGAAATCCGCAAAAGAGAATAGGAGGTATTCGGCTATGGAGATGAGAAGAAAGTTTAGAGTTTCGGCTTTTGAATGAAAGTGAAGATGAGAGAATAGGCTTAGAGATTTTGGCTTTTGAAGAAATCAAAAGAAAAGAAATTGCAGAGAATGACTGAGAGTTTTGGCACAGAGAATGAGGAAAAGAATAAGGTTCAAATGTAGGAACTGAAGAGATACCACCCCTATTTATAGAGAATTTCGGCACTTACTTATCAAAAACCAAAAGTGCCTTTCCTGATAACTAACAATTAATCAAATAATAAGGAAATTTCTTGCACCCTTTGCCATAAAGAAACTGATTTCTTTCCCCCTCTAGGAGATGGAATTTCGGCCAACACTATTCTCAGCAGATAGCTCCTATCTTTTCTCCTTTATCTTAATCTATTCATACCTTTAGAAGAGGTGTAAATAACACCACCTCTCCCTACTATTATTAGCACAATATCCACATTATCCCAATCATTAAATCCCCTAAAATTAAGCCTCATTGCTGTCCCCTTCCTTGCTCCTTTTAAGTGTCGAAAATGGCCCAAAGAAATGGTCTCCTTACGATAAAAACTTGGGCCTCACCTCTTGCTATTGGTGCCAACCTATAACTCCTCTACAACACCACATACTACTGGGCCACAAGCCCATTTTGCAACCTAAAGCACCGATACCATCTTTTAAATCCCATGGTACCCAAACAGAAATTTTAACCAAGGCTTCGGCCCAATCTTGGCCCAATTTAAAACCTAACACTCAAATTAAGACATTAAACATATCCACCCACTAAACGCATAGGCCTAATAATTCAGGATGTTACAGTTCTACCCCCTAAAGAAAAATTTTAACCTCGAAATTACCTGATCAGAAAAGATGAGGGTACTGCTTCCGCATTGTTTCCTCCGGTTCCCAAATAGCCTCCTCAGAACCGTGATTTTGCCATAGAACTTTAACCAATGGTACCATCTTCCTTCGCAACACTTTGACATCATGATCCAGGATTTCCACTGGTTCCTCTTCAAAGGTGAGGTCAGGTCTCACCTCAATTTCTTCCACAGGCACCACGTGAGATGGATCGAACGATATCATCTCTGCATAGAGACATGAAACACATTGTGAATTTGGCTTAACTCTAAAGGTAGCTCAAGCTGATAGGCCACTGGTCTGACTCATTTCAACACCCGATATGGTCCGATAAATTTGGGACTTAATTTACCCTTCCGTCCAAACCTCAACACTTTCTTCCATGGCGACATCTTCAAGAACACCTTGTCACCCACTGCAAACTCTATGTCCTTACGCTTCAAATTAGCATAGGACTTTTGTCTATCCGATGCTTCCTTTAGTCGAGCCCAAATTAACTCAACCTTCTCATCTATCTCTATAACCAACTCCGGACCCAAAGTCTGACGTTCCCCTAATTCCTTCCAACAAGTAGGAGTACGACACTTCCGCCGTACAATGCTTCATATGGTGCCATCTGAATACTAGACTGGTAGATGTTGTTGTAAGCAAATTCTACCAACGGTAAAAACTCCTTCCAACTACCCCTAAAATCAATGACACATCCCCTTAACATGTCCTCTAAGACCGAATCACCCACTCAGACTGTCCATCGGTCTAAGGATGGAACGCCGTACTAAAATCCAACTTCGTACCCAGCGCTTGATGCAATGCCTTCCAAAATCACGACGTGTACATAGGGTCCCTGTCTGATATGATCGATACTGGTACTCCATGTAACCTTACTACCTCTGCTGTGTATAGCTTAGCCAATTTCTGCAGAGAGTAATTGACTCGTACCGGTATGAAAGGAGCAGACTTCATCAAGCGATCTACAATCACCCAGACCGAATCTTTCTTAGTGAGCGTGAGAGGTAGCCCACTAACAAAGTCCATTGTGATCCTTTCCCACTTCCACTGTGGAATCTTCACTGGCTACAACAACCCTGATGGTAACTGATGTTCCACCTTGACACGCTGACAGGTCAAACACCTACTCACCAATTCAGTTCCCTCACGCTTCAAGCCTGACCACCAGAACTGGTCCCACAAATCTCGATACATCTTGCTCACTCCTGGGTACATAGCGTATGGACTATCATGCGCTTCTTACAGAATCCTATGCCTCAATTTAGGATCTTTCGGCATGCACACTCTCCCTTGAAAACATAATAGCCCTTCCTCATTCACGCTAAATTCCGTTGATTCATCACTTGCTCCTATTGGAAACTTCTCCTTTAGCAACTCATCATTCTGCTACTTCTCTTTAACTTGACTGACCCAAGAGGGTTTCTCTTGAAGCTCAGCCAATAAACTCCTATCATCATATAAGCTAAGGTGAGCAAACATTGCTCTCAAGTTAGTGATCACCTTACGACTTAAGGCATCTGCCACCGCATTAGCCTTACCCAGATGATACTTGATCGAGCAGTCATAATCCTTTAACAAATCGATCCACCTCCTCTGCCTTAGATTCAACTCCTTCTGAGTCAAAAGGTACTTTAAACTCTTATGAATGTCTGCCTCCTTGACCTTGAGCTGATGGTACCCTGACCTCAGATCTATCTTTGAGAACACTGACGCCCCTTTCAGTTGATCGAACAAGTCATCAATCCTTGGCAACGGATACTTGTTATTGATAGTCAACTTGTTCAGCTGACGATAGTCAATTCACATACGTATTGAACCATCCTTCTTCTTAACAAATAACACCGGTGCTCCCCAAGGCGACACACTTGGTTGAATAAACCCTCTAACCAACAACTCTTGGATTTGTGCTTTCAATTCCACCAACTCTTTTGGCGCCATTCTATAAGGAGTAATAGATACCGACACTGTTCTTGGAAGAAGATCGATTCCAAACTCCACTTCTCGATCTGGAGGTAATCCCGAAAGCTCTTCTGAAAAAACATCAAGAAATTCCTTCACCGTCCTAATATCCTCAACAGTTAGGTCCTTGGCTTCCAAAGCTCGTACAAACATTAAAACTGCCTCACATTCTTTTCTCACCATTCTTTTCGCTCTTAGGGTAGTTACCACGTTCGACAAATAATTCCCCTTTTCTTCTATCACTAACACTTCACCTCCCTCAAGGGTTCTTAACACCATACGCTTGGCTGCACAATCTAAGTTAGCTTGGTACCTCATCAGCCAGTCCATGCCTAATATTAAGTTGAACTCTCCGAACGGTAATTCCATTAGATCCGTCAGGAAAACTATTCCCTGAACTTCTAAATGTACCTCATGAAAAAGTTTATCTACTACCACAGATTGTCCTAATGGGCTAATTACTATCATCGCCCTAGGGGTAATTTCGAAATCCAAACTTAAAGTTCCAGACACACTACTAGCAACGTATGAGTGTGTCGATCCAATATCAATCAATGCAGTATAAGGTAATCCAAAAATAAAAAACGTACCGGTTATAACATCTGGTGCGTCAGCCTCCTCTTGATGTTTGGCAGGATAGACCAACCTCGGCTGCCTCACCTCAATGTTTTTGCCCTCACTGGTGCTCCTCGGCCGACCAAAGCGTTACCACCTACTGGTGGACCACGACCCCTCTGGTGTGACCTCCTCTACCAGTGAGTATTTCCTTGCCCTCTGGGTCCTACCTCATCCGTGGTGAGGATGTCTCTTATCGATGATCCGTAGATCCACATCTAAAGCACTTCCCTTTGCTCATCCAGGATCACCTACATGGAACTTACCATATCGAGCACACTTCCATGTTTGGCTAGTAGCAACAGGTCTCTTAGCCCGTCTCGGTCCATCTGATCTAGGCCTTTTCTGAGTACGCACGACTGTCCCTGATGATCCAAAATTTCTCTTACCTCCACCCCTATCTCTATCCTGGTTCAGCTTTTCCGTTCGTTTCACCTCCTCAGCTATCTTAGCTTTCTCCACAAGCAGAGCAAATTCCCTCTCTCGTTGTGGAGCTATCAACACACGTAGATCATCCTTCAGGCCATCCTCAAAACGAGCACATCGCTTATGCTCTGTGGCCACTATCCCTCGAGCATAACGACTAAGGCATAAGAAATCCGCTTTGTACACTGCCACCGACCTACTTCCCTGAACAAGATTTAGGAACGCTCTACGCTGTGCTTCCACATAGCTCGGTCCAATGTATTTACTCTGGAACGCCATTCTGAAGCAATCCTAGGTGATACGATCAGCTACGGTACCATCCTTAACCGTAAGCCACCATTGATACGCTTTGTCTTGGAGGAGGGACACTACTCCCTTCAGTTTCTTCTCTTCCGTGAAGTCAAGATCATTTATTATACGCTCCATTGCTTCCAACTAGTACTCCGCTGTGCTAGGAGCTACACCAGAAATTCCCTTAAACACCTCTGCCCCATTGGCTCTAAGTCGCTCCTGCACAGGCTTCGGGCTCCTGTGCCCATGCCTGCCCCAGCAACCCTCTCTAACACCCTCAACATCAACTGAGATACTGCATCATCTCCAGTCGCCAGATCCTGGAATTCTGCCTCCACAGCTGGTGGCACTGGTACCTTATTCCCTGACTCGTGACTAGACCCTACGAGTTTTGACACAGTAATCCTACCTCTACCTCGGCCACGCACACCACGTCCCCTCGTGCTCATTCTATCGTTCACGATTTATCTGATTAGAAATTTTATGAATTATTAATACTCTCTTCCACTGATTAATAACGGATAGTCTTATCGAAAGTAGTTTTAATAGTAGTTTTTTCGAATTCGAATTCTATCTACAAAGTAAAGTTCTCAAGTCTATATTTCCTAGTTTTAGAATACACATACATACAACATCCATCACACATCAATATACAAGCAGCATCCATGAACTTACATTCATCACCTAAGGGTATTTTTGTCATTTCACTACCTAGAGATATTTTTATAATTTTATCCTACAGGGGTATTTTCGTAATTTTCCAAAATAGGGTATCTTGGCGATTTTGCAAAATAGAGGTATTTTGGTAATTTTGAAATTTGGGGTATTTTGGTAATTTTTTTGCAACCCAGGGGTATTTTGGGAAATTTTCTCAAACTTAGGGTATTCTGGGTAATTTACAAAATTAGGGGTATATAATCAATTTTTATAAAGACAAGGTGATGGGCCCTTTCAGGTTTTAGTTATAAAATTTAGCCCGTCAACAAGTCCCCGTGGCTAAGGTGAACAGTCACTACGTACTAGGTAGGATTCCAATGAAGAGGAGGTGAGCTACTAGGGCCACTTAAATACCAAGCTCTTCTTGGATCCAATCCTAGACATGCGTATGCCTATTACCACACCCTAACCCTGTGACTTGTCCACAGACATGTTTAATTAGAAATTAAGTTTTATGGAATTTGGAGAATTGTTTATAGTAAACCTAAAGTCCATCAAGCTCTTCTCATACTAGCCTACGTCCCTATAAAGCCCAACAATACAAACCACATCAAGAGTTAGAATACTTACCTACGTGGATCGGGTGCCGGTAGACTCGAAGGCCATATCTCAACTGCATTTTTCTCAAACTTACATCATTGTTTACAAACCACTACTGGACCCATTTCACAGCCCAAGTTTTAAACTAGGCTCTGATACCAAAAATGTAACACCCCAAACCGGCTCATACGTCATGACCGGATCTGGTATGCTACGGGTTGAAACTTGAAAACTTTGTCTTGAAGGGTTTTGAAAATCTTAGTTTATTATAGCCGGTCAATCAAATAATTGTGAAATTTTTGAAACAACTTTAAGCATTTGCGTTGTTTGTGTTTGAAAAGCCCATTTACTATTTCATTTTATAATTAAGACTTTAAGGAAAAAAAAACATAAGTTTATAAAAACTTAACATAAAAAAAAAATAAATCAAAAACCTAAGTAATTGAGGCCTTATTATAAAAATATTTTCAAAAATTAAAATTCAAATGAAAAACCGAAAACAATCTATGTAGATAAGAATCTTGATGGCCCCTCGAGTTTGCCTCGGCTCCCATGTCCACGATCTACTTCTCATTTGAAAAGTTGGGGAAAAATAATAGGGTGAGTCACCAAGACTCAGTGTGCAAATCTCGAAAACACATAAAAGCCTTGGGCCCATAAACACATTATGGGCCTTAGCCCACACACAATGGCAATAGAATATTTCATGCAACATGGCCCATCCCAAACCTAAGTGTACATCCTCTACACAGCTCCGTACCAACCTTCACACCGTGGGGATTTCTACAATCAACCCTCTATCTGCTACACACCATATCGATCACTATGTGACCTTTGTTGCAAAGCCACCGATCGCTATGCAACCTCAGTAATACATTATAGTATTCGACAGCTCTGCTGCCTGGCATAAAGACCAATCACTATGTGACCTATGTGGCAAAGCCACCGATTGCCTCGCGACCTGCTCCCCTTCCATAAATCAATCAATCCCATCCCATGCATACATACATACAATAATCGAAACATTAAACTATCTAAACAGATCGCAGACTTTCACATAATTTGATACACGTAGAGGGGTTTCTATGATTACGTACCTAGCATCCCTTGCCTACCCTTTCTGGGCATACGACTATTCATACAGCCTCTCTTTTTGACTTTTAGCCCACAACATACATATAATACAAATTAATGAGTGTGATAGAGATCTACACACCTAGTAACCGTCAAGATGACACTCTCTATGTCAACACTATCAGAAGTTGATACGATTACTATCTACCTAAGATGCTATTCAAAAGTCGGTCCACAACCCGGTGGCCAATCTCGAACAGCAGACACCACTCGTTTCCTAAACTTATGGATTGGGTTTACGAGACGTGATCCTCTCCTTTGTCTGATCCATATTTTATTCCATCAAAAGTCCTTGTCAGAACTACTATAATGAAATAGGGTTATTAAACCATATTATATGATTAAGATCTTAAGTATGATAACGAATCTAACGGAAATCGATTGAAAACCCCTTACCTTGAAATCCTGAAATAGATAAGATACTTAGAGACTAATGGATTCCAGCTTTTGGAATCTAGATAATTCGATCTACTCGATTTCCGAGGTGTCATCCCATGATGTGAAGACAAGAACAATCTAAACGTTATTCAAAAGATAACCTTACCATGCCTATAAGCCTTTCGGCTTTGGCCTCCAAAAACTGAAAGTAAAGATAAGAACAGAAGAGATCGGCATCTACCTTAGCAGAGAATTCGGCAACTCCCAAAGAATTTTTGGCTTTTGAAAATATCAAAAAGAGAGAAGATGATAGTAAGAAATCTATGCAGATTCAGCTTTTAATGGAGAAATCGACAAAAGAGAATAGAAGGTATTCAGCTATGGAGATGAGAAGAAAGTTCAGAGTTTCGGCTTTTGAATGAAAGAGAAGATGAGAGAATAGGCTTAGAGATTTTGGCTTTTGAAGAAATCAAAAGAAAAGAAATTGTAGAGAATGATTGAGAGTTTTGGCATAGAGAATGAAGAAAAGAATAGGGTTCAAATGCCAGAATTGAAGAGATACCACCCCTATTTATAGAGAATTTTAGCATTTACTTATCAAAACCCGAAAGTGCCCTTCCTGATAACTAACAATTAATCAAATAATAGGGGAAATTTTGGCACCTCTTTGCTATAAAGAAACTGATTTCTTTCCCCTCTAAGAGATGGAATTTTAGCCAACACTGCTCTCAGCAGATAGCTCCTATCTTTTCTCCTTTATCTTAATCTATTCATACCTTTAGAAGAGGTATCCACATTATCCCCATCATTAAATCCTTCCTAAAATTAAGCCTCATTGCCGTCCCCCTTCTTGCTCCTTTTAAGTGCTGAAAATGTCCCAAAGACATGGGCTCCTTGTGGCAAAAACTTGGGCCTCACCTCCTGCTATTGGCGCCAACCTATAACTCCTCTGCAACACCACATACTACTGGGCCACAAGCCTATTTTGCATCCTAAAGCACCGATACCATCTTTTAAACCCTATGGTACCCAAACAAAAATTTTAACCAAGGTTTTGACCCAATCCTGGCCCAATTTAAACCCCTAACACTCAAATTAACACATTAAACATATCCACCCACTAAATGCATAGGCCTAATAATTCAAGATGTTACAATTTCGGTAATTCTTACCTTAACAGTCAATAGTGTGAATGGGCCCAAGGCCCATTATGCGATCCATGTGGCTTAGTAAGCCCAGAAACAACCTTAGCCATGTGAACGACATAGCCGGGTCAAATAATTTCCACATGTCCTTAAGATTTACCAGTGTAGGGTCGACGAGCCTATTGGGCCCACATGGCCCATTTTGGCCCAATGTGGCTCAAAATGGCCTAAGCCCATGAGATAGCTCATGGTGGCCTCTACGGTCAAACGCCTATGTTTCGTGGGCTCAGATTACCATACGTGTGATTGCACATTCGTGAGGCCTCAACTGCCGAAGTTTCAGCTTTTCGACTTTTGCCAACTCACAGAAACAATAGGTGATTACACACCTTTTCACGAGAGCTAGCGAAACACCCCTTGGCACCAACCTACATTGATTCAAATATTTGATCAGCCCTTCAATAATGGATATTTCGAAGTACTTGACCACCCTTAAACAATCACTTACCACGATTGAATGAAATATGGCCTATCTTCTAAGATTGTTGGCCAAGCCATGGTTCTACGCTCCTAATGATTATCTGTTTAAGATAGCATTCCTATTAGACAGATCTGTTCACTAGAATTTGATTTAAAATAGACCCAACACCCACATCGCAGCCTAATCGGTCCACCTTACCAACTTACCCTAATGATCAATTAATTGGTGAAGGGGAAGATTTGGAACATCTCTGTACTCTAGAAACTCCTCCTTTCTTTTATAGAGATTTTAGAACCCTAAGAACAAAATAAGCATGGCTTAAAAACATAGTGCTAATGAAATAACTCATTTGGAAAAAAGTTGGAAGTCTTACCAAAAATAATGATGATGGAATAAGTTGGAATAGTTTAGGTATATTCACCAAGCACAATAGGGAAAGATGATAAATTGAACGTACACAAAAAGCCTTATGAAGAATTTGGCTATGATTGGAATAGAGTGAAAAGCAGAGAAGAAGAAGATGAAAAGTAGGTTCGATTTAGAAGGGAGGCCGAGAGGAGAAGGATTTAGAAGGAAAAAAGAAGCAGAACCAAGAGTGAGAGAGGAAAGAGAAATCGGAAAAGAAAGAAAAAGAAACCAAAAAGAATGTTAGCTATTCGGCAATTGTAGGAAGGAGGAAAGTAGTGGAAATTCTGGTCACTTCAATAGCTAAAACGCAAACCCAAAAGGGATCCCGAATGGTAGAAAAATCCCAAAGAACATTCGGCACCCTCCTTTCAACCCTCATAAAACTGAAGAAAGAAATGCCTAGTGCCAAAAAATGCTCTCTCACTTTCCCCTAGCCGAATTTCACTAAGCCTTAGAGTCCCAATCAGCCACAACACCCTACCAACCTCCCATTTCTGAATTTCCTTGATTTTCTCCCTAATCTCCTCCTTGATTTGCTTCACAAAACCCTCCAAGACCAATTCAATCTTCACCCAATAAAGTTTCAGTCTAACTCCACTTCTCATGCTTTAAGGAAATAAAATAAATACTCCCTTGCACAACATGAGACTCGAACCCAAGCTCCCTTGCAACTTAAACCACGCTACTAACCACCTTACTAACCAGCTCCTTGTGTTATATTTTAACCACACATATCTAAAAGGCCTACTATCAAGCACCAAGGGTCTTATTCACTTAAAACTAATTTTTTCTAAAGCTCAGGTTTGAACCCAGGACTTCTCCAACACTTTTCATGACCCTTAACCACTGAAGTAGACATTTAATTTTGTTATTTTCATGCACAATTAAATACTTATGTATAGCCTTACTATTCCTGTAGCCCATCAAGTTGTGGAATTTCAATGACTAAATAAGCCTTGATTGACAAAATCTGTAAGTAGGGGATGAGAAGTTTAGAGCTACCATTGATAATGATCTCGAGAGAGCTAAATTTTGGCTTGAAAACACTATTTAGGTATGTGCTGAACTGTCGTGTACTCTAGCTGAGAGTTTAAATTGTTCCATTTCGTTATTGAGAGATACGACGTATCAATAGTGGAATACACTAGTATCTTTGGTGTCGAGAGAAATGATTACCTGGGAATTCTTTCAGACTAAATTCTAGAGGAAATATATAAGCCAGAGATTTCTCAATCAAAAGCACAAACAGTTTTTAGAATTGAAATAGGGCTGAATGACTATGACTAAATATGAAAGAGAATTCTTGAGATTGAGCAAGTATGTTCGAGAGTATGTTTCTACCGAAGAGATCATGTGCAAGCAGTTTGTTAACGGTTTGAATGAAGACATTAAACTTTGAATTGAAAGAATTTGTTGTCTTGGTTGATTGAGCTTGCAAAGCCGAAGAACTTAGCCAAGAAAAGAGGAAAGTTGATTTAAAGGCTAGAGATTCGAGAAAAAGATCGATGAATAAACCTTATCATCTTCATCAAAGAAATCTCGAGATTCGTTTATTCGATCACAATGCTTTAGTGGGATATTAGAATAGAGATTGTGGAAATCAACATGTAAGTCTTAAAGCTCAAGCTACTTCTGTCTCGAGCATTGGCACTATGAGAAACAATAAACCCGAATGTCAACAATATGGGAGAAGACATTTTGGATAGTGCTGGAATAAGAGTAATAAAGCTTGCTTCAAATGTGACTTGCCAGGTCATTTTATTCGAGATTGCCCAGAATTACGTGAGAAAGATAAATTTTAGAATGCAAGATCGAGCAATACGACTACGAGAGCGAGACCTCCAGAAATACGGGGAATGTGTCTAGTGGAAAATGTGTGACTAGAGATTTAACTGTGAGATCTGAGGCTAGAGTGCCAGCCAGAGCTTATGCTATTCGTGCTCGTGGAGATTTATAATTACTAGATGTTATCATCGGTACATTCTCTCTTTATGACACTAATGTGATTGCGTTGATTGATCTTGGATCGACTCATTTGTATATCTGTATGAATTTAGTGTTTAGTAAGAGTTTTCCTGTTGAGTCTGCTGAGTTTGTGATTAAAGTATCAAACCCCTTATGCAAGTATGTTCTAGTTGATAAAGTATGCAAGAACTATATTTTAATGACTTGGGGTTACTGTTTTTCGGCTGATTTGATGCTTTTTCCATTTGATGAGTTTGATGTGATTCTAGGAATGGATTGGTTGACTCTGCACTATTACACTGTTACTGTATTAGGCTAAAGCCCACACTATTACTATATTGGACTAAGACCCACTTTGTCTTTATTCTTGTATAGGGTTCGGGCCTGATCTATTCTTGCATGTTGCATCTTGGTGACTAGTAGGGATTACACTGAGTTTTCGTAAACTCACCATCTCCTTTTTACAGTACAGGTAATCCTCAACCATAAGAGATTTGGTGCTGTGAGGGACTCGGAGGTGGCCACACTACTACTACTATTTTACACTGCTGTTACTTAAATTTAAAATTTATGTTGGGTTTTGTTTATATAATAAGGCAATTTATGTTTGTTTAAATTTTTAATTGGGCTTTGCTTATTTACTTAAAACTGCTAGTTTAAGAGAAGGCGAATTTTAAAATAATTACTGTTTTCAAATACACGAAAGTTAAACATTGGATTTTTCAAACGCTTCCAGCGACATTAAATCAACCTATTATAATAATAACTGATAATAACACAAATGTTTTTGACTAGTTGATTTTTTAATAACAATAATGGAGTTTTGAATTTGGAAATGACTTTTACCAACAAGTTAAATTTTCGAAAGACACTTCAATGTGACACGCTAGATTCGGCCATAACGTCTAGGCCGGGTTTGAGGTGTTACATCTAGTGGTATCAAAGCCCGATTGCAAAACTTGACTGTGGAATGGGTTTTGAAAAAAATTGGGAATTTTTGGAAAATCGTTCTTGAAGTGTTTTGGAAGGTTTATAAGTGTGGCACACCGAGTCTCTAACACCGAATCCGTATGTTTTCTTTATACTGTAGACTACAGTGAACTGAAATATACTGAGAGACAACTATAGATAGTAGGACTATAATGAAACTCTTTAGTTAGAGTAAACTGAAATGGTAGGAAACTGGAAATTGTAAGGAGACCTTGGTTTGCGAAAACAAAATTCTGACTACTGCTTTTATAAGACATCAATTAATAATTACTGGAATTACAAACTGATACATAAAACTTCTTAAACATATAATATGTTATTGGATATGAGCACTAGATGTACTCGTGGAAGGGGTACATGAGGTAGCGGTAGAGGCTGAGGAGGTGCTAGGGCTAGGTCTTTGGCATCAGGCCACATACCCAATGTCGAGGCTAAGGAGGCACTAGCTTCACTGGTGACTGAGATGGGATCATACGATCGAGCGACTGGGGATGATGCACTATCCCAAGCTATGCTCCATAATCTGGAAAGGGTCGTAGGGACCAGTACTGGTGTTGTGGGCCGTGGGTCAATTTTAGAATGACTCTAGTCGAATGGAGTGGAAATCTTCAGGGGTATTTTAAAAGTAGCCCCTAATGTGGCTCAATACTGGTTGGAAGCCACAGAGAGAATAATGGGCAATCTTGACTGTACTTCTGAACAAAAACTAAAAGGTGCAGTGTCTTTACTACGAGATAAGGCCTATTAGTGGTGACTTACCATGAGAGAGGGTAATCAAGTCGACCGAATAACGTGGGATTTATTTATGGTGACATTCTAAGGGACGTATGTGGGTGCAAGTTATGTGGACGCCCAAAAGGGAATTTCTAAGTTTGACTCAGGGTAATAAAACTATTGCAGAATATGAGGTAGATTTCCTACGACTGAGTCGCTATGCTGGTGGGATAGTTGCAACTGAATGTGAACGTTGTGTGCGATTCGAGGGCTGACCTCTGAGATGAGTTACAAGTCTTAATAGCTCCGCAGAGGGAGCGAGATTTTGCTGCCCTAATAGAAAAGGAGAAAATCGCCGAGGACGTGAATCACTCTGAGAGCCAGAACCGTGAGAAGGATAGGGGTAGATATAAGAGGGATTCAAAGCTCTCAAGTGCTTCTGGAAGGCCTAAAAAGAAGGCCAGGTTTGATGGGCCAATCTGAGCTGGGGTTCCTATTGCAAGACCACAACCATGTGCTGATTGTGGGAGACATCACCTGGGTGAGTGCTGGAAGAAGATTGGGGCATGTTTCAGATGTGGGTCTATGGAGCATCAAGTCAAGAATTGTCCTCAGGGTCCTGTTCAGATGCAAGCTCCAGGTCAGGGTTATGTTCAATCAGCGAGAGGTGGTCAGCAACCACCAAGAGGCCGTGGGCAGGCTAGGGGTGGAAATGGTGTGGGACGAGGTCATGAAGCGCTAGGTAAAGTGCTAGTAACATTAAGGTGAGGCAGCCAGCACTGGTCCATGCTGCTTGTCGTAGAGAGGATGGTGATGCTCTAGTTGTTATAACCAGTACGTTCCTAATTCATTATATACCTTACACTAATCTGATTGATATAGGGTCTATGCATTCATACATTGCATGCACTATGTCTGGAACCTTGGGTATCATGTGTGAAAGTACTATTAATGAGATGACTGTGTTAAGTCCACTGGGACAGTCAGTAAGAGTAGACAAGTTGTTCAGAGATGTGCCCCTAGAGGTTCAAGGAGTTATATTTCTAGAAGATTTGGTGGAGCTATCGTTTGGTGAATTCAACCTAATCCTGGGGATGGATTGGCTGGTAAAACACTGTGCAAGTTTGGATTGTGCTGCTAAGCGTCTGGTGTTGAAGACTACGGATGATGAGGAGGTGGTTGTTATTGGGGAATGAAAGGACTTTCTGTCTAATATGGTCTCTACATTAAAGGCCAAAAAACTGGTTCGCAAGGGTTGCGAGGCATTTCTAGCCTATATTGGTGTATCTGATTTTGAGGGTCCTTCTGTTGGAGAAATCAGAACGGTTAAGAATTTTTTTGATGTATTTCCTGATGAGCTCTCTGGGTTGCCTCCAAACTGTGAAGTGGTATTTGGTATTGAGCTCCTGCCTGGAACAGCTCTAGTTTCCATCGCTCCATATAGGATGGCACCGAAGGAGCTGGTGGAGTTAAAAGCTCAAATCTAAGAACTGTTGGATGGAGGATTCATTCGACCTAGTGTGTCTCCATGGGGAGCACCAGTGTTGTTCGTAAAGAAAAAGGATGGGTCCATGCGCATGTGCATCGACTATCTGCAATTGAATAAACTAACTAGAAAGAATAAGTATCCTTTACCGAGGATAGATGCTCTATTTGATCAGCTGCAAGGAGCTTCTATTTTCTTTAAAATAGATCTTTGTTTTGGGTACCATTAGCTGAGAGTTAAGGAGGCTGATGTGTTTAAGACTATGTTTAGGACTCGTTATGGTCATTACGAGTTCCTAGCGATGCCTTTTGGGCTGACGAATGCATCAGCTGCCTTTAAGGACCTGATGAACTGAGAATTCTTGCCCTACCTGGATCGGTTTGTGATGGTATTTATAGATGACATCTTAGTGTATTCGAGAATTGAGGCTGAACATGATGCACATCTCTGAATTGTTTTGTAGATTTTAAGGGAGAAACAACTGTATGCTAAGTTCAGCAAGTGTGAGTTTTGGCTGTGAGAAGTGACATTTCTGGGTCACGTAGTATCTGCCGAGGGAATTAGGGTTGATCCTCAAAAAATTGAAACCGTAATGGATTGGAAACCACCTAAGACCATATTTGAGATTCGAAGCTTTCTAGGTCTGGTAGGGTATTGAGGGGTTTTCCTTGATTGTTGCACCTATGACTAAGTTTTTGCGTAAAGGGGTACCATTTATCTGGACTGATAAGAAATAAGAAAGTTTTGAGAAACTGAAGAAAGTTCTAACTGAGGCCCCTATCTTGATACAGCCAGAGTCTGGGAAGGAATTCACCGTCTATAGTGATGCATCACACGTTGGTTTGGGTTGTGTGTTGATGCATGAGGGTAAGGTGGTTGCTTATGTATCTCGTCAGCTTAAGCCTCACGAGGCGAATTACCCTACTCATGACTTGGAGTTAGCCACAGTGATATTTGGACTAAAAATTTGGAGGAACTATTTATACTGTAAGAAGTGCATTATCTATACAGATCACAAGAGCCTCAAGTGCCTCCTCACTCAGAAGGAGCTATCTCAGGCAGCGAAGATGGATAGAGCTGCTTCAGGATTATGATTGCTCGATTGAGTACCACCCTGGTAAGGCTAACGTGGTAGGTGATGCACTGAGCCGTAGGTCTATATCTGATTTAAGAGCAATGTTTGCTCATCTCAGCTTGTTTGATGATCGTAGCTTGTTGGCTAAACTACAAGTTAGACCGACATGCACTGAATAGATTAAGGGTAAAAATGTAACACCCGCACCAAAGGCCGATATTGGGTCTGGATACGAGACATTACTATGCTTGAACATGTACTTAGGAGCTATAAAATTTCGTTCCAACTTAAAAATTTCACTTTCTTAGTCAACACATACATTAAAAGGGCCTACGAGGCCTTAAACTCGTGTCCGAAAACTTTTGGAACTAAATCAAATAATTCATTTTTTTGAAGTAGGGTTCACACGCCCATGTGACTTGGAACACGCCTGTGTACCTTTAAGCATGCCAAAACCCTCAAACCGTAGGAAGCTACTGACTATTTCCACACGGCTTAGACACACCCGTGTCTTCCAACCGTGGGAGGCTACTGACTAATTTCACACGGCCATGACACACCGTGGGCTTAGACCGTGTGCTAATCCTTGATATACTGACTAAATTAGCACGATCTAGGTACACACCCATGTCCAACCCGTGTGTATAACACGAGCTATACACACGGCCGTGGAATTTACCCGTGGCCTATTCTAATTCATAATACTAAGGTACAGGGTTAACACGGCCTTAACACATGCCCGTGTGTCCAACCGTGTGGGCATTTATAGGCTATTTACCAAGTCGTTAGCCACCTTGAAATGAAGATCATATCCATACACAATTCAACGATGCAATAACAACCCAATTTTATGAATAATACTACATGCTTCATTGATATCAATAAACATAAATACTTAGTCAAATTTGGCCTATCACTTAGCCATATACAAAAGAATAATAAACTTGATAGCTTTTACAAAGGCCCTTCTAAAAACATGTCCACAAAATGAATGTTTCCTATACATGCCATACTTAGTAAAGTAACTTGGCCATACCAAAATAAGAGTTGATAGTGTGCTACGAGCTTTGACTCCGATGATCCAAAAATAAGCTTGGCGGGACTATATAGAAAGAAACAATCAAATACTTAAGCATTTAGCTTAGTAAGTTTGCATGTAAAGCACATGTCAAGAAGCTTGCTTAATAAAAACCATTTAGCAAAACAATAGTATCGTAATTTCAGTTCTAAAGCTTACTTACTCATACTTGGTTCTTACATGTCTCATGATGCTCACTATACTCATTTTTGTAAAGTAAACATGATACCTGTGTTACTTGATCACATTGATCAGCGTACTTAAACAATAATCATTATGATCTCTAATTCTTCATTCATAACATGAGTAATATTTAATTCATTTTGATGCTAGCTTTGCTTTCTTAGCCCTCTTGTTACCTCATTATTAACCTTACTTGTTTGCCCGATGAACTTCTACGAATACCCGAGGATACTAGATTTCTTCCCACTTAACATGCCACCAAAGCCATATCTTAGGCATAGTCTTACATGGAATTTCTCATCTTGGTTTCAAGGCCATGTCTTGACATGGACTTACATGAAGTCTTGCCCTTGATAACTTACTCAATGCCAAGCTTGCCTTGGACTTATGTGATATCTTGATCAATGCCAAGCTTGCCTTGGACTTACATGATATCTTGATTAATGCCAAGCTTACCTTGGACTTATATGATATCTTGATTAATGCCAAGCTTGCCCTGGACTTACATGATATCTTGATCAATGCCAAGCCTGCCTTGGACTTACATGATATCTTGATCATTGCCAAGCTTGCCTTGGACTTACATGATATCTTAATCAATACCAAGCTTGCCTTAGACTTACATGATATCTTGATCATTTCCAAGCTTGCCTTGGACTTACATGATATCTTAATCAATGCCAAGCTTGCCTTGGACTTACATGATATCTTGTGTGGTATATCGGGTATCCTGGGGAATTTATATTCAATCGGGGCTTGCTCATGTTTAATCTCTTTGTTCACAAAAATGACAGGCATTACAAAATAGCAATGTATATTATACTAAGAAATTCAATGATAGTGGTCATAAAACTTAGAAATCATACAAACTTACCTCGTTTTCAAAATGAGTTAGTTCTTCGGTTTAGTCCACGACTTTATCCTTTCCATGATTGAGGTGAATTCTCGCCTCCTCTTGCTCTATAATAGTAAATTAGCTCATTTAAATCATTTTATTAATATAAGCATCTCAATAGTCCTACTTAAGTAAAATTACCATTTTACCCATAGATTTTGGCAAAATGACCATTTTACCCTTAGGCTCGAAAATTAATTCTAATCACATTTTTGTCTTCAACAAGCCTAGGCAAACATTTAATGCTCTTAAAGCTATAATCAACAATCAATATTTCACATTCTTATTACCAAGTTCATAACCTTTTCATTAAGGTCCTATTTAGTGTCTTCATGCTAACACTCTTTTTAAAAGTTGTTCATCTAAAAACTAAGACTCAAGTTCTTCCTTAAAATGCAGCAAACAACTAAAGTAGCTCTCATGGTAAAACTCTAAACCTTTCACAACATTGCACAATAGTCCCCTCATTTGAAAGCTTAAGCTTTAGGGATCCCAAAAGTACAATTATTTTCAAGAAAAGTTCACTAGAACACTTACTTGAATGGATAAGAGTTTGCTAAAATTTTTGAAGGTTTCTACCCCTTATTTGCTGCAATTTTTGGTGGAGGGTGATAGGAGAAAAAGATGATAACTTTTCTCTCCTTATTCTATTATTAAAAGTCAAATTAGTCCACCTACTACTACTAACTTTGACACTAATTGAAAATTTTGTCTCCCATGCTCTCTTATGGCCGGACAAGCCTCTTTCAAAGGCTAAATTGCCTTTTAAATACCCCCATTTAACAATCCATAACCATTTGGTACTCCTAGCATATAGAATGGAACTTTCGCACTTTATGCTATTTAGTCCTTTTTTGCAAATTAAACACGAAAGCATTAAAATTATAATACCAAAATTTTAATGCTCATATGCTATCATGCTCTAACTCATAATGTATCATGAAAATAATTTCTTTGATCTCAAAATAGTGATCTCGAGATCACTATTCTGACTAGCCCCTAAATCGGGCTGTTACAATTCTTCCCCCTTAAAGATTTTCGTCCTCGAAAATCTTACTAGTGAAAAGATTCGGGCATTGATTTCTCATCGTTTCCTCGGACTCCCATGTAGCCTCTTCTATTCCGTGCCTTTTCCATAGGACTTTCACTAGGGCTATGCTTTTATTTCTTAACTGCTTGATTTCACGGGCCAATATTTTGACTGGTTCTTCACCATAAGTCAAGTCAGGGAGGATCTCTATTTCTGATGGAGTAATTATATGTGAAGGGTCTGATCTGTAGCATCGCAACATTGACACGTGAAAAACATCATGTATCCTCTCTAATTCTGATGGCAATGCCAAATGGTAAGCTATCGGCCCAACTCTCTCAGTAATCTTATAAGGACCAATAAAACGTGGACTTAATTTGCCTTTACAGCCAAATCTATGAACTTTTCTCCATGGTGATACTTTCAAAAAGACTTTATCCCCAACTTGGTACTCGATCTCTTTCCTCTTTAAATCTGCATAGGATTTCTCTTTCCTCTTTAAATCAGATAGGATTTACATGCATACGATGCGCTTTTAAACATTCTCGTATCACTTTTACTTTTTCTTCAGTTTCTTTAACCAAATCAACCCCATGAATTTGGTTTTCCTTGAGTTCAGTCCAAAATAAAAGGGTTCTGCACTTATGCCCATATAGAGCCTCATAAGGCGCCATCTTTAAGCTCGACTGAAAGCTATTATTGTAGGCAAATTCTACCAATGGAAGAAACTTTTCCCAACTGCCTTGGAATTCCAAAACACAACATCTTAGCATGTCCTCTAGTACTTGAATTAACCTTTCTGACTGACCGTCAGTCTGAAGGTGAAAAGCTGTGCTAAAACTCAATTTTGTACCCAAAGCTTCTTATAGCTTCTTCCAAAATCTGGATGTGAATCTTGAATCTCTATCCAATATGATCGATAAGGGAACTCCGTGAAGTCTTACTATTTCTGACACATACAAGTTTACCAACTTGTCTTGGGAGTATCCACTCGTACAGGTATAAAGTGGGCTGACTTTGTGAGTCTATCAACCACTACCCAAATAGCATCTTTCTTGCTCGGAGACAACGGTAAACTTGTTACGAAATCCATGGTGATACGGACCCATTTCCATTCGAGGACTAAGATAGGCTGAAGTAAACCCGAAGGCACTTGGTTTTCAGCCTTTACTTGGTGACAAATAAGACATCTTGAAACGAACTTTGAAATATCATTCTTTATTTTCGGCCGCTAATACTATTGTTTCAAGTCACTATACATCTTTGTACTTCCCGGATGTATAGATAACCATCCGTTATGTGCTTCGTACAAAATTCTTTGAATAATCCCTCTTTCTTCGGTATACAAATTCTATCTCTAAACATCAAGTATCCATCAGAATTAATCCGAAGTCAGATTCAGCATCTGACTTGCATTGAGCTCTCTTGATTTGCAACTCACTATCTTCTTTCTGAGCCTCAAAGATCTCTTGAAGAAACATTGGTCTAGCTCTCGACTCAACTAAAAGGGAGCCATTGTCGGATAAGAATATCCTTGAATTCAATGTTCTTAAAGTAGATAGAGACTTCCTGCTCAAAGCATCGGCGAGTACATTTGCCTTTCTTGGATGGTAGTCGATGACCAAATCATAGTCTTTGATCAACTCTAACCATCTTCTTTGTCTTAAGTTTGACTTTTTCTGTGTCATCAAGTACTTCAGACTTTTGTGATCGGTAAAAATTTGACATTTTTCACCATATAAATAGTGTCTCCAAATCTTCAAAGCAAAGACTATGGCGGCCAATTCTAGGTCATGCGTTGGATAATTCTTCTCATGAGGCTTCAACTGTCTAGAGGCATAAGCAATCACCTTGCTTTCTTGCATGAGTACACAGCCTAATCCATTTAAGGATGCATCATTGTAGACTATAAATTCTTTCCCTGATTCGGGTTGTACTAAGACTGGAGCTTCTGTCAACACTGCTTTCAACTTCTCGAAACTTTGTTGGCATCGCTCGCCCACTCAAACTTCACATTTTTACGCAATGCATTTAGTCATCGGGGTTGCGATCATGGAAAACCCTTGACAAATCATCTATAGTAGCCGGCTAGGCCCAGGAAATTTCTAATCTCAGTAATGTTCTTAGGTGGCTTCAAGTCCATTATGGCTGAGATTTTACTGGGATCAACTCGGACTCCATCCCTTGAGACAATATGTCCCAGGAATCCTACTTCCTTGACCAAAATTCACTTTTACTGAATTTGGCATACAGCTGATTCTCTCGCAGGATCTGGAAAACTATCCGTAGGTGTTCAGTATGCTCTTTCTCATCTTTGGAATAAATTAGTATGTCGTCTATAAATACGACTACAAACTTGTCGAGGTATGGTCTAAAGATGTGGTTCATTAAAACCATGAACATCGCAAAGCATTGGTCAACCCAAAGGGCATGACTAAAATTCATAATGCCCATACCTCATTCGAAAGGCTGTCTTAGATACATTTGAGTCTTTCACTCTCAACTAGTAGTACCCTGATCTCAAGTCTATTTTGGAGAACACAGTCGCTCCTTTCAATTGATCGAACAAATCATCGATCCTAGGCAATGGGTACTTATTCTTTACTATTATTTTATTAAGCTGATGGTAATCTATGCACAATCTCATGGTACCATATTTCTTTTTCACAAATAAAACTGGGGCACCCCATGGTGAACAACTTGATCTTGCAAAGCCCTTATCTGTCAACTCTTGCAACTGTAACTTCAACTCTTTCAACTTTGTTGGAGCCATTCTGTAAGGATAGTAGATATCGGTACAGTACCGAGAGCTACTTCAATGCTAAACTCAATCTCTCTAACTGGCGGTAGTCCGGGTAATTCTTTGGGAAATACATCCACATATTCACATACTACCGGTACTGACTCAATTTTTAGCTCTGTCTTCTTATCATTCAACACGAAGGCCAAATATGATTCATACCCTTTTATTAAACATCTCCATGCCATTATATGGGAAATTATCATTGGCGATTTATCTTGTTCATCTGATTCAACATGAAGAGTATCCCCATTCTCACATCTTATCTCAATGCATTTCTTCCCACAATTAACAATTACATTATGAGTAGTCAACCGGTCCATTCCAAGAATGAGGTCGAATTCATCAAATGGTAATAACATAAGATTTGCTTTAAAGCAATGACCTCTAATCATCAATGGGCAATCTTTACAAACTTTATTAACTAACACACTCTTGCCTAATGGATTAGACACCTTAATTACAAATTCGGTGGTATCTATAGGCACGCTCAAACTGGATGCTAATTTCATGAAATGTAAGAGTGCGTGGATTCGGGATCTATTAAAGCAATAACTTTAGTATTGTAAAGAGAAAAGGTACCCGTAATAACATCAGGAGAAGATGCCTCTTCGCGAGCGCGAACGGCATAAGTCCTTGCAGGCGTTCTACCCTCGGGTCTCATGGCCTGGTCTCTCGGGTTACCTCTTCCACTTGCCCCACTTCTCGGGTTTCTCTGCGATCTCACTCTAACCATACTCCCAGATTTTGGGTCTTGAGCTCTTCCTTCTTTCATCATCTCGGAACAATGTTTTATATAGTGGTCTTGCAAACCACATCTAAAACATGCATTTTTATGTGCCGGTATTCTTCAGATGGCGTCTACCACACTATGGGCATTCAGATTTGTCGGATCTAAAATTTTTGACACTTGCAATTGAAGTCATCTGTGCTTTGTTCCCTGAATACTATTTACTTTTGTCCTTTTTGGAAAACCCAGTGGAAGTATCCGATTGGGTAGGGAAATCTTTTGACTTCCTGTGTGAAGATTGGAATGACTTATTCCACGGTCTCTTTCTAGAGTCACAAGACTCCATTTCAGACTTCTTCTTCTCTTTTATTAGCTCTTTGGCTTTACAAGCTCTTTCCACTAATATGATAAATTCTTTTAATTCTAGGACAGCAACAACAAGTTTGATGTCTTCATTCAACCCATCTTCAAACCTTTTACTCATAATAGCCTCTGTGGATATACATTTGCGAGCGTACTTGCTGAGTCGTACAAACTCATGCTCATAATCTGTCACCAACATCTTGCCTTGCTTCAGCTCTAGGAGTTCCTTTCTCTTCTGGTCTACAAACCTCTGGCTGATATACTTTTTCTTAAACTCTTCTTGGAAGAATTCCCATGTGACCCTTTCTCTTGATATAATCGACACAAGGTACATGACAACTTATTAAATACCCTGATGGTATTTTCTAACCAGAATTTAGCTCTTTCTGGATCATCCTCTTTTCTGGCCCAGAATTCTTCTGCCCCATGCTTCCTAATCCTATCAATTGGGGGTGTACCTCCTCGTACCACCTCTACTACTTGAGGGACCACTGGAGTAGCTTGTGGAACAAGTGGGGGTAGAGGGGTTTGCATTCAGGTTCGCCCGAATGAACTTTGTATACCATGTGTTCATCATATGGAGGAAGGCTTCCCTAGCCTCTTCTCCTCCTCTTTGACTCACCGTAGTGGGTCTATTCTCATTTTCGCTCGGCACTATCCCTTCAGCGGGAGCCGACATATTACTTTCAGCGTCATCCGCCACATTCCCTTTGGAATCCATTTCTATATGTATAAACATAATTTAAAATCATCAGGAGTCATCACACTATCAATATAGAAACATTCTTACGTATGGCATGTATAGCTAGACTCATGCTCATGCTACGTTAGTCCTAGAACCGACTAAACCATAGCTCTGATACCACTAAATGTAACACCGCTTTCCAAGGCGATCATGGATGCGGATACGAGACATTACTATGCTTGAACATGTACTTACGAGCAATAAAATTTTGTTCCAACTTAAAAATTTCACTTTTTTAGTCAACACATACATTAGAAGGGCCTACGAGGCCTTAAACTTGTGTTTGAAAACTTTCGAAACTAAATCAAATAATTTATTTTTTTGAAGCAGGGTTCACACGCCCGTGTGACTTGGAACATGCCCGTGTACCCTTAAGCACACCCATACCCTCAAACTGTGGGAAGCTACTGACTATTTTTGTACGGCTTAGACACACCCGTCTCTTCCAACTGTGGGAGGCTACTGACTAATTTCACACGGCCATGACACACTTGTGGCCTTAGACCGTGTGCTAATTCTTGATATACTGACTAAATCAGCACGATCTAGGCACACGCCTATGTCCAACCCATATGTATAACATAGCCTATACACACGGCCGTGGAATTTACCTGTGGCCTATTCTGATTCATAATACTAAGGTACAGGGTTAACATGGCCTTGACACACGCCCGTGTGTCCAACCATGTGGGCATTTATAGGCTAATTACCAAGCCGTTAGCCATCCTAAAATGAAGATCATATCCATACACAATTCAACAATGCAATAACAACCCAATTTTATGAATAATACTACATGCTTCATTGATCTCAATAAACATAAATACTTAGTCAAATTTGGCCAATCACTTAGCCATATACAAAAGAATAATAAACTTGATAGATTTTACAAAGGCCCTTCTAAAAACATGTCCACAAAATGAATGTTTCCTATACATGCCATAATTAGTAAAGTAACTTGGCTATACCAAAATAAGAGTTGATAGTGTGCTACGAGCTTCGACTCTGATGATCTACAAATTAGCTTGGCGGGACTACATAGAAAAAACAATCAAATACGTAAGCATTTAGCTTAGTAAGTTTGCATGTAAAACACATGTCAATAAGCATCCTTAGTAAAAACCATTTAGCATAACGATAGTATCGTAATTTCAGCTCTAAAGCTTACTTACTCATACTTGGTTCTTACATGTCTCATGATGCTCACTATACTCATTTTGTAAAGTAAACATGATACTCGTGTCTCTTGATCGATTGATCGGTAGTAATTAAATAATAATCATTATGATCTCTAGTTCTTCATTCATAACATGAGTAATATTTAATTCATTTTGATGCTAGCTTTGCTTTCTTAGCACTCTTGCTACCTCATTATTAACCTTACTTGTTTGCCCGATGAACTTTTACGAATACCCGAGGATACTAGATCTCTTCCCACTTAACATGCCACCAAAGCCATATCTTAGGCATAGTCTTACATGGAATTTCTCATCTTGGTTTCAAGGCCATATCTTGACATAGACTTATAGAAAGTCTTGCCCTTGATAACTTACTCAATGCCAAGCTTGCCATGGACTTATGTGATATCTTGATCAATACCAAGTTTGCCTTGGACTTACATGATATCTTGATCAATGCCAAACTTGCCTTGGACTTACATGATATCTTGATCAATGCCAAGCTTGCCTTGGACTTACATGATATCTTGATCAATGCGAAGCTTGCATTGGACTTACATGGTATCTTAATTAATGCCAAGCTTGCCTTGGACTTACATCATATCTTGATCAATGCCAAGCTTTCCATGGACTTACATGATATCTTAATCAATGCCAAGCTTGCATTGGACTTTCATGATATCTTGTGTGGTATATCGGGTATCCTAGGGAATTTATATTCAATCGGGGCTTGCTGATGTTTAATCTCTTTATTTACAAAAATGATAGGCATTACAAAATAGCAATGTATATTATACTAAGCAATTCAATGATAGTGATCATAATGCTTAGAAATCATACAAACTTACCTCGTTTTCAAAATGAGTTAGTTCTTCGTTTAGTCCACGACTTTATCCTTTCCACGATTGAGGTGAATTCTCATCTCCTCTTGCTCTATAATAGCAAATTAGCTCATTTTAATCATTTTATTAATATAAGCATCTCAATAGTCCTACTTAGGCAAAATTACCATTTTACCCCTAGATTTTGGTAAAATGACTGTTTTGCCTTTCGGCTAAGAAATTAATTCTAATCATATTTTTATCTTCAACAAGCCTAGGCAAACATTTAATGCTCTTAAAGCTATCATCAACAATCAATATGTCACATACTTACTACCAAGTTCATAACCTTTTCATTAAGGTCCTATTTAGTGTCCTCATGCTAACACCCTTTTTAAAAGTTGTTCATCCAACAACTAAGACTCAAGTTTTTCCTTAAAATGAAAAAAACAACTATAGTAGCTCTCATGGTAAAACTCTAAACATTTCACAACATTGCACAATAGTCCCCTCATTTGAAAGCTTAAGCTTTAGGGATCTCAAAAGTACAATTATTTTCAAGAAAAGTTCATTAGAACACTTATTTGAATGGATGAGAGTTTGCTCAAATTTTTGAAGGTTTCTACCCCTTATTTTCTGTAATTTTTGGTGAAGGGTGATAGGAGAAAAAGATGATAACTTTTCTCTCCTTATTCTATTATTAAAAGTCAAATTAGTCCACCTACTACTACTAACTTTGACACTAATTGAAAATTTTGTCTCCCATGCTCTCTTATGGCCGGCCAAGCCTCTTTCAAAGGCTAAATTTCCTTTTAAATACCCTCATTTAACAATCCATAACCATTTGGTACTCCTAACATATAGAGTGGAACTTTCGTACTTTATGCAATTTAGTCCTTTTTCACAAATTAAACACAAAAACGTTAAAATTAAAATACCAAAATTTTAATGCTCATATGCTATCATGATTTAACTCATAATATATCATGAAAATAATTTCTCCGATCTCAAAATAGTGATCTCGAGATCACTATTCGACTAGCCCCTAAATCGGGCTGTTACAAAAAAGTTGTTGGATGAGTTCACTGGTTCCTCGTTTCTAACAGGTTGAGAATGGGAAAACTTTGAATTTTGGGCTGAATGGTAAAGGAGTACTGTGTTTTCATGGGAGAGTCTGTGTAACGAGGGATTCTAATTTGAGGCAGTCTATACTGTAGGATGCGCATAGTAGTCCATATACTAAGCATCTTGGCAGAAACAAGTTATACCGAGATCTTCATGAGATATACTGGTGGGCAGGATTGAAACGCGAGGTTACTGATTTTGTGAGTAAGTGCTTGATGTGCCAGCAAGTTAAGGATGAGCATCAGTTACCTTCAAGGTTACTATATCCAGTTAAGATTCCACTTAGGAAGTGGGAGAGGGTAACTATGGATTTTGTGTGTGGGTTGCCCTTAACGCCTACTAAGAAGGATTTAGTATGGGTTATTATAGATCGATTGACTAAATCTACCCATTTTATACAAGTCTACACTGATTACTCATTACAGAAGCTGGTAAAGTTATATGTGGCTGAGATTGTGAGATTGCATGGGGTATCGGTTTCCATCATATCCGATAGAGACCCTCGATTCACATCTCAGTTCTAGAAGAAATTACACGAGGCTTTGGGTACTAGGTTGAACTTTAGTACTGCGTTCCATCCTCAGACATATGGTCAATCAGAGAGGGTAATTTAGATACAAGAGGACATGTTAAGAAGTTGTGTAATTGATTTTTGAGGTAGTTGGGAAGACTATTTGCTGCTAGCGGAGTTCGCGTATAATAATAGCTATCAGTCCAGTATTCAAATGGCACCGTACAAGGCGTTATATGGTCATAGGTGTCATACTTCTACTTGTTAGACTAAGCTGGGTGAGCAGTGAGTTTGGGCTAGAGGTAGTTCTTGATTCCGAAAAAAGGTAAACTGATTCGAGATCGATTAAAGGAAGCAGCTGATAGACATAATTCTTACGCGAATCTTAAATGCCAATAGATTGAGTATTCTGTGGGAGACTTCATATTTCTCAAGATCTCCTCATGGAAAAAGATACTGAGGTTTGGGAGGAAGGGTAAGCTTAGCCCTAGGTTTATTGGGCCTTACCGTATACTAAAGTGTGTGGGACCGGTCACCTACCAACTTGAGTTACCTCCAAAATTAGACCGGATTCATGATGTGTTCCATGTCTCCATGTTGAGGCATTGTCACTTTGATCCCACATATATAGTTCCAGTCGATGAGATCAAGATTAGGCCAGATCTGACCCTCGAGGAGGAGAGCCAGTGCAGATATTAGACCGTGAGGTTAAAGTACTGAGGAATAAATCTATTCCACTAGTGAAAGTGCTTTGGTACAATCACAGTTCAAAAGAAGAACCTAAGGAGGCGATGCGTCAGTAATACCCTCATCTTTTCTAACCAAGTAAATTTTGAGGCCAAAATTTTATTAAGGGGTTAGAGTTGTAGCGCCAAAAAATTTAAGTCATTAATTTTTGCATGTTATGTCATAAATTACTTGTTTTCTTTAATGACTAAGTGATTTGGGTGTGTATAAGGGTGTATGAGAAGCTCGGGTTCAAATCTTGGCTTTTGCAGAATTTTTAGTTTTGCTTTTAACTGAATCTGGACACTGGTATATAGGCCTTATATATAAGAGTGCTTATTTTATGACACAAAAAGAGCTTATGGTCTAGTGGCAAGGTGGCGTGTTGTGTAACTGGGAGGTCTGAGGTTCAAGTCCTGGGTTGTACAATGGAGTGTTTATTTTGCTGCTTGAGCTGTGTAGGTAGTGGAGTTGGACTAAAACATAGCTAACGGGAGTTTGAATAGAAGTTGAAGGGTGTTTGAACTGGTTATGGAGAGATTCAAGGAGGGATAAGGGGAGAGACTTTAGGAGAAAATCAAGGAGTTTGAGTGTGGGGAGGAGTTGTGTCGTTTGGGGGGAACTAAAGCCTTGAGAATTCGGTTGGGGGGAATGTTGGTCATTTTTAGGCATTGAGTTAGCATCTGCCGAATGTGGTAGGCTCTTTTGACACTTTTTTCTACTCACTTTTTGCACTTTTTTCTTTCTTCTCCTCTACCGAATTCCCTCTTTTTCTTGCTTTTGGTTCTTTCTCCCCTTTTCTTTTTGGTCAATAGGTCAATTTTGTGAACAACTCTTCCTCTTTTTTTCTCCCTTTTTCCTCTTCCTTAAGCTGTACTCTCTTTTGGCCGAATATCCCTTGCCTTCCAATCGGTTTACCTTGTCAAGATAATCATCTTTTTACCTTCCAGTTGGTCAAATATCACCTTTTGTTTTATCACTCTCTGCGTCAATCTTCTCCTCGCTGCTTCTTGCTATTCTAGTGCTGCAAGTGTCTCTGATTATCGGTAAGTGTTTATACTCCACACTTTGTGATTAAACCTGTTTGCTTCTATTCTTCTTCTTAAAATCGATTACCCTCTTGTTCATCTTTTGATTACAGACTGTTGTTTCCTTTCTTTCATGATGTGTTACTCGTCGCGGTACTAGGGATTTCAGTGGAGTGAAGGGGTGCAAGCGATTGAAATAATCAAAACCTTTCCGTTCATCGTTCGGTTAAGGTAAAAGCATTATCTTGGTCTTTTTAAGCATAAGCTGAATATCCCTATGTAACGCCTCAGATTTTGGACCTAGAAGAATTGGGCCTTGAGCAAGGGAATGGTTGGGAAACTGTGCATAAAAGTTTATGTAAGCTAGGAAATGACATAGTTAAATGTCTACTCAAGTGATTAAGGGTCCTGAGAGGAGTTGGAAAAGTCATGGAGTCAAACTTGGGCTTTAGCAAAAATTTTGGTTTTAGGTGGATAAAACCATGGATGCTTGGATGTAGGCCTTTTAAATTATTGTGTTAAAAAAATGACACAAGAAAGCATGTGGTCTAGTGGTTCTGGCATCATTAAAGTTGTAAGGGAGCTTGGGTTCAAGTCTTGGCTCTTGCAATTTGTTTTGGTTTTTCTTTTAAAGGAACCTGGACTTTGACCTTTAGACCTTTTTAATTAATTAAAGATAAAGTGTGACTCAAAGAGCCTGTTGATGCAGTGGTGGTGGCGTTACAAGTGTGGCAAGGGGGTCTGAGGTTCAAGTGTTAATATTATGATGGGTATTTATTTTGCATCTGTGATGCCTAGTGTTTGTATTGTAGTGGAATTCTGCTGAGGTGGTTGTGGAATTGGTCTTGGGGGAGAGATTCAAGGGATATGGCTGAAGGTTGGTAGTGGAGGAGTTTGAAAGTGATACAAATTGGTAGGTTGAGAGATTGTAAGAGTGGATTATCGGAGGTTGAAGGGAGTGATAGCCGACTTTGATAGCTAGAGCAGAGGAATTCGGCTAAGAGAACTCTTTGGGTGCATTTTCGGAATTCGAGTGAGAGTGTAGAAGTCGATTAGCATTTGAATTTTCTCCCCTTGTGGCATTTCGTGCAGTATTTTTGACCATTCGGATCCTTCTCTTTTCAACTCTGTTGTCCACTTTAGCCGAAACACAAATACCAAGTGTCGAGTTCTCCTTGGTAACTTCTCTTCTCTTCTTCACATTTTCTCTCTGCCAAAATGGCATTCTTCTTCTCCTCTTTTGCTAAATCGAAGTAAGTTTCTTCTGTTTCCTCTCTCTCTCAGTTCTTTTGACTCTAGTAATCCTCCTCTTTTGCATCTTGTGCTTGGCCTATTATCCCCTATTTCGTTCTCTTTCAAATTTTCCTTTTTCTTTCAGTGATAGCGAAATACCCATTTTCCCTTTTCTCTCTTTTCCTTTGACTCTTTTCGAGTGTCCCTCCTTGTATTGCTAAAACTAAATACTCTTTCCCTCATTTTTTTCTATCGATTCTCTACGTTTGTGTTAGCCAAACATTCTATCTCAGGGGTGTGATTATTCCATTTTACCTCTATCATTCTCTGAACTTTCACTTTTGTGTGGGTGTGGTGATTATCTTTTTTTTTTTTAATTTTGGACTTTGTGTTTTGGTAAGTGACTTCTCGTCTAGTTCAAATTGTTCAATTAATTGATGGTAGATAAGTCTCGGTTGGAATGCAGGTAACCCCTAAGGCCTATTGATCAATCTCTTGTGACAGTTTAAGTGAGTGATCCTCAATCGTTCGATCAAGGCAAGTAATAAATCCTATCTTGGATAGTGGTATAAAAGGCATTGTTTAATCCTATTATTAAAGGACTGATGGTGTATCATGTTGGATATAGGTTCTACACTCGTGGGCTACTGTGTATTTCTCCAACAAGGTGTGTACACACACCACTCCAATTGTAGATCGGCAAATGCTAAAATCCCAAAATCTCGAAATGCTGAGAAGTTGAAAGGCCAAAAGTACGACTACAACTATCATACGAGTGCACGAACGTGTGTGTGGACAAGTCGACACAACAAAAAAGGTCACCGTGAGCATCTCATGGTCTTAGGCTATTTTTGGGGCCAAATGGACCGAAATGGGTCGAGTGGGCCCAATAGGCCCGTGGGCCCTACGCGAGTAATTTTCTAGATGGATAGAAAATATTAAGCTGGCCATGACAATCACATAGCCAAAGGCAGTTTTGGGCTTAGTGGGCCACACTAGCATGTAGGCCCACTTGGGTTGAATATTGGGCATTGGGCCCAATTACACCATTTTGACCATATATGTTATCCGTGTAGAGGCAACTGTAGACCTTCAGGAAGGTTGTTAAATGACTAAAATACCCCTAAGGAGCAAAATAACTGAAATACCCCTATAGGGTAAATTGACCGTAATAACCCTGTAGGGTAAAATGACCGTTATGCCTCTAAAAGACAAAATGACTAAAATGGCCCTACATGTTATATGATTGTTATTGTATGCCATTTATGGTATGTTTGCATTCATGTGATATTATGCTACATGGGGGATGGGATCATTGATTTGGAGGAAGTATATGATTTATTAGGGTCACATGGTCGCTTGACGACTATGGATCCAATGATGGCTTTAAGCCGATTATGCGATTGGCAACTCTTGTTCAATATTGGTTAGTGCCGTAACTGGTGCTACATATGGAGTATAGGGATGGATGGGTCGATTAAATCCCTACAAGAGCGCAGGGTTGGTTTGGGTATTCATGCATTGCATATACTTATTCTGATATTGAGATGGGCTTAGGCCCAGATAGATGTGATATGTGACATTTGATATGGGTTAAGGCCCAACTGAAGCTATTATGGGCTAAGGCCCAAATGCCACCTTTGCTGTAATGGGCTTAGGCCCGAATTAATGTGATGCATGCTTTATGATCGATGAGGGTTGTACACAATGAGTTTTCTTAAACTCACCCCTTCTTTTTAATTTTTCAGGTAATCCTCAGTAAGAGGTTCGACGTAGTGAAGGACTCGGAGGTGGCTACACTACGAACATCTTTAAATTTTAGTATTCTATTTTTCCTTACTTAAACCTCTTTCTTATTGGGTTGTAATAAGGCCTCTTTTAATTTCTGGTTTTTAATTTGGGATTTTAGTTTATTACGTTTTCTATCTGTTAAAAGTAGTTCACGATTTTCCAAAAAATAATTGTTTTCAAAACACTATGCTTTCACGAATTAATCTTTAAACATCATGTTTTCGTAAATCATTTGCTTTAAATTAAGCTTCCGTAACAATAAGGTTTTGAAGGTAATAAATTTTTAATAAACCTTGAAAAAAATAAACGATGTAAATGGGATTTTTCTCAAGCTTTTAATTAAAAAGGGTTTTCAATGAAAACATGGTTTTCGAAAAACATTTTAATGTGACACGCCAGATTTGGCCATAATGTTTGGGCCTAGTTTGGGGTGTTACACCCTATGTTTCTACAAGTTTGATATTCCTGGATTTAAACCACATGAATAAATAATCATGTTTAATAAAATCTATCTGTAATACAGATATCCGTCACAGAGACTGTAGTCAACCTTTGTCGGTGGTATAAGTGGGCTGAGCCACATTTTTCTATCGAGGCAAGTGTTGATTTTGGTTTTAGTTAAGGGTGTAAAATAAGGGGATTAACCCTATTGTTCAGCAACTAATGGGAAGCCTTGTATGAATGTATGTTTCGGTGCTCGTGGAACTTGGAGTGGTTGCGTAAACAGGTGTGTACTCACACTGTTTTGACTATAGAATGGCAAAAGACAAAAAGCTGAAAAGCCAAAAGATTGGGCTTTGAGGTCACATGGGTATGCGAACGCTCGTGTGGTCATACCGAGCCCATGGATCACGAGCGTATGACCGTAGAAGCCTCCATGAGCATTTTCATGGGCTTAAGCCGTATTGGGACACGTTGGGCCAAAATGGGCCATGTGGGTCCAATGGGCTTGTGGGCCCGCACGGATGAAATCCACGATTTGTGGTATATACTGGACCGGGCTATGTAGGTCACATAGCCGTGGCAAAATCTGGGCTGAACGGGTTGTACGAGCTTGTGGGCCTATTTGCACTATTATGACCATTTAGGTTACCGAAGACGCTCGAGGTGACTGAGGACCCCCGAGAGGTCAATATCTGCACTCAGACCCCAAAGTAGGTAAAATGACCAAAATACCCTTAAAGGGTGAAATAACTATTTTACCCTTAATAGATGGAAATGACCGTTATATCCCTAAAGGTAGGTTGATTGATGTGTTCATGATTTATATATGACTGTTACTGAGTATGACATTCTGCATATTCGTATGATTTATGACATGACATGACATGTTGCATGGGGTTGGGATACTGCTATGGAGGAAGTATAATGTACTGGTGGCTTTGCCACATATTGTTACTGGCAGCTTTATTGTGATATTGGTGTGTTGGCAGGGTGGGTAGATTTTGTATCCCCACATGGTGTATTGGTGGTACGGAGTGGTGTGTTGGCTGGATTGGAATGGGCTACATTATTACACTATTACTGTATTGGGCTAAGACCCACACTGTACTGTTACTCTATAGGGCACAAGCCTAGACTGTTACTGCATGTTGCATACTGACTGACTGGTAGGCGATTACACGCTGAGTTTTTGTAAACTCACTCTTTCCTTTTTACTGTACAGGTAATCCTCAACCATAGGCGATTTGGTGCTGTGAGGGACTTAGAGGTGGCCACACTACTGCTACTGGTTTACACTGCTGTTACTTAAATTTAAAATTTATGTTGGGTTTTGTTTATGTAATAAGGCCATTTATGTTTGTTTAAATTTTTAATTGGGCCTTGCTTATTTACTTAAAACTATTAGTTTAAGAGAAGGCGAATTTTCAAAATAATTACTATCTTCAAAGACACGAAAGTTAAACATTGGATTTTTCAAAAGCTTCCGCAACATTAAATCAACCTATTATAACAATAGCTGATAATAATACAAACATTTTTGACTAGATGATTTGTTAAATAACAATGATGGAGTTTTGAATTTGGAAACGACTTTTACCAACAAGTCAAATTTTTGAAAGACACTTTAATGTGACACGCCAAATTTAGCCATAACATCTAGGCTGGGTTTGGGATGTTACACACGGGTTTATCCCCAACAAACCAGTATAAGAGCCTAGTTTGATTTTTGCATTCAACCCATTTAGAGACGGCATCAACAAGGTTCAACATTGAGATGTTCAATGGCATCATAAATTTCAATTTGTGGCAAGTTCGGATGATAACAATTCTAGTTTAGAATGATTTGAAAAAGGTCATTACAGGGGAAAAACATGATAATCTAGATCGGTTAGAATGTGAGGAGCTTGATGAGAGGCCTTTTTGCAATTCAGTTGTGTATCAAAAATTGTGTATTACAGGAGGTGTTAATGGAGAAAATGACATCTGCCTTGTGGAAAAGGTTAGAAACCCATTATGTGACAAAGTCTCTAGCTAATTAATTAGTGTTGAGATAGCGGCTATACAAGTTCTATGTGGATGAAGGTGAACACCTTAGAGGTTACATCAGTCAATTTATTACTCTTTTGAATGATTTAAAGAACGTTGAGGTTCAGATTGATGATGAAGATCAAACTATGCTATTATGTTGCTCTTTACCCCTTTCATCAAAGTCTTTTAGGGAGACTTTAATTTATGGCAGAAATAAACTCTCGTTTAAGGATATGAAGGGTCACTTGTTGAACAAAGAAAAATTTGACAATGAGTTTGATTCAAATAGCAAGTCAGATAGGCAAGCTTGGATTTTGATAGCATCAAGGAATCGAGACAAGAGATGTCATTACTGTAAGAAATTAAGCATATTAAGTCAAATTGTTTCAAACTAAAAAATAACAAGGTTGCTGGAAGTAACAAAAAAGAACTAATTGATGCTAATCTAGCCGGCGACAAGGGTGATGATTGGTTATTGGTGTCTATGATTGAAAGGTCTAAGTTTACATCAGAGTGGATCCTGGATTCGGGGTGTTTTTCTACATGTGTCCCAATAGGGACTAGTTCACCACATACAATTTAGTTGAAGGTGGAGTTGTACGTTTGGGGAATGGCTAATCCAGTAAGATAATCGATGATGGTATCGTTCAGATCAGGATGCATGACAAAACAATAAAGACACTGTCAGATGTCAGGCATGTACTTGATTTAAGGAAGAATCTCATCTCCTTAACTATGTTAAACTTGAAAGGTTGTAAAATTAGCATCTAGTCAAGCAACAATAAAATGTCTTGTGGGGATCTTGTTCTCATGAAAGGTCGAAATACTGGCAGTTTATATGTTCTTCAAGGTTCAACGATGACTCATTAAAAAGCAAGTCCCTCATCTATTAAGGAGTTGGAGTTGACTCATTTGGAGTAGAGGCAATTTGGTCATAGGAGGGAAAAAGGTATGAGCGTTTTGAGTAAGAAAAGTTCTCTTTTGGGTGTAGGATTTGGAAAGACAGAGCACTGTGTTTGTGGAAAAAAGGCCTAAGTCAATTTTGATTTGACAGTACACAAGTCAAATACTAGAAGTCTTCCAGTTTTAAAGTTCAAGCATGGCTTGGACTCAATTAATGTCACGCCCCATATCTTGATTCAAATTATATTAGTTCATGAATAAGGAACTAATCTAGCATAGTGGTTAAGAGCATAATAAATATCCCTTAGATACTATGGTCATTCCCTAGTCCTTCATATATATATTTTTAATTTTTGGTATTAAAATCTTTAGTCAACACCCCTTTAGCTGTCCCCCTAAGTTGCCATTTGGGAAAGATTCATGGCTTCATTAGTTTGCTCCCCTTTCATTCTTTAGACCAATTTTGCTCCTATTGTTCCTCACCTTCTTTTAATTCCCCTTAAGCTACTCATTTCCATTTTTTTCTTTCCCTTTTTGACCTTGTTGTCCAATGCACTGAGACAAACAAAAATATATTTTTTTCTCTTCTCATCCATTCTATCCTCTCAATTCTCTTATCCTCCCTTTCAAGTCACCATTCTTTCACTTTTTTACCACCAAATCTATAACACCTAGACTTGGCTGGTCTTGAATCTAGGTGAATAGCTTGAAGGAAATATGATTGGCGTGATCCTATCCACTCAATTTATATTCCCGGCGCACTCATAGGGTGCTTAGGCAATGATAATATTTAAAGCAAGTGATATTATCTGAGTGATGTGAGTATGTGTACAAGGATAGATTGGTAGAGATATCAAGGGTTCTTATGAATGTTGCCAAAATTAAGGTACGCCTAGTTTGTCTATCTAATGTATAAGTTACATACCAATGAGATAGTTATGAATGAACGATGGGTCAAGTCAAAGATATGAAAAGATTTTTGGATTTTTATATACATTTCTCCACATATGCAAGCCACTAATAAGAGCAGTTCTGAAAATTAGTGACACATGTTGACTCTACTAAGAGAAAATGGGTTATATATAGGATTCTATATGCAGGAAGAGTTATCTTCTTCCTTCTTGTGAAAACACCATAGCTGACTTACTTTGAACGAATCGAGGATTTGTCCTAATAAGCTAAACTGAGGATAGAAGTTCTTTTCGATAATGTTGTAAGCTGTGGGTAAGTATCTCGGAGTTCCATATAGCCCTTGAGAGAGTAAGTTTGTGAGAAAAAGGAAGTGAAGAAGTAAATGCCTCGCATAGTGATTATTTGAGTCTCTGATGATGATAAAGGTAGTACGATTAGGTTTTTAATGACTATCTTATACTATCTAAGCAGTGGATGTTACCGTTTCTGGACTTGATGTCAGGATCTGGAGATGAAGCCACTGTTTATGGTTGATAAGTGAGTCCCTAGACTGACTCTTGCATGTGTGTTGTACATTTTAAAAACATCTATGAAAAGGAAATAAAACTATGAAATATTGATAGGAAAAATATGATTCATGAACTTATGTGTATGGATTGCATGAAGTCTGATGGTCCAAGTTTGAAATATGTGTCTTGTGGTCAAAGGATGCTTGCGTCTGAATGATTATAATGTGTTTGTGTGTTTGATAAGCATGAAAATGCTTGTTATGGGTGAGTCAATGTATGATAAGTTTGTGTCTATCTCTAGAGTCGTTTAAAAGGGTCCTTCGGGACTATAAACATGAATCTCTAAAAGAAAAAGCCCATGGCCATAGCCATGGCACTAAATGACCATATCGTGTAAGACCATGGATGAGCTATGGCATCATATGGAAAATTTAAAGGAAGATTATTAACGAATGTGGTTCTTTGTGTGTCTATAACACCCTAAAAATTTGAGTATCGATATATTGTATGTTTTGGTGTTTAGCTTATGAATGAAAATTTTCTTTCCTGCTTTTTCGTGATTATTATAGCTTTGAAAAGGGCATAAAATTATTCGGGTATTGAATAATTTTTAGTATTGGGAATTTATTGAAATGGATCAAGTGACCCTAATACTTAAGTTAATTTAAGTGTCTAAAATTAGCATAAGATGAGTAATTTGCAAGGTGGTGTTGGGGCATGAGTAATTGCGGGAGGGAGATGTTGAATCCTTTGGATAGCAATTAGATGATTTTATTTTTTGCACTTGTATGGCAAGTGTCGGTCAAGCAATACTTATGGTAAGGATGGACTTTTCATTTATGAAAAGTAGACTAAGGAATAAGGTAAATACTAACTTAAAGTATGGAATCAAGAAATTTTGGTATGATAAGGGGACATAAGGCTTGGATTAAGGGAAGATGTTTTGGAAACTTTTAATGGCCTATTGACCATGTATGTGGACTGACATAGGGGCTAGGGGGATGGCGATTTTTGTTGTTGGCTTGGTAGGTTTGGGTGTTGGATGAGCATTTTTCTTTTGGTCAATTAGTGTTTTCTTATAAAATTTTCTTTCAAAATTTCTCTCTTCCTAATAGAATATACCTTAAGCCTTGAGGAAACAATTGCATCTTTTACCATTTCTCCTTTTTGACCATTTTGGTCTTAGTTTGATTATTATCATCAAATCTTTTCTCTCTTCTTTGTGTTAGAAACCATATAGCCATTTTAGACCATTTCTTTTCTTCTCTTTTCCCTCATCATTGCCGATTACACTTTTGATCTCAAAGTTCTTTTGTTTTATCTTTATTATTTTCTCTCCTTCTTATTCTCTTTTCTTTCATGGCCGAATATTGGTAACCATTCACCATAGCCGAATCAATTCTTCCTCTCCTTTGTTTTTGCATAGCCGAATCTTCTATTCTCCATAAGCATCTATTTTTTCTTTTCTTCTACTCAAACTTTAATCAATCGAAACTTAGTAGAGGGTCGAAACTCAAGTATTCGTAAAGATCATGGATCATTGAAATCAGATTTATGGTATTAAGGTAAGGGATTATTGATGATTTTCATATTGTTCGACATATGGTTATGAATGGTTTATTAATCGATTTCATTTTAGGAGAATTTATCACTCGTTTGACATATTGTGGAACTAGGGTATTTGTGGTAAGTCAATCCCACTCTTTAAAATTTTTAGTTAAATTTCGATAGTTTATTATTAAGACTAATGATCTTTTGTCATTAGAGGCAATCAAAATAGGGACAAAAAGGGTAGTAAATAGTACTCGGAAGAGGGGTGGTTCTATTAATCCCCCTAAGTTTAAGAGAAGGACTATTTCGGGAATCGGAGATTTTCCACCTGGTTGTGGACCTTCATCCGGCGAAAATCAAATATTCAAAGTCGTACGTACTCCCGAACCACTGTTTACTCGGGGTATAGAACCTTTGGTTGGAGAGAAATCACAAATAGTGGTTATTCGAGATTCCGAGGGTAAGATTTAGATCGTTCAATATTAGAATAGTTTAATATCAAATTTTAGTGTTCTAATCCTTTGTAATGTGTGTTTAGATATCGACGAGCGGGAGAGTGTAGTTCTCACCATAATCAGGTGTGTTATCTCACACTATATCTTATGGGTTAGATGACTATACAATGGTTAAAGTTGGATTAAAAATCACAAAGTTGGTGAAATTGGAAAATATGACATTATTGACACTTAGTGTTCAAATCTCAAAATCGGTAGTAAGATCGTGAAATTTTGAAAATCGCCCTTAATGGTTAAAACGATAATAAGTGACAAATTGGGCCATATGTGATATTTGGTAAAATTGGGCCATATGTGTTATTTGACAAATTGGGCCATATGTGATATTATGTAAATTTGGGCCTTATATGTGTTATTTGGTAAATTTGGGCCATATGTGTTATTTGGTAAATTGGGCCATATGTGATATTTGGAAAATTTGGGCCATATGTGTTATTTGGTAAATTTAATATATGTGTTATTTGGTAAATTTGGGCTATATGTGTTATTTGGTAAATTTGGGCCATATGTGTTATTTGACAAATTGGGCCATTGTGATAATTGAGAATTTGGGCCACATGTGATAATCGATAAATGGGCCTTAAGTGAAAATTTATAATTGGGCCATTTATGATAATTGATAAATGGGTTATATATGAAATGTGTTTTAATGGGCCGAAATCTATAAACTATAATATGATATACTCTACGAATATTTTGAAATGCATAAACATGATTGCATGGGTTGGGATCAATGATGAAGAGAAGAAAGGCTTAATGCCAGAATTCTAGATAGGTGACTCTGTCACAATGGCCGTTGCCCGAAATCTAGATCGGTGGTTCTACCACAATTATTTAAATGCCCATTGCCACAAATATGATATTAGGCTTAAAGCCTACTTGATTGTGATGGCGGGTGGGTGACTAAAGCTCCCCAGGTGTCTTTGGTTGGAGTGCGGGGTGTGTAACGGATGGAAATCTAGGTTTGGTTTTGGGAATTGCATATCATTTGCATTATTATTTTTAAATACTAAATTATTATATTTTGAAATGGGCTTAGGCCCAAATAAATGTTTAAATGGTCTTGGCCCAGTGGACTATGGTAAGTGAGTTGCACACTGAGTTCTAAGTAACTCATCCCATTTTTTTACCCCTCTCAGGTAATAACAATTGATGGAGACTTGGTTCGGAGATGACTTTGTGGGGTGGCTATACTACAAATGGTGGTTCATAAAACTTTGAGACTTCTTTTATAATTTCTATTAAGTATTATTAATGGCGATGTAATAAGGCCTTTTTAATTATGGATTTTATTGTGTGGATGGATTTATTTATGTTTTAGTTTATTTAAGTTGGATTGATTTTGTTTTTCGTAAATGATTTTCTATAACTCTCGTTTCAAATTTTCTTATCTAGAAACTTAGAAAATTCTTTTAAAACTTTTGATGAAATATTCGATTTAATAAATCTAAAGTTTTTATCGATTACTACTTTATATATATCAAACTACAAATTCTTGTGTTTTAAATCAAGCATTTCAAATAAACCTCGATTTTTCGATAAAGTAATGTTCTTAATTGTTTTGCAATTTGATTTTACTTCGTTAAATGTTTTGAATGTTCGTTAAAATTGTATGGCATGCTAAAATTCGGGCTTAATGCATAGGCCGGGTTTGGGGTGTTACATTTTATGGTATTAGAGCCCAGTTTCAAAACTCGGCTGTGGTTTGGGTTCAACGATGATTTTGTTTAAAAACAACTTAAATTTCTAGACTTTATGTTTTAAAGGTAGTATGGCACCACGAGCATCCGACACCAAGTCAAGTAAGTATGTTCAGTAAGTATTTTTTTATTAAATGTTTATTATTGTGATGAGACCTAAGGAACACTCTAGAACTTTTAGTTTTAGGTGTTGAAAATGATAGAGATCGAGACTATAGGATGTGATTGCGAAAACAACTCTATCTCTTATATCTCATAAAATATCGTTAATAAACACTAAAATAATATTCTGATTCATAAAACTTGTAATCAGATTAAAGCGAATTAGTCAATATGAGCTCTAGAGGACGTGGTTGTGGACGTAGTAGACGTGGCCGTGGTAAAGGTTGAGGTGTTGCGTCTGAAGCACCGGGTCATATAACGGAAATAGATGCACCTGCATCATTTGATAGCGAAACTGGATCTCATGATCATGCCAATGAGGATAATGCTTTGACTCAAGCAATGCTGCAAGTCTTAGAAAGAGTAGCTGGAGCCAGAAATGGGCCAGTAATTCGCGGATCAATATCGGAATGACTCAAGTCTAGTGGTGCAGAAGTTTTTAGAGGTGTCTCTGGTGTAGCCCTGAATGTGGCAGAATATTGGCTTGAGGCTGTAGAACGAATTATGGATGATTTGGAATGCACCGTCGGCGAATCGAGAGGAGCCATGTCTTTGTTAAGAGACAAGGCGTATCAATGGTGGCTTACTGTCGAGAAGGCACCGAGGCTGCATTGGCTAATTGGGATTTCTTTAAAGTTGCTTTCCAAGGGAAGTATGTCGGGACAAGTTATGTAGATGCCGAAGGAAAGAATTCCTGAATTTGGTTTAAGGAAGTAAGATTGTGGCAACCTACGAGGCAGAATTTCTTCGTTTGAGTCGTTATGCTCGTACTATAGTGCAGACTAGTCATGAGCACTGTGTACACTTTGAGGATGGACTGAATGATGAGTTGCGGGTGCTGATAGCTCCATAATAAGTGCGAACTTTTACCTCGCTAGTAGAGAAAGCTAAGATAGCCGAAGAGGATAAGATTTCAGAATGCCAAAATCGGGAAAAAGTAAGAGGCAAGAGGGATTTTAAGTATTCTGGCTCTTCTAAAAGGTTTCAAAAGAGGCCACGAAATGATGAGGCAGTTCAAGTTAGGGCACTTGTGACTACCAATCAGATTCGAGAATGTGCCGACTGTGGTAGACGATATCCCGGAGAATGTTAGAGGAAAACTAAAGCCTATTTTAAATGTGGATCTAAGGATCATCGGTTTAAGAATTGTCCTCGATGGATTGAAATGACTCGGGAAGCTCGTAACCCTGAGGCTCAGCCAGCTAGAGGTACTCAGCAGCCACCAAGAGGTCATGGACCGGGTCGTAGTGGTAATGGTAACGGACATGGACAAAGTGCACCGGGTCGAGGTAATGGTGTTAGAGATAACATGGAGGCAAGACAGCCAGGATTGGTCTATACTGTTAGGCATCGTGAGGACGGCGATGCACCTAATATGATAATTGGTACGTTCTTCATCTCTAATTTACCTGTTACTGCTTTGATAGACATCGGATCTACCCACTCATATGTTGCTAGTGCTATATCTGTAAACCTAAGCATTAGATCTGAGATTACCGATAGAGAAATGACGGTAATTAGTCCTTTAGGACAGTTAGTAATAGTGAATAAGTTATTCAGAGATGTGCCCTTAGAGATTCAAAGAGAGGCATTTCTAGCAGATTTGATGGAATTACCTTTCGGTAAGCATCGGGCGCAATTGGATTGTACAGAAAAGCGGATGCTAATTAGGACTATGGATGATAAAGAGATAATAATGATAGGCGAGTGAAAAAACTTTTTGAAAAATGTGGTATCTACTTTGAAGGCAGAAAAGTTGGTGCGAAAGGTAATAGAGCATTCCTAGCATTCATCAGTCCTTTGGATGCCAAGGATTCATCAGTAGAAAGTGTAAGAACGGTGAAAGAATTTCCAGATGTCTTTCCCGAAGAACTTTCGGGTCTACTTCCATATCGAAAAGTAGAATTTGGCATTGAGCTTTTACCCGGAACTGCTCCGGTGTCCATTGCTCCTTATAGAATGGCATCGAAGGAGTTAGCGGAGCTTAAAGCTCAAATTCAAGAACTGCTAGATCGAGGATTTATTCGACCAAGTGTGTCTCCGTGGGGAGCATCGGTTTTGTTTGCCAAGAAGAAGGATGGGTCGATGCGTATGTGCATTGATTATAGGCAGTTGAATAAATTGAAGATCAAGAATAGGTATCCATTGCCGAGAATCGATGACCTGTTTGATCAATTAAGAGGAGCTTCAATCTTTTCCAAGATTAATTTGAGATCGGGTTATCATCAGCTCAAGGTGAAGGAGGTAGATATTCATAAGACGGTATTTCAAACTTGCTATGGACATTATGAGTTTTTAGTAATGCCGTTTGGTTTGACTAATGCACTAGCTGCATTTATGGACATGATGAACCGAGTCTTCTAGCCCTATTTAGACTAGCTCGTAGTAGTGTTCATAGATGACATCTTGGTATATTTGAGGAATGAAGAAGAGCATGACTCTCATCTGCGTCACTGTGTTACAAATTTTGCGAGATAAGCAACTTTATTCCAAATCCAATAAGTGTGAATTTTGGTTGAAGGAAGTGACTTTCTTGGGTCATGTAGTGTCAGCTGAAGGAATAATAGTTGATCCTCGAAAGGTAGAGGCTGTGTTGGATTGGAAACCGCCAAAGTCAGTAGTTGAGATATGAAGTTTCTTGGGTTTGGCTGGTTATTATAGACGCTTTGTTGAGGGGTTTTCATTGATTGCTGCACCCCTAACTAAGTTGTTACGGAAGGAAGTACCGTATGTATGGATCGATAAACAACAAGAAAGTTTCGAGAAACTGAAGAAGATTCTAACTAAGCGCCGAGATCGATTCAACCGAGGCAAAAAGAGTTTACTGCTTATCGTGATATGTCACACACGGATTAGGATGCGTATTGATGCAAAGTGGAAAAGTGGTAGCTTATGCTTCTCGGCGATTGAGGCCGCACGAAGTCAATTATCCTACTCATGATTTGGAGTTGGTGCATGTAGTGTTTGCATTAAAGATTTAGAGGCATTATCTATACGGTAAGAAGTTAATCATTTATACGGACCATAAGAGTCTTAAGTATCTATTTACCCAAAAGGAGTTGAATTTAAGACAATGGAGATGGGTGGAGTTGTTAAAGGATTATGATTTCTCAATCGAGTATCATCCCGGAAAGGCTAACGTTGTGGCGTATGCGTTGAGTCGAAGGTTGTATCGAGTTAAGAGCAATGTTTGCTCATCTCAGTTTGTATGAGGATGGCAGTTTGTTAGCGGAACTTCAGGTGAAGCCTCTGTGGTTGGAACAAATCAAGGAAAAGCAATTATCCGATGAAAAGTTGGGTCCTTTAATACAACAATCTGAAGGTGGTGTAATAGGAGATTTTGGTTTGAACAAAGAAGGTGTACTGTGTTTTCGTGGAAGGGTTTGTATGCCCGAGGATTCGGATTTGAGGCGAATGATTCTTCTAGAGGAGCATAGTAGCCCTTATGCTATGCATCCCGGAGGAAATAAGATGTATCGGGATCTCCGTGAACAATATTGGTGGCTAAAGTTAAAACGGGAAGTTACTGATTTTGTGGGAAAGTGTTTGACTTGTCAACAAGTAAAGGCAGAACATCAATTATCGTCGGGATTGTTACAACCAATAAAGATTCCATTATGGAAATAGGAGCGGATAACAATGGATTTTGTTAGTGGGGTTACTCTTAACACCTACTAAGAAAGATTCTGTCCGGGTGGTAGTAGATCGATTAATGAAGACTGCTCATTTTCTACCAGTTCGTATGGATTACTTGTTACAAAAGTTGGCTAAACTGTATATATCTAAAATCGTGAGGTTGCATCGGGTGCCAGTGTCTATCATATCGGATAGGGATCCTCGATTTACATCACGATTTTAGAAATCTTTGCATGAGGCTCTAGGTACAAAGTTAAACTTGAAGATGACTTTTCACACTCATCGATGGTCGATCGGAAAGAGTAATCCAGATTTTGGAGGACATGTTAAGAGGTTGTGTGATTGATTTGAGAGGTAGTTGGGAGGATTTTCACCGTTGGCGAGTTTATGTATAACAATAGTTATCAATCCGAATTGAGATGGCACCCTATGAAGCGTTATATGGTCGTAGGTGTCGTACTCCTACTTGTTGGACTGAATTAGGGGAACGACAGTTGTTGGGTCCTGAACTGATAACTAAGATGGAAGAAAAGGTAAAAGTTATTCGAAGCGATTAAAGGAAGCCTCGAATAAACAAAAGTCGTATGCAGATCTGAAGCGTAAAGATATTGAGTTTGCGGTGGGAGATCAGGTCTTTTTGAAAGTTTCGCCATGGAAAAAGATTTTCAGATTCGGAAGAAAAGGCAAGTTGAGCCCTAGGTTCATTGGGCCGTACAGTGTGTTGAAGCGTGTAGGACCAGTAGCCTATCAACTTGATTTACCTCCAGAATTGAGTCAGATTTATAGTGTTTTCCATGTTTCTATGTTGAGACGCTATAGATTGGATCCATCGCACATAGTACCGGTAGAAGAAGTGGAATTAAGGCCAGATTTGTCTTTCGAGGAGGAACTAGTGGAAATTTTAGACCAAGATGTTAAAGTGCTAAGAAAGAAGACTATACCGTTGGTCAAAGTTTTATGGCGTAATCACGGAGTGGAGGAAGCTACGTGGGAGCCTGACGATGCAATTCGGCAACAATATCCTCACCTCTTTTAATCAGATAAATTTCGAGGACGAAATTTTCTTTAAGGAGGGTAGAGTTATAACACCCTAAAAATCTGAGTATCGATATATTATATGTTTTAGTGTTTAGTTTATGAATGAAAATTTTCTTTCCTGCTTTTTCGTGATTATTATAGCTTTGAAAAGGGCATAGAATTATTCGGGTATTGAATAATTTTTAGTATTGGGAATTTATTGAAGTGGATCAAGTGACCCTAATACTTAAGTTAATTTAAGTGTCTAAAATTAGCATAAGATGAGTAATTGGCAAGGTGGTGTTGGCGCATGAGTAATTGCATGAGGGAGATGTTGAATCCTTGGATAGCAATTAGATGATATTTATTTTTTGCACTTGTATGGCAAGTGTCGGTCAACAATACTTATGGTAAGGATGGACTTTTCATTTATGGAAAGTAGACTAAGGGAATAAGGTAAGTACTAACTTAAGGTATGGAATCAAGAAATTTTGGTATGATAAGGGACATAAGGCTTGGATTAAGGGAAGATGTTTTGAAACTTTTAATGGCCTATTGACCATGTATGTGGACGGAATAGGGGCTAGGGGGGATGGTCGAATTTTTGTTGTTCGCTTGGTAGGTTTGGGTGTTGGATGAGCATTTTTCTTTTTGGTCAATTAGTGTTTTCTTATAAAATTTTCTTTCAAAATTTGCTCTCTTCCTAGCCGAATATACCTTAAGCCTTGAGGAAACAATTGCATCTTTTTACCATTTCTCCCGTTTTGACCATTTTGGTCTTAGTTTGATTATTATCATCAAGTCTTTTCTCTCTTCTTTGTGTTAGAAACCATATAGCCATTTTAGACCATTTCTTTTCTTCTCTTTTCCTTCATCATTGCCGATTACACTTTTGATCTCAAAGTTCTTTTGTTTTATCTTTATTACTTTCTCTCCTTCTTATTCTCTTTTCCTTCATGGCGAATATTGGTAACCATTCACCATAGCCGAATCAATTCTTCCTCTCCTTTGTTTTTGCATAGAATCTTCTATTCTCCATAAGCATCTATTTTTTTCTTTTCTTCTACTCAAACATTAATCAATCAAAACTTAGTAGAGGGTCAAAACTCAAGTATTCGTAAAGATCGTGGATCGTTGAAATCGGATTTAAGGTATTAAGGTAAGGGATTATTAAGGATTTTCATATTGTTCGACATATGGTTATGAATGGTTTATTAATCGATTTCGTTTTAGGAGAAGTTATCACTCGATTGACATATTGTGGAACGAGGGTATTTGTGGTAAGTTAATCCCACTCTTTAAAATTTTTAGTCAAATTTCGATAGTTTATTATTAAGACTAATGATCTTTTGTCATTAGAGGCAATCAAAATAGGGACGAAAAGGGTAGTAAATAGTACTCGGAAGAGGGGTGGTTCTATTAATCCCCCTAAGTTTAAGAGAAGGACTGTTTTGGGAATCTGAGATTTTCCACCGGGTTGTGGACCTTCATCCGACGAAAATCAAATATTCAAAGTCGTACGTACTCCTGAACCGCTGTTTACTCGGGGTATAGAACCTTTGGTTGGAGAGAATCGCTAATAGTGGTTATTTGAGATTCCGAGGGTAAGATTTAGATCGTTCAATATTAGAATAGTTTAATATCAAATTTTAGTGTTCTAATCCTTCGTAATATGTGTTTAGATATCGACGGGAGAGTGTAGTTCTCATCGTAATCAGGTGTGTAATCTCACACTATATCTCATGGGTTAGATGACTATATAATGGTTAAAGTTGGATTAAAAATCGAAAAGTTGGTGAAATCAGAAAATATGACATTATTATTAAAAATCGCAAAGTTGGTGAAATCGAAAAGTATGACATTATTGACACTTAGTGTTAAAATCTCGAAATCGGTAGTAAGATCATGAAATTTTGAAAATCGCCTTAATGGTAAAACGATAAAAGTGACACGCCATATGTGATATTTGGTAAAATTAGCCATATGAGTTATTTGGGGCCATATGTGTTATTTGGCAAATTTGGGCCATATGTGTTATTTGACAAATTGGGCCATATGTGATATTTGGTAAATTTGGGCCTTATATGTGTTATTTGGCAAATTTGGGCCATATGTGTTATTTGGAAAATTGGGCCATATGTGATATTTGGAAAATTTGGGCCATATTTGTTATTTGGTAAATTTGGGCCATATTTGCTATTTGGTAAATTTGGGCCATATGTGTTATTTTGCAAATTTGGGCCTTATGTGTTATTTGACAAATTGGGCCATATGTGATAATTGAGAATTTGGGCCACATGTGATAATCAATAAATGGGCCTTAAGTGAAAATTTATAATTGGGCCATTTATGATAATTGATAAATGGGTTATATATGAAATGTGTTTTAATGGGCCGAAATCTATAAACTATAATATGATATACTCTACGAATATTTTGAAATGCATAAACATGATTGCATGGGTTGGGATCAATGATGAAGAGAAGAAAGGCTTAATGCTAGAATTCAAGATAGATGACTCTTTCACAATGGCCGTTGCCCGAAATCTAGATCGGTGGTTCTGCCACAATTATTTAAATGGCTGTTGCCACAAATATGATATTAGGCTTAAAGCCTACTTTGGTGTGATGGCGGCGTGGGTGACTAAAGCTCCCCACAGGTGTGCTGGTTGGGTACGGGGGAGTGTAAAGGATGGAAATCTAGGTTTGGTTTTGGGAATTGCATATCATTTGCATTCTTATTTCTAAATACTAAATTATTATATTTTGAAATGGGCTTAGGCCCAAATAAATGTTTAAATGGTCTTGGCCCAGTGGACTATGGTAAGTGAGTTGAACACTGAGTTCTAAGTAACTCATCCCATTTTTTTTTTACCCCTCTCAGGTAATAACAATTGATGGAGACTTGGTTCGGAGATGACTTCGTGGGGTGGCTATACTACAAATGGTGGTTCATAAAACTTTGAGAGTTCTTTTATAATTTCTATTAATTATTATTAATGGCGATGTAATAAGGCCTTTTAATTATGGATTTTATTGTGTGGATGGATTTATTTATGTTTTAGTTTATTTAAGTTGGATTGATTTTGTTTTTCAGTAAATGATTTTCTATAACTCTCGTTTCAAATAAAAGTTTTCTTATCTAGAAACTTAGAAAGTTCTTTTAAAACTTTTGATGAAATATTCGATTTAATAAATCTAAAGTTTTTATCGATTACTACTTTATATATATCAAACGACAAATTCTTGTGTTTTAAATCAAGCATTTCAAATAAACCTCAATTTTTCGATAAAGTAATGTTCTTAATCATTTTGCAATTTGATTTTTACTTCGTTAAATGTTTTGAATGTTCGTTAAAATTGTGTGGCATGCCAAAATCCGGGCTTAATTCATAGGCCGGGTTTGGGGTGTTAAAGTGTCCTAGATTATGAGGGGCAAACCTCACAAAATTTGAGTCTAGGCAAATCTCTGCCCTTTAAAACACCAGTGAATGAAGACTTTGTGGTGATCTCTATCAAAGGAATCCTTTATGGTAATATTTTTTTAAGGGCACCTTCGTGGCTATCTCTGAAAAGGAAATGCCTTTGTGGAGTATTCTATAGAAGGGCCTCTATGGCTATCATAAGAAAAGAATGCCCTTATGGTGGGTTTTGAAAGAATGGTATGTCTGGTTAACACTGAAGGAATGATTGGATAAAGACTTTGAGGTAAAGGTTCCATCTAAAATATTATGGCACATATCGTGAAGCCTGAAGAATAGATTTCGTGATGGCTATTTGAAAGGAATGCCTTGGCGGAGGACCCTGAATGGGAAAAAAAAGAAATCTTTGGCTAACTCTGAAAGAGTAGCAAGTGTGGTAATGCCTGAAAGAACGATGTATATGGTACTTTGGAAATTTAATGTATGGAAAGCCTAAATGAAAGGCTCTAATTGGAATGTTAGAGCGAACTTTGTATAGAAACATGATTTGAATAATGAAGCTAGAACACGCACAAGTACATGACAAATCTGGGATATGTACCAAAGGAATGTATAGATTAACAATATCACGTTTGTATTGTCCTCTGAAAAAGATATGGTTAAGGAGTCATGAAAGAGTAGGGCGAAGAATATGAATGAGGTTTGAAAGGCAAGTTATGATTTCAATGCAAGGTGTGACAATTAGGGTATAATGACTGAAATGTTAAAATCATATTCACAAGATCCAAGTTGAAAGATAAGAACAAGGAGATAGATGATGAGATCTCAAATAAAATTCAGGTAAAGAGGGTTTACTCACTAAGTTCCATTGAACTTACCTTTGTGTTTCTATGTCACAAGTAAGTTGATTGAGACTACGACAGAAGGCACAAAACTAAGGCAACGCCTAAAGAGGGGGCATGTTGTGCTCTGATGCATACAGAACAAGATTGGCAGTGAATTTAAGTTTTATAGGAAAATGTAAATGTACCATGAGAAATAATTCATAGGTCCTTATGACATGCACAAAATGATTTGGCAGTGTAACATAGTCAAGTACTATTATTTGTTATAATTGAGTGATTTTAATCACTTGTAAGTCCTTATAATTGTAAATTTTACCACAATGATTGTAACCATCTATAGTACATTAACTTGTAAGTTGGTTGGTATAGTATTGCTAAAAAGTCTAGATATTCTATTTAAGTTTCAGTCTGCATTAGAGTGGTAACACTCGAAATTCAGATCCGATGAATCGGGCCAGGTTGAGGGCGTTACAAAATCACCACTATCGACCACCACCTTAACACCAAACCACCACTACTACATCACCACCTCCTCCACCTCTTTCTTTCCTTGCTGTCGCCTCACCACTGCCATACCACCGACGTACTGCCACCGTCTTCTTCCATCTCTTTTTTTCCTTTGTTTCTCCTCCTCTATTCATCTCTTTGGTTGTAAATGAATTCTATCCATCTTAACATCTATATTTCTATTGAATCATAGATTTTCCTATCTCGTTAGTAAAAAGTGTCAGTGATATTAAAGTTTTAAGTTCCAATTTTAATTTGTGATTACAAATTCTTGTGGTGGCTGAATATATGTATATTCATTCTAATCATGAGTTATTTTGGATTGAAGGATCGTTATAAGAACATTTCACTTATGTGTAATTAAGGGTGTAAACTTTACCTAATCGTAAAACGTAAGTATTTTTGAAATGATCAATTTGTATGTAGATCACACATAGTTAGACTTATTACCGTGATAACTAAAAATATTAATAAAGTATTAATATTCAGATCTGGATCATTATTAGAGTTGTGTCTTTTCTTAAATATTTATTTATTAAAGAGTGAATTTTACATAAGTAATTAAACATTGGCTTAAATTTGTGATGGGTTGAATACGCCAATATAATATTCAAATAAGCTAAGGTATTTTCCATAACTTCCAACGTTTTGTTAAATTGTTCGTTGATTGATGAAATTTGTGTATGTTCTGACACTCATGCTATGTGATTTAAAAGCATGATTTGATTAAACAAAATATGATATCATGGTGAAATTATGTGGACATTGTATTCTATTTTGATAAGCATGAAAACTAAACCATGCCTACTATTTCTATTAATATCGGATTTGCAATTAAGCATGCCCATTATATTGTTTCCGTAATAAAATCTAATCCACATGTTAAACATGCCAAAGGAAAATTTCTATTTCTGTATGTCATATCACATGCATAGGGTTAGGACGATATTGAAAGGAGGAAGATTCTGACAGTTTAATGATCTGCACATTCTGATGGTTTTACCACATTTTTGGCAGTATAACTGCAGTTATGGTGGCTTGTCACAAATATTTGTATCTGGCAGCTTGTCTGCACTATCTGGTGGCTTGTCCACAACTTTGGTATGTTATTGGATCGATGAGTTCTAGGGAACTCTTTATAGTGTGTAGCGGAGTTGGGTTGGAACATTTTCTGAAAACTCTACACTAATTTTTAAAATACTCTGCATTGACATAATCATGCATATTGCTATTTGTGTAATTGAATTGTTTATATAATTTCTACTATTTTTATGAAATGCTCGACTTAATTTCTATTGCTACTTAATTTAGTACTCATACTCGGCTTAAATAGCTCACTCTATAATTTTCTGACATTTCATACAACTCCCAAGGTTAAGACATGGATGCGGCCGTTGGAAGAGTGCTCGGATTTTTTTTTAAATAATAGCTTTACACTTTATTATTTTGGTATTTTGGACAATTTTGTTATTATTTTTCAGACTATGACATGAGACATTATTCTTGGGAACTTTTGATTATTTTTGCATGATTTAAGTTTTAAACAATTTTATAAATGATTTATTAGTTTAACATGAAAACCACGATTTTTCACTAAATATATGATTTCAACATAATGACTCTTTTATAAAGTTAAGGCTATGATTTTATAAGACTTTAATCCATCTTATACAAATAATGAAATAATGAATTTTAACAAAAAATATGTTTTTATCAAATTGAACACGCAATATTTTTAAATCTCTTATTTGCTTCAAATGTTCAAAGGTAGTAATTTTCCTAAGATATTCAAATTTTGTTGTTAAAACTCCAAAAATGCTTAATGGGATTATTTTTAGTTTTCTCAAACAAATCAAAAAGACTATTCTTAAATTAAAAAGTCAACAATTTTAAAGAAATAATTAAAATGTTTTTGTTGCCAACTCAATGGCCAATATAATCTTTAAGATTCGACCATAACGTCCAGGCCGGATTTGAGAGGCTACATTTGGTGGTATCAAACCCAAGTTCAAAACTCGAACTATGGTTTTTCTTAAAAGTTTGCATGCATATTTCAATGAGGGGTATTTTGGGAAGAACATGCCATAGATAAAATCTATTTTACAAAAGTTGTATTTTTTCCCCAAAAATTTGTTAATATGAAGCCGATCCTAGATAAATAGTTTTAAAACTAAAAATATAGATTGTGAAACTGTAGTAAAACTATTAAATTGAAAACATTTAGTGTTAATAACAAGAACTCATTTTTAAATTGTCAGATAACCAGATAAAACTTAGAACTATGATAACAAAATGAATACTCAAGGATTACGAACCTGGGGTATGAGAGATCGTGGAGAGCAAGATCATGGGACCAATTCGATTTGCTCGCGTCTCTAGTACGCACTCTTAAGCCTGTGGCTAAGCATGTTGAGAATGCACCTACGTCTAATGATAGCCATCAGAAGCCTAATGATGATTTTGTATCATAGCCATGCTTAGGGTGCTACAGCAAGTGGCTGGACCCTAATTTGGATATAGTAGTCGTGTGACTATTGCTGAGAGACTTTGATCTAATGGAGTTGAGTTGTTTAGGGGATTTGCTGGGACGACCCCTATTGTAGTTGAATATTGGTTGGAAGCTACGAAAAGAATTCTAGATGATATGGAGTGTACCCCTTAGCAAAAATTAAAAGGTACAATATTGCTGCTGAGGAGCGAGGCTTAGCATTGGTGCCAGGCCATTATGAGAGGTACTCAGGTGGAAAGACTGACATAGGATTACATTCTGGAAGCTTTCTAGAAGAAATACATGGGCACCAGATATGTTAAGGCTCGAATATTGGAATTTATTGAGCTAAAAAAAAGGAGACATGTTAGCGGCCAAGTATGAGGCCGAGTTCTTAAGGCCTAGTTAGTATGCTTAGGGGATGGTAGCGACTGAGCAGGATGAATGTGCCAAGTTTGAGAATGGGTTGATGTATGATTTGATTGTGCAGGTAGCCCCACACTAAGAGATGGTTTTTGAAACTTTGGTGGAAAAAACTAAGATCGTTGAGGAAGTTAAGCGTGTGGAATACGATAGGAGGGATAAAGCTAGGGCACCTACTAAGAGATATGTTAGTCCTATAGTTCAGGCTCCGCATCCCATTAAGCGGGCCAAATATGATAGACATCGACAGAATATTATGGGATTATGTGATAGGGGTAGGATCAAGAATTTTGCTACTTGTGGCAAGAGTCATCCAAGTGAATTTTTGACCGCCATAGGATATACTAAAGTCCAAAGTGTGAATACTAGAACTAAATGTATGGAACTAAGGTTATGTCTGCAAGTATACGGGTCAAGTTGTAATATAGTTTTTACAAAGAAGTAGATGAGTACATCGAGGATCGTACCCAAGGGAGGCATGTACCAAGTTAAAGTTATCGTGTCAAACAATTGAGTTTTAATATTTATAAAGAATGATCGAACCTATAGACTAACTATGACAACGATTGAGGCAAGTGCACCTATCGAACAATAGTATAGTTAGGCAAGATTGTTTTATCGAACCCAAAGGAACCTAAAAGTACTACTACTCACTTTCTTTCTATTATTTAGCCTAAAATATAGAGTGATTGGTTTATTAATCTAAGAATAATGAAAAAAAACTAAACTAGATGCAAAGACAAAAGAATGAAACTTTGGGAAAAGACTGTGGAAAAACTCAGTTGATTACGACGATACCCTCAAGAAGAATCCACCTATGACTTCTCTTGTTATCTAACTTTTAATTCATATGACTTCTTTTCTTAGCTTGATTCGTGAGACTCCCTAACCTATATTAAACCCTCTCTCGAGGCGAATAACGTCTAACCTTAGGTTAATTAGTGGAACTCTCGTTCTCTTATAATAACCCCCTAAGGAAGCAGTAAATCGATCAATGGACTCCCATATTAGTTTTCACCCTAATCTGGCAAATCTTGTCACCCTATCTCTAGGCGTGCGATCAACTCCGCTTAATTATGCTAGATCTACTCTTAGGCAGGGTCTATTCCTCCTCCACATAAGCACATCAGATTAATTAAGCAACATAATTAAGAACAAACTAAGTACTTATCATATAATTTAGAAATCAAATAACAAAATCCATCATAGGTTTCATCCCCTTCAGGTATCTGAAGGGTTTAGTTCATAACAAAATAAGGAAACATCTCAAGAGAAAAGATAAAACAAAACATAAGAAATCCCTAAAACCCCCTAAAGGAATTGAAGAGGAGATCATATGTCTTGAGTAGAACTCCGGCTTCTTGGATGGATCAACTGGCTATCTTCGAGTAATTCCCTGAATAAAAGCTCTGGCAGAAAACTCTGCCCAAAACTTTCCCTTTAGAACGGCTGCCTTGGGTTGTTTATATAGGCTCCTTAGATGCTTTACTTGGCTCCTAAGTACCTCTTTCAAGTAGAATTACTATTAAGGTGTTTAAGTAGACTTAGGAGTATTTTTCTTTGGCTTCAAGCATCTAAATCAGAGTGAAATTGCTCATTCCCATGGCAGGGGCACTGCCATGGTATACGCCCGTGCAAATCATCTTCAAGACGTGTCTCGATTCTATCGATTGGGGCACGATCGTTTAAATCGTGGCATGGCCGTGTGAAGTAGGTGGCAAGGCACGGCCGTGTGGCTTGAAGTCTAGGCCGTGCCAAATTCTTGGGTTGGCCCAATTTGGTCCATTTTAAGCCCGTTTATGTTCTTTTCGTCCTCGGGTGCTTTTCTGAGTATAAACATGAAAAGAAAGGATTAAAAGCACCTTTTTACATAAATCAAGGGCTAAATCATCCAAAAGCATGCTAAATATGGGGTTAAAATATGTTACTTTTACGATTTATCAACAGGATGAATGTGCCAAGTTTGAGAATGGGTTGATGTATGATTTGATTGTGCAGGTAGCCCCACACTAAAAGACGATTTTTGAAACTTTGGTGGAAAATACCAAGATCGTTGAGGAAGTTAAGTGTGTAGAATGCGATAGGAGGGCTAAAGCTAGGGCACCTACTAAGAGATATGTTAGTCCTATAGCTCAAGCTCCGCGTCCTATTAAGCGGGCCAAAGATGATAGACATCGACAGAATATTATGGAATTATATGATAGGGGTAGGATCAAGAATTTTGCTACCTGTGGCAAGAGTCATCCAAGTGAATGTTTGACTGCCTTAGGATATACTAAAGTCCAAAGTGTGAATACTGGAACTAAATGTATGGAACTAAGGTGATGTCTGCAAGTATACGGGTCAAGTTTTAATATAGTTTTACAAAGAAGTAGATGAGTACACCGAGGATTATACCCAAGGGAGGCATGTACTATGTTAAAGTTAACCTAAATGTAAATAGAAGTAATTAGTAATTTAAATAAATTTTATTATGATAAAACGTAAAGGAAATATTTTTAGGTTTTTATAAGAACATAAAAAAAGAAACTTGGAAAAAACTAACTTATAAACTTAATTAGATCTAGACATGGGTGATTAGCTCATTTCGGTGGTCATAACTAATTCCTATTTTGGGTTTCTATTCAATCAACTAGTCGTTACCCTAGCAGGATCTCTCGATCTTCCTCTAAACTAACGAGTCAACAAGAACTACTTATCTTTTGACTTCATAGTCCAAACTGGTTTGGGGCTAAGGTGTTCACGGATAAGTAGGGTCTTCAAGCCTAGAGTTTAAGTTCTTCCTATTCCAAATAGCTAATCCATTAAGAAAACCTCACATAGCAATTAGTTAATCACACCTCCACTCACTAATCCCCAATAAGAGGATTAGTTCCTCATGTAATCAGTAAACATCACAAACTTGACAATAAAAATATGCATAAAAAGTAAATCAAGAAGAAAGTTTAGAGAATCATGTTTTGTATTTTATAGATGAAGTGTAAAAATCCACTAGCATTTGATCATGTTTACAAATCACGTTCTCTGAAGAACATAAAATATAAAAACTATAAATAAAATTAAAGCCTAAAAGAGAGAAAATCTGAAATTAAAATTACAGTGAAAAACTTAGAAAAAGGATATCCTTAAACAAGTGCTAAATGATCCTATGTATTAAACTAGGGTAGTCGTCATCCTCAACCCTAGATCAGGTGACGTTCTTGTATTTCATTTCCATTGTACAAACCAAAACACCCCTGGCTCATAATTAATCTTGTATAGGGCTAGTGTCCCGACACCTTAGTGCCTATGTCGTGACACTAAAGGTAGTATGCATGGTTCAGGGGTGTGTCGTGACATCCTATGGTTGTGTCATGACACTAAAGGAAGTATGACAATTATTTCATTCTACTCCCTATGTTGCGACATTGAGCTCATTGTACTGGTCTCCTACACACTAATTAAGTATGTTAGCTTGCCTTTAGGCCTCATTCGACCTTGAAGGTCAATAAAAGACTCAAAATACACTTTTTATTGGAATTAAACTAAACTAAAAAAAAAAACATAAATAAAACATACTAAAATCGCTTGTATTCTAGCTCCTTAAGTATGAAAACTAGTTTAATCTGCTATATCAAATTACGACCAATCAAACTCCCCCACACTTAAGTCATTGCTTGTCCTCAAACAAGGAAACATAGAAACAAAAATAAAAGATGACCCTTGAGCAAATATAATACAAAGATTGGTTTCAGAATACATAACTAGGTATTTTCATTTTTACACATAATCCTGTCATGATATATAAATGACTTACCACTTTCAACATCAAACACCTAAGTTCTGTATATTACAAAGTATACAGACGTTAAGGTTTTGAAATATATGAATCCATCCATAAATCATATAGGTAATTTGATTATCCTAGTAGAATACAAATAGTCATTAATATAATTGCTCAAAATAATGTTAATTCATGAATAAGTTTACCTAGGTCACATAGGGCTTTTCGTCTTGTAATGCTCCGAAGCTTAGGGCAAGTATGGGACTCAAGAACAAGAAGGATCAAAATGGTTTCAATCACGAAAATATTTTGGCACATCATATTGTTCCATATTCTCCCTTTAATAACCTTAAATCCTTCATCACCTTATTTTTCATTCTCTCACATTCCTTATTTCTCAACATAGGAAGTCACATCACAATACATAACCTACGGCTAGCTCACGAGTTTTTGTGCATCAATGATTGAGTTTTTCTACTTTTGTTACACCCCAAAAAAGGGCCTAAGAGTTTTAAAGGTATTTTAGCCTTAGAGTGCTCAGAATTCTATGACATGGTACACTATAGACGTTTTTTACTAAGGTTTTAAAAAAAAAGTCAATTTTTGAAAAAGTGTTTTGGAAACCTTTAATTTAAAAAAGGACTGAACTGTAATAAAGTCAAAATTGTGAGCAATTATGCTACAATTTTACCAAAATTTAAAACTTAACCTAAATATCCCTTCTACAGCTTATTTTCACGATAGTTTTCTCCTTTATTCCTAGTGTTGTCGTCCATTTCTTTCACAAACTCAAAGAACTCAATTTTGATTTCCAAACATAATCCTCTTGATTTCTATCATTCCCCAAGTATTAAATCTCCATAGATCTTCAAGAAGATATCTTAAAATACCATTAATTTCTTCATCTTCTTCTTCAATTGTGAGTTTCTCAGATTTACACCAAAAATTGGTTTATTCTTCCATCAAAGGTAACCATTCACTTTCTTATTAGCTTTTAATGTCATTTGGCCTTCAAACTAAATTTTGAGTTATCAAATTGCATGTTTTAAATAAAAGTCGAAGATAAAGTCGTTAATGGTGAATTTTAGATTTTTGAGTAAAAATGTGATTTCAAAGTGTTAATTAGTAGGCTTTGACATAATTAAGAGGTTTCTAAATTTTTTTTAATTTTGTTAAATATTTCTTAAGTTTTAATGAATTTTCGTAAAAATAGTCATAAACAGGTCAAAAAGGTTGATACCATGAATTGCGTAATTTCGTGTAGTTTAAAGGTTTGTAATTAGTAGTAGATGAATTATAAGATTAACAAAATTGATTTTAGGCAAAAAGACTAAATATAGACCGAGATATTCGAATGTAAAGATTGCCATGTGAAAGGTTTTGGTTCTATGAGAACATAGCATTATGCTTATGTTTTTTATTACTTGCTGTAACATCCTTAGTTAAGGGCTATTATGTTTGCAATAATTGCATGTGAATGGCTTGACTTTGTTGCTAATCAAGGTGTCTTGGGGTCTGGATATGAGACAAGGGTAGGCTCGAACTATAGGAAAAATTTATATTTTCAGGCATTGGTTCAGAGGAGCTGAAGGAGATAGGGGTTAAGAATATTTTGTTGTAAATTGTAGCATAAGAAGTGCCTTGGAAAAGTGGCAAGGAGGCGCCACTTAGGGCTTGGAGAAGTGATGCCTCAAGGGGGAGCAAGGGAGCTTGGGTTCGAGCTGCAGAAATCCCTTGCTGCTAACTCTTTTTAACGCCAGAGAGGGGAGGAGTTGTGCTCAGCTCAAACTCTGATGGATAACTGTTGAACAAGTCAACAGATTCAAATGAGTGGAAAAGAGAGAATTTAGGAGTTTGATCAATACAAACTCATTTGAATGGTTGGCCAGGAGAGTTTTGGGGAAGTTGCCAAAATTTGAACTCTAGTGTGAGGAAGAGTAATCGATTGGAAGACTAGGGGGAGTGCCGAAATTCCTAATGACATTTTCGGCTAGTTAATGCCTTGGTGCATTCAGTTGTGAGCTAAGCCGAAACCTCCTTAGCCTTGTCGATTTCTTCCCTTAATGCACCATTTGAATAAAAAAGTCGAAGGTTTGTAGGCTATTGTTGATTTCCCTCTAAAGCATCTAGCCGAATCTCCTCCTCCACCATTCCTTTCTTTTCTACCCATCAACATCTCTACTTCTCAAATCGACAACTTCCTTTTTCTCCTCATCTTCTGCTCTTGTCAAAAGCCATTGCCAAAGTTCATCAACCTTTTCTTGACTTCTTGCAAATAGAATCTCTTTTGCTCTTCTTTCAAAAGCCATTGCCAAAATCTCCATTTACTCTCCTCTTCTTATTTCTACACTTTGGTTTATTAATATCAATCATGGGTGGATCTCTTTGAGTCTTCTTCTCTAATCGATTAGAGTGTAAAGTGCCTATTTGAGGAATGTTCATCTTTATTTTTCATTGTAATTGCCGAAACAAAAGAAAGGAAGAGAGAAACCAAAGCTCTCAAATATTCGGTCTTTGCAAGCTTGATTAGGTATGTAATTGAGTTCGGTTTTGATTATTTTTACGTTTTTGAGATCGTTGCTTCAAACGTGCCACCCATGCTAGAATTTCTAAGATTATTGTGTATGTATGAATCGGCCATTGATGAATTCTTGAGGTTTATGATGCTTGATGATGTTAGATGATAGATAGGTTAAAATTAGTATATTATGTGTTGGAAGTTTTGGTGAATTTGTGTTTTAGGGCCAAATTGTAAAAATAAAAATTTAGAGGGCTTAATTGCAAAATAAATGAAAGATATGGACTTTTATAGTCCTCATATATATTCGCCCTTAAGGAGTATGGGGAAATTTGATGTATTTTGAGTTTTATGCAAATAGGACTAAATTACAAAGTTGTGAAATACTAGGGTAAAATAGTAATTTGCCCATTTATGTGCTTAGGGACTAAATTGAGATGAATTGTGCTTGAATAAGCTAAATTTAATGTGTTTTAGATCAAGAGCAAAGAAAAGCGGAGTTAGATCGGGAAAGACGAAGGTTCTCGAATAGCCAGATTCATGCGACCTATCGACAACCGAGGTAAGTCCTCAAGTGAAATTTGTTAAAGAATTATTCATGAACTTATTAAATGATAATGTTGGATAAATTTTAGTATATAATCATGTTATAGCCGAATGTATATATGTGTATTGGATTGATTTCATAAATTGATAATGTGATATGAATAGGTGTATCAATGCGAATTATGGGATTGTACGATGAAGTAATGATTTATTTGTTTAAGGTGAATAAGTTTAGTTGAAATGGATATGTAATATAGATATGAAATGTGTGTGGAATGATTGATCACATTGATATATTCGGCTTAGTGCTAGCGAGGGCTTCGTCTTAGTGATATATTAGGCTTAGTGCCTAGCAGTGCTTAGTGCCGATGATTTATTTGAACTTTAAATGCCTAGCAGGGCTTTATCTGGTGATATGCTATAAGTGGAGGTTCGAACATCAAACAAGGTGAGATGTTTATATAGTGTTATGTGGTAAAAGTTCGGGTAAAACTAACCTACCATTTTAGTAAGGAATGAAGTGAACAAAAATTCTTAATGTATAGTTAAAGATCAGTGATGAGTATGACAAAATCGCTTGTTCTCGTGAATAAGTAGAAATAGAAGATCGATGCCTAGATTGGTTTTCAATGTTATAGCAATGATATTTAAGTAAAGAGTATTACTATTGTTAAATAATTATGTTTTATGCTATATGCTCATTATATCTATATTTGCTTTAGACTTACTAAGCTAGTAAGCTTACTGTGTGTGTGTCTTTGTTAACCTCTGTTTTATAGATTTTGATTCGAACTACGGGCTCGAAGGATCATCCGTGAAGTCAACCACACTATCGACTTTCTTTTGGTATTGAAAACTTAGTTTGTTATTTAAAAGGGCATGTATAGGCTAGATTGAACCATATAACTAATGTTTTGTAATAGTGTAAATATGCTAGCCATGCGAAAATGGCTATCTATTTTGGAATAACTTGTTTCGTGTTTTGATGATATTGTTTGCTCATGCCATGAACTATTATTTATGCTTGATTATGGTTTAATCATGTGTGAGAGTGGTATTATTATTTGTGCATGTTAGATTATGATAAGAAAGACTTATTAATTGGTTCATGTTGATGAGCTTAATATATGGTATATACATTGATAATGTTTGGATTTATGATTCGGCAAAGTATTAGACTCTTATTATTGAGTATGTGGTATAGTTTATGTTATGTATTGAAGTTATCTTGGATGACCGAATATGTAGTTAAGTGATTGATTATGTGTATGTATTTAAAAAAAAATGCGAATTGGGGGTACTTTTAATGTTATTTGTGCACGAAATGGTTAAAATCAATATGGTCATATGCGCATGAACTTTTGTCAAGAGAAGAAGTATATTTGGTCTTGAAATGATAATTATTTAAATGAGTATATGTGTATGTATGGCTAGTATCTTTGTGTGGTTATTTTAACTTAGATTAATGTGCATAACATGTGAATTGGTATAGTCATGAATTAATTAATCGCATAAGTTAATATTGATTCAGAAATTTTGCTTAGATATGCCTTTGACATTAGTGAATATGCGCATGGAATAATAGTAACTAAAGTATGATTGGTTATGTTTTATATCACCATTGCCGTATAAATGAAAAAAAATAGTAGTAAAGTATGGTTCGGTTGATGTTTAAATTTTATATGTACAAAAGATATAAATAATAATAGGTTTGATATTCGACTAATAGAATAGTTGTTTTGTTATACATTCTGTATATGATATGTTTTAATAGATGCTGGATTATGTTTTAATTATGAAGTGTTAAGAATGCTATGGTTTTAAGACTCGATATTTGATTGAGGTACGAGCATTGATGTGATTAAATTTTGAGTTGTGAAATGTAATGAATATCTATATGAACTATTATATGACTGGTAATACCTCGTAACCCTAATTCAGTGATGGATATGGGTTAGGGGTGTTACATTTTATATATAAATAATAATAGGTTTGATATTCGACTAATGGAATAGTTGTTTTGTTATACATTCTGTATATGATATGTTTTAATAGATGCTGGATTATGTTTTAATTATGAAATGTTAAGAATGCTATGGTTTTAAGACTCGATATTTGATTAAGGTACGAGCATTGATGTGATTAAATTTTGAGTTGTGAAATGTAATGAATATCTATATGAACTATTATATATTTGGTAATACCTCGTAACCCTAATTCGATGATGGATATGGGTTAGGGTGTTACATTTATTAATATCGAGCTACGGTTTAGTCGATTCTAGGACTACCGTAGTATGAAAGAGTCTAGCTATACATGCCTTTAAATTGTATATATGATAGTGTGGTGACTTCGACAATTTCGATTGTATTTTATATAGTAAATGGATTACGATCTGATAGAGCCTTAGCCGATAATGTGGAGAGTGTCGCGCTGGTCTCGCACATGGATCGTGCCACTAGACTCTCAACCGATTCACGGGTAACCACGAGGAGAGGCTAAACAAGCCTTCTACCAAATGATGAATGAATGGTTTACCCGTTTATTCGAATAATCCAACGGTACAACAACCTCCACCCCGAATAATCCAACGGTACCTTGACACTCTAATGATAGATCCAATGAGATCTAGTAGGCCTCATGTTGATAAAATTAGAAAATTTAAAGAAGAATTCAAGGCTAATGATGATGATATGCAGAGCGGTGAAATGTGGCTTGATAACACTATTCGGTACTTGATGAGCTATCTTGCACTCAGACGAATGTTTAAAATGTGCTATATCTTTGCTTGGGACACCTTTATCACGGTGGAATACACTAGTATCGGTGGTTCCAAAAGAAAAAGTGACGTGGGATTTCTTTCGAATGAATTAGTAAGAAATATATCGACCAAGTTCATCGACCGAAACGTAAAGAATTTCTTGAACTAAAACAGGGCAAATGACCGTGGTGAATATGAGCGAAAATTTGTCGATTGAGCCGATATGCTCGGAGTGTGTATCTCTGAAGCCATTATGTGCAAAAGGTTTGAAGACGGTTTGAATGAAGATTTGAAGTTACTAGTTGGCATTCTTGAGATCAAAGAATTTGTGACACTAGTTGAGCGAGCTTGCAAAGCTGAAGAGCTTGGGAAAGAGAAAAGAAAGGCTGAGACTGAAGCTAGAGACACCCGTAAAAGATCGTCGGGTAAGAATTTTCATTCCACATCTAAAAGTTTAGAGATGACTTGATCGACACAAAGCTACTTGATTCATTTAGGCGTGATCGACCTCCAGTGGGCTCCCGAGCTACCTCGATGGCCAATGTTGGTAACATCCCACAGAATCGAGTTGAATGCAAACATTGTGGAAAATGGCATCCTAGGAGTTGTAGAGTTCGTGATCGGTCTTGCTTTAAATGTGGATCCTCAGACCATTTTATTCGAGAGTGCCCGATGTTAGGTGAGCGAATCTGACAGTAACTCTAGACCGAGTAGTGCATCAGTACGAGGCAGACCACCCAGGCATTCTGGCAATGTAGGTGGTAGTCAGAGAGGGACAAAGAACACAACAGATCGATCTGAGGCTAGAGCTCCAGCTAGAGCTTATGTTACTCGAGCTAGAGAGGATGCTGCTTCTCCGGATGTCATTCCGATACTTTCACCCTTTATGATACTCTTGTGATTGCATTGATTGATCCTGGTTCGACCCATTTATATGTATGTGAAACTCGGTATTGATAATACCGCCGGTTGAGTCTCTTGAGTTTGTGATTAGCGTATCCAACCCTTTGGGTAGATGTGTGTTTGTTAATAAAGTGTGTAAAAGTTGCCCATTGATGATTCGGGATTTTTGCTTCCCGATTGATTTAATCTTTGTTGCCTTTTCGATGAGTTTGATATAATTTTGGGAATGGATGGTTAACTTCGATGATGCGGTGGTGAATTGCAAAAGAAAGCTTATTGATTTGAGACGCCGAGCGGTGAGATCATTAGAATTGAATCCGATGATCAAGGTGGGTTTCTCTGATTATATCATCGATGTTAGCCCAAAAGTATGTGAGAAAAGGGTATGAAGCTTATTTGGCTTATGTCTTTGGATAATAAATTATCCGAGAAGCAGATTGAATCTGCATGATTGTATGTGAATACTCGGATGTGTTTCTGAAGAACTACCGAGTTTACCCCTATCACGAGAGATTGAGTTTGGCATTGAATTAGCTCAGGAATGACTCGATCTCAATAGCTCCATATCGGATGGCACCTCTTGAGCTAAAAAAGTGAAAGCACGATTGCAAGAGTTAACGAGATAGGGGCTTTGCACGACCAAGTTTCTCTCCTTGGGTGCACCAGTTCTTTTGTGAGAAAGAAAGATGGAGCGATGCGAATGTGTATTGATTATCGGCAAGCTGAATAAGGTAACTATAAAGAATAAGTACCGTTACCTCAGATTGATGATTTGTTTGATCGATTGAAAGGGCTTGAGATTTTCAAGATAGACTTGAGATCGGGTTATTATCGATTCTTGAGTCGAGATACAGATGTGCCAAAGAGCGCATTTGGACGAGGTACGGACATTTTGAGTTTTGGTAATGCCTTTTGGGCTTACTAATGCACTTCTTTTTTTATGGATTTGATGAATCGAGTTTTTAGGCAGTTTTGGATCGATTTGTGGTGGTGTTTATTGATGACATATTGATCTACTCCAAAGATGAAATTGAACATGAACATTTGAGGTTAGTGCTACAAACTTTGCGAGATCATCATTTGTATCTGAAGTTTAGTAAGTGTGAGTTACGGATGAAAGAGGTCACTTTTTGGGACATGTGGTTTCAACATCGGTATTCGAGTTGATCCGAACAAAATCTCGGCTATACTTGATTGGAAGCCATAGAAAAATGTTTTCGAGATTTGAAGTTTTACGGGACTTGCGGGTTACTATCGATGATTTGTGAAAGATTTTCTATGATAGCTACCCCGATTGACAAGGTTATCGCAGAAAGATGTCCGATTCGAGCGATCGGAAAAATGTCGAAAAGTTTTGATCGGTTGAAAGCCCTTTGACGGAAGCTCCGGTGTTAGTTCGGCTGAATCGGGTAAAGAATTTGTTGTTTATTCGATGCTTCTTTGAATGGTTTGGCTGCGTTTTGATGCGGGAAGGCAAAGTCATAGCCTATGCTTCAAGACAATGAAGCATACGAAGAAATTACCCGACGCATGACTTAGAGCTTGCGACCATTGTTTTCGCATTGAAAATTTGGCGTCACTATTTGTTTGGCGAGAAATATCACATTTATTCAGATCATAAAAGTTTAAAGTATCTAATGACTCAGAAAGACCTAAATTTGAGACAACGCAGGTGGCTAGAACTATTGAAAGACTATGAATTGGTGATTGACTATCACCGAGAGAAGCTAATGTTGTTGCGGATGTTAAGTCGAAATTATTATTTGCTCTTCGTGCATTGAATGCACGAGATGGCTATGTCTAGTGATGGTTCGATCATAGCAGAAGTTACGAGTAAGATCGATGTTTATTCAACAAATTTGTGATGCATGAAAGTTGATGAAGATTTGATTGCTAGTCGAATTCGAAGGTGAAAAGTGCGAATCGATTTTCAGATTGATGCAAATGACTGTTTGAATTTTAAAAGCAGGATGTGTGTTCAAAAACTCGATTTGATCTGAGATGATTCGAGTGAGGCCCATAGTGGTCGATTATCATTACATCCGGGTAGCACAAAGATGTATAATGATTTAAAAGCAGTTCTATTGGTGGTCGGGCATGAAGCGGGATATATCTCGAATTTGTCTCTAAATGTTTAATTTGTCGACAAGTAAAAGTGAACATCAAGTGCCATCCGGACTACTTGACCAATCATGATACACGAATGGAAATGGGATAGAATCATAATGGATTTTGTATCCGGTCTCCTATGACACCGAGTAGGAAAGATGCCGTCGGGTTATAGTTGATAGGTGACTAAATCAGCTCATTTTGTGCCGATCGTCATGACTATTCACTTGATAAACTTGTTGAATTGTATGTATCACAGTTGTGAGACCGCATGGTGTCCGAAGTTCCATTGTTTGCATGAGACTCGAGATTCACATCGCGGTTTTGGAAGAAGTTACAAGAAGCTTTAGGTACTAAACTTCATTTTAGTCTGACCTTCCATCTGCAAATGGCCGGTCGGTCGAGCGAACTATTCAAATACTTGAGGACATGTTGAGATGTTGCGTTCTTGAGTTTGAAGGTACGTGGGAACGATACCTACCTTTGATTGAATTTTCTTATAATAATAGCTTTCAATCAAGTATCAAAATGGCATCTTATGAAGCCTTATACGGGCAAAAATGTCGACCACCATTATACTGGACTGAGCTCAGTGAAAATAAGATACACGGGGTTGATTTGATTAAAGAGACTGAATAGAAAGTGGCCATAATCAAAGATAATTTGAAAGCTGCATCAGATCGACAAAAGTCCTATGCTGATTTGAAACGTAAAGACATTGAATTTCAGGTAGGAGATCGTGTAATCTTAAAAGTTTCCCCGTGGAAGAAAGTACTCCGATTTGGTCGAAAAGGCAAGTTGAATCCGAGGTTCATTGGACCGTATGAAATCGTTGAACGTATTGGGCCTGTTGCTTATAGATTGAAGCTACCCTCTGAATTAGAAAAGATACACGATGTATTTCATGTTTCTATGCTCGAGATACTGAGAATAGATCCGTCACATGTGATTGTCAAAATCGAGATTGAGATACAATCGATATGACGATGAGGAAAAGCAGACCCGTATTCTAGCTCGGAAATGAAAGAGTTAAGAAACAAAAGATTTCCTTAGTGAAAGTGTTATGGAATCGACACAGAATTGAAGAGGCAACGTGGGAGCCTGAAGATTCAATGAGACAATAATATCCGACGTTGTTTAACGATAAGATTTTCGGGGACGAAAATCCTTAAGGGAGAGTTATAATGAATCGAATCGACCCTAATCGGAAAGGTGGTTTCGGGACCACGAATCTGAGTCAGATAAATATTTAATATTTATATTTTGAGTTTATTATATATGAATTTATAATGCGTGAAAGTTTCAGAGAAAAATTTTATCGTTTGAGCATCGAATTTGACAAAAAGGACTTAATCGCGTAAAAGGTAAAAGTGGCATACTAGAGTGTAAAGTGCCTACTTGAGCATGGCTTTAATATGAAGCATTAAAAGGGTAAATAACCCTTTTTTTAGAGATAGTGAACGACAACATACAAATTTTATAAAGTAAATATATGTTTATATTATATGTTATATTATAATATATTATTATATTATAAACATATTATAAAGGAAACATAAAAGAAAAGAAAGTGGAATGTTCATCTTTATTTTTCATTGTAATTGCCGAAAAAAAAGAAAGGAAGAGAGAAACCAAAGCTCTCAAATATTCGGTCTTTGGAAGCTTGATTAGGTATGTAATTGAGTTCGGTTTTTGATTATTTTTACGTTTTTGAGATCGTTGCTTCAAAACGTACTCGACCCATGCTAGAATTTCTAAGATTATTGTGTATGTATGAATTGGCCATTGATGAATTCTTGAGGTTTATGATGCTTGATGATGTTAGATGATAGATAGGTTAAAAATTAGTATATTATGTGTTGGAAGTTTTGGTGAATTTGTGTTTTTAGGGCCAAATTGTAAAAATAAAAATTTAGAGGGGCTTAATTGTAAAATAAATGAAAGATATGGACTTGTATAGTCCTCATATATATTTGGCCCTTAAGGAGTATGGGGAAATTTGATGTATTTTGAGTTTTATGCAAATAGGACTAAATTACAAAGTTGTGAAATACTAGGGGTAAAATAGTAATTTGCCCATTTATGTGCTTAGGGACTAAATTGAGATGAATTGTGCTTGAATAAGCTAAATTTAATGTGTTTTAGATCAAGAGCAAAGAAAAGCGGAGTTAGATTGGGGAAAGAGCGAAGGTTCTCGAATAAGCCGATTCAAGACTACTTATCGACAACCGAGGTAAGTCCTCGTTGAAATTTGTTAAAGAATTATTCATGAACTTATTAAATGATAATGTTGGATAAATTTTAGTATATAATCATGTTATAGCCGAATGTATATATGTGTATTGGATTGATTTCATAAATTGATAATGTGATATGAATATGTGTATCAATGCGAATTGTGGGATTGTACGATGAAGTAATGATTTATTTGTTTAAGGTGAATAAGTTTAGTTGAAATGGATATGTAATATAGATATGAAATGTGTGTGGAATGATTGATCACATTGATATATTAGGGCTTAGTGCCTACTTGTGCTTCGTCGAGGTGATATATTAAGGCTTAGTGCCTAGCAGGCTTCGTCTTAGGTGATATATTCGGCTTAGTGCCTGCTTGAGCTTCACTGTGATATATTGGGCTTAGTGCCTAGCGTGCTTCGTCTTGGTGATATATTCGGCTTAGTGCCTAGCGTGCTTAGTGCCGTGATTTATTTCAGCTTTAAATGCCTAGCGTGCTTTATGCCTATGATATGCTATAAGTGGAGGTTCGAACATCAAACAAGGTGAGATGTTTATATAGTGTTATGTGGTAAAAGTTCGGTAAAAACTAACCTACCATTTTAGTAAGGAATGAAGTGAACAAAATTCTTAATGTATAGTTAAAGATCGGTGATGAGTATGACAAAAGCGCTTGTTCTCGTTAATAAGTAGAAATAGAAGATCGATGCCTAGATTGGTTTTCAATGTTATAGCAATGATATTTAAGTAAAGAGTATTACTATTGTTCAACGATCTATATTTTACATAATGAAATAATTATGTTTTATGCTATATGCTCATTATATCTATATTTGCTTGAGACTTACTAAGCTAGTAAGCTTCTTGTGTGTGTGTCTTTGTTAACCTCATTTTATAGATTTTGATTCGAACTACTTGCTCGAACGATCATCCGTGAAGTCAACCACACTATCGACTTTCTTTTGGTATTGAAAACTTAGTTTGTTATTTAAAAGGGCATGTATAGGCTAGATTGAACCATATAACTAATGTTTTGTAATAGTGTAAATATGCTAGCCATGCGAAAATGGCTATCTATTTTGGAATAACTTGTTTAGTGTTTTGATGATATTGTTTGCTCATGCCATGAACTATTATTTATGCTTGATTATGGTTTAATCATGTGTGAGAGTGGTATTATTATTTGTGCATGTTAGATTATGATAAGAAAGACTTATTAATTGGTTCATGTTGATGAGCTTAATATATGGTATATACATTGATAATGTTTGGATTTATGATTCGCAAAGTATTAGACTCTTATTATTGAGTATGTGGTATAGTTTATGTTATGTATTGAAGTTATCTTGGATGAGTGTAGTTAAGTGATTGATTATGTGTATGTATTTCGGTTGATGTTTAAATTTTATATGTACAAAAGTAAAGGTTTGTTCTTGGCATTAGATATGATATGTTTTAAAACTCTATTATCGATATTTGATTAAGGTACGATCATTTTCTGAGTTGTTGTCTCTATGATTGGTAATACCTCGTAACCCGATGATATATAGAGTGTTCTTGGTCAAAAATCTGTTTCTTTTCTCTTGTGAATTTAGAACAAAACCAAATTTCGCATTTGCCTTGGTTCTCGTTCATCTGTGAAATCGATTTCTTCTAGGGTCTCCAGGATTTTGAAGCATTGGAGTGTGATCATCTGTTCTCTTTCAATCGGTTTCGTTAAAGACTATGGTAAGGTTACATATCGACTTAATCTTTCTCTTATTCTTTTGAAAAGTCGAAGGCTATTAGTATTGTGGTTTAAAATCTTGGCCGATTGTAGGGAAGGCTCTATCTCGTATATCTCGGGTTGTGACTGGTGATCAAAAAGCGTTAAGGTAAGGATGGCTATTAGATGCGTTAACTTTTGGGGATTTACAAGTGTAGCCGAATGGCTTTTTGCTAATAGTTGTCATGGGCCGAATGTAGGAAATGGGGATCTAGTGCTTTAGATCTTGATCTTCGGGATTCAGTAATCGCGTTAGTAGCCAGGTGTGTATCTTACACACTTCATAATCCATGTAAATGTGTTAATAACCTAAACGATGTTAAAAGCTGAAAACTGTGTAGATTTCGATATAGTACCTTTATGGGTATGAGTAGGAATTTCGGGTAAGTCCATTTTGGTTGAGATTATGGTACATGATTTCTGATGATATTATCTATGTTATGTTCGATATATGTTTAACAATTAAGCATGATGGCATGATTTGTATGTGCATGAGCATTAATGTGGGTGACATGAGAGGAGGGGGAAGATTGATATCTGTGACTTTAGGTCGCCAGTGGTTTGGCACCACCAGTGGTTTGGTTCCACAGTTGATATTCGTAACTTTGGATCACCAGAGGTTTGGCACCTCATAGCGACTCATCCGGTGGCTTCGCACCATAGTGGGTTGGCCCTATATTTGATAAAACAGGATTGTCGCTAGGATTGTCGCTAGTGATTTGGTATCACATAGCGTGACTTTGGGGGTTGGCACCACATATAGATTATTAGTGACTTTGGGTCACCAATGGTTTAGCACCACCAATGGTTTGGTACCATCTGGGGTAGAAAAAGGAGTTATGGGTGGCTAGGTTTGGGTGCATGATGTATTTATTTGGTTATGAATCTGTGTAAGAATGTTGCTATAATCGGGAGGGGGATTATGCACTGAGTCTTGGTGACTCACCTTCTCGCTTATCTTTTCAGGTGACTCGTAAATCGCGGATGAGGAGCTGGGTGGACTCGAGGTGGCCATGCGACATTTATTTTCTATTTTACTTAGACTTTCGATTTGGGTACCTTCATTTTAAATTCTGGTTTTATTTGGGTTTGTAATAAGGCCATTAGTATTTTTATTTAGGGTTTTATTATATCCGCTTTAATTTTCTAAATGTGGCTAAGTAAACTGTTTAACATGTTTTGAATATCCTGATAACCAAAGTTTTCAAAAATTACACTACACATGGGTTTTCTAAATTTTACCATCGGGTAACAACATTTACAAGAAGATAACAAAGTTAACTTAAATGATTTTCAAAATCTAAGTTTCCCAAGCTCAAACTCAAACCGTTTTAAATTAACTAAGTAGAATGCACTCGGGTTTCAATGGGCTTTGATGTCTTTCTTAAGTAATGAATGACAAACAAGATTTAAAAAAAACGTTAGGGATTTCAAAAGCAACTTAACGATTTCAACTATACATGCATCGGGTTTCTACAAACACAAAAACAAAGAGCTTTTCACTGAAAATAAATCGGCAACTTGTTTCCTTCGAAATGTTTTCACTCTATGGCATGCCAGATTCGGTCATGGTGTGTTGACTGGGATTGGGGTGTTACATTTTTGGTATCAGAGCCAAGTTCAAAAGCTCGGTTGTAGGCCCGAGGCCCAAAATGTTTAAAAGTAGGATTTTGAAAAGTTTTGTGGAAAATATACATGGTTTGAACATCATGGCACCTAGTCTCCGGCACCAATCTGCCCAGGTAAGTACCCTTAATCATTGTGTGATTTGTATCGTAGATTAGTAGATTAGGAGCTATTGAACCCAAGGAATAGCTTACTCCAACACAAAATTACATAAGACTTAAAGATCAATCAAACAAACTTGTGAGTACATCGCTGAGTTAAGGGTGTGGCAACAGTTGTGCGCATGTCTAGGATTGGATTCAGGGGGAGCTTGGTATTTAAGCAGTCCTAGTGACTCACCTCCTCTTTGCTCGAATCCTACCTAATGCGTAGTGACGGTTCACCCTAACCAAGAGGACTTATTCACAGGCTAAATTTAATAATTAAAACCCAAAAGGGACTAGCTACATTGTTTAATAAAAACCCTAGTTTGGAAATCACCGAATTACCCACTTGATTTGTCAAAACTACCTTAGATCTGAAAAATTATCAAAATACCCCTAGTTTATGAAATTACCAAAATACCTCGATTTCTAGAATTTTCGAAATACCTATGATTTGTAAAGATTTTCGAATTAACCCTGAGTTATTACTAAAATACCCCGATTGGATAAATTACAAAATATCCCCGGGTAGTGAAATGACGAGAATACCCCTACAAGTGGTGAGTGTGTGTGGTGGATGTTATTGATGAATGAATGTGATTCTCTGAATTGGGGTAGAAGACTTGAAATGAAAACTCTGTAATGATCGAAAGAACTACTACTAAACTTCTTTACATAAAACTTGTTCGTGGGTAATCAGTGGAACAGAAGTTAATGCATAAAATTTCTTAAAGCAGATTAAATCGCGATCATAGACATGAGTTCTAGGGGACGTGGTTGTAATGTGCGTGGGCGTGGTAGAGGCAGAATGACCGTATCGGAACCAGTCAGGTTTAGTCAAGGGTCCGAGAATGAGATGCCACCACCACCAGCTGCTGGTGTTGAGTACCATGATCAGACGAGGGATGATGCAATGTCACAGGCGATACTGCGAGTTCTTGAGAGAGTGACTGGAGCAGGTGGAGGTACGGGAGCTCAGAAATCTATATCTGAGTGACTCCGAGCCAATGGAGCTGAGGTATTCTGAGGTGTTTTTGGTGTGGCGCCCAATACAGTCGAGTATTGGTTGGAGGCAACGGAGTGAATCATAGACGATTTAGATCGACTGCTGAGGAGAAACTGAAAGGGGTAGTGTCGCTTCTCTGGGATGAGTCATACCAGTGGTGGCTCACAGTTCGAGATAGTGCTGCAACGGATGATCTTACTTGGGATTATTTTAAGGTGGCTTATTAGAAGAAGTATAGTGGGTCTAGTTATATTGATGCGCAGAGGAAGGCATTTTTGTGGCTAGTTCAGGGGAGTAAGTTCGTATCGGTGTACGAGGCAGAATTCTTAAGGTTGAGCCAGTATGCTCGAGGTATTGTGGCTACGGAACATGAGCGATGTGTCAGGTTTGAGGACGGACTGAGGGATGAGATGAGATTGTTGATTGCTCCACAACAGGAGCGGGAGTTTATTGTGTTGGTAGAGAAGGCTAAGGTAGCCGAAGGGGTCAAGGAATCTGTGAGACAGAATGCGGATAGGAATAGACAAAAGAGAGGTTTTGGATCATCCGGATCAGCCGAAAACTCTCAGAAAAGGGCTAGACATGGTGGGCCGAATCAGTCTGGGAGACCTATTACTGCTAATTAGGGACCAGCGCAGTGTAATCGGTATGGAAAATCACATTGGGGAGGATGTTGGACCGGTGGCAAAAGATGCTTTGAGTGTAGGTCGCTGGATCATCGTGTGAGGGACTGTCCACATAAGCTAGCCAGATTGATCCGAGGTCGTGGTCGTGCTCGGTTAGAGAGAGGGACTACAACCGCAGAGGGGTCGTGGTTCTGGTAGAGGAGGTAATGGTTCTGGTCGGGGCCACGGAGTACCAGGCAAGGGTGCAGGCAACACTGAAGTAAGACAACCTGGATTGGTCTATGCAGCGAGGCGTCGAGAGAAGGGTGACGCACAGGGCATCATAACCGGTACGTTCTTAATCTTTGGACTACCTTATACTACTTTAATAGATGTTGGTTCGACACATTCGTATGTTGCCAGTAGCATAATAGAGACCATGAACCTAGACTTTGAAACTACTTCTAGGGAGATGACAGTAATTAGCCCTCTAGGTCACGCTGTAGAAGTAAATAAGCTATATAGGGATATACCCATAGAACTCTAAGGGGCAGTATTTATGGCTGATCTGATAGAACTGCCGTTTGGGGAGTTTGATCTAATTCCTGGGATGGACTGGCTGGGGAAGTACCAAGCGAGTTTGGATTGCGCGAAAAAGCGCATGATTTTGAAAACAGTTGAGGGTGAAGAAGTGGTGATGATAGGTAATAGAAGAGATTATCTATCCAACGTGGTGGCTGCTTTGAAAGCTGAGAAGATGGTCAGGAAGGGCTGTGTGGCGTTCCTGGTTCATGCATGTGCCTTAGAGGCCAAGGAGTCAGTTGTAGAGAATGTCCGAACAATGAAGGAATTTGCTGATGTATTTTAGAAGAACTTTTGGGTCTGCCTCCGGATCGTGAAGTTAAATTTGGCATAGATTTGTTACCCGAAACTGCGTTAGTGTCTATTGCCCCATACAGGATGGCACCAAATGAATTGGTGGAGCTGAATTCTCAGATTCAGGAGTTGTTGGACCGAGGTTTTACCCGGCCAAGTGTTTCGCCTTGGGGAGCGCCAGTGCTCTTTGTTAAGAAGAAGGATAGTACAATGCGGATGTGTATAGACTACCGCCAGTTGAATAAGCTAACAATCAAGAACAAGTATCCATTGCCGAGGATAGGCGACTAGTTTGATCAACTTAAGGGGCATCGGTCTTCTCGAAGATCGATATCATCAGCTTAAGGTGAAAGAGGCTGATATCCACAAGACGGTATTTCACACTCGATATGGGCACTTCGAGTTTCTGGTAATGCCTTTTGGATTGACTAACACGCTGGCAGCATTCATGGATATGATGAATCGGGTGTTTCAGCAGTACTTGGACCAGTTTGTCGTGGTATTTATAGACGACATATTGGTGTACTCAAGGTCTGAGGGGGATCATGATGCGCACTTGCGGGTAGTTTTGCAAATTCTGAGGGAAAAGCAGTTATTTGCCAAGTTCAGTAAGTGCGAGTTCTGGCTTAGGGAGGTGACTTTCTTAGGTCACGTGGTGTCAACTGAAGGGATTAGAGTGGACCCTCGCAAGATTGAGGTAGTGTTGGACTGGAAACCACCTAAGTCGATTGCGCAGATACAGAGTTTTCTAGGTCTGACAGGGTATTACCGAAGATTTGTAGAAGGATTTTCTCTGATCGCAGCACCGTTGACCAAGTTATTGAGGAAAGGAGTTCAATTTGTGTGGTCTGAGAAGCAACAGGAAAGTTTCGACAAGCTGAGGAAGATTCTGACGAAAGCTCCAGTTTTGATTCAGCTTGAGGCAGGAAAGCAATTCACGGTCTACTGTGATGCATCACATACTGGCTTGGAAGTGTGCTGATGCAGGAAGGAAAAGTGGTGGCATATGTATCTCGACAGCTGAGACCGCATGAGGTTAACTATCCAACTCATGATCTAGAGTTGGCTGCAGTGGTTTTCGCCCTGAAGATATGTAGACACTATTTGTAGGGAGAGAAGTTGATAGTCTACACGGACCACAAGAGTCTGAAGTATCTTTTGACATAGAAAGACTTAAATTTGAAACAGCGCAGATGGATTGAGCTGTTGAAGGACTACGACTATTCAATTGAGTATCATCCGGGCAAGGCTAACGTGGTTGCAGACGCGTTGAGCCATAAGGTAGTGTCGGACCTGAGAGCAATGTTTTCTCATCTTAGCTTGTATGACGATGGGAGTCTTTTGGCGTAATTGCGAGTTAAGCGCTTGGGTAGAGCGGATCAATGAAAAATAGTTAGTGGATGAGGTGCGAATGCTCGGAGGTTGCAAGTCTGAGTGGTGGTTTGGAAGGTTCTGACTTGACCAATGATGGAGTGTTGTGTTTTCAAGGGAGAGCTTGTATTTGAAGGATGTCAAGTTAAGGCAGAGGATTCTTCAGGTGCACATAGCATCCCATACACTATGCATCCTAGAGGTAGCAAAATGTACCGGGATTTGCGAGAGCAGTTTTGGTGGCCAGGTCTGAAGCGGGAAGTGATTGAGGTTATGGGTAAGTGTCTGACGTGTCAGCAAGTCAAGGCTGAATATCAGTTATCGTCGAGTTTACTTCAGCCAGTGAAGATCCCTCAGTGGAAGTGGGAAAGGATTACGATGGACTTTATCATTGGCTACCCCTTACGCCCAGTAAGAAGGACTCAGTCTGGGTGGTTGTGGACCGTTTGACTAAATCAGCTCATTTCATACCAGTAAGGGTTGATTACTCACTTTAGAAGTTAGCTAAGCTGTATGTGGCAGAGATAGTAAGGTTGCACGGTGTGCCAGTGTCGATTATCTCGGATAGGGATCCCAGATTCACGCCGAGGTTCTGAAAAGCATTACATCAGGCATTGGGTACGCGATTGGATTTTAGTACGGCATTTCATCCACAAAAAGACGAACAGTCAGAAAGGGTGATACAAATGTTGGAATATATGCTGAGGGGCTGTGTTTTAGATTTCAGCGGCAGCTGGGAAGAGTTCCTACCGTTAGCTGAATTTGTATACAACAATAGTTACCAGGCAAGCATTAAGATGGCACCATATGAGGCATTGTATGGTAGGAAGTCTCATACACCTACATGCTGGACAGAATTGGGTGAGCGTCAGATGTTGGGACCGGAGTTGGTTGTTGAGACCGAGGATAAGGTCAAGTTGATTCGGGCTCGTCTGAAAGAAGCTTCGGACAGGCAGAAGTCCTATGCCGATCTAAAGCAGAGAGATATTGAGTTTGCAGTGGGTGATAGGGTTTTTCTGAAGGTCTCGCCATGGAAGAAAGTGCTGAGGTTTGGAAGGAAAGGCAAGCTAAGCCCAAGGTTTATTGGCCCATATAAGGTATTGAGACGAGTGGGACCAGTAGCTTATCGACTTGAGCTGCCGGTAGAGCTGAGTTAGATACATGATGTATTCCACGTCTCCATGCTTAGGTGTTACCGTTTAGATCCATCGCATGTTGTATCGGTGGAGGAAATTGAGGTGAGCCCAGATTTGACCATGGAAGAAGGACCAGTGCAGATTCTAGATCGGGATGTAAAGGTTTTGCGTAAGAAATCGGTTCCATTGGTGAAGGTATTATGGCAAAATCATGGCGTGGAAGAAGCTACATGGGAACCAGAGGATGTGATGAGGCAGCAATACCCTCAACTCTTTTGACCAGGTAATTTCGAGGATGAAATTATTTTTAAGGGGGTAGAACTGTAACATCCTTAGTTAGGGGCTATTATGTTTGCATTAATTGCATGTGAATGGCTTGACTTTGTTGCTAATCAAGGTGTCTTGGGGTCTGGATATGAGACAAGGGTAGGCTCGAACTATAGGAAAAATTTTTATTTTCAGGCATTGGTTCAGGGGAGTTGAAGGAGCTAGGGGTTAAGAATATTTTGCGGTAAACTGTAGCACAAGAAGTGCCTTGGAAAAGTGGCAAGGAGGCGCCACTTAGGGCTTGGAGAAGTGACGCCTCAAGGGGGAGCAAAGGAGCTTGGGTTCGAGCTGTAGAAATCCCTTGCTGCTAACTTTTTTTGACGCCAGAGAGGGGAGGAGTTGTGCTCACCTCAAACTCTGATGGATAACTGTTGAACAAGTCAACAGATTCAAATGAGTGGAGAAGGGAGAATTTAGGAGTTTAATCAATCCAAACTCATTTGAATGGTTGGCCAGGAGAGTTTTGGGGAGGTTCCCGAAATTTGAACTCTAGTGTGAGGAAGAGTAATCGGTTGGAAGACTAGGGGGAGTGCCAAAATTCCTAATGACATTTTTGGCTAGTCAATGCCTTGGTGCATTCGGTTGTGAGCTAAGCGAAACCCCTTAGCCTTGTCGATTTCTTCCCTTCATGCACCATTTGAATAAAAAAGCTGAAGATTTTTAGGCTATTATCGATTTCCCTCTAAAGCATCTAGCCGAATCTCCTCCTCCCCCATTCCTTTCTTTTTTTTTTCAAATATGTGTTTCAAAACCCCATCAACATCTCTACTTCTTAAATCAACAACTTCCTTTTTCTCCTCATCTTCTCTGATACCAAAAGTTCATCAACCTTTCCTTGATTTCTTGCAAGCTGAATCTCTTTTGCTCTTCTTTCAAAAGCCATTGTCGAAATCTCCCTTTACCCTCCTCTTCTTATTTCTACACTTTGGCCGAATATCAATCAAGGGTGGATCTCTTTGGTCCTCTTCTCTAATTGATTTTGGAGGGGGTAAGTGTTCTTGGCCAAAACTCTACTATCTTTTTCTTTTCTCTCTGTCGACATATATAGAACAAAAGTCAAATTTTGGCACTTGTCTTGGTTCTCATTCATCTGTGAAATCGGTTTCTTCTAGGGTCTCCGGGATTTTGAAGAAGTGGATTGTGATCATCTGTTCTCTATCAATCAGTTTCGTTAAAGACTGTGGTAAGGTTACATATCGACTTAATCTTTCTCTTATTCTTTTGAAAAGCCAAAGGCTATTAGTATTATGGTTTAAGATCTTAGCCGATTGTAGGGAAGGCACTATCTCGTATATCTCGGGTTGTGACTGGTGATCAAAAAGCATTAAGGTAAGGATGGCTATTAGATACGTTAACTTTTCGGGATTTACAAGTGTAGCCGAATGGCTTTTTGCTAACAGTTGTCATGGGCCGAATGTAGGAAAGGGGGGATCTAGTGCGTTAGATCTTCGGGATTCAGTAATCGCGTTAGTAGCCAGGTGTGTATCTTGCACACTTCATAATCCATGTAAATGTGTTAATAACCTAAACTATGTTCAAAGCTGAAAACTGTGTAGATTTCGATATGGTACCTTTATGGGTATGAGTAGGAATTTCGGGTAAGTCCGTTTTGGTTGAGATTATGGCACATGATTTCTGATGATATTATCTATGTTATGTTCAAGATATGTTTAACGATTAAGCATGATGGCATGATTTGTATGTGCATGAGCATTAATGTGGGTGACATGAGAGGAGGAGGAAGATTGATATCTGTGACTTTGGGTCACCAGTGGTTTGTCACCACTAGTGGTTTGGTACCACAGTTGATATTTATGACTTTGGGTCACCAGAGGTTTGGCACCTCATAGCGACTTGTCCCAGTGGCTTCGCACCACAGTGGGTTGGCCTTACATTTGATAAAACGAGATTGTTGCCAGTGATTTGGTATCACAACGTAGGTTGGCCCCACATATGGATTATTTGTGACTTTGGGTCACCAGTGGTTTGGCACCACATTATTATTAATATCAGTGACTTTGGGTCACCAGTGGTTTGGCACCACAAGTGGTTTGGTACCACACAGGGTAGAAAAAGGAGTTATGGGTGGCTAGGTTTGGGTGCATGATGTATTTATTTGGTTATGAATCTGTGTAAGAATGTTGCTACAATTGGGAGGGAGATTATGCACTGAGTCTTGGTGACTCACCTTCTCCCTTATCTTTTCAGGTGACTCGTAGGTCGCGGATGTGGAGCCGGGTGGACTCGAGGTGGCCATGCGACATTTATTTTTCGGTTTTACTTGGACTTTCGATTTGGGTACCTTCATTTCAAATTCTGGTTTTATTTGGGTTTGTAATAAGGGCATTAGTATTTTTACTTAGGGTTTTATTATATCCGCTTTAATGTTCTAAATGAGGCTAAGTAAACTGTTTAACATGTTTTGAATATCATGATAACCAAAGTTTTCGAAAATTACACTACACAGCAGGTTTTCTAAATCTTACCATCGGGTAACAACATTTACAAGAAGATAACAAAGTTAACTTAAACGATTTTCAAAATCTAAGTTTCCAAGGCTCAAACTCAAATGGTTTTAAATTAACTAAGTAGAATGCACTCGGGTTTCAATAGGCTTTGACGTCTTTCTTAAGTAATGAATGACAAACAAGATTTTAAAAAAAACCTTTCGAGATTTCAAAAGCAACTTAACGATTTCAACTATACATGCACCGGGTTTTGGAAACACAAAAACAAAGAGCTTTTCACTGAAAATAAACTGGCAACTTGTTTCCTTCGAAACGTTTTCACTCTGTGGCATGCCAGATTCGGTCATGGTGTGTTGACTGGGTTTGGGGTGTTACACTTGCTGTGAGTCCTTAGATAATTTTTGAATCTATAGTTGTGTGAATTATTATTTTGAAGCTTTAGATTCAGTAGGACCATTTACAAGTTAAGACAGGCTAGTTTGAGCTTTTTACTTTTTGGAGAAAACGTATTGGTGAGTGTTTTGAGTAATTGCTTGTAGGCAAAATTCAATGCATTATTTTGGAATTTAGTAGTAGCTTAAACCTCTACTCTAAATTCTGATTGTAAGCTTCCTTGTACTCATGCTTATCTTGTGAAATATGTGTTTGTGTTAATGTGAAATTGTGAACTAAAATGATATGCTATATATGTGTGTTATATGTTCATGATTACTGTTGTGATAGAGTATATGTAGGCATGTCATACATGCTAAGTGATAGTGATAAGATTGTGCAAATGATAATTGATAGTAGACGAAAATCGATAAGTAATATGTGTATTTAAATATGAATATTTTGGCCTTGTGTTTCTTGAGATCGTTCATAGTTGGTGTGACATAGGATTGTGAGTACTCACATATATGTATATGTGAGTTGGGTTTTGAGGCTCTAGGACTTGTTTGGAGAGATAAAGGCATGTGAGCGAAGGTCCATTCAATGGGACATGTTTGGCCTGTTGGAGAGAGTTAGCTTTATGGTTCACTTTTGGGACATTTTTTACTCATTGAGTCTATGTCGTGTGTTGGAAATCTGTGTATCCGATGAGTGGTGATAGTGCCCACTTTTATGTTTCATAAGCTTAAATGCCAAATTATCTATAAAATATGTTTGTATGTATTGTGATGTATGCATGAAAATGTATGCAATGACTTAGTGTATAAATTGTTAATCATGCACGAGTAAGTGAAATATGAAAATAAGTTGAGATTATCTTAATTATACTATGTATGTGTTCCACTAATGCTTGATGACATGTTTGCATGGTAGTTGTTCTAGGCATCCATTAAGCTTGTTAGCTCACCCACTCTTTTTAAAACCATTACAGATTAGTTGTGTGCTGGTGTGAGCAGTGTGGTTCGAGGGGTGATCCAAGGAAGTCCATTTTCTTTATTTCATAGATGTTATTGTTATTTGTTTATGTTTTGGGAATAAGGGAATGTGGTAGACTTAGAGATAGCACTCACCATGATATTTAGATTTTTCTAAAGTTTATTTATTCATAAGGATCTTAAGGAATTGATTTGTATTGTGTTGATTATTTCTCGGACTTAATTTTAATGTTTGAAACTATTATTATGGACATTTTGAGGTTTATTTGATATGGTAGAAGATGGATGTTGATTAGAATTGAATTGGAATGATCTGCATGCTTTGAGTTATTGTAATTTTTTGGTCTAGAGCAAAGGTTTCGATATTCATGTTCCAAAAATGATACCTCTGTGATTTTGAAATGCAGAAGAAGTCAGAATCGTTATTTGGTATCGAAACCATATCACGTATATTGATACTCAAGGTAAAATTATCGATAGTTTTTGAAAGGTACCGATAGTTTTGGTATTAATTTTCCATTCAGTATCAATACTGAATGAAGGAAATACCTATAGTTATGTCCCTGCATCAATACCTATGTCCTTATGTTGTAAATTTTTCTAAATGGTCTCTATGCATGTTTAAGTATTATTTTAAGACCTTTTAATGTATGTTCAGCTTATATAATTGATAATTAAAGACCATGTTTGGTAAAAAACTATGCGAATGTCAAAATAAAAGATGTTTCCTTCTCTAAGTGACTAGATATATTGTGTATGATGTGAGACGGCGATGTGGCATCTTGATATTCGGGCTCGACGACCAATCTGGGTATAGGGTGTTACATTTGGTGGTATTAGAGCCTAGGTTCAATAACTCTTGGACCTAGGTGATTGCTATGTGTTCGGGGTTTCGAAAGCCATGCGTCAAAAATTCCTCTGAATACTTGAATTGCTTGAAATAGTTTGTTGAATTGCATTGAACTGTTTGAAATATCTTTAATTGAGTTGCATGTGGGGTAGGAGCAGAAACACATTGACTTTAATCTTAAAGTTTTCTTTCATGAATGTAGCTTGGATCATTTCTCCGCCACTCACAATTTTTATAGTTTGTTTGTTTGTATGCTAGATTATTAGATATGTCTCCTAGACGTGTTAATGTAAGCTAGTGTAACAGCCCGTTTTTAGTGATATCAAAACAGTGATTTTAGAACCACAAATTTCACGTCAAAATTTTTATTTTATTAATATTTTAATGTCTACAGTATGTTAGTAGTGTTGTATGAAGATTTCGTTAAGAAATTTTATGAATTGCATGCTTTATTTAATAGAAATGACTAAATTGCATAAGGTGTAAAATTTGAGTTCTATTAGTAAAAGGTGTCAATTTCCTATGAAATTGGAATATGAGTGGCCTTAAATGGTAATTAGACCATTAATATTAATATTGGACAAAGATGGACATCTTTTTAATGATTTTAAAGATTATTACTTAAGGTTAATCTGGTAAATTGAAAAATCATAATAAAATAAAATAAGTAAAAGAAAGATATCATCTTTCTTCTTCTTCATCAACTAGAAGTAGGGCATAAGGAAACCATAACCAAGCTTCAAAATTCAGCTATCTCACTTCTTGTGCACGTAAGTTCATTTTTGTCCTGTTTTTAATGTTTTTTATGTTTTTGGAGTCGTTGTAGCTTAATCTAGCTAGTCTGAGGACTAGTTTGTAAAACCATTAAAAGTCTAGGGTTTTACCACGAATGTGTATGTATTGTTTGTGATGTTTGATGGATGAAAATGAATGCTAGTTGTTAGTTACACAAGTTTTGTTAAGAGATTTTTGATGAATTTGTCAATTAGGGATTAAATTGAAAAATAAAAAAAACTATTCTTGATGAAATTGTGAAAAAAATGAAATCTAGGGCTTGCAAAGTACTTAAGTAAAATTCGGCTAAAGTGGGTTGGCAACAAATTGCATGAATTTCATTTTTAAGCTTAAGGACTAAATTGTAATGAATTTAAGATTATAGTGAAAAAGTGTAATTTTGCCAAAATGTGATTTTCGGATTGAATTGTATAAAATGAAGTTTGAATGAGTTAGATTTGATTATTTACATCAAGACAAGCACCATACGGATTTAGATCAAGGAAAGGAAAAAATTTCAGATTAGTTGATTGTATTTCTTCTTTTTGCAATCGAGGTTGTAACACCCCTTACTCGTATTCGACTCCGGAATAGGGTACGAGCATTATCGGACTTAAACACAAGCAAACATACAAAACAGAGACAAAATTTCCACCCAAATTTAAAACTTTTCACATACACTCATATCATCCCTAAAACGAGCCTACGAGGCCCAAAACATACATTGGAAGTAGTTCGGGACCAAACTTAGAACTTTAGAAAATTTTACAAAACTTAAAAGTTTTTTCATGTTATAGAGCTCACACACCCGTATGGTTTAAGGGACATGCCCGTGCTACAGGCTGTGTTCAAAATAGGGTGCTCTCTGACTTGTGTCACATGGCCGTGCCACACGTCCCGTGTACTAGGCCGTGTGGTTGATTAAATTTTCATGATTTTTCATAAAATAGGTGCAGACTACACACGGCCGAGACACAAGCCTATGTCCCTGCCCGTGTGCTCAATTTTGGACATTCAGTTTTGCAACAATTAGGATGCAGGGGACACATGGCCGGAATACACGCCCATGACGCAAGCCGTGTGCCACACACGGCCTAGACACACGCCCGTGTGTCTACCCTTGTGGACAAAAATAAGGCTATTTACCAAGCCATTTTGTCACCCTTCCATGCACAAACCTACACAACAAACATAGAACCATTCCAAGCATATACCATAAACCAAATCAGCCACAACTAAGGCATCAACACCCCATTCACATGCTATCATATATCATACACAAACATCACATATATCTCAACTTAAATCATGCAATTTACCACATCCATGAAAAGCATCACCATTTGCAAATATATATACTTAAACCAATATTAGCCAATTTCAATGGCCATTTACAAAATGAATTGTCAACCAACATAAGCCAACACATTTGGCTTAATCAGTTATGACACATACCAAAATGACCAAGTCCCTATACATGCCATAACTCAAAATATTATAATCAATGGTACCAAAAATATTAAGTTTATAGTGTGAATGGATCCCCGATAGTTTTCGGTCCCCGAGCTGGCATGGTGACACTATAAGACAAGGGAAAAGAAACGGGAGTAAACTATATAGCTTAGTAAGTTCCTATGGAAATAATATGCATTATAATCATACATGTATCATACGAATAAACATGATGAACTTGGCATGAATAGTATCAAGATCTTCTAATCATAACTTACTCATTCATAACCTTACCGAGAGATTCATCACATATCGAGCTCATTAGTAAATTATTTTTACGTACATACCTGTACCAACTCGTAACATAATCATAACCTTTACAACTTTAACATACTCGTTGAATTTCCCGTTGAACCACTTGGAATACTAAAGGATACTCGAGAATCTCACACACACAATTCTATTCCAATGCCATATCCATATATGGTCTTACATGGAATCTCTTATCGATGCCAATAGCCCAGCTGTGGTCTTACATGAAGTCTCATATCGATGCCATATCCCAGATATGGTCTTACACATAAACTCAAATAACCCTAATGTCATGACATTCGTATGCTACTTACTCCTAACGTTCAACCGAGATTTCTCACTTGTCAAACTTTATCAATTACATCCAAGGAATCAATCATAATTCATACAATATTAAATCGTTTAAAACATAAATAAAACAATACATTATTTACATACGAACTTACCTCGGTACAAAAATAGTAGAAATGGACCTAATCATCAAACATCTTGTTTTTCCCCCGATCTAGGTTCGAACCTCGTTTCTCCTGCTCTATCATAGCAAATTTAACTCATTTATTATCCACATTTCTCAATTCAGTCCAAAATCACATTATGGAAAAATTACATTTTTGCCCCTAAACTTTAACATTTTTACATTTTGGCCCTAAGCTCGTAAAATGAAATCTATTTGATTTCTTCAATACCCAAGCCTAGCAAAACCTCTTTCATGCTTATTACAGCCCACATTTTTCATTAAATTATATTTTCACTACCCATTTTACAACTTTTTACAAATAGGTCGTTTTTAGTTCTTTTCATAAAAAATCACTTAGTAAAATTTGTCTATCACACATCAAACATGCATAACCTACCATTAGCCATCAAAACACATACATTTCTAACATGGGTCAAACCTAGACATCAACCATAACTCAAATTAATGGTAGAAATAGATAGATCAAGTGATAATGACTTCAAAAAATATAAAGAGCATTAAAAACGGGGCTAGGATGTACTTACAATCAAGCTTGGAAGTTGAAAAAATCCTAGCTATGGTGACCTTCTAAACTTTGGCACATGGAGAAGAAGATGGACAAGAATTTTGGCTTTATTTTCCCTTTTTATTCATTTATTTACTAAATGACCAAAATGCCCTTCATTAAAACTTTGAAATTTTATCTCACTATGTCCATTTTTGTCCACTAATTTAACAAATGGTCCAATTACCATCTAAGGACTTTCAATTTAATATTTCATAGGAATCAGACACCTCTAGCATGTAGAACTCAAATTTTGTACTTTTCACAATTTAGTCCTTTTAACTAAATTGAGTTCCCAAACGTCAAAATTTTCGAACGAAATTTTCTCGAAATCGTTCCATAAAACTGTAGACCATAAAAATGTAATAAAAATAAATTTTAATGTGTCGAATTTGTGGTCTCGTAGCCATTGTTCTGACTAGACCAAAAATCGGGCTATTATAACTCTCCCCCCATAGGGATTTTTGTCCCCGAAAATCTTACCATAAAATAGGTTTTAGTACTGTTTTCGCATAGCTTCCTCAGGTTCCCACATAGCCTCTTCAACACCGTGCCTTTGCCATAAAACTTTTACTAGGGCTATACCTTTATTTTTAAACTGTTTAACTTCCCGAGCTATGATCTTGATCGGCTCTTCACAATATGTCATATCCAGTCGAATCTCAATCTCTGATGGAGAAATCACATGTGAAGGATTGAAACGATATCATTGCAACATCAGCACATGAAGCACATTATGAATTCTTTCCAACTCTATCGGTAAAGCTAACTGATATGCTACTGGCCCTATTCTTTCAATAACTTCATACGGCCCGATGAAACATGCACTCAACATGCCTTTACGGCCAAATCTCAAAATCTTCTTCCATGGAGATACTTTTAGAAATACTTTATCACCAATATGAAATTCGATCTCTTTTCTTTACAAATCTACGTATGAATTTTGTCGATCTGAAGCTGCTTTCAAGCAATCGCGGATTACCTTTACCTTTTCTTTGGTTTCCCTAACCAAGTCAACCCCGTGAATCTGTTTCTCACTAAGCTCTGTCCAATACAAAGGTGTTCGACAATTGCGACCATACAATGCCTCATAAGGCGCCATCTTTATACTCGATTGAAAATTGTTGTTATAGGCAAATTTGACCAATGGTAGATATTTTTTGAACTACCCTCGAATTCTAAAACACAACAACGAAGAATATATTCGAGAACCTGAATCATTCTCTCTGATTGGCTGTTGATTTGCAGATGAAATGCGGTACTAAAGTTCAACTTTGTACCCAAAGATTCTTGCAACTTTTTCCAAAAACGCGAAGTAAACTTCAGATCTCTATCCGAGATAATAGAAATAGGCACTTTGTGCAATCTCACAATTTCAACAATATACAATTCAGCTAGCTTGTCAAGTGAGTAATCGATACGTAATGGAAGAAAATGAGCCGATTTCATCAATCTATCAACAACAACCCAAATGACATCTTTCATTTTCGGAGTCAAAGGTAAACCCTTCACGAAGCCAATCGTAATTCTATACCATTTCCACTGGGGCACCATCACTAGCTGAAGTAAACTCGAAGGTACTTGGTGTTTGGCTTTTACTTGTTGACAAATAAGCATCTCGAAACAAACTCTAAAATATCTCGTTTCATACCTAACCATCAATACAATTTCTTCAAATCATTATACATTTTTGTACTACCCGGATGCACAAATAAACAGCCATTATGTGCCTCATGAAGAAGTTTCTGAATAAGTTCTTTTTGGCACACAAATTCTACCTCGGAACATCAAACAGTCATCGGATCTGGTATGAAAATCTGAATCACAACTCGATTCACAATAACTCTTTTGGTTTGCAAATCACTGTCACATTTTTGAGCTTCGTAAATTTGTTGAAGGAACACTGGTCTAGCTCTCAACTCTGCTAGAACCAAACCATCATCGGATAAAGTCAACCTCATATTCATAGCTCTCAAGGCAACAAGGACTTTTTACTCAAAGCATCTACGATTACGTTCACCTTTTCGGGATGGTAGTCAATTACCAACTCATAATCTTTTAGTAACTTGAGCCATCTTCGTTGTTGCAAGTTCAAATCCTTTTTGAGTCATCAAATATTTCAAATTCTGATGGTTTGTATAGATGTGGCACTTCTTATCGTACAAATGATGACGCCAAATTTTCAAAGAAAAAACAATGGCAGCCAATTCCAAATCGTGCGTCGAATAATTCTTCTCGCATGGTTTCAACTGTCTCGAGGCATAAGCTATCACTTTTCCCTCTTGCATCAACACACATCCTAATACATTCAGTGACGTGTCACTGTAAATTACAAACTCTTTCCCCTGTTTAGGTTGCTCTAAAACTGGCGCCTTAGTCAATAATGCCTTTAACTTCTCAAAACTTTGCTGACATTTTTCAGACCATTCAAATTTGACATCTTTTTACAACAGCTTAGTCATAGGAGTAGAAATCATCAAAAAACCCTTAACAGATCGTTTGTAATATTCGGCTAATCCCAAAAAGCTTCTTACTTTAGATACATTTCTCGATGGTTTCCAATCACTAATTGTTGAAATCTTACTCGAATCAACCCGAATACCATTGCCTAAAATGATATGTCTGAAAAATCTAACTTCTCAGAGCCAAACTCACTTTTGTTGTATTTAGCAAACAATTTCTTATCTCTCAAAGTCTGCAATACAATTCTTAAATGTTCAGCATGTTCAGACTCATCTTGAGAATAAATTAAAATGCCATCGATGAACACAACCACAAACTTATCTAAGTACGATCGAAAATTTGATTCATCAAGTCCATAAAAATAGTAGGGGTATTAGTTAATCCAAATGGCATAACAAGAAATTCATAATGCTCGTACCTTGTCCTGAAATCAGTTTTCAACATATCCGACTCTTTCACTTTCAACTGATAGTAGCAGATCTCAAATCAATCTTCGAAATTACTGTTGCCCTTTTTAACTGATCAAATAAGTCATCAATTCTTGGCAAAAGATACTTGTTCTTTATAGTCACCTTGTTGAGCTATCGGTAATCAATACAAAGTCTCATGGATCCATATTTCTTCTTGAAAAATAACACTGGTGTGCCACATGGTGAAATACTCGGTCTCGCAAAACCCTTATCTGTCAACTCATGCAACTGAGCTTTTAATTCTTTCAATTCAGTCGGAGCCATTCTATACGGAGCGATAGATATCGGTGAGGTCCCTGGTATTAAATCAATACCAAACTCTTCCGAGAACACATCCGGATATTCACAAACTATCAGCACTGATTCAATTTTCAACTCAGACACTTTTGTATCCAACACATAAGTAAGATAAGCTTCACAACCTTTCCTTACACACCTCTGGGTAGACATCGAAGAAATCACAAAAGGTAACTCACCGACTCATCTGAATAAATCCAAAAAATTTCATCATTTTCACATTTCAGTTCAATAATCTTTCTTTTACAGGTTACTACGGCATCATGTAGTATCAACCAATCCATACACAAAATAACATTGAATTCATCAAATTTCAACAACATTAAATCATTCAAAAATAGTGACCTCGAATCATCAAGGGATAATTCTTGCAAACTCTATCAACTAATACATGTTTGCCTAAGGGGTTTGATACTCTAACCACAAACTCAGTAAACTCAACTGGCAAGCTCTTACTAGCTACCAATTTCATACAAACATAAGAATGAGTCGATTTAGGATCAATCAATGCAATTACATTAGTATTATTGAGAGAACATGTACCAATGATAACATCGGAGATGTTGCTTCTTCACGAGCACGGATGGTATAAGCTCTAGTAAGTGCTCCAGCTTTGGATCTCACAATTGTATCTTTCATCACACCTTTACTACTAGCTCCATATCTAGTATTTCTCGATGCTCTACCCCTATTAGTGGTATTACTCGGCCTCGCACTCTGAAATTTTTCTTTCTCAGCCATTTTAGGAAAATCTCGGATAAAATACTCTTAAATTACCACACTTAAAGCAAGCCCGACCATTCACTCTACACTCCCCAAGATGTCTTCTTAAACTACCTTTGCAAGATTGAGGCAGTGTTGGACTGTAAACCGCCTAAGTCAGTTGCAGAGATTCGGAGTTTTCTAGGTCTGGCAGGGTATTACCAAAGATTTGTAGAAGGATTTTCTCTGATCGCAGCACCGTTGACCAAGTTATTGATGAAAGGAGTTCCATTTGTGTGGTCTAAGAAACAATAGAAACATTTCGATAAGTTGAAGAAGATTCTGGCGGAAGCTCCGATTTTGATTCAGTCCAAGACAGAAAAAGAATTCACGATCTACTGTGATGCATCACATACTGGCTTGGGATGTGTGTTGATGCAGGAAGGGAAAGTAGTGGCTTATGCGTCTCGACAGCTGAGATCGCATGAGGGTAACTACCCGACACAAGACTTGGAATTGGTTGCAGTGGTTTTCGTCCTGAAGATATGGAGACACTATTTGTACGGAGAGAAGTCGATAGTCTACACGGACTACAAGAGTCTAAAGTATCTTTTGACGCAGAAGGATTTAAATTCGAGACAGCGCGGATGAATTGAGTTGTTGAAGGACTACGACTGTTCAATTGAGTATCATTCGGGCAAAGCTAACGTGGTCACAGACGCGTTGAGCCGTAAGGTAGTGTCAGACCTGAGAGCGATGTTTGCTCATCTTAGCTTGTATGATGACGAAAGCCTTTTGGGAGAATTGTAGGTTAAGCCGACTTGGGTAGAGCAGATTAAAGAGAAACAGTTAGTGGATAGGGGTTTGACTGCTCAGAGGTTGCAAGTTCAGAATGGTAGTTTGGAGGGTTACAGCTTAGCCAAAGATGGAGTGTTGTGTTTTCAAGGGAGAGCTTGTATGCCAAAAGACGTCAAGTTAAGGTAGAGGATTCTTCAGGACACACATAACAGCCCATACGCCATGCATCCTGGAGGTAGCAAGATGTACTGGGGTTTGCGAGAGCAGTTTTGGTGGCCAGGTCTAAAGCGGAAAGTGACTAAGTTTGTGGGTAAGTGTTTGACGTGTCAGCAGGTCAAAACTGAGCATTAGTTGTCGTCGGGTTTACTTCATCCGGTGAAGATTCTTCAGTGGAAGTGGGAAAGGATCACTATGGACTTTGTCAATGGGCTACCCCTTACGCCTAGTAAGAAGGACTCAGTCTGGGTGATTGTGGACCGTTTGACGAAATCAGCTCATTTCATACCGGTAAGGGTTGATTACTCGCTTCAGAAGTTAGTTAATCTGTATGTGGCAGAGATAGTGAGGTTGCACGGTGTGCCAATATCAATCATCTCAGATAGGGATCCCAAATTCACATCGAGGTTCTGGAAAGCGTTGTATCAGGTGTTAGGTACGCGGTTGGATTTTAGTACGGCATTTCATCCGCAGTCAGATGGACAGTCAAAAAGGGTTATACAAATCTTAAAAGATATGTTGAGAGGCTGTGTTTTGGACTTCAGAGGTAGTTGGGAAGAATTTCTACCGTTAGCTAAATTTTTATACAACAATAGTTACTAGGCAAGCATTAAGATGGCACCATATGAGGCATTGTATGGTAGGAAGTGTCGTACACCTACGTGCTAGACAGAGTTAGGTGAGCGTCAGATGTTGGGACCAGAGTTGGTTGTTGAGACCGAGGATAAAGTCAAGTTGATTCAGGCTCGCCTGAAGGAAGCTTCAGATAGGTAGAAGTCCTATGCTGATCTTAAGCGATGAGATATAGAATTTGTAGTGGGTGACAGGGTTTTATTAAAGGTCTCGCCATGGAAGAAAGTACTGAGGTTTGGAAGAAAAGGCAAGCTAAGTCCAAGGTTTATTGGCCCATATAAGGTGTTAAGACGAATGGGACCAGTAGCTTATCAGCTCGAGTTGCTAGCAGAACTGAGTCAGATACATGATGTATTCCACGTCTCCATGCTTAGGGGTTACCGTTCAGATCCATCACATGTTGTATCGGTGGAGGAAATTGAGGTGAGCCCAAATTTGACCATGAAAGAGGAACCAGTACAGATTCTAGATCGGGATGTGAAGGTTTTAGTGAAGGTGTTATGGTGAAACCATGGCATGGAGGAAGCTACGTGGGAACCAGAGGATGTGATGAGGCAGCAATACCCTCAACTCTTTTGACCAGGTAATTTCGAAGTCGAAATTATTTTTAAGGGGTAGAACTGTAACATCCTTAGTTAGGGGCTATTATGTTTGCATTAATTGCATGTGAATGGCTTGATTTTGTTGTTAATCAAGGTGTCTTGGGGTGCAGGTATGAGCCAAGGGTAGGCTCGAACTATAGGAAAAATTTTATTTTCGGGCATTGGTTGGGGAATTTGAAGGAGCTAGGGGTTAAGAATATTTTGTGGTAAATCAGTAGCACAAGAAAAGCCACAGTAAAGTGGCAAGGAGGTGCCATTTAGGGCCTTAGTCGGTGGCATACAAGTAGAGGAAGGGACACGAGGTTCGAGCTACAGGAATCCTTTGTTGCTAACTTTTTTTGACGGCAGAGAGGGGAGGAGTTGTGCTCAGGTCAAACTCGATGGATAAGCTGTTGAACAAGTCAATAGATTTAAACGAGTGGAGAATAGAGAATTTAGGAGTTTGATCAATTCAAACTCATTTGAATGGTTGGCTAGGAGAGGTTTGAAGAGTTTGCCAAAATTTGAACTCTAGTGTGAGGAACAGTAATCGGTTGGAAGACTAGGGGGAGTGCCGAAATTCCTTAATGACATTTTCAGCTAGTCAATGCCTAGGTGGATTCAGTTGTGAGCTAAAGCCGAAACCCCCTTAGCCTTGTCGATTTCTTCCCTTAATGCACCATTTGAATCAAAAGCCGAAAGTTTTAAGGCTATTGTCGATTTCCCTCTAAAGCATCTAGCCGAATCCCTAGAAGAACCATTTGAGCTTTTCTTCATTTGAAACCGAAACCACTTTGGTCGAATCTCCTTCTTCCCCATTTATTTCTTTTCATTCTGTCATAATTGTTCAAAACTGCATCAGTATCTCTTCTTCCCAAATCGGCAACTTTCTTTTCTCTTCATCTTCTCTTGTGCCGAAAATTCATCAATCTTTTCTTGATTCCTTGCAAAGCCGAATCTCTTTTGCTCTTCTTTCAAAAGACATAGCCGAAACTCCTTTGATTGTTCCACCACCATTGCCGAAATCGCTCTCAACCATTGAAGATCTCTTATTTTCTCTCGTTGCGTGGTAGATCTCTCATGTTTTCTGCTCTAGTCGATTTTGGACTAGGTAAGTGTTCTTGGCCGAATCTCTATCATCTTCTTCTCTTCTCTCTGTCGACATATATAGAACAAAAGCCGAATTTTGACATTTGTCTTGTTCTCATTCATCTGTGAAATCGGTTTCTTCTAGGGTCTCTGGGATTTCGAAGTAGTGGATCGTGATCATCTATTCTCTATCAAGTGGTTTCGTTAAAGACTGTGGTAAGGTTACATATCGATTTAATCTTCTATTATTCTTTTGAAAAGCCGAAGGCTATTAGTTATGTGGTTTAAGATCTTGGCCGATTGTAGGGAAGGCTCTTTCTCGTATATCTCGGGTTGTGACTGGTGATCAAAAAGGCGCTAAGGTAAAGATGGTTATTAGGTACGTTAACTTTTTGGGATTTACAAGTGTGGCCAAATGGCTTTTTGCTAATAGTTGTCATTGGCCGAACGTAGGGGAAGGGGGGATCTAGTGCGTTAGATCTTGATATTCGGGATTCAGTAGTCGCGTTAGTAACCAGGTGTGTAACTTACACCCTTCATAATCGTTGTAAACTTGCTAATAACCCTAACATGTTAAAAGCTGAAAACTGTGTAGAATTCGATATGGTACCTTTATGGGTATGAGCAAGGATTTCGGGTAAGTCCATTTTGGTTGAGATTATGGCACATGATTTTTGACGATATTATCTATGTTATGTTCAATTTATGTTTAACGATTAAGCATGATAGCATTATTTGTATGTGCATGAGCATTAATGTGGGTGACATGAGAGGAAGGGGAAGATTGATATCTGTGACTTTGGGTCACGGTGGTTTGGCACCACCAGTGGTTTGGTACCACAGTTGATATTCGTGACTTTGGGTCACGGAGGTTTAGCACCTCATAGCGACTCATCCCAGTGGCTTCGCACCACAGTGCTTTGGCCCCACATTTGATAAAATGAGATTGTCGCCAGTGATTTGGTATCACAACGTGGGTTGGCTGCACATATGGATTATTCGTGACTTTGGTTCACCAGTGGTTTGACACCACATTATTATTGATATCAGTGACTTTGGGTCACCAGTGGTTTGGCACCACCAGTGGTTTGGTACCACACGGGGTAGAAAAAGGAGTTGTGGATGGTTAGATTTGGGTGCATGATATGTTTGCTTGATTATGACCTGTGTGAGAATGTTGCTATAATCGGGAGGGGGATTATGCACTGAGTCTTGGTGACTCACCTTCTCCCTTATTTTTTTTCAGGTGACTCGTAGATCGCGGATGAGGAGCCGGGTGGACTCGAGGTGGCCATGAGACATTTATTTTCGGTTTTACTTGGACTTTCAATTTGGGTACCTTCATTTTAAATTATGATTTTATTTGGGTTTGTAATAAGGCCATTAGTATTTTTATTTAGGGTTTATTATATCTGCTTTAATTTTCCAAATGTTGCTAAGTAAACTGTTTAACATGTTTTAAATAACCTGATAACCAAAGTTTTCGAAAATTATACTACACAACGGGTTTTCTAGATCTTACCATCGGGTAACAATATTTACAAAAGGATAACAAAGTTAACTTAGATTATTTTCAAAATCTAAGTTTTCCATGCTCAAAATCAAACAGTTTTAAATTAACCAAGTAAGAATTCACTCGGGTTTCAATAGACTTTAACGTTTTTCTTAAGTAATGAATGATAAATGAGTTTTAAAAAGCCTTTCAGGATTTCACAGCAACTTAACGATTTCAGCTATAAATGCACCGGATTTCTGCAAACACAAAGCAACCAAAGAGCTTGTCGCTGAAATTAAGCTGGCAACTTATTTTCTTTAAAATGTTTTCAGTCCGTGACATGCCAGATTCGGTCGTGGTGTGTTGATCGGGTTTGGGGTGTTACAGAGAAACCTTTCACAAATAGTCTATAATATCCCGCTAGTCGTAGAAAACTACAGACTTTAGACACATTTCTCGGAGGTTTCCAATCTAAAATTGCTGAAATCTTTCTCGAATCAACTCGTATCCTCGCAGCTGACACAATATGTCCCAGAAAACTAACCTCGCGCAACCAGAACTCACATTTACTAAAATTTTCATATAATTGCTTCTCACGCAGAGTCTGTAACACAATTCTCAAATACTTAGCATGTTCCACCTCATCACAAGAATAAATTAAAATATCGTCAATAAATACAACGATCCAAATACGGTCTGAATATCCGATTCATCTAATCCATAAATACTAAAGAAGCATTTGTTAGTCCGAAAGGCATAACTAAAAATTCATAATGTCCATACCTCGTTCTGAAATTAGTTTTCGGCGCATCTGATTCTTTGACTCTCAACTGATAATAGCCTGATCTCAAGTCTATTTTTGAAAACACTGTAGCTCCTTTTAACTGATCAAACAAATCATCAATTCATGGTAAACAATATTTATTCTTTATTGTCACTTTATTCAACTGTCGGTAATCAATACAAATCCTCATAGTACCATCTTTCTTTTTCACAAACAATACAGGAGCACCCCAGGGTGAGAAACTTGGTCGTGCAAAACCCTTGTCTGTCAATTCTTGCAACTGAGATTTCAATTCTTTCAATTCTGTCAGATCCATTCTATGCGGAGCTATTGAGATAGGGGTAATCCTCGGCACTAAGTCAATACCAAATTCAACTTCTCGTATTGGAGGTAATCCCGATAGTTCTTCAGGAAACACATCAGGGAACTCACAAACCACAGACATATATTCAACTTTATTTTCTATCACTTTTGCATCTATCACATATGCAAAATAAGCTTCACACACATAGGTTCTGTACATACATGTACCATCACATATTTATTTATCACATATACCACATAATGCTCAATGCCATAATTTGTTCAATCTTCTTTCACCATTTTGTTTACTCGCACACTTAGTGCCAATTACTTAGCCGAAGCTTTAATATCATCGCACATTTAGTGCCAAAACTCGGCTCTCTCGGGATCATCATCCACAATAGCTCTGAAATCTTCAGCCCCACGCTTTTAGATCTTATCAACCGGGGGCTTGTTCATTCAGAAAATTCCATACCTTGTAGAGCTACGGGAACCGGTCGAGGAATAGGTGGGGGAGGAGGAGGTTAGGCATTCGGATTTGTTCGAACAAATTTTGTATACCACTCATTCATCATGTACGGAAAGGCTTCCCTACCCCCTTCTCCCTAACTAACCGTAGGAGGTCTACTATCAGACGGTGCTACCTCTTGAGCGGGAGCCAGCACATTAATTTTAACTTCATCAGCTTCAGCTTGATTGGGATCCATTTACTATATGAAAATACAATTTAAAATTGTCAGGAGTCATCGCACTATCACGGTTCATTTATGGCATGCATAGCTAGACTCGTACACACACTATGTTAGTTCAAGAATTGACTAAATCGTAACTTTGATACCGCTAAATGTAACACCCCTTACCCGTATTCAATCTGGAACATGGTACGAGGCATTACCAAATTAAACACAAGCAAACATACAAAATCGAGAAAAATTTCCATCCAAAATTAAAACTTTTCACTTACATTCATATCATCCCTAAAACGAGCCTACGAGGCGCAAAACATACATTGGAAGTAGTTCGGGACCAAATTGAGAACTTTAGAAAAATTTTCATGTTACAGGGCTCACACGCCCATGTGGTCTAAAGGACACGCCCTTGCTACAGGCCGTGTTCAAAATAGGGTGATCTTTGACTTGTGCCACACGGCCGTGCCACACGCCCGTGTGTTAGGCCGTGTGGTCGATTTAATTTTCATGATTTTTCATAAAATAGGTGCAGACTTCACACGGCCGAGACACACGCCACTGTCTCTGCCCGTGTGCTCAATTTTGTACATTCTATTTTGCAACAATTAAGGTGTAGGGGACACACGCCCGTGTGGACAAAAATAACGCTATTTACCAAGCCATTTTGTCACCCTTCCATCCGCAAACCTACACAGTAAACATAGAACCATTCCAAGCATATACCATAAATCAAATCAGCCATAAATAAGGCATCAACACCCTATTCACATGCTATCATATATCATACAAAAACATCACATATATCTCAACACAAATCATGCAATTTCCCACATCCAAGAAAAGCATCACCATTTGCAAATATATATACCAGATTGTTCCGAGGATCTGAGGATCGTAACCGTAATTTGTAAGCTGAAAATAAAATTTGAAAGATTGTTTGATTAAATTTTTGAGAAGGAAAACAATTTAAAAACTTAAATTTTGAAAACTTAAGACTTGGAGAAACTTTAAAACTTTGGAGAAACGAGTTTTGATTTCTGAAATGGGTATTTCAAGTCATGCCTTTCATTCTTAATCTGATAGCCTTTTATAGAGGGCTATTCTCTTTACATCATTTGAACCGGGAAATTAAATCCCTTTCATCATTACATAATTAAATTTTTTTAGAGAATATATTCTCTGGTTACAAAAATACAAACTACAGAGAATATTCACTATTCATGCATCAAAGAATCTTTCTGTTCTTGCCAGGGAATATTTACTATTTACGCTAGAGAATATTTCCTGTTCACTCATCTCTTCTTGCAGGGAATATTTACTGTTTACGCTAGAGAATATTTCCTGTTCACTCGTATTTTCTTGCAGGGATATTTACTATTTACGCTATTCTCGTGTTCACTCATTATTTCTTGCAGGAAATATTTACTGTTTACTTCATAGAATATTTTCTGTTCACTTGTCCTTTCTTGCATCACTGAAGTGGTATTGTCTACAAGATCTACCCTTTTGATTGAAGACGTTGAAGATTTCTCATCTTCGATTCGAAATCCATTGAGCTGAGCATTTCGGCCATGAGTTTTTTGTATTCCTTCTTGGTCTTGGCTTGAGCTAACATCTCACTAGCTGTCGATTTTGCTTGAAGGAATTTTGCTGTGGTTTGATCTGGGGCTGCGGACTAACATAATCTCGGATTCTTGTTGAAAAAATTATCCAAATATTTTGAATCATATTTTTCATCATTAAACTTGTCCCACCATTTAGTTCTGTAGTTTCGAACTAGTAATGGAATTCTAGTACATTGATCTTGCTCATAGGAACAATTCCAAGAAACAATCCAAGAAATGCTCAGTTTTGAGAAAAAATGGATTGTTCTGCAAATGTGTTTTTGGTTTGGTTTAGGCTAAAATTTGTCAAAAAATTTGGGCCATAAATTTTAAATTTTTTCTGGTAAGATCTCAAAGGATGATGGTCTATACCAATTCCACCATTATTGGAACTAGTTTGGGAATTTGAATTGGGTACCGTATTTGAAATATATGAGCCAAGAATGTCTCATGTGTTGGTTGTTCATTAAGAAGGCCTTGTACCATGCGATTTGGTAGTCCCAATATGTAAAATATGGGTGGTGGTCAATTTTGGTGGTAAATTTGGTTGGAAATTTCTTTGGAGAATTTGGATTTTCACTCCAATCCCTTGGTCGAGGAATTTTTAATATTTAAGCTGTTGAATGCGTAATAAAATTTGGAACTTTTGGGTTTGTATAGTGTTTGAACAGAACTTATCCAGTTTGAACTAGTATGTTTTCATAATACTGTTAGGGTTTTCGAGAATCCAATGGTTTGAAATTCCATCCATTGAAAAGTTTTTTTGCAAGTATATGTGTAGGCTTTTTTGAAAATTCTTCCTCCATAACAAGAATTTTTTCAAAAATTTTTTTTGGAAAATATTGTGAGGATTTTTGTGTGGCAGTCTGTGAAGACACTGCTAGTTCTTTTGGAAAAACATCTTGGAGACATGTCTCTTCTAAAACATTGTGAGAGATTATAGTTTGTGTAAAACAATCTCTCTATTTTTTTAAAATCTTTGCTGCTTAACCAGCAATTTGTTCGAGAGGAGTTTCCTCCTTCATTTGAGAAAAGGCCAATGCCACTTCTTGGGATTGAGAAAGGGACTCAATTTATTTTTTGATTTGAGAACCAATTTCATTTGGATCTTGTGCATCTTGAACTATTGTATTTTTAGAGGATTTTGATGATGATGATGATCTCTCATTTTCTTCTTCATGGAAAATTTCATATCATGACTTAATTGGTTTTGAGGAAATTTGGGTTTTGGATGACTCTCCTACTTTTCCTTTTCCTTTGTCTCGGAGTTTGGATGGCATTTTTGAAGAAACTATCTGGTGAGAAAATCAGACAAAGAATTAGTTTCTCCTTTGATGTATTCAATATCAAAATCAAATATGCTCAAAATTGTCTGCCATCTTGCAAAAATCTGTTTTGAGGCAATATTTTGAACATCTTTTTGTAAAACTTCTTTTGCTGATTTGCAATTGATTTGTAAAAGAAATTTTTGATTTAATAAATCACTTTGGAATTTTGTAATGCACAAAAAATTTGATAAAATGTTTTTTTAACAGTACTATAATTTTGCTGAGTTGGATTCCAGTGTCTGGAAGTAAATTGGACTATTTACTCTTTATCCCCTTTAACTTGTTTTAGTATCCCACCGTATCCTATTTCAGAAGCATCTGTTTCTACAATTTTGGGGGCATTTGGATCGGCTAAATATAAACAAGGAAGCTTAGTGATTTGTTTTTTAATTTGGGTGATAATATTGGTGTGGTCATTTGTCCAAGGTTGTGGATTCTTTTTGAGCCTATCATATAATAGTTTACATAATTTTCTAAGGCCTGGATAAAAGTTTATGACATAATTGAGGCTCCCTAAGAATCTTTGCAATTGGACTTCATCAAGGATTTGGTCTGGGAATTTGCTAGCAAACTCTATGGACCTTTCTATTGAGGTAATGGTTCCTTGGGTAATGTAATGACCTAAAACCCTTAGTTTGGCTTGGAACAAACTTATCTTGGATTTAGAAAATACTAAACCAATATTTTTTATGACTTTTATAAAGATGGATAAATGTTTGAAGTGTTTTTCTAAATTTTTTGAAAACACTAATACATCATCGATGTATACTATTGTGAATTGAGAATATAGGTAAAAAATATCATTCATTATTCTTTGAAATTCAGAGGAGCATTTTTTTAATCCAAAAGGCATTACATTCCATTCATATTGTCCAAATGGTACAGTAAATGTCGTTTTATACCTTGCTTCCTCTTTTATTTGTATTTGCCAAAATCCATATTTCATGTCAAATTTTGAGAAATATTTGCATTACAAAGTTTCTGTAGTAAATCTTTCTTATTTGGTATTGGGTATCAATCCATTTTAAGGCTTGATTGAGAGGTTTGTAATTAATTATTAATCTTGGTGTTCCTCTTTCAAGTTCTGCATTTTTTTATCACATAGAATGCTGAACAACTCCAAGGAGAATTGCTTTTCCTAATTAAATTTTCATTAAGAAGATCTTGTATTTCTTTTTTACAAAATTCTTCTACTTCTTTGTTCATTTGTATGGATCTTGCTTTTGTGAGTATTTGTCTTTCATCAAAATTTTTTTCATAGGGTAATGTTACTTTGTGCTTTTTCCTATTCCAAAAAGCATTAGGAATGTCAGAACAAATTGTTGATTCTATTTCTTCTCTGATTTGATTTATCCTTTTTTGTACTTCTCTTTTTTCTAATTGTTTAGTCAATTTTTTAAAACCTATTTCTTCTTTTAGAAAAGAGATTTGTTTCCATTTATAATTAATTAAATTATTGATTTGCCCATTATGGATGGATAAAGATTTTAATAAGTTGAGGTTTCTTATTTTTGGTTTTTCTACAAAAGGAAATTCTACTTTAGTGTTTAAAACTTTGGTGGAGATAGAATTATTTGTTACTTTATAAGGTTTGAGTATGGATATGAATGGGGTTCCTAATATGACATTTTGGATAATATCTTTTACCATTAAAAAATATGTTTGATATTTTATACCTTTGTTGGATATTTCTGCGTTGAGAATTTTGTAAGTAATTTTTAGTTCTTTACCATTTGCAGCTTTAAGAGATTCTAATGTTTTATCATAATTTTTTTTTTTTTTTTGGAAATATCCCTTCTCTAATGTAGTTTTGGTCTGCTCTTGTATCAAAAAGGGTTATTGCTTCTAATTGAAATTTATTATTTATGACAATATTTATTTTTATTAAATATATTTGAATAGATACTTCAGTTAGGACCATCATATATTCTTATGTATTTTCTTCAGGTTTGGGTTCAGTTTCTGATGAACTTCTTTCTGGGATTTCATGTTTTAAGGTTTGCATTTGTTTTTTCATTTCTTGTTTTTCCATTTTAAGCTGAGAAAGTTCTAATTTAATTTGTTTTATTTCTAACTATAATTTAGAATTTGTAACTTATCTTGGTTTTATTTTTTCATATTTATTAAATATTAAATATTGTATATTATACATTTGTGATTGACAAGAAATAGTTTCTTTTTCTTTTTCTGGTTTATCTTTTAATGAGTATTTTAATTTCAAAAGATATTCTCGTTTAAGTTCTGGGTCTTGAATTTTATCAATAACTTCAATCATAAATTCTTGGTCTTTGGTTAACATATTAATTTAGGGTTCATTTTCTTCATCAGAAGATTGGGATGGTGTATGTAATTCGTCTATTTGTAATTCATCTGTTTCGGTAGATGTATCATTTTTAGAAGAAGTTGTTTCTAAGAGAATATCATTTAATTTTTGTTCTATTTCTTCATCTAGATTTAATTATTAAATTTTCTTTTAATTTTACAATATTTTGAGATATGTCCTGGTTTTCCACATCTATAACATTTTATTGTTTTATCAATTTTGTTTTCTGCTTTTTTGTTCTTTCTTTTCTTTTCGTATTTTCTATATTTGGGTTTTTATAATATTCTAAAATATTCTTTTTCCTATTTTTGGTTTTACAGTGACATGTTTCTGAAGAAGAAGGTTCATCCTAATGTCAAATTGGTGGTAGAATGATCCTAATTCCTTTCTACATTGATATATTTCTTTCTTAAGTTGTTTTTGTAATTTAAATCTTGACAAATTTTTAATCCTTCTTTTTGGGTGAAACTAATTAGTTCACCATATGTAAGCTTTTCATATGAAATAATACCTCTATAACTTTCTCTTATTTGATTTTTAACTTTTTCTCCTAACAAAGTAGGAAGTCATGCTAGAAACTTTTCTTTCCAAAACGGTTGTTGGTTATGAGATCTTTGCATAACTCTAGTCATGAAGAAATCTTTATACCATTTAAAATCGGTCAATTTTTTACATTTTAAATTTGATAATAATTCTGAATTTCTATCTTTAAGATGAGAATGATCTCCTATAAAGTGTTTAGAGATTGCAAAAATTAAAGTTGCTACTGCATCTTGGATTTCTCTTCCTTGTTCATCTAAAATAATTCTTCCTTAATCATCCTCTTTTATTACTTTTAAAATTTCTTCCTCTTGGGTTTTAGTGAGTGCATGATCCCACCATCCTTTTAATTGACCTGTAAATCCAGCAACTAAAAGATTGACTATAGCATGATCACTGATTAATCCATTTTGGTTTTGGGTTTTATAAACAATCAAAACCATCGTCATTTGTTGTAATAGACTAAGAATATTGTATTCAGACATTTCATCTATATTCCATTCATAAAGTATATTAGCATTGTATTTATTCGAAAACGGGCTTTTCTTCTATACTAAGATCAGGTACAGTGATTTTTGGATAATATAATCATTTTGGTTCTTTCCAAGCCATCTTGTTAAATTACCGTTCATTCATCCTAAGAATTAGATCGAACTCCTCAAACGGCAGCTCCATCGGATCGGCTAAAAACACTACCCTTGGAGTTCTAGGGGTACATTTCTATCTGACTTATCTACTTTCTGAGTAACCTAAAAGACTAAGCACGGTCATCCTCCTAAAAGTAGTCTCAGAAACTAAACTCATGGTCTTTACTATGCCACTAGCTACGTAAGAATGCGTCGAACCCACATCTATCAAAGCAGTATATGGAACACCAAAGATTAAAACATACCGGTTATGACGTCCGGTCGTCTCCCTTCTCGACGCCTCGCAAAGATACACCAAACCAGTCGCCTAGCCTCCGTGTTGCTTGCACCTTCACGATGATCCGCTACCGACCGTAACCATTACCTCCTCTACCATTACCACGACCTCTTCGGTCTGGTCCTCCTTTCTCGAATCGAGCCGACCTTCACCTTCGGTGATTCTCGCTTATTTACGTGGACAATCCTCACACGGTGATCCAATAACCACACTCAAACGACCTTTTCCTCCCATCCAACATTCACCCCAATGAAATTTCCCACATCGATTACCGTCTTTGGTCCACGATTAGCGATGAATGACCTCTGCATCGATTTGGCTCATTTTTCCTAGCCCTCTTACGAACATTGCCGGTGACCCGGATGATCCATATCCTCTCTTATGCTTATTTCTATCATAGTTCCGCCTTCGATTCCTTTATTCTTTCGGCTATCTTAGCCTTTTCAACTAAAGTAGCAAACTCGCTCTCGATGTGGAGCAATCAACAATCTCAGCTCGTCCTTCAAACCATCTTCAAATCGAACACATCGCTCGTGTTCAAGCCACAATACCTCCAAAGATATTGGCTCAATCTTAAGAACTCAAACCTCATACTGACACGGATTTACTCCTTGGACCAAACTCAGAATGCCTTCTATCACAGCATCAATGTAACTAGACCCAATATATTTCTTTTGATATCTTGCCTTAAAGTAGTCCCAAGTGAGATCTTCTGCTCAACACCATTCCAACCGTGAGCCACCATCAATATGACTCATCCTTGAGAAGCGACACGCGCCTTTCTTTCTCCTCATTTGTCAAATCTATCTCATCCATGATTCTTTCAATGATTCTAGCCAATACTCACCGTATTTGGTGCTACACGATACACCTCGGAAAAATTGTCTTGTCATAGCTCAAGTCTCTGCACCGATTTTGAGCTCCTCCACCTTCACCCATTCCAGCTACCCTTTCTAGAACCCGCAGATCGCCAGACACCGTGATCATCACCGTCTCGATCTCGCTTCTACTCCAAAAGTTGGGGGTGGTGGTGGCGGTGGTATATCGTTCTCAGATCCCGACACGACTGACGAGTTTTGATACGATCATCCTACCCTTCCGATCCACGACCGCCACGCCCTCTAAAGCTCATTCTAACAATCGTATTTTAACTGATTAGGAAATTTTATGAATTAGTACATGTTTCACTTGGTTATTCGCGAAGAAATTTTATGATAAGAATTTAATAGATTCTTTTGATCAAACAGAGTTTTAAGTCTTCTATCTAGTTTACGAGAAAAGTACATGCATTCCCTAATACCTTTCATACCTATGCACTCTTGGGCATTTCATCTGCTTTCTAACCTGTGGTATTTTCGTCATTTTCCTACAAGGGTATTTTCAGAATAAATTGAAGAAATTTAAAACTTTAATAAATCAAAACATTTTGTAATTTCTAAAACTGAGGGGTATTTTTGAGAATTTCTCAATTTAAAGGTATGGTGAAATTTTGAAAACTAGGGGTATTTTGGTAATTTTGTCAGTTGGGGGTAATTTTGTAAATTTCCAAAGTCATTTGAAATACAAGATTTTTGGCTACTTTTGCAAAGTAAGAAGATTTTATTGAAATCGAGGTAATTCGGTAATTATAAAACCAAGGGCATTTTCGTAATTTTGCCACTTAGGCATTTTGGTAATTTTGGTAAACCGGGAATATTTTGAAGATTTTTCCAAAATAAATTTTCTCGCTATTGATAGGAGTATCATAACGATTTTAAAACTTAGAGTTTTCATAAAACAGGTTAATCCCTTCGGGTTTTATTTAGTGTGTTTAGCTATGACCGAGTCCTCTTGGTTGTAGTGAACCGAAGCTACGCACTGTAGGATTTCTACGAAGAGGAGGTGAGTCACGAGGACCGCTTAAATACCAAGCTCTTCCGGATCCAATCCTAGACATGCGCACAAGGTTACCACACCTCAACGACTTGGTCACGCAGGTTGGTTTTAATTAGGCCATTAAAGTCTTATGAGTTTTGTTGGGGTGGACTAGTCCTAAGGTTCAACACCTATCACACTAACTACGCTCCCTACCTACCCTTCTACAATAATAATCCATACAAAAGTTAGAGGTACTTACAGGCGGATTGGTGTCAAGACTCGGTGCCATGCTTATTCAAAACCAAAATATTTTAAATAGGCCTACTAAAACATTTTTGGGCCTTGCCCTACAATCGAGCTTTGAACAGGGCTCGATACCAATTTGTAACACCCCAAACCCGCCCAAACATTACGATTGAATTTGGTTTACAGAGAAAACATTTTGAAAACCATTTTAAAACCGATTTAAAATTTTGTTGAAATGCCTTTCATTTTCAATTCTCTTTGTTTAAAACCATACTTAATTTGTTTAAAAATATTTATTAAGTCGAATTGTTTATGGACTTCAAATGTATTGATGGCACTTTAAAACATTTTACGTTTAATTTGAGAAAACATGTGCATCCGTTTTAACATCATCAAATAGTTTAAACAAAACATTCAAAACATGCAAAGAATAACAAAAATAATTCTAGGAGGCCTTATTACATCTTAAATAAAACAAACCAATGAAAAATAATTAAAATTCAAAGTTCATTTATATCAAATGTCCAATGCATGGCCACCTCGAGTCCATCCGGTTCCTCATCCACAATCTACGAGTCACCTAAAAAATTAAAGGAGAAGGTGAGTCACCAAGACTCAATGTGTAACCCTTCCCGATTTAGTGCAACAACATACACAAATCATAACCAATTAATATGCATAAGTTTAAGATGCACCCATCCTAACCATCCAAATGCCTTTCTACCCTGTGTGGTACCAAACCCTTTGGTGGTGCCAAACCTCTCGGTGACGATAGTCACAAATGTGATGCCAAATCACTGGAGATACCAAATCTCTGGTGTCCGAGGACACAAATCGAATGATGGGGCCAACCCATCGTGTGATACCAAATCACTGGCGCCAATCACATATCTCAAAGTGGGTCAACCCACGGTGGTGCTAAGCCACAAGGACGAGACGCTATGAGGTGCCAAACCTCCGAGGTACCAAACCTCCGGTGACAGTAGTCATATTGTGTTACTAAAAACACGTGTCATTCACCGCGTATCTACACAAACCGATTAAACATACATATAATACTTAGCATATTAAATAGTTATAAGATATGTATGTACACACCTTTCACCAACGATGACTGGTCGAGTCAAATTGGGAGGATTGGTGTAATGTATTTTGAAAGTTGGGCTTGCATTGGGGTATCAGGTGCAATTAATTCAGACTCATAACTTTCCAAAGCATCAAGTCTATTTTGGATTTCTGTTAAGAAATCATTTTGGAATTTTTGGAAAGGTTTTGGAATTTCATAAGATGTGAATATTTGTTCTTTAGAACCTTTTTCCGTTACCTCTTTTACTGGTTCTTTCTTAATCGATTGACTTTCCACCAAGTTCTCAATATAATCTAATTGTTTTCCTATTGTATGAAGATTGATATTTGTATAGTTGTTTTGTTCTACTATCATTTTAATATCTTTTGATGAGATTTGTTCTCCTGCATTAGGAGCTCTCATTCTTAAAGGATTTGCTTTTATTCCAGTATTTTTGTGAAGATATTGAACCTCCATTAAAGGGGGATGTAGATATTCAACTTCTCCTTTGTTAGTTTGCCATCTAGTATTATGTTTTATTGTATTAACAGATTCTGAATAATATTCTTCAAACCATTCAAAGAATTTTATATGAATTTTATGGGTATTCATAAATTCATAATATTCTTGAAGAATGCTTTCTTTTTATCATTATAATTTTTAAAGTAATATTCTCTTTTTGCTTATTTTTGTTAGAATAGAAGTGCTTTCTACACCATTATTTGTTTATCTCAAAAGTTTTTTCTAAAACAAATATTTCTGAATTTTCTCCTTGTCTTGCATTATTTGTCATTGATGAATATGTTGGTGACATATTAGGTGAATTTTGGGGACTCTCTTCTTGTCTGACATAGATAGGTTGAGCTATATTTGAGGAATTATCTATTCCTTGTAAATTGGTTCTAAATGTTGTTGGGATAGAAGAGATAAAGGCTCTAGCTTTCCTAAAATCTACCGTTTTTGTTTCTGGATTTGACTCTCCTTCTAAATTTAACTTCCTAAAAGCTGTGCTGGTACTTCCTATTTCGAAGGAATGTCTTGGAGGCATTCTTTGTGGCCTGTTGAATATTAATTCAACTGCGCCATCTTGGTGTTGAGAGATTTCACTTAATGAAGTGTTTCTGATGGGAGTTGGTGCCACAGGATTCGTAGCACCCTCAAGTTTCCAACTATCAGGAAGGTTTATTTCATGCCATTGTATTGTTCTTGGGATTGTGGTATGAGATCTTGAAGTGTCTGTTTCTATTAAGAGGGTTTCTCTTTTTGGGCTTTGGAGTAAAGTCTTGGTATTAACTACATAATACATAGCTTTGAAATGGAGTCTATAGACTATTGTTAATTCTTCCGTACCAGGAAGCATTTTGTAGTTATGAGTATGTATTTGGAGGGTCAAAGATTGTAAAATATTTTTGTCGGTCAAAGAAACCATAAAATTTGGATAACAATTAAAATGTACTGGGCTGGTACATAGGCTTGTTTTTATAGTTCCTAATAATGAGTCATTAAACATGATGTGTCTTTAGTCTCTTAAGACAATTAAAATTGAGGTATTTTTAGTGGCTTCAACACTAAGAGGTTTGACACCAACCTGGACTAGTCCAAAATGGACATATTTGCATTTTTATTCTTTGAGTTTATTAATGATGACTTTATCTAATAATTGGATTGTTTCATATTCTTTTTGAATAGGTAAACTCCTTTCTTTTATTTTTATAACGTAATTGCAAAAAGCATTTAAATTTTCAAAAGTTATTTTCTTGTAGACTTGGTTTGTTGGAACTCTTGGAAGAGTCCAATTATCAAATCTTTGAGGAATATTTTCATAATGTTCTTCTTGTTCATTAACAGTGTTGTTTGAGGTTTGGTCGGACTCTTGGGATTGATTGGAAACAAAGCTTACATAAGAATTAGTTCTTCTGAGGAAGGGAGACATTATTTGTTTTCTTATTTCCTACAAAGGGGTTCTACTATCAGGATTTTCGGATTATTAAAGTTGCCTACAGAGATACTTTGTCCTTGACATGCCTAACCCATGGCTAACCGGACAGTGTATCAATACTCAGCAAAATAATAATACATCAATGAAGATAGTTAAACCAGAACTCAGAAATATAGAAAACAAATTGAATATTTTTAAACATAGAAATACCTGCTCCTCATTGGCTTTCATACCAGATTGTCCTGAGGATTTGATGATCGTAATCGTAATTTGTAAGTTAAAAATAAAATTTGAAAGATTGTTTGATTAAATTTTTGAAAAGGAAAATAACTTAAAAAATTAAATTTTAAAAACTTAAGATTTGGAGAAACTTTAAAACTTTGGAGAAACGAGTTTTGATTTCTGAAATGAGTATTTCAAGTCATGCCTTTCATTCTCAATCTGATAGCCTTTTATAGAGGGATATTCTCTTTACATCATTTGAACCGGAAATTAAATCCCTTTCATCATTACATAATTGAAACTTTGATTACATAATTAAAACTTTTCAGAGAATATATTCTCTGGTTACAAAAATACAAACTACAGAGAATATTTACTATTCATGCGTCAGAGAATCTTACTGTTCTTGCCAGGGAATATTTACTATTTACGCCAGAGAATATTTCCTGTTCACTCGTCTTTTCTTGTAGGGAATATTTACTGTTTACGCTAGAGAATATTTCATGTTCACTCGTCTTTTCTTGCAGGAATATTTACTGTTTACGCTAGAGAATATTTCCTGTTCACTCATCTTTTATTATAGGGAATATTTACTGTTTACGTTAGAGAATATTTCCTGCTCACTTGTCTTTTCTTGCATCATTTTTTCTTGGTCCTTACGATAGTTACTGAAGTGGTATCATCTGCAAGATCCACCATTTTGATTGAAGATGCTGAAGATTTCCCATCTTAGATTTGGAATCCATTGAGCTGAGCATTTCAGCCATGAGTTTTCTATGTTCCTTCTTGGTCTTGGCTTGAGCTAACATCACACTAGCTGTCAATTTTGCTTGAAGGAATTTTGCTGTGGTTTGATCCGGGGCTGCGGACTTACATAATCTTGGATTCTTGTTGAAAAAATTATCCAAATATTTTGAATCATATTTTTCATCATTAAACTTGTCCCACCATTTAGTTCTATAGTTTCAAACTAGTAATGAAATTCTAGTACATTGATTTACTCATAGTAATAATTCCAAGAAACAATCCAAGAAATGCATTGTTTTGAGAAAAAATGGATTTTTCTGCAAGTGTGTTTTTGGTCTAGTTTAGGCTAAAATTTGTTAAAGAATTTGGGCCATAAATTTTGAATTTTTTCTAGTAGGATCTCAAAGGATGATGGTCCATACCAATTCCACCATTCTTGGAACCAGTTTGGAAATTTGAATTTGGTACCGTATTTGAAATATATGAGCCAATAATGTCTCATGTGTTGGTTGTTCATTAAGAAGGCATTGTACCATGCCATTTGGTAGTCCCAATATGTAAAATATGGGTGGTGGTCAATTTTGGTGGTAAATTTGGCTGGAAATTTATTTGGAGAATTTGGATTTTCACTCCAATCCCTTGGTCGAGGAATTTTTAATATTTAAGCTGTTGAATGCGTAATAAAATTTGGAACTTTTGGGTTTGTGTAGTGTTTGAATAGAACTTATCCAATTTGAACCAGTATGTTTTCATAATACTGTTGGGGTTTTGAGAATCCAATGGTTTGAAATGCCATCCATTGAAAAGTTCTTTTGCAAGTATATGTGGAGGTTTTTCTGAAAATTCTTCCTCCATAATAAGAATTTTTTCAAAACATTTGTTTGGAAAATATTGGGAGGATCTTTGTGTAGTAGTCTATGAAGACACTGCTATTTCTTTCGGAAAAAAATCTTGGAGACATGTCTATTTTAAAACATTTTTGAGAGATTTTGGTTTGTGTAAAACAATCTCTTTATTTTTTGAAATCTTTGCAGCTTCACCAGCAATTTGTTTGAGAGGAGTTTCCTCCTTCATTTGAGAAAAGGCCAATGCCACTTCTGGGATTCAAAAAGGGACTCAATCCATTTTTTGATTTGAGAACAAATTTCATTTGGATCTTGTGTAACACCCCAAACCCGGCCTAGATGTAACACTCCAAACCCGGCCTATGCATTAAGCCTGGATTTTGGCATACCACACAAATTAAACATACATTCAAATCATTAACGATGTTGGAAATCAAATCTTCAAAACGATTAAGAGAATGACTTTATCAAAAAATCAAAGTTTATTTGAAATACATAATTAAAAACACAAGAGTTTATTCTTTTGATCTATATAGTATAAATTGATTAAAACTTTGAATTTATTTAGTTGAAATATTCCATCGAAGAGTTTTAAAATGATTTCCTAAGTTTCAATGATATTTAAGAAAAACCTTTATTGAAAACTAAATCAATCCAACTTAGGAAAACTAAAACATAATAAAATACATCCACATAATAAAATCCATAATTAAATAGGCCTTATTACATCGCCATTAAAATAATACTTAATAAAATTATTAAAGAAGTTTTAAAGTTTTATAAACCACCATTTGTAGTATAGCCTCCACACGAAGTCATCTCCGACCCAAGTCTCCATCAATTATTATTACATGAGAGGGGTAAAAAAAATGGGGTGAGTTACTTAGAACTCAATGTGTAACCTACTTATCGGATTCACTGGGCCAAAACCATATAAACATATAATTGGACCTAAGCCCATTTTGGAAATGTAAATATTTATAGATCAAGTATATGAAAATAATAATGCATGTGATATGCAATTCCCAACCAAACCTAATTTCCATCCGCTACACACCACCCGTACCAACCATCACACCTGTGGGGATCAAGTCAACCCACCCCGCCAATACACCAGTAGTAGGCTTTAACCCAATTATAATAATTGTGGCAACAGGCCATTTATAATATCTGTGGCAACAGGCCATTTAAATAATTGTGGTAGAACCACCGATCTAGATTTTTGGCCAACAGGCCATCGTGACAGAGTCTCCGATCTAGATTTTTGGCATCAGGCCTTTCTTCTCTTCATCAATTATCCCAACCCATGCAATCATGTATATGCATAACAAAATATTTGCAAGGTAAATTTTTATAAAAACCCATATTACAATTTATCAATTTGGCCCATTAGTCAAAATAGCAATTTGGCCAATTTCATCTCATATCACATTTTAGCACATATATTAATATCACTTTTGGCCTATAAAGTAATATATTTCAATTTGGCCCAATAAAACCACATACTTCAATTTGGCCTAATAAAACGACATATTTTAATTTGGCCCAATAAAGGGTATTTTCGTAATTCAATCCATCGGGACATTTCGTAATTCGACCCATTTAACATATGAGGCCTTTTCACAATTTCCACACTTGACCAATTAATCAAATTATTCACATGGCCCAAAAATATCACTTTCTTTCACAAAATAACCCATTAAGGGCAAACCCGTAATTTTCCACAACCTCGATTTTAGTTTCATGCATTCACATAAAATAATTAGTATAACGTATTTTTCGATTTCACTGGATTTATGATTTTTATTATAATGTTTACGATATAGTATAACCCAAGAGATAAGTGTGAAGTTACACACCTGATTATGGTGAGAACTACACTTTCCCGCTCGTCGATATCTAAACACACATCACGATGGATTTGAACACTAATATTTAATATGAAACTATTCTAATGATTAACGATCTAGATCCTTACCCTCGGAATCTCGAACAACAATTATTTGCCATTTCTCTCCGATCAAAGGCTCAGAACCACGAGTAAATAATGGCTCGGGGGTACGTACGACTTCAAACAATTGATTTTCGCCGGATGAGGGTCCACAGCCTGGTGGAAAGTCTCGAATTCCCGAAACAGTCTTTCTCTTAAATTTAAGGGGAATAATGGAACCACCCCTCTTTCGAACACTATTAACAACCCTTTTCGTCCCTATCTTGATTGTCTTCAAAGACAAAGGATCATTAGTCCTAACAATATATCGAAAATCTTATGACTAATGACTTAAAAGAGTGAATTCGGCTTACCTTAATATTTTGAATGATCTCAAGAGAATCCTTTGTACGTTATTATCAAATCTTAAATGAACTTCAAGATCTCTCCAAAAAGATGATGATTCGACCCTTCTATTATTTCACTAAGAATAACGAAATAAACGTTTGAATAAATGATTGGTTAATAGGTTAAAAAGTCTCTTCCAAAGACATTCTAACATTCGGCCATAGTGACCAAATAGCAAAAGAAAAGACAAAGAAATGATACTTACCGATGATCCAAAGTTTGAATAGAAGAAAATGATTGAAAATAGATGTTATGAAGAATGAAAGATTCGGCTATGATGATCACAAACATTCGACCATAGAAGATAGATGAAAGAAAAAATATGTGTTTGAATGATAAGTAAAATGGAGAGGAAAAGAGAATAGGGAGAAGAGAAGAGAGAGAGTTTAGGGACAATTGTGCATTCGACAATGAAGAGAAAAAAAAAGAGAAAAGAAATGGTCTTTGATGGCTAGATGGTTTCGGTCACAAAGAAAAGAGAAAAGTTTTAGAGAGAGTGACCAAATAAGATCGAAATGGTCAAAAAGAAGAAATGGAAAAAACAACAATTGTTTTCTCAATGCTCATGGTACATTCGGCTAGGGAGAGGGAAAAATTGGAGAGAAAATTTGCTAAAACACCAATTGGTAAATGGAAAAGTGTGCTCATCAATCACCTCATCCTATCAAACCAATCACCAAAATCTGGCCGTCCCCTTTAGTCCCCTATGCCATCCATGTTCATGGACAATTGGCCATCCAAAGCTTTCAAAACAAAGCCCTTGATTCATACCTTATGTCCCCCTATCACCTTAAATCATGAGATTCTTTTCCTTAAACTTTTACTTACCTTTTTCCTTTGGTCTTCTTGCCAAAAATGTTATCCAACTCATCTTTATCCCTATCCATGACCGACACATTGAAAGAGGAAACAAAATAAAAACAAAACTCAATGCACATCTAAGGATTCGAACCTTTTCCCTCAAGCAAACCTCAAAGTCACTTGATCCACTTCAATTAAATACTCCTTACTAAAATTTATTCTAATTCTGAATAATTCTCAAGTCTTCTCAAGACTATACTAATCATGCAAAATTTTAATTATACACAAGTTAAGCACCAAAACATGCATCATAACAATACTCAAATTTTTGGATGTTACACTAGAAGTTAGGCCCGGATCTGGCGTGTCACGTGGAAGTGTTTTTTTTTTTTTCAAAACCATCTTTGTGATCGTTAAAAACTTGTTTGAGAATTACAGCCTTTTTTTTTTAAAACCCAAAACACTTAAGCAATTGTTATCTACTTGAAAACGTAATTATCTATAAAAACCTTTTTGGTTGTGAAAACATATTTGAAATAAACAATTTACGAAAATATGACGTTTGGAAATAGAATTGCAGAAACATTTTGAAAAACATTGCGGAAACGTAGATAAAAAAAATAAGTTTTTTGAGAGGTTGATTGATGAGTCAAAAATCGAGGTAGTGAACTTTATCTGTGACTTTTGAAAATGTCGTCGATAATTTGAAAGAGAATTTCCGAGTTAAATCATTTGTAAAAGCTTGTTATGAAAATCATTTGTTAATTAATTTTTTGGAAAACCGTTATTTATGATTTTAGAAAAATCCCCATTTAAAACCATTTAAGCAAAACAATAAATATATCAAACATAAAGCAAATAATAAAATACTCCAAAGGCCTAGTTACAACTTTAAAACCCAAAATAGTAAAGGTAACGAAATAATACGGAACGTAGTTTACTAATGTTTGCAAACATCATCTATGAAGTATGGCCTCCACCGAGTCATCCATGGCCCCAAGTCCTCGAACTGAATGTTACCTACAGGGATTAAGAAAAGAAAGGAGGGTGAGTTACAAGAACTCAGTGTGTAACCCACTTACCGCTGTCCACTAGGCCAAAATGTAACACCCCAAACCCGGCCTATGCATTAAGCCCGGATTTTGGCATGCCACACAAATTGAACGTGCATTCAAATCATCAACAATGTAGGAAATCAAATTTTCAAAACAATTAAGAGAATGACTTTATCAAAAATCGAGGTTTATTTGAAATCCATGATTAAAAACACGAGAGTTTATCATTTGATTTACAGAGTAGTAGTTGACTAAAATTTTAAATTTATCTAGTCGAAATATTTCATCGAAGAGTTTTAAAAGAATTTCCTAAGTTTCAGTGATATTTAAGAAAAACCTTTATTTTATGCGAGAGTTTTAGAAAACATTTATGAAAACTAAATTAGTCTAATTTAGGAAAACTAAAACATAATAAAATCCATCCACATAATAAAATCCATGAAAATAATTAAAGAGGCCTTATTACATTGCAATTAAAATAGTACTTAAATGAAAATAATTAAAGAAGTTTTAAAGTTATATAAACCACCATTTGTAGTATGGCCTCCACACGAAGTCATCTCCGACCCAAGTCTCCATCAATTATTATTACCTGATAAGGGTAAGAAAATGGGGTGAGTTACTTAGAACTCAATGTGTAACCCACTTACCGTGTTCACTGGGCCAAAACCATATAAACATATAATTGGGCTTGATCCCATTTTGCAAATGTTCAATATATATATAAATCAAGTATAAAAAAATAATAATGCATGTGATATGCAATTCCCAACCAAGCCTAATTTCCATCCGCTACACACCACCCGTACCAACCATCACACCTGTGGGGATCAAGTCAACCCACCCTGCCAACACACCAATAGCAGGCTTTAAGCCAAAAATAATATTTGTGGCAACAGGCCATTTATAATATTTGTGGCAACAGGCCATTTAAAAGATTTGTGGCAACAGGCCATTTATAATATCTGTGGTAGAACCACCGATCTAGATTTTGGGCAACAGGCCATTGTGACAGAGTCACCGATCTAGATTTTTGGCAAAAGGCCTTTCTTCTCTTCATCAATTATCCCAACCCATGCAGCCATGTATATATATATAAATATATATAAGGCATAACAAAATATTCGTAAGGTAATTTTAACAAAAACCCATATTACAATTTATCAATTTGGCCCATTAGTCAAAATAGCAATTTGGCCCATTTAACGATTTAGCAACTTGGCCCATTTCATCTCTTATCACATTTAGCTCATATATTAATATTACTTTTGGCCCATAAAGCAACGTATTTCAATTTGGCCCATAAAGTAACATATTTCAATTTGGCCCATAAAAGGGTATTTTCGTAATTCGATCCATAGGGACGTTTCGTAATTCGGCCCATTTAACACATGAGGCCTTTTCACAATTTCCACACTTAGCCAACTTGTCAAAATAATAACATAGCCCAAAATATCACTTTCTTTAACAAAATAGCCCATTAAGGGCAAATCCGTAATTTTTTCCACAACCTCAATTTCGGTTTCATGCATTCACATAAAAAGTGTTAATATAACGTATTTTCAAATTTTACCGGATTTACGATTATTATTTTAATGCTTACGGTATAGTATAACCCATGAGATAAGTGTGAAGTTACACACCTGATTACGGTGAGAACTATACTTTCTCGCTCGTCGATATCTAAACACGCATCACGATGGATTAGAACACTAATATTTAATATAAAACTATTCTAATGATTAACGATCTAGATCCTTACCCTCGGAATCTCGAATGGCAACTATTTGCGATTTCTCTCCGATCAATGGTTCAGAACCACGAACAAACAATGGCTCGGGGGTACGTACGACTTCAAATAATTGATTTTCGCCGGATGCGGGTCCACAACCCGATGGAAAATCTTGGATTGCTGAAACAGCCTTTCATTTGAATCTAGAGGGAATAGCGAATCCAACCCTCTTCTGAACACTATCCATAACCCTTTTTGAACCTATCTTGTTTGCCTCCATTGACAAATAAATGTTAGTCAAACTAATATTCCCTTATCACCACCAATTGATTTTAAGAGCGAAATCAGCTTACCACAGGATTCTTTCGTTCAAAAGGTGAAAGTCGATTGATAGAGTCCCTATGATAGAATCGATTAATCAATACAATCTTATCAAAATAAAAAGATAAAATAAAATCCCTTTTCGAAATGATCCCTTACCTTGAATGATGAAATCTCCTTTTTCCACTCGATCTATAATAGCTATGATCAACTAAAGATGTAGAAAAGAAATCGACACTCCACTATATCACTACAAAGAAAGAAGGATTTGATTAGAGGAGAAAAGATTAAAAATAAAAAGAAAGATTCGGCTATGCTAAAACAAAGGAGAGAAAAGAATGATCCGGCTATGGAGGTAATCTAACATTCAGCCAAGGAAGAAGAAAATGTTGAAAGTATGGTTGAAAAGAAAATTAAATGATGAAAGAAAGAGAATGAGGATGAGAGGTTTATGATTTAATTTTCAAAATAAAAGAAAAGCAAAGGGAGAGAGTTTGAAACAATGGTGCATTCGGCCAAGGGAGAGGAGAAAGAGATGATGTTTGTGTTTTATGTTTTAGGCACTAGATGAGAACACAAAATGGGATACTTGAGTGATTAGCAAAAATGACCAAATGGTCAAAAAGAAATGACTAAATGAAACCCACAAAGTTGTTTCCTCCAAGCTCAAGACACATTCGGCTATGGGAGAAAGAAAAAGAGAGGAAAGATGTTTTGGAAGAGCAAAAAATAAAAATTTGACCAAAAGAAATCCTAACAAGCTACCATCCTAACCCCATACTAACCACCAAAATTTAGCTCCCCCCCCCATAGTCCATGAAACCGTCCAAATACATAGGCACTAAACCAAAGTTTTGCCATCAAGAACTTTCCAAGACAATCACCATACATTAGGCCTTGTGTTTCCCCATTACCTTAAATCATGAGATTCTTTTCCTTAAATTTTACTTACCCTTTCCTTTGGTCTTCTTGCCATAAAATGATATCCAACTCATCCTAATCCTTATCCATGACCGACACATTAGAAGAGGAAACAAAGTAAAAACAAAACTCAAATGCACAACCAAGGATTCGAACCTCTTCCCTCAAGCAAACATACATGGTGCCATATCCCCTTTACCACTTACTCATCTTATGCTAGTTTTTTACTCTTAAATTTACTTAAACCTCAAGGTCACTTGATCCACTTCAATAAAGTATTCATTACTAAAATATATTCTAATTCTGAATAATTCCCAAGTCTTCTCAAGACTATATTAAACATGCAAAATTTTAATTATACACAAGCTAAGCACCAAAAACATGTATCATATCGATACTCAGATTTTTAGGATGTTACAACTCTACCCTCCTTAAAGAAAATTTCGTCCTCGAAATTTACCTGGTTAAAAGAGGTGAGGATATTGTTCTTGAATTGCGTCCTCCGACTCCCACGTTGCTTCCTCCACTCCGTGATTACACCAAAGAACCTTAACCAACAGCACAGTCTTCTTTCTTAACACCTTAACATCGCGATCTAAGATTTTCACTAGTTCCTCCTCAAAGGACAAGTCTGGCCTTAATTCCACTTCTTCTACCAGTACTATGCGACGGATCCAATCTATAGCGCCTCAACATAGAAACATGGAAGACACTATGAATCTGACTCAACTCCGGAGGTAAATCAAGTTGATAGGCCACTTGTCCTACATGCTTCAACACACGATACGGTCTAATGAACCTAGGGCTCAACTTGCCCTTCCTTCCAAATCTGAAAATCTTCTTCCAAGGTGAGACTTTCAAAAAGACCTGATCTCCCACCGCAAACTCAATATCTTTACATTTCAGATCCGCATACGACTTTTGTCTATCCGAAGCTTCCTTTAATCACGCTCGAATCACCTTTACCTTTTCTTCCGTCTCAGATATCAGTTCAGGACACAGCAACTGTCATTGCCCTAATTCAGTCCAACAAGTAGGGGTACGACACCTATGATGTAACATCCCCAAACCCGGCCCACGAGCCTTGACCGGATCTGGTTATGTCACTGCGGAAAAACGGTTGGAAAATCTTTGTCTTTAGGATAACTTGAAAATTTTGTTTATTTTCGGAAGTAATTCCATTAAAATTATTTAATCTTGTAAGCCCGATATAAAATATGTGAATTAAAACTTTATTATAATTTATTATATTATAAATCATTTGAAGGAAATATATCTAAGTATAGTATAAACCCTAATTAAAAAAAGATAATCAAATGATCCCAACAATAAATAAAGAGGCCTTTTATTACAACCATTATTTAATCAAAATTCTTAAGATTAAAACTAACTAAAACATCTTTATCTGCATGGCCCACCGGCTTCCTCTAGAACCCGGTCCAACTCATGAATCACACGAAATGTTAGGAAGATAATTGGGTGAGTCATAATGACTCAGTGTGTAATTAAACCACTGATATCCACCCACATGCTAGCCACAAATCAACCCAATTATCAAATGCAACATATAAATATATTCATTTAGACATTACCATAATCTGGGCTTGGCCCACAATCAAATCATATTCAAGCACTGGGCTAGGCCCTTTTCTCATTAATTCACTGATTACTGGGCTCGGCCCTTTTCTCATTAATCCACTGATTACTGGGCTTGGCCCATTTCCACGTATGTTCACATAACATACTAATCCACATGTCATATTGGCTTGGCCCATTCCCATATCAATTCATAACGAAACAATGCAACATGAAACCCAACCCAATCCTAAGGTCCATCCGCTACACACCCCCTTAACCAGCCTACCACACACCAGGGGACTATCGAGTCACCCTCTCCTTTTCCCTCCAAAAAGGCAACCAATGCCATCCACGATGTAGCGTATAGCTAACATCAAACCACGATGGAGCACACAGCAATCCATCAAGCCACGATATGGCATAAAGCCGATATCAATCAAGGTAACCACGCGAACTAAATCGCAAAGATCCACAACGCGACCTCAGTCAGCGCCAATCCACGATGTAGCACAAAGCTGACATCAACCACGCATCAAGTACACCCGCACCTTCTTTCAAAAACCCACCCATGCACATGTAACATAATATAATGACATAATGAATAAAGCATGTACATGATATTCGTGCATACATTCATATTCATAGTCATACTCACATACACGTATTAATAACCACATCTTAATGATTTGATACTAACCTGTTTATCGACATACCCTTTAAGGGTATCCGGTTCACATAGTCACTGCACTTATTAACACATATTTAACACATACACCTATCGCATACATATCATATACTCGGAAATCGATGGGTTAATCACACACCTTATAACACGAAGCTCTAAACCTCGATCCCGACGCTATCGCTTAGCGAGACTACCGTTATCTGCCTATCGTTTTCTGTTGCACGCCCACACCCCGGTGGCCAATCTCGTACAGCAGAAACCGACCTCTTCTTGAACTTCGGGATGGGAGCTTTCCCTTTCCCCTCTTGACTGGCACTTGCATCCATCGACACTTAATCAGAATCACACCATTAATCAACGAGTCATAATCTACTATTATTGAATTTAGATCACCTAATAACATCCTTATCAAATATCGAGATCCGAAGGCTCCCTTTGCTTCGTAAATTTGGCCCTAAAAGATCATAGCCACCACTCGGTCAATCACAAAACACAACAATGGCCTAAGGTCAATTTCAATGGATCACTTACCAACAAATACTCAAGGGTAAAATCTTTTTGCTTGCTTCCAAATCTAAAGCCCTTTCTAAAACCGATTGGAGATGCTCCCGCCTTGATTCGTCTTAACTACACCAAAATGACTAATAGAGAGTTTCGCTAGGCCTTCAAGAGTTGCAACAAAAGAATTGTTTTATGAAGAAAAGGGAATTCGGCCTAGCGAGTTTCCAAGAAAAGTATAAAGGAAGGAGAAAAAGTAGATGCTCCAACTTTCGACTTTGGCTTCCACACAATAAAAGCAAAAGAGAAGTGTTCCTTGACTTAGTTTCGCAAGAGGCTAAGGGAAGAAATAATTTGGCAACAAAGAAATGGCTAAAATTCGGTTAAGGGATGAGCACACCCTATTTATAGAATTAAGCACCTACCCACGTGAAGAATCCATCCTTTGGCCATCACCTACTAATTCAAATTAAATTTGAATTAGCCAACTACTACTATTATCCATATTTTATCACTCAATTAATCTAAAATATCACTTAATCCTATTAAAACAATTAAACCACCAGCAGCCATTATCTCTAATTCTCTAATTTAAAACTAACTAAAATAATCCTTTATTATCTTAAAATAATAAAATAACAAAACCAATCCTTATCACACCTTCAAGTTAATTCAAACACCACCAAAACCTTTAGCCGCCACCAACTCCTCTTTAATTCTAATTCAAATTCCTTTCCCATTTTATAACTTTATCAATAAAAAAAAATAAAAGATAAACTAATAATAATATTCCCTTCTTCCACCGAATTTAAAAGCTAAACACTAATCTAATCTTATCCTATTTGAAACCCCCCCATGTGTCGCCCCACACATTACCAAGCTGCTGCCAAATAAAAGAAAAAAAATAAAACTCTAAATGCCAATACAGGTTCAACACGGAACTTCTTCTTTGCTCACCTTCCTCCAACGCCTGACCACTCGGCCACTTTGATTTTTATGCCAAATAGCCCCAACAATAATTTATAAAGCCTTCCTACTTGACCCACAACCGCCAAAAATAAATCACGCCCAAAATGTCTTGCCCAAAGGCTCGAACCCGCACTCTCACTCCCTCCAATACCTATGTGCTTACGATAACCACTTGGCCAAGTTCTTTGCTTGTGCCAAGTACACGCATAAATTATTTTAAGGCCTTCACCCCTGCGCCATAATCCCAAAAATAAAACGCCACTTTTGTTGCGCCTCAACTCGAACCCAGCCCTCGATGGACCTTCTTCCACCCCTTTAACAAGCGCATAACCACTTTGCTAATGCCTTTCGTGTACCAAAATCATCCAAAAATTTTCTTAAGCCCTCTAAAGCCCGACTCCATTTCTTAACCCCAAAATTAAAATTTTCCTAAGCCATCCTTGCCTTCTAGGGTTCTCCAAAACCCTAAAATTCCTCAACGGGACCTTAAGCCTACTAAATGCTCGGGTTATGCTCCAAACGCATAACCCTAAACCAGTGTTACAATTCTACCCTCCTTAAAATAATTTGACCTCGAAATTACTTTCGCCATGCAATCCTAACCCCTACTCTCGCCTCATTGCGCCACTCGATTCCAATTCATCATACTTCCCAAACGTAGTCTCTAAGTTCTCACTCGAGATCCAAATCATACAGAAAGAATTAACTTACAAACAAGGAGAACAATTAAAAGTATTCCAAAACAAAGGAGCTTGCCGATATCACATCCTTGGTTGACTTTGACTAGAACCACGACCCTTCGTTGCTCGAGGACAATTCTTAACCGGATGTGCCTTAGATCCACACCAAAGCATTCTTTATTATTTCCCCAACACTCTTACGTGTGAGGTCTTCCACACCGAAAGCACAAGGGCGATTCAGATCCCTTGGTACAAGTGCACTTACAGGTTCTCGGTCCTTAGTCTTTTCGGGCATTACCAAGCGATCACGATGATCCAACCTTTCTCTTATTCTCGTTCCTATTCTTCTCTCGGTTTTCCCTTATAGTCTTCTTAACCTCTTCAACGATCCGAGCTTTCTCCACTAGCACCTTGAAGTCTCTCTCTCGTGTGGAGCAATCAACTCACGCAACTCATCTCGTAGCCCATCTTGAATCGAACACTTCTTTCGTAATCGGTGGCCACAATTCCCTTAGCATCTTGGCTTAACCGCACAAATTCCGCCGTACTCATTATCGACTTATTCCTTGTACTAGATTTAGAACGCTTTCCTTTGCGAGTCAAATAAGCGGCTCCTACATACTTCCCTTGAACTTGGCCTTAAAGAAATCCCAATCCAATCGATCCGTAGGGTACACCTTGTTTGACGGTGAGCCACTAACGATAAGCTTCGTCGCTGAAGCAACGCAAGCAGCTCTTGACTTTTCTTCATTGGTGCGGTCTAAATCGTCCATGATTCTTTCAAGCGCTTCTAGCCAATACTCCGCTACGTTAGGAGCTACTCAAACACTCCCCAAAGATCTCGGCCCGTTTGATCTAAGTCTTTCCGACAACGACTTCCGAGCTCCGTTTCCCATACCAGCTCTTGCCACTTCTGTGTGCACGCGCAACATAACATGCGACACCGCTACATCTTCTCTGTCGATCTTGCCCTCTACGTCCCTTCTTTGGCGGCACTTCACTTTCGACCCATGGCGGACCCTATCGGTTCCGATCTCGCCATTCTACCTCTACTGCGTCCCCTAGAGCTCATCTCTATCGTCTTGATTTATCTGATTAAGAATTTTTATGCATTAGTAATTGTTCCACTATTTAATCGCGAGCATATTTTATGAATGAAAGATTTTAGAAGTAGTTCTTTCGATCACACAAAGTTTGATTCGAGTTTACTACTCGGTTCAAGAATCACATTCACACACATCCGTTCATCAACAAGAACACATTCGTTCCTCAGTAAAGGCACATTCAGTGGTATCTACCACACACATTCACTATTCGGACATTTCTGCCCGTTTCTACCCCAGGGGTATTTCTGTCATTTTGTCCTACAGGGGCATTTTCGTAATAAACCAGAGAAATTTTAAAACTTTAGTAAACCAGAACATTTTGAAATTTCCACATCAGGAGGGTATTTTTGAGAATTTGTCAAATTAGAGATACAGCAGAATTTTGGAAACCAGGGGTATTTTAGTAATTTTGTTAACCAGGGTAATTTTGTCAATTTCAAAAGTCGGGGTATTATTTTGAAATACAAAAATTTGGATACTTTTGCAAGTGAGAGAATTTTATTAAAGTTGGGGTTAACTCAGAAATTTTGAAAGTCAAGGGCATTTTAGTAATTTTCAACACAGGGGTATTTTTGTAAATTTTCCTAAATCGGGGTATTTTGATATTTTGAGCACTAGAGATTTTAATATTTTGCAAAGTGAAAATCATTTTAACAAAAGTTGAGTGTAGTGTGGTACAGGGGCATTTTTGTAATCTTGCCACTAGGGCATTTTGGTAATTTTGGTAAATCGAAAAACGGTTTTTTTTTTTTCAAAACCAGATTTAGGGTTTACAAACCAAAAAGGGTAAATTTAAAAATTGCAAAGCCAAGAATTTTAAAACAGCAAGGCTAATCCCTTTTGGGTTTTAATAATTGGTTGACTGTGAACAAGTCCTCTTGGTTAAAATGAACAGTAGCTACGCACTGGTAGGATTCAAGTGGAGAGGAGGTGAGTCACGTGATTGCTTAAATACCAAGCTCCCTTGAATACCACTCCTGACACATGCATTAAGGTTGCCACACCTTAACAGCGACTTACTTCACAGTTTGTTTGGTAACCTTAAGTCTTATGCACATGTTTGAGTAGACTAGCTTTAGGGTTCAAGCAGTCCTAATTCACTAATCTACGAGCCTAACAAAGCCCATAACAGTTCATATAACAAATTACTTCACAAGTCTCAAGTACTTACTTGGTGGACTCGGTAGGAGATGCAGGTGCCATGTCGAATAACTCGTAAACTTTATAAAAGCCCATATTTTTGAAAAGCCCATTTTGAAAATGTTTTTGGGCCCAAAACCCTCAAAGCCGAGTTTTGAACACGGCTCGATATTAATCAGTAACATCCCAAACCCGCCCACGAGCCTTGACCGGATCTGGTTATGTCCTTTGCGGAAAAAGCAGTTGGAAAATTTTTGTCTTTAGGATAACTTGAAAATTTTTGTTTATTTTGAGGAAGTAATTCCATTAAAATTATTTAATCTTGTAAGTTAGATATAAAATATGTGAATTAAAACTTTATTATAATTTATTATATTATAAATCATTTGAAGGAAATATATCTAAGTATAGTATAAACCTAATTAAAAAAAGATAATCAAATGATCCCAACAATAAATAAAGAGGCCTTTTATTACAACCATTCTTTAATCAAAATTCTTAAGATTAAAACTAACTAAAAACATCTTTATCTGCATGGCCCACCTGGCTTCCTCTCCGAACCCGATCCAACTCATGAATCACCTGAAATGTTAGGAAGATAATTGGGTGAGTCATAATGACTCGATGTGTAATTAAACCATCGATATCCACCCACATGCTAGCCACAAATCAACCCAATTATCAAATGCAACATATAAATATATTCATTTAGACATTACCATAACTGGCTTGGCCCACAATCAAATCATATTCAAGCACTGGCTAGGCCCTTTTCTCATTAATTCATCGATTCTTTGGGCTCGCCCTTTTCTCATTAATCCATCGATTCTTTGGGCTTGGCCCATTTCACGTATGTTCACATAACATACTAATCCACATGTCATATTGGCTTGGCCCATTCCCATATCAATTCATAACGAAACAATGCAACATGAAACCCAACCCAATCCTAAGGTCCATCCGCTACACACCCCTTAACCGACCTACCACACACCGGGGACTATCGAGTCACCCTCTCCTTTTCCTCCAAAAGGCAACCAATGCCATCCACGATGTAGCGTATAGCTAACATCAAACCACGATGGAGCACACGGCAATCCATCAAGCCACGATATGGCATAAAGTCGATATCAATCAAGGTAACCACGCAAACTAAATCGCAAAGATCCTGGCGCGACCTCGATCTGCGCCAATCCACGATGTAGCACAAAGTCGACATCAACCACGTACTCGAAGTACACCGCACCTTCTTTCAAAAACCCACCCATGCACATGTAACATAATATAATGACATAATGAATAAAGCATGTACATGATATTCGTGCATGCATTCATATTCATAGTCATACTCACATACACGTATTAATAACCACATCTTAACAGATTTGATACTAACTTGTTTATCGACATACCCTTTAAGGGTATCCAGGTTCACATAGTCCTTGCACTTATTAACACATATTTAACACATACACCTATCGCATACATATCATATACGGAAATCGATGGGTTAATCACACACCTTATAACTGAAGCTCTAAACCCTCGATCCGACGCTATCGCTTAGCGAGACTATGAATTATCGCCTATCGTTTTACATTGCACGCCCACACCCCGTTGGCCAATCTCGTCTGTATGAAACCGACCTCTTCTTGAACGGGATGGGAGCTTTCCTTTCCCCTCTTGGTAGCACTTGCATCCATCGACACTTAATCGTAATCACACCATTAATCAACGAGTCATAATCTACTATTATTGAATTTAGATCACCTAATAACATCCTTACAAAATCTTGAGATCCGAAGGCTCCCTTTGCTTACGTAAATTTGGCCCTAAAAGATCATAGCCACCACTCGGTCAATCACAAAAACACAACAATGGCCTAAGGCCGAATTTCAATGGATCACTTACCAACCGAATACTCAAGGGTAAAATCTTTGCTTGCTTGCTTCCAAATCTCGAAGCCCTTTCTCTAAAACCGATTGGAGATGCTCGCCTTGATTAGTCTTAACTACACCAAAATGACTAATAGGAGTTTAATGCTAGGCCTTCAAGAGTTGCAACAAAAGACTTGTTTTATGAAGAAAAGGAATTGGCCTAGCGAGTTTCCAAGAAAAAGTATAAAGGAAGGGAGAAAAAGTAGATGCTCCAACTTTAAACTTTGGCTTCCACAATAAAAGCAAAAGAGGAAGTGTTCCTTGAGTTGGTTTGGCAAGAGGCTAAGGAAGAAATAATTTGGCAACAAAGAAATGGCTAAAATTCGGTTAAGGATGAGCACACCCTATTTATAGAATTGGCACCTACCCACGTGAAGAATCCATCCTTTGGCCATCACCTACTAATTCAAATTAAATTTGAATTAGCCAACTACCCTACTATTATCCATATTTTATCACTCAATTAATCTAAAATATCACTTAATCCTATTAAAACAATTAAACCACCAGCACCATTATCTCTAATTCTCTAATTTAAAACTAACTAAAATAATCCTTTATTATCTTAAAATAATAAAATAACAAAACCCAATCCTTATCACACCTTCAAATTAATTCAAACACCACCAAAACCTTTAGCAACCACCAACTCCTCTTTAATTCTAATTCAAATTCCTTTCCCATTTTATAACTTTATCAATAAAAAAAATAAAAGATAAACTAATAATAATATTCCTTCTTCCATCGAATTTAAAAGCTAAACACTAATCTAATCTTATCCTATTTGAAACCCCCATGTGTCGCCCACACATTACCAAGTTTGTAAATAAAAGAAAAAAAAATAAAACTCTAAATGCCAATACAGGTTCGAACACGGAACCCTTTCACGCTCACCTTCCTCCAACGCCTGCACCACTCGGCCACTTTGATTTTATGCCAAATAGCCCCAACAATAATTTATAAAGCCTTCCTACTTCACCCACAACCGCCAAAAATAAATCACGCCTAAAAAATCTTTCAAAGCTCGAACCCAAGACTCTCACTCCCTCCAATACCTATGTGCGCTTACGATAACCACTTGGCCAAGTTGTTGCTTGTGCCAAGTACACGCATAAATTATTTTAAGGCCTTCTACCTGCAACGCCATAATCCCAAAAATAAAACGCCACTTTTGTTGCCGCCTCAACTCGAACCAGGCCCTCGATGGACCTTCTTCCACCCCTTTAACAACAAGATAACCACTTTGCTAATGCCTTTCGTGTACCAAAATCATCCAAAAAATTTTCTTAAGCCTCTAAAGCCCAAATTTCCATTTCTTAACCCCAAAATTAAAATTTTCCTAAGCCATCCCTTGCCTTCTAGGGTTCTCCAAAACCCTAAAATTCCTCCAACGGGACCTTAAGCCTACTAAATGCTCGGGTTATGCTCCAAGCGCATAACCCCTAAACGTGGTGTTACATATGACCATATAACATTTCATAGGGTGTCATTTGGATACTGGATTGGTAACTGTTATTATACACGAACTCTGCCAATGGTAGAAAATTCATCCAACTTCCTCTGAAGTTGATCACACATCCTCATAACATGTCTTCCAAAATCTGAATCACTCTTTCTGACTGACCATCTAACTGAGGATGAAAATCGTACTAAAATTTAACTTTGTTCCCAAAGCATCATGTAAAGCTTTCCAAAACCGCGATGTAAAACTAGGATCACATGCGATATGATGAACCTTTGGTACCCCATGCAACCTCACGATTTGGATACATACAGTTTAGCCAACTTCGCAGCGAGTAATCGGTGCTGTTAACCGGTAGAAAATGGCGGTCTTCGTTAATCGATCTACTACCACCAGATAGAATCTTTCTTAGTAGGTGTTAAGGGTAACCCACTAACAAAATCCATCGTTATCCGCTCCCATTTCCATAGAGGAATCTTTACCGGTTGTAATAAACTCGATGGTAATTGATGTTTCGCCTTCACTTGTTGACAAGTCAAACACTTTCCCACTAAATCAGTAACCTCCCGCTTTAACTTTGGCCACCAATACTGTTCACAGAGATCTCGATACATCTTATTTCCTACGGGGTGCATAGCATAAGGGCTACTATGTGCCTCTAGAAGAATCATTTGTTTCAAATCCGAATCCTTGGGCATACAAACCCTTCCACGAAAACACAGTACACCTTTCTTGTTCAAACCAAAATCCCTTATTATACCATTTTTAGCTTGTTGTATTAAAGGACCTAACTTTTCATCGGATAATTGCTTTTCCTTGATTTGCTCCAACCACAGAGGCTTCACCAGAAGTTCCGCTAGCAAACTTCCATCCTCATACAAACTGAGATGAGCAAACATTGCTCTTAACCTCGATACAACCTTACGACTCAACGCTGCCTCGCCTAGCGTTAGCCATTCCGAATGGTACTCGATTGAGAAATCATAATCCTTTAACAGCTCCACCCATCTCCGTTGTCTTAAATTCAACTCCTTTTGGGTAAGGAGATACTTAAGACTCTTATGGTCCGTATAAATGATTGACTTTTCACTGTAGAGATAATGCCTCCAAATCTTTAATGCAAACACCACCGTAGCCAAATCCAAATCATGAGTAGGATAGTTGACTTTGTGCGGCCTCAACTGTCGAAAAGCATAAGCTACCACTTTTCCACTTTGCATCAGCACACATCCTAAACCCGTGTGTGACGCATCACAGTAAACGGTAAACTCTTTTTCAGCCTCAGGTTGAATCAGTAATGGCGCTTCCGTTAGAATCTTCTTTAGTTTCTCGAAACTTTCTTGTTGTTTATCGGTCCACACATACGGTACTTCCTTTCGCAATAGCTTAGTTAGGGGTGCAGCAATCAACGAAAACCCCTCAACAAAGCATCTATAATAACCAGCCAAACCCAAAAAACTCCGAATCTCAGCCACTGACTTTGATGGTTTCTAATCCAACACAGCCTTTACCTTTCGAGGATCAACTCTTATTCCTTCGGCTGACACTACATGACCCAAGAAAGTCACTTTCTTCAACCAAAATTTACACTTACTGAATTTGGCATAAAGTTGCTTATCTCGCAAAATTTGCAACATAGTGCGCAAATGTGAGTCATGCTCTTCTTCATTCCTCGAATATACCAAGATGTCATCTATGAACATTACTATGAACCGGTCTAAATAGAGTTGAAAGACTCGGTTCATCATGTCCATAAATGCAGCTAGTGCATTGGCCAAACCAAACGGCATCACTAAAAACTCATAATGTCCATAGCGAGTTCGGAATGCCGTCTTATGAATATCTGCCTCTTTCACCTTGAGTTGATGATAACCCAATCTCAAATCAATCTTGGAGAAGACTGAAGCTTCTTTCAATTGATCAAACAAGTCATCGATTCTCGGTAATGGATACCTATTCTTGATCGTCAACTTATTCAACTGCCTATAATCAATGCACATACGCATCGACCTATCCTTCTTCTTGACGAACAAAATCGGTGCTCCCCACAGAGACACACTTGGTCGAATAAATCCCCGATCTAGCAGTTCTTAAAATTGAGCTTTAAGCTCCGCTAACTCCTTCGACGCCATTCTATAAGGAGCAATGGACACCAGAGCCGTTCCGGGGAAAATCTCAATGCTAAATTCTACTTCCCAATCTGAAAGTAGACCGAAAATTCTTCAGGAAAGACATTTGGAAATTCTTTCACCGTTCTCACACCTTCTACCGATAAATCCTTGGCATCCAAAGCACTGATGAAGGCTAGGAATCCTCCATACCCTTTGCGCACCAACTTTTCTACCTTCAAAGCAGATACCACATTTGCCAAAAAGTTTCTTCGCTTGTCTATCATTATTACCTCCTCATCATCCACAGTCCTTATTGACATCCGCTTTTCGGCACAATCCAATTGCGCTTGATGCTTCACCAACCAATCCATGCTCAAAATAAGATCAAACTCGCCGAAAGGTAATTCCATCAAATCCGCTAGAAATATCTCTCTTTGAATCTCCAAGGGAACATCTCTAAACAATTTATTCACTATTATCGACTGTCCTAAAGGACTAATTTCCATCATCTCTCTATCGGTAATCTCAAATCTAATATTCAGGTTTCCAGATATGGCACTAGCAACATACGAGAGGTTAGACCCGATATCTATCAAAGCAGTAACAGGTACATCAGAGATGAATAATGTACCAATTATCACATTAGGTGCATCGTCGTCTTCACGACGCCTGACCGCATAGACCAATCCAGGCTGTCTTGCCTCGGTGTTACCTCTAATATCATTACCTTGACTCAGTTCACCTTGACCACGTCCGTTACTATTACCACCACAGCCTGGTCCACGGCCTCTCGGTGGCTACTGAGTACCTCTAGTGGTGAGCATCGTGGTTCTGAGCTTCCGAGTCGTGTCGATTCGTTGAGGGCAATTCTTATACTGATGATCCTTGGAACCACATTTATAGCAGGCACCAGTTTTCCTCCAACATTCTCCAGGGTGTCGTCTTTCACAGTCGACACATTCTCGACTCTGTTTGGTAGTCACAGGTGCTCTAGCTTGAGCTGGCTCGTCATACTGTGGCCTCTTTTGAAACCTTGTTGAAGAACTTAAGTACTTAAAATCTCTCTTGCCTCTGACTTTTTCCCGGTTCTGGCGTTTTGAATTCTTAGCCTCTTTGGCTATCTTAGCTTTCTATACAAGCGAGGTAAAAGTCCGTACTTGTTGTGGGGCTATTAGTACCCGCAACTCATCATTCAGTCCATCCTCAAAGCGCACACAGTGCTCATGATCAGTCGGTATTATTGTGCGAGCATAACAACTCAAGCGAAGAAATTCTGCCTCGTAAGCTGCCACCGTCTTACTTCCTTGAACCAAATTTAGGAATTCCTTCCTCCGGGCATCTACATAACTTGTCCCGACGTACTTCCCTTGGAAAGCAGCTTTAAAGAAATCCCAAGTAACCAATGCAGCCTCGGTGCCTTCTCGAACAATAAGCCACCATTGATACGCCTCATCTCTTAGCGAGGACACGGCTCCTCTCGGTTTACGCCGACGGTGCACTCCGGATCATCCATAATTCGTTCTCTGACCTCAAGCCAATATTACGCCACATTTGAGCTACAGGATACACCTCTAAAAACTTCTACACCACTAGACTTGAGTCGTTCCGATATTGATCCACGGGCTACTAGCCTAGTTCTAGCCTCGGCTACTCTTTCTAAGACTCATAACATTGCTTGAGTCAAAGCATTATCCTCATTCGCATGATCATGAGATCCAGTCTCGCTCCCGAATGACGCAGGTGCATCCATTTCCGGCATATGACCTGGCGCTTCAGACGTAACACCTCATCCTCTACCACAGCCACGTCTACCGCGTCCATGACCACGTCCTCTAGTGCTCATAATGACTAATTCGATTTTAATCTAACTACATGTTTTATGAATCAGAATACTATTTCAGTGTTTATTAACAATATTTTATGAGATATAAGATATAGGGTTATTTTCGCAATCACATCCTATAGTCTCGATCTCTATCGTTTTCAACACCTAAAACTAGAAGTTCTAGAGTGTTCCTAAGATCTTATCACAATAATAAACATTTAATAAACAAATACTTACTTGACTTGGTGCCGGATGCTAGTGGTGCCATACTACTTTTAAAACCTAAAATCTAGAAATTTAAGTAGTTTTTAAACAAAAATCATTGTTGAACCCAAACCATAGCCGAGTTTTGAATCTGAGCTCTGATACCATAAAATGTAACACGCTAAACCCGGCCTATGCATTAAGCCTGAATTTTGGCATGCCACACAAATTGAACGTGCATTCAAATCATCAACGATGTAGGAAATCAAATCTTCAAAACAATTGAGAGAATGACTTTATCGAAAATCAAGGTTTATTTGAAATCCATGATTAAAAACACGAGTTTATCATTTGATTTACTGAGTAGTAGTTGATTAAAATTTTAAATTTATTTAGTCAAAATATTTCATCGAAGAGTTTTAAAAGAATTTCCTAAGTTTGGTGATATTTAAGAAAAACTTTTATTTTATGCGAGAGTTTTAGAAAACATTTATGAAAACTAAATCAGTCTAATTTGGGAAAACCAAAACATAATAAAATCCATCCGCATAATAAAATCCATGAAAATAATTAAAGAGGCCTTATTACATCGCAATTAAAATAGTACTTAAATGAAAATAATTAAAGAAGTTTTAAAGTTATATAAACCACCATTTGTAGTATGGCCTCCACACGAAGTCATCTCCGACCCAAGTCTCCATCAATTATTATTACCTGATAAGGGTATGAAAAATGGGGTGAGTTACTTAGAACTCAATGTGTAACCCACTTACCGTGTTCACTGGGCCAAAACCATATAAACATATAATTGGGCTTGATCCCATTTTGCAAATGTTCAATATATATAAATCAAGTATAAAAAAAATAATAATGCATGTGATATGCAATTCCCAACCAAGCCTAATTTCCATCCGCTACACACCACCCGTACATTACCATCACACCTGTGGGATCAAGTCAACCACACCGCCAACACACCAATAGCAGGGCTTTAAGCCAATTATAATATTTGTGGCAACAGTGCCATTTATAATATTTGTGGCAATGGTCATTTAAAAGATTTGTGGCAACAGGCCATTTATAATATTTGTGGTAGAACCACTTAGAACTAGATTTTGAGCAGCAGGCCATTGTGATGAGTCACCGATCTAGATTTTTGGCAAAAGGCCTTTCTTCTCTTCATCAATTATCCCAACCCATGCAGTCATGTATATATATATAAATATATATAAGGCATAACAAAATATTCATAAGGTAATTTTAACTTAATATCAACGTCAAAATAGCAATTTATTTTTTAGCAACTTGGCCCATTTCATCTCTTATCACATTTAGCTCATATATTAATATCACTTTTGGCCCATAAAGCAACGTATTTCAATTTGGCCCATAAAGCAACATATTTCAATTTGGCCCATAAAAGGGTATTTTAAGTAATCGATAGGGAACCCATTTAACACATGAGGCCTTTTCACAATTTCCACACTTGGCCAACTTGTCAAAATAATAACATAGCCCAAAATATCACTTTCTTTAACAAAATAGCCCATTAAAGGAAAATCGTAATTTTTTCCACAACCTCAATTTCGGTCTCATGCATTCACATAAAAGTGTTAATATAACGTATTTTGATTTTAGTTCGATTATTATATTAGCGCTTACGGTATAGTATAACCCATGAGATAAGTGTGAAGTTACACACGATTACGGTGAGAACTATACTTTCCCACTCGTCGATATCTAAACACGCATCACGATGGATTAGAACACTAATATTTAATATAAAACTATTCTAATGATTAACGATCCGATCCTTACCTCGGAATCTCGAATGACAACTATTTGCAATTTCTCTCTGATCAATGGTTCAGAACCACGAACAAACAATGGCTCGGGGGTACGTACGACTTCAAATAATTGATTTTTCGCGGGATGAGGGTCCACAACCAGATGGAAAACTTTGGATTGCCGAAACAGCCCTTCGTTTGAATCTAGAGGGAATAGCGAATCCACCCCTCTTCTTACTACAATTTTCCTTGAAAATTGAGCTAGGAATCTCAAAATCTAAATCCGTAAATTTTCCTTGAAACTAGACTCATATATCTTCATACTACAAATTTTCCAGAATTTTTGGCTTAACCATTAAGTCCAGTTTATTCCTTAAAATTTCCCTTGTTTCACTGTCCAATGATCCTGACCTCTCTTTCCTTAATTTCAAATATCTCACTGTACGACTTTCATATACTGCTCTCACTTGTTTCTATTGAAAATAGGCTCACTAAATAATTTATACATATAAATTATAACACAAAATTCACTTTGTACAATTTTATACGATTTTACCAAGATAGATTAGGGAACCACGAAATCATTCAGAACCAGTCTCACTAAAATTAATATATCTCAGAATATAAAATTCCTTTTCCTTCTCCATTTTTTCTTTATCAAAATAGACACAATAAGCTTTATTTGATATCTCATTCACTTTCTAATTACCTTTCTCCTATTTTTCGTGATTTTTCAAAAACAATTCACTGTTTCTAACCGAAACTGTTTTATTACAAATATGATTACCACTACGATCATTCACATGCCCGAGTGATTACGGATGCTGATTTCTAATTTTTCTTTGGTATTTCGACCGGATCACAGAATATTTCATGCAAGCCTTCAGAGAAGTGTGAGATCACACACCATTTCAAATATATATTCGGAAAGTACTCGATTGCACACCTTAATAATGAGTTGTGCTTTCCACCGATTTCAACACCTATAATGATAGTTGACAGAAGGTTAGTCTCTACTTTGATAATCGTAACTAGAAACACTTTACTATTAGTCTCTACTTTGATAATCATAACTAGAAACACTTTACTAGGCTAACTCCACTTACCACGAATGTGATCTCCCTCGATCCTACCCTTCGGCTATTGAAATCCCGTCCTAACAATATTTGGTGAGCGAAATAGTTGTTAGCAATTATCCCACCTTTGGCCAAAACAAATCTTATAACAATGTTCTTACCCCACTTACTTGATGAGTCGACGATAATGATTTGGTTAATACAAATCACTTGTGCTCCTTCACCTTGTTGAAAATCCTAAGCCCAACGATGGCCATATCATAGAAAAGAATGTAACTCAGACTCAACGAGAGAGAGAAGGAAGAACACACGATTTATTAAGGAAAAACTCGAATGAAATAAGGGTATTGACAAAGAGAAAAACTCGAATGAAACAAGGTTATTGACAAAGAGAAATCTACTACTACCGATTCGATCAAGATGAGGTTTTCCCTACGATAGAGAACGAAATGATGAAGAAATAGGATGATAATGGTTCGGCTATAGAGAAAATCGAACAAGAAGATCACACAAAATGATGTTGATTAAAGAAGAAGAAAAGGTTGATGAAATGGCCAAAGGAAAGAATGGATGGAGAAAAGTGCTTATTAGTTTCGGCCAACTAAAGAAGATGAACCAAAAATAAATTGGGGTTAAGGCAAAACAAAGGAGTAAGATGAACAAATGCACTAGGTGTTTAGGCCAAAACGAAAAGGGAAGAAAAAGATGTTGGCAAGGAAGAGTAACCAAACTGCTAAAAGAACCCAAAACCTTATCATGCACAAAGCTTTAGAAAATAACCCAAGAAAAATTTGGCTACCACTCTAGTCCCAAACCGTCCACATGCATCCCCCCTAGGATAAAAGTTTGGCCACCCAAACTTTCCAAAACACTATCAATGAAATGAGCCTCTTGTCCCCCTTACTTACCAATTTCTTTGGATTCCTTTCCTCAATCTCAACCTCAACCTTACCTTATTTCTTAGCCACCATGCCAAAAATAAAGAAGTCAAACTTGACATGCTTACTTCTTGGCCGACACTTAAGGAAAGAGTGCAAAAATATTAGTCAAAATTTGCACACAAAGTGATTCGAACCTCTTCCCTTAAGCTAATACATGTGGCACCATAACCTCTTTACCCTTTGCTCATTTATGCTAGCTATTTACACAATTATTTCCATATGCTATAAGGACACTTGCTCCATCTCCTTAAAGGCTTAAACACAAAATTTTACTAAGGCCCAACTTGAACCGGAACTTCATAGAAACCTTGTAACTTTCCAAATTCACTTAACTAATAAGTCCAATTTGCCACAACACCATTCTCATATTCTTGAAAACTTTAAACATTCTTACGCCAAAGGCCCATTGGGCCCAATCCTACAAGGCCCAATTTTGGGATGTTACAATTCTACCATCCTTAAAGAAATTTTATCCTCGAAATTTCCAATCAACTACTAAACGCATCGCTCAAAACACACCACTATGCTTTCGTTGCGCACTCTGATCTAAATAACACTAATGTACTTTTAACATAATCTTGAATCCTCTTTCACACAACCAAACATCTAACTACAGAAGCAAGAATTATCTACCACTTATAACTAAAATTTTCTACATTCAATCATCATACCCGTCTTAAAGGTGATGGAACAATCCCGAGCCCTATGCTCCTTAGACGTGTATCTCAAACATGCTCCTGACCTCCTCCAGTATTCACCTGGATGACACCTTTCACAACAATCGTAAACTGGAAAGTTTGGACGTGCCTTGACACACTTCACAAAACGAGACTGTGACCCTAAAGAACTGCGATATCCTTTCTTCTTACAGTCCACGCACCCAAATCGAAGTGCCTCACCGATTCCTTTAACCTTCTCCAATACTTCTTTAACTAACTAAGTCAGCTCATCAACCCTAGCTCGATCATGAGATTCCATTTCAGCCACCGGTAATGCCAACGCCTCCCTTTCAGAAACATGCCTTGGTGCTGAAGATCTAGCCCTAGCACTTTGGCCTCTACCACGTCCACGTCTTCCACGTCTACGTCTTCTAGCGCTCATATTGACTAAGTTGATTTAATCTTATTAAGAGTTTTATCAATCAATATGTTGTTCAATGTTTATTAAACAATGTTTTATGGAGTATAAGAAGTAAAGTTGTTTTCACAAACGCATCCTATAGTTTCAATCTCTGTAGTTTCAATACCTAAAAAGTTCTAGAGTATTCCTAAAATCGTATCACAATAATCATATTCATACAATGATATCAACTACTTACTTGACTTGGTGCTGCATACCGGTGGTGCCATACTTCCTTTAGAACATGCATTTTAAATTTTAAAAATTTGAACAGCTTTAGAAAACATTTTTGAACCCAAACCAAAACCAAGTTTTGAAATTGGACTCTGATACCATAAAATGTAACACCCCAAACCCTGGTCTAGAAGTTAGGCCCGAATTTGGCATGTCACGTGAAAGTGTTTTTTTTTTAAAAACCATCTTTGCGATTGTTAAAAACTTGTTTGAGAATTACAGCCTTTTTGTTAAAACCCAAAACACTTAAGCAATTGTTATCTACTTGAAAATGTAATTATCTATAAAAACCTTTTTGGTTGCGAAAACATATTTGAAATAAACAATTTACGAAAATATGACGTTTGGAAATAGAATTCTAGAAGCATTTTGAAAACATTGCGGAAACGTAGATAAAAATACAAGTATTTTTGAGAGGTTGATTGATGAGTCAAAAATCGAGGTAGTGAACTTTAACTGTGACTTTTGAAAATGTCGTCGATAATTTGAAAGAGAATTTCCGAGTTAAATCATTTGTAAAAGCTTGTTATGAAAATCATTTGTTAATCAATTTTTTGGAAAACTGTTATTTGTGATTTTAGAAGAATCCCCATTTAAAACCATTTAAGCAAAATAATAAATATATCAAACACAAAGCAAATAATAAAATACTCCAGAGGCCTTATTACAACTTTAAAACCCGAAATAGTAAAGGTAACGAAATAATACGGAAAGTAGTTTACTAATATTTGCAAACATCATCTATGAAGTATGGCCTCCAAAGAGTCATCCATGGTCCCAAGTCCTCGAGCCGAATGTTACCTCGAGGATTAAGAAAAGAAAGGAGGGTGAGTTACAAGAACTCGATGTGTAACCCACTTACCATTTGTCCTTGGGCCAAAATCTCATTAAGCAATTATTTGGGCCTAATCCCATTTACAATAACAATAATGTATCAAAATATAACATTTATATGAAATGCAATTCCCAAACCAAACCTAATTTTCCATCCGCTACACACCACACGTAACAACCAACACACCTGTGGGGAGCTTTACTCACCCACCCCGCCAACACACCAAAAGTAAGCATTAAGTCATTTATATCAAATTTGTGGACAAGCCACCAGATTAACAGAAATTACATGGGATTGCCATTTTTCAGATTTGTGGTAGAGCCACCAGATTTATGTAGCAGAGCTACCAGAACTTCTCTTCATCATTATCCCATCCCATGCAAATCATGTATATAATGCATAACAAATCACAATAATTTATTCGGATATTTATTACAAAAATTATGGCCCATTATAACAATTTATCAAATTGGCCCATTGAACAGAGAATCATCTAATCCCATTTCGCAAATTTTCAGATTGGCCCAAATAGCAATTTATCAATCGGCTCACATATTCATAAATCAATAGGCCCATTTTGCAATTGTATCAAATTGGCCCACTAAGACATTTAACAAATCGGCCCATAAGGGCATTTCGATAAATCAGTAATTTTACCCACTAAGGGTAATCCTGTAATTTCGCAATCCAGACTTCACTACTAAGTTGGGTATAAAAATTTAAACTGTCCATCTACGTCATACTGACTAAATTGACTATAACTTGAGTTAGAAATCTCGAAATCTAAATCCGTAAATTTTCCTTGAAACTAGACTCATATATCTTCTTCCTACAATTTTTTCAAAATTTTTAGCTTAACCATTAAGAACAGTTTATTCCTTAAATTTTCCCTTGTTTCACTATCCAACGATTCTGACCTCTCTTTACTTAATTTCAAATATCTCACTGTACGGCTTTCATATACTTCTCCCACTTGTTTCTATTGAAAATAGGCTCACTAAGGAATCTATACATGTAAGTTATAACCCATAATTCACTTCGTACAATTTTATACAATTTTACCAATACAGATCAGGGAACCATAAAATCATTCAGAACCAGTCTCACTAAAATTAATATATCTCAGAATACAAAATTCCTTTTCCTTCTCCATTTCTTCCTTATCAAAATAGACACAATAATATTTATTTTATATCTCATTCACTTTCTAATTCCTTTTCTTCTATTTTTCGTAATTTTTCAAAAACACGTTAGTGTTTCTAACTAAAACTATTTTATTGCAAATATGATTATCACTACGATCATACGCATGCCCCAGTGATTACAGATGCCAGTTTCTAGTTTTTCTTCGGTATTTCTATCGAATCACAAAATATTTCATGCAAGCCTTCAGAGAAGTGTGAGATCACACACCATTTCAAATATATATTCGGAAAGTAGGGGATTACACACCTTAATAATGACTTGTGCTTTCCACCGATTTCAACACCTATAATGATAGTTGAAAGAAGGTTAGTCTCTACTTTGAAGATCGTAACTAGAAACAATTTACTATGCTAACTCTACTTACCACGAATGTGATCTCCCTCGATCCTACCCTTTGGTTATTGAAATCCCGTCCTAACAATATTTGGTGAGCGAAATAGTTGTTAGCAATTATCCCACCTTTGGCCAAAACAAATCTTATAACATTGTTCTTATCCCACTTACTTGACGAGTTGACGATAACGGTTTGGTTAATACAAATCACTTGTGCTCCTTCACCTTGATGAAAATCCTAAGCCCAACGATGGCTATATCATAGAAAAGAATGTAACTCAGACTCAACGAGAGAGAGAAGGAGGAACACACGATTTATTAAGGAAAAACTCGAATGAAACAAGGTTATTGACAAAGAGAAAAACTCGAAAGAAACAAGGTTATTGACAAAGAGAAAGCTACTACTTACCGATTCGATCAAGATGAGGTTTTCCCACAATATAGAGAATGAAATGATAAAGAAATAGGATGATAATCGTTTGAATATAGAGAAAATCAAACAAGAAGATCACACAAAGTGATGTTGATTAAAGAAGAAGGAAAGGTTGATGAAATGGTCAAAAGGAAAGAATGGATGGAGAAAAGTGCTTGTTAGTTTCGGCCAACTAATGAAGATGAACAAAAAATAAATTGGGGTTAAGGCAAAACGAAGGAGTAAGATGAACAAATGCACTAGGTGTTTAGGCCAAAACGAAAAGGGAAGAAAAAGATGTTGGCAAGGAAGAGTAACCAAAATGCTAAAAGAACCCAAAACCTTATCATGCACAAAGCTTTGCAAAATAACCCAAGAAAAATTCGGCTACCACTCTAGCCCCAAACTATCCACATGCCTCCCCCCTAGGATAAAAGTTTGGCCACCCAAACTTTCCAAAACACTATTCATGTAATGAGCCTCTTGTCCCCCTTACTTACCTATTTCTTTTGATTCCTTTCCTGAACCTCAACCTTACCTTATTTCCTAGCCACCATGCCAAAAATAAAGAAGTCAAACTTGCCATGTTTACTTCTTGGCCAACACTTAAGGAAAGAGTGCAAAAATATTAGTCAAAATTTACACACAAAGTGATTCGAACCTCTTCCCTCAAGGTAATACATGTGGCGTCATAACCTCTTTACCCTTTGCTCATTTATGCTAGCTATTTACTCAATTATTTCCATATGCTATAAGGGCACTTACTCCATCTCCTTAAAGGCTTAAAGACAAAATTTTACTAAGGCCCAACTTGAACTCAGAACTTCATAGAAACCTTGTAACTTTCCAAATTCATTTAACTAATAAGTCCAATTTACAACAACGCCATTCTCTTATTATTGAAAGTTTTAAACATTCTTACGCCCAAGGCCTATTGGGTCCAATCCTACTAGGCCCAATTTTGGGATGTTACAATTCTACCCTCCTTAAAGAAATTTTGTCCTCGAAATTTCCAATCAACTACTAAACGCATCGCTCAAAACATGTAACAGCCCAGTTTAGACCCTAGTCAAAATAGTGGTTTCGAGACCACAAATCTGAGGTCGAATAATTTAATATTATTTTATGGGTGGATAGTATGTGACATGGCCTGTGTAAAAATTCTGTGTGATGATTTAATCGATTGTGTGTCGAATTAAGAGAAATGAATTAATTGCATAGTAAGTGAAAGCTATGTGCTAATTTATGAGTACTTAATTACTGTTGGCTTTTTAAGGTGGAGGCCTTATATTGTTATTTGATCATTATTTAGTTAACGGATGGCTAAATGACAAATTCGCCTTAGTATATATTTGTCTTATATGATTAGTGAAAGGGCAAATTGGTAAAAATGATCATTAAGTTAATATTAAACAAAACAAAATGATGAAACATGTTCATCTTTGTTCTTCCAACTGAAAATAGAGAGGAAAGAAAGGGTTAAGAGCTTGTTAAGTTTCGGCTAGGACTTTGGTTTAATCAAGGTATGTTTTGAGTTCGGTTTTTGATAATTTCTACGTTTTCGTAATCATTGATTCGTGCTCTAGCTATCCCATGTTGTAATTTTGTGATTGATGATGTTTTTGTGATGAGCCATTGATGAACACTTGAGCTTTGTGATTTTAGTTGGTGAAATATGAAAGCTTGGTGTTGGGTTAACATAGTTTGTATTTGAGTTTTTGATGAAATTGAGTATTTTTGGCTAAATTGTGAAAATGAGGAATTGGAGGACTAAAATGTGAAATAAATGAAATGTGAGGGCTTGTATAAGCATGGGGAGAATTCGGCTAAGCACATGTATATTGAAATTTTGAGTATTTGATGATTTTGTGAGATAGGGACTAAAGTGTCAAAATGTGAAAATTGAGGGCTAGTTTGTAAAATGCCCTAAATATGTGTGTTTGGATTAAAATGAATGAATTGATGATTGAATGGATTGAATTTGAATGTGTATAGACCAAGGGAGGAGAGGTTCGGATCGAGATTGAGGCAAAGATAAAGTGCTCGATTAATCGACCGTATCGATAGTTCGACGTCCGAGGTAAGTTTGGATATAATACATGTATTTGAGATACGTTTTATCAATACGAAATGAATGTGTTTATATATATGAAAGTGAGTTACTATGTGCATGATTTTAATTTGATGGCACTAAGTGTGTGAATGTGAAATCGAGATAGAAATGAATGGCACTGTGTGTGCGATGTGATGAAAGCTTCGGTTTATTACTGTGGCACTGTGTGTGCGATCTTATGAAAGCTTTGGATTATTGCTGTGGCACTGCGTGTACGATACTGAGATGAGTTGGTTAAAAGAATAGGCACTAAGTGTGCGATAACAGTTATGAGTCGGATAAGTATGTGGCACTGAGTGTGCGATTAAATTAAAGAATGAATGACAAATAATGTCGAGCATTGAATAGCTTGGAGATTTAATAGCTTTGTGTGGTTAAGGTACATATTGAACCTTTGTCGTTGATGAGTGAAATTAAGCTTTGATTGAGGAAATGAGCATTGTGGCTATGGATGAGAAGGCACGAATATGAGATAATAGATCTAAGTGATTGTTTATTTTTGCATTGATTCAATTTGATATGATAATTGTATTGTATATCGAACTTACTAAGCTTTGGAAAGCTTACTGTGTGATGTGTTTCTCTGCCTTGTAGTGTTAGTAGAGCTAGCTCGGATCTGGGATCGTCAGCTTCTAAATCACACTATCGGCATTCTATTTTGGTACTTTTAGAAAGATGTGGCTAGATATGTGATAGGTTTAGCATGAATAAATGTGGTATATAAATGATGCATAGATATGTATAGGCTAGAATATGACATGTATAGGCTAGTAAATTGAATTAAGTTTGGGATTTGTAAGTAGCCATAAGATGTGGCTAGATATGTGATAGGTTTGGCATGAATGAATGTGGTATATAAATGATGCATCTTTTGGCATGATTTGTAGATTGATAAATTTGCTATTGAGTGGTAACTTTGTATTGATAAATGCTAGTAGAAGTAGTGAGATTTGGGAATGAATCACGCTTGTGATAGAATAAGTATTGGTATTAAATTGGGTATAATTAGAGTTGGTATTGATTGTATATTTTAAATTGCTAAATCGGTATGCTTTAGATGGCAATATGTGCAATGATGTTTAGTTGATTGGCTTGTAGGTTTGACCCTAAGTGGGTGGTATGTTAGACTTGCAAAAATGATCTATAATGTCGCACGGTAGGGGCACACGGGTGTGTCCCAGATCGTGGGTAAATTGGAAGAATGTGGCTTAAACTGTACACGGCCATGGCACGGGCGTGCCTACAGGTCATGCGAGAAATGGCAGTATATGACCTTATAAGACACGGCCTTAGCACACGGGCGTGCTTGTTAGCTGTGTTGATTTTGGCAGTATGTAACCACAAAGAGGTCACAAGGGTGTGTCATGTAGCCGTGGGAGAGGCACGGCCTATCCCCACAGGCGTGTCTCCCCTGTATTTTAGAAAAGTTTCAAATTTTCATGAAATTTTATACGTGTTCTGGTTTAGTCCCGACTCGGTTTATAAGCATGTTTAGAGTCTCGATGGCTCATTTAATGGACACTATGATTGTATATAAATGTGTTTGATGATGATTGACTTTGTGTCGTGAATGTGTTGTAATATAATCCTATTGTTTGGTAGTGCCTCTAAACCCTATTCAGGTGACGGTCTCGGGTTAGGGGTGTTACAAAACACACCATTATGCTTTCGCTACGCACTCTGATCTAAATAACACTAATGTACGTTTAAAATAATCTTGAATCCTCTTTCACACAACCAAACATCTAACCACAGAAGCAAGCCGTTATCTACCACTTATAACTAAAACTTTCTACATTCAATCATCATACCCGTCTTAATGGTGATGGAATAATCCCAAGACCTATGCTCCTTAAACCTGCATCTCAAACATGCTCCTGACCTCCTCCAGCATTCACCCGGATGACACCTTCTGCAATAATCACAAACTGGAAAGTTTGGACGCGCCTTGACACGCTTCACAGAACGAGACTGCGACCCTAAAGAACCGCGATCTCCTTTATTCTTACAGTCCATGTACCCAACTCGAAGTGCCTCACTGATTCCTTTAACCTTCTCCAATACTTCTTTAACTAACTGAGTCAACTCATCAACCCCAGCACGATCATGAGATACCATTTCAGCCACTGGTAATGCCATCGCCTCCCTTTCAGAAACATGCCTCGGTGCTGAAGATCTAGCCATAGCACTTTGGCCTTTACCACGTCCACGTCTTCTGCGCCCACATCTTTTAGCGCTCATATTGACTAAGTCAATTTAATCTTATTAAGAGTTTTATGAATTAATATGCTGTTCAATGTTTATTAAACAATGTTTTATGGAGTATAGGAAGTAAAGTTGTTTTCGCAAATGCATCCTATAGTTTCAATCTCTATAGTTTCAATACCTAAAACGTTCTAGAGTATTCCTACAATCATATCACAATAATCATATTCATACAATGATAACAAATACTTACTTGACTTGGTGTCGGATACCCGTGGTGCCATACTTCCTTTAGAACATGCATTTTAAATTTTAAAAATTCGAACAGCTTTAGAAAATGTTTTTGAACTCAAACCACAGCAGAGTTTTGAAACCGAGCTCTGATCCATAAAATGTAACACCCCAAACTCGGCCTAAAAGTTAGGCCTGAATCTAGCATGTCACGTGGAAGTGTTTTTTTCAAAACCATCTTTGCGATTGTTAAAAACTTATTTGAAAATTCTGACCTTTTTGTTAAAACCCAAAACACTTAAGCACTTGTTATCTACTCAAAGCGTAATTATCTATAAAAACCTTTTGGTTGCGAAACATATTTGAAATAAACAATTTACGAAAATATGGCGTTTGGAAATAGAATTGCGGAAGCATTTTGAAAACATTATGAAGCGTAGATAAAAATACAAGTATTTTGAGAGGTTGATTGATGAGTCGAAAATCGAGGTAGTGAACTTTAAGCGTGACTTTTGAAAATGTAAATCGATAATTTGAAAGAGAATTTCGAGTTAAATCATTTGTAAAAGCTTGTTATGAAAATCATTTGTTAATCAATTTTTGGAAAACCGTTATTTATGATTTTAGAAAAATCCCATTTAAAACCATTTAAGCAAAATAATAAATATATCAAACACAAAGCAAATAATAAAATACTCAGAGGCCTTATTACAACTTTAAAACCGAAATAGTAAAGGTAGCGAAATAATACGGAAAGTAGTTTACTAATATTTGCAAACATCATCTATGAAGTATGGCCTCCAAGAGTCATCCATGGCCCCAAGTCCTCGAATGAATGTTACCTACGAGGGATTAAGAAAAGAAAGGAGGGTGAGTTACAAGAACTCGGTGTGTAACCCACTTCTGCATCCCTTTGGGCCAAAATCTCATTAAGCAATTATATGGGCCTAATCCCATTTACAATAACAATAATGTATCAAAATATAACATTTATATGAAATGCAATTCCTAAACCAAACCTAATTTTCCATCCGCTACACACCACCCGTAACAACCAACACACCTGTGGGGAGCTTTACTCACCCACCCCGCCAACACACCAAAAGTAAGCAATAATTCATTTATATCAAATTTGTGGACAAGCCACCAGATTAACAGAAATTACATGGGATTGCCATTTTTCAGATTTGTGGTAGAGCCACCAGATTTATGTAGCAGAGCTACCAGAACTTCTCTTCATCATTATCCCATCTCATGCAAATCATGTAGATAATGCATAACAAATCACAATAATTTATTCGGATATTTATTACAAAAATTATGGCCCATTATAACAATTTATCAAATTGGCCCATTGAACATAGAATCATCTAGGCCCATTTCGCAAATTTTCAGATTGGCCCAAATAGCAATTTATCAATCGGCCCACATATTCATAAATCAATCGGCCCATTTTGCAATTGTATCAAATTCGTCCACTATAACATTTAACAAATCGGCCCATAAGGGCATTTCGGTAAATCAGTAATTTTACCCACTAAGGGTAATTCTGTAATTTCGCAATCCAGACTTCACTACTAAGTTGGGTATAAAAATTTAAACTGTCCATCTGCGTCAGACTGACTAAATTGACTATAACTTGAGTTAGAAATCTCGAAATCTAAATCCGTAAATTTTCCTTGAAACTAGACTCATATATCTTCTTACTACAATTTTTCCAAAATTTTTAGCTTAACCATTAAGAACAGTTTATTCCTTAAATTTTCCCTTGTTTCACTGTCCAATGATTCTGACCTCTCTTTTTTTAATTTCAAATATCTCACTGTACGGCTTTCATATACTGCTCCCACTTGTTTCTATTGAAAATAGGCTCACTAAGGAATCTATACATGTAAATTATAATCCATAATTCACTTTGTACAATTTTATATGATTTTACCAATACAGATCAAGGAACCACAAAATCATTCAGAACTAGTCTCACTAAAATTAATATATCTCAGAATATAAAATTCATTTTCCTTCTCCGTTTCTTCCTTATCAAAATAGACACAATAAGATTTATTTGATATCTCATTCACTTTCTAATTTCCTTTCTCCTATTTTTGTGATTTTTCAAAAACACGTCACTGTTTCTAACCAAAACTGTTTTATTACAAATATGATTATCACTACGATCATACGCACGCCCCAGTGATTACAGATGCCAGTTTCTAGTTTTTCTTCGGTATTTCAACCGAATCACAAAATATTTCATGCAAGCCTTCAGATAAGTGTGAGATCACATACCATTTCAAATATATATTCGGAAAGTACGAGATTACACACCTTAATAATGAATTGTGCTTTCCACCTATTTCAACACCTATAATGATAGTTGACAGAAGGTTAGTCTCTACTTTGATAATCGTAACTAGAAACACTTTACTAGGCTAACTCCACTTACCATGAATGTGATCTCCCTCGATCCTACCCTTTGGTTATTGAAATCCCGTCCTAACAATATTTGGTGAGCAAAATAGTTGTTAGCAATTATCCCACCTTTGGCCAAAACAAATCTTATAACAATGTTTTTACCCCACTTGCTTGACGAGTCGACGATAATGATTTGGTTAATACAAATCACTTGTGCTCCTTCACCTTGTTGAAAATCCTAAGCCCAACGATGGCCATATCACAGAAAAGAATGTAACTCAGACTCAATGAGAGAGAGAAGGAAGAACACAAGATTTATTAAGGAAAAACTCAAATGAAACAAGGTTATTGACAAAGAGAAAAACTCGAATGAAACAAGGTTATTGACAAAGAGAAAACTACTCCTTACCGATTCGATCAATATGAGGTTTTCCCACATGATACAGAATGAAATGATGAAGAAATAGGATGATAATGGTTCGACTATAGGGAAAATCGAACAAGAAGATCACACAAAGTGATGTTGATTAAAGAAGAAGAAAAGGTTGATGAAATGGTCAAAAGGAAAGAATGGATGGAGAAAAGTGCTTGTTAGTTTTGGCCAACTAACGAAGATGAACCAAAAATAAATTGGGGTTAAGGCAAAACAAAGGAGTAAGATGAACAAATGCACTAAGTGTTTAGGCCAAAACGAAAAGGGAAGAAAAAGATGTTGGCAAGGAAGAGTAACCAAAATGCTAAAAGAACCCAAAACATTATCATGCACAAAGCTTTGCAAAATAACCCAAGAAAAATTCGGCTACCACTCTAGCCCCAAACCGTCCACATGCATCCCCCCTAGGATAAAAGTTTGGCCACCCAAACTTTCCAAAACACTATCCATGAAATGAGCCTCTTGTCCCCCTTACTTACCTATTTCTTTTGATTCCTTTCCTCAACCTCAACCTTACCTTATTTCTTAGCCTCCATGCCAAAAATAAAGAAGTCAAACTTGCCATGTTTACTTCTTGGTCGACACTTAAGGAAAGAGTGCAAAAATATTAGTCAAAATTTGCACACAAAGTGATTCGAACCTCTTCCCTCAAGGTAATACATGTGGCGCCATAACCTCTTTACCCTTTGCTTATTTATGCTAGCTATTTACTCAATTATTTCCATATGCTATAACGACACTTACTCCATCTCCTTAAAGGCTTAAACACAAAACAGGGCATACATACTGACTTGTCCTCACGGTCGTGGACACGTCCGTGTGCCTCACCTGTGGTCGAGCTTGACTTGCACCACACGGCTACTCACACGCCCATGTGTCCAGCCCGTGGTTGAGCCTGATTTGTTTCAAATTACAACCACGAAGAACACAATCAAGCCACACGGCCGTATTCTCAACCATGTGGGAAGATATAGGCCATTTGCAAGGCCAAAATGCCACCCACACATGGGTCATCCCTACAAGCTCAATCAAGCATTATCCCATACACAATTGGCAACCAAAAATCATGTCAAATGTTCAACTTATCATCCCATTCAATTACATTTCTAAACATGCCAACTTGTATGCCAATTAGCACAACTAAATCACATGTAAAACCAAGCATGATTCATCCACAATTTCACCAATTCATTATGGCATCAATCCATCAATAAGCTTGCCATTCATAAGACCATTTCATTGCCATCAAGCCATGCCAAAACATGCGTCATATACAATAATCACTCATGCATATTACCAACATTTATTTAGCCACATCACATGGCTTTTTATATCCCAAACATATTCCAAAATGACTAGCCTATACATGCCATATTTAGCTATATACACATTCAAAAGTACCAAAATTGAATTTGATAGTGTGATGACGATCATCGATGATTCCCGAGCCTTCAATAGCTTTGACAATCTATAAAACAGAGAAAACACACACAAAGTAAGCTTTCAAAAGCTTAGTAAGCCATATACAAATAAACTTAGCATAAAATGCACATAATCATATCAATACAAAATTATGAATAACTCATTTGCACATTCATAATTCTTCTTGGCTTATTGAATTAGCCATTTACTTACTAGCATGCATATCACCAAATACATCAATAGATCATAGCATATTCATTCATATACCATGCCTCAGTTCATCAATTCCATACACATAATCCATCTAGGTAAGTTCATAGTATACTTACCTTCCATACACATACATGGTGTACTTTTCGAACATACCTGAATCATTATACATTTATCGTAGTCATTCATATCTTAGACTTGCCCGTTGAACCATTCGGAATCTAATAGGATACTCAGAATGCTCAAAATACTCGTACAGTGCCAATGTTTCATATGAGGTCTTACATGTACTCAGATATCGATGCCACTGTCCTAGACAGGGTCTTACACGAAACAAATACGATGCCAATGTCCCATACATGGTCTTACACATAAATTTCATATCGATTCCAACATTCTAGATGTGGTCTTACACAAAATCTCAAATCAATGCCAGCATCCCAGACGTGGTCTTACATGATATCACATATCAAACACCTATATCATGACATAAGTTATCCTATCTATTCCTAGGTTCATACGGGACTTCTCGTATATTTATAACTTGTCGATATATCCTAGGATTTCACATATATTCCATCCTGAGCATTATTCATAGCCATCTAAATTTCATAAATGTATAAATAGCTCAAATAAAATACATTTATTTGTTTATCGACTTACCTCGTACGAAAAAAAAATGGAAACAAACGGCTATTCAATAACTTTCGACTTCCCTCGATCTAAATCCCTTTTCTTCAGTTCTTGATCTATACATATTCAAATTTAATCCATTTATTCATCAACTCATTCAATTCAATCCAAAAACACATATTTAGGGTAATTTACAAATGAACCCCCATATTTTTCACATTTGGACATTTTAGTCCCTAATTCACAAAATCACCAATATACAAAAAATTTCATGTCACCCATGCCTAGCTGAATTTTCACATGCCTCATACTAATCCACACATTTCATTTATTTCAAAATTTAGTCATTCAAAATACTATTTCCTCAATTAAGTCCTAAATACTCAAAATCATCAAAACTCCAAAAATAAATCTTGTTAATCTATCATATATCATTCATAATTCATCTTCAAACATCACAAAACTCATGTGTTCATCAATGGTACATTTCAAAAACATCATCAATTCACAAAATTAAGGCATGGGTTTCAAAATACTCGAAGCAACGATTATGAAAATGTAGAAATTATCAAAAGCCGAAGCAAAACATACCTTGAATCAAGATGAATAAGAGCCAAACCTAGCTCGATTCTATTTATTCTTTTTCTTTTAACTTTTGGCACCCAAAATAAGATGAACATGCTTGAATTTCAATCTTTGTTTTATTATAGCTTCTTTAATAAACAACTTTCAATTTTAACCTTTAATACTAAATATATAAAACATATAATATAAGGTCATTCTTGACCATGTTCATCCACTTACTTCATTAGTGGGATAATTTCCTCATAACGCCTCAACATTTAAAAGCCACATCAAATAGTCAATTTTACAAATATCATGCTAGTTTTGCATTTAATGCAATTTAATCCTTTTCTCAAATTAAGCACACAAATGAAAAAATTAATTCACATAAATTTCTCACATGCTTAGACACGTGTAATAAGCATAGAAAATAATATTAAAATATTATTCTATATCAAATTTGTGGTGTAACACCCCAAACCCGGCCCATGAGTCCTGACCGGATCTGGTATGTCACGGAGTAAAATAATTTGAAGTAATTTTGGGTGTCTGGTGAAAATTTGTTAAGATCTGGCTAAGGTATAAAAACGGTGTTTGAAAACTCAGTTGGGCTTTGTATAAATATAGTTGGGTTGATAACCCTTTTGAAAACATTTGATCATGTACATTTTAAAATCATCAAAGTTGTAGTTGACTTGGTTTATTTTTGTTACCCGATGGTAACATCTTTTAAAAACCCGTAGAAGTTTATTAAGGTTGAAAAGTTACTTTTAACCGGTTCACTTAACATTTAAAAACTTCATTTGTAACATAAGTAAAATAAACATCCAAAGTAATAATAGCGGCCTTATTATAATCCCAAAATAAAATGACTTAGAAAATAAATAATTTCATCTTTGACAAAATAAGTTTAAATCCAACGATAAGCATGGCCGCCTCGAGTCCTCTCTGGCTCCATCTCCGTGATCTACTCATCTGCAAAATAGTAAGGGAAGGGGGTGAGTCACCAAGACTCAGTGTGTAAATCCCCCACCCGGAAAATACAACTCATACACAATTTATTAATAAATATGCACATGCAACCCAACTATCCATCCATACTTCTTTTCTACCCCGTGTGGTTAAAACCACTGGTGGTCAAAACCACTAGTGACTAGTGTCACAAAATAAATTATGGGACCAACCCATCGTGTGGTCAAAACCACTGATGACCATAGGTCACAATTTATCAAGTGTGGTCAAAACCACTGGTGGTACCAAACCACTGGGACTTAGTCGCAATTTATCAATCGATGTGGTCAAAACCACTGATGACCATAGGTCACAAATAATCGATGGGGCCAACCCATCTTGTGGTCAAAACCATCGCGACGATCCATAAAATCATCCCCTCCTCTCATCAATCCCACCATCATCATGCTTACATATCAATTTCATATATCATGCATTTAACAGCATATGATGGCATACTCAATCATATTTCATAAACAAAAAAATAGAGGACTTACCCGGAATCCGATCTTATGCCCACAAGCAAAACTAGCAAAAAGATAAAAAGGCAACAATATAGCAAAGTCTACTAATAAAGTGTGTAAATAGTTTACTACCACGAATCCTAGATCCCGAAGATCCGATCTACGACACTAGATCTCTTGACCTATAATCGGCCAATCACCAAAATTAGTACCATAGACCTATTCACCAAATAGTAATCCCAAAGGACTAATCGCACCTTTAATCCAAATATGGCCCTTGGCTGAATTTTACTAATCACTTACTAAGGCAAAATCGAAATCCCGGAAAACCACTCCTATCTTCTGAACTATCGAAATCCCCATATGTCACTTTGTTAAAATCAGTTATAACAAAACTATGGAAAGTGACCTATGGCCGAATACCATATTGGCATACCTTGCAAAATTTCAACCACGAAAGGCTCCCTCAAAGCACCTTGCCGTTAGCTACATACAAAACATACACTATCACAATCATAACCACATTCGGCCACTTACCAAGGCTTGTCTCCCAAGTTTTCGACACATAAAAAGGAAGGAAAAAAGCTGATTGCTTAAGAGAGGCACTTACCACCCTTTTGAGTCAATAGCACCTTACAAGGGAATTCGGCCTAAGCCCCTATGGGAGAGATGTTTGGCTAGCAACACAAAAGGAAGGTGCAAACTTTTAGCAAAAAGAGGGGGTAGGTTCGTCTAAGTAGAAGAAGAGAAACTAAGAATTTTCTTTGAAGAGTCTTGGCAATTGTCTAGGGGAATTTCGCCGACAACAAGAAAAGAGCGACTTGATGAAATTTTGGCACCCCCTTAGTGATAAAACCGAATGTAGATGGCCCTCCAAGGAGTCCTAAAGCTGGCCATCACTTCCCCCTTTAGTGATAATTTTAGCTTTTAATTATCAAAGATAATGCAAGACTTATCTTACATTTAATCTCCTAATCACCTTCAACAATTTAATAGCAAATAAACTACTAACAACTACCCCCTTCTAGCCGAATATGTGCAAAAAATTTAGCTCATCCTCATCACTTTAAGAGTCCAAAATTAAGCCAATACTCTCCCATACACGCCAAAGCAACATAAAATAAAAATAAAAAGCCACTGCAGTTGCCTTGGTTCAAACCCAAGACCTCCTCCATGACCCCTTGCACGCCCCATGCCATGTTTCCCATTCAACTTTCATGTCCATTCCTTACCCACAAAATCCTTTAAAGCCTTCTTACTTGGCCCTTTCCTTTAACGCCCTAAAAATAAAACACTCTTGCGTCCATCATGACTCGAACCCGAGTCCTTATACCAAGGCCCTTAAGTGGTGCCCCAAGCCACTCCACCGAACCGACTTCCATGCCATAGAACCCCATTATTTAATTTTAAACCCTTCCTACTTAAGCCCATCACCGCATATATAAAAATAAAATGCCAAAAACGCTGCTCTAGCCACTCGAACCCATGACCTGCGCCCATCTCCACCTCCAACACCTAAGTGGCGCATGAAAGCCACCTTGCTACTTAATTCTTTGTGTCCTACTACTCCCTAAATTTATCTTAACCCCTATCTCACCTAGCTTCGTTCCTTAAACACTTAAAAAGAATTTTTTAGCTCTAAGTCCAACCTAATCCGGGGTTATGACTAGACCCAAAAACATGTCTAGCAAACATAAAAATCCATTTCTTCAAGCACACACATGGGAAATTAATTAAATTACAAACAACCCCTAATTTAGGGTGTTACAGTTATACCCCCTTAAAAATAATTTCGTCCTCGAAATTACTTACTAACGAATAGTCGTACATCTTAACTCACCGTACTACGCTTATGCTGCGCACTCTGATCTTAATAAAACTATCTTACTTCCTAGGCACAATCTCTAAGTTCACAACCAAAGTCTCAAGCACTTCCCAAGAAAACTCTACAATAATCAAAGCAATTAAGGGTATTCCAGAAATAAGGAACGTACCCGAGGTCACATCTGGCACATCTTCCTCCTCACGACGGCTAACTGCATAAACCAACCTTGGTTGCCTTACCTTTGCACCTTCAGCACCTCGGCCAGGCCCGTTACCATTTCCATTACCCCTAACTGCACCTCGACCCCTCTGTGGTTGCTGGCCACCCCTCCTGATTTGACCACGTCCTTGATCCTCAGCTTGAGTCCTAGCCAACTTCCGCGGACAATCCCTTACTCGGTGCTCCATTGACCCACACTCAAAGCACCATTTACTTCCAGCCAAACATTCACCCGAGTGGGATTTCCCGCATCTAGCACACTGAGGTGGCCATTGAGCAGGCTTTGCGACTCTTTCTGATTCCCCAAATCTAGCACTTTTCTACTGGTTACCAAAAACTTTAAAGGTCCCGAACTTCTCTTATTCTAATTCGATCTTGGTTCCGTCTAACCGACTGTCTTACCCCTTCAGCAACCTTTGATTTCTCCACTAAGACCGCGAACTCCCATTCCTATTGTGTAGCTATCATCATTCTCAACTCATCTCTCAGCCCGTCTTCAAATCTGACACAGCGCTCATGTTCGGTACCCACAATACCATGAGCATACCTACTCAACCGGAGGAATTCAGCCTCATACTCTGCCACTGTCTTATTGCCTTGAACCAGGTTCAAGAAAGCCTTCCGCTGTGTATCCACGTAGCTAGTTCCGATATACTTCTTTTGATAGACATCCTGAAGAATTCCCAGGTGAGATTTTCTGCCACCGTTCCATCCCTTACGGTGAGCCACCACTGATATGACTCATCTTGAAGCAAAGAAATTATCCCCTTCAACTTCTCCTCAGCTGTGAAATCCAAGTCACCCATAATCCTTTCAGTGGATTCCAAACAATACTCACAAGACCGGGCGCCACTCTAGAAACTCCTTTGAATACTTCTACCATTAGCTCGAGTCGTTCAACCACGATTTACGGGGCTCCACCGCACCCACGCCTCAAAGAACTTGTTCCAATACTCGTAGCACCACTTGGGATACTACGTCGTTACCACCCGTCTGATCTTGAAACTCAGTTTCCGCCATCGGCAGATCCGGCATCTCATTTCTAGACTCATGTCTGGACCCTGTTGGCTCAGACAACGTCATCCTACCCCTACCACGGCCACGGGGCGGACGTCCACGACCTCTTGAACTCATTCTAACGATTGCGTTTATCTGTTTAAGAATTTTATGTATTAGTACTTGTTTCACTGGATTATCCGCGAAGGAATTTTATGATAAGATTTTAGGAGTGGTTCTTTCGTAATCATACATACACACAGTTTTTCATTCATTTATCCAAAGAGACGTTGTAGTTTTCATTGTGATTATTTTTCCACTACCCAGGGGTATTTTCGTAATTTGTCCTACAGGGGTATTTTTGTAATTTTTCAAAAATAAAAGTTCTTGGATAATTTTGTCAAAAAGTATTTTGGAGCTTTTACATTTCCGAGGTATGTTGAAAAATTTTGAAATCGGGGGTATTTTGGTAGTTTTAGACCTGAGGGGTATTTCGATAATTTTTTTCACAAATCAAGGTGAATTTGCAAAGTTTAACAAATCAGAGGTATTTTAAAAGTTGCAAATCTTTGGGGGCTCTTTTTAAGAATTTACTTTTCCAAAATAGTGATGTTGCAAAATTTTGAAATCAGGGTCATTTTGGTAATTTTGTAGGTTAGGGGCAATTTTGTAATTTTCTAAAATCATGACGTTTTTGAAATTTAAGGTTTTTGGGCACTTTTTATGTGATGAATTTTTTGATTAAAATCGTGGGTATTTTCGGAATATCATAAATCAAGGGTGTTTTCGTAATTTTTACCCCTAAGGGTATTTTAGTAATTTCACATAATCGGGGTATTTTCACAAAATGGTTTCCAAAATTGGGTTCTAAGTGATTTCACAAAGAAGGATATTTTGAAATTTCTATTTGAAAATTTTTCATATGGAGGTATTTTGATAGTTTACAAGCCGAGGTATTTTGGTCATTTTTCAAACTGAGGGGTATTTTGGTCATTTTTTCTTTTTTTAAAACATGGTTTTAATTACTTCAAAAACAAAACAGATAGTCCCTTTCGGGTTTTAGTTATCGAGTTTTGCCTTTGAGTGTGTCGTCTCAGCTAGGATGAGCAGATTACTACGCATTGTGTAGGATTCAAGTGAGTAGGAGGTGAGTCACGAGGACTGCTTAAATACCAGGCCCCCATTGAATCCAATCCTAGACATGTGTATAACGATTGCCACATCCCTTGCTCAGTGACAACTCACAGGGTTGTTTAGGGAATTATTGAATCTTATGCGTGGTTTGTTGGGGTATCCTAACCCTAGGGTTCAATAATTTCTATTCTAACAGTCTACGTTCCCAATTTACCCTTCTACCCCTCATCAAATATTCACAAAAATGGATAGAATTACTTACCTGGGCGGATTGGTGCCGGAGACTTAGTGCCATGCTGTTCAAGCCAAAAACAGTTTCAAAACATTCCAGTAAGGCCTAATAACATAAACAAAACATTTTGGGCCTTGGGCCCCACAGTAGAAGTTTTGAGCAGGGCTCGATACCAAAAATGTAACAACCTAAACCCGGCCCATGAGTCCTGACCGGATCTGGTATGTCACGGAGTAAAATAATTTGAAGTAATTTTGGGTGTCTGGTGAAAATTTGTTAAGATCTAGCTAAGGTATAAAAACGTGTTTGAAAACTTAGTTGGGCTTTGTATAAATATAGTTGGGTTGATAACCCTTTTGAAAACATTTGATCATGTACATTTTAAAATCATCAAAGTTTTAGTTGACTTGGTTTATTTTTGTTACCCGATGGTAACATCTTTTAAAAACCCATAGAAGTTTATTAAGGTTGAAAAGTTACTTTTAACCGGTTCACTTAACATTTAAAAACTTCATTTGTAACATAACATAAGTAAAATAAAGCAGTAAAATAAACATCCAAAGTAATAATAGCGGCCTTATTACAATCCCAAAATAAAATGACTTAGAAAATTAATAATTTTATCTATGACAAAATAAGTTTAAATCCAACGATAAGCATGGCCGCCTCGAGTCCTCTCCGGCCCCATCTCCGCGATCTACTCATCTGTAAAATAGTAAGGGAAGGGGGTGAGTCACCAAGACTCAATGTGTAAATCCCCCACCCAAAAAATACAACTCATACACAATTTATTAATAAACATGCACAGGCAACCCAACTATCCATCCATACTCCTTTTCTACTCTGTGTGGTCAAAACCACTGGTGACTAGTGTCACAAAATAAATGATGGGGCCAACCCATCGTGTGGTCAAAACCACTGATGACCATAGGTCACAATTTATCAAGTGTGGTCAAAACCACGGTGGTACCAAACCACTTTGGGACTTAGTCGCAATTTATCAATCGATGTGGTCAAAAATCGATGACCATAGGTCGATGGGGCCAACCCATCTTGTGGGCGACGATCCATAAAATCATCCCCTCCTCTCATCAATCCCACCATCATCATGCTTACATATCAATTTCATATATCATGCATTTAACAGCATATGATGGCATACTCAATCATATTTCATAAACAAAAAAAGGACTTACCTGGAATCCGATCTTATGCCCACAAGCAAAACTAGTAAAAAGATAAAAAAAGGCAACAATATAGCAAAGTCTACTAATAAAGTGTGTAAAGAGTTTACACACCTGATACTACCATGAATCCTAGATCTCGAAGATCCGATCTACGACACTAGATCTCTTGACCTATAATTGACCAATCACCAAAATTAGTACCATAGACCTATTCGGCCAAATAGTAATCCCGAAGGACTAATCGCACCTTTAATCCAAATATGGCCCTTGGCCAAATTTTACTAATCACTTACCAAGGCAAAATCGAAATCTCGAAAACCACTCCTATCTTTTGAACTGTCAAAATCCCCATATGTCACTTTGTTAAAATCAGTTATAACAAATCTATGGAAAGTGGCCTATGGCCGAATACCATATTGGCATACCTTGCAAAATTTCAACCACGAAAGGCTCCCTCAAAGAACCTTGCCGTTAGCCACACACAAAACATAAGCTATCACAATCATAACCACATTCGGCCACTTACCAAAGCTTGTCTCCCAAGTTTTCAACACATGAAAAGGAAGGAAAAAGAAACCGATTGCTTAAGAGAGGCACTTACCACCCTTTTGGGGTCAATAGCACCTTACAGGGGGAATTGGCCTAAGCCCCTATGGGAGAGATGTTCGGCTAGCAATACAAATGGAAGGTGTAAACTTTTAGCAAAAAGAGGGGGTAGGTTCGGCTAAGTAGAAGAAGAGAAACTAGTAATTTTCTTTGAAGAGTCTTGGCAATTGTCTAGGGGAATTTCGGCCAGCAACAAGAAAAGAAACAGCTTGATGAAATTTTGGCACCCCTTAGTGATAAAACCGAATGTAGATGGCCCTCCAAGGAGTCCTAAATCCGGCCATCACTTCCCCCTTTAGTGATAATTTCAGCTTTTAATTATCAAAGATAATGCAAGACTTATCTTACATTTAATCTCCTAATCACCTTCAACAATTTAATAGCAAATAAACTACTAACAACTACCCCCCTTCCAGCCAAATATGTGCAAAAAATTTAGCTCATCCTCATCACTTTAAGAGTCGAAAATTAAGCCAATACTCTCCCATACACACCAAAGACATAATAAAATAAAATAAAAGGCCCTGCTAGGTTGCCTTGGTTCGAACCAAGACCTCCTGCATGACCCCCCTTGCACGCCCCATGCCATGTTTCCCATTCGACTTTCATGTCCATTACTTACCCACAAAATCCTTTAAAGCCTTCTTACTTGGCCCCTTCCTTTAATGCCCCAAAAATAAAACACTCTTGCGTCCATCATGACTCGAACCCGAGTCCTTATACCAAAGCCCTTGAGTGGCGCCCCAAGCCACTCCACTTAACTTACTTCCATGCCATAAAACCCCATTATTTAATTTTAAACCCTTCCTACTTAAGCCCATCACCGCATATATAAAAATAAAATGCCAAAAACGCTGCTCCAGCCACTCGAACCCATGACCTGCACCCATCTCCACCTCCAACACCTAAGTGGCGCATGAAAGCCACCTTGCCACTTAATTCTTTGTGTCCTACTACTCCCTAAATTTATCTTAACCCCTATCTCACCTAGCTTCCTTCCTTAAACACTTAAAAAGAAATTTTTAGCTCTAAGTCCGACCTAATTCGGGGTTATGACTAGACCGAAAAACATGTCTAGCAAACATAAAAATCCATTTCTTCAAGCACACACATGGGAAATTAATTAAATTACAAACAACCCCTAATTTAGGGTGTTACATGTGGTCCCAAAACCACTATTTCAACTAGGGTCTAAACCGGACTGTTACATCTTCGATAGGCATTCCACTGAATTGGCCCAGTATCTGAAGCATTTGGAACATGACTGGCTTTAGTTTGAACTGTTGTGCCTCAATTTTGGGTCTCCTAATACCCGAATTAAGATCATTAAACACTGGTACGACATACTGTATTAGAGTTCTATCCTTATACTGTATTAGAGTTCTATCCCTATCATTAGCAATAAGGATAGAATTTTAAACAAGGTTTGCTCTGTTTCCTTGATTCAGATTTTAGAATTTCATCTCTTTAGTCATTCTCTAACTTGCTTGTCTTCTTCGCTGTTTCTTTCAATCTCAGGGTCTACAAGTAGTAAATTGATGATTCAATCAATACTCATAAACACCTAAAACAAACACAAAAAAATTAATTAAGTTAAAAATTGAACAGAAAAATAAACCAAAATGAATTCACAAATTCACAAATTATGACTTTTTAAAATAGTCCCCGGCAATGGCGCCAAAAACTTGGAACGATGAAAATGTGCAAGTGTACACAATTACAACAAGTAATAAAGTGACAAGTAAATGTCGAGTTATTATACCCATAGGGACTGTTAAAAGAATTATTTATGTAACAGATAGGTTTTAGCTAAATCAGAATAGTGGTTTTGAAACCACAAATTTGATGTCAAAAAATTATTTTAATACCATTTTATGTGTGTACAACATGACAACATGTATGTGTGAAAATTTCGTGAGCTAATTTTATCAATTGGTTGCTCAATTTGATAAAAGGACTAAATCATGTAAAATGCAAAAGTTGCAATCTACTTGTTAAAGGTGTTAGCTTTGGCTTTTAAATATGGTGGCCTTAAATGGTAATTTGACCATTGTTTATATGAGTGGACAAATATGGCCATTAAATGGATGATTTTAATGGTTTATGAATAAGGTTAATTTTGTAATTTAGTTAATAAAGCTTAATTAAATGTGATAAAACTTATATATCATCTTTTATTTCCTTCATCAACAACCGAATACTCAAAGGGAGGAAGCCATTTTTATGCATTTAGGGTTCAACACTTGCAAGGCTTGATTGGTAAGTGTTTTGAGCTTAGTTTTTAATGATTTCTATGTTTTTGTGATCGTTGCTTCATATTCTAGCTAGCCCGTACCTTTAATTTTGAAATTTTTAAACATTTTTAAGAGTTGCCATTGATGAGTTTATGTGTTCTTTGGTGTTTGAAGCTGAAATATGAGTTTTTGATGATAGATTTTCATGTTTTGTAAAGTGATTTTTGACAAAAATGTCAAAAAGGGATTAATTTGTAAAATATGCAAATTGAGTGGTTGAAATGTGAAATAAATAAAAGTTTTGGGCTGCTAGGGACCTATGTGTAATTTGACCAAGCTTGGGTTTATTAAAATTATGTGAATTTTGTGTATTTGTAAAGTATGGACTAAATTATTAAAAGTGTAAAAGTTTAGGGGCTAATGTGCAAATAAGCATAAATGTATGTTTTGGACTAAATTGAATGAATGGTTGATTGAATAAGTAAATTTTTAATATATTTATATAATGAAAAGAGGAATTCAGAATTAGATCGGGGAAAAGGCAAGATTATCGAGTAATTACTCATTTTGCCGTTTTCATACTCGAGGTAAGTTCGTATGTAATAAGCTTATTTCTAATTGTATTTTATATGCTTTGATATAGCATAAACTATGATTATGTGATTTTGGACAAGTTCAGGAATGATTCGATGAAGATACGATAAGCGTGAAATCCGGTTGAACATTAGGAATAGTTTAGAATGTTAGTGACATGTCATTAGGTTATTGTGTTGGCTTCGGGCCATGATATCGACACTACAGGTGCTAGTGATACCTTGATTTGGCTACGGGCCATGGTATAGGTATTTTGGAGAGGATTTACCTTGATTTGGCTACAGGCCATGGTATAGGTACTCTGGGATAAGTTTTCATACACAATTGGCAACCAAAATCATGGCAAATGAACAACATATCATTTCTTTCAATCTCATTTCTATTCATTGCAACTTATATACTAATTTGCATAACCAATTCACATGTAAACCAAGCATGATTCAACTACAATTTTACTTAATCACTTTGGCATTAATCCATCACTAAGCTTATCATTCATAAGAACATTTCATTGCCATCAAGCCATACCAAAACATGCATCATATACCATAATTACTCATGCATATTACCAACATTTAATTAGCCACATCACATGGCTATTTACAACCCAAACATAGCTCAAAGTAACTAGCTTATACATGCCATACTTAGTATATACACTTCTAAAAGGTACCAAAATATGATTGAGTAGTGTGATGACAATCCTCAATAGTCTCTAAGCCTTCAGTAGCTTTGACGATCTATAAAACAGAACAAACACATACAAAGTAAGCTTTCTAAAAGCTTAGTAAGCCATATACAAATAAACTTAACATATAAACATTCAAAACATATAATCAATATGAATTTACTAATAGCTCAATTGCATAGCCATAGTTCTTCTTGGCACATTCACTTAGCCATTCATCTATCAATCTTGCATATCACCATATACTTTATTTAATCATAGCTTATCCATTCATATAACATATTTTACTTTCTCAAATCCAAATACATAACTCATCTAGGTAAGTTCATAAATATACTTACCTTCTTATACACACAATGTGTACATATCAAACGTACCTGAAACGGATTTACAAATCACATAGTCATTCCTTTCTCGGACTTTCCCATTGAACCGTTTGGAACTAAATAGGATACTTAGAGTGCTCGGAATAGTCATACAATGCCAACGTCCTAGATGAGGTCTTACATGTACTTAGATATCGATGCCACTGTCCCAAATAGGGTCTTACATAAATCAAATACGATGCCAATGTCCCAGTCATGGTCTTACGCGCAAATCATATATCGATGCCAACGTCCAGACTTGGTCTTACATGCAAATCTCATATTGATGCCAACGTCCTAGACGTGGTCTTACACGCAAATCTCATATCGATGCCAACGTCCCAAATATGGTCTTACACGCAAATCTCGAATCAATGCCAACATCCCAAATGTGGTCTTACATGATATCATTTATAAGACACCTATGTCATGACATATTTTATCCTATCTATCCCTAAGTTCAAACGGGACTTCTCGGACACTGATAACTTGTCGATATATGCATAAACCCGAATTTCATATACATTCCATCTCAATGAATATTCATAGAAATTTATATTTCATAAATGTATAAATAATTCAATTCAAATGCATTTATTTGTATATCGACTTACCTCGGATTAGGATATTCAATCAGATTCGGTTATTCGACTACTTTCAATTTCCCGCGATCGAAGTCTATTTTCTTCGGTTCTTAATCTATACATATTCAAATACAACTCATTTATTCACTAATTCATCCAATTCAATCCAAATACACATATTTAGGGAAATTTACAATTTAGCCCCCACAATTTTCACATTTGGACAATTTAGTTCCTATTTCACAAAATCATAAAATACACCAAATTTTATATTACCCATGCCTAGCCAAATTTTACTCATACTCACATGAGTCCATAAATTTCATTTATTTCATAATTTAGTCCCTCAAAATACTATTCTTTCAATTTAATCCAAATTACTCAATTTCATCAAAAACTCAAAGACAAACTATGTTAACTAAACACATATCTTTCGTATTTCACCATCAAACATCTAAAAACTCACATGTTCATCAATGGCACATTACAAAATATTTATCAATTCACAAGATTGAAGCATGGGTTTTGAAGTATACGAAGTAATGATTACGAAAATGTAGAAATTATCAAAAATGGATCAAAAACTAACCTTGAATCAAACCAAAACCATGGCTGAAACCCTTGCTTTTTCTTTTTTTTTTTTTTTCTTTGGTGTTTTCGGTTAGAATGGATGAACACATCCACTAGCCTTTTCATTTGTTTTACTATAACCATTATGATTATTATAATTCCAATTTTACCCTTATTAATATACATATAAAACTTATAATATGGTTGGTTAAAATTGTCCAACAACTATCCACTTATTATGAAATGGCTTAATTGCCTCATAAGGCCTCCTCATTTAAAAGCCACATCAATTTGGCCATTAATTAAATAGAAAGCTACTTTTACCTTTTACGCGATTTAATCCTTTTCTCAAAATAGGCATACAAACGGACAAATTAATCCACAGTAATTTTACAAAGCGAGGGTATTTTGGTAATATTACGAACTAGGGGTATTTCGATAATTTCACAAATCGAGGGTATTTCGATAATTTTACAAAATGGGGATATTTTGATAATTTCACAAATCGGGATCTCAGCAACCCAACAGAAGGTCCACTGTCGCCTCGAGCGACTTAAGTAACCTAAACAGTCACAACGGTGTAAATGGGCCTAAGGCCCATTACTCGACCCAAGTGGGCCCACTCTCTCGAGTGGCCCAATTAGCCTAGCAATAGCCTCAACTATACGAATAGTACAATTCAAACCAATAAAAACCATATAACATGCATTTTAGCCGTGTGGGGCCCACTAACCCAGTGGCCCACACGACCCATTGCCTAAAAATGACCCTAGCGTTGTGGACTACATGGCTCGGTCTAACATTTACTACAATATGTAAATTTAATTCATGTAGGGCCCACAGGCCCATTGGTCCCACACGGCCTATTTTGGCCCCAACGCGACCCAAAGTGACCTAAGCCCATGAGAATGCTTATGGTGGACTCAACCATTTTACGCCCATATTCGTGGGCTCGGTCCACCACACGTGCGATCACACGCTCGTGTGGCACATTCGCTGGTATTTCAGCTTTTCGGCATTTTGCTGATCTACAGTTTTAGCAATGTAAACATCACATACTTTTGGCCTTTTAGCCGATCATCGAATATTGCATACAATTACACACTTGATTGCAATAGAAAAGAGTGCGAAAACCTAGAGCACACAACCTATAACCAACACACACAAGGTTAATGCATACCCTTAATCTACCACATTTATTTACTTAAACCACAACCACTCACCTTGCTAGAACTAGCAGATACTAGCGCCTCCCTGCTGCTCAAGGATAATTTCCCCTCCTAACAAGATTCGGCAGATTAACAGTTATTAGAAGACAGCCATGCATTCGGCCCCCAAGAGGAAATAAAGAGGATGCCGAAGCTTGTTAATAGAGTCAAAAGAAATCCTACTAGGAACAAAACAGTAAAGTGATTGTAGTATCCCCTTATCAATATCGATAAACAAACATATTTTGACAGTAGTCAGTCGAGAATATTTAACCCTAAACACGAAAAACAAAGAGATTCGAAAGGGAGATAGTATGAAAATTCAGCCTAACAGAGAAGGGAAAACAAAGTTTGAAAAAGAAGAAAAGATGGAAGTAAAAGAGGGCCAGCTAGCTGAAAACGATTAGAGAAAAGATAAGAGAAAAAGTCTTCAAAAAAAATGATCAGGATTAAGCACACGATGTTTAACGTTTCTGGCAGAGTAACCACAAGCCAAACGAGAAGGTAATTTTGAAAGAAAGGAGGACCCGAATGGTAAAAAATGAGCCAAGATGAGAAAACAACACCTAAAATACTAGAGAAAACTTCAACACCTCTACACTCTCACAAAGCTGAAAATGCACCAAATGACACAACCTTAGCCAAATTTCCCTTACTCAAACCTTCCCAAATTCGACTATGACTTTTTACATCCCAACTCGTTCAACCTCTCCACCGATTCCTCCTTGATTTACTCCTAGCCTCCCATTCAAATCCATTCAAATTTGATTACCAAGTCTCGAACCTCCTCTGCAGAGTTTGAATCAAACTCTACCTCTCATGCCACAAAGATATAAAATAAAATCCCATCTTTGCATGCCATGGTATTTGAACCCACTCCTTCTTAAAAGCCCAACACGCCACTTGCCACCACAACACAATATATCTTGTGCCATATTTTACCTTTAATAAATTAAAAGGTCTAAAGGCCAAAGTCTAGGTTCCTTTAAAAGAGAAACCAAAACAAATTCCAAGGGCCAAGACATGAACCCAGGCTCCCTTGCAACCTTAATGACGCCACAACCACTAGACCACATGCTTCCTTATGTCATTTTTTTAACACAATAATTTAAAAGGCCTACATCCAAGCATCCAATGTTTTATCCACTTAAAACCAAAATTTTTGCTAAAGCTCAGGTTTGAACCCAGGACTTCTCTAATACTTCTCAGGACCCTTAGCCACTTGAGCAGACATTTAATTGTTATTCACATGCACAACTAAATTCCAATTCCTCTGGCACGCGAAGCCCATTTCTTCTAGGCCTAAAATTTGGGCGTTACATCCCATAAGCAAGTTTGAGCGTTGCTTAGACTTTGTTGGTGTTCATTGTTGAAGTTAAACTCTTAAGGGGTTTTATGGAAGAGGTGGATAACTTGTTCGTTAAGAGTTTGCGATGAAGAACTTGTTTACTGAGAATTTGTGTTAAGGTGGAGATTGTTAGAATTGAGTGACTTGAATCATTATTAAAATAAAATATAGTGGTAAAATAAAATAAAAGTAAAATCCATATAGAACTACACTTATTTTATTTTATTTTAGAATAAGGTTTTTCAACCTTATTACACTTTGTCTATTTGATATTTATTAGAATAAGGTGTTTCAACCTTACTACACTCATTTTATTTGAATATGGCTTTACAAACATAAAAATAGACAAAGTCTATTCCTCTTTTAATCATTTGAATTCGACATAGTGAATTATCTTCTCCTCTGCTAGTGGTTTTTTTCCCCGAAAGGGTTTCCACGTAAAAATTTGTGTGTTCTTTATTATTCTCTCTTTTCTTTTTGATTCATTGTCATTATTGATGTTCTATTTTTGACTCTACCTTTGATCATTAGTGTCAAAACCATTTTTTATCGAGTTTTGAAAAATGGGAATCGACTTTAAAAATATGGATTCGCCACCAATCCTTTTTGTTTAGGTGTGATCGGGTCACCTATAAAATCAATTTTGGTCTACGAATTCCAAGAAGAAAACATGTTCAAGAGTCAGTTACGTGCGAGGAAGGATTAGCACACTCGCGACGCCCAAAATTGGTACCAAATTGATTAATTGATGTCCTAATGCTGAAAAGTTTGAAATGATTTTGAAATTTTGTTTTTTTAATAATTTTAAATAACTTGATTGAATATTGAGATTCCCTTGTTCCAAAGGAATCGAGTATCACATCCAGCACGATTAGACATGACAATCTGAGTCCTCGAATTCAAGATCATCCCCAAAATTCTCCAAGCACATGTGCTGAAATTTTGAAAGGGTATTTGGTTATTTGGACAAATAAACAGCACGATTGGGCACGATTTCTTCGAATTTCCAAACGCACAAATATTGCCTTATTTTGAAAATGTGGACAAAATTTGAAAGGATATTCGTTTATTTGGTCAAATAAAAAAATCACACCCAGCACGATTGGGCACGATTTCTTTGAATTTCTAAATGCACGAATATTACCTTGTTTTGGAAATATGGACAAAATTTGAAAGGGTATTCGGTTATTTGGTCAAACAAGAAATCACAACCAGCATGATTGGGCACGATTTTTTCAAATTTCCAAACGCACGAATATCCCTTTATTTTAAAAATTTTAAATAAAAATGATTTTAAAGTTCAAATAGTGTTGAAACATGATGTTTTTAAGTGAATACAATATGATGGCATAATAACATACAATATGGAGCAATCATTTACAAATATAATGCCATTGAATCTCAAGCAAAAAAAGACGAGAATCAAAACATACATAATAACAATAATTATCAATCATTAGATCAATGATAAAGAGAATTAATTAAATAAATACATCAACAATATTACGAAATCAATGGAATAATTCTAATACTAATTTTATATATATATATATATATATATATATATATGTGTGTGTGTATGTATGTACACATTAAAATATATAAATACTAAATTGTGAGAGGAAAATATATATAACAAAAGCAATTTTAGAGGATATTAAATATCTACATAAATAGATAAAAATATATATACATAATATGAACTTAATAATATATGCACAAGAATAAAATAATTTTAATACAAATTATATATACGTATATTAGAAAATAGTTTAATTTAATTATTACACATGAAATAATGATGTATAGAAGCATTTGAACATATTATATAAATCTTTAAACCAAAGAGATATCCATAAAAGACCATTTTAAAATGAACAAATTGTTAAAATAAGTTAGAATAAATAATATGTACATATAAATAATTTAAAAGCGAATAGTATATAAATATATATATATATATTATCATAGTATAAAATAATTTAAAACCAAAATAAAAATGAATTAAACCTAATAAAATATGAAGATTGTATATGAAAACAAAAAGGTGTTTAATTGAGATAAAAACAAAATTTAAAGGCTATTTTATAATAAATAAAATCATTTAAAAATGCGCAAGGATCAATTTGAAATGCATGTGATTTATTAGGGGTTAAATGCTGGTTTGAAAAGGATGAAATTACAAAAGAATCGGAGAATAGAAGGATCCATTGCATAAATAGTCCTTTAAAGCGGAAAGGCGCGGATCCTACACCCTTCTAAACGGCGCCGTTTTGCAATATTTCTTTACCTAATAAGCCTTAAACTAATCAGACCCCTTTTTTATTCCTAAATCAATCCCTAACCCCATCTTCTACTTCTTTCTCAGCTGTAATCCGACCTTCTCTCCCTCAGCCTCATCTAAAAGAACATCCGACCACCGAAACACCATGGTAAGCGGGGTGTGGTGATACACGATGATCTGATTGGCCCTTAGCACTGGCCTTAAAGCCTTATTCTCCAATCTAACTCCGATTGCAATAGAGAAGGCGAGGATAGAAACTCAAAATGGTAACCTTTCATTTTTTTTATTTTTGTATATCTATTCAAAGTGAAAAAATAGTTAAACAGAAACCTTAAATCAAAGAAAAGAAAATGAGAATCACATTTCAATCTTTTTTTAATTTTGTATTTTTTTGTAAATTTGTTTTTGTGTGAACAAAAATGGGGATCCCCCTTACAAGTGATTTCTTCGGTCCTTTATATCCTAATGAAATCAAAAATAAAATAAGGAAAAAGAAATATAGTTTGTTTTCAATTTGTTGGCCCCTTTCTGTTTTTGCTTTGCTGGCCTTTTTTTCTGTTTTGTTTGCAGGTGAACGTCGTGGAGGCCGTTGCTCGCATGTTTAGCTGGTGTGCCCGAGTGATGTGAGGTGCAGCGCGCGTGCGGGTTGGAGGCTGTTGGGGCATTCTGAGAAGCTCTAGAGGCGCGCATGGGTGTACACGGGAAGCTCAAGAGGTGCGCGTGGGGAGTAGCTGAAACGACATGAGGAGTGGCGCTGAAGGGTCTGGAAGCCTCTAGGGTTTCCTGCAGTTCTGCTTTGTTTGAGCTTGGATATGATTTGGGTCTGACTTAGGTTTGGACTTAGTTGGGTCTAAAATTTGGGCCATTGTAATTGGGTGGAGGCAGGTTTAAGTTATTGGGCCTGTCATTTGTAATGGATATTTTTATTGGACTGTCATAAATATATTGTTTTTTTTGTTTTATTTAGGACTAATTTAATAAACTAGTTAATTGGGCCATAGGCGAAATGAGCTCTTACAACTGCCCCTCTTTGCTCATTGTCGTGTAATGAAAATAAAGCAAAGACGTCAAAAAGGACCATTTTGCCGGTCTTTAAATCTTGGACTTCTTTTAGTGCTTTTCAACTTCGAGTAGCTTCATTCCATCCCACTGCATCTTCAGGGGCCTGAGAACTAACGCTTCGATCCACTCAAGGAAATTAGACTTTTAATCTGCTTCTGCAACTTCAGAATTGCCAGATCTGCTATCTTCAATCTGCTCCTGCAAACTCAGGATTACCAAATTAGCTATCTTCAATCTGCTCCCCAAACTCAGGATTGCTAGATTTGCTATCTTAAATATGCTCCTGTAAACTCATGATTGCCAGACTTGCCATCTTCATTCTGCTCCTGCAAACTCAGGATTACCAGACTTGCTATCTTCAATCTGCTCCTACAAACTCAGGATTGCCAGACTTGCTATCTTCAATATGCTCCTGCAAACTCACGATTGCCAGATTTACTATCTTCAATCTACTCTTGCAAACTCAGGATTACCAGATTTGCTATCTTTAATCTGCTCCTGCAAACTCAGGATTACCAGATTTACTGTTCGATCTTGGTCCACTACTGCTTAGGGTGACAAGATCTATAATCTTTGACCTATTCCACTAATGGTCAAGGAGATAGGGTTGGTGGCTTAAATCTGATCCACTGCTGCTTAGGGAGACAAGATTTCTCGTTCGATCTTGGTTCCCTATTGCTTAGGGTGACAAGATCTACAATTTTTGACCTATTCCATTGATGGTCAGCGAGATAGGGTTAGTGGCTTAAATCGGTTCCACTACTGCTTAGGGAGACTAGATTTCCCATTCGATCTTGGTTCCCTACTGCTTATGGTGACAAGATCTACTGGTGGCTTACATCTGTTCCACTACTGATTAGGGAGACAAGATTTGCCGTTTGATATTGGTTCCCTACTACTTAGGGTGACAAGATCTACAATCTTTGACCTATTCCACTACTGGTCAGGGAGATAGTGATGTCTCCAATCTGCTCCTATAACCTCAGGATTGCTAGATCTACTATCTTCGATCTGCTTCGCTCAGGAAGGTAAGATCTTCGAATTCACCGATATTACGACAACGTCCTCTAGGGGACCTGTCTTGTAAAATCAGTTTTGTGTTTATGCTTATGCAAAATAGTTAGAATGAAATGATCATAATGAATCTAATGCTCCTAATGAAACGTATTATGGACGACATTTGTAAGAATGCAGAATGTCATGAGAATGGTCTTTTCACAAAGATTAGGATACAATGATCGGAATGAATCAAATGGCCCTAAATAGTTATGTCTTATGGATGACATTTGTATGAATGTAGAATGTCATGAGAATGATTTCTTACAATGATTAGGATGTAGTGATCGGAATGAATCAAATGCTCCTATCTAAATGTGTTTTGCATAAATGCATAATTTCATGAGAATGTCCCTTTTTAAAAGTTTAAGGTGTCATCGTTCATTGTTCATTAGGGTGATATAATGCCCACTTGTTCGACTGGTATTCTTGACAAAAATCCAGGAAAACAAATATCTTGTTCAACAAATTTGCCCCACTGTAACTTCAGGGTTCATCTCATTGTGAATTAGGGGTGTAAGATCTAAATCCATCCCACTACAACTCCAAAATGTGGGATTTGTTTCTTTTTCAATCCATCCCATTACTATTCAAAGGCGTAGGATCTGAATCAGCTTCTATCCCACTATGACTCAAGGGTATAGGATCTGTAGCTTGTTCCGTCAACTGACCACTCCCCAGGTGACCCAATCAGATATGTATGCATGATGCTTGCCTGAATGCAGAAAATCATTTTTTCCAGAATGATTCACCTTTTACACTTGGGTTAACATTGTCCATTTTCGTCTAGATTGTATCACCAACTATTTTTAACAGAAAATCCAATGAGATAGCCTCAACATAGACTCTTCCTTAAACTTGGTGTGTTTTAAACAATAGTCCTATTTCAAGTTCTTGTATTATTTAGAAATTTCCAGTGTAATATGCGAAACTCATTTTATGAAAATATTATTAGTCCATTAATCGTTATTTCAATGCAAAATGCCTGAAAAAGATCATAACCATGGACAAGAAGGAAATTAATTAGGAGCATAGCTCGAAACAAATAAGTTAGGCGAAGATAGCAATCGCAATCAAGAAGGAAATTTATAGTGATTCATATTTTAATAAGAATAATATAATAACAATTTTTAAATGGGTAAAATGGAAACTAGGTGCCTTGGATATCGCAGCCTGAGCTTTTCTGTTCAAACTTCTTGAGGACCATTTTAAGCTCAATATGTGGTTAGGGATCCGAAATACTTTGTCGATGCCCCAAGACGTAGCATACTTCCTCATTGTTAATTTAGGCATAGTAAGATTGCTGTATGCGCCATTTGATCAAAATTTGAGCCACCCTTTTCGGGTTTTCAACTCAAATTCCCTTTGGTCTCAAAGTGCCCTTTGCTGGTTTTCGCCTTGGCCTCTCCTTTTCTTTCTTTTTTTTTTTTTTGCTAAATTTTGTTTGAATTCTTTTTATTGAATCTAAATTCTCTGGATTGGGTAGGTCCTTGTCATCTATCTCAAAAAATATCCATGCTTCCCTAGAACAAGCCTTTTTTGCTGCCTAAGGTCATTCTCGGTTTGGCATCCTCTTTATTCTGAAGTCCCTTTTGCATGGGAAAGAATCTTCTTCAAAGCCCTATCATGAAATTTTCTAGGACGGATTATTTTTTGTTGTGAGCTCGCATCATCTGACTGTGATAGATAGCTTTTAGCATTTTCTCTTCAAATTCAACTGATCATATTAAGATTAAGTGAGTTCTGCCTCATCCAACTTCAGTTCTGATAAGACTTGGAAAAAGGAAATATGACTTCAATGGGTGAAACCAATGAGAAATGTGCTGCCCCGGTAACCGTCCTGGCCAATGTTTGATAAGCATAGAGGGTAAATAGTAACTTCTGTATGCCAATCTTTAAAAGTCTCGATCTTTTTTTTCTTTGATCTTTTTTTTTCTTTTTGGCTGCCTTTACTGTGATATGGCACCTGATATTTGAACAGACCGCAAAATTTTGACATTGTGCGGTTAAATATGATCTTTTCGACATATTTTTTGTCAATATTCTTTCTTTCTTTCTTTCTTTTTTTTTTTTGATGACTATCAACTTTATAATATTGGCATATGAAATGAATTTTACCATCTTAGTAAAGTAACTGAAATCCAGAAAATGTATCGACATTAGCCAGAAGCTTTTGATGAGACTGGCTTGATAACATCCATGCCCCACATAAAGGAAATCTTATTTCTGCATTGAACTAGGTTTTAATCTTTATCTCCTTTTTTGGCTCGCCACATGGGATCTGTTTTTCATCCATTTTTAACAAATTAGAAGATATATTACAATTTCTTTCATCTTCAAAGCCTGAGATCCATTAGACCCTTATTTCACTCAAAAAGGGAGTCAGTAACAGTGTCACCCATGTCATTGATATATGGGGACCTATTTTAAGTTCAAAAGAATATGGAAAGAATGAATGAACTTGTGAATGATTATTTGTATGTATAATCATGAATAAATAATGAAAGAATATTTGGATAGTAATCCAAAGTACGAAAGAAAAAGATGCATCTCATTGAAATAAAGATTTTGAACACAAGCCTATTTTATAAAATGACTCTTATCACTTCTAGGTTAAAAGCAATAAGCATGTTTTGAATATTACTCTAGATTAGCCTTAAAATACATGTCTCTTCCAGAGTCCTATTGCTCAAAACACTCTCAAGTATATAAAGGTCAATGCTTGGGAAACTTTTATTCCTTGGTTCAATCTTTGGATATGCCATTGGTGTTATAACTTCCCAATTTCTAGGCTTCTGATGACTTCTTTAAGGAATCACAACTCTCTTGCCCCCACATTCAATTATCACAAATTACTGCTCCGGTTGACTCATCGAACTTTAAAAACCCCTATTTTAATAAGCCTCTCCACCAATTTCTTAAATACAATACAATTATTGATTGAATGAACCGTTATCCCTGCGTGATATTCACATTGAGCATTCAAATCATACCATTTGGAGTATAAGGGTTGTATTCGTTCCATGTAATGAGGAGTCACCATATGTGCATCGAATAAGCTTTGATGCAACTCCCTATATTTCATTGAAATCGGTGTAAATTGGAGTTGCTTTGCACTAGATTCTTGTCTTGATGAGCCCTGATGATCAGTAGTCACAGCCTTCAGTTGACCTACAGTGGCTAATTTGGAACACTTGCTCAAGCTGTTCACTTCATTCTCCCTACTTCCCGGGGCTGATCTTTTGGACTTTCTCTCGTATCTATCTTTCCACTCTTTATGGCATTCTCAATCATTTCTCCAGTCATTACGATGTCTAAGAAGCTCTTTGTGGCACTCCCTAGCATATGATTAATAAACAGGGCCTTCAGTGTATTAACAAATAGCATTGTGGTCTCTTTCTCAAAAAGTGGTGGCTGGACTTGGATGGCAACCTCTCTCCTCCGCTGCACATACTGTCTAAAACCTTTATTCGCCCTTTTCTCTATGTTTTGAAGAGTAATTCTATCAGGAGTCATGACTGTACTGTTTCATGAAGGCTTGGGCTAAGTCTTTCCATGAACCAACTCTGGCACGACTCAACTGGTTATACCACTTGGCTGCTGCTCTCACCAAGCTATCTTGGAAGCAATGGATCAATAGTTGGTCATTATTAATGTACCCCGTCATTCTTTTACAAAATATGGTAATATGAGCCTCAAGGCAACTTGTCCTATTATACTTATCAAATTCAGGCATTCTGAACTTATATGGGAGCACCAAGTTTGGGACCAAGCTTAAATCTTTGGCATCAATTCCGTAACAGTTATCAGCACTTTCAATCACTTTAAACTTCTCCTCCAACCGTTTATATATGTCTTCTAGCTGTCTTGTCAATTCTACTTTTGTCCTCTCTCCTTCAGCTATTTCATCCAAATCAGGGACATTAGTAATGATTGGATTATTTCCTAAACCTAATCCAGTTTGGGGGTTCACTGAAGCATCAACTTGGAATTGTTGAGGCCTGATCGTGACAGATGGCCTTTGTATAGTCATTTCTGGTAGTGCTTGCATGTGTGGTGGAGTATAATCCAGGGGATATTGATGATACTTAGTATTCCCATCAACATTAGCCATGGACCTCTTTCCTTTATCCATATGTCCCTTCAATAGCTGCATCATCTGAGTCATCATATTTCTCTGCGATTCCATCATTTTGTCCATCATATCCTACTGGATCTTAGCAAGCAACTCTTGCATTTATAGCTAAAGTTTATCCTGCATCTCCCTTTGGAGTTGTTCAAGCTTCTCTAATCTCTGATCCATATTTTACCAGTGTCAAGGTTAACGCTTAAATAACTTCAACCAATTAGGGTCTTCTCATGAAATCTAATGCATATGATGTAATGCTATGTGAATAAAATGCAATGCAAATGCATGGAATTAATGCAATGCAATGCAATCAAAACAAAAGAAAACACGTTAGTGCCAGAGAAATAAACAACATAGAACACTAGACCGGATGACTACTAGGGTTTGGCATGGCTCTATCTAGGGTAGGCTCCCAAGGCTGCTATATGTGGCATGGTTCTAAAGAATGGGTGCCTGAACTCGCAGATTCCTCAATCCTCACCCATTATAGGCTCATATGGATCATGTTTGGTTCAGGGGAATACATTTCCCTATGGCCATGCGGAGATGAAAATCTCACAGAGCTCATAGGTACAGATGTATCCCGGAAGCAGTCTACTAGCCCAAGCAGAGGTGAAGATCTCACAAAGGTATAGTTTCTCACTCCCACTTAAAGGCGTAACCATATCGGTCATGTAATGCAAATGTAAGTATTATGGGACTCGACATTATTACAGTTATATCACAAACAAATGCTTAAAAGAAACCTAATTTTTCAAAACAACTCTTCAAATTTTCAATCACAAGGACAAAAATTAATCAATTTATGGCCCGACTTTCAACTAGTCCCTAGTGGAGTCGCAAAGCTGTCGAAACTATTTTTTTATCGAGTTTTGAAAAACGAGAATCGACTTTAAAAATATGGAGTCGCCACCAATCCTTTTTGTTTAGGTGTGATCGGGTCACCTATAAAATTAATTTTGGTCTACGAATTCCAAGAAGAAAATAGGTTCAGGAGTCGGTTACGTGCGAGGAAGGATTAGCACCCTCGCAACGCCCAAAATTGGTACCAAATTGACTAATTGATGTCCTAATGTTGAAAAGTTTGAAATGATTTTGAAATTCTATTTTTTTTAATAATTTTAAATAACTTGATTGAATATTGAGATTCCCTTGTTCCAAACGAATCGAGTATCACATCCAGCATGACTGGACACGACAATCTGAGTCCTCAAATTCAAGATCATCCCCAAAATTCTCCAAGCACATGTGTTGAAATTTTGAAAGGGTATTTGGTTATATGAACAAACAAAAAACCACACCCAGCACGATTGGGCACGATTTCTTCGGATTTCCAAACGCACAAATATTACCTTATTTTGAAAATGTGGACAAAATTTGAAAGGATATTCGTTTATTTGGTCAAACAAAAAAATCACACCCAGCACGATTGGGCACGATTTCTTCAAATTTCCAAATGCACGAATATTACCTTGTTTTGGAAATATGGACAAAATTTGAAAGGGTATTCGCTTATTTGGTCAAACAAGAAATCACACCCAGCATGATTAGGCACCATTTCTTCGAATTTCCAAACGCACGAATATCCCTTTATTTTAAAATTTTTAAGTACAAATGATTTTAATGTTCGAATAGTATTGAAACATGATGTTTTTAAGTGAATACAATATGATGGCATAATAACATACAATATGGAGCAATCATTTACAGATATAATGCCATTGAATCTCAAGCAACAAAAATACGAGAATCAAAACATACATAATAACAATAATTATCAAGCATTAGATCAATGATAAAGAGAATTAATTAAATACATACATCAACAATATTATGAAATCAATGGAATAATTCTAATACTAATTTTACATTTATATATATATATATATATATATGTACACATTAAAATATATATATACTAAATTGTGAGAGAGAAAATATATATAACATAAGTAGTTTTAGAGGAGATTAAATATCTACATAAATGGATAAAAATATATATACATAATATGAACTTAATAATATATGCACAAGAATAAAATAATTTTAATACAAATTATATATATCGTATATTAGAAAATAGTTTAGTTTAAATATTATACATGAAATAATGATGTATAGGCAGCATTTGAACATATTATATAAATCTTTAAACCAAAGAGATATCCATAAAAGACCATTTTAAAATGAACAAATTGTTAAAATAAGTTAGAATAAATAATATGTACATATAAATAATTTAAAATGAATAGTATATAAATATATATATTTTATCATATTATAAAATAATTTTAAACCAAAATAAAAAAATGAATTAAACCTAATAAAATGTGAAGATTGTATATGAAAACAAAAGGTGTTTAATTGAGATAAAACAAATTTTAAAGGCTATTTTATAATAAATAAAATCATTTAAAAATGCGCAAGGATCAATCTAAAATGCATGTGATTTATTAGGGGTTAAACCAGCAAATATTCTATCTAGCTAAAACGTTGTGTTTGAAAAGGACGAAATAACAAAAGAATCGGAGAATAGAAGGGTCCATTGCATAAATTGTCCTTTAAAGCGGAAAGGTGCGGATCCGGGTCATAAAGCGGGTCGACGCGTGAATCCTACACCCTTCTAAATGGTGCCATTTGCAATATTTCTTTACCTAATAAGCCTTAAACTAATCAGACCCCTTTTTTATTCCTAAATCAATCCCTAACCCCTTCTTCTACTTCTTTCTCAACCGCAATCCGACCTTCTCTCCCTCAGCCGCATCTAAAAGAACATCCAACCACCGAAATGCCATGGTAAGTGGGGCGTGGTGATACACGATGATCTGATTGGCCCTCAGTACTGGCCTTAAAGCCTTACCCTCCGATCTAACTCCGATTGCAACGGAGAAGGCGAGGAAAAAAACTCAAAATGGTAACCTTTCAGTTTTTATTTTATTTTCGTGTATCTATTCAAAGTGAAAAATTAGTGAAATAGAAACCTTAAATCAAAGAAAAGAAAATGAGAATCACCTTTCAATCTTTTCTTGATTTTGTATTTTTTTGTAAATCTGTTTCTGTGTGTACAAAAATAGGGATGGGGATCCCCCTTACAAGTGATTTCTTCTGTCTTTTATAGCCGAATGAAATCAAAAATAAAATAAGGAAAAAGAAATACAGTCTGTTTTCAATTTGTTGGCCCCTTTCTGTTTTTACTTTGCTAGCCTTTTTTTCTGTTTTGTTTGCAGGTGAACGTCGTGGAGGTCGTTGCTCACATGCTTGGCTGGTGTGGATACCCGAGTGATGTGAGGCACAGCGTGCGTGCAGGTTGGAGGCTGCTGGAGCATTCTGGGAAGCTCTAGAAGCGCGCGTGGGTGTACGCGTGAAGCTCAAGAGGTGTGTGTGAGGATTAGCTGAAACTACATGAGGCACATTGCTGAAGGGTTTGGAAGCCTCCAGGGTTTCTTGTAGTTCTACTTTATTTCGAGCTTGGATCTGATTTGGGTCTGACTTAGGTTTAGACTTAGTTGGGTCTAAAATTTGGGCCATTGTAATTGGGTAGAGGCAGGTTTAAGCTATTGGGTCTGTTATTTGTAATGGACATCTTTATTGGACTGTCATAAATATATTGGTGGACTATTATTTTTTATTTTTTTGGTTTTATTTTGGACTAATTTAATAAACTAGTTAATTGGGCCCCAAGGAAATGGGCTCTTACAATTAGCACATATCATTTTATTCAAATCCTCATTTCACATATTATAAGTTACTCGATGAAACATCGTAAAAATATTTGAATACACTGGTACTGATCATCTTTGGTGCTCTTCTGAGCTAAACATATTTGTTTGTGTCAGGTTACTTGTCCAGACTAAACCTTTTATAGACACATCAAATAGCTTGGCCAAAGATATATACACATGTAAGGTTACCAGTCCAACGTAAACCTTTAAAATGAGAACAGATTACTAGTCCAAGCTAAATTTGTGTCATATGTATCTTTGAGTCCACAGCAAATGCTGGAATTTTGGTAATCATCTATAATTAACCACATATGTTGCTCATTTTAGTTGATCATATATTCGTGTTAGGTTATCCATCCAGGATGAACCTTTAAAACGACAACAGATTACCAGTCTAGGCTAAATTTATGTCACAGGTATTTGTGAGCCGCAACAAATGTTGGAGCTCAGTATAATAAAAAATCAACATGTAACCACATGTACAATATATTTACAAAGTTTCATTGGGGTAATTTTATCATGTAAGTTCATATTTAACTCCTTTGCAATTCAGTTCAAATCTCACCATTTAATACTAAATCACAATTAATTTAAGGTTTGACAAAACATACATAGATTCACAATATAACATTTATAATGATTTCAAAATAATTACCATATGAACTTACCTAGCAAAAACAACAACCGATAAGGTGTCAGGGATTAATCCATGATTGGTTTAAATCACACTCTATATCATATAGCGAACATTATTTAATAGCCTACTGTAGTCATGTATCATTTTAATTTTATTTATTAGATATTCCCTTAAGTTTTTTATTTTATTCAATTTAGTCCCTAAAATAAAATTGCAGTATCATTCACATTTGACCCTTGATTTCAAAATCAATATCAATTTCATCCTTTTATAACTCTCTATCATCAATAATTATAGTAATTTCATTTCAATTTTGAAATATTTTATACTTTAGTTGTAATAGCTCGATTTAGGGCTTAGTTAGAATAGTGGTTGCGAGACCACAAATCAGAAGTGGAAATATATGTTTTATGGTTTTTATGAGGTCCATGAAATGTTTTTGTGGTTTTTTGAAAATTTCATGAAGAAATTTTATAGTTTAGTGATCAATTTATTCATTTGGACTAAATTGCAAAGATGGAAAAATATGAGATTCTAGAAGTTTCAAGTATGAGATAGTATTAGAAAAATTATTAGAGGTCCTTATTTAATAATTAAACCATTATATCTCATTATGGACAAAAATGGACATGGAAAGGGAAAAATCTTAGGGAAGGGCCTTAAGGGCATTTTGGTCATTTGGTTAATAAATTAATAGAAAGGGGAAAAAAAGTCAAAAATTGTGTCCATATTCCTCCTCCATAGTCGAAAATCTCAAGGATCCATAGCTAGGGTTTTGTATCACTTTCAAGCTTGATTGTAAGTACCTTCTAGCCCTATTTTTGATGTTCTTCGTATTTTTGAAATCCTCGTAGCTTGATTTAGCTATTTCTACCACTATTTTGAGCTAGGGTTTGTATTTAAAATTTATCCATGGATGACATGCATGTATTTTTATGTTTAATGGAGGAATATGAAAGGTTGATGTGTGATGAACATCTTTTTCTAAGTAATTTTCATGGAAAACACATAAAAAGGACCTATTTGTAAAGATGGTAAAATGTGTAGTAAAAATCAGGTTTGAAGGAAAGTGTAAGCTATTATAAGCTTAAGATAGGTTCGGCTAGGCTTGGGTAGCCAAGGAAATGAGTAGGCTTGGGTAACCAAGGAAATGAGTACATTTCACTATACGAGCCTAAGGACCATTTTACAAATATGTGAAAGTTTAGGGGCAAAATTATAATTTTTTCCAAAGTGTTATACATGGGCTGTTTTAGTTAGTGTGATCATTAAATAAGTGAAATTGTCATTATAGATCAAGAAACTCGAAGTCTAGACCAAAACCGAGGAAAGAACAAGTTGGTGGACTAAATCGAACAATTTTACATATTTTGGTACCGAGGTAAGTTTGTGTGTAATAGTTCAATATTATGTACTATGCTTTTAAATGGTTGACATCTCGTGAAATGTATATTATTTCTATCAAATTGGTTAATGAGGTCTCGATGAAAGTATGATGAAGTTATATTGTGTTTAAGTCCCGGTTGAACCTTAGGAATAGAAAGGATACCATCGTCAATACGTGAGATTTGTAAGGTCCCGTTTAAGACCATATTTGGGATATGGCCTTGGCACTGAATTGAGATCTCGTATAAGACCATATCTGGGATATGGCATCGGCGTCGAATAGTAATTTTGTGTAAGACCATGTCTGGAACATGGCATCGACATACGATCTCGTATAAGACCATATTTGGGATATAGCATTGACATCCCGTATAAGACCATATATGGGATATGGCATCGGTATCAACATGTGATCCCATGTAAGACCATATCTGGGATATGGGATTGGCATCTTATTATGTGAATGATGAGTTTCGAGTATCCTTCGATATTCCAAATGGTTTAACGGGGTGAAGAATTAAAGTTATCTTAAAGATGGAAAAAGTACTAAAGTTATGTGATGGAGTGATACATGATATATGTGATTGGTAAGAATGAGCATGAGTAAGCCATGTCAATGTGCTTGAGAACCCTGTGTTATTTCATACTGTAATGTATGGATGTTACCATAAGATTTTATGTTGCTATCTATTAAAAGCAACTTACTAAGCCTTACGCTTACTCCATCTCTTTTCCATTTCCTTATAGTATCACCGAGCTAGCTCAGGGGTCAAAGGATGTTGGAGTTCGATCCACACTATCAAGCTATTCTTTTGGTATAGTAAAGTTTGATTATTTTAGGTATGGTATGTATAGGAACTTGGTCATTTTGATATATGTTATATTGGTTAGCCAAGGTGTTGGCTATTAATGCTACTCATTTCATTTTGTAAATGGTAATTGAAATTGGCCAATACTAGTTAAGTTATATCTATTCAATAATGATGAAATTCATGAAGTGCAAGTTTATGCAATCGAATGAGTAGCGTGTAAAGTATATACATAATGAGCTAGTGAATATTAGTAGTGCATTATTGCTATGCTATGTATTGCTTGAAATGTATGAGTGTGGTTGCTTTTTAGAGTGGAAAATGGCTTGGTAAATAGCCTTAAACTTGTCCACACAAGTAGATACATGGGCGTGTTGATAGGCCGTGTGTTCCCCTGCATTCAAACTTAGCAAAGCACACGGGCAAAGACATGACCATGTATCTCAGCCGTGTGAAAAACACGGGCCTGAAACATGGCCGTTTGGCCCAGTCATAAGCAAAAGAAATTAAGTGTTAGTGAGTTTCCAGTTCAGTCTCGAACCACTCTATGTGTATGTTTCGGGTCTCGTAGACCTATAATAGGGACATTAATAGTACAGATGAAAAAGTTTAATTGGAATGAAAAATGTATGGCCCGATTTGGCATGAGGAAGTCTGTTAAGTTCGGTAATGCCTCATACCCGATTTCAGCGTCGAATATGTGTAAGGGGTGTTACATTTAGTGGTATCAAAGCTACGGTTTATTCGATTCTTCGACTAACGTAGCGTAACCATGAGTCTAGCTATACATGCCATACATATGAGTATTTACATAATGATAGTGTGACGACTCCTGACAATTTAAATTATGTTTTCATATAGCAAAATGGATCCCGACAGAGCAGTGGTAGATGATGTAGAAAGTAACGCACCAGCCCCTGCCCAAGGGACGATGCCAACTGAAAATGAAAATAGACCAATGATTGTGAGTCAGAGAGGAGGAGAAGAGGCTAGGTAAGCCTTTCTCCACATGATGAACGCTTGGTATACGGAGTTCAGTCGAACGAACCTGAACACGGAACCCCTCCACCCCCACCTATTCCTCAGCCTACCACTACAGCTCCCCAAATTATAGAAACGATAAGAAGGGAAAAACCCTCGATCGATAGAATTTGGAAACAAATACATGAGGAATTCTGATCAAATAAATATGACGATCCGAAAAGAGCAGAATTCTGGCTTGAAAATACCATCATGGTATGATCGTGTCTGTCGAGTCTTAAAATTTTATAAAAAGAATGATCGAACCTGGAAACTAACTAAGACAACGGTGGATACAAATGCACCTATTGAACAGTAGTATAGCTAGCGGCAAGACCGGATTGTCGAACCCAAAGGAACCAAAAGTACTAATATTAACTCTCTTTCTATTATTTAGCCTAAGAATTAAGTGGATTTTTATCTAATCTAAAATTAACTAATTAACTAAGTTAAAGGTGCTAAGACAAAGAAGAAATTTTGGGAAGGACTTGAGAGAAAAATCGATTGATTTAGACAATACCTGAGGAAGAATCCACCTAGACTTCACTTGTTATCTAATTCTGAACCAGACGATTTATTCATTTGAATTGATCCGTAAGATTCCCTAATTTATATTGACACCTCTCCTTAAGGCTACTAACGTCTAACCCTAAGTTGATTAATTGAAATCTCTTTCTAATTAAAACCCCTAGAATTTCATTAACTCGATCTATGGACTCCCATATTAGGTTTGACACTAATCTGGCAGATTTTCGTCACCCTATCTCTAGGCGCGCGAGCAACTCCGCTTAACTATGCTAGATCTAATCTTAGATAGGGTCTCTTCCTCATCTGCCTATGCACATCATATTTGAATCAATATCCCGGAAATACCAAAACAATAATTAAGAACACATAGTTAAGAACAAATTAAATATTTATCATACAGCTCAGAAAATAATAACAATATCCATCTTAGGTTTCTCCCCCTTAAGTATCCGAGGGTTTAGTTCATAATTATAAAAGAAAACATCATAGAAGAAAAGATAAAACAAAACATAAGAAATCTCTAAAACCCCCTGAAGGAATTAAAGAGAGATCATCCGTCTTGAGTATGAATCCGACTTCTTGAGATGAATCAACTGGCTTTCTTCGAGTAAATCCTTAAAATTAACTGCTCTAGCTTGGCTCTTCGGCCTAGCTGAACGCTGCCTTAAAGGTTGGCCTCTAGGGTCTTTATATAGGATTTTGAAATATGTTTCTTTGCCTCTAAGTACCCTAATCCGAATAAAATTATTCTTTTCTGTGGCAGGGACACCCCTATGGCACACGCCCGTGTAAATCGTGTTCAGGCCGTGTTTGAACCTGTTGATGAGGCACGACCATATATTTCGAGGTCCAAGTCATGGTCGACTTTTCTTGCGAGGTACGGCCGTGTGGGCTTGGGCCCAGGCAGTGTGGATTTCGTACTTTGGCCCGTTTCTCATTCTTTTCATCCTCCGGGGCTCTACTGACTATAAAACATGAAAACAGAGGATTAGGAGCACCTATTTCTACAATTAAAGGGATAAATCATCCAAAAAGTGCTAAATGTGGGTTTAAAATATGTTACTAATACTATTTATCAAATACCCCCACACTTAAGCTTTTGCTTTTCCTCAAGCAAAATTCTCAACTCACAATTAAAACGAACTTCCTCAATTCATAATATTCATCAACAATGCCTCATCATAATTCATAGATAATTTATACATGGATGATTCAACTTAAAGAGTACTAAAGATTCAAACAATCAAAGTCATGAGTTTGTAGCACAAAAGCATAGGTGTTTCCCCTTACCTAAATAATCACCTTTAATTCAAAATCAACAAAAGTTGACATCCTCACAGAAGATTCACTCAAATCACTCAAGGTGTTTAAGGTTCAAAAATTAAGCTCTCAAAAGTCGAACATGAAAAGTTATTACCATAGGCTTGCTTGAAAATCAAATCTCACCCACTATAAAATGAGATGATACACAAATCAAAAGGTCTTGAAAAAGGGTTGTAACGGGGCTTAGGTTAAATGTGTGGAAAAAGGTTAAATTAGAAGGGTTTAGAATCAAGATTGGATTGAGAATCACCTAACTAGAAAAATGACTAATAACTTGAATAATTACATCAACTGAAAACTTGTAATATTAATAATACGAGCTTCTTCTTTGAGATGTTGAAATTAAACGTATAGGCTCGCTTAATCACATAACTAATAATGAATATACTTTAAATTTTGATTAGAATTTATTTATTTATTTATTTATTTATTTATTTATTTATTTATTAAGAACAAATCAATATGATATAAAACTTTAACAACTGAGATAATCTAATTAGGCAACTAATCAAAATAAGTCTCGATAGAAGGGTAGTAAAAAAGAATGGTGATAACAAGTACGAGATGGGTTTTGGGTTAATATTAGTGGGTTGAGTCAATAAAAAGGGTTGTTAAGATCAAAGGGGTTTACTAGGGGTCAATTATGAGGGTAGGCTTTTAGTGGATTAAGTGGGTTAAATCCTAAGTGCCTTAATCATCTTTGTATATCAAATCAACGGTGTGGTCTTGACATGTATAACCGAAGCAAGTTTTAGAATAACAAATCAATGTTGACACACTCATAATCAATAAAGTGAGCACGAAAAGAATGTATGCTCTAAAGGCTCAAAATCTCACAAAAATTATGGGTATTTTGATGTCAACCTCGTAAATTTCAAACTTCAAGGTAACAAATTAGATTCAGGTAGACAACCTAATAGAATTTTAATTTTCAAAAATAGACTCATCATGCTTGATTCTCTAGTATCTTAAAGTTTAAATCATCCTTGCACAATAATCAATGACTTAATCTAAAACATATTAATAAAAATCATGAATCAATAAGAATTTCATTCTAATTAGTGATATGAGAAAATTACTTTAAAACAGAATATTATTCAGGAATTTGAGAATAATGCAAAAAATTAGACACTTTTTCTAATAAACTTTCACCCCCCACACTTAAAACGTCATTGCCTTCAATTTACAAAGATAGATAACAATCATATAATAAGGAAATCAAAAGAGAGGGGAGAGGTGAAACTTCTTGAATTTTTGGATGGATTCTTTGAGTTGGAAGTGTGGAAACTTGATTCGGAGGTTAAAGATAAGTTGGAGGGGGTGCCTCTAATTCCTGTGCTAGATGAAGAAATTGGGTAACTCGTGAAGAATAAGCCAGGAAATAGTAATAAAAATTTAAATTATACTAATTATATAATTAAAGTAAATAAAGATAACCAGAAAGAAAATATGAATTAAAATAAAACTAAAAGAGAAGATGAATGGACTAGAAAGTCCTTATTGGTAGATGGTTCGCGAGGTGGGTGTGGTGTCGAAGGCCGTGGGGTTGTGATTCCCTAGCAGCCTTTAGAACCTAAAATCAAGAAACTAAAACAAAATAAACTAAATTTAATTTATGAAAAATAAAGAAAAGGAAAATAAAGGAGAAGAGAAGAGTAAAATAGAAGTTAAATGGTCTCAAAAACCCTTGGCTTGTCGAGTTAATGAAACGGCTGACATGAGCTTATGTTGATTTGTCTCGCATAGGGAGATAGGACTCGGATCTTTCCATTTCTTCAACATTGTTGAAGTGTAGATTGAGTCTTTTATAGAAGGAAGAAGGAAAAAAGTGAGGATGAAAGGAAGTGGGGTGGATGGGGAATGGATGGGAAGGGGAGAGGGGTGTTTTAAATAGAAAATTTCAATTTTGGTACAACCCCAATGTCACATGGTAGTGTGGTGGTTCAATCGCTTCTCCCATGCCTGATATTTAAGTCGCCATGCTCATGTTGGTTCATCAGTGTCGACCACGGCTATGTCGCACGGCCGTGGTGTTAGGTGAGTCCGTGATTCAAAGATATTTTTCTCATCCTGTTTCGTACTATCTCTACCATGTCAGTACAAAAATTCGTAGCATCCACATGGCCACGACCACGGTCGTGTGATAGGGCCATGTGATGTGACGATCTGCACTTCATTAACTTGGTTAGTCTGTATTTTGGTGCTAAAAGAAAAAGAAATGAAAATAAATGGGTTAGTGCTTAGGTTGCCTCCCGAGAAGAACTCGTTTAAAGTCTTAAGATAGACTTACCTCTCATTCGCACCTTCACGGTGGTTTAAGGAGTGAAAAATCCTTTTTCGTGCTATCATCATGTAATTTGAGTCGAGTAGAGTTAACTTTAAAAGTACCGAAAGTAAATTACTTACCTCGATGGTTCCATAAGGGAAAACATTAAGTATTGTTATAGGGATTTCTTTAGTTATCTTTAGGTTTGATGTGGCGATTCACGGGTCTGTTCTATCTAATAGTACTTGATATCCTATTTTGAAGTGATTTGATGTCCCTTTAAGTTCTTCTGGGGTTTCCTTCGGTTTCACTTTATGTGGATTTGATTCCTCCTTGAAATGTGTCTCCTACTCATCTAGCTCATTGGTCTGAAGCCGTCGTTCCTCATGAGACATTTCCTTGTTGGTGTGAGCTATAGGATGTGGCTCTGTAGTGTGATTCCATGGTGTTTCCTAGAAAGGAAGTTTAATTGAATGCTTATCAAGGGAATTTATGCCCTCATCTTTCTCACTCGATGTCCTAGCTGAATCGAGAGCTTGAAGACTGATTGATTCGTCACCTACATGGGTATGAGTCCACCTGTGCTAACATCAACTTTAGATCTTGTAGTTGCTAGAAAAGGTCTTCCTAAAATTAAGGGGATACTATTGTCTTCATCCATATCTAAAACCACGAAGTCTACGGGGAATATGAATTTGTCAACTTTAACTAGTACATATTCAATTATACCCTTAGGGATGCGAATAGTTTTATCAGCTAATTGAATACTCATCCTAGTGTGTTTGGGTTTCCCAAGACCTAATTGTTTAACATTTTAGATGGCATAACATTGATACTTGCCCCTAAATCAGCTAAAGCATTATCAATGGATAAACTACCAATTAAACATGGAATTGTAAAACTCCCTGGATCTTTTAATTTTCATGATAGTTTGTTCAGTAACATTGCTGAGAATACTATGTTTAGTTCCATATGTGACTTCTCGTTGAACTTTTGCCTATTTGTAAAGAGCTCTTTTAAAAATTTCCTTTAGTCTGACATCTACGAAAAAGCTTCAAGAAGCGGTAAGTTAATATGTAATTTCTGTAACATCCTAGAATTGAGGGTTCTATATTTTATGCTATTCTTTGTATCTAGCTTGTTTGGAATGTTTTTGGTGTGCTTGGGGATCCTGGTGAGGCTCGGGGTCAAGCCAAAGGCTCGGTAAATTTTACTTTTTGGGCACTTTAGGGGGGAGAGCTAGTAGGAGAAGGCATTAAGTCTATTTGTGTGTAGTTATTGACACTAAGAAGCTTGTGTCCAGGTGGAGGTCGCATTGCTTATGGGAGCTGAAGGGGAGGAGTTCGAATCCCATAAGCCTCATTACGAAGCTTTGTTTTAGGCACCAGGAAAGAGAGAAGATGGATTCGGCAGGGACTCTTCAAGGATGATGGTTGAATGGGTCAATGGATTCAAATGGATGGATAAGAATGCTTGAAGGAATTTGAATTGGTCAAACCAATTTGAATGGGCATAGGGGAGTGAAAATAGGAGCAAAAAAAGGGACTTGGTGTTGGTGGAGGTGTTGGCCGAATGTAGGGAGCTTGAAGGGGAGAAATTTGGTTTAGTGCTAGGGTAGGTGAGTGTATCGAAATCCCATAGGTCTTAGGCAATTGTTTCATTTCATTTTAGCATATCGGACATTAAGGGGGGCTGAGTTTCGATTTTTGCATGTCTCCTTGAGTTCTTTTTTCTCTCATTTGATTTCCTTAATTCTCTGTACCGAAACTATCAGATTTTTCTATTATCTCTTTTGCTCCATTGACACTAGCCAAAAGTGGTATGACCATTCGGGCATCTCTTCTTCTTCTCTTTTTTTCTTTCTACTTTCTTTGTTTCTTTAGCCGAACCCTCATTTATCTCTTAGCAGATATTTGGTTTCCCTAATTTATCTCTTCCACCTTTTCTTTCCTTCTTTTCAAAAGCCGAAACCTCCCCTAATCTCATCTTTTCTTTAGCAGAACTTGGGGTATCTTCTATCATTGCTGCCAAAGCCAAATTTCCTTGGTCTCTATTCGATTTTTCTCCGTTCAAGGTAAGGTTCTTTCTTTTATTTTTCTTATGGACTTCTCTTCATTCCTTTTTATTCCAAGATAAAGCCGAATCCCTCCTAGTATCAACTAAATCCATTTCTTCCATCCTGTGCTTATTTAGCTGAACCTCAAGAAACAAAAGTGCTAGTTGGTTGCTGAAGTTTCCTCATCGATCAAATTTTGTTTGTGTAAGGTAATGAAAATTGTATCAGTTTTTCTATTTATGTTTCGATCTTATGTGTGGTCATAGCCAAAGTGGCTATTGTTGTTTCTTAATGAAGTTTGCGGCTAACCTCTTCTGTTTCTCTCTCTACATGGTGTGGTCACTCTAGATTGATGTGGATAACCGAATCTCTTCAGCTGACTATAGGGTTATCTTTTAGATCATAGCTAAACCTAGTGTGGTGCGACTTCTTAATAACTAAGGTAAGGGATCATCTTTTGAATTCCTTAGCTACTATTTTCCTTTGCGTTTTTGGTTGCCTTAATCAAAATTTCCTTATTAGACAATCAACGTTTCTCTCTGACCTTTGATCAAGTTTATTCTTGGATGCAAGTGCCAGTCAATCTAAGGAGGGGAGTGGACACGTAATCTCCGCTCCTAAATTTAAAAGACGTGCAGTGTCAGTGATTCGAGACTTTTCACCGAGGTGTGGTAGAGAGCCGACGTCTGCCAGGGATAGGCAAATCGTGGTGGTTTCTTCGAGTGAGAGTGACGACATAGAGAGTCTAGTTTCACACATAATAGGTGTGTAATGCTCAAACTTTCTCTTTATTGTTTTGTGTAAATAACTGTGATGTCTGAAAGCCGAAATGACTATGCAATCGGTCGAGATACCCTTGTGGGTAAGGTTGAGCACACCAAGTAAGTACCGTTGTAATTGCTTTGCATATAATATGATTATGTATGACATGATTAACTACTGTACATGGATAATATGTCTGCATCGGGTTTTGGGATGTGAATGAAAGGGGAAGTGTGATTCAGTGACTATTGTCACAGTGGTTTGGGACCACGGTGTTTTGGAACCACGTATACATATGTTTATTAGTGACTTGTCTCAGTGGTCTGGGACCACAGTGGGTTGGCCCCATGTATACTTATCAGAGATCGTCACACTGGTCTGGGACCATAGTGGGTTGGCCCAACGTTTATATATTTTGTGACTCTGTCACAAGTGGTCTGGGACCATAGTGGTTTGGGACAACAGTGGCTTGATGCCACAGGTGTTTGGTTGATTCAGGTGACCTAGAGGATGGAAAACTAGGTTGGGCTGGAGCTGCATTACATACATTTTAATTTGCTATATTATGTGGGCTGAGGCCCAATGTACATCTGTGGGCTTAAGGCCGATTGCGTTATAAGGGGAATTACACACTGAGTCTCAGTGACTCACCCCTCTACTTAATTTTGCAGGTAAGCACTAGATCGCGAATTTGGAGTCGAGGCAGACTTGAGGTGGCCATGCAATATTTTTCTCGTAAACTCGTTTCTTTTATTTTTAAACTTATTTTAATTTGGGATTTTATTATGTAATAAGGCTGCTATAAATTTAATTTGGGGTTTGATTTAATGCTGATATTACATATTTTATAAACTGTCAAATATGTGGTTTTTTCTTAAGTTAAAAACATAAACAAATAATTTTCAAAGTGTTAACAAAAGATGGCTTGCGAATAACTAATTAATTAAGAGATTTTATTAAAATCGTAACATTGTTTCTCAAGCTGTCATGCTTATGACATTCCTCAAAAATGGCTTTCGAGAGATAAAAATATTTTTTTATGATTTTAGTTCAATCTGATATGAATTTAGTAAGAAACTCTTGAACGACTTGCTAAATTATTTTCAGGTTAGAAACACTATTCAAAAGTTTGCCCAAATCACGATGTTTAGTTAAAATCTTCAAATTTTCTTTCTCGTAACATACTAGCCTTGGTTGTAATGTACTGACTGGGTTTGGGGTGTTACAATTATGATATCAGAGCAGTTTGGGGTTCAAAATGATCTTAAAAGTTGGTGTGGAAAATGGTTTAGAAAAATATATGTTTTTTGGAAGTATGGCAACCGAGTCTCCGGCACCAATCCGCACTGTAAGTTTTTTGATTGCTACTTGAATTCTTATAAAATATTGTGATAGATAGTTTTGAGAAATATAACTCTAGGGATAGAGACCTTTAGAAATATTTCTTGCAAAAACCTACTTTTAATGCCATTTTCATAAGACTGTCGGGTAATAAATAATGGAAGAAATACTAACTCATAAAATTTTTAATCAGATTAAGTTGAATCCATAGTCATGAGTGCTAGAGGACGTGGATGTGGTATGCGTGGCCATTGTAGAGGTCGGGGTGTTGGGGTTGAACCTTCGAAATTAGGGCATGAGCCGAAATGTGAAATGCCAGCATCATGAATTGCGAAAGCGGGATTTTAGGACCAAACTGGTGGAGACGATGCTCTGTCTCAAGCTATGTTGTGTGTTCTAGAGTGGGTTGCTGGAGTAGGCAGGGGACTAGTAGCTCGAAAATCTATTTCTGAGCGACTCCGAGCTAATGGGGCTGAGATATTTAGGGGTATTTCTAGTGTGGCTCCTAACGTAGTTGAGTACTGGCTAGAGGCGGTCGAGCGAATTATGGACAATCTTGATTGTACCACGGAGGAGAAGTTGAAAGGGGTAGTGTCTCTCCTTTGAGATGAGGCATACCAATGGTGGCTCACGGTAAAGGATGGTACAGCAGCTGACCGCATTACCTGGGACTTTTTAAGGGAGCATTCCCGGGAAAGTACATTGGGGTGGGCTATGTAGACGCTCAGAGGAAGGCATTTCTGAACTTGTTCCTGGGGAATAAGTTAGTGACAAAGTATGAGGCAAAATTCTTACGTTTAAGCCGTTATGCCCCGGGTATCGTTGCAACAGATCATGAGTATTGTGTCCAATTTGAGGATGGTCTAGGGGACGAGTTGCGAGTACTGATAGTTCTGCAGCAGAGAGAGAGAATTTACTATTCTGGTTGAGAAGGCTAAGATAGCTGAAGAGGTGAAACGGTCTGAAAGGTAGAATTAGGATAGGGACAGGGGTAGGAATAAAAGGAATTTTAAGTTGTTAGGATCCGCTGGGAGTTTCCAAAAGAGGCCTAGGTTTGATGGGCCGAGTCGTGTTGCGAATCCTATTACCGTTGGTCTGTCTCAACCATGTGCTAGATGTGGAAATTTTCATTTAGGAAAGTGTTGGACAAGAAGTAAAGGATGTTACAGGTGTGGATCTGTAGATCATCTGGTCAGAGACTGTCCACAAGAGACAAACAGAGTGCGGCGAGTTGGTCAGGGATATCCTTAAGCCGGAAGAGATGGTCAGCAGCCACTGAGAGGTCGTGATTCGGCCAGAGGATGTGATGCGATAGCATTACCCTCACCTCTTTTGATCAGGTAAATTTTAAGACTGAAATTTCTTTAAGGGGGTAGAACTGTAACATCCTAGAATTAGGGGTTCTGCATTTTATGCTATTCTTTGTGTCTGGCTTGTTTGGCATGTTTTTGGTGTGCTTGGAGGTCTTGGTGAGGCTCGGGGTCAAGCCAGAGCCTTGGTAAAATTTTGCTTTTTGGGCACTTTAGGGGGGAGAGCTAGTAGGAATAGGCCTTAAGTCTATTTGTGTGTAGTTATTGACACAAAGAAGCTTGTGACCAGGTGGAGATGGCGTTACTTCTGGGAGTTGAAGGGGAGGAGTTCGAATCCCATAAGCCTCATATGAAGCTTTGTTTTTGGCACCAGGAAGAAGAGAAGATGGACTCGGCAGGGACTCTTCAAGGATGATGGTTCAATGGGTCAATGGATTCAAATGGATAGACAAGAATGCTTGAAGGAATTTGAATTTCTCAACCAATTTGAATGGGTGTAGGGAGTAAAAATAGGAGCAAAATAAGGGATTTGGTGTTGGTGGAGGTGTTGGTCGAATGTAGGGAGCTTGAAGGGGGGAAACTCAGTTTAGTGCTAGGATAGGTGAGTGTGCCGAAATCTCATAGGTCTTAGGCAATTGTTTCATTTCATTTTAGCATATTCGGTCATTAAGGGGGGTGAGTGCTGATTTTTGCAAGTCTCCTTGAGTTCTCTTTTTCTCTTATTCGGTTTCCTAATTCTTTGTGTCGAGGTGTCAGTTTTTCTATTCATCTCTTTTACTCCTTTGACACTAGTCGAAAGTGGTGTGACCATTTGGGCATCTCTTCTTCTTCTCTTTTTTTCTTTCTACTTCCTTTGTTTTTGTAGCCAAACCCTCTTTCATCTCTTACTGAATATTTGGTTTCCCTTTATTCATCTCTTCCACCTTTTCTTTCCTTCTTTTCAAAAGCCAAAACCTCCCGTAATCTTATCTTTTCTTTAGAGGAATTTAGGGTATCTTCTATCATTGCTGCCAGAGCCGAATTTCCTTGGTCTCTATTCGGTTTTCTCTGTTCAAGGTAAGGTTCTTTCTTTTATTTTTCTTATGGACATTCTCTTCATTCCTTTTTGTTCCAAGACAAATTTGAATCCCTCATAGTATCAACTAAATCTGTTTCTTTCATCATGTGCTTATTTAGCCAAACGTCAGGAAACAAAAGTTCTAGTTGGTTGTTGAAGTTTCCTCTTTGATTGGATTTCGTTTGTGTAAGGTAATGGAAATTCTGTCGGTTTTCTATTTATGTTTCGGTCCTATGTGTGGTCATAGCCGAAGTGGCTATTGTTGTTTCTTAATGAAGTTTGCAGCTAACCTCGTCTGTTCCTCTCTCTACATGGCGTGGTCGCCCGGATTGATGTGGATAACCGAATCTCTTCAACCGACTATAAGGTTCTCTTTTAGATCACAACTAAACCTAGTGTGGTGCGACTTCTTAATAACCAAGGTAAGGGATCATCTTTTTGAATTCCTTGGCTATTATTTTCCTTTGCGTTTTTGGGTGCCTTAATTAAAATTTCCTTATTAGATAATCGACGTTTCTCTCTGACCTTTGATCAAGTCTATTCATGGATGCAAGTGCCAGTCAATCTAAGGATGGGAGTGGACCCGTAATCTCTGCTCCTAAATTTAAAAGATGTGCAGTGTCGGAGGTTTGAGGCTTTCCGTCGAGATGTGGTAGAGAGTCGACGTTTGCCTGGGATAGGCAAATCATGGTGGTTTCTTCTAGTGAGAGTGACAATGTAGAGAGTCTAGTTTTACACGTAATTAGGTTTATAATGCTCACACTTTCTCTTTATTATTTTGTGTAAATAACTGTAATGGCTGAAAGCCGAAACAACTGTGCAATCGGTTGAGATACCCTTATGGGTAAGGTTGGGGACACTACGTAAGTACCGTTGTAATTGCTTTGAATATAATATGATTATGTATGACATGATTAACTACTGTACATGGATAATATGTCTGCATCGGGTTTTAGGATGTGAATGAAAGGGGATGTGTGATTTAGTGACTATTGTGACATGGTCTGGGACCATGGTAGTTTGGAACCACGTATACATATGTTTATCATTGACTTGTCTCAGTGGTCTGGGACCACAGTGGGTCGGCCCCACGTATACTTATCAGAGATCGCCACAGTGGTCTGGGACCACATTAGGTTGGCCCCACGTTTATAAATTCTGTGACTCTGTCACAAGTGGTCTGGGACAACAGTGGCTTGATGCCATGGGTGTTTGGTTGATTCAGGTGACCTATAGGATGAAAAACTAGGTTGGGCTGGTGCTGCATTGCATACATTTTAATTTGCTATATTGTGTGGGCTGAGGCCCAATGTGCATCTATGGGCTTAAGGCCGATTGCATTATAAGGGGAATTACACACTGAGTCTCGGTGACTCACCCCTCTGCTTAATTTTGTAGGTAAGCACTAGATCGCGGATTTGGAGCTGAGGCGGACTTGAGGTGGCCAAGCAATGTTTTTCTCGTAAACTAGTTTATTTTATTTTAAACTTATTTTAATTTGGGATTGTATTATGTAATAAGGCCGCTATAACTTTAATTTGGGTTTTGATTAAATGCTGATATTACATATTTTATAAACTGTCAAATATGGGTTTTTTCTAAAGTTAAAAACATAAACAAATAGTTTTCAAAGTGTTAACAAAAGATGGCTTATGAATAACTAATTAATTCAGAGATTTTATTAAAACTGCAACATTGTTTTCAACTGTCATGCTTATGATATTCCTCAAAAACGGCTTTCAAAAGATAAAAATAAATTTTTATGATTTTAGTTCAATCTAATATGGATTTAGTAAGAAACTCTTGAATGACTTTCTAAATTATTTTCAGGATAGAAACACTATTCAAAAAGTTTGCCCTAACAACGATGTTTAGTTAAAATTTTCAAGTTTTCTTTCCCGTAATAACCAGACTTGGTCGTAACGTACTGACTGGGTTTGGGGTGTTACAACTTCTTTAAGAGTTTAAGGAACTTATCGAACTGTTCTTTTGTGTTGTCTTCCTTCATTGCATTGGGGTATGGTATACGAGGTTTGTATTCTTTAATTACAAGTTTTGTCTTTTCTTAACTTACCTCAACCTTACCTTCACTTACCACAGGTTCTTGCCTTGGCTCAGATTCAAATTCTACTAACCTTTCACTGTAACACCTCAAACTCGACCTAGAGGTTACGACCAAATCTGGCATGTCACATGGAAAGGTTGTTAAAGAATCTACGCATTCGTTAAAAATATCAAGTTTTTGTTGCTTGTGAAAGTTCCAAGTTGTTTTATAGTTCTCTTTGTAAAAACATTTTCGTTGATATTTTCGACGATCTTGTTTATAATTAATCCAACTCAATGAGTTTCAGAAAAATGACATTTAAATTATTGTAGACATGCGATATTTTGAAAAGAGTTATCAACGTTAAGAAAAAACAGAGTCTTATCCATTATAGTTTGTAAATCGTGTATTAATATTATAGAAAAACCATTATTAATGTTTTAGAAAATCCCAAATTGAGCATTCAAAATTAATAAGCAGTAACCGAATTAAAAGCTAAAACCAAAACAAAATACCAATGGCCTTATTACAAAACAAAAAACCCAAATTTATATAAAATCAATAGTACCGCAAAATGAAATTTATTAAGCTACGATGTATGGCCACCACAGAGTTCACCTAGGCTCCAAACCCGCAAAGCTAGGAATTACCTGCAAAATTAAGCAGAGGGGTGAGTTACGAGAACTCAGTGTGTAAATCCCCTATATCACATAAACGGCCCATGGCCCACAAACTCATATTTAGCTCATTCAAGAAATCATGCAACCAAATGAATGTATCAAGCCTAGCCCAACCTAGTATTTTTCCCTCCTCTACACGCCATCCCATACCAGCCTATCACACCGTCGGATTTCTACAATCAAACCTCCATCCACTACACGCCATCTTGACAGTCATGCTGTTAGTTATAATGCCGATCACTATGTGACCTTATAATCAAGCGTGGCTTATCCACCGATCACTATGTGACCTTATAATCAAGCGTAGCTTAGCCACCGATCACTATGTGACCTTATAATCAAGCGTGGCTTAGCCACCGATCACTATGTGACCTTATCACCGATATGATAATATCGCACCAAGCCATCGAAATAATAATATAATCGGCACACAGCCCTGGGTAAATATGATTGACACAGAGTCAGCAATAACTGTATTATGCTTGGCACATAGCCATCAGCGATGGTAATAAAATCGGCATATAGCCTTGGGTAAATATGATTGGAACAAAGTCATAATCAAGATGGCACGGAGCCATATTTAGGTTGGCATATAGCCATTATACAGAATGTGGCAGAGCCACCGATATACACTTCCCCGATCATCAATAACCCAACCCCATGCAATATGTCGTGTATGTCAAGCACAATCATTACACGTGTATGCAGAATGGCCATGCTCAATAACAATCATTTAAACATGTAGTAAAAGCATATCAATCATACAGCCATAGCCAAATCGGTCATATCATAGCACAAGCCAATCACTTACCTACAAGGGTAAATCAGTTATTTTACCCTGTAAGGGTATTTCGATAATCCTACCCTTTAGGGGTAGTTCGGTAATTCTACTCATAACTAATTCGTGTATGCAGTGTATCTCAAACATAACCAATCATATAATTAACACGTAAAATGCTAGTACTATCACGAAGGTACAACGGTCATTTTGTCGTTTAGGGGTAAAAAGTAATTTTGCAAATTGGGGGTATTTCAATAATTTTACAAATTGGGGTATTTTGGTAATTTCACAAACCGAGGGGTATATTGGTAAATTTACAAACTAGGGGTATTTTGGTAATTTTACAAACCAGGGTATTAAAGGCCCAATAGAAGGTCCATTGTCACCTCGAACGACTCAAGTATTCTAAATAGAGATAATGATGCGAAGAGGCCTAAGGCCCATTCTTGGCCCAAATGGGCCCACACACTCGTGTGGCCCGTTCAGCCCAAACCTAGCCACATATATGAGATTTCATATAGTCTAGTTCACTATCTACTACTCAATCATACATTTTACTCATATGGGCCCTGGGCCAATTAGGCCTACTTGGCCCCTTTTGGGCCATCATGGCCCAACAACCCACACCCACAAGAACACTACTGATGGCCTCAACTATCGCGTTGAAACCCCACACGTGCGCTCACATGCTTGTGTGGTTATTATCGCCGTGTCACCGGTATTTCAGTATTTGCTGCTATACAACTAGGGTAGAGAGAATTCACACCTAATAGGAATCAAAAGCTTCTAAATCGTGCTCCAAGCACTCCTATGCCCAATGCCAACCAGGTATGCTCCCTCTCCTCCTAGACAGCTCTATATTTAGCTAGCTTCTCACCTTCCTTCTTTGTATCTTTCCGATGTGGGATCCCTCTGTTAGCAGAGTTTAAATCCAACTTAACTCTTGCCGTCCAATCCGCAAAATAAATACTTCCTTGCTTGTCATGAGATTCGAACCCAAGCTCTCCCATCAGCCAATTCACGCCACTTGCCACTAAGCCACAAACTCCTCTTGTGACTAAAACCATGCGCGACTAAATATAAATCTATGGCCAAATTCAAAAGTCCATATAAAAAGAAAACCAAAATGCAAGAGCCAAGACTTGAACCTTGGACCACATTCCTCCTTTATGGCGCTACCCCCTTGTTTCTTATGTGGTGTCACTTTGCCACTACACCACACACTCCACTTGTGTCATTTTCTCAACATTTTATTCTTAAAGCCTATCTACTAGCTTCCAGGGTTTTATTCACCTAAAAGCAAAATTTTTCCTAAGCCCAAGTTTGATACCGGGACTTCATAGAAGGCCCCTAGCCTTCCAAAATCACTAACCTACTAGATCCAACTTGCATTAAATTCGTTCTCTTATTCTCAAAAATTTTATGCTCCTACGCCTAAGGCCCAATAGGCCCAATCCTACTAGGCCCAATGGGCCCAATCCTAGTAGGCCCAACTTTGGGATGTTAAATAAGACTTAAGGGATTATGTTGGTGTTTGGTTGACACAAGAAAAGGGGTGGCAGAGTGGCAAGGAGGCCCCACTTAAGATGCTGGTAAATGACGCCACAGGGAGTAGTAGAGGGAGCAGGTTCAAGTCACAAGGAACTCATTTTGGGAGTTCTTTTTAGCGTCAAGGAGTGCAGAGGCAGAATTTGACTGGAATACTTCAGGATAGGGGAGTGGACTGAGTCAAATAATTTGAATGAGTGGCAGAGAGGAAAAAGGGGAGCTTGAAGTGTTCAAAATATTTCAAACGGGTAATCAAGAGGAATTTGAGGAGAAAAGAAAGGGATAGGCATTGTGAGATTGGTGTTGGCCGAATTTCAAACTCATAGTAGAGGGGGAATCAATTTTTGTGTGGCTAGGGTGTGCCGAATTTCTACTTTAGAAATATAGGCTTTTCGTTCTCAAAATAGTGCATTTTTGGCTTTTGGGTTGGTAAGTGCCGAAATTTTGTATAGTCAAGTGAGAGTTCTCTTCCCATTTTTGGCATTTGAGGTTTTCTTTCATTCTCTTCTTCATTTTCTGCTAAAGCTGAACTTACTTAAGTCTTACCGAAAATTCTGCTTCTTCTTTACCATTCCTACCACTTCTTTTTATTTGGTTTTTTATTCTTCTACTCTCAATTGTTTCTTTCTCAAAAGCCGAAAACCCTAACCCCATTCTCATCTCTATTTCTATGCTATAGCCGAATGTCCCTTGCCCACAGTTCTCTTCTCTGATTTCTTTTACAAGCTGAATCTTTATAGCCTTCTCTTTTTCATCTTTTCTTTTGATCCCTTCTAAAATCAAAAACTCCTAAGTCCCATTTATAGTTTTTATTTTATTTTTCAGTCCTTTTATTTTCTTCCCTGTCATTGTCGAATCTTCTCTGAAGTGATAGACAAATCTCCTGTGTTAAGGTAAGTGACGACTTCTGTTACCTCTTTATTTTCTCTTTCGGTTTTTGGAAGCCAAAGCCGAATGGCTAATTGGCTTGGTAAGGCCATCGTTGGATTTATGATTCTTATTGTTTCTTGTGTTCTCTTTAGGGCACTATTTCGAGAATTGTAGGAAATCAAATCATCTAAATCCCTAAGTCAAAAATCATTAATATCTGAACCCTATTTCTCTTTTCGAGATTTCAAGGTAAAGGTGTTCTCTTTAGATTTTGTTTAGGTTTGTTATCGTATTCGTTACCTTAACCCTATATTATAGTTTAACAACCATATTTCATTATAGTAGCATCTGACAAGATCTTTTGATGGAATCCAATGCCGATCAGCCAAAGGAGGGGGTTGGACCCGTAAACCCAGTCCCTAAGTTTAAGGAGCGAAAGGTGTCAGCAGTCCGAGATGGGCCACCGGGTTGTGGACTGGTTTCAGAATAGAGTCGTAGGCAGATAGCAGTTGTTTTTGCTATCGATAGTGTCGACGTAGAGAGTATCGTATGCGTGTTACCAAGTGTGTAAACCCTAACACACTTTACTTAATTGTATTATTAATTGTATGGGCTGAAAAGCCAGAAAAGGTTGTAAATATAGTCGAAATACCCTTGTGGGTAAGGCAAGAAGTGCCAGGTATGTATTTGTAATTATCTTATATGAGTTGGTTGTATGTGATGATTTATTACCTTGCTACTAGTATGATACATCTGTCACAATATAAATGTTGTGCATGGGATATGGGAATGTTGATAAAGGCAAAATGATAAGGTCACATAGTGATTGGTGGCTCTGCCACATTGTTTATAAGGTCACATGGTGATCGGTGGCTCTGCCAAATTGTTATTAAGGTCACATCGTTATAGGTGGCGCTGCCACATCTGTTTATGAGGTCACATAGTGATCGGTGGCTATGCCACAATTGATTTTAAGGTCACGTAGTGATCGGTGGCTCTGCCACATTTTCTGACAGCATGATTGTCAAGATGGCGTGTAGCGGATGGAGGGTTGATTGTAGAAATCCCCACGGTGTGATGGTTGGTACGGGATGGCGTGTAGAGGATGGAAATACTAGGTTGGGCTAGGCTTAATGCATTTCTTGTGATTGTATGACATTGTGTATGAGCTAAATACAAGATTGTGGGCCGTGGGCCGGTTTATGTGTTTGATGGTTTTACACACTGAGTCTTTGTTACTCACCCTTTCCCTAACCTTTCAGGTAATCAGTAGATCGTGGATATGGGAGCCGAGGTGGACTCATGGAGGCCATAAAAGACATTTTATTTTTATGAACTTTCTACTGCTTAAAGTTAGTTTTTATTTGAGGATTTCTGTTGTAATAAGGCCTTTTAAATTTATACTTGGTTTGATTTAGTATTTATGCCTGACATCATACAAAAACTTAGTCACGAAATTTAAATGGGGTTTTGGATGTTCGAGTTCACTAAATAACATTTTTTTTCAAATTCGCACCTAGTCTAATAAATAATTGGTTAAATAAAATTTTGAAATTCTTCCCAAGCTAACAAATCTTGGTTTTCGAAACATCGCTTAATCAAAAGGTTTTCAAAACTATGATTTTTCCCAGAGTCATTAGAAAATCGTTTTCACCTAACCCTGTGACATACACGATTAGGTCGTAGTGTTTACGGCGGGTTTGAGGTGTTACAATTTTTGTATCAGAGCTAAGTTACAAACACTCGAGGCCGTGGAATGGGTTCAACAAAGATTTTATAAAATCAATGAGAATTGGAGAAAACTATTTTGAGCGAAATATGGCATTAAGTGCATAAGCACCGATCCACCGGGTAAGTGATTCTAATTGTTCGGTGATGTATGCTTGAAATGATTGATAGAGTGAATGAGTATGTTTGTTAAGCTTTAAGATACCCAAACTTTAGAGACTGAAACTGTTTGATGAGTCTTGCGAAAACTATTCCTTAAGACTATTATCCTTAAAACTACTCGGTGTTAAACAGTGAAAGAAATTCTAACTCATAAAACTTTTAACCAGATTAAGTCACAAACGTTAGTTATGAGCACTAGGGGACGTGGACGTGGTGTGCATGGCCATGGAAGAGGCAGAATTGCTGTGTCAGAACCAGTAGGATCTGGTCATGAGTCGGGAAATACGATGCTAGTACCGCCAGCTACCAAGGCAGAATTTTAGGATCAAACAGGTGGTGATGACGTGGTGTCTCAAGCGATGTTACGGGTATTAGAGAGAGTTGTTGGGGCAGGCCTCGGTATAGGGGCTCAAAATGCGTGTCGAACGACTTGGGCTAATGGAGCAAAAATGTTTAGGGGTATTTCTAGGGTAGCTCCTAATACAAATTGAGTATTGGTGGAGGCGATTGAGCGTATAATGGATGATCTCGACTTCACGGAGGAAGAAAAGTTGAAAGGGTTATGTCTCTTCCTTGGGATGAGGCGATCGATGGTGGCTTACTACGGTTAGGATGGTTCGATGGTGACCGCATTACAGGATTTCTTCAAGACGGCATTCCAAAGTAAGTACGTCAGATCGAGTTATGAGGATGCACAGCGTAGGGCATTTCTAAATCTAGTTCAGGGGAATAAATCGGTGGTTGAATATGAGGTAGAGTTCCTACGCCTTAGTCGCTATGCTCAGGGGATAGTGGCCATAGACCATGAGCGTTGTGTCCGGTTTAAAGATGGTCTGAGGGATGATCTACGGGTATTGATAGCTCCACTGCTGTTTTAGTGGAAAAGGCTAAGATAGCCGAGGAAGTAAAGAAGTCAAAAAAATAGAATAGGGATAAACATAGAGGTAGTAATAGAAGGAATTTTGGTTTGGCAGGGTCAATTGGGCGTTTGCAAAAGAGACCTAGGACGGATAGGCCAAGTAAGGTTGTGAGACCTTTTGCTGATGGACAGCGTCAGAGGTGTGCTCGGTGTGGTAAATTCCATTTTGGAGAGTGTTGGTCAAGTAACAGAAGGTGTTACAGATCGATTGATCACCAGATTAGAGACTGTCCATAGGAGCGAGACGGTGCAAGGCTAGGGAATCAGGGTTATACTCAGCAGGGTAGAGGAAGCCAGCAACCACAGAGAGGTCGTGGTCTAGCCAGAGGAGGTAATGGTTTCGGTCGGGGATGTGGAACACCAGGAAGAGGTGCAGGAAACACTAAAGCGAGACAGTCGGGGTTGGTCTATGCAGCTAGACATCGAGAGGAGGGTGATGCACCAGATGTCATAACTGATACACTCTTAATCTTTGGATTGCCTTTTTCTACATTGATTGACATTGGGTCAACACATTCTTATATTGCTAGTGTGGTATCTGGAATTTTAGGTAAAGACTATGAGATTATTTCTAGGGAGATGACTGTAATTAGCCCGCTAGGACAATCGGTAGTGGTAAATAGACTATATAGGGATGTACCTTTAGAAGTTCAAGGGGTAATTTTTTCGGCTGATCTGATGGAATTGCCATTTGAGGAGTTTGTTTTGATCTTAGGCATAGATTGGTTAGTGAAGTATCGAGCAAATTTGAATTGTGCTGCTAAGCGCATGGTGGTCAGGACTCCTGAAGATGAGGAGGTGGTGGTAATAGGAGAAATGAGGAACTATTTGTCTAACGTGGTGTCCGCTCTAAAGGCTAAAAGAATGGTGAGGAAAGGATGCGAGGCATTCATAGCCTTGGTTTACGCTTTAGAGGGTAAGGAATTGTCTATGGGGGATGTGAGGATAGTGAAAGAGTTTTTCGATGTTTTTCCAGAAGAGCTTCCAAGATTACCCTCGGATCGCGAGGTGGAATTCAGAATTGATCTTCTTCCAGGGATATCGTCTGTATCTATCGCTCCTTATAGAATGGCGTCGAAAGAGCTAGTAGAACTGAAAGCTCAGATTCAGGAACTTTTAGATCGAGGTTTTATCCGACTGAGTGTATCACCATGCGGAGCGCCGATGTTATTTGTTAAGAAGAAGGATGGATCAATGCATATTTGTATTGATTATCGCCAGCTAAACAAATTAACAATCAAGAACAAATACCCGTTGCCGCGGATTGACGACTTATTCGACCAGTTGAAGGGGGCTTCAGTCTTTTCAAAGATAGATTTGAGGTCAGGGTATTATCAACTCAAGGTTAAGGAAACGGATATCCATAAGATGGCATTTCGTACTCGCTATGGACATTACAAATTTTTGGTGATGCCGTTTGGGTTAACCAATGCACTATGGATATGATGAATTGGGTATTCCAACCCTATCTGGACCGGTTTTATTGTAGTGCTTATAGACGATGTTTTGGTTTATTCAAGGTCAGAGGAAGAGCACGATTCACATCTTCGAGTGGTGTTACAAATCTTGAGGGAAAAGCAATTGTTCGCCAAATCCAGTAAGTGCAAATTTTGGCTAAGCGAAGTTACTTTTCTGGGCCATGTTGTGTCGGTAGAGGTGATTAGAGTTGATCATCGAAAAATTAAAGCTGTCTTGAATTGGATGCCACCTAAGACTGTGGCAGAGATTAGAAGTTTTATTGGTCTTGCTAGATATTACCGAAGGTTTATTGCAGAGTTCTCGTTAATTGCAGCACCTCTAACCAAGTTGTTGAGGAAAGGGGTATCTTTTGTGTGGTTTGACAAGCAGCAGGAAAGTTTTGAGAGGCTGAAGAGGGTTTTGACTGAAGCTCCGGTGTTGATTCAGCCGGAGGCTGGGAAGGAGTTCATGGTTTACTGTGATCCCTCACACACGGGAGTAGGATGTGTGTAAATGCAAGACGAAAAAGTTGTTGCATATGCGTCTCGACAGCTAAGACCGCATGAGCTAAATTATCCCACACATGATTTGGAGTTGGCAGCTGTGGTGTTTGCCATGAAGATTTGGATGCATTATTTGTATGGGGAGAAGTCCGTCATTTATACAAATCATATGAGCTTAAGATATCTTCTTACCCAGAAGGAGCTGAATTGAAGACAGAGGAGGTGGATCGAGTTGTTAAAGGATTACGATTGCTCGATTGATTACCATCCAGGTAAAGCTAACGTGGTGGCGGATGAGCTAAGTCAAAAAGTAATCTCGAATCTTAGGGCGATGTTTGCCCATCTTAGCTTGTATGATGATGGGAGTTTGTTAGTTGAGCTTCATGTGAAACTGACATGGATAAATCAGATTAAGGAAAAGCGATTCTTTGTCGGATGATGTCTTGAGTGCTCGACTACTTCAAGCATGTAATGATGGGGTAGAGGATTTCAGTTTGAATGTTGATGGGGCTCGTGTTTTCATAATAAGGTTTGCATGCCGAAGGATGTGGAATTAAGACAGTTGATACTTCAGGAAGTGCATAGTAGCCCATATGCTATGCATCCTGGCGGAAGTAACATGTATAGAGAATTGCAAGAACAGTTTTGGTGGCTGGGTCTGAAGCGCGAAGTAACCGAATTTGTAAGTAAGTGTTTGACATGCTAGTAGGTAAAAGCAAAACATCAGTTGCCTTCAGGCTTGTTACAGCTGTTAAAGATTCTGCAGAGGAAGTGGGAGAGGATCACAATGGATTTTGTTAGTGGGCTACTCCTTACGGCTACTAAAAAGGATTCGGTATGGGTAATTGTGGATTGATTGACGAAGTCTACCCATTTCATACCGGTTCGCATCAATTACTCCCTTCAGAAATTGACTAAGTTGTATGTAGCAGAGATCGTAAGGTTGCATGGAGTACCAGTGTCTACCATCTCAGATAGGGACCCAAGATTCACGTAATGGTTTTGGAAGGCATTGCATCAAGCTTTAGGGACAAAATTAGATTTACATGCAGTTTCATCCACGGTCTGATGGACAATCAGAGAAGGTAATCGGATCTTAGAAGACATGTTGAGGGGCTGTGTCTTAGACTTTAGAGGTAGTTGGGAAGAATTTCTACCGTTAGCGGAATTCGCATATAACAATAGCTACCATGTAACACCCTTACCCGAAACCTTTGCCGAGTCGGTATGTGGCATTACTACACTTGACTACTAATCTGGGACATAAAAATTTAAAGTCATCCAACTGCGTCATCTTGACTAAATTGACCATAACTCGAGTTACAAAACTCAAATTTAGATCCGTAAATTTTCCTTGAAACTAGACTCATATAAATTTTACCATAATTTTTCCAGAACCAATTAGTACAGTTTATTCATCAAAGTTACCCTATTTCAATTGTTTGAGAATTCTGACCTATCTTTACAAAATCTCAGTTATTTCATTGTACAAAATTTCAATAATGTTCTTGTTTATTCCAATCAAAATATACTCATTAAGGATTCTAAACATATAAACTATGCTCCATAATTATTTTTTACAATTTTTAACAATTTTTCCAAGACAGAACAGGGACTCACGAATTCATTCAGGACAAGTCTCACTAAAACTTAAATATCTCATAATATATAATTCCTTTGCCTACTCTGTTTCTTTCATATAAAAATAGACACAATAAGCTTTAATTCTATATTTTATTCACTTTCTAATTCAATTTATCCTATTTTTGGAGATTTTTCAAAATAAAATCTCTGCTGCTAACTAAAAACTATTTCATTGCAAAATATGATTTACTAGTTTATAATCAAACATACCCACATATAACTCATACTGTCCATGCATTTTAAATCCTTTATGCAAATTAACTTATACCTAAAACATTCACATAATATCCTAATTCAAAGGTTCATTTCAGTAAACATACACTTCCTTACCAAAAACGATTAAACTTCAACTAAAAATCATTACCAACATAAACCGACATTGTATAAAAAGCACAAAAGCATACTTAACTAAAACTTTAGCCATATTCGCATGGCTATTATATACATGAACTTTTCATCAAACAAAGACAAACTCTTTCCTATACATGCCTCTATCCAAAAACCAAAATGAAAGAGTACCAAAGTTAGATCGATAGTGTGGTCGATTGTCTTGACGATCCCGCTGAGCGTGTAGCCTTTACCTAATCTATAAAAGCAGAGGAGAACATTACACACAAATAAGTTTACTAACTTAGTAAGTCCCAAGCTCATAATAATAATGCTACAATCAATTACTTAAACACTTAAATCATTCAACTCAACCATGTTATCATATTAAAATTTCTTTCACCTTTAGCACTACTATTTGAAAACCGAATCTCCATGATAGTACATTCAAGCTCAAACTCGGTCATAAAATACTTGTGCACATCCTAATCTCAAATGTACATAACAATGTACTCGTAATATTAGTTAAACTCTAGTAACATTAAACATATCATAACTTACTTACCCGAGCCTTTAACTAGACTCATTAGCTACAATTTACCTTGAACAACAATTCGGTTTCTCCTTTGTAAACACATCATCAAGCATAAAGCCTGCTAGGCATTAAAGCCCGAAATAAATCAAGACAAGGCACTGCTAGGCTCAAGTCCCGAATATGTCACTGCAGACTAAGCACGCTAGGCACCAAGCCCTAATATGTCAATGGTACTAAGCTCGCTAGGCACCAAGCCGAATATATCCAAGACTAAGCTCGCTAGAGCTCAAAGCCCGATACAATATTATTATCATCTCATACACATTACAAGAATGTCTTGCCCAAAATAACATAAATCACACATTATTCAAATCACTTTAACATACCAACTCGGTTAAAGATGTAACGACATTTTCACTATCACTTATAATTCACGAATATCTAATATACAAGCCAAGATATTTAACACATATACATAAAATTTTCCATTCAATACGTCACATCCAAAACATACAAAATTCTAATAAATACAATCATTATAGCATATTATAATAAGTAATTCGATAACCTATACTTGCTTAAGGACTTAGTCGATAGTCCAAATGCGAATCTATTATTCGAGAACCTTCGTCTTTCCCAGGCCTAATTCGTTTTCTTTGCTCTTGATCTAAAACACATTAAAATTTAGCTCATTTAATTGCATTTCATCTCAATTTAGTCCCAAAACACACAAATGGGCAATTTACCATTTTGCCCCTAATGTTTCCCATTTTAACTTCAACACAAAACTTATAAATCTTTAACATATATTAAATCTAAAATCATCAAACATCAAAACTATCCAAGCATGTTAATGGTCAATCCTATATACATAGTATTTTCAAAAATTTAGACATGGGTGGGGTAATATCTGAAGCAACGATCTCAAAAACGTAAAAATTATCAAAAACTAAAACCGACCATACCTTAATCAAGCTTTCTAACTTGTCAAACTTGAAGCTTTAACAATGGTGTTTTCTATCCTAACATTCGCTAGGAGAGAATGAAAGAGGTAATGGCTTTATTTTTATGTTTATTTTATATAAATGCATTAACATTATTATAATATATAACATAACCTTATAATAAAATTTTATATAATTATACTAACATATATAGGTAGCTAACTTGGCCCATTGTCATCCATTAATATGGTCAATGGGCTAATTGCCCTTTGGGACACCCACTTAAAAAGCCACAAGCAATCTAGTACATTACACCTTAGCATGCAACTTTTACGCTTTTTGCGATTAAGTCCTTTTATCAAATTAAGACTTAAACAATAAAATTTTCTCTTAAACTTTCACACACATTAATTCGCATTTAATAGACTCAAAATATAATATTAAAATATTTCTCGGACTCAATTCGTGGTCCCGAAACCACCATTCCGACTAGGGTCAAATTCAATTCACATTACAACTCTCCCCCTTTAGGATTTTCGTCCCAGAAAATCTTAGATTAAACAAGGTCGGATATTGTTGCCTCATTGAATCCTCGGGCTCCCACGTAGCCTCTTCAACTCCGTGCGATTCCATAGAACCTTCACTAACGGAATTTTTTATTGCTTAACTCTTTTATTTCCCAAGCAAAGATACGATCGGTTCTTCATCATATGTTAAATCGATTGGAGTTCAATCTCTGCGGTGTGATCACATGAGACGGATCGATCAGTATTTACGAAGCATCGAAACGTGAAATACGCTCATGTATCTTTTCTAACTCGTAGAGGTAATCTCAATCTATAAGCAACCGGCCCAATACGTTCAATGACTTCATACGGTCCGATAAATCTCGGACTCAACTTGCCTTTTCGACCAAATCGGAGTACCTTTTTCCACGGAGAAACTTTTAAGAACACCCGATCTCCGACTGAAATTCAATGTCCTGACGTTTCAAATCGGCATAAGACTTTTAACGATCCGGCGGCTTTCAAATTACTCCTAATAACAACCACTTTCGTTCGTTTCTTTAATCCAATCAACCCCGTATCTTATTTTCACCGAGTTCGGTCAATACAACGGCGTGCGACATTTTCGCCTGCATAAGGCTTCATAAGGCGCCATTTTTATGCTAGATTGGAAACTATTATTGTAAGCAAATTCAATCAAAGGTAGGTATCGTTCCCACGTACCTTCAAACTCGAGAACGCAACACCTCAACATGTCCTCAAGTATCAAAATAGTTCGCTTCGATCGACTGGCCCTGCATTTGCGGATGGAAGGTCAGTACTAAAATGAAGTCTAGTACCTAGAGCATCTTGTAATTTCTTCCAGAACCGCAATGTGAATCTCAGGTCCCTATCTGAAACAATAGAACTCAGTACACCATGCAGCCTTACAATCTGCGACACATACAATTCGGCAAGCTTAGCAAGTGAATAGTCAGACGCGTCTCGGTATAAAATGAGCGGATTTAGTCAGTCTATCAACGATAACCCATACGGAATCTTTCTTACTCGGTGTCATAGGAAGACCTGATACAAAATCCATTATAATTCTATCCCATTTCCATTCAGGTATCATGATTGGTTGAAGTAGTCCGGACATTAAGCACTTGAAACAAACTCGATATATCTCGTTTCATGCCGTGCCACCAATAGAACTGCTTTCAAATCGTTATACATTTTAGTGCTACCCGTGTATCGATAGTCGACCACTATGGGCCTCACTCGTAATCACCAGATCAACCGAAGTTCTTTGGAACACACAATCGGCTTTTATAATTCAAACAATCATTTGCATCAATCAAAATCGATTGCACTGTTTTCATCGAAGTTCGACTAGCAATCAAATCTTCATCAACTTTTGTGCATCACAAATTTGCGGAATAAACATCGGTCTTGCTCATAACTCGCTATGATCGAACGATCACTAGACATAGCCACTGTGCATTCAAGCAACGAAGAGCAAATAATGATTTCAGACTTAACGCATCCGCAACAACATTAGCTTTTCCCGTGATAGTCAATCACCAATTTATAGTCTTTCAACAGCTTCTAGCCACTGCGTTGTCTCAAATTCAGTCTTTCGAGTCATTAGATACTTTAGATTTTTATGATCCGAATAAATGTGACATTTCTCGCCAAATAAATGGTGACGCCAAATTCTCAATGCGAAAATAATGGTCGCAAGTTCTAAGTCATCGTCGGGTAATTTCTTTCAAATGCGGCTTGATTGTCTTGAAGCGTAGGCTATGACTTTGCCTTCTGCATCAAAACGCAGCCCAAACCATTCAAAGAACTTCACGTTTGGTGCGAGACTGGGTGCCATACTTCCAATAAAGATATTTTTTAAACCAAATTTCAAATAATTTTGAAAAAATATTTTTTGAACCCATTCCACAATCGAGTTTTGCAACCTAGGCTCTGATACCATAATTGTAACACCCCAAACCTGACCTAGACGTTACGACCAGATATGGCAAGTCACATGGAAAGGTTGTTAAAGAATCTACGCGTTCGTTAAAAATATCAAGGTTTTGTTGCTTGTGAAAGTTCCAAGTTGTTTTATAGTTCTCTTTGCAAAAACATTTTCGTTGCTATTTCTGACGATCTTGTTTATAATTAATCCAACTCAATCAGTTTCAAAAAAATGACATTTAAATTATTGTAGACATGCGATATTTTGAAAAGAGTTATCAACATTAAGAAAATACGAGTTTTATCCATTATAGTTTGTAAACCGTGTATTACTATTATAGAAAAATCGTTATTAATGTTTTAGAAAATCCCAAATTGAGTATTCAAACTTAATAAGCGATAACCAAATTAAAAGCTAAAACCAAAACAAAATACCAAAGGCCTTATTACAAAACAAAAACCCAAATTTAAATAAAATCTATAGTACCGCAAAATGAAATTTATTAAGCTACGATGTATGGCCACCATAGAGTTCACCTCGGCTCCAAATCCGCAAAGCTAGGAATTACCTGCAAAATTAAGCAGGGGGTGAGTTACAAGAACTCAGTGTGTAAATCCCTTATATCACATAAACGGCCCATGGCCCACAAACTCATATTCAGCTCATTCAAGATATCATGCAACCAAATGAATGCATCAAGCCCGGCCCAACCTAGTATTTTTCCATCCTCTACACGCCATTCTTTACCAGCCTATCACACCGTGGGGATTTCTACAATCAACCCTCCATCCGCTACACGCCATCTTGACAGTCATGCTGTCAGTTATAATGCCGATCACTAGGTGACCAATATTAATCTGCGTTGCTTAGCCACCGATCACTATGTGACCTTCTAATCATGGGTGGCTTAGCCACCGATCACTATGTGACCTTATCACCGATATGATAATGTGACACCAAGCCATCGAAATAATAATATAATCGGCACATAGCCTTGGGTAAATATGATTGACACAGAGCCATCAATAACTATATTATGCTTGGCACATAGCCATCAGCGACGGTAATATAATCAGCACACAGCCTTGGGTAAATACGATTGGCACAGAGCAATAATAAAGATAACACGTAGCCATATTTAGGTTGGCATATAGCCATTATACAGAATGTGGCAGAGCCACCGATATACACTTCCCCGATCATCAATAACCCAACCCCATGCGATATGTCGTGTATGTCATGCTCAATCATTACACGTGTATGCAGAATGGCCATGCTCAATAACAATCATTTAAACATGTAATAAAAGCATATCAATCATACAACCATAGGCAAATTGGTCATATTATAGCATAAGCCAATCACTTACCTACAAGGGCAAATCAGTCATTTTGCCTTGTAAGGGTATTTCGGTAATCTTACCCTTCAGGGGTAGTTTAGTAATTCTACTCATAACTAATTCTTGTATGCAGTGTATCTCAAACATAATCAATCATACAATTAACACATAAAACGCTAGTACTACCACGAGGGTACAACGGTCATTTTGTCGTTTAGGGGTAAAACAGTAATTTTGCAAACTCGGGGTATTTCAAAAATTTTGTAAACTGAGAGTATTTTTGTAATTTCACAAATCGAGGGTATTTTGGAAATTTCACAAATCGGGGTATTTCAGTAATTTCACAAACCAAGGGTTTTCGGTAATTTCAAAAACTGGGGATATTTCAGTAATTTTACAAACCAATGGTATTTTGGTAATTTCACAAACCAGGGGTATTTTGGTAATTTTACAAACTCGGGGTATTTTGGTAATTTTAAAAATAAGGGGTATTTCAATAATTCTACAAACCAGGCGTATTTCGATAATTTCACAAACTAGGGGTATTTCAGTAATTTTATAAAGTAGGGGTATTTTGGTAATTTTGCAAACCAAGGGTATTTCGGTAATTTTGTAAACCAGGGGTATTTTGATAATTTTGTAAACTAGGGGTATTTCGATAATTTTACAAACTAGGGGTATTTTGGTAATTTCACAAAATAGGGGTATTTCGATAATTTGAAAAACTAGGGGTATTTTGGTAATTTTACGAACAAGGTGTTAACGACCTAACAGAAGGTCCATTGTCGCCTCGAATGACTCAAGTATTCTAAACAAAGATAATGATGCGAATGGGCCTAAGGCCCATTCTTAGCCCAAGTGTGCCCACACACTCGTGTGGCCCATTCATCCCAAACCTAGCCACATTTATGAGATTTATATAGTCTAGTTCACTATCTACTACTCAATCATACATGTTACTCATATGGGCCCCGAGCCCATTGGGCCCACTTGGCCCCTTTCGAGCCATCGTGGCCCAACAGCCCACACCCACAAGAACACTACTGATGGCCTCAACTATTGCGTTGAAGCCCCACACGTGTGCTCGCATGCTTGTGTGGTTACTACGTCGTGTCACCGATATTTCAGCATTTTCCGCTATACAACTAGGGTAGAGAGAATACACACCTGATAGGAATCAAAAGCTTCTAAACCGCGCTTCGAGCACTCCTATGCCCAACGCCAACCAGGTATACTCCCTCTCCTCCTAGACAGCTCTATATATAGCTAGCTTCTCACCTTCCTTCTTTGTATCTTTTCGATATGGGATCCCTCCGTTAGCAGAGTTTAAATCCAACCTAAACTCTTGCCGCCCAATCCGAAAAATAAATACTTCCTTGCTTGTCATGAGATTTGAACCCAAGCTCTCCCATCAGCCAATTCATGCCACTTGCCACTAAGCCACAAGCTCCTCTTGAGACTAAAACCATGCGCGACTAAATATAAATCTATGGCCAAATTCAAAAGTCCATATAAAAAGAAAACCAAAATGCAAGAGCCAAGACTTGAACCTTGGACCACCTTCCTCCTTTATGGCGTTACCCTCTTGTTTCTTATGTGGTGTCACTTTGCCACTACACCACACACTCCACTTGTGTCATTTTCTCCACATTTTATTCTTAAAGCCTACGTACTAGCTTCCAGGGTTTTATTCACCTAAAAGCAAAATTTTTCCTAAGACCAAGTTTGATACCGGGACTTCATAGAAGCCCCCTAGCCTTCCAAAATCACTAACCTACTAGATCCAACTTGCATTAAATTCGTTCTCTTATTCTCAAAAATTTTAGACGCTCCTACGCCTAAGGCCCAATGGGCCCAATCCTACTAGGCCCAACTTTGGGATGTTGCAAATCTACCCTCCGTAAAGAAATTTCATCCTCAAAATTTCCAGCTATAGAAACAGTCGCACATCCTAACCTACAACACTACACTCACGCTGCGCTCTCTGATTCTAAAACAGTAATACACTTTTTAACTTAAGCCTGGAACCTCTTCACACAATCGAATATCTAATATAGTAGTAAACATATATTTAACACATATGCATAAAAATTTTCCATTCAAACGTCACATCCAAAATATACACAGAATAAATACAGTCATTATAGCAAATAATAATAAGTAAAGGGACTAACGGTTTGGTGCGAGGAGACTGGTGCCATACTTCCAATAAAGATATTTTTTAAACCAAATTTCAAATAATTTTGAAAAATATTTTTGAACCCATTCCACAATCGAGTTTTGCAACCTAGGCTCGATACCATAATTGTAACACCTAAACTGACCTAGGCGTTACGACCAGATATGGCATGTCACATGGAAAGGTTGTTAAAGAATCTACGCGTTCGTTAAAAATATCAAGTTTTGTTGCTTGTGAAAGTTCCAAGTTGTTTTATAGTTCTCTTTGCAAATACATTTTAGTTGCTATTTACGGCGATCTTGTTTATAATTAATCCAACTCAATCGGTTTCAAAAAAATGACATTTAAATTATTGTAAACATGCGATATTTTGAAAAGAGTTATCAACGTTAAGAAAATCTGAGTTTTATCCATTATAATTTGTAAACTATGTATTAATATTATAGAAAAGCCATTACTAATGTTTTATAAAATCCCAAATTGAGCATTCAAAATTAATAAGCAGTAACCAAATTAAAAGCTAAAACCAAAACAAAATACCAAAGGCCTTATTACAAAACAAAAACCCAAATTTAAATAAAATCTATAGTACCGCAAAATGAAATTTATTAAGCTACGATGTATGGCCACCACAGAGTTCACCTCGGCTCCAAATCTGCAAAGCTAAGAATTGCCTGCAAAATTAAGCAGGGGGTGAGTTACAAGAACTCAGTGTGTAAATCCCGTATATCACATAAATGGCCCATGGCCCACAAACTCATATTCAGCTCATCCAAGATATCATGCAACCAAATGAATGCATCAAGCCCGGCCCAACCTAGTATTTTTCCATCCTCTACACGCCATCCCGTACCAGCCCATCACACCGTGGGGATTTCTACAATCAACCCTCCATCCGCTACATGCTATCTTGACAGTTATGTTGTCAGTTGTAATGCCGATCACTAGGTGGCCAATATTAATCTACGTTGCTTAGCCACCGATCCATTTGTGACCTTATAATCAAGCGTGGCTTAGCCACCGATCACTATGTGACCTTCTAATCAAGGGTGGCTTAGCCACCGATCACTATGTGACCTTATCACCGATATGATAATGTGGCACGAAGCCATCGAAATAATAATATAATCGGCACACAGCCCTGGGTAAATATGATTGGCACAGAGTCATCAATAACTATATTATGCTTGGCACATAGCCATCAGCGACGGTAATATAATCGGCACACAGCCTTGGGTAAATACGATTGGCACAAAGCAATAATCAAGATGGCATGGAGCCATATTTAGGTTGGCATATAGCCATTATACAAAATGTGGCAGAGCCACCGATATACACTTCCCCAATCATCAATAACCCAACCCCATGCAATATGTCGTATATGTCATGCTCAATCATTACACGTGTATGCAGAATGGCCATGCTCAATAACAATCATTTAAACATGTAATAAAAGCATATCAATCATACAACCATAGCCAAATCGATCATATCATAGCACAAGCCAATCACTTACCTACAAGGGCAAATCTGTCTTTTACCCTGTAAGGGTATTTCGGTAATCTTACTCTTCAGGGGTAGTTCGGTAATTCTACTCATAAATAATTCTTGTATGTAGTGCATCTCAAACATAATCAATCAAATAATTAACACATAAAACGCTAGTACTACCACGAGGGTACAATGGTTATTTTATCGTTTAGGGGTAAAACAGTAATTTTGCAAACTGGGGGTATTTCAAAAATTTTGTAAACTGAGGGTTTTTTGGTAATTTCATAAAATTAAGGTATTTTGGAAATTTCACAAATCGGGGGTATTTCAGTAATTTTACAAACCAATGGTTTTCGATAATTTCAAAAATTGGGGATATTTCAGTAATTTCACAAACCAATGGTATTTTGGTAATTTCACAAACGAGGGGTATTTTGGTAATTTTACAAACCCGGGGTATTTTGGTAATTTTACAAATAAGGGGTATTTTAGTAATTCTGTAAACTAGGGGTATTTCGATAATTTCACAAACCAGGGGTATTTCAGTAATTTTATAAAGTAGGGGTATTTTGGTAATTTCGCAAACTAGAGGTATTTCGATAATTTTGCAAACCAGGGGTATTCCGATAATTTTGCAAACTAGGGGTATTTCGGTAATTTTGTAAACTAGGGGTATTTCGATAATTTTACAAACTAGGGGTATTTTGGTAATTTTACAAAATAGGGGTATTTCGGTAATTTTAAAAACCAGGGGTATTTTGGTAATTTTACAAACCAGGGTGTTAACGACCTAACAAAATGTCCATTGTCGCCTCGAACGACTAAAGTATTCTAAACAAAGATAATGATGCGAATGGGCCTAAGGCCCATTCTTGGCCTAAGTGTGCCCACACACTCGTATGGCCCATTCAGCCCAAACCTAGCCACATATATGAGATTTATATAGTCTAGTTCACTATCTACTACTCAATCATACATTTTACTCATATGGGCCCTGGGCCCATTGGGCCCACTTGGCCCCTTTCGGGCCATCGTGGCCCAACAACCTACACCCACAAGAACACTACTGATGGCCTCAACTATCGTGTTGAAGCCCCACACGTGCACTCGCAAGCTCGTATGGTTACTATCCCCGTGTCACCGGCATTTCAGCACTTGCCGCTCTACAACTAGGGTAGAGAGAATACACACCTGATAGGAATCTGAAGCTGCTAAACCGCGCTTCGAGCACTCTTATGCCCAACGCCAACCAGGTATGCTCCTTCTCCTCCTAGACAGCTCTATATATAGCTAGCTTCTCAGCTTTCTTCTTTGTATCTTTTCGATGTGGGATACCTCTGTTAGCAGAGTTTAAATCCAACTGAAACTCTTGTCGTCCAATTCGTAAAATAAATACTTCCTTGCTTGTCATGAGATTCGAACCGAAGCTCTCCCATCAGCCAATTCACGCCACTTGCCACTAAGCCACAAGCTCCTCTTGTGACTAAAACCATGCGCAACTAAATATAAATCTATGGCCAAATTCAAAAGTCCATATAAATAGAAAACCAAAATGCAAGAGACAAGACTTGAACCTTGGACCTCCTTCCTCCCTTATGGCGTTACCCCCTTATTTCTTATGTGGTGTCACCTTGCCACTACACCACACACTCCACTTGTGTCATTTTCTCCACATTTTATTCTTAAATCCTATCTACTAACTTCCAGGGTTTTATTCACCTAAAACCAAAATTTTTCCTAAGCCCAAATTTGATCCCGGGACTTCATAGAAGCCCCCTAGACTTCCAAAATCACTCACCTACTAGATCCAAATTGCATTAAATTTGTTTTCGTAATCTCAAAAATTTTAAACGCTCCTACGCCTAAGGCCCAATGGGCCCAATCCTACTAGGCCCAACTTTGGGATGTTACATATCTACCCTCCTTAAAGAAATTTCATCCTCGAAATTTCCAGCTATAGAAACAGTCGCACATCCTAACCTACAACACTACACTCATGCTGCGCACTCTAATTCTAAAACAATAATACACTTTCTAACTTAAGCTTGGAACCTCTTCACACAACCAAATATCTAATACAGAAGCAAAAAGATATTTAACACATATACATAAAAATTTCCATTCAAGCGTCACATCTAAAATATACACAAAATAAATCTGAGTCATTATAGCATATAATAATAAGTAAGGGACTTACAGTTTGGTTACGGAGACTCGGGTGCCATACTTCCAATAAAGATATTTTTTTAAACCAAATTTCAAATAACTTTGAAAAAACATTTTTCGAACCCATTCCACAATCGAGTTTTGCAACCTAGGCTCTGATACCATAATTGTAACACCCTAGACCCGACCTAGACGTTATGACCAGATCGGCATGTCACATGGAAAGGTTGTTAAAGAATCTACGCGTTCGTTAAAAATATCAAGTTTTTGTTGCTTGTGAAAGTTCCAAGTTGTTTTATAGTTCTCTTCGCAAAAACTTTTTTGCTGCAATTTCTGACGATCTTGTTTATAATTAATCCAACTCAATGAGTTTCAGAAAAAAGGACATTTAATTTATCGTAGACATGCGATATTTTGAAAGGAGTTATCAACGTTAAGAAAATAAAGAGTTTTATCCATTATAGTTTGTAAACTGTGTATTAATATTATAGAAAAATCGTTATTAATGTTTTAGAAAATCCTAAATTGAGCATTCAATATTAATAATCAGTAACCGAATTAAAAGCTAAAACCAAAACAAAATACCAATGGCCTTATTACAAAACAAAAACCCGAATTTATTAAGCTACGATGTATGGCCACCACAGAGTTCTCCTCGGCTCCAAATCTGCAAAGCTAGGAATTACCTGCAAAATTAAGTCGAGGGGTGAGTTGCGAGAACTCAGTGTGTAAATCCCCTATATCACATAAACGGCCTATGGCCCACAAACTCATATTCAGCTCATTCAAGATATCATGCAACCAAATGAATGCATGAAGCCTGGCCCAACCTAGTATTTTTCCATCCTCTACAGGCCATCCCGTACCAGCCCATCACACCGTGGGGATTTCTACAATCAACCCTCTATCCGCTACACGCCATCTTGACAGTCATGCTATCAGTTATAATGTCAATCACTAGGTGGCCAATATAATACCACGTAGCTTAGCCACCGATCACTGTGAGACCTTATAATCAAACGTGGCTTAGCCACCGATCACTATGTAACCTTATAATCAAGCGTGGCTTAGCCACCGATCACTATGTGACCTTATCACCGATATGATAATGTGGCACCAAGTCATCGAAATAATAATATAATCAGCACACAACCCTAGGTAAATATGATTGACACAGAGTCATCAATAACTGTATTATGCTTGGCACATAGCCATCAGCAACGGTAATATAATTGGCACACAGCCTTGGGTAAATACGATTGGAACAAAGCCATAATCAAGATGGCACGGAGCCATATTTTGGCTGGCATATGGCCATTATACAGAATGTGGTAGAGCCACCGGTATACACTTCCCCGATCATCAATAACAACCCCATGGAATATGTCGTGTATGTCATGCTCAATCATTACACGTGTATGCAGAATGGCCATGCTCAATAACAATTATTTAAACATGTAATAAAAGCATATCAATCATACAACAATAGCCAAATCGGTCATATCATAGCATAGGCCAATCACTTACCTATAAGGGCAAATCAGTCATTTTACCATGTAAGGGTATTCCGGTAATCCTACCCTTCAGGAGTAGTTCGATAATTCTACTCATAACTAATTTCTGTATGCAGTGTATCTCAAACATGATCAATCATACAATTAACACATAAAACGCTAGTACTACCACGATGGTACAACGGTTATTTTATCGCTTAAGGGTAAAACATTAATTTTGCAAACCGGGGGTATTTCGATAATTTTACAAACTGGGGGTATTTTTTTAATTTCACAAATCGAGGGTATTTTGGTAATTTCACAAATCAGGGGTATTTCAGTAATTTCACAAACCGATGGTATTTTAGTAATTTCACAAACCAAGGGCTTTCGATAATTTCACAAGTCGGGGGTATTTCAGTAATTTCACAAACTAAAGGTATTTTGGTAATTTAAAAAGCCATGGGTATTTTGGTAATTTTGGAAACCAGGGGTATTTAGGTAATTTTACAAATAAGGGGTATTTCGGTAATTTTGTAAACTAGGGGTATTTTGGTAATTTTGTAAACCAAGGGTATTTCGATAATTTTGCAAATCAGGGGTATTTCGGTAATTTTACAAACCAGGGGTATTTTGGTTATTTCACAAACTAGGGGGTATTTTGGTAATTTTAGAAACCAGGGGTATTTTGCTAATTTTACAAACCCGAGAGTTAACGACCCAACAGAAGGTCTATTGTCGCCTCGAATGACTCAAGCATTCTAAACAGAGATAATAATACGAATGGGCTTAAGGCCCATTCTTGGCCCAAGTGGGCCCACACACTCGTGTGGACCATTCAGCCTAAACCTAGCCACATATATGAGATTCATATAGTCTAGTTCACTATTTACTACTCAATCATACATTTTACTCATATGGGCCGCGGGCCCATTGGGCCCACTTTACCCAACAACCCACACCTGCAAGAACACTACCGATGGCCTCAACTATCGCATTGAAGCCCCACACGTGCGCTCGCACGCTCGTGTGGTTACTATGGCCGTGTCACTAGCATTTCAGCATTTGCCGCTCTACAACTAGGGTAGAGAGAATATACACCTGATAGGAATCCGAAGCTGCTAAACCGCGCTCCGAGCACTCCTATGCCCAACGCCAACTAGGAATGCTCCCTCTCCTCTTAGACAGCTCTATATATAGCTAGCTTCTCACCTTCCTTCTTTGTATCTTTCCAATGTGGGATCCTCAGTTAGATGTTTAAATCCAATGAAACTCTTGTCAGTCAATCGGCAAAATAAATACTTCCTTGCTTGTCATGAGATTAGAACCCAAGCTCTCCCATCAGCCAATTCACGCCACTTGCCACTAAGCCACAAGCTCCTCTTGTGACTAAAACCATGTGCAACTAAATATAAATCTATGGCCAAATTCAAAAGTCCATATAAAAAGAAAACCAAAATGCAAGAGCCAAGACTTGAACCTTGGACCTCCTTTCTCCCTTATGGTGTTACCCTCTTATTTCTTATGTGGTGTCACTTTGCCACTACACCACACACTCCACTTGTGTCATTTTCTCCACATTTTATTCTTAAAGCCTACCTACTAACTTCCAGGGTTTTATTCACCTAAAACCAAAATTTTTCCTAAGCCCAAGATTGATCTCGAGACTTCATAGAAGCCCCCTAGCCTTCCAAAATCACTCACCTATTAGATTCAACTTGCATTAAATTCGTTCTCTTACTCTAAAAAATTTTAAATGCTCCTACGCCTAAGGCCCAATAGGCCTAATCCTACTAGGCCCAACTTTGGGATGTTATATTCACTGCCATGAGCTGTTACGGCTGGAATTTGCTCCTTGGGATTAGTCTCAGTGTTACTTGGCAAGCTACCTAGTGGTCGTCAGAGATCAGCTTTTCGAGTTTCCCTAACTAGTTCTTGATTCTCTTAATCGCTGCTTGTTGATTTTAAATGTTGTCTCGGTGTTTTGAAATTATGTTTCAGACACCGCTATAAATTTTGTCAGCATCTCTCCAAGGTTCGGCTTTGTAATATCCTGATCTAGGGGCTATGCATTTAATGTGTTTTTGTGTGTATGCTTTGTGTAATATGCTTGTTTAGGGTGTATGGGAGTCTAGGAAAGGGCCGGTGAAAAGCAGGAGCCCTGGCTAAAATTTTCTTTTTAGGCACTTTAGTGGAGGAGTTAGCTGGAATAAGACTTAAGGGATTATGTTGGTGTTTGGTTGACACAAGAAAAGGGGTGGCAGAGTGGCAAGCAGGAGCCGCTTAAGATGCTGGTAAATGACGCCACAGGGAATAGTAGAGGGAGCAGGTTCAAGTCACAAGGAACTCATTTTGGGAGTTCTTTTTAGCGTCAAGGAGTGCAGAGGTAGAATTCGACTGGAATACTTTAGGATAGGGGAGTGGACTGAGTTAAATAATTTGAATGAGTGGCAGAGAGGAAAAAAGGGAGCTTGAAGTGTTCAAAATATTTCAAACGGTTAATCAAGAGGAATTTGAGGAGAAAAGAAAGGGATGGGCATTGTGAGATTGGTGTTGGCCGAATTTCAAACTCATAGTAGAGGGGGAATCAGTTTTTGTGTGGCTAGGGTGTGCCGAATTTCTACTTTAGAAATATAGGCTTTTCGTTCTCAAAATAGTGTATTTTTGGCTTTTGGGTTGGTAAGTGCCAAAATTTTGTATAGTCAAGTGAAAGTTCTCTTCCCATTTTTGGCATTTAAGGTTTTCTTTCATTCTCTTCTTTATTTTCTGCTAAAGCTGAACTTACTTAAGTCTTACCGAAAATTTTGCTTCTTCTTTACCATTCCTACCACTTCTTTTTATTTGGATTTTTATTCTTCTACTCTCAATTGTTTCTTTCTCAAAAGTTAAAACCCCTAACCCCATTCTCATCTCTATTTCTATGCTATAGCCGAATGTCCCTTGCCCACAGTTCTCTTCTCTGATTTCTTCTACAAGTCAAATCTTTATAGCCTTCTCTTTTTCATCTTTTCTTTTGATCCCTTCTAAAATAAAAAACTCCTAAGTCCCATTTATAGTTTTTATTTTATTTTTCAGTCCTTTTATTTTCTTCCCTGTCATTGCCTAATCTTCTCTTAAGTGATAGCCAAATCTCCTGTGTTAAGGTAAGTGACGACTTCTGTTACCTCTTTATTTTCTCTTTCGGTTTTTGAAAGCCAAAGTCGAATGGCTAATTGGCTTGGTAAGGCCATCGTTGGATTTATGATTCTTATTGTTTCTTGTGTTCTCTTTGGGGCGCTATTTCGAGAATTGTAGGAAATCAAATCATATAAATCCCTAAGCAGAAATCATTAATATCTGAACCCTATTTCTCTTTTCGAGATTTCAAGGTAAAGGTGTTCTCTTTAGATTTTATTTAGGTTCGTTATCGTATTCGTTACCTTAACCCTATATTATAGTTTAACAACCATATTTCATTATAGTAGCATTTGACAAGATCTTTTGATGGAATCCAATACCGATCAGCCAAAGGAGGGTTAGACCGTAAACCCGATCCCTAAGTTTAAGGAGCGAGAGGTGTCGTGATCGAGATGGGCCATCGGGTTTTGGGTAGCTTGAGAATAGAGTCGTGGCGGATAGCGATTGTTTTGCTATCGATAGTGTCGATGTAGAAGTATCGTATCGTGTTACCATGTGTAAACCTAACACACTTTACTTAATTGTATTATTAATTGTATGAAATGAAAAGCGAGAAAAGGTTGTAAATATAGTCGAAATACCCTTGTGGGTAAGGCAAGAAGTGCCAGGTATGTATTTGTAATTATCTTATATGAGTTAGTTGTATGTGATGATTTATTACCTTGCTACTAGTATGATACATCTGTCACAATATAAATGTTGTGCATGGGATATGGGAATGTTGATAAAGGCAAAATGATAAGGTCACATAGTGATTGGTGGCTCTGCCACATTGTTCATAAGGTCACATGGTGATCGGTGGCTCTGCCAAATTGTTATTAAGGTCACATCGTTATAGGTGGCACTGCCACATCTGTTTATGAGGTCACATAGTGATCGGTGGCTATGCCACAATTGATTTTAAGGTCACGTAGTAATCGGTGGCTCTGCCACATTTTCTGACAGCATGATTGTCAAGATGGCGTGTAGCAGATGGAGGGTTGATTGTAGAAATCCCCACGGTGTGATGGTTGGTGCGGGATGGCGTGTAGAGGATGGAAATACTAGGTTGGGCTGGGCTTAATGCATTTCTGTGATTGTATGACATTGTGTATGAGCTAAATACAAGATTGTGGGCCGTGGGCCGGTTTATGTGTTTGATGGTTTTACACACTGAGTCCCTTTCCCTAACCTTTCAGGTAATCAGTAGATCGTGGATATGGGAGCCGAGGTGGACTCATGGAGGCTATAAAAGACATTTTTTTTTATGAACTTTCTACTGTTTAAAGTTAGTTTTTATTTGAGGATTTTTGTTGTAATAAGGCCTTTTAAATTTATACTTGGTTTGATTTAGTATTTATGCCTGACATCATGCAAAGACTATTATCCTTAAAACTACTCGGTGTTAAACAGTGAAAGAAATTCTAACTCATAAAACTTTTAACCAGATTAAGTCACAAACGTTAGTTATGAGCACTAGGGGACGTGGACGTAGTGTGCGTGGCCATGGAAGAGGCAGAATTGCTGTGTCAGAACCAGTAGGATCTGGTCATGAGTCGAGAAATGAGATGCTAGTACCGCCAGCTACGGAGGCAGAATTTTAGGATCAAATGGGTGGTGATGACATGGTGTCTCAAGCGATGTTACGGGTATTAGAGAGAGTTGTTAGGGCAGGCCTGGGTATAGGGGCTCAAAAATCTGTGTCGGAACGACTTCGGGCTAATGGAGCAAAAATGTTTAGGGGTATTTCTAGGGTAGCTCCTAATACAGCTGAGTATTGGCTGGAGGCAGTTGAGCGTATAATGGATGATCTCGACTTCACGGAGGAAGAAAAGTTGAAAGGGGTTGTGTCTCTTCTTCGGGATGAGGCGTATTAGTGGTGGCTTACGGTTAGGGATGGTTCAGTGGCTGACCGCATTACCTGGGATTTCTTCAAGACGGCATTCCAAAGTAAGTACGTCAGATCGAGTTATGAGGATGCACAGCGTAGGGCATTTCTGAATCTAGTTCAGGGGAATAAATCGGTGGTTGAATATGAGGCAGAGTTCCTACGCCTTAGTCACTATGCTCAGGGGATAGTGGCCATAGACCATGAGCGTTGTGTTCGGTTTGAAGATGGTCTGAGGGATGATCTGCGGGTATTGATAGCTCCACAGTGAGAAAGGGAATTCGTTGTTTTAGTGGAAAAGGCTAAGATAGCCGAGGAAGTAAATAAGTCAGAAAAATAGAATAGGGATAAACATAGAGGTAGTAATAGAAGGAATTTTGGTTTGGCAGGGTCAATTGGGCGTTTGCAAAAGAGACCTAGGGACGGATGGGCCAAGTCAGTTGTGAAACCTTTGGCGATGGGAGCGTCGGAGGTGTGCTTTCGGTGTGGTAAATTCTATTTTGGAAGTGTTGGTCAAGTAATGTGAAGGTGTTGCGGTGTGGATCGGTTGATCACAGTTAGAGACTATCCATAGGGCGAGACGATTGCAAGGCTAGGGAATCAGGGTTATACTCAGCAGGGTAGAGGAAGCCAGCAACCACAGAGAGGTCGTGGTCTAGCCAGAAGAGGTAATGGTTTTGGTCGGGGATGTGGAACACCAGGACAAGGTGTAGGAAACACTAAAGCGAGACAGTCGGGGTTGGTCTATGCAGCTAGACACCGAGAGGAGGGTGATGCACCAGATGTCATAACCGATACACTCTTAATCTTTGGATTGCCTTTTTCTACATTGATTGACATTGGGTCGACACATTCTTATGTTGCTAGTGTGGTATCTGGAACTTTAGGTATAGACTATGAGATTATTTCTAGGAAGATGACTGTAATTAGCCCGCTAGGACAATCGGTATTGGTAAATAGACTATATAGGGATGTACCTTTAAAAGTTCAAGGGGTAATTTTTTCGGCTGATCTGATGGAATTGCCATTTGAGGAGTTTGTTTTGATCTTAGGCATGGACTGGTTAGTGAAGTATCGAGCAAATTTGGATTGTGCTGCTAAGCGCATGGTGGTCAGGACTCCTGAAGATGAGGAGGTGGTGGTAATAGGAGAAATGAGGAACTATTTGTCTAACGTGGTGTCCACTCTAAAGGCTAAAAGAATGGTGAGGAAAGGATGCGAGGCATTCATAGCCTTGGTTTGCGCTTTAGAGGGTAAGGAATTGTCTATGGGGGATGTGAGGACAGTGAAAAAGTTTTTCGATGTTTTTCCAGAAGAGCTTCCAAGATTACCCCCGGATCGCGAGGTGGAATTCGAAATTGATCTTCTTCCAGGGACATCGCCTGTATCTATCGCTCCTTATAGAATGGCGTCGAAAGAGCTAGTAGAACTGAAAGCTCAGATTCAGGAACTTTTAGATCGAGGTTTTATCCGACCGAGTGTATCACCATGTGGAGCACCGGTGTTATTTGTTAAGAAGAAGGATGGATCAATGCATATGTGTATTGATTATCGCCAGCTAAACAAATTAACAATCAAGAACAAATACCCGTTGCCGCGGATTGACGACTTATTCGACCAATTGAAGGGGGCTTCAGTCTTTTCAAAGATAGATTTGAGGTCAGGGTATTATCAACTCAAGGTTAAGGAAACGGATATCCATAAGATGGCATTTCGTTTTCGCTATGGACATTACAAATTTTGGTGATGCCATTTGGGTTAACCAATGCACTTTGGATATGATGAATTGGGTATTCCAACCCTATCCGGATGGTTTTATTGTAGTGCTTATAGACGATATTTTGGTTTATTCAAGGTCAGAGGAGGAACACGATTCACATCTTCGGTGGTGTTACAAATCTTGAGGAAAAGCAATTGTTCGCCAAATTGATGAGTGCGAATTATGGCTAAGCGAAGTTACTTTTCTGGGCCATGTTGTGTCGGTAGAGGTGATTAGAGTTGATCATCGAAAAATTAAAGCTGTCTTGAATTGGATGCCACCTAAGGCTGTGGTAGAGATTAGAAGTTTTATTGGTCTTGCTAGATATTACCGAAGGTTTATTGCAGGGTTCTCGTTAATTCGACACCTCTAACCAAGTTGTTGAGGAAGGGGTATCTTTGTGTGGATTGACAAGCGGCGAGGAAAGTTTTGAGAGGCTGAAAAGGGTTTTGTGAAGCTCGGTGTTAATTCAAATAGGAGGCTGGGAAGGAGTTCGTGGTTTACTGTGATCCCTCACACACAGGAGTAGGATGTGTGTAAATGCAAGACGAAAAAGTTGTTGCGTGTCGTCTCGACACTAAGACCATGAGAGCTAAATTATCCACACATGATTTGGAGTTGGCGGTTGTGGTGTTTGCCATGAAGATTTGGATGCATTATTTGTATGGGGAGAAGTCCGTCATTTATACAAATTATATGAGCTTAAGATATCTTCTTACCCAGAAGGAGCTGAATTGAAGACAGAGGAGGTGGATCGAGTTGTTAAAAGATTACGATTGCTCGATTGATTACCATCCAGGTAAAGCTAATGTGGTGGCGGATGAGCTAAGTCGAAAAGTAATCTCGAATCTTAGGGCGATGTTTGCCCATCTTAGCTTGTATGATGATGGGAGTTTGTTAGTTGAGCTTCATGTGAAACTGACACGGATAAATCAGATTAGGGAAAAGCAATTGCTGGATGATGTCTTGAGTGCTCGACTACTTCAAGTACAGAATGATGGGGTCGAGGATTTCAGTTTGAACAGTGATGGGGCTCTGTGTTTTTGTAATAAGGTTTGCATGCCGAAGGATGTGGAATTAAGACAGTTGATACTTCAGGAAGTGCATAGTAGCCCATATGCTATGCATCCTATCGGAAGTAACATGTATAGATAATTGCAAGAACAGTTTTGGTGGCTGGGTCTGAAGCGTGAAGTAACCAAATTTGTAAGTAAGTGTTTGACATGCTAGTAGGTAAAAGCAAAACATCAGTTGCCTTCAGGCTTGTTACAGCTGTTAAAGATTCTGCAGAGGAAGTGGGAGAGGATCGCGATGGATTTTGTTAGTGGGCTACTCCTTACGCCTACTAAAAAGGATTCGGTATGGGTAATTGTAGACTGATTGACGAAGTCTGCCCATTTCATACCGGTTCGCATCAATTACTCCCTTCAGAAATTGGCTAAGTTGTATGTAGCAGAGATTGTAAAGTTGCATGGAGTACCAGTGTCTACCATCTCAGATAAGGACCCAAGATTCACGTAATGGTTTTGGAAGGCATTGCATCAAGCTTTAGGGACAAAATTAGATTTCTGTACAGCGTTTCATCCACAGTCTGATGGACAATCAGAGAAGGTAATTCAGATCTTAGAAGACATGTTGAGGGGCTGTGTCTTAGACTTCAGAGGTAGTTGGGAAGAATTTCTACCGTTAGCGAAATTCGTGTATAACAATAGCTACCAAGCGAGTATTCAGATGGCACCTTATGAGGCGTTATATGGTCGGAAGTGTCGTACCCCTACGTGTTGGACAGAGTTGGGTGAGCGTCAGTTGTTGGGTCTGGACTTGGTTTCAAAAATGAAAGATAAGGTTAAGTTAATTCGAACTCATTTAAAGGAAGCGTCGGACCCACAGAAATCTATGCTGATCTAAAGCGCAAAGATATAGAATTTGAGATAGGTGATCAGGTATTCTTAAAGGTTTCACCGTGGAAAAAGGTGCTAAGGTTTGGACAGAAGGGTAAGCTAAGCCCCAGGTTCATTGGGCCTTATCGTGTATTGAAGCGTGTGGGACCAGTAGCTTATCAACTCGAGTTACCTGTAGAGTTAAGCCAGATTCATGATGTGTTCCACGTTTCAATGCTAAGACGCTGTTATTCGAATCCGTCTCATGTGGTGTCAGTAGAAAAAATCGAAGTAAGGCCTGATTTATCCTTTGAAGAGGAACCATTTTGGATTTTGGATCGTGATGTCAAAGTGTTATGCAGGAAGACAGTTTCGTTAGTTAAAATTTTCTGGCGTAATCACGATTCTGAGGAAGCTACATGGGAACCAGAGGAAGCTATGCGACAGCAATACCTTCATCTCTTTTGAACAGGTAATTTCGAGGTCAAAATTTTCTTAAGGAGAGTAGTACTGTAATATCCTGATCTAGGGGCTATGCATTTGATGTGTTTTTGTGTGTATGCTTTGTGTAATATGCTTGTTTAGGGTGTATGGGAGTCTAGGAAAGGCCCAATGAAAAGCTGGAGCCCTGGCTAAAATTTTCTTTTTAGGCACTTTAGTGGAGGAGCTAGCTGGAATAGGACTTAAGGGATTATGTTGGTGTTTGGTTGACACAAGAAAAGGGGTGGCAGAGTGGCAAGGAGGCGCCACTTAAGATGCTGGTAAGTGACGCCACAGGGAGTAGTAGAGGGAGCAGGTTCAAGTTACAAGGAGATCATTTTGGGAGTTCTTTTTGGTGTCAAGGAGAGCAGAGGTAGAATTCGACTGGGACACTTCAGGATAGGGGAGTGGATTGAGTCAAATAATTTGAATGAGTGGCAGAGAGGAAAAAGGGGAGCTTGAAGTGTTCAAAATATTTCAAACGGGTAATCAGGAGGAATTTGAGGAGAAAAGAAAGGGATGGGCATTGTGACCATGGTGTTGGCAAATTTCAAACTCATAGAAGAGGGGGGAATCAGTTTTTGTATGGCTAAGGTGTGCCAAATTTCTACTTTGGAAACATAGGTTTTTTGTTCTCGAAATAGTGCATTTTTGGCGTTTAGGTTGGTAAGTACCGAAATTTGTATAGTCAAGTGAGAGTTCTCTTCCCATTTTCGGCATTTGAGGCTTTCTTTAATTCTCTTCTTCATTTTCTGCTAAAGCCAAACTTACTTAAGTCTTGCCAAAAGTTCTTCATCTTCTTTACCATTCCTAGCACTTCTTTTTATTTCTTTTTTTATTATTCTTCTCTCAATTGTTTCTTTGTCAAAAGCTGAAACCCCTAACCCCATTCTCATCTCCATTTCTAGGCTATAGCCGAAAGTCCCTTGTCCATAGTTCTCTTCTCTGATTTCTTCTACAAGTCGAATCTTCATAGCCTTCTCTTTTTCATCTTTTCTTTTGATCCCTTCTAAAACCAAAAACTCCTAAGTCCCATTTGTAGTTTTTATTTTATTTTTGGCCCTTTTATCTTTTTCCCTGTCATTGCCGAATCTTCTCTTAAGTGATAGCCGAATCTCCTGTGTTAAGGTAAGTGACGACTTCTGTTAACTCTTTATTTTATCTTTCAATTTTTGGAAGCCAAAACCGAATGGCTAATTGGCTTGGTAAGGCCATCGTTGGATTTATGATTCTTATTGTTTCTTGTGTTCTCTTTGTGGCGCTATTTCGGGAATTGAAGGAAATCAAATCATCTAAATCCCTAAGCCGGAAATCGTTAATCTTTGAACCCTATTTTTCTTTTGGGATTTCAAGTAAAGGTGTTCTCTTTAAATTTTGTTTAGGTTAGTTATCATATTCGTTACCTTAACCCTATATTGTGGTTTAACAACCATATTTCATTATAGTACAATCTGACAAGATCTTTTGATGGAATCCAATACCGATCAGGCAAATGAGGGGGTTGGACCCGTAAAACCAGCCCCTAAGTTTAAGGAGCGAGCGGTGTCAGCAGTCCAAGATTGGCCACCGGGTTGTGGACCGACTTCAGAATAGAGTCGTAGGTAGATAGTAGTTGTTTCTGCTATCGATAGTGTCGATGTAGAGAGTATCGTATTGCGTGTTACCAGGTGTGTAAACCCTAACACACTTTACTTAATTATATTATTAATTGTATGGGCTGAAAAGCCGAAAAAGGCTGTAAATATAGTCGAAATACCCTTATGAGTATGGTAGGAAGTGCCAGGTACGTATTGTAATTACCTGATATGAGTTGTTTGTATGTGATGATTTATTGCCTTGTTACTAGCATGATACATCTGTCATGATATAAATGTTGTGCATGGGATATGGGAATATTGATAAAAGGGGAAGTGATAAGGTGACATAGTGATCGGTGGCTCTGCCACATTGTTCATAAGGTCACATGGTGATCAGTGGCTTTTCCACATTGTTATTAAGGTCACATAGTGATCAGTGGTGCTGCCACATCTATTTATGATGTCACATAGTGATCGGTGGATATGCCACAGTTGATTTTAAGGTCATGCAGTGATCGGTGGCTCTGCCACATTTTTTGATAACATGACTGTCAAGATGGCGTGTAGCAGATGAAGGGTTGATTGTAAAAATCCCCACGGTGTGATGGTTGGTACGGAATGGCATGTAGAGAATGGAAATACTAGGTTGGGCCGGGCTTAATGCATTTCTTGTGATTGTATGACATTGTGTATGAGCTAAATACAAGATTGTGGGCCATAAATTTGGTTTATGTGTTTGATGGTTTTACTTTGAGTCTCTGTGACTCACCCTTTCCCTAACCTTTCGGTGTCGGTAGATCGTGGATATGGGAGCCGAGGTGGACTCGTGGAAGCCATAAAAGACGTTTTATTTTTATGAACTTTCTACTATTTAAAGTTAGTTTTTATTTAGGGATTTTTGTTGTAATAAGGCCTTTTAAATTTATACTTGGTTTGATTTAGTATTTATGCCTGACACCATGCAAAAACTTAGTCACGAAATTTAAATGGGGTTTTGGGTATTCGAGTTCACTAAATAACGTTTCTTTCAAATTCGTACCTAGTCTAATAAATAATTAGTTAAATAAAATTTTGAAATTTTTCTCAAGCTAACAAATCTTGGTTTTCGAAACAGCGCTTAACCAAAAAGTTTTCAAAACTATGATTTTTCCCAGAGTCGTTAGAAAATCATTTTCACCTAACCCTGTGACATACCAGATTCGATCATAGCGTTTAGGCTGGGTTTGGGGTGTTACAGGCTTCTTTTCCTATGGGTAGGTCTGTTGTTGGAAGTTTGGAGGAGGAGGTTGTTGTTGTTGATTTTCTTGGCCACCCCATGAGAAGTTGGGGTGGTTCTCCAACCTGGATTATAAGTATTACTATAGGGGTTATTTTGAGGTCTAAAATTGTTACCCGTATAGTTTAATTGTTCGCTTTCCATGCCCAGATTGCTGGGTGGGTACTCAGGATTATCCACACCTCCTAGTTTTGAATCACATTGCATAACTGGATGTACTTGCAAAGAACCACACAAACCATCAATCTTTTTATTCATCATCTCTACCTGATTTGATATCATGGTGACTCCGTCGAGATTGAAAACTATGGCTGCTTTACCTGGCTATGTCCTTGTAACTTGCCACTGGTAGTTATTCAGTGACATCTCCTCCATGAATTCATAAGCCGCTTCAGGAGTTTTGTTAATAAGGGTTCCACCGGTTGTTGAGTCAATTAACTAGCGGGTTGAGGGGTTCACACCTTTGTAAAAAGTTTAGACCTGCAACGACAAAGGTAAACCATGGTATGGGCACCTTCTCAACAAATCTTTGTATCTCTCCCATGCGTTGTATAATGTTTCTAAATCCATCTACAAAAAAGAAGAGATATCATTCCTTAATTTGGCCGTTTTGGCTGGTGGAAAATATTTTAGTAAAAATTTTTCAGTCATTTGATCCCATGTAGTGATTGATCCTCGTGGAAGAGAATGTAACAACTATTTGGCTTTATTTCTCAAAGAAAAGGAAAATAACCAAAGATGAATGGCATCACCAGAAACGCCATTTATTTTGAAGGTATCACAACATTCTAGAAAATTAGCTAAATGTGTATTTGGGTCTTCGTCCTGCAAACCATCAAATTGAAAAAACTGTTGAATCATTTGTATAGTGTTAGGTTTTAATTCAAAATTATTAGGGGCTATAGCAGGCCTAACAATACTCGATTCAGCTCCTGTTAAATTATGTTTAGCATAATCATACATAATTCGAAGAGCATGATGGTCGGCCATATCTTGATGAGGCAGATTTTCTCAGCCATTACTTCGGTATTATCAGCTTCGTCCTCTTGCTCTCTTTAGATGTAATTTAAGCTTCTCCTTGCTTCTCTACGATTTCTGCATACGATTCCTTCAATATCACTGTCATAAAGTAGTGGTCTGTCGGGTTTCTTCTAATCATAAACTAGAAGTACCTACTAGAAAAAAGAAAAAGAAAGAAATTTAGAAAAATAAAAATAAAATTTCATAAAATATAATATGGCTAAAGTAATAAAATTGAGCGTTCTTAATATTTTAGTTCCCTGTCAACGACGCTAAAAACTTGATTGTGTCTGTTGAGTCTTAAAATTTTATGAATAGAATGATCGAACCTGGAAACTAACTAAGACAACGATGGAGGCAAGTGCCCCTATCGAACAATAGTATAGCTAGCGGCAAGATCGGATTGTCGAACCCAAAGGAACCAAAAGTACTAATATTAACTCTCTTTCTATTATTTAGCCTAAGAATTAAGTGGATTTTTATCTAATCTAAAATTAACTAATTAACTAAGCTAAAGGTGCTAAGACAAAAAAGAAATTTGGGGAAGGACTTGAGAGAAAAATCGATTGATTTAGATAATACCTGATGAAGAATCCACCTAGACTTCACTTGTTATCTAACTCTGAACCAGATGATTTACTCACTTGACTTGATCTGTAGGATTCCCTAATTTATATTAATACCTCTCTTCAAGGCTACTAACGTCTAACCCTAGGTTGATTAATTGAAATCACTTTCTAATTAAAACCCTAGAATTGTATTAACTCGATCTATGGACTCCTATATTAGGTTTGACCCTAATTTGGCAAATTTTGTCACCCTATCTCTAGGCATGAGAGCAACTCCGCTTAACTATGCTAGATCTACTCTTAGACAGGGTCTCTTCCTCCTCTGCCCAAGCACATCATACTTGAATCAATATCCCGGAAATACCAAAATAAGAATTAAGAACACATAGTTAAGAAAAAAATCAAATATTTATCATATAGCTCAGATAACAATAACAAGATTCGTCTTAGGTTTCATCCCCCTCAAGTATCTGAGGGTTTAGTTCATAATTATAAAAGAAAAAAATCTTAGAAGAAAAGATAAAACAAAACATAAGAAATCCCTAAAACCCCGTGAAGGAATTGAAGGAGAGATCCTCTATCTTGAGTATGATTTCGGCTTCTTGAGATGAATCAATTGGCTTTCTTCGAGTAAATCCCTAAAATTAATTGCTCTGGCTTGGCTCTTTGGCCTAGCTGAACGCCACCTTAAAGGCTGGCCTCCAGGGTTTTTATATAGGCTTTTAGAATATGCTTCTTTGCCTCTAAGTACCCTAATCCGAATAGAATTCTTCTTTCCTGCGGTAGGGACATGCCCGTGTAAATCATGGCCAAGCCGTGTTTGAACTGTTGATGAGGCACGGCCATGTATTTTAGGGTCCAGGCCGTAGTCGACTTTTCTTATGAGGCACGGTCGTGTGGTTTTGGGCCCAGGCCGTGTGGATTTCATACTTTGGTTTATTTTTTCTGTTTTTGGCCCGTCTCTCATTCTTTTCATCCTCGGTTCTCTACTGAGTATAAAACATGAAAACAAAGGATTAGGAGCACCTATTTCCATAATTAAAGGGAAAAATCATCCAAAAACATGCTAATGTGGGATTAAAATATGCTACTATTACGGTTTATCATGGTATTTGATGAATTGTCTTGCACACTCGAAAAGTGAATGAAATGTGTTGTGTCTCTCTTAAGAGATTTGGCTTACCAGTGGTGGAACACCTTTGTGTCAGTTGTGCCAAGGGGGAAAGTTAATTAGGAATTTTTCCAAGAAAAGTTCTGAAAGAAGTATATTAGCCAAAGGTTTATCGACCAGAAAAGAAAGGAGTCCCTTGAACTTAAACAGGGTGGAATGACAATAACCGAATATGAGCGTGAGTTCGTAAGGCTTAGTAAATACGCACGGGAGTGTGTATCCACTGAAGCCATCATGTCTAAAAGGTTAGAGGGCTGATTAAATGAGGATATCCGATTATTTGTTGGTATTCTAGAGCTAAAGGAATTTGTTGTGCTAGTAGAGAGAGCTTGCAAGGCCGAAGAGTTGGCCATAGAGAAAAGAAAGGCTGAAATCGAGACTCATGACCCGAGGAAGAGAAATTGGGTAAGTCATTTCAATCCTCATCCAAGAAATCAATAGAGTTTACTACTCGATCAGTCACTTCAGCTGGGTTTTCAAATAGAAATAAAGGTACACAGTACTCAGGTTCTAAAGCTCAGACCACATTGATTGCTAGTGTTGGTAATGCTTAACCAAGTTGACTGGAATGTTCACAGTGTGGTAGACGTCACCCCGGTGAGTGTTGAGCAAATGAGAGAGTCTGTTTCAAGTGTGGATCCCAAGATCATTTTATTAAAGATTGCCTTGAGATGGTTGAAAAAGTGAAATTTCAGAGTGCAAGATTGGGAAGTACTACTAAATGAAGACCACAGAGAAATCTGGGAAATGGAATGAGTAGTAAGAATACACCTAGAGAGCAGATTGCAAGATCTAAGGGTAGAGCACCTGCGAGGACTTATGCTATTCCCGCTCGCGAAGAGGCGTCATCCCCTGATGTGATGACGGTTACATTTTCTCTCTATGAATCTCATGTTGTTGCTTTAATTGATCCGGGATCTACCCACTCGTATGTTTGTATGAACTTAGTATCTAGTATGAACATGCCTATAGAGTGTACAAAATTTGTGATAAAAGTATCAAATCCCCTAGGTAAATGTGTGTTAGTTGACAAGGTATACAAAGATTGCCCTTTGATGATTAGAGGTCATTATTTTTGAAAAATCTCATGCTATTGCCATTTGATGAATTCAATGTAATTCTTGGTATGGATTAGTTAACTACTTATTATGTGATAGTAAATTGTGGAAGGAAAACTATTGAATTAATATGTGAAAATGGGGATATTCTTCGTGTTGAATCAGATGAACAAGATAGGTTACCTGTAGTGATTTCTTATATGTCTGCTCAGAAATATATAAGAAAGGGATATGAGGCTTATCTTGCCTTTGTGGTGAATTCCAAAGAATCAAAGTTAAGAATTGAGTCAGTGCTGATAGTATGTGAGTATCCAGATGTATTTCTGGAAGAATTGCAAGGGTTACATCTAGTTAGAGAGATTGAATTTGGAATTGAGTTAGCCCCTGGTACTACACCTATTTCGATTGCTCCGTACAGGATGGCCCCAGCCGAGTTGAAAGAATTGAAGACTCAATTACAAGATTTGATGGATAAAGGTTTCGCAAGACCTAGTTATTCTCCTGGGGTGCTCCTGTATTATTTGTGAAAAAGAAGGATGGTTCTATGAGGTTATGTATAGATTATCGGCAACTAATAAGGTAACCATAAAGAACAATTATCCCTTGCCAAGGATCGATGATTTGTTTGATCAATTGAAGGGAGCCACAATGTTTTCCAAGATAGACCTGAGGTCTGGTTATTACCAGTTGAGAGTCAAAGACTCAGATGTGCCGAAAACCACGTTTCGGACAAGGTATGGTCACTATGAATTTTTAGTTATGCCCTTTGGTTTGACAAATTCCTCTGTTGTGTTTATGGATTTAATGAACCGCATCTTTCAACCACATTTGGATAAATTTGTTGTAATCTTTGTTGAGGATATATTAATTTACTCTCGTGATGAGAATGAGCATGCTGAACACTTGAGGACAGTTGTACAAATTTTACGAGATAAATAGTTATATGCCAAGTTTAGTAAAAGTGAATTTTGGCTTAAAGAAGTCGGGTTTTTGGGGCACATTGTTTCACGAAATGGTATTCGAGTAGACCCAAGTAAGATTTTAGCAATTATTGATTGGAAACAGCCGAGGAATGTATTGAAGTTAGAAATTTTCTAGGCCTAGTGGTTATTACAGACGGTTTGTCAAAGGATTTTCCATGATAGCTACTTCGACGACGAGGCTGTTACAAAAAGATGTAAAGTTTGAGTGGACCGAAAAGTGCCAACAGAGTTTTGAGAAACTAAAGGCATTGTTGACTGAGGCTCTAGTTTTAGTACAACTTGAACTAGGAAAAGAATTTGTGGTCTATAGCGATGCATCCTTGAATGGATTGTGTTGTGTACACATGCAAGAGGGCAAGGTGATAGCCTATGCCTCTAGACAGTTAAAGCCGCACGAGAAGAATTACGACCCATGATTTAGAATTCACCGCCATTGTATTTGCACTGAAGATATGGAGACACCATTTAAATAGCGAGAAATGTAGGGTATTCACTTATCAAAAAAGTCTAAAGTACTTGATGACTAAAAAGGAATTGAATTTAAGGCAACAAAGATTGTTAGAGTTGATAAAGGATTATGAGCTGGTGATTGACTACCACCCGGGAAAGACGAATGTGGTCGCCGACGGCCTGAGTAGGGAATCTTTGTTTTCATTGAGAGCTATGAATACATGAGTGGTTTTTCGGATAATGGTTCTATTCTAGCTAAGTTGAGAGCTAGACAGATGTTTCTCCAAGAGATTTGTGAAGCTTAGAAGGCGATAGTGATTTGCAAGCCAAAAGAGTTCAATGTGAATCGGGTATGGAGTCAGACTTTCGGATTAGTTCTGATGGATGTTTGATGTTTCGAGATAGGGTCTGTGTACCTAGAGATGATGAGCTTAATCAAAAAATTTTACACGAAGCACACAGTGGATGTCTATCAATACATCCAGGTAGTACAAAAATGTATAATGACATGAAGAAATGGTCTTGGTGGCCAAGTATGAAGAAAGATATTTTTGAATTTGTAACGAGATGTTTAATTTGTTAGCAAGTGAAAGTTGAACACCAAGTACCTTCGGGTTTACTTTGGCCTGTTATGGTTCCTGCGTAAAAATGGGATCGTATTGCTATAGATTTTGTGATGGGTTTTCCTTTGACACCGAAAAAGAAGGATGTCGTGTGGGTTGTGGTTGATAGACTTACGAAATCGATTTATTTTATACCGATACGTATTGACTATTCACTGGATAAGTTGGTGGATTTGTATGTGTTAGAAATCATGAGATTACATGGAGTGCCTTTGTCGATCATTTCAGATAGAGATTCGAGATTTACATCACGATTTTGGAAAATGTTACAAGAACCCTTGGGCACAAAGTTAAATTTTAGTACAGCTTTCCATCCGCAAATCGATCAGACAGTTAGAGAGGGTAATACAGATACTAAAAGATATGCTTCAATGTTGTGTTTTAGAATTTGAAGGTAATTGGGGAAAAGTACTTACCATTTGTAGAATTTTCCTACAATAACAACTTTCATTCGAGTTTAAAAATGGTGCCATTTGAGGAATTATATGGGCATAAGTACTGAACGCCATTGTATTGGACCAAACTCAGAGAAAATCAAGTTCACGGGATCGATTTGGTCAGAGAAGTTGAAGAGAAAGTAAAAGTGATTCGGGATTGTTTAAAGGCTGCTTTAGATAGACGAAAGTCCTATGCGGATTTGAAATGGAAAGAGATTGAGTTTCAAGTTGGTGATAAGGTATTTTTGAATGTGTCACCAAGGAAGAAAGTTCTCAAATTTTGCCAAAAAGGCAAATTAAGTCAGCACTTTATTGGACCGTATGAAATTATAGAGAGGATAGGGCCAGTAGCATATCGTTGGCTCTGCCATCTATGTTGGAAAAGATCCATGATGTGTTCCATGTATCTATGTTACGATGTTATCGATTAGACCCTTCACATGTGATTGTTCCAACAGAGATTGAAATTCAACCGGACATGACTTATAGTGAAGAGCCGGTTAAGATTTTAGCATGAGAAGTCAAACAGTTGAGGAATAAAAGGATAGCCCTTGTGAAAGTACTATGGCAAAGACATGGGGTAGAAGAGGATACATGGGAGCTTGAGGGAGCTATGAGAAACCAGTATCCAAACCTTTTTACTGGGTAAGATTTTCGAAGACAAAAATCCTTAAGGGGGAGAATTATAACAGCCCGATTTAGGGCCTAGTTAGAATAGTGGTTGCATAAAATAAATCCAAAGTGGAAATATATGTTTTATGGTTTTTATGAGGTCTATGACATGTGTTCATGGTTATGTGAAAATTTCATGAAGAAATTTTATAATTTAATGATCAATTTATTCATTAGAACTTTGCAAAGATGGAAAAATATGAGATTCTAGAAGTTTCAAGTATGAGATAGTATTAGAAAAATTATTAGAGGTCCTTATTTAGTAATTAGACCATTATATCTCATGATGGACAAAAATGAACATGGAAAGGGAAAAATCTCAAGGAAGGGCCTTAAGGGCATTTTGGTCATTTAGGTTAAAAATTAATAAAAAGGGGAAAAGAAGTAAAAAATTGTGTCCATTTTCCTCCTCCATAGCCAAAAATCTTAAGGAGCCATAGCTAGGGTTTTGTTTCACTTTCAAGCTTGATTGCAAGTACCTACTAGCCCCTTTTTTATGTTCTTCGTATTTTTGAAATCTTTGTAGCTTGATTTAGCTATTTCTACCACTATTTTGAGATAGGGTTTGTGTTTAAAATTTTACCCATAGAGGACATGCATGTATTTTGATGTTTAATGGAAGAATATGAAAGTTTGATGTGTGATGAACATCTTTTTTTTAAGTGATTTTCATGGAAAACACATAAAAATGACCTATTTGTAAAGATGATAAAATGTTTAGTAAAAATAAATTTTGAAGGAAAGTGTAAGCTATTATAAGCTTAAGATAGGTTCAGCTAGTCTTGGGTAACCAAGGAAATGAGTACATTTCACTATACGAGCCTAGGGACCATTTTGCAAATATCCAAAACATTAGGGGAAAAATTATAATTTTTGCCAAAGTGTGATACATGGGCTGTTTTAGTTAATGTGATCATTAAATAAGTGAAATTCTCATTATAGGTCAAGAAACACGAAGTCTGGACCGAAACCAAGGAAAGAACAAGGTGGTGGACTAAATCAAACAATTTTACCTATTTTGGTACTGAGGTAAGTTTGTGTGTAATAATTCAACATTATGTACTATACTTTTAGATGCTTGACATCTCGTGAAATGTATATTATTTCTATCAAATTGATTAATGAGGTTTCGATGAAAGTACGATGAAGTTATATTGTGTTGAAGTCCAAGTTGAACCTTTGGAATAGAAAGGATACCATTGTCAAGACGTGAGATTTGTAAGGTCCCGTATAAGACCGTATGTGGGATATGGCCTCAACACCGAATTGAGATCCCTTATAAGACCATATTTGGGATATGGCATTGGCATTGAATAGTGATTTCGTGTAAGACCATGTCTAGGACATGGCATCGACATACGATCTCGTATAAGACCATATCTAGGATATGGTGTCGACATCGATATGAGATCTTGTATAAGACCGCACATGGGATATGGAATCGGCATCAACATGTTATCCCATGTAAGACCATATCTTGGATATGGCATTGGCATCTTATTATGTGAATGACGAGTTTCGAGTATCCTTCAATATTCCAAGTGGTTCAACGAGGTGAAGAATTAAAGTTATGTTAAAGATGGAAAAAGTGCTAAAGTTATGCGATGGAGTGATACAGATACATATGCGAAACTCACGAGAAATGATTCTGGAAGATGATATGTGATTGGTAAGAGTGAGCATGAGTAAGCCATGTCAATGTGCTTGAGAACCCTATGTTATTTCATAATGTAATGTATGGATGTTATCATAAGATTTTATGGTGCTATCTATTACAAGAAAATTACTAAGCTTTATGCTTACTCCCTCTCTTTTCCATTTCCTTGTAGTATCGCCAAGCTAGCTCGAGGATCAAAGGACGTCGGAGTTCGATTCACACTATCAAGCTATTCTTTTGGTATAGTAAAGTTAGATTAATTTGGGTATGGTATGTATAGGAACTTGGTCATTTTGTTATATGTTATATTGGTTAGCCAAGGTGTTGGCTATTAATGTTACTCATTTTATTTTGTAAATGGTCATTAAAATTGGCTAATACTAGTTAAGTTATATCTATTCAATGATGATGAAATTCATGAAGTGCAAGTTTATGCAATTGAATGAGTAGCTTGTGAAGTAGATACATAATGAGTTAGTGAATATTAGTAGTGCATTCTTGCTATACTATGTATTGCTTGAAATGGTATAAGTGTAGTTGCTTTTCAGGGTGGCAAATGGCTTGGTAAATAGCCTTATACTTGTCCACATGGGTAGACACACGGGCGTGTGCCTAGATCGTGTGTGACACAGTCAGTCTCATGGGTGTGTTGATAGGCCGTGTGTTCCCCTGCATTCAAACTTAGCAATGTAGAATGCCCAGTAATAAGCACACGGGCAGAGACACGGCCATGTGTCTCAGCCATATGAAAGACACGGTCTTAGGACATTGGTGTGGGCCCAGGCCATGTGAAGTCAGCACATAATTACAAAAAATTCAGTTCGTCACACGGGCTAGTGATAAACTGTAATATGTTCATATTTTAATCCCACATTTAGCATACTTTTGGATGATTTATTTCCTGAATTGTGGAATTTGGTGCTCCTAATCCTTTAATTTCATGTTTTATACTTAGGAAAGCACCAGAGGATGAATGTAACATCCCAAAATTGGGCCTAATAGGATTGGGCCCATTGGGCCTTGAGCGTCGAAACATTTTAAAATTTTGAGAACAAGAGAACAACATTATTTCAAGTTGGACTTATTAGGAAGGTGATTTTAGAAAGTTAGGGGTTCTAGGAAGTTTGGGTTCAAGTTTGGCCATAGGAAAATTTTAGTGTTGAAGCACTTTAAGGAAAGAAGGTAAGTAGCATCAAGGCTTATGGAAATAAGTGTGCATTCTGCTAGCACAAGGAGTTTATTGGTAAAGGTGGAAAGTGGTGTGTGGAGTGTACTAATGGTCTGAGGTTCGAATACCACCTAGTGAAAATATTTTGGATTAAATTGTTGTATTAATAAGGTAAGTGTCGGTCATGGCTTTAATATGGTAAGGTGGACTTTTTAATTTTGGCAAGGTGGCTAAGGAAATAAGGCAAGGTTGAGGGTAAGGAAAGAAATCAAAAGAAAAAGGAAAGATAAGGGAACATGTTGGCCTTTAAGGGGGAAGATGTTTTGGAAAGTTTTTGATGAGTCAATGTTCATTTTTGGTAAAGATGATAAATGGTTTGGGAGAGGGTAGCCGATTTTGCTAGGATCATTTTGCTAAGTTTTAGTGCATGAGAGGTATTTTTCTCTTGGAGCAATTTCTGTCTCTTTTCCAAACTCTTTTCTCTTTTGCTTTGGCTGAAATCTCCTAGTCCATTTGTCCATTTTTCTCTTTTGTTTTGGCTGAAATCTTCTTAATTCTTTTCTCATCAATAGCCGAATTTCAATCATCTTCTCTTCTCCACTTGCGAGTTGAACACATCTTCTTTGATCGAATCATGCTCTAGTGTGTGGTCGTAAAACACATTCTTGCCTATTCCTCTCTAGTTTTAAGTCAATCGATTGAAGTCGGATCTATCATCATTAAGGTAAAGGGTTCATTTTTGGATTTTTTGTTATAACTCTATTTGGCTATGTTACAAATCAGATTGAAGTTTCGACTAATCGATTATGTTTTAGGGACGAAATCACTCAATATATTCTATTTGCTAATCCTTCGGATATAGTGGTAAGTGATTCAAGTGTAAGTAATACATTGGGTATGAAATCTTTTGGAAATCCGAGGCTAACTTTTGGTTGGTATTGTTCTAGGGGCAATGAAGAGTGGTTCTTTAGGATATCCGAATAAGGTGTGTAATCCCGACCCATCCGAATACATGTTTGAAATGGTGGGTAATCCTACACTTCACTGAATATTTGCACAAAATGTCTTGTGATTTGGTTGAAAGATCGAAAAATTAGAAATCGGCATATGTGATTACTCGGGTGTGAGTATGTTCGTAGTGGAAACCATATTTTGCAATGAAATAGTTTTTGGTTAGCAGTAGCGACGTGATTTTGAAAACTCATGAAAAATAGGAGAAAGGGAATTAGAAAGTACATAAGATTTTGAATCAAAGCTTACTGTGTCTAGTTTTATATGAAAGAAACAGAGGAGGAATACAAATTTTATATCCTTTGATATTTTAATTTTAGTGAGATTGGTTCTGAATGATTTCGTGGTTCCCTGTCCTGTCTTGGAAAAATCATTCAAAATTGTACAAAGTGAATTATGAGTTATAGTTTATATGTATAGATTCTTTAGTGATCCTATTTTCAATAGAAACAAGTGGGAGTAACATATGAAAAGTGTACAATGAGATATTTGAATTTTGGGTAAGAGAGGTTAGAATAGTTAGTCAGTGAAACAAGGGGATCTTTAATGAATAAACTGTACTAAATCGCTAAGCCAAGAATTCTAAAAATTGAGATTCCTAACTCAAGTTATATTCAATTTAGTCAGTATGATGCAGATGGACAGTTTCAATTTTTATGCCCCAAATTAGTAGTTAAGTCTGGGGTTACAAAATTACGAAAATACCCCTAGATGGTAAATTACCGAAATACCCCTGGTTGTTAGATTATCGATTTATCAAAATGCCCTTATGGGCCGAATTACAAAAATGCCATTATGGTCTAAATTACGAAAATACCATTAATGGGCAGAATTATGAAAATGCCTTAATGGGCCGATTTGATAGATTGCCCTAATGGGCCAATTTGTAAAGTGTTATAATGGGCCGAATTTGTAAAATGAATCTCTGAATTAATTATTGTTGTTTATATTTGTAAATATCATGATTTGCTATGTGTGATGCCTTTACATGATTTTGCATGGGATGGAAAAATATGTTGAGGAGAAGTTCCGGTGGCACTACAACAAAAATGTTTGTTAATATGATTCTGGCCAAATCAAAATTTGTTATAAATGGCATAATGCTTGCGATTGGTGTGCTTGGCGGGGTGGGTTGAATTGATCCCCACAGGTGTGATGGATGGTACGGGTGGTGTGTAGCGGATGGATTATTAAGTTGGTTTGGGATTGCATTACATTATCTACATTATCATGTTTATAGGCCTAAGGCCTAGTTTATTTTGTAAATGGGCTTCGGCCCAAGATTATGCTAAATGGGCTCTGGCCCAAGTTATTGCTAAACGGGTTCAAGCCCAGTGAACACCTTTAAGGGGATTATACACTGAGTTCTAGTAACTCACCACCCCTTTTCTTAATCTTTGTAGGTAATGCTCGGTGATGAGGACTTGGGCCCATGGATGACTCGGTGGAGGCCATACTTTGGAAATAAATGTTTCAAACATTAGTAAAGTACTTCTCTGCTCTATTCCGTTTATTTTACTAATTTAGGTTTAAGTTGTAATAAGGCCTCTGGGATAAACTTTAATTTGCTTTATGTTTTAGACGTATTTATTATTTTCTTAAACTGTTTTAAATGGGGACTTTCTACGATTTTAAGGTTTGCTAGTTTGATTTTCAATTTACTAATCAACCTCTTGAAATTAGTAGTATTTTATCGAATATTTATATTCAAAATTGATTTTCTTAAACTATAACTAAATAACACCAACTTTAGTACAAACTCAAGTTCTTTAAGCATTTTCTTCATATGACATATCAAATCTGGTCGTAACGCATGGGCCGAGTTTGGGGTGTTACATTTTATGGTATCAGAGCCTGTTTCAAAACTCAAGCTGTGGTTTGGGTTCAAAAATATTTTTGAAGTTGTTTTGAATTTTAAATTAAAATACATGTTTTAAAAGAAGTATGACACCACGGGTATCCGGCACAAAGTCAAGTCAGTATATGTTATCATTTTATGATTATGATTATTATGGTATGGCTGTAGAAATACTCTAGAACTTTTAGCTTTAGGAGCTAAAACTATAGAGATTGAGACTATAGGATACATTTTGCGAAAACAACTTTACTTCCTATACTCCATAAAACATTGTTTAATAAACATCGAATAGTATATTGATCCATAACACTCTTAATTAGATTAAATCAACTTTAGTGAACATAAGCGCTAGAAGACGTGGACGTGGTAGACGTGGCCGTGATAGAGGCCGAGTTACTAGGGCTAGATTTTCGGCACCAAGGCATGTGCCCGAAAAGGAGGCGCTGGCATCGCCAGTGGTTGAGATGGGATCTCAAGATCGATCTATGGTTGACGAGCTGACTCAGATAGTTAAGGAGGTTTTGAAGGAGGTTAAGGGAATCAGTGAAGCATTTGAGTTGGGTCTATGAACTATAAAAAGAAAATAGATCGCGGTTCTTTTGGGTCACAGTCTTGTTCCGTGAAGCGTGTTAAGACACGTCCAAACTCTTCGGCTTACGATTATTTCTGAAGGCGTCATCGAGAGAATGCTGGAGGAGGTCAAGAGCTTGTTTGAGATGCGGGTCTAAGGAGCATAGGGGTCGGGATTGTTCCATCACCATTAAGATGGGTATGTTTTGGTTAAATGTAGAAAATTTTATGAATAAGTGATAATTACCTATTTACTTCTGAGGATTAGATATTTGATGATGTGAAGAGTTTCCAATGTTAAAGATAGAAAGCGAATTAATGTTATTAAGATTAGAGTGCGCAGCGAAAGTGTAGTGTGCTAGGTTAGCATGTGCGATTGTTCCTATAGTTGGAAATTTCGAGGATAAAATTTCATTAAGGGGGTAGAATTGTAACATCCTGAAATTGGGCCTAGTAGGATTAGGCCCATTGGGCCTTGAGCGTAGAAGCATTTTAAAATTTTGAGAACAAGAGAACGGTATTCTTTCAAGTTGGACTTATTAGGAAGGTGACTTTAGAAAGTTATGGGGTTCTAGGAAGTTTCGGGTTCAAGTTAGGCCATAGGAAGCACTTTAAGGAAAGAAGGTAAGTAGCATCAAGTCTTATGGAAATAAGTGTGCACTTTGCTAGCACAAGGAGTTTATTGGTAAAGGTGGAAAGTGGCGTGTTGAGTGTACTAATGGTCTGAGGTTCGAATCCCACCTAGTGAAAATATTTTGGATTAATTTTTTGTATTAATAAGGTTAGTGTCGGTCATGGCTTTAATATGGTAATGTGGACTTTTTAATTTTGACAAGGTGGCTAAGGAAATAAGGCAAGGTTGAGGGTAAGGAAAGAAATCAAAAGAAAAAGGAAAGATAAGGGAACATGTTGGCCTTTAAGGGGGAAGATGTTTTGGAAAGTTTTTAATGGGTTAATGTTCATCTTTTGGTAAAGATGATACATGGTTTGGGAGAGGGTAGCCGATTTGCTAGGATCATTTTGCTAAGTTTTAGTGCATGAGAGGTATTTTTCTCTTTGAGCAATTTGTGTCTCTTTTCCAAACTCTTCTCTCTTTTGCTTTGGCCGAAATCTCCTAGTCCATTTGTCCATTTTTCTCTTTTGTTTTGGCTAAAATCTTCTTAATTCTTTTCTCATCAATAGCCGAAGTTCAATCATCTTCTCTTCTCCATCTTACGAGTTGAACACATCTTCTTTGATCGAATCGTGTTCTAGTGTGTGGTCGTAAAACACATTCTTGCTGATTCCTCTCTAGCCTTAAGTCAATCGATTGAAGTCGGATCTATCATCATTAAGGTACAGGGTTCATTTTTGGATTTTTCGTTATAACTCTATTTTGCTATGTCGTAAATCAGATTGAAGTTTCGACTAATCGATTATGTTTTAGGGATGAAATCACTCGATATATTATATTTGCTAATCCTTCAGATATAGTGGTAAGTGATTCAAGTGTAAGTAATACATTGGGTATGAAATCTTTTGGAAATCTGAGGCTAACTTTTGGTTGGTATTGTTCTAGGGCAATGAAGAGTGGTTCTTTAGGATATCCAAATAAGGTGTGTAATCCGTAGCCATCCGAATACATGTTTGAAATGGTGTATAATCCCACACTTCTCTGAATATTTGCACAAAATGTCTTGTGATTTGGTCGAAAGATCGAAAAATCTGAAATCAGCATATGTGATTACTCGGGCATGAGTATGTTCGTAGTGGAAACCATATTTTGCAATGAAACATTTTTGGTTAGCGAGAGTGACGTGATTTCAAAAATCATGAAAAATAGGAGAAAGGAATTATAAAGTGAATAAGATATTGAATCAAATCTTCTCGTGTCTAGTTTTATATGAAAAAAGCAGAGGAGGAAGAAGAATTTTATATTCTATGATATTTTAATTTTAGAGAGGCGGTTACGAATGACTTCGTGGTTCCACATTACATCTTGGAAAAATCATTGAAAATTGTAAAAAGCAATTATGAGTTATAGTTTATATGTATAGATTCCTTAGTGATCTTATTTTTAATAGAAACAAGTGGGAGCAACATATGAAAATGTGCAATGAGATATTTGAATTTAGGGTAAGAGAGGTCGAAATCATTGGTTAGTGAAACAAGGGAATGTTTAATGAATAAACTGCACTAAATTGCTAAGTCAAAAATTCTGGAAAAATTTGTAGTAAGAAGATATATGAGCCTAGTTTTAAGGAAAATTTACGGATCTAAATTTTGAGATTCCTAGCTTTAGTTATAGTCAATTTAATTAGTTTGACGCAGATGGACAGTTTCAATTTCTATCCCCCAAATTAGTAGTTAAGTCCGGGTTTGGGAAATTACGAAAATACTCTTAAATGATAAATTAACGAAATACCCCTAGGTTGTGAGATTATCGATTTACCGGAATGCCTTTATAGGATAAATTATGAAAATGCCCTTATGGGCTGAATTACGAAATTGCCCCTAATGGGCCGAATTACGAAATGCCTTAATGGGCGATTTGATAGATTGCCCTAATGGGCCAATTTGCAAAGTGTTATAATAGGCCGAATTTGTGAAATGAATCTCTGAATTAATTATTGTTGTTTTTGTAAATATCATGATTTGCTATGTGTGATGCCTTTACATGATTTTGCATGGGATGGGAAAATATGATGAAGAGAAGTTCCGGTGGCACTGCCACAAAAATGTTTTTTAATATGATTCTGGCCAAATCAAAATTTGTTATAAATGGCATAATGCCTACGATTGGTGTGTTTGGCGGGGAGGGTTGACTTGATCCCAACAGGTGTGATGGATGGTACGGGTGGTGTGTAGCGAATGGATTATTAGATTGGTTTGGGATTGCATTACTTTATCTACATTATCATGTTTATAGGCCTAAGGCCCAGTTTATTTTGCAAATGGGCTTTGGCCCAAGATTATGCTAAATGGGCTCTGGCCCAAGTTATTGCTAAACGGGTTCAAGACCAGTGAACAACTTTAAGGGGATTATACACTGAGTTCTAATAACTCACCCCCTCCTTTCTTAATCTTTGTAGGTAATGCTCGGTGACGAGGACTTGGGCCCATGGATGACTCGGTGGAGGCTATACTTCAGAAATAAATGTTTCAAACCTTAGTAAATTACTTTTCTGCTCTATTCTGTTTATTTTACTAATTTAGGTTTAAGTTGTAATAAGGCCTCTGGGATAAACTTTAATTTGCTTTATGTTTTAGACGTATTTACTATTTTCTTAAACTGCTTTAAATGGGGACTTTCTAAAATCATAAGTAACGATTTTCCAAATTGATTATTAAATAGATTTTATAACAAACTTTTATAAATAATTTTAACTCAGATTCTCTTCCAAATTATCAACGACATTTTCAAAAGTCACGGTTTTTGTAACATCCTGAATTAGGGGTTGTTTGAAAATTTAATTATTTGTTTCCCATGTGTGTGTGTGTGTGCTTGAAGAAATAAATACTATGATTTATTTGGCATGTTCTAATGTCTAGAAATAAACCCGAGCTAGGCCTGACTTAGGGTTAAAAATTTCTTTTTAAGTGCTTAAAGGAGAGAAGCTAGGTGAGATAGGGGTTAAGAAAAATTTTGGAAGGAGCATGACACAAGGAAGTAGCTGGTAGAGTGGTTGGGACGCTGCCTAGGGAGCTAGAGTGGTGTGGCAGTGCAGGGGTTCGAGCTGCCAAGGTTGCGCTTGGGGCTTTTCTTTTTGTGTTAAGAATGTAATGTTGGGCTAGGAAGGCCTTATAATTAAATGAAGGGGGTTTGTGACATGAAAGAAAGGTTGGTGGAGTGGCTTGGGGCGCCACTTAAGGGTGTTAGCAAAGGACTGGGTTGAGTCATAAGGGATATAAGGAAGATGTTTTATTTTGGGCTTTTGGCATTAAAGAAGGAGGGCCATGAAGAAGGCTTTAAAATTAAATGAGGAGGTTATTTTACATGAAAGTCAAATGGGAAAGATGGCAAGGCGTTGGAAGAGAGGGTGGGGCATGAGGTTCGAGTTGAACCAAAACAGCTTCTAACATCGGCATTTATTTTATTTTTTATCTTCTTTGGCGTGAATGGGAGAGAGTTGGCTGAATTTTGGACTCTTAATTTAATTTGGAAGAGTAACTATTAGTGTTTTATTTTCATTATAATTGTAGAAGAGGTGTATAGGAGATAATTGGAAGATAAAACTTGCTTTATCTTTTGATAATTAAAAGCCAAATTATCACCAAAAAAAGAAGGTGTTTGTCGATTATAGGACTCCTTGGGGGCTGTCCATATTCAGTTTGTATAGAAAGAAGTGCCAAAATTCATCAAATTCTTTTCTTTTCTCTCTTCATTAGTCTTGGCGAATTCTCCCATTGATACATTGCCAAAATTTGTTCAAAACTTCTAGCTTCTCTTGTTTCCTTGTTAGCGAATCTACCCCTCTTTTAAGAGGAAAATTCTAGCCCTTCCATCTTGCCTTGGCGAATCTCTTAGGGCATCAAACCTCTCTTTGTAGTTCTCCAAGTGGCGTTGGGGTAAGTAATTTCTTCCTTAAACAAATCGGGTTGTTTCTTCTCTTTGGGATGGCCAAATGAATCATAAAAATCACAAAGATGGTATTTCTTTGTTGTAGTTAATAGCAAGGTGCGTTGTTGGAGACTATTGGGTGTTGATTTTTCAAGGTAAGCCACCTACACTATTAACCATAGGCCACTTCCTTAGTTTCACTTATAGCCGATTCTAACAAGTGTTTGGTAGGGATCTCGACAAGCCAAGTGATAATTTGGGATTTTGAATTATTTGATGAAGTGGGGTAAGTGAGTAGTTCCACCAAGGGCCATATTTGGATTAAAGGTGCGATTAGTCCTTTGGGATTACTATTTGGCGAATAGGTCTATGGTACTAATTTTGGTGATTGGTGAATATAGGTCAAGGAATAAAGCACTAAAGATAGAAAACTTGGGATCTAGGAATTTCGATAGAAAGCAGTGTGTAAGAACTCACTACACACTTTATTAGTTCATGATTATGTTGTTGCCTATTTACCTTTTTGGTAGTGATTTGCTTATGGCTAGGCATGGATTACGGTAAGTCCCTATTACGTGATCTTTGATATATGATTTTGCATGTCATCACATGATGTTAAATGCTATGCCTAAATACATGATATATGAAAATTGATATATAAGCATGTGATGGTGGGATTGATGAGAGGAGGGAATGATTTTATGGACTCTGCGGATGGTTTTGACCACAAGATGGGTTGGCCCCATCAGATTATTTGTGACCTATGGTCATCGGTGGTTTTGACCACAAGATGGGTTGGCCCTATCAGTTATTTGTGACCTATGGTCATCGGTGGTTTTGACCACATCGATTGATAAATTGCGACTAAGTCCCGGTGGTTTGGTACCACCGATGGTTTTGACCACACTTGATATATTGTGACCTATGGTCATCGGTGGTTTTGACCACACGATGGGTTAGCCCCATCATTTAATTTGTGACCCATGGTCATCGGTGGTTTTGACCACAGGGGTAGTTAAGGAGTATGGATGGATAGGTTGGGTTGCATGTTTGCATGTTCATTAATAAATTGTGTATGAGTGCATTTTGGGTGGGGATTTACACTTTGAGTCTTGGTGACTCACCCTTCCTTACCATTTTGCGAGATGAGTAGGTCGCGGAGATGGAGCCGAGAGGACTCGAGGCTACCATGCTTATCATTGGATTTGAAATTACTTTGTTTTAGTTATTATTATTTATTTTCTAAGTCCTTTTTATTTTGGGATTGTAATAAGGCCGCTATTATTATTTTGGATGTTTATTTCTTGTTTTATTTTACTTATGTTATATTACAAATGGAATTGTATAAATATTAATTGAACCGGTTAAAAGTAACTTTTCAAACTTAATAAACTTCTACGGGTTTTTAAAGATGTTACCATCGGGTAACAAAAATAAACCAAGTCCACTATAACTTTGACGATTTTAAAATGCTACATGATCAAATGTTTTCAAAAGGGTTTATCAACCCAACTGTATTTATAGAAAAGCCCAATTAAGTTTTCACCAAATTCTTAAAATGTTTCAAATTATTTTAGTCCGTGACATACCGGATCCGGTCGGGACTCATGGTAGGATTGGGGTGTTACATTTTTGGTATCGAGCAGGTTCAAAATTAATTTGTGGGGCCCAAGGCCCAAAATGTTTTGGTTTTATTAATAGGCCTTATTGAAATATTTTGGAAAGTGTTTGTGGCTTGAACAGCATGGCACCGAGTCTCCGGCACCTATCCACCCAGGTAAGTACTTCTATCCATTTTTGTGAATATTTGATGAAGGGTAGAAGGGTAATTGGAAACGTAGAATACTAGAATAGAAATTATTGAACTTTAGAGCTAGCATACCCCAACAAACAATGTATAAGATTTAATAACTCCATAAACCAACCCTGTGAGTTGACACTGATCAAGGGATGTGGCAATCGTTATACGCATGTCTAGGATTGGATTCGATTGGAGGCTGGTATTGAAGCGATCCTCGTGACTCACCTCCTACTCACTTGAATCCTACAGTGCGTAGTAGCAGTTCATCCTAATGAGACGACACACTCATAGGTTAAACTTAATAACTAAAACCCAAAAGGGACTAGCCATTTTGTTTTTGAAATAATTAAAACTTTAGCCTAAAAAAAATGATGAAAATACCCCTCAGTTGAAAAATGTCCAAAATACCCCTGGCTTGTAAACTACCAAAATACCCTCCATATGAAAAATTTTCAAATAGAAATTTTGAAAACACCCTTCTTATGTGAAATCACTTAGAAATAAATTTTTGAAAATTATTTTATGAAAATACCCTGATTAGGAGAAATTACTAAAATACCCTTAGAGGTAAAATTACGAAAATGCCCTTGAATTATGAAATTCCCAAAATACCCATGGTTTTAATCAAAATTCCATCACATAAAAAGTGCTTAAAAACCTTAAATTTCAAAAACGTCATGATTTGAGAAAATTGCAAAATTACCCCTAACCTACAAAATTACCATAATGACCCTAAATTTCAAAAATTTTTACAATACCATCAATCTGGGAAATAAATTCTTAGAAAGAACCTTCAAAGTTTTACAACTTTTGAAATATCCCTGATTCATCAAATTTTGCAAATTCACCCGATTTGTGAAAAATTACCGAAATACCCCTAAGTCCAAAATTACAGAAATACTCCCGGTTTTCAAAATTTTTCAAAGTATTCCGTTAATTTAAGAGTTTCAAAATGCTTTTTGATAAAATCATCTGAAAATTTTTATTTTTGAAAAAAATTTCAAAAATACCCCTGTAGGACAAATTACGAAAATACCCCTGGGTAGTGGAAAAATAATCCCCATGAAAACTACAACGTCTCTTTGAATGAATGAATGGAAAACTGTTTGCATGTATGATTACGAAAGAACCACTCCTAAAACTCCTATCATAAAATTTCTTCGCGGATAACTAAGTGAAATACTAATGCATAAAATTCTTAAACAGATAAATGCAATCGTTAGAATGAGTTCAAGAGGTCGTGGACGTCCGCCCCGTGGCCGTGGAAGGGGTAGGATGGCCTTGTCCGAGCCAGCAGGGTCCGGACATGGGTCTGGAAATGAGATGCCAGATCTGTCGGTGGTGAAAATTGAGTTCTAAGATCAGACTGGTGGTAGCGACGTAGTGTCCCAAGCGATTACTCGAGTGTTGGAGCGAGTTCTTTCGAAGGCGTGGGTGCAGGAGCCGTAAATTTATGGTTGAATGACTTGAACTATGAGCGAAGTATTCGAGAGGAATTTCGGAGTGGCGCCCGGTCTTGGCGAGTATTGGTGGAATCCACTAAAAGGATTATGGGTAACTTGGATTTCACGGTGAGGAAAAGTTGAAGGGTATCATTTCTTTGCTTGGGATGAGTCATATCGGTGGTGGCTCCTTTGTAAGGGATGGAGCGATGGCGAAAATCTCACAGGAATTCTTTAGGGATGCCTATCAAAAAAGTATATCGGAACCAGCTACGTGGATGTACAGTGGAAGGCTTTCTTGAACCTGGTTCAAGGTAATAAGTTAGTGGCAGAATATGAGGCCGAGTTCCTCCGGTTGAGTAGGTATGCTCGTGGTATTGTGGGTACCGAGCATGAACGCTATGTTAGATTTGAAGATGGGCTGAGGGATGAGCTGAGAATGATGATAGCTCCACAACAGGAACGGGAGTTTACTGTCTTAGTGGAGAAATCGAAGGTGGCTAAAAGGGTAAGACAGTCGGTTAGACGGAACCAGGATTAGAATTGGAATAAGAGGAGTTCTGGACCTTCAAAATTTTTTGGTAATCAGCAGAAGAGGACAAGGTTTGGTGGGTCGGATCAAGCTGCTAGGCCTGCTACAGCTACTAATCCTCAATGGCCACCACGGTGTGATAGGTGTGGGAAGTCTCACAAGGGGAAATGTTGGAATGGTAATCGTGGATGCTTTGAATGTGGGTCTATGAAGCATCAAGTTAGAGACTGTCCGAAGAAAGCAGCTAGACTGAGATCTGAGGGTCGGGATCGAACCAAAACGAAGGGATAACCAATAGCCTCGGAGGGGTCGTGGTGTAGGAAGCGAAAGTAATGGTCTTTGGCGGAGGTCGTAGGCACGAGCGGAAATACGGTGGTCGCGAGGCTAAACAACTGGTTTGGTCTATGCCACGAGGAATCAAGAGGAGGCGATGCAGGACGTCATAACCAGATATGTTCTTGATCTTTGGTGTGCCTTATAATACCTTGATAGACATTGGCTCAACCCACTCGTACATTGCTAGTAGTGTAGTGGAAACCTTGCATCTAGACTCTAAGCTTGCTTCTAGGAAGATGACTGTATTAAGCCCCCTAGGTCACTCTGTAGAAGTAAGTAGACTCTATAGGGACGTACCCCTAGAACTCCAAGGGGTCGTGTTCTTAGCTAATTTGATGGAACTACCGTTCCGGGAGTTTGACCTAATCCTCGGGATGGATTGGCTAGTAAAGTATCAGGCTAGCCTAGATTGTGCGGCTAAGCGCATGGTTTTAAAGATCGTAGAAGGTGATGAGGTGGTGATGATAGGTAAAAGGAGGGATTACCTATCTAATGTGGTTTCGGCATTAAAGGCGAAAAGGATGGTTAAGAAGGGTTGTGAAGCTTATGTGGTGCATGTCTGTGCCTTGGAAGCTAAGGATGTTGCTGTGAGAGATGTCTAAACTGTAAGGGACTATGTGGATGTGTTTCTAGAGGAACTTCCGGGTCTACCTCCGGACTGTGAGGTTGAATTTGGGATAGATCTATTACCCGAAACTGCGCTAATATCTATAGCTCCGTATCGGATGGTGCCGAAGGAATTGGTGGAGTTGAAGGCGCAGATCTAGGAGTTGTTGGATAGAGGGTTCATCCGACCAAGTGTATCGCCTTGGGGAGCTCCAGTGCTATTTGTCAAGAAGAAGGATGGGACAATGAGAATGTGTGTAGACTATCGGCAGCTGAACAATTTGATGATAAAGAACCGGTATCCTTTGCCCAGGATTGACGATCTATTCGATCAACTCAAAGGGGCATCGGTGTTTTCTAAGATTGACCTTAGGTCAGGGAACCATCAGCTTAAGGTGAAGGAGGCTGATGTTCATAAGACGACATTCCGTACTCGGTATGGTCACTACGAGTTTCTGGTAATGCCTTTTAGGTTAACAAATGCACCGGTCGCGTTTATGGACATGATGAACCGGGTTTTCCAACCCTATCTGGATCGGTTCATTGTGGTCTTCATAGATGACATTTTGGTGTACTCGAAGTCTGAGGAGGAGCATGACGCACATCTTTGTGTGGTTACGCAAGTTCGAGGAGAAGCGGTTATGCGCCAAATTGACAAGTGTGAGTTCTGGCTCAAGGAGGTAACTTTCTTAGGGCATGTAGTTTCAGCTGAGGGCATCAGGGTGGATCCCCGTAAGATTGAGGCGGTGTTGGAGTGGAAGCCACCAAAGTCGATTACAAAAATTCAGAGTTTTCTTGGGTTGGCAGGATATTATAGGAGATTTGTGGAGAACTTCTCCTTAATCGCAGCACCGTTGACTAAGCTGTTGAGAAAAGGAGTTTCGTTTGTGTGAAAGTGAGAAGCGACAAGAGAGTTTTGATAAGCTGAAGAGGATTCTGGCAGAAGCACCGGTTTTAATTAAGCCTGAGGTCGGAAAGGAGTTCACGGTGTACTGTGATGCATCACATACCGGTTTAGGGTGTGTGTTGATGCAAGAAGGGAAGGTGGTCGCTTATGCATCACGGCAGTTGAGGCCTTACGAAGCTAATTATCCGACACATGACTTGGAATTGGCTGCTGTGGTTTTCGCCTTAAAGATTTGGAGGCACTACCTGTACGGGGAAAAGTCAGTGGTGTACACAGATCATAGGAGTCTGAAGTACCTCCTGACTCAGAAAGATTTGAATCTGAGGCAGCGGAGGTGGATTGAGTTGTTGAAGGACTACGACTGCTCAATCAAATACCATCCGGGGAAGGCTAACGTGGTAGCTGATGCTTTGAGCCGAAAGGTGGTAGCGGGTTTGCGAGCAATGTTTGCTCATCTAAGTCTCTATGAGGATGGGAGCCTTTTGGCGGAATTGCAAGTAAAGCCTTCTTGGATTGATGAGGTCAAAGAGAGGCAGTTGACCGGCGAAGCTTGAGTACTCGGAGGTTGCAAGTACAGAATGGTGAGGCCGAAGGTTTCAGTTTGGGGCGTGATGGGTGTTGTACTTTTAGGGAGAGTGTGCATGCCTAAGGATGATGAGTTGAGGTGAATTCTTAAAAAGCTCATAGCAAGTCGTATAATATGCACCCGGAAGCGATAAGATGTATCGGGATTTAAGGGAGCAATTTTAGTGGCGGGTCTTAAGCGGAAGTGATCGAGTTGGTAGGCAAGTGTCGACATGCCGAGAAGTTAAGGTGAGCATCAATTGCCATCGAGGTTATTCTGACCGATAAAGATTCCACAGTGGAAGTGGAGAGATTACTATGGATTTCGTAAGTGGGCTTCCCCTTACGCCCAGAAAGAAAGATGCTGTTTGGGTGGTAGTAGACCGGTTGACTAAGTTGGCCCATTTCATATCGGTAAGGGTTGACTACTCGCTTCAGAAGCTAGCCAAGTTGTACATCGCAGAGATAATGCGGTTGCATGGGGTACCAGTGTCCATTATCTCAGATCGAGATCCTCGGTTCATGTCGAGATTTTAGAAGGTCTTACATCAGGAGTTAGGCACTAAGTTGAATTTCAGCACGACTTTCCATCCGCAGTCTGATGGACAATCTGAGAGGGTAATCTAAGTGTTGGAATACATGTTGAGGGGCTGTGTTTTAGACTTTCGTGGTAGTTGGGAGGAGTACCTACCTTTGGCTGAGTTCGCTTATAACAATAGTTATCAAGCGAGCATTCAGATGGCACCGTATGAGGCACTGTATGGTCGAAAATGCCGTACTCCCACATGTTTGACGGAACTAAGAGAACGTCGAATGTTGGGTCCAGAGTTAGTAGCAGAGACAGAGGATAAGGTTAAAGTAATTCAGGCTCGTCTCAAAGAGGCATCGGACAGGCAAAAATCCTACGTCGATCTTAAGCGCAGAGAGGTTGAATATGCAGTGGGTGATAAGGTCTTCTTGAAGGTATCACCATGGAATAAGGTGTTGAGGTTTGGCGGAAGGGCAAGCTAAGCCCTAGATTCATCGGACCGTACATAGTGTTGAAACGCGTGGGACCGATAGCTTACCGACTTGATTCTGCGCAGAGTTGAGCGGATCCATGATGTCTTCCATGTCTCGATCTTTGGGCGCTTATCGATCAAATCCTCACACGTTGTGCGGTTGTTGAAATTGAAGTAAACCGGACTTGTCTTTCGAGGAGGAGCCGTACAAATCTTGGATCGTGATGTCAAAGTTCTCGTAGGAAGTCGATTGCCTTTGGTAAAGGTGTTATGGCGGAATCATAGTACGGAGGAGGCCACATGGGAACCCGAGGATGTGATCGGAGTAATACCCCAACTCTTCTAATCTAGGTAATTTTGAGGTCGAAATTCTTTTAAGGGGTAGAAGCGTAACATCTACGAATTAGGGGTTGTTTGAAAATTTAATTATTTGTTTCCCATGTGTGTGTGCTTGAAGAAATAAATACTATGATTTATTTGGCATGTTCTAAAGTCTAGAAATAAACCCGAGCTAGGCCTGACTTAGGGTTAAAAATTTCTTTTTAAGTGCTTAAAGGAGGGAATCTAGGTGAGATAAGGGTTAAGAAAAATTTTGGAAGGAACATGACACAAGGAAGTAACTGGTAGAGTGGTTGGGACGCTAGAGTGGTGCGGCAGTGCAGGGGTTCGAGCTGCCAAGGTTGCGCTTGGGGCTTTTTTTTTCGTTAAGAATGGAATGTTGGGCTAGGAAGCCCTTATAATTAAATGAAGGGGGTTTGTGACATGAAAGACAGGTTGGTGGAGTGGCTTGAGGCGCCACTTAAGGGTGTTGGCAAAAGGACTCGGGTTAGAGTCATAAGGGACGCAAGGAAGATGTTTTATTTTTGGGCTTTTGGCGTTAAAAGAATGAGGGCCAGGAAGAAGGCTTTAAAATTAAATGAGGAGGTTATTTAACATGAAAGTCAAATGGGAAAGATGGCAAGGGGCGTTGGAAAAGAGGGCTGGGGCATGAGGTTCCAGGTTCGAACCAAGGCAAGCTGCGATGGGCATTTATTTTTTTTATGCTCTTTGGCGTGAATGGGAGAGAGTTGGCTTAATTTTTGACTCTTAATTTCAGCTGGAAGAGTAACTATTAGTGTTTTATTTTCATTATAATTGTAGAAGAGGTGTATAGGAGATAATTGGAAGATAAAACTTGCTTTATCTTTTGATAATTAAAAGCCAAATTATCACAAAAAAAAGAAGGTATTTGTCGATTATAGGACTCCTTGGGGGCTGTCCATATTCAATTTGTATAGCAAAGAAGTGCCAAAATTCATCAAATTCTTTTCTTTTCTCTCTTCATTAGTCTTGGCAAATTCTCCCATTGATACATTGCCAAAATTTGCTCAAAACTTCCACTTCTCTTGTTTCCTTGTTAGTGAATCTACCCCTCTTTAAGAGGAAAATTCCAACCCTTCCATCTTGCCTTGACCGAATCTCTTAGGGGCTGTCAAACCTCTCTTTTGTAGTTCTCCAAGTGGCGTTGGGGTAAGTAATTTCTTCCTTAAAGAAATCGGGTTATTTCTTCTCTTTTGGGATGGCCGAATGAATCATAAAAATCACAAAGATGGTATTTCTTTGTTGTAGTTAACAGCAAGGTGCGTTGTTGGAGACTATCAGGTGTTGATTTTTCAAAGGTAAGCCACCTACACTATTCGGCCCTAGGCCACTTCCCTTAGTTTCACTTATAGCCGATTCTAACAAGTGTTTGGTAGGGATCTCGACAATCCAAGTGATAATTTCGGGATTTTGAATTATTTCGATAAGTGGGGTAAGTGAGTAGTTCCATTCAGCCAAGGGCCATATTTGGATTAAAGGTGCGATTAGTCCTTCGGGATTACTATTTGGCCAAATAGGTCTATGGTACTAATTTTGGTGATTGGTCGAATATAGGTCAAGGAATAAAGCACTAAAGATTGAAAACTTTGGGATCTAGGAATTTCGGTAGAAACAGGTGTGTAAGAACTCACTACACACTTTATTAGTTTACATGATTATGTTGTTGCATATTTACCTTTTTGGTAGTGATTTGCTTATGGCTAGGCATGGATCCCGAGTAAGTCCCCTATTACATGATCTTTGATATATGATTTTGCATGCCATCACATGATGTTAAATGCTATGCCTAAATACATGATATATGAAAATTGATATATAAGCATGTGATAGTGGGATTGATGAGAGGAGGGGGAATGATTTTATAGACTATCGCCAGTGGTTTTGACCACAAGATGGGTTGGCCCCATTAGATTATTTGTGACCTATGGTCATCAGTGGTTTTGACCACAAGATGGGTTGGCCCCATCAGATTATTTGTGACCTATGGTCATCAGTGGTTTTGACCACATCGATTGATAAATTGCGACTAAGTCCCAGTGGTTTGGTACCACCAGTGGTTTTGACCACACTTGATATATTGTGACCTATGGTCATCAGTGGTTTTGACCACACGATGGGTTGGCCCCATCATTTAATTTGTGACCCATGGTCATCAGTGGTTTTGACCACACGGGGTAGTTAAGGAGTATGGATGGATAGATTGGGTTGCATGTTTGCATGTTCATTAATAAATTGTGTATGAGTGCATTTTGGGTGGGGGATTTACACACTGAGTCTTGGTGACTCACCCCTTCCCTTACCATTTTGCAGATGAGTAGGTCGCGGAGATGGAGCCGGAGAGGACTCGAGGCGGCCATGCTTATCATTGGATTTGAAATTACTTTGTTTTAGTTATTATTATTTATTTTCTAAGTCCTTTTTATTTTGGGATTGTAATAAGGCCGCTATTATTATTTTGGATGTTTATTTTACTATTTTATTTTACTTATGTTATATTACAAATGGAATTTTATAAATATTAATTGAACCGGTTAAAAGTAACTTTTCAAACTTAATAAACTTCTACGAGTTTTTAAAGATGTTACCATCGGGTAACAAAAATAAACCAAGTCCACTATAACTTTGACGATTTTAAAATGCTACGTGATCAAATGTTTTCAAAAGGGTTTATCAACCCAATTGTATTTATAAAAAAGCCCAACTAAGTTTTCACCAAATTCTTAAAATGTTTCAAATTATTTTACTCGTGACATACCAGATTCGGTTAGGACTCATGGGCCGGGTTTTGGGTGTTACATTTTTAAGGTTCGCTAGTTCGATTTTCAATTTACCAATCAACCTCTTGAAATCAGTAGTATTTTATCGAATATCTATATTCAAAATTATTTTTCTTAAACTATAACTAAATAACACCAACTTTAGTACAAACTCAAGTTCTTTAAACATTTTCTTCGTGTGACATATCAAATCTAGTTGTAGCACATGGGCTAGGTTTGGGGTGTTACATTTTATGGTATCAGGGCCCGTTTCAAAACTCGGCTATGGTTTGGGTTCAAAAACTTTTTTCGAAGCTAGTTTGAATTTTAAACTAAAAATACATGTTTTAAAGAAGTATGGCACCACAGTTATCCGGCACCAAGTCACATAAGTATATGTTATCATTTTATGATTATGATTATTGTGGTATGACTGTGGAAATACTCTAGAACTTTTAGCTTTAGGAGCTGAAACTATAGAGATTGAAACTATAGGATACATTTTGCGAAAACGACTTTACTTCTTATACTCCATAAAACATTGTTTAATAAACATGGAATAGTATACTGATCCATAAGACTCTTAATCAGATTAAATCGACTTTAGTGAACATGAGCGCTAGAGGACGTTGACTTGGTAGACGTAGCCGTGATAGAGGCTGAGATACTAGGCTAGATTTTTGACACCAAGGCATATGCCTGAAAAGGAGGCGCTGGCATCGCCGGTGGTTGAGGCGGGATCTCATGATCGAGCTGGGGTTGACAAGCTGACTCAGATAGTTAAGGAGGTTTTGAAGGTGGTTAAGGGAATCGATGAAGCACTTCGAGTTGGGTCTGTGGACTGTAAGAAGAAAGTAGATCACAGTTCTTTTGGTCGCAGTCTCATTCCGTGAAGTGTGTTAAGGCACGTCCAAACTTTATGGCTTACGATTATTGCAGAAGGCATCATCTGGGAGAATGCTGGAGTAGGTCAAGAGAATGTTTGAGATGCGGGTCTAAGGAGCATAGGGCTCGGGATTGTTCCATCACCATTAAGACGGGTATGTTTTGGTTGAATGTAGAAAATTTTATGAAAAAGTGATAATTACCTGTTTGCTTCTGAAGATTAGATATTTGATGATGTGAAGAGTTTCTAAGGTTAAAGATAGAAAGCGAATTAGTGTTATAAAGATCAGAGTTCGGAGCGAAAGTGTAGTATGCTAGGTTAGCATGTGTGACTGTTCCTATAGTTGGAAATTTCAAGGACAAAATTTATTTAAGGGGGTAGAATTGTAACATCCTGAAATTGGACCTAGTAGGATTGGGCCCATTGGGCCTTGAGTGTAGAAGCATTTTAAAATTTTGAGAACAAGAGAACGACATTATTTCAAGTTGGACTTATTAGGAAGGTGATTTTGGAAAGTTATGGGGTTCTAGGAAGTTCCGAGTTCAAGTTAGGCCATGGGAAAATTTTAGTGTTGAAGCACTTTAAGGAAAGAAGGTAAGTAGCATCAAGACTTATGGAAACAAGTGTATGTCTACGTCCCCATAAGCCCAAATCACTCCCTTACGGCCCATTAGGCCCAAATTTTATGGCCTATTAGGCCCAAAACAAATCCAATTCATGTATCATGCATGACTAATTCAATTCGTATAACCTACCAAACCATTTCATCAAACTTGGCCTCAGGGCCCACCGGGCCCATTTAGCCACCTACGCCTTTGTCGATTTCTTGTGTGTAGTATTTGTACACACTTGGTAACCACGCGCGCTGCAAACCCTTTAGTCATGAACCTACAATCGACATCACCTAACGATTAATCATAACTTAATATACACTTATCAGAAACTGAAACCTCACCATATCCTTACCGTGCACCTCACGTTATAGTAGCCCTTCCTTCGCTACTATTGGCGATTATCCTCTAGGTCTGCACCCAAATGCCCACCAGGGTATATTAACTCTCCTCATAGAATGTACTCTATATATAGCTAGCTTCTCACCTTCCTTTTTTGTATCTTACTGATGTGGGATCCCTCCGTTAGTAGAGTTTAAATCCAACTCAAACTCTTCTCGTCCAAACTGCAAAATAAATACTCCCTTGCTTGTCATGAGATTCGAACCCAAGCTCTCCCATCAGCTATTTCACACCACTTGCCATTAAGCCACCAGCTCCTCTTGTGTCTAAAACCATGCGCAACTAAATATAACCCTATGGCAAAATTCTAGAGTCTATTTAAAAAGAAAACCAAAATGAAAAAGCCAAGACTTGAACCTTGGACCTTCTTCCTTCCTTGTGGCATCACCCCCTTGTCTCTTATGTGGCGTCACTTTGCCACTATACCACACACTCAACTTGTGTCATTTTTCTCCACATTTTATTCTTAAAGCCTACCTACCAACTCCCAGGGTTTTTTTCACCTCAAACCAAAATTTCCCTAAAGCCAAAGTTTGACCCCGGGACTTCATAGAAGCCCCTTAACCTTCCAAAATCACTCACCTAATAGATCCAACTTGCACTAAAGCCGCTCTCTTATTCCCAAAAATTTTAAACGCTCTTATGTCTAAGGCCCATTGGGCCCAATTCTTCTAGGCCCAATTTCAGGATGTTACAAAGGGAAGGGATATGGGGAAGACAGTGAGCAGAACAAAAAGAGTTTGAATAGAAATTAGCTATCCCACGCCCGTGTACCCTGGACGTGTTAGGTCGCACAGCCGTGTAGTGCCTTGTTAATTTCTCCCATGCTTATGTAGAAGGTTCCACGCCTATGTTGCTTATTCGGCCAAAGGACACAGGCATGTCGCACACCCGTGTTACTTTCTTAATGTTAACCACGGGCGTATCACACGTCCATGGCATCTTATCACAGCCCATATTTTGGGGAAAATTTTTTCCTTGGTTCGCACGGTATTTGCCACGCTGATGTGCCTATTCATGGTGTCCACACGGCCATGGCCACGCCCGTGTGTAAGGCTGTGTGGTAGGAAAGCCTACGCTTTATTAATTTGGTTAGCTTTTAGTTAGGTGCTAAAAATCGAAAATATGAAAATTAATAGGGTTAGTGCTTGGGTTGCCTCCCAAGAAGCGCTTGTTTAAAGTCTTAAGCTAGACTTACCTTTCATTCACATAATCATGGTGGTTTGAGGAGTTGAAACTCCTCATTCTTGCTATCAATTGTATTAAAATACGATTTTAGATGAGTTCGATTTACCTTTAAGGTGCCAAATTGAGAATAAGTTACCTAGACTATACCGTATGGGAAAGTATTAAGTACCATAAAAGGTGTTATTCCATTAGGTTCAGAAGTGGCAACACGAGGATCTGTATTATCCATTAGAATTCGGTCTCCAACCTTGAAGTAGTTTGCTTCATCTTTAAGTTTGTTATGAAGTTGCCTCGATTTTGCTTCGTGTGTTCTTGATTTCTCCTTGGCATGTGTCTTCCACTCTTCGAGTTCATCGATCTGAAGCCTTCCCTCATCATGAGTTATTTCTTTTTTGTCACGAGGTCTAGGATATGGCTCAGTTGTGTAATTTCGTGGTGCTTCCTGAAAAGAGGGTTGAACCAAATGGTTGTTGATAGAATTTATGTTCTCACCTTTATTACTCAATGTCCTAGCCGAGTCGAGAGCCTAGAAAGTGATTGTTTCGTCACCTACACGAAGTGTGAGTTCACATGTACCAACATCAATTCTAGTTTTAGTAGTTGCTAAAGAGGGTCTTCCTAAAATTAAAGGAACATTATTGTCCTCATCCATGTCTAAAACAACAAAGTCCACTGGGAATATGAATTTATCAATTTTTACTAGTACATCTTCGATTATACCCCTAGGAACTCTAATATTTTTATCTGCCAATTGAATGCTCATCCTAGTTTGTTTGGGTTTCCCTAGACCTAGCTGTTTAAACATTTTTTAAGGCATAACGTTAATACTAGCCCCTAAATTAGCTAAAGCATTATTAACATCTAAACTACCAATTAAACAATAAATAGTAAAAATCCTTGGATCCTTTAATTTATCGGGTAGTTTATTCTGTAATATAGCTAAGCAGACCGCATTTAGCTCCACATGCGACGCGTCATCTAACTTTCACTTGTTTGTCAAAAGCTTTTTTTAAATTTTTTTGAATTGGGTATCTGCGAAAGAGCTTCAATAAATGGTAAGTTAATATGTAATTTCTTTAGAAGTTTAAGAAATTTACTGAATTATTCATCTGTGCGGTCTTTCTTCATCGCGTTAGGATATGGCCATCGAGGTATATACTCTTTACTTACCAATTTTTGTGTATCGTGGTTACCCCATCCTTACCTTCACTTACCACAGGTTCTTGCCTCGGTTCAGATTTAGATTCTACCACCCCTCTTTCATCACACACTGTGATGGCGTGGTGTTTCTCCCTTGGGTTAGGTTTGGTATTGCTTGGCAAGCTACTTTGTGGTCGTTCTGAGATCAACTTAGCAAGTTGTCTTATTTGGTTCTCGAGCCCTTGAATCGGTGCTTACTGATTTTTGAGTGCTGTTTTGGTGGGTTTCTAACACCATGATGGATTGTGTTAACTTCTCCTCAAGGTTCGGATTCTTCTCTTGTGGATAAGGTTGCTGTTGAAAGCCTAAAGGGCTTGTCTCTGATTCATTGACCACCCATAAGAAGTTTTGGTGGTTCCTCCAACCTAGATTATAAGTGTTACTATAAGGGTTATTTTGAGGTCTAGAATTATTACCCATATAGTTCATATATTGTTTTCTATGCCAAGGTTGTAAGGTGGATATTTTGTATTGCTCATTCCTCCTCCATTCGTATCACACTGTATAATTAGATGTACCTACAAAGAGCTACACAAGCCATCAATCTTTTTACTAAAAAGTTCTACCTGGTTTAACAGCATGGTCACTGCATTGAGGTTGAAAACACTGGCTGCCTTTGTTGGCTTAGTCCTCATAACTTGCCACTGATAGTTATTCGGTGATATCTCTTCAATGAATTCTTAGGCAGCCTTAGGTGTTTTGTTGTTTAGTGTACCGCCGATGGCTGCATCAATCAATTGCCTGGTTGAGGGCTTCACACCATTGTAGAAGGTTTGAACCTGTAACCATAATGGTAACCCATGGTGAGGACACGTTCTCAGTAGATCCTTGTATCTCTCCCATGCATCGTAAAGTGTTTCTAATCCATTTGCACAAAAGAAGAGATATCATTCCTCAACTTAGCCGTTTTAGCCGGCCAAAAATATTTAAGTAAATTTTTTTCGGTCATTTGTCCCCATTTAGTGATTGATCCTCGTGGTAACGAGTTCAACCACTGTTTGGCTTTATTCCTCAACGAGAAGGGAAACAACCGAAGGTGAATGGCATCGTCAAAAACACCATTTATTTTGAACGTGTCACAGAATTCCAGAAAATTTGCCAAGTGATTGTTTGGATCCTCATCCTGCAAACCATCAAACTGAACAAATTGCTGAATCATCTGAATAGTGTTAGGTTTCAGTTCAAAATTATTTGCAACAACAGGAGGTCTAACAATACTTGATTCAGTTCCTATAAAATTAGGTTTAGCATAATCATACATAGTACAAGGAGCAGTATTTTGATTCACCAGGTTTGTGGCCACCACATGAGGTAGTGGATTATTATCAGCCATCTCTTCGGTAGTATGGGTTTCTTCCTCTTGCTCGTCCTATATGTATTGTAGACTTTGCCTTATTTCTCTTTGATTTCTACGAGCGGTACCTTCTATATCACTGTCAAAAAGTAATGGTCCTGATGGGTTCCTTCTAGTCATAAACTAAAAGTTCCTGCTAGAAGCAAAGAAAGAAAAATTAGAGAAGTAAAAACAAATAAAAAGTAAAATTAAATTGCAATAAAATAAGAATGACTAAAGTAATAAAAATTTAGTGTTCCTAATATCTTAGTCCCAGCAACGGTGCCAAAAACTTGATGTGTCTAAAACTAACTATGATCACAATAAAGGCAAGCGCACCTATCGTTCACTAGTATAGTTATGGTAAGACCGGTAATATCATATCCACAAGGACCAAAAGTGCTAGTAATTACTATCTTTTATTATCTAGCTTAAGAATTAGAGTGGTTTCTTTTAAACTAAAACTAATTAAACACGACAATGAAAGAATTAGGAAAATACTTTTAGACAACATATATGAGATAGGCAATACCTAAGGAAGAATCCACCTAGACTTCACTTATTACTTTTGATTCATACGATTTATTCACTTGACTTAATCCATAGAAATCCCTGATTTATGTTAATATCTTTTTCAATACTACAAACAACTAACTTTAGGTTGATTAATTGAAATTTCTTTCAAATTAAACCTCTATTGTCGCATTAACTTGATCTATGGATTCCTTTATTAAATTTGACTCTAATCCGATAGATTTTCGTCACCCTATTTCTAGGGTTGCAATCAACTCGCTTAATTGTGTTGATCTACTCTTAAACAAGGACTTTTGCTCCTCTGAATAAGCACATTCGACTTGAATCAATAACCGGAATTATCAAAACAAGAATAAGAACTCACAATCAAGAATAAGAACAAGTATTTATCTTATAAATCAAATAATAATAAGATCCATCATAGGTTTCATCCCTTTAGGTATCTAAGGGATTTAGTTCATACTAATAGAAGGAAACATCTTAAAATAAGAAAAACAACAAAACATAAGAAAACCCAAAAAGTTCTAAAGAACTTGATGGGAGATCTTCAGTCTTGATGGAGATTCTTCTCCTAAGCCACTTCCGATGGCTATCTTCGAGAATTTTTGCCTTCTATTCAGTGTCCTCGTTTAGGTGGCCTGAAACACCCCACACCCGACCCACGAGCCTGGACCGGATCTAGTATGTTCCTCGATGTAAACCGGTTCAAAATTCTTTTGAACACTTTGAAAACTGTGTGTTTTGAAGATAGTTTGTTTGTGGGTTGGGCTCGAGTTGAAAACAAGTTTATTTTTATATTGAAAACCATTTATTTGGTGACAAAATATTTAAAGTTTATTTTAAATTAAATTGACTTAATCTTTAAATAACATAAATACCTAATCATAGTAATTAAAACAATAATAAAATCATCACTAAGGCCTTATTACATAAAACAAAACCCAAAATAAAATTGTAAAGTACTCAAATAAAATAAAATGTCCGAATTAAATAAAACTTCAAAGTGAGCATGGCCACCACAAGTTCTGCCGTCCGGTCCATCATTGCTCATCACCAAACATGTTCCCTAGCAACGGGTGAGTCAACAGACTAAATGTGTAATCAACAATAAAATTTATGATTTAGGCATACCATACATATCATGTTCACATAATAATAATGATGCAATCCGAACCCACACCTAGATACCATCCGCTACACATCCCGTACCAACTCGCACACAGTGGGGACTACTAAGTCAACCCTCCATCCGCTACACACCATCGAAGGCGATCAGCTGCGATCAACGTGCTCATCGCCCATATAATTCGTGGCATAGCCACAGATTAAATAATTGTGTCATGAGACACCACATTGAGATAATGTAACGAAGTTACCACATTCGGATAATGTGTAGAAGTCACCACATTCAGATAGTGAGACCGAAGTCACCACATTCACTTCCCCTTTCTCATATAACCTGAATGCCCCATATTTTTCATATTATGCATATCATACTTAAGTTCATATTCATGTCACTTTTCACATGTTAAATATAACATATTTCATAATCCTAGTAGGAGTAGGAAACGTACCTGAGTACTTTGTACCGTAACACGGTACCTTAGCCATATTCACATTCTTATAAACAAGCACATATCAAATATTGCCATAAAACATATTAAGAATTAGTGTGGAATACACACCTGATTTGCTTAACGAATTCCTTGAAATCCCGAAAAAAAACGATCTATTGCTTTAGATTTTTAAGTCCCTACATTCGGCCAACATGGTAATATTTAGCAAAGGCCTATTCGGCCAAACTTAGTGTTTTCATTTAAAGCCTAATCGGCTATAGCCCAAATCCCGAAGGATTTATGTAGTCAAATTCTTACCTTTGGTGCCGATTTGATGACTATTTAAATCTCGAAATCGCTATTATGCTTCTTCTTGTATTCGGCCAAGCATTGAATCACTTAAATGCATTAGTTTCGCTTTTAAACAATTATCAAATAGATCTAGGTATCAAATCGGGCCTTGGCCAAACATATATGTGCTTACCTTCCAAATCTAATATCCGAATTGGATCCTTCTTCCTTATCTTGTCGAAAACCCTTGGATGTTGAAATCTTGGAGAACTCTTCTTTCTCTAGTCGACACCACCTAAATCCCGAAATTCCCTTCCATAGTTTCGGCCAAAATACAATATGAGGGATTAGTCCCTAAATTTTGATAGGCTTAAAAAGAAAAGAATGGAAACCGAGTCTAGATCTTACCCTTACTTGGAGAAATCGATGGAACTCTTGCTTGAACCCTTAGCATTATTCGGCTATAATACGATATGTATCACAATTTTGGTTTTTGAGGCTTAGTGAGAAATTGGCTAGGGCTATTGGTACTTTCAACTTTTGATTGTGTTTGTAATAGAAGAAGAAAAGAAAAGAGAAGAAGAGAATAATGGTTGAGAGAATTTGGCAGAGGGAAGAAAGAAAAGAATGGAGAAATTTGCTAGAGAATTTCGGCAGAGGCTTCCTTAAAGAGAAAAGAATGAATGAAGAATGGCCTTATTTTCCTTCTATTGCCGAAATTCCTAGGCTAGAGTCCCCTACTTGGCCACCACTCTTCCTATGTGATAAATTTTTATCTTTTATTTATCACCTTAATTAATCTCATCAATAATCCACTTAAGGTAATCTAATATTAAATCTATTATTTATCCCCTATTTAGCCAAAATTTTAAAGGGAATAAAACTCCTCTTTTAAGAGCCATAATGCCGTCCACCTCTCTACTTCTGGAAGCAAAATAAAATTTCTTTTATTTGCTTCCCAAGTGACTCGATCGCTGGCCCAAATATACAAGCATGTGGCGTCACTTGCTGGGCTTTTAAGTGGTGCCTTCAAGCCACTTTTACAAGCCTGTTTGTGTGTCAAATTCCTCCTATTAATTTTCTTAAGGCCACATTGCCTTAGTTCCCTCTTTTTAAACTTAACATTTCCATACATTTTCCAGGTTTCCAAAATGTTTACTTTCCTCTTTTAACTTAGGTTTCCAAAATGTTCACTTTCCTCTTTTAGCTTAAGTTTCCAAAATGTTCACTTTCCTCTTTTAACTTAGGTTTCCAAAATGTTCACTTTCCTTTTTTAACTTAGGTTTCCAAAATGTTCACTTTCCTCTTTTTGAAACTTAACATTTCTAAATCATTTCTTACATTTCCAAGTTTCCAAAAATGTTCATAATACTTTCATAACACATAAGACATGTCATTTCGTACAATTAAACCGAAAATGCATAGGCCCTTTTCAGGATGTTACATGGCCCCCTAGGGTGTTTATAGAGGCTTTGGAACACCTCTCTTGGCCCACAAGTGGCCTATTCTGAATAGAATTAAACTTTGATACGGTAGGGACATGGCCGTGTAACATGCCGTGCTTGCTTCCTTAAACCGTGCTCGCTTTTGCTCGCCACACACGGTCATGTGGTCTACCCGTGTACGTTGATCTAGGCCATTTTTGATCCTGCTCGTAATACACGTCCGTGTTTGATAGACCAGGCCGTGTTGATTCCTAAGGAAGGCCCATTTTGTCTTGTTTTGGCCCATTTCTCGTTCTTTTTAACTCCCTAAGCTCTCTTGAGTATAAAACATGAAATTAAGGGATTAAGAGCATTGAATTCATAAAATCTAATAAAAATTCATCCAAAACCAAGCCAAGCATAGGGTTAAAATATGTATAAATTGAGGTTTATCAATAACTTAAAATGTTATTTATATAATTGATAGATTAAGCATAAATCATTACCAATGCCATAGGCTTAGTAAAACCTATACAACATCATCAAATTCACAAGTTAGTATACTTGTCCATGATACAAATGAAAAAACCATAAAATGAGTAAATTCCATAGGTAAATACATTATTTAGCTCATAAATCCTCTTCATAATTCATGATTCAATCCATTTACATACTTAACATTTCATTTCCTTTTCTTACTCATTGAACCATCAAGAATTACATCGGATACTCAAAAAAGCTAACAAATAGTGTGCCTTTAGATATAACCATAACATTTCCTTTTCTGAAGTAGTTTTGTCAACGGTGTACCAGTCATTGAAAATCATTTAACAAATCTCCAATAATACTCGGCTAAACCTAGAAAACTTTTGATTTTTGAAACATTTCTTGGAGGCTTCCAGTCCACTATAGCTAAAATTTTACTCAAGTCAACTCTAATACCATCCGCCGATACAACTTGTCTTAGAAATCCAACTTCTCGAAGCCAAAACTCACATTTTCTCAATTTAGCAAACAACTATTTTTCGCGCAAAGTCTACAAAATTATTCTCAGATGCTCGATATATGTTTCATCTCGAGAATATAGTAGAATGTCATCAATGAATACAACTACAAATCTGTCTAAATGCGGCCTAAATATTTTGTTCATCAAATCCATAAACACGGCAAGTGCATTGGTTAAACCAAAAGCCATAACACGAAATTCATAGTGTCCATACCTGGTTCTAAAAGTAGTTTTTGGCAAATCTGAATCTTTAATCTGTAACTGATATTATCCAAAATGAAGATCAATCTTTGAAAAACTGTCACACCTTTCAGCTAATCAAACAAATCACCAATACATAGGAATGGATACTTGTTCTTAATCATGACTTTATTAAGCTGTCGATAATCGATGCACAACCGCATTGACCTGTCATTTTTCTTAACAAATAATACATGAGCACCCTAAGGAGAAAAACTAGGTTGAGCAAAGCTTATATCTGTTAAATTTTGCAACTGTGCTTTTAACTCTTTCAATCATGTAAGTTCTATTCTATACGGAGCTATCGATATCAGAAAAGTTCGATACTAATATCAAAAATGTTCCCGGTACTAACTCAATAGCAAATTCAACCTTTCTAATTAGAGGAAACCCTGGAAACTCTTCTGGAAAAACATCCAAAAATTCACAAACAGTCAAAATCGGTTCTAATTTCAATTTTGCAACCCTGGAATCAAATATATAAGGTAGATACGCCTCACAGCCCTTTTTAACATATTTCTATGTCGACATACGTGAGATAACATTAGATGTACCATCCATTCTATCTAATTCAACTCAGATAATTTCACCATTCTAACATTTCAACACAATTTGCTTTCCTCTACAATTCACGATAACATCATGCAGAGTTAACCAGTCCATACCCAGAATCACATCAAATTCATCAAAGGGTAATAGCATTAAATCAATCAAAAAGTTGCAATCCGGAATCATCAAAGGATAGTTTTTACAGCTTTATCAACTAACATATATTAACCCGGAGGATTTTTTACCTTAACCACAAATTTAGTATACTCAAAATGTATTTTATTATCTGACACTAAAGTTGTGTATACATATGAGTGCGTTGACCCTGAGTCAATCAAAGCATTAACACTAGTGTCAAAGATAGAAAATGCACCAGTGATCACATCAGGTGCTGAAGCTTCCTCTCAAGCTCAAATCGCATAAGCCCTAGCCGGTGCCCATGCCTCAAATCTAATAATGGAACCTTTCATTCCACTTCAACTGTTACCCATATTTCCACTTTTTCTTGGTGGTCTCTCTTTTCTAACTGTGTTACTCGAATGAGTGTTCTAAGCTTTCTCTTTATCAAGCCTTTCAAGGTAGTCTCTAAGGAAATATTGTAAAAACCACATTTAAAGCATGATCCGTCTCTCAATCTGCACTCTCTGAAATGTCATCTATTGCATTATTGACATTCAGGTTTACTACTTCTAACACTACGCACGCTCGCTACTAAAGTAGCCTGAGGTCTCAAACTCAAATGTTGCTTTCATTTATCTTTCCCTGAGAATCGTACTGAAGCTGATGAATGAATGTGAAATTCCTTTGATTTCTTCGATGAAGAAGAAAATGACATTCCCATGGATCATTTACCCGTATCACGAGCCTTGGAATCTACATTTCTTTTTGCTTTACTGAGTTCTTCAGCTTTATGTGAGCGATCCACTAAAATCACAAATTCCTTCAATTCTAGAAACCAAACTAGCCGCTTAATGTCTTTATTTAAACCGTCTTCGAATCGGGTACACATAACAGCCTCTGATGGTATATATTCCCGAACATATTTGCTGAGTCACACAAATTCTCTTTCGTACCCAGCTACAGTCATATGACCCTATTTCAATTCGAGAAATTCTTTTTGTTTCTTGTCGAGAAACCACTTACTAACATATTTCTTCCTGAAATCTATCTGAAAGAAATCCCAATTTACACGATCTTTAGGTACTACAGCAATCAAGGTATTCCACCATTGATATGTTGAATCTTTTAATAGAGACACTGCATAATTTAAACATTAAACAAGTGTACAAGACAATTCATCGAATACCTTCACAGTGTTTTCCAAGCAAAACTCGGCTTTTTCAAGATTGTCTTCAATTGTACTGCAAAACTCTTTAGTCGCGTATTTATGAATTTTATCAACTGGAGGCTTGCTTATACGTACTTGTTCCAAACCTTGTGGAATAATAGGGACAGGTTGAGGTACGGGAGGGGGTGGAGGTTGTTGAGCCATCAGATTTGTTCTCACGAACTCAGGGAACCACTCAGACGGAAGAAGGCTTCATTCGCCTGACTTCCCTAGCCCTAAGCTATAGGTCCACTACCACTACTAGTTGCTCTGTGTATGGAGGCTTAAGCATTACATTCAACCTCATTAGAATCAGCTCGGTTGGATGACATCTTATCTATATGAAAACATAATTCATTTTGAGTCAATAGTTATCACACTATTAGAGGTTATATAATGGCATGTATTTCTAGACTCCATACATGCTACATTTAGTCCAAGAACCAACTAAACCATAGCTCTCATACTACTAAATGTAACACCCTTAACTTGTCTCCGTCGTCAAATTAGGGTTACAAAGCATTATCGTACAATCAAAATACATTTATAACATTAAATAAATAAATCACATTTAGAACATAGCAAACATATGCATTTTGTCTCTAAATCGAGCCTTCGAGGCATTAAAAATAACTTTGAGGCAATTCAGGATTAATTTGAAACAAAATAGAAATTTTAAGAATAGTTTGCAAAATTTGAAAAATAGGGGTCACACGGCTGTGTGGCCAGGTCGTGTGACATAGCCCTAGGCCGTGTAACATTCAAATAAGAGACACACAGTCGTGTCCCAGCTCGTGTCTTCACCCGTGTAACTCACTGACTTGGAATACTAAGAAATCTCAAGTAACTCACTAACTTGGAATACTAAGAAATCTCAAATAACACACGGTCGTGTCACCAGGCCATGTGACAGCCCGTGTCCCAGGACGTGTGAACATAAAATTTACCTAAAATCAAGCCATTTCATAACCAACTCAAGCATAGCTAACCAATCCATTTGTGCACACTTTCAAGGGACTTCAGCATCATTCAAATACACATAATCATGCCATTTCAAACAACCTAATTCACCTAACAAATATGTCATTCAAAGGCACAACAATTGCATCCAAACATCATTTACCTAAACATGTCAATATTACCATATTTCAAACATACCAATCTAGATCCTTGTCTACTAAATAACATCACATATGGTCATTTACATGTCACCACAAACATACCAACCAAAAACCTTATTTACAAGCATTTTAAAGTGGCCAAAATGTCAAAACTTGATGAGATGTTAAAGCTCACCAAACCAAACATAAGCTTCAAAGCACAAACATACCAAATCACCATTAATACATTCATAAGATACTATCACTAAACAACCTATACATGCCATTATTAACCTTGGCCAAAATACGCAAAATCTACCAAATAGTTGTTGGATAGTGTGATAGGATGAGCTCAACTAATCGAGCTTCCGATAATTTACAAAAAAGGAAAATAATTACGTAAGCAATGAGTACTTAGTAAGCTCATATAAACTTAAACAGGACTTACCATGTTATTTATACAATTGATAGATTAAGCATAAATCATTACTAATGCCATAAGCTTAGTAAAAGCCTATACAACATCATCAAAATCACAAGTTAGTATACTTGTCCATGATACAAATGAAATCAACCATAAAATGACTAAATTCCATAGGTAAATACATCATTTAGCTCATAAATCCTCTTCAAAAGTCATGATTCAATCTATTTACATACTTACCATTTCATTTTCTTTTCTTACTCGTTGAACCATCTAGAATTACATCGGATACTCGGGAAAGCTCATAAATAGTGTGTCTTTACATATAACCGTAACCTTTCCTTTACATCAATGCTTACACGAGCTATGAAATGGGCCTGCTCACACGAGCTGTGGGTCAGAATGTAAGTTACACGATGCTGTTCACATGAACTGTGGAGAATCCACAAAAAATGCAGGACCTCAGCCATCGGTTGGACATTCAAGACTAGCACTTGAAACATAAAATCCCTAATGACATGTTATTTGTATCCTTAGAATTCTTAAGGTTCAACTAGGGCTTGATATCCGTCAATTCATCATAACATAGATAAATATATATATATATATATATAAGTTCATTTATATTAAAACAACATGATAACATTCAATTTAAATAACATCAAAACGATCACAGTTCATACGAACTTACCTCGATAACCAGGGGATAGAAGTAAAGTCGAACTAGTCTAAAGCTTTAGCTTTTCCTCGATTTAGGTTTGATTGTGGTTTATCTTGATATGCAATGTGGAAGCCTAGTTGAATGCTCAAACCCTATATCAATGGTGGTTTCGGTGGTAAAATAAAATTGGGAAAAAGATTAGTATAATTCCTTTAGTTATTTTAACTTTATTTACCAAATTACTATTTTAACCTTTAAAAACTATCAAAATTTCAATAAAACCTTACCCATGCACATCCATTAACTCTTTAAATTATATATTTACCAGTCAAGTCCTTTAGTTTAAGATTTCATAGCCATTGGGCTCCTTTAACTAATAGAACTCAACTTTTACACTTTTTACAATTTAGTCCTTTTTACCTAATTAACCATTTAAACATCAAAATTTATTAACAAATCTTTAATACAACCTTATTTTAATTCTGTAGATATTAAATAAATATTAAAAAGAATAATTCACTCATCAAAATTGTGGTTCTAAAACCACTATTCTCAACATTACTAAAAACGGGCTGTGACACGTTCAATGGTATTTATGAATTGTCTGTGTGTAATCTCTAGACATAGTTGAATGTGTAGCATGTTTACAAAATTAATGTAATTCTAAAAAGGTTTGGTTAGTTAGATCAAAATTGAATGATATGAGCAAGTACTCGAAAGAATACTCATAGTAAATTCTAGACATAGAGCAACATTCTGTATAAAAAAAAGAGAAGAATAGTAGAAGGAATCAAACTCAAAGGCTATAGGCATACCCTAGGTAAGGTAACTCAAGGCATAACTCTCGAAAGAAGTAGACCACGATAGAACTATTCCGAGTAGTAGAACAAGACTGAACTTATCGAGGCATTATTGGTTAATGAGGGTAAATTCTTAGTAATCCTGGCCTTACGATTCAACATCTTAGAGCCTTTAACATGTAGCATCTCTATTTTCACATCCTTAGTTGTTACTTGTTTACTTATTATTCACGTAATCATTCTCGTAATTGCCATTGCATACTTACTATTATCTTGCCATAGCATTTTCATTTATTTGTTAAAAGCCACATATTACGCACATCAGTATTTCTTAATTACCTCTGCATTCTTATTATTGGTTTTTTCCAGAGCATTAAACACACTCATTTATAATATCTTGACCAGTTTTATACTTATCCGGTCCCTGTGGAGACAATCTCACTTATCACTTTATCACTTGATCCGACATGTATACTTGCACAATTCGCTTAGCATATTCACACGCGACATTGCCTATTAAGTTTAACTAAGTACCTCAAGATGCATCCAAAATTTTCTCCTCATATCCTCTTCATTGCAACCCTAAATTGCATAAGTAAAAAAATTATTTTCCCTGATAAATTATTTTTCTAATCAAATCTGCTCTAAAGAAGCAAAAAGAACCAGTGAAATGCCATATTTCCATAAAAACTACACCACTCAACTGAACCCAAATAGAGAGTCTCACCAAATCAAATTCAATACACTTCATAATAACTTCCCATTTCCTAAGAATAATATGCTTATCTGAAAATGCCAAGGACCACTCTCCAATACACAGTCCTTAGCTTCAGAATGAGAAATTTTGAAACACGAACAAATTATTCCCAGCAGTACTTATCTCAACATCCCTTGCTTTCCCTCAAAGAAGGTTTGTAATATGTTGTAATGAGCTGAAATTAGGAGCTATCCCAAGGACCTACCCAATCAAAAATGCTGGCAAACACGAACACCTTCCTCAAAGACCTCTCTCAGAGGTTTAATAGTTATAACTCAATACTTTTTTTGTGGCAAAAAATACTCCAAAGGTTGATCAATATTAGTCTCAAATAATTTCCTTCAGTCAATTGTTTTTTTTTTTTTTTGCACACGCAAATAACCCTAGATTCTTCAAAGTCACCAAAATCCCAAAATGAAATCAAAACTCAGAATCAACCAATTAGAACAACAATTAAAAGAAAAAAAGCAAAAGGAATAACATTAACAGAGAAAGAACCGAAGAAATTGAATGAAAATGAAAGAAAATTAAAGAAAAGATGGAAAAAAGAATCTCTACTAGTAATTTTTGCCAAACTGCCATCATTCATGGAATTGAATATGGTCTCTAAAGTGAATTTTCGTTATTGAATAAATGTATGTTATTTGAATTTCGAATTAAATAATTGTGGCTACATAATTTGATATTCATATATAATTTGTGTTTTTTACATGTTCAATGATAAAGATAAAATTACAATATTATTTTTATTACTTTTAAAATTTAAATTAGAAGATAAAACTACTTATTTTATGCATCTGGTTTTATGTCTAATAGAACTGCTTATCTCTATATATAGATGTTTTATCATATATTTTATCTGTATGAATGATTATAATTTGAAATCAATTAAATAAGTTTAATTGTGGTCACACTCTTTGTATTCTTTACACTTTTGAAATTGAGCCCTCATTTTAGTTTTTATATTTTTTATTGAACAATTGAAATCTAATTGAAAATATTATTAAAAGACTTGTGTTAAATTAGGATTACATATCATTTTCAAAATAAAATTTCTCATATAGGCAGTTTAAAGTTACGTGAAAATCACGGAAGCAAAGATAATGTATCTACTTTCACTCCTTTGTAATAGTGCCAAAAAATCTTACTAAACTCAAAATAAAAAATCTTATGACACGAACTCAACATTTTATTTGGCCGAGCTTCTATACTTGTAATATTGATCACGTGAACAAATTTCTTTATTTTAAAAATATCACATCATCTAATTTAAGAAAAGATCTTTGACCACGTTAATTAAAACTATAAAATGTAATTTAAATTGTTTAATATGTAAACATAAACCTCGATTGAATCCACACTGATGGTTAACAAACCTCGCTAACAAAATATAATAGTTAAATGAGATAAATGAGACGAAAGAGCTTAAATTAAGATTGTAAACACGTTTTGTATAGCATCATGTAACTCATCCATATGGTTTAGGGATGTAAGAAATGTCATGTGTACTCAAAATATCAATGAGGGAAAGAATTTAAACTATAAAAATCAATATGCAGGTGTCCTTTTTATCTCTCAACTGGTCTTATTCATTTTCTTTTTATCATGTTGCTGAAAAGTAGGTTTCTTGTCAAATTTTTCCTAATAAACTAATTTAATTTTGTTTAATATTAATGTCCAACACATTCAAACATCATCCTTTAAATATATGAAAACATTTTAACATATTCGTTTCGAAATGATTTAACAAGAAAATAGAGAAGCAGAAGAAACAACTCCGAAAGCATTAACCCTCTTTTATTTCCCAAAATGCTCAGTTAAAATTAAGTTTTAAAGAAACAGTCATTACTAAAGACACAAAAAACAAGTAATTAGACATTGATTGAAACATCTGCTTTTCTTGTAGGGACCTCAACATTTTTTATTTCCGGGGAAGGCATTCCGGGAAATGTCTATACGAGCCTTAAAACTGTATGGTTCGTGCATAGATATTTCAGACAGTTCTTTCCTATTCAACTGTATGTTCTCTTTCGTCAGTCCATGCATGAAGTTACCATAGTTTACCTGTAAACAAAAGCAAATCACACACAAAAAAAAAAAAAAAAAAAAAAAAAGCATTAATAAACGTGAGTGGTTAAATTTTATCAATTGTAATTAATTTATCGCTAACTCATATACTAAAACATGTGAAAAAAAATATTGTTGCGAGATGACCGTTCATACAAAGTTGGCGAACACTTTAACTTTGGTGAACTAAAAAATATGAACAGAATTTAAAGAGATTACTTGAAAGTCATGTTAAACAAAATATACTTTCTTTCTAGAAGATTTAGTATTTATTAGTATTGTATATTTAGCATTTATATTTGACATTTATTAGTATAAAAAGCTTTGTTATTTTTTTTTGTATTTAGGAGTTTTTCGTGTTATAAAGACCTTTGTTACATTATTCAAAATGGATGAGTGACAAATAATAAAAACCTTAGCAAACAATTTTGTTGTTAAATTTTTCGTTTCTTCTTTGCAATTCTTTCTTTCTTAGTATCACAATTCTGGCAAGTGGTATTAGAGCTATCTTCTTAAGGGTCATAATTATTCGTTTTGAGTTACACACAGCTTCCGCGAGTTTCTCACCACCTTCACCATTTGTTTTCAATGTAAAAAATTATCATATATGGGTTATTAAGATGAAGACTTATCTGCAAGCTTATAACTTGTGGGAGATTGTGAATACTGATGTCAAACAAGCACCATTGAGGGACAATGCTACAGTCGCTCAAATCAAACACCATAGTGACGAGTTAGCTAAAAGATACAAGAGAATGTTCTGTATTCAGAATGGTTCCTTGGATGTCATATTCATATGCATTATGGCCTGTGAAACCCATAAAGAAGCTTGGGATAAGCTGAAGGAGGAGTTTCAAGGTTTAGACAAGACTAGACAACAACAACTCATTAATCTTAGAATATATTTTGACAATTTAAAGATGAAGGAGGCTGAAATAGTAAAGCAATAAGCAGACAAAATTATGGCAGTAGTGAATAACATCAGGTTACTTGGGGAACATTTCGCAGATAGCAGGGTCATTAATAAGGTCATAACAACACTTCCTTAAAGCTATGAATCTAAGATTTCCTCACTCGAAGACTCAGGGGACCTCTCAGCGATCTCCCTTTTAGAATTAATAAATGCTTTATATGCTCAAGAACAAAGAAGAATATCAAGGCATTGGAAGCACGTAGAAGAAAAAACAAGGCATTGGGAGCACGTAGAAGAAGAAGCACTATAAGCCCTAAGTATTGATGATGTGAACCCCCAAAAACATAAGGGTAAGAAAGGTTTAACAAATAAGAAATAGGATATATGGAGAGATGGTTGAAAGGAAGAAAACATACCATGCTCTCACTGTAAAAAGAAAAATCACTCGAAAAAGTATTGCCGATTTAGGCCAAATATTCAATGTAGAAGCTGTAAAAAATTTGGCCACATGGACAAAGTATGTAAGAACTGTAACACCCCCAAAATATAGGGTCTTTAATTTTGGTTGTTCTAACATAATTGCATGTTTAGTGTGTTGGTTAGGTGATTTAGGAGTGTTTGGAAGTGTATGAGAAGTCTTGGGTTCAAGCCCTAGCTTTTGCAAAATTTTTTATTTTTCTCTTAAATGAACCTAAAACTAGCACTTAGGCTTTATTAATAATAATGTTTGGTTAATGACAAAAAATGAGCTTGTGGCCTAGTGGCAAGTGGCGAATTAGGCATCTATGTGGTCTGAGGTTCGAATCCTAAGATAAGCAGTGAAGTGTTTATTTTGTTTCTTGAGCTGAAAAGGTGAAAGAGTTGGACTGAAACACTGCTGATAAGGTGTTTGAATTGGTCTTAGAGAGATTGTAGGAGCAAATCATGGAGAGAATCAAGCATTTTCAAAGGTGGGTGTGTTTTAGCCGAACTAGGAGTCTTGGGCATGCAAATTCGGCTAGGGGGTTTCTGAATGCTTTTCTCTGCTGTTGTTCGATTTTTGGCATTTTTGGTTGTTTTTGGGTGTGCCAAAATTTCAACTTACCATTTGTGCATCTTTTTGTCTTACAAATAACCATTCATGCACTTTTGTTGTTCGGTTTAGCACTTCTTCATCAAGCTTCTTGTTGGCCGAACCTTTGCTTCCCTCTCCCTCTTCATCCATTGGTTTTCCTTATTTTCCCTTTCTTCTCCTAAGCCGAATATCATGTCTGTCCTTTTTTCTTTCAGCTTCCTATAGGATTGTGAACTGAATCTTTCTCTTTTCTCTTGATTAGTTCTATGGTGACCAAATTCTCCATTTCTTTCCCTATCTGTTGCAATTTTGCAAGTGATCCTAAAATCAGTAGGTGTTCATACTCTTCACTTTTTGTTTAAATCTGTTCTCTTCTATCCCCATTTTTCTAAATGCGAATATTTCTTTCCTTCATGCTCTTTGATGGATGAATGGTGATCCCTTCCTCTTGGTGTGGTGATCGTTGGGTTTAAGTTTCTGGAGGAGTAGAGAAGTTATTCAAGTCAACAAACTCTGTCTCTTGTTAAGGGTAAGATCAATACCATACTCTTAGATTAGGCAAAATATTTCGTTGATTGGTAAGTTAGCATTTGTGGATTAAGGCTACATATTTGATCACTATTTTGGCTAATAAGATCGATTTTGATACAGATATTCGACATAGGCGTGTGATCAATCCTAATCGGTGGCTTTAAGAGATCAAAGTTAGTCGTCAAGCAAGGTAAGAGAGATATTTCAGATTCAGTGCTATTAAGATGGCGTTACCCTAACGATTAAGGTCTAACATCAGATTTCGATGATGCTAGGTTGGGTGCTCGTAGATCTTAGAACGACTCAAAAAAAAAGGTGTGTAATCACACTATCATTTCTGTGAGTCGGCAAAAGATGAAAAGCCAAAAAGTCAAAACTTTGGCATTCGAGGCCTCATGAGCATGCGATCGTTTGTAGGGTAAATCGAGCCCACAAACATGGGCGATAAACTATAGAGGCCACCAAGAGTATTTTTGTGCACTTGGGCCATTATAGGCCTTGTTGGGCCAAATGGGCTTGTGGGCCCCACACGGATAAAAGTCACAAAAAGTAGCAAAAACTAAATTGGGCTATGTAGATCGCATAACTATGATTGAACTTGGGCCAAACAGACCACACGAGCGTGTGTGCCCACTTGGGTCGAATATTGGGCTTAAGCCCATTTACACTATTTCAACCAAATAGATTATATGAGTTGCTCGAGGTGACTGTAGGCCTTTAGAAAGGTCGTTAAAATGACTAAAATACCCCTAGGGTGAAAGAATACCCCTAATGAATAAAATGACTGAAATACCCCTAGGGAGCAAAATGACTAAAATATCCCTAGTTAGTAAAATAACCAAAATACCCCTAAAGGACAAAATTATCGCTTTACCCCTAATGCATGATAATGACTATTTTACCCCTAGTGATAGATTGACAGATGAAAATATGTACTGAGTAAGACATGTTACATACACGAAATATTGATGACATGGCATATTGCATGGGGTTGGGATTATGATATGGGGGAAGTACTATTACTGGTGGCTCTGCCACACATATTGACATTGGTGGCTGTGCCACATATACTATACTAGCACCTCTGTTGCGTTATTATTATTTGCAGCTAGGCTGCAATATTGGTGTGAGGGCTGGATGGGTCGACTTTGTCCCTACATGGTGTGTTGGATTGGTACGGTGGTGTGCTGGCTGGATTAGGGTAAGTTTGCTTACTTGCACCATACTGATATCATATCGGGCTTAGGCCCACACTGTACTATTACTGAATAGGGCTCAGACCCAGACTATTACTGCATGATAAAGGATTACACACTGAGTTCTCGTAGCTTACCCTTTTCTTTTAACTATGCAGGTAATCCCCAGCCTTAGACGATTTGGAGCTGTGAGGGACTCGGAGGTGGCCACATGTTCGTTATTATTTAATTTTAGATTTAGTTATTTTATTTTTATTTTGGGTTGACAATTATTAATAAAGCCTTTGGTGATTTTATTTTCTCTTATTTGGTTTTTAAATTCCTAATTTAAAACCGCCAAATTGATACAAATAAGTCTTCGAAAATAATAATGGTTTTAAAAGACAAACACCTATGTTCAACTTCAAGATAACCGTAAATGGTGTAGCTTCCGTGATTTTAAACTTACAGTAACAAACATGGTAACCATTTTACTAAGTGGTGGTTTTTTATAACTTCTCAATTGTTTTCTAAGAAATAAACACTAAATAGATTTTAACTCGGATGATTTCTCAAACAAACCATGATTTTGAAAAATACTTTGATGTGACCCGTTAGATTCGACTGTAACGTCTAAGCCAGGTTTGGGGGTGTTACATTTAGTGGTATTAGATCCCGATTACAAAACTCGACTGTGGAATGTATTTAAAAAGTTTTTTTGAAAATAGATTTTAAAGGTTTGAGATATTTTAAAAGATGTACAAGTGTGGCACACCGAGTCTCCAGTGCCAAATCTATAAGTTCCTAATTCTGATTACTGCTATATTGTGAAACTCTAGATAAGGGAAACTGAAACTGTAGGAGACTGTAAACTGTAGTGAGACCTCGATCTACGAAAACAAATCTATAATGACCATTTTTCATAATACATTTGTTAATAATTACTGAAATTATAAGCTGATACATAAGACTTTTTAATCAAATAAAATGCGTATAGAAATGAGCACAATAGGTACTTACGGAAGGGGTAAACGGGTGAGATAAAGGCCGAGAAGGTGCTCGAGTCGGATTGTCAACATCTGGCCATATGCCTGCTAGGGAGGCACCAGCCTCACTAGTCACTAAGACAGGGTCTCATGATCGAGTAGTTGGGGATGATGCTCTATCCCAAGCAATGCTCCGTGTTTAAGAGAGGGTTACTAGAGCTAGTATAAGAACAGTGGATCAAGGTCAATTTCAAAATGACTCCGGTCTAACTGAGCAAAAATTTTAGAGGTATATCTAGAGTAGCCCCAAACGTGGTAGAGTACTAGATAGAGGCGACTGAACGAATAATGGACGATCTTTACTGTACTACAAAGAAGAAATTAAAAGGGGTAGTGTCCTTACTGCAAGACGAGGCGTTCTAGTGGTGGCTCACCGTGAGAGAGGGTACGCAGGTCAATCGTGTGACGTGGGATTTCTTTAAGACGACATTCTAAGGAAAGTACGTGGGTATAAGTTATGTAGACGCCCGACGAAAGGAATTTCTAAGCTTGACCTAGGGGAGTAAGTCAGTGGCAGAATATGAGGCAGAATTCTTGCGGTTGAGTCAGTATGCTCGGGGAATAGTAGCAAATAAGTATAAACACAATATGCATTTTGAAGATGACCTTCGAGACGAGTTAAGGTATTGATAGCTCCCCAGAGGAAGCGAGATTTTGCTACTTTGGTTGGAAAGGCAAAGATTGCTGAAAAGGTAAAGAGCTTGGAGCACCAGAACCGAGAAAAGATAAGGGCAAAAATAAGAGGGATTTTAGGCCTACAAGTTCTTTTGAGAGGCCTTTTAAGAAGGCCAGGTTTGATGGGCCAGTTCGGACTGGAGGTTCTGTTGATATTGTTTGGCCACAGCCTTGTACGAGTTGTAGGAGACCTCACTAGGATGAGTGCTGGAGGAGGACTAGGGCATGCTTTAGATGTGGGTCCATGGATCATCGGGTTAAGGATTGTCCTCAGAGGCCAGTTCAGATACAAGCTGTAAGACTAGGTCATGTGCAGCCAGTGAGAGGTGGTCAGTAACCATCAAGAGGCTGTGGGTAGGGCCGAGGTGGAAACGGTATGGGACGAGGTCGTGCAACCCTAGGCAGAGGTGTTGGTAACACTGAGGCGAGGTAACCAGCTTTAGTTTATGTTGCACGTCACCGAGAGGATCCTGACATCATATCTGGTACGTTCCTAATTTATAATGTACCCTATACTACTTTAATTGATATTGGGTCTACACATTCGTACGTTGCATGCATTGTGTCGGGAACTTTGGGTATTCAGTTCAAAAATACTGTTAGTGAGATGACTGTGATAAGTCCACTGGGTCAATTGGTTAGGGTAAATAAGTTATTCAGAGATGTGCCCCTTGAGATCCAAGGAGTAATTTTTCCAGCGGAGTTGATGGAACTGCTGTTTGGTGAATTCGACCTTATTTTGGGTATGGATTGGCTGGTGAAATATCGAGCTAGTTTGGACTATGCTATGAAGCATATGGTGTTGAGGACTATTGGGGATGAGGAGGTGGCTGTGATTGGGGAGTGAATGAATTATTTGTCGAACGTGATCTCAGCATTAAAGGCTGAGAAACTGATTCGCAAGGGTAGCGAGGCGTTTTTAGCCTACATTAGTATTTTTTATTCTGAAGGTTCTTCTATCGAAGATATTAGAACTGTTAAGGATTTTTCGGATGTATTTCCTGAGGAGCTCTCGGGTTGCCTCTGAACCGCAAGGTCGAATTTGGTATTGAGCCCTTACCTGGAATAGTTTTAGTGTTCATCGCCCTATACAAGATGGCACCGAAGGAGCTGGTGGAGTTAAAGGCTCAAATTTAAGAGATTCTGGACCAAGGATTCATTCAACTGAGTGTGTCTTCGTGGGGAGCACCAGTTTTGTTTGTGAAGAAAAAGGATGGATCCATGTGCATGTGCATCGACTATCGGTAGATAAACAAACTAACTATCAAGAACAAGTATCCCCAGCCAAGAATTGATGATCTTTTTTATCAGCTGCGAGGAGCTTCGATTTTCTCCAAGATGGATCTTCATTCGGGTACCATTAGCTCAGGGTTAAGGAGGCTGATGTGTATAAGATTATGTTTAGGACTCGGTATGGTCATTACGAGTTCCTGGTGATGCCGTTTGGGCTGATGAATGCACCAGCTGCATTCTTAGACCTGATGAACTGAGTATTCCAGCCCCACCTGGATTGGTTCGTGGTGGTATTTATAGACTATATCTTAGTGTATTCGAGAACCGAGGATGAACATGATGCACATCTCTGAATTGTTCTGCAAATTTTAAGAGAGAAGCAACTGTACGCTAAGCTTAGCAAGTGTGAGTTCTAGCTGCGAAATGACATTTCTCAGTCACGTGGTGTCTGCTGAGGGGATCAGGGTGGACCCTCGAAAAACTAAAGCCGTATTGGACTGTAAACCACCTAAGACCGTATAAAAAATTCGAAGCTTTCTAGGTTTGGCGGGGTAATACAGAAGTTTTGTTGAGGGGTTCTCCTTAATTGCTGCACCTCTGACTAAGTTGCTGCGTAAAGGGGTACCATTCAATTATACTGATAAGTAGTAAGAAAGTTTTAAGAAACTGAAGAAAGTTTTGACTAAAGCCCCTGTTTTGATAAAACCAAAGTCTGGGAAGGAATTTAATGTCTACAGTGATGCATCACACGTTGGATTGGGTTGTGTACTAATACAGGAGGGTAAGGTGGTTGCTTGTGTCCCTTCAGCTTAAGCATCACGAAGCAAATTACCCAACTCATAACTTAGAGTTAGCCGCGGTGATATTCACACTGAAAGTTTGGAGGCATTATTTATACGACGAGAAGTGTATTATCTACAAAGATCACAAGAGCCTCAAGTACCTCCTTCTTAGAATGAGCTGAAATCTTATGCAGCGAAGATGGGTAGAGCTGCTTAAGGATTACGACTGCTTGATTGAGTATCACCCTAGTAAGGCTAACATGGTAGCCGACACATTGAGCCGTAGGGTCGTATCTGATTTGAGAGCAATGTTTGCTTATCTCAGCTTGTATGATGATGGTAGCTTGTTAGCTGAGCTTTAAGTGAGACCGACATGGACTGAGCAAATTAAGGGGAAACAGTTGTTGGATGAATCACTAGTTCCTCATTTTCAATAGGCGGAGAACGGGGAAACTTCAAATTTTGGGCGGAATAGCAATGGAGTATTGTGTTTCTGTGGGAGAGTTTGTGTACCAAAGGATTCTGATCTAAGGTAGACTATACTGTGAGATGCGCATAGTAGTCCATACGCTATACATCCTAACGGAAATAAGTTATACCGAGATCTTCATGAGTTGTAATGGTGACCAGGGCTAAAATGCAAAGTTACTAATCTTGTGAGTAAGTGCTTGACGTGCCAGCAAGTTAAAGCTGAGCATCAACTACCTTCAGGGTTACTGCAGCCAGTGAAAATTCCACTTTGGAAGTGGGAGAGAGTAACCATGGATTTTGTGAGTGGGTTGCCCTTAACACCTACTAAAAAGGATTCGGTATGGGTTATTGTAGACAGACTAACTAAATCTACCAATTTTATACTAGTCCGTATGAATTACTCGTTGCAGAAGTTGGCAAAGTTGTATGTGGTTGAGATTGTGAGACTGCATGGGGTACCAATTTCTATCATATTTGACAGAGACCCTCGATTCACATCTCAGTTCTGGAAGAAATTGCACGAGGCTTTGGGTACTAGGTTAGACTTGATCGCATTCCATCCTCGATAGATGATCGATCAAGAGGTGATTCGAGATCTTGGAGGACATGTTAAGAAGCTGTGTTATTGATTTCTGAGGCAGCTGGGAAGACTATTTACTGCTAGCAGAGTTTGCATATAATAACAGCTATCAGTCCAGTATTCAAATGGCATCGTACGAGATGTTCTATGGTTATAGGTGTCGTACTCCTACCTGTTGGACTGAGTTGGGCGAGCGGCGAGTATTAGGGTCAGAGTTAGTTTTGATACCAAAGAAAAGGTAAAATTGATTCGAGACCAGTTGAAGAAAGCGTCTGATAGGTAGAAGTCTTATGCAGATCTTAAACACCATGGATTGTGTATTCTATGGGAGACTTGGTATTTCATAAGGTCTCACCATGGAAAAAGATACTGAGGTTTGGGCGGAAAAGTAAGCTTAGCCCTAGGTTCATTGGGCCTTACCGTTTACTGAAGCGAGTGGGACTAGTCGCCTATCAACTTGAGTTACCTCCAGAATTAGATCAGATTCACGATGTGTTCCACGTCTCTATGCTGAGGCATCATAGCTCTGATCCCACGCATATAGTACCAGTTAAGAAGATATAAGTTAGGCCAGATCTGATATTCATGGAAGAGCTAGTGCAGATTTTGGATCGTGAGGTTAAGGTACTAAGGAAGAAATCAATCCCACTGGTTAAAGTGCTCTAGCGGAATCACGGTACCGAGGGAGCCACGTGGGAGCCTGAGGAGGCAATATGACAACAATACCCTCACCTATTCTGACTAGGTAAATTTTGAGGCCAAAATTTCTTTTAGGGGTAGAATTGTAACCCCCAAAAATATAGGGTCTTTAATTTTGGCTGTTCTAACACAATTGCATGTTTGCTGTGTTGGTTAGGTGATTTAGGAGTGTTTGGAAGTGTCTTAGAAGTCCGGGTTCAAGCCCTGGCTTTTTAAAATTTTTTGTTTTTCTCTTAAATGAACCTAGACACTGTCACTTAGGCTTTATTAATAATAATGTTTGGTTAATGACACAAGAGGAGCTTATAGCCTAGTGGCGAGTGGCATGTTGGGCATCTATGTGGTATAAGGTTTGAATCCTGGGACAAGCAGTTAAGTGTTTATTTTGCTGCTTGAGCTGGGAAGGTGGAAGAGTTGGACTGAAACACTTGATGAGGTGTTTGAATTGGTCTTAGAGAGATTTTAGGAGCAAATCATGGAGAGAATCAATCATTTTCAAATGTGGGTGTGTTGTAGCTAAACTACGTGTCTTGGGCATGGGGGTTTTGAATGCTTTTCTCTGCTATTGTTCAGTTTTTGGCATTTTTGGTTGTTTTTGGGTGTGCCAAAATTTCAACTTACCATTCGTGCATCTTTTTGTCTTGCAAATAACCATTCATGCACTTTTGTTGTTCGGTTTAGCACTTCTTCTTCAAGCTTCTTGTTGGCCGAATCTTTGCTTCCCTCTCCCTTCCTCTCCATCCATTTGTTTTCCTTCTTTTCCCTTTTTTCTCTTAAGCCGAATATCATCTCTCTCCTTTTTCATTCGTCTTCCTATTGGCTTATGAACTAAATCTTTCTCTTGATTAGTTCTATTGTGACCAAATTCTCCGTTTCTTTCCCTCTCTGTTGCAGTTCTATAAGTGATCTTGAAATCGGTAGGTCATACTCTTCATTTTTTGTTTAAAACTATTCTCTCCTATCCCCTTTTTTCTAAAAGTCAAATATTTCTTTCCTTCATGCTCTTTGATGCCCAATTGGTTATCTCTTCCTTTTTGTGTCATGATCGTTGGGTTTAGGTTTCCCGAGGAGTGGAGAAGTGCAAAAGTTATTCAAGTTAGAAAACTCTACCTCTCGTTAAGGGTAAGATCAATACCATACTCTTAGATTAGGCCGAATATTCCAGTGATTGGTAAGTTAGCATTTGTGGATTAAGGCTACATATTTGATAACTATTTTGGTTAATAAGATCAGTTTTGATACAGATATTCGACATAGGCATGCGATCAATCCTGATCGGTGGCCTTAAGAGATTAAAGTCAATCGTCAAGCAAGGTAAGAGAGATATTTCGGATTAAGTGCTATTAAGAGGGCGTTACCCTAACGATTAGGCTCTAACATCGAATTTCGATAATGCTAGGTTGCGTGCTCATAGATCTTAGAACGACTCCGAAAAAAAGGTGTGTAATAACACTATCATTTCTTTGAGTCAGTAAAAGCCAAAAATTTGAGACTTCGGCATTCGAGGCCTTACGAGCATGCGATCGTTTGTGGGGTAAATCGAGCCTACAAACATGGGCGATAAACTGTAGTGGCCATCACGATTGTTTCCATGCACTTGGGCCGTTATGGGCCTCATTAGGCTCAATGGGCTCTTGCACACACTAATAAAAGTCACGAAAAGTAGTAGAAACTGTATTGGGCGACGTAGATCGCATAACTGTGATTGAACTTGGGCCAAACGGGCCACATGAGCTTGTGGGTCCACTTGGGCGAATATTGGGCTTAAGCCCATTTACACTGTTTCGACCAAATGGATTATCTAAGTCGCTCGAGGTGACTGTAGGCCTTCGGAAAGGTCATTAAAATGACTAAAATACCCCTAAAGAGAAAATAACTGAAATACCCTTTATGAGTAAAATGATTGAAATACCCTTATGGAGCAAAATGAGTGAAATACCCCTAGTGAGTAAAATGACCAAAATACCCTTAAAGGGAAAATTTACTATTTTACCCCTAATGCATGATAATGACTATTTTACCCCTAGAGATAGATTGATAGATGATAATATGTATTGTGTGGCTAAACTGAGTAGGACATGTTGTATACACGAAATATTGATGACATGGCATACTGCATGGGGTTGGGATTATGATATGGAGGAAGTACTGTTATTGGTGGCTCTGCTACACATACCGATACTGGTGGCTCTACCATAATTACTGATACTGGTGGCTGTGCCACATATACTGTACTGGCAGCTTTGCTACGTTATTATTAGTGGCAGCTATGCTGCAAAATTGGTGTGAAGGCTAGGTGGGTCGACTTTGTCCCTACATGGTGTGTTGGGTTGCTATGAGTGGTGTGTTGGCTGGATTGGGGTGGGTTTGCATACTTGTACCATACTGATATTTTATCGGGCTTAGGCCCACACTGTTAATATATTGGGCTAAGGCCTACACTATACTGTTACTGAATAGGGCTCAGCCCAAACTGTTACTGTATGATAGCGGATTACACACTGAGTTCTCGTAACTCACCTTTTTCTTTTAACTGTGCAGGTAATCCCCAGCTTTAGACGGTTTGGAGCTGTGAGGGACTCGGAGGTGGCCACACGTTAGTTATTATTTAATTTTAGACTTAGTTATTTTAGTTTATTTTGGGTTGATAATTATGTAATAAGGCCTCTGGTAATTTTATTTTCTCTTATTTGGGTTTTAAATTCCTAATTTGAAACTGCCAAACTGATACAAATAAGTCTTCGAAAATAATAATGGTTTTAAAAGACAAACACTTATGTTCAACTTCAAGATAACCGTAAATGGAGTAGCTTCCGCGATTTTCAACCTACAATAATAAACATCGTAACCATTTTACTTTGTGGTGGTTTTTTATAACTTCCCAATTGTTTTCCAAGAAATAAACACTAAATGGATTTTAACTCGAACGATTTCTCCCAACAAACTTTGATTTGAAAAACACTTCGATGTGACCTTCCAGATTCAGCCATAACGTCTAGGCCGAGTTTGGGGGTGTTTCAAGAACAAAGGGCGAACCCATAAACAGAATGTGCAGTGTAACAACCCATTTCTAGTCAAATCAGAATAGTGGTTTTGAACCACAAATCCAAAGTTAAAATAATTATTTTATTATTATTTTAATATTTACAGCATTATAGTATGATTGTGTGAAATTTTCGTTAAGAAATTTTATCGTTTGAGTGTTTAAATTAATAAAAGGACTGAATCGCATAAAGTGTAAAACTTCTGTTCTATCAGCTAAACGTCTCTAATAGCTTTAGAATTTTAATTTGGAGGTCCTTATGCAGTAATTAGCCCATCTATAAAGTTAGTGGACAAATATGGACATCTTTTCATGGCTTTAAAGGTTTTATATTAAGGTTAAATAAGTAAATTAGTTATAAAATTAAAATTAAGTAAATTAAAACCATATTTTGTCCATCTTCTTCACCTAGCCAAAAATTAGAAGATGAAAGACTCCATTTTTGTGTTTGAAGCATTCAGTCCTTGACTCTAATGCATGTAAGTGATTTTTGACTCAGTTTTTAATGATTTTTATGTTTTCGGAGTCATTATAACTTAATCTAGCTAGCCCAGGGACTAATTTGCAAAATTATTAAAGTTTTAGAGTTTTTCCATTGGTGAGAAAATGTGTATTTTGATGTTTTATGATAGAAAATGTATGCTTGTTGTTAGATAAACAACATTTGTAAAGTGATTTTTGACAAATTTGTCATTTAGAGATTAAATTGAGAAATGTTGAAATTTTGTGGTTAAATTGTGAAATAAATGAAAAATATGGACTGCTATGGTAATAAGAGAAATTTGGCTAGAATGGGTAGGGACTTAATTGCATGAATTTGTGTTTTTATGAGATAAGGACTAAATTGTACAAATGTGAAAATATTAGAGGTAAAAGTGTAAAGTTTCCTTAATGTGTATTTTGGACTAAATTGAATAGAATGATGATTGAATTAGTTAAATTTGATTACATATAGATCAAGAAAAGTGAAATTCAGATTTAGACCGGCAGAAAACTAAGGCTTTGGACTAGTCGATCCGTTCTGTCATTTTAATGATCGAGGTAAGATCATATGTAATAAGCATTGTTATATTTGTGTTTTAAATGCTTTAATATTGCATAAATTGTGAATATGACCTTGCAGATATATTTGACGACAATTCGAAAGATGTGAAATATCAGTTAAACCTTAGGAATAGATTAGGATACGAATGACATGTCATTAGGGGTTATGTGATGCGGGTACTGGTCCGTACGTCCTACAAGTGCCTGAGTTATCCAGAATGTGTTGCGGATTCTCGTCAGCTTGTGTGAGTAGCACCGTGTAGTTTTGTCATGACCGTCATCTTGTTGAGTAGACCCGTTGATAGCTCGAGAGCGAGAATTTTATGTGATGTGAGATTGAGGTAGCTTTGACTATGTATGTAGCACTTAGGGTGCGAGATTCCCAAGTATCTGATACTATTCTAAATGGTTCAACGGTTATATCGAAGATATGAAATGGTGAGAAATAGATACGTATTAGAATAGGTATGTGCGGAAACTATATAAGCATTGAATCTATGGAAGTTGTGAGTTCATGGTTAATTAGGTGATTGAATATATGTTAACATTGTGATTAAATTTTTTGTATTATGTTATGTTCATATTCAAAAATGGTATTTGAATGATGAGCTTTGCTTATTATTTCATATGAGCTTACTAAGCATTATAGCTTACATTGTTTATTTTTCGTGTTTTATAGTGAAATTAAAGCTAGCTCGGATTTGGGAATCGTCGGAGACCTCATCACACTATCAAGCTATCACTTTGGTATTTTTGAATCTATGTATTTGGCTATATGGCATGTATAGGAACTTTGGTCATTTTGGTTTATGTTAGTAATGGATTTGGCCATTTGAATTGGCTTCTAAAAGTTAAGTCTTGGTTTTGTGTATAGCCATGTGAGTTGGCTTATTTTGGCATATTTAGTGATGTATATATATGTGCTAATGGTCTATGTTGTGCGATTGGTAATTGCTATATAAATGCTTGTGGTAAATGCTTGTTGTGGATTGGAATTTGGAGTATCATATAGTTGATAATTGAGAATTGGTATTGCTTGTGATTTAGGTAAAGTGATGCAAAAATGAAAGTGAACATTTAAGTGATTTGAGAATGTAAAATTGGCATGAATGGAATAACATATTGTGTTACATGTGTGCTTTGTTGTTGTTGGTATTGAAATGGTATGAATTATGCTTGGTTGAGGTTGGTGGAGAGCCTATTTATTCCATGTTTTGTGCCAATTGGTTTGGTGTAGATGTGTGATATTTGGGTGAGAAAAATGGCTTGGTAAATAGCCTATTTTTCTCCACACGGGTAGAGACACGGGCGTGTGTCTCAGCCGTGTGTGACACAGGGTCTGGTGACATGGCTATAACACCTGTTACCTGTATTCGACTCCTGAACCGGGTAACAAGGTATTACCATACTTAACTTGCTCAATCATATAATATCGATCCATAAAAACTTTATTTCAAATTAAAACTTTTCATTCATGACCATAATGTCCTAATTATAGGCCTACGAAACCCTAAACTTGAAATCGGAATGATTCGAGACTAAATCGAGAACTTTTGAACACTTAGAAAAATTTTACTAAAAATAGGGCCACACGCCCGTGTGAGGATGGGACACGCCCGTGTGACATATCACATGCACGTGTTCCACACCCGTGTGGATTTATTTTTCACTTCGAACCTACAAGGGTTTTCACACGGTCTGACACATGCCCATGCGCATAGCCTGTGTCCCTCACACGGCCATGACACGCCCGTGTCTTCGCCCGTGTATAAAAACCTTGATATTCTATTTATGACATCATCATCTCAATAAGGTCACATGGCCAAGGCACACACTCGTGTCCTTAGACCTTGTGTCGAACTTGTAACACCCGGGTTTTAGGGGTTATGCATTTAGTGCATAACTCAGGTATTGGCGTACTTCAGTGAGTGGTTGGGTGAGTTTTAGGGGTCTTGAGAACCCTAGAATGTAGTGGAATGCCTTAGAAAATTTTTAGTTTTTAGTGCTAAATAGGGGAGCTTGGCTATGGGGATTTTAAAAGAAATATTTGGGGAGGTTTAGACACAAGAATTCCTTTGGAAGAGTGGCAAGGAGGCCACATAAGGCATGGAGAAGCGCCTCAAGGGAGCTTTGGGGTCTCGAGTTCGAGTTGCAAGGGCGAGATTTTGGTTTGTTTTTTGCCATGAGCAAGGGAAGGGTTGGTTTCGGTTTGGCTCCTTAAAAGGAGGATTTGACTTGTTCAAATCATTTTAAATGAGTGGCTAAGAGAAGTCTTGGGTTGGCTTTATTTTGAATTGTTTGAAGGGTTGGTGTAGAGTGAAACTAGGAGGTAATCAAGGGATTTGGGTGAGGAGTGAAGTGTTGGACGGCTAGAGGGGTTGGCATGTTGACTTTTTCAACCATGATGGTTAGGGGGGAGTGGCCGAATTCTATAAAAGGGGGGTGTACTCTTTGTTTGCCGAATTTTAGCTTTCATTCTAAGCCTTTACCCTTTTTCTTCTCATACTCTAAAAACACCTTTCTCTTTCACTGGTGCACCTTAGTCGAAACTTCAAGTCACCTTTCCTTCCATTTTCCTTCTTCATCTACTTTCGATTCAACCACCTTCAAAAGTCAGAGAGCTTTTCTCCTTTTAGAAAGTGTTAGCCGAATCTCTTTTGAGCCTTTACCCTTATTTTTTTTCTCCTCTTTATTCTTTTCTAGAGCGTTGATTCTCAAAGGTTGCTTTCAAGCCGAATTTGGAGTAGTAAGGTGGTAAGGTTTCCTTTCTTGTTATCGGTTTTTCTCTTCTTTTCTTGGTCGACCGAAATCATGTAGCTAACCTGGTGTTCTTGTGATTGGCCGAATTAAAGTGGTGTTGTTTTTAGGATTTCGACAGTGTTGTAGGAGCAATCGGGATTCAAGTTGGATTGGTAAGCAATATTGGTAAGATTCAGTAAGATTAAATACTTGGATTTATGGCTTGGAAGATTAACCTTTCAATCTGATTAAGCATTTTGATGGAGGTGAACACTAGTCAAGGAGGGCAAGGGAAAGCCCCTATCCCGAAGTTCAAGAAAAGGGCTGTCTCGGCGGTTCGGGATTGGCCACCGGGGTGTGGGCCAGCGTCAGAGCAGCAGATTAGGCAGATTGCCGTAGTCTCGCTTAGCGATAGTGTTGAGATCGAAGTTTAGAACTTCAAGTGATTAGGTGCGTAATCATCGCACTATTTCTTTGCTTACTTGCTTGCTAACGCTTATACATGTGTATGATGTGAGGTAGCCGATCCTAATGGCTTAAGTGGTAAATACCCATGATTTGGTATTCGGATATTAGGTGAGTAAGTTTGTGTTGTTAAGTTATTATGATGTATATGTGTATGATGTGGCAATGATATGAAATGTATACTTATTTTATATGATGATTTGACATGAGGCCCTTACATACATTCATGGGAGTTGGGTTTGATCGAGGAAGGAAGGGTGTACACATTGATGTACGTGGTCTAATGTCAGCCTCGAGCTACATTAGCGCTTGATGAGTTGCTGTGTGCATTATCAAGGGAGATGTTGGCTAGGTGCCCATCTCGGCGGTTGATCGCTATGTGCATCACCGCAGATAGATTACTGTCGGGATCACTTTTGTGATTGGTGGCTCTGCCACGGCCTTGTGCAGCGGGTCTGCCGAGGTAAGAATTGTGGGATCACTCGGTTGTGATCGGTGGATTAGCCACGGCCTTGAGCAGGGAGTCTACTAAGGTTGGAGTAATGGACGGACCTAGGTTGGGCTGTGATGCATGATTGCATGAATGGTTTGTGGATTGTATGGATATGGGCCAAGCCCATACGTGTGGAAATATGTGTTATGGTCATGCACTGAGTCTGTGGACTCACCCAATTATTTTCTTAACCATTTCTGTGATGCGTAAAGTTGGACCGGATCGGGAGGACACAAGGTGGCCCATGCGTAAGAAGATGTTAAATTGTTTTAAGTGTTTTTTTTTTTGTGTTAAGTATCATGTTTAATTATGGGTTGTAATAAGGGCCTCTTTATTTATTTTTGGAATTGTTTTTATAAGTATTTTATTTTGGCTTGGTTAAATTGAATGCTATGTGAAGATGAATTAAATTTTATCAACTTATTTATTCAAATGGGTTTTACATATATTCACTAAGGTTCAATTTTGGACATTATAATAACATCAAAGTTTTCATACAATATCAAATAGACATGGAATTTTAAAAGTTAGTATATTTTCATGTTGTATCTCTAAAGTAAAAATTATTTTCAACCGCTCTTCGCAAGTGACATAACCAGATCCAATCGGGGCTTGTGGGCGGGTTTAGGATGTTACAAATTGGTATCAGAGCCCGGTTCAAAACTCGACTTTGGGGGTCTTGGGTCCACAAATGTTTTCAAGAATGGGCTTTTCGAAAATATGGGCTTTTAAGAATTTTTTCAGTTATTACGCATGGCACTGCATTCTCCTACCAAGTCCATCAGGTAAGTACTTCTAGCTATTGAAGTAATTTGTTTGTGTGATTTATTATGGGCTTGATTGGGCTCGTAGATTAGAATATTAAGGCTTTTTGACCCTAGGATTAGTCTACTTAAACATATGCATAAGACTTAAAGATTACTAAACAAACCTGTGAAGCAAGTCGCCGAGTTAAGGTGTGGCAACCTGCACGCATGTCGAGGATTGGTATTCAAGAAGAGCTTGGTATTTAAGCGTCCTGGCGACTCACCTCCTCTTTACTCGAATCCTACAGTGTAGCTACTGCTCACCATAACCAATAGGACTTATTCATAGGCTAAATTAGTTACTAAAACCCGAAAGGATTAGCCTTACTGCTTTTAAAACCTCGCTTTAAAATCTTCAAATTTACTCTTTGGATTGTAAACCCTAAATTTGATTTTGAAAGATGTTTCTCAATTTACAAAATTACTAAAATACCCTACTTGCGAATTACAAAAAAAACCCTAGTGGCAAAATTTCAAAAAAATGCCACAGGTTTCTAAACTACCATATTACCCCAATTTTTTTAAAAAAATTTTACTTTACAAAAGTATCCAACAATCAGATTTTGAAATAATACCTTGACTTGGGAATTTACTTAAATTACCCCTGATTGAGAAAAATTACCAAAATACCCCGGGTTTCTAAAATTTTGCCGTACCATTAAATTGAAAATTTTTCGAAAATGCTCCTCAATTTTAGAAATTTCAAAATGTCTTGATTTACTAAAGTTTTCAAAATTTCTTCGGTTTATTACAAAATACCCTCGTAAGAAAATGACGAAATTACCCCTGGATCGAGAATAGATGTGAATGCTTTAATGGTGTGTTGAATGTGTAATTCTCCGAATTAGAATAGAGAACTTTAGATAAAACTTGTGTGTGATCGAAAGAATGTTTTTGAAAACTTCATTTCATAAAATTTGCTCGTGGATAAATAGTGGAATCCAAATTCTAATACATAAAACTTCCTAAATGATTAAGTCGACTCTAGATATGAGTTCTAGGGCGTGGTCGTAATACTCGTGGACGTGGTAGAGGCGGGATGGCGATTTTAACCATTGGGTCCGCCATGGGTCGAGAACGATGTGCCGCCACCATTATTGAGGTTGAATATCGGGATCGACAGAGGAGACGGCGTAGTATCGCAGGCTATGCTGCGGGTGCTCGAGAGAGTGGCAGGAGCCAATGTGGGAAATGGAACTTGAAGTCATGGGTCGAAAGACTTAGGTCGAATGGAGCCGAAGTTTTCAGAGGATTGGGGTAGCTCCGAACGTGGCAGAATACTGGCTTGAGGCAGTTGAAAGGATTATGGACGACTTGGATTTAATCACGAGGAGAAGCTTAAAGGTGCTATTTCGTTGTTGCGAGATGAGGCCTACCAGTGGTGGCTCATCGTTAGGAAAGTACCCGCCGATCGAGTGGTGGGGTTACTTTAAGATCAAGTTTGAAGGAAAGTATGTCTGAGCGAGCTATGTGGATGCTCGAGGAAGGCGCCTCAATTTGGTGCAAGGAGGCAAGTCAATAGCGAGTACGAGGTGAGTTTTTGCGTTTGAGCCGGTATGCTCGGGGCATCGTGGCTACGGATTATGAGAGATGCGCCGTTGAAGATGGGTTCTGGGATGAGTTATGGGTTTTGATTGCTCCAACGAGAATGAGACTTCATTGTGTTAGTGGAGAAAGCTCTTGATAGTGAGGAGGTCAAGAGGATCGAAAGCGGCGAATAGAGAGAGAAAGAAATCGGGATAAGAGGAGTTCAGTCCGTCTGAATCGTTTGGGAGATTTCAGAAAAGACCGAGGGTTGAGACTTCTGATCGTATTTCTAAGCCGGTTGCGGGGAACCCAGATCGTCCGTGTGCTCAGTGTGGAAGGTATCATGTTGACGAGTGCTGGAATCGAGTTCGAGAATGCTTCAGATGCAAGTCCAAGTCTCATCTGATTAAGGATTGTCCCCAGGATCCGAATAGGACTCTTGACAAGATGCCAAGGTTATGTGCAAGGCAAGAGGTGGTGGTAGAGGCGACAAGGGTCGTGGTCCGAACCATGGAGGAATGGTTCGGCCGAGGTCATGTAATGGTGGTACCGAGGCAAGACAAACATGTGTCCTGGTCTATGCAAATCCGTCGGAGAGAGGATAGTGATGGTGTGCCAGATGAGTCAGGTGGTAAGTTTTTATGCCCGAAATTTTTCTTCATTGTTTTGATCGCTATAGTGCCAGCTTATGTTGTTGCTAGTAGAGTATCTAGAACCTTGAGTGTGGATTTAGAAATTTTTGCCTAGAGATTATGGTAGTTTCTTGAGATCAGAGTGCACAGCTATAGCATAGTATGGTGAATTAAGATGTACGACGATTAGGCAGCTAAGTAATTTCGAGGATGAAATTATTTTTAAGGAGGGTAGAATTGTAACACCCGGGTTTTAGGGGTTATGCATTTAGTGCATAACTCAAGTATTGGCATACTTCAGTGAGTGGTTGGGTGAGTTTTAGGGGTCTTGAGAACCCTAGAAGGTAGTGGAATGCCTTAGAAAATTTTTAGTTTTTAGTGCTAAATAGGGGGAGCTTGGCTATGGGGGTTTTAAAAGAAATATTTGGGGAGGTTTAGACACAAGAATTCCTTTGGAAGAGTGGCAAGGAGGCACCACATAAGGCATGGAGAAGTGACACCTCAAGGGAGCTCTGGGGTCTCAGGTTCGATGTAAGGGCAAGATTTTGGTTTGTTTTTGCATCATGAGCAAGGGGGAAGGGTTGGTTTCGGTTTTGGCTCCTTAAAAGGAGGATTTGACTTGTTCAAATCATTTTAAATGAGTGGCTAAGAGAAGGCTTGGGTTGGCTTTATTTTGAATTGTTTGAAGGGTTGGTGTAGAGTGAAACTAGAAGGTAATCAAGGATTTGGGTGAGGAGTGAAGTGTTGGACGCTAAAGGGTTGGCATGTTGACTTTTTCAACCATGATGGTTAGGGGAGTGGCCAATTCTATAAAAGGGGGGTGTACTCTTTCTTTGCCGAATTTTAGCTTTCATTCTAAGCCTTCACCCTTTTTCTTCTCATACTCTAAAAACACCTTTCTCTTTCACTGGTGCACCTTAGCCGAAACTTCAAATCACCTTTCCTTCCATTTTCCTTCTTCATCTACTTTCGATTCAACCACCTTCAAAAGTCAGAGAGCTTTTCTCCTTTTAGGAAGTGTTAGCTTAATCTCTTTTGATCCTTTACCCTTATTTTTTCTCCTCTTTATTCTTTTCTAGGCGTTGATTCTCAAAGGTTGCTTTCAAGTGAATTTGCGATAGTAAGGTGGTAAGGTTTCCTTTCTTGTTATCGATTTTTCTCTTACCGAAATCATGTAGCTAACCGTGTTCTTGTGATTGGCGAATTAAAGTGGTGTTGTTTTAGGATTTGACGGTGTTGTAGGAGCAACCGGATTCAAGTTGGATTGGTAAGCAATATTGGTAGGATTCAAGAAGATTAAATACTTGGATTTATGGCTTGGAAGATTAACCTTTCGATCTGATTAAGCATTTTGATGGAGGTGAACACCAGTCAAGGAGGGCAAGGGAAAGCCCCTATCCCGAAGTTCAAGAAAAGGGCTGTCTCGACGGTTCGGGATTGGCCACCGGGGTGTGGGCGGTGTCGAGCGTAGATTAGGCAGATTGCCGTAGTCTCGCTTAGCGATAGTGTTGAGATCGAGAGTTTAGAACTTCAAGTGATTAGGTGCGTAATCATCGCACTATTTCTCTGCTTACTTGCTTGCTAACGCTTATACATGTGTATGATGTGAGGTAGCCGATCATAATGGCTTAAGTGGTAAATACCCATGATTTGGTATTCGGATATCAGGTGAGTAAGTTTGTGATGTTAAGTTATTATGATGTATATGTGTATGATGTGGTAATGATATGAAATGTATACTTATTTTATATGATAATTTGACATGAGGCCCTTACATACATTCATGGGAGTTGGGTTTGATTGAGGAAGGAAGGGTGTACACATTGATGGACGTGGTCTAATGTCAGCCTCGGGCTACATTAGCGCTTGATGAGTTGCTGTGTGCATCATCAAGGGAGATGTTGGCTAGGTGCCCATCTCGGCAGCTTGATCGCTATGTGCATCACCGCAGAGAGACATGTCGGGATCACTTATGTGATCGGTGGCTCGCCACTGCCTTGTGCACGGCTCGCCGAGGTAAGAATTGTGGGATCACCTCGGTTGTGATCGGTGGATTAGCCACGGCCTTGAGCAGGGAGTCTGCTAAGGTTGGAGTAATGGACGGACCTAGGTTGGGCTGTGATGCATGATTGCATGAATGGTTTGTGGATTGTATGGATATGGGCCAAGCCCATACGTGTGGAAATATGTGTTATGGTCATGCATCGAGTCGTGGACTCACCTAATTATTTTCTTAACCATTTCTGTGATGCGTAAAGTTGGACCGAGATCGAGAGGACACAAGGTGGCCCATGCGTAAGAAGATGTTAAATTGTTTTAAGTGTTTTTTTTTTATATTAAGTATCATGTTTAATTATGGGTTGTAATAAGGGCCTCTTTATTTATTTTGGAATTGTTTTTATAAGTATTTTATTTTGGCTTGGTTAAATTGAATGCTATGTGAAGATGAATTAAATTTTATCAACTTATTTATTCAAATGGGTTTTACATATATTCACTAAGGTTCAATTTTGGACATTATAATAACATCAAAGTTTTCATACAATATCAAATAGACATGGAATTTTAAAAGTTAGTATATTTTCATGTTGTATCTCTAAAGTAATAATTATTTTCAACTGTTCTTCCGTAGTGACATAACCAGATCCGGTCAGGGCTTGTGGGCCGGGTTTGGGGATGTTACAGAACTAAATTCCTAATTTCAGGTGTAGACTTCACACGGCCTGGGCACATGCCCATGTCTTAGGCAGTGTCTCCCACATGGTTGAGACACACGGCCGTGTCTCAGCCCGTGTGTTTACTATTGGGTATTTTGACTTGTCAACCTAGCATGCATAGGGATACACTGCCTCTCAACATGCCCATGTGGCTGACTGTGTGTCACTCACGGCCTAGACCACGCCCGTGTGACTACTCGTGTGGACAATGGCAAGGCTATCTACCAAGCCATTTGCCACCCTACAAAGCAACCACACTTTACCAAATCGATTCAACATACATCATGACCATAAGGTACTTCTAAGAACTCAAAATCAAAACATCCACACAAGCATGCACATCATGAATTTCATTATCATTGAATATATAAACTTGTCAAGTATTGGCCAATTTCCAATGACCATTTACAAAATGAATTGAACAGCATTAATAGCCAACACTTTGGCTAACAAATATGACATAACAAAATGACCAAGTCCTATACATGCCATGCTCAAAATAAATCTAACTTTGCTATACCAAACAGAAGTTGATAGTGTGATTCCAAACTCCGACGTCGTATGATCCCTAAGTTAGCTTGGTGATACTACAAGGAAAAGAGAAATAAGAGGGGTAAGCATAAAGTTAGTAAGTTTGCATGAAATAAAAACCAACATAAAAGCTCATAATGCCATCCATCCATTGCATTGAATAAGAACAAAAAGTCTCAAGCACATTGCTATAACTTACTCATGCTTACTCTTACAAATTACATGTTATGTCACATATTGCAAGCATTTCTCGTGAATTACTCACATGTACCTATATCACTTCATCACATAGCTTTAGCACTAATTTCATCTTTATTACGAACTTAACTATTTATCTCGATGACTCACTTTAATTACCCGAGGATACACAATCATCATCATACACATAAACACGACGCCATTGCCACATCCCAAATATGGTCTTACATGGGGTCACATCTCGATGCCGATGCCATATCTCGGATATGGTCTTATATGGGATCTCATATCAATGTCAATGCCATATCCCGGATATGGTCTTATACAATTTTCATATTCGATGCCGATGCCATATCCCAGATATGGTCTTACACGGGATCTCAATTCGGTGTCGAGGCCATGTCCCAGACATGGTCTTATACGGGACCTTACCAATCTCATGTCTCGATGATGATATCCCTCACTTTTTAAAGTCCAATCGGGACTTCAACATCATAAAGTTTCATCATTTTCTCATTCAACATCATTACTCAATTTCATAGAAATAATATACAACATCACTAATGTAACACCCCTAACCCGTATCTGTCACCGGATTAAGGTTAAAGGCATTACTGGACAGATCGTAAACTTTTACAGACATTTCATAATACAGTTCATCAATCACAATCAAAGTGTCCCTTTTATATGTCAAAAAGACCTTAATCATGCTTTTGAATAGGGTTGGTACTAAACCGAACGCATATAAGATTTCTCAGAAATTTAAAACTTTTTCAAAGCTACAGAGGTCACATGCCCGTGTGGGCAAGCCGTGTGCCTCCCACGACTACTAGACACACCCATGTGTTTAGACCATGCCAAAACAGAGTTTGTATGCTGACTTATCCACATGGTTACCAGGCACGCCCGTATGTCATGGCCGTGTGTACTTAGGCTGACTACTGACTCATACCCACGGCCACTAGGCACACCCGTGTGCCATGGCTGTGTAGGCAAAACAGATCACTTGCAAGGTCCAAATGCCACCCACACAAGGGTCAATCCCTACAAGCAAATTACCAATTCATTTCATATACACCTTTGACATCCAAAAACATGTCACACAATCAATATATCTTCATATTCAAACTTATTTTCAATCATACTACTTTGTCCAACAAAATCACATATACATTTAAACATGATTCATCTACATTTACCTTTCATATAATCATTCCTTTGCTCAAATATACATATGTATAATGCATTCATATGCTTTCCATAACTTTGACCATTTCATTAACTATCAAGCCATACCAAACTATGCATCATATAACAAATTCACTCGTGCATATTACCAACATTAAACTAATCACATCTCATGGCTATTTGCACACATTTCAAACATAATCCAAAATGACTAGCTTATACATGCCATATCTAGCTATATACGTATTTCAAAAGTACCAAATTGAGTTGAGTAGTGTGACGATAATACCTGACGGTCCCCAAGCCTTCAATAGCTTTGACGATCTATAAAATAGAGGAAACACACATAATGTAAGATTTCAAAAGCTTAGTAAGCCATATACAAATAAACTTAGCATAAAATGCATATAACCAAATTGGTATAATAACATTGTTGGTTATCATAGCAAGTTCATCATATATATTCGTTGGCTCAATTGCTAGACCATATCTTACCATATTCTTCAACTCAATTATCACATGTACTTATGGCTCATCCAAACATATCTTCACAAATTATCTCATCTTTTCAACACACATATTCATCATAGTAAGTTCATACCGATACTTTCCATCCATACACACTAAGTGTACATAACAAATGTACCTGAAACCGATATACAAATTACATAGTCATTTATTTCTCAGACTTGCTCGTTGAACCATTCAGAATCTAATAGGATACATAGAGTGCCAAAATATTTATATAATTCCAACATTGATAAAACAAAATAGTAACATATTTTAATCCCACATTTAGCATGTTTTTGGATGATTTTTCCTTTAATTATGGAAATAGGTGCTTCTAATCCTTTTTTTTCATGTTTTATACTCAGTAGAGCACTGAAGGATGAAAAGAATGAATAACATGCCAAAAATAGAGAAAATGGGCCAAAGTATGAAATCCACATGGCCTGGGCCCAAGATCACGCAGTCGTGCCTCGTGAGAAAAGTTGACCACGGTTTGGACCCCAAAAAGCATGGCCGTGCCTCATCAACAGGATTGACCACGGCCTGACCACGATTTACACGGGCGTGTTCCATGGGCGTGTCTCTGTTGTAGGAAATAAGAATTCTATTTGAATTATGGTACTTAGAGGCAAAGAAACATATTCCAAAAGCATTTATAAAGGCCCTAGAGGCCAAACTTTAGGGGGGCGTTCAGCTAGGCCAAAGAGCCAAGCCAGAGCAGTTAATTTCAGGGATTTACTCAAAGAAAGCCAGTTGATTCATCTCAAAAAGACTGAATCCTACTCAAGACGGAGGATCTCTCCTTCAACTCCTTCAAGGGTTTTAGGGATTTCTTATGTTTTGTTTTATCTTTCCTTTTGAGATGTTTTCTTTCACAATTATGAACTAAAACCTTAAATACTTGAGGGGGATGAAACCTAAGATGAATCTTGCTATTTTTATCTGAACTGAATGATAAATATTTGATTTGCTCTTAACTATGTATTCTAAATTTTTGTTTTAGTATTTTCGGGATATTGATTCAAGTGTGATGTGCTTAGGCAAAGGAGGAAGAGACCCTGTCTAAGAGTAGATGTAGCATAGTTAAGCGGAGTTGCTCACGCACCAGAGATAGGGTGATGAAAATCTATTGGATTAGGGTCAAAGCTAATATGGAAGTCTATAGATCGATTTAATGCAATTCTAGGGTTTTTAATTAGAAAGAGATTTCGATTAATCAACCTAGGGTTAGACGTTAGTAGCCTTGAAGAGAGGGATTAATATAAATTAGGGAATCCTATGGGTCAAGTCAAATGAATAAATCATCGATTCAGAGTTAGATAACAAGTGAAGTCTAGGTGGATTCATCCTCAAGTATTGTCCAAATCAATCGGTTTTCTCTCAAGTCTTTTCCCTAATTTCTTCCTTGTCTTAGCACCTTTAGCTTAGTTAAATAGTTAATTTTAGATTAGATAAAAATCCACTTAATTCTTAGGCTAAATAATAGAAAGAGAGTTAATATTAGCACTTTTGGTTCCTTTGGGTTCAACAATCCGGTCTTGATGCTAGCTATACTACTGTTCGATAGGTGCACTTGCCTCCATCGTTGTCTTAGTTAGTTTCTAGGTTTGATCATTCTTTTTATAAATTTTTAAGACTTGACTGACACAATCAAACATCCCAGACGTGGTCTTAAATGTAATTAGTTAACAATGCCACTGTCCCAGAAAGGGTCTTATATGAATCAATACGATGCCAATGTCCCGGACATGGTCTTACACGTAATCAAATATCGATGCCACTGTCCCAGTCAGGGTCATATACGAAACTCATATCGATGCCAACGTCCCAAACATTGTCTTACAAGAAATCTCGAATCAATGCCAACATCCTGGACGTGGTCTTACATGATATCACATAATAGACATCTATGTCATGACGTTGACTATCCTATCTATTCCTAGGTTTAAACGGGACTTCTCGGACATCATTAATATGCCGATTCTATCTCGAAATTCTTGAATACGTCATCTGATATGCATTAATCATTATCAATAGTCATAAGAACATACATAATTCAATACAAATACATTTATTTTTATATTGACTTACCTCGGATTCGGATATTCGTTCGAACTCGGTTATTCGACTACTTTCGCTTTCCCGCGATCTAAATCTGTTTTCTTCGGTTCTTGATTAATACATATTCAAATTTAACCCTTTTATTCACTAACTCATCCAATTCAATTCCAAACACACATATTTAGGGCTATTTGCAATTTAGCCCAAACATTTGTACATTTTATCAATTTAGTCCATTTTTCTCAAAACATCAAATATACAAAAATACCATATACCCATGCTTAGTCGAATGCTCATGTATCTCATATAAGTCCAAACATTTCATCAACTTCACAATTTATTCCCTCAAAATGCTATTTTCTCAATTTAGCCCTAATTAGTTAAATTCATCAAAATTTCAACAATAAAACATGTTCATTTAACACATATCTATCATTTAACATCTAAAGTCATCACAAAGCTCACCATTTCATCAAGGGTACATCTCATAAACATCATCAATTCTTCAAATTACAACATGGGTTTTGAAGCATTCAAAGCAACGATTGTAAAAATATAAAAATTATCAAAAACTAAATCAAAACTTACATTGAATCAAGCTAGAAGAGTGTCGAATGCCCTAGCTTCTTCTTCCTTATTTTTCTTTGCTAATTTTGGCACTAAGGATGATAACCATCCTATTTCATGCTTTTGATTCATTAATAATCTTTTATTAATTCAATTACCAATTTACCCAACAATTAATCATATAAGACAAATTGATATTAAGGTTGTTATGTCATTTAACCTTCCACTAACTTAAAATTGGCTTAATTGCCACATAAGGCCTTCACACATATAAAGACATGACAAATAGGTATCTTTTCATAAAGCATACAAATTTGCATTTCAATGCAATTTAATCCTTTTGTCAAATTAAACACACAAATGATAAAATTTTCATACGAGGCTTTCACACATGCTTAGTCACATATCAAAGGCACAAAAATAATATTAAAATATTATTCAAACTCTAATTTGTGGTTTCGAAACCACTGTTCCTACTAGGGTTTAAATTGGACTGTTATAATTCTTCCCCCTTGGGGATTTTCGTCCCCGAAAATCTTACCGTTAAACATATTCAAATTTTCTATTTCATTGCATCTTCAGGCTCCCACGTAGCCTCTTCCACCCAGTGACGATGCCACAACACTTTCACTAACGAAATTTACTTTTTTCTCAATTCTTTCACTTCACGAGCTAAGATACGGATCGATTCTTCCTCGTATGTCATATCAGATCGATTTCAATCTCAGATGAAGTAATCACATGTGATGGATCAGAACGATATCTACGGAGCATCGAAACATGAAATACATTATGAATCTTTTCTAGCTCAGGTGGCAACAACAATTTGTATGCAACTGGCCCAACACGCTCAACAACCTCATATGGCCCGATGAATCTCGGACTCAACTTGCCTTTATGTCCAAATCGGAGTACTTTATTCCACGGAGACACTTTCAGAAACACTTTGTCACTGATTTCAATTTTAATCTCTTTAGGTTTCAAGTCCGTATAAGACTTTTGACAATCAAATGTTGATTTCAGACTATCACGGATCATTTTTACTTTCTGTTCAGTATCCTTTATCAAATCAAACCCGTGCAGCTTATTTTCACTAAGCTCGGTCCAATATAGAGGTGTTCGACATTTACGTCCATACAAAGCTTCGTAAGGTGCCATTTTAATGCTCGACTAAAAATTGTTATTATACGCAATTTCAATCAATGGCAGGTACTGTTCCCACATACCATCAAACTCAAGAATGCATTATCTCAACATATCCTCGAGAATTTGAATAATCCGTTCAGACCGACCATCTGTTTGCGAATGAAAAGACTGTACTGAAATGCAATTTCATGCCTAAAGCTTCTTGTAGTTTCTTCCAGAACAATGAAGTAAACCTCGGATCTCTATCTAACACAATGGATAATGGCACCCCATGTAATCTCACAATATCAAAATGTAAAGCTCTATTGTCAATTGAATAATCAGATCTGGCCGAAATAAAATGGGCGGATTTCGTCAATCGATCAACTACAACCCAAATTGCATCTTTCTTTCTTGGAGTCAGAGGCAATCCCGAAACAAAATCCATTGTCACTCTATCCCATTTACATTCAAGAATCAAAATCAATTGTAACAACCCAGACGGAACCTGATGTTCCGATTTAACTTGCTGACAGACTAAACATTTTGAAACAAAATAAAAATTGTCCCTCTTCATACCAGACCACCAATAGTGTTGTTTCAAATCATGGTACATTTTTGTACTTCCCGGATGAACAGATAGACGACTATTGTGTGCTTCATTCAAAATTAACTGAATCAATTCTGGATTTCTCAGAATACAAATTCGATCTCAAATCTCAAACAATTGTTATCGTCCACTCAAAATTCAGAATCAGAATTCGGATCACACTGTGCTCGTTTCGCTATTATTTCATTATCAACTTTCTGAGCATCATATATTTGTTATAAAGACAACAGCTTCGCTTTCAATTCAGCTATCACTGAACTATCATCAGACAAATCTAATTGAACATTCAAAGCATGTAGTGCAAATAGTGATTTTTGACTCAATGCATCAGCAACGACATTTGCTTTACCCGGTTGATAATCAATTACAAGTTCATAATCTTTCAACAGTTCTAACCATCTTCTCTATCGCAGATTCAAATCTTTCTAAGTCATCAGATACTTCAATCTTTTATGATCTGAAAACACGTGACATTTTTCACCAAAAAGATAATGAGGCCAAATCTTTAATGCGAATACAATCGTAGCTAGCACAAGGTCGTGAGTCGGATAATTATTTTCATGAGGCTTCAGTTGTCTTGAAGCATAAGCTATCACTTTGCCTTCTTGCGTCAATACACATCTTAGACCATTCCACGAAGCATCACTGGATATCACGAATTCTTTACCCAGTTCTAGCTGTACTAAAATTGGAGCTTCAGTCAAAAGGACTTTTAACTGATCAAAACTTTTGTGACATTTATCAGACCATTCAAACTTTACATCTTTCTGAAGTAGTCTAGTCAACGGAGTTACTAACCGACTATAATAACCAGCAAGTCCCAGAAAGCTGCAGATTTTAGATACATTTTTTGGGGGTTTCCAATTCAGAATAGTAGAAATCTTGCTTGGATCAACTCGTATTCCTGAGGCCGATACAATATGTCCCAGAAGACTAACTTCACGAAACCATAATTCACATTTGCTAAATTTTTCATACAGTTGCTTTTCTTTTAGAGTTTGCAACACAATCCTCAAATGCTCGGCATGCTCAGTCTCATCCCGTGAATAAATCAAAATGTCATCAATGAATACAACAACAAATCGATCTAGGTACGGTCTGAAAATTCTATTCATCAGATCCATAAAAATAATAGGAGCATTCGTTAGTCTGGAAAGTATAACTAAAAACTCATAATGCCCGTACCTCGTTCTAAAAGTAGTTTTTGGAATGTCTAAATCTTTCACCCTCAACTGGTAGTAACTCGATCTCAGATCTATCTTTGAAAACACAGTAGCTCATTTTAGTTGATCAAACAAATCGTCAATCCTGGACAACGAATACTTGTTCTTTATGGTCACTTTGTTCAACTGACGATAGTCAATGCACATTATCATCATGCCATCTTTCTTTTTCAAAAACAAAATGGGAGCACCCCAAAGTGAGAAACTCGGTCTAGTGAACCTTCTGTCAGTTAACTCTTGTAGTTGTGACTTTAACTCTTTCAACTTTGTTGGTGCCATTCTATACGGAGATATCGAAATAGGATTCGTGCTAGGAAACAAATCAATACCAAATTCAACTTCACGTATCGGAGGCAATCCCAGCAGTTCTTCAAGGAATACATCAGAAAACTCACAAACAATTGACACTGATTCAACTTTCCTTTCAGATACTTTTGAATCAATCATATAAGCAAAATAAACTTTGTAACCCTTTTTCACATACTTTTGAGCTTTCAATACAGATATCATAGCAGGCAATCCATTCAAATCATTAGACTCAATTTGAACTATTTCATCATTCAAACATCTCAAATCAATAGTCCTTCTTTTACAATTCACCACAGCATCATGTGTTGTCAACCAGTCCATACCTAGAATGAAATCAAATTCATCAAATGCCAAAAGCATCAAATCAGTAGGGAAACAGATATCTCGAAACATTAACGAGTAATTCTTGCATACTTTGTCAACCAGGACACTTTTACCTAAGGGGTTAGATACTTTTATAAAAAAACTCAGTAGACTCTACAGGCTTAGTCTCACTGGATACTAAATTCATGCATATATACGAACGACTAGAACTAGGGTCTATCAATGCAATCACAGCAGTATCATAAAGTGTAAATGTACTCGTTATAACGTCGAAGATAAAGCTTCCTCACGAGCTCAGATGGCATACGCTCTAGCACGTGCTCTAACTTCAGATCTCACAATAGTATCTCTTGTAGTTCTCTGACTACCACTGACGTTTCTTGCATTTTGGAAAGATCTACCTCTCACTGGGACATTATTAGATCTCGGATTCTAAGTAGCCTCTTGTTCAACAGACTCTAGGTAATCACGGATGAAATGATCTAATGATCCGCATCTGAAGCAAGCTCGATCATTTAATCTACTCCCCAGATGCCATTTTCCACAGTGCTTACATTCAGGTTTCTCAGATTAAACATTTCCAACACTTGTTATTGAAGTTGATGGAGTTTTGGAGCTCATTTTTGATCTAGCTCGATCTCTACTCGAGTGTCCCATATTAACTCTTAAACGGCTTTGTTCATCTCAAAATTTCTTCAAAGTAGACTGAAATGGTTTACTCGGAAATCTTTTTCTCACCTCTCTAGCTTCAGACTCAGCTTTTCTTTTATCTTTCCCGAATGCCTCAGCTTTGCACGCTCGGTCAACAAGTACAACAAACTCTTTTATCTCCAAAATCCCGACTAGCAAGCGGATGTCTTCGTTAAGGCCGTCTTCGAATCTTTTGCACATAATTGCCTCGGTGGATACACATTCACAATCATACTGACTCAGTCTCACAAATTCTCTTTCGTATTCCGTAATAGTCATATGGCCCTATTTTAGTTCCAGAAATTCTTTTTGTTTCTGATTAATGAATCTTTCACTGATGTATTTCTTTTAGAACTTTAGAACTCACCCAAGTGACTCATTTCTTTTGAACCATAGAAATTAAAGTCTTCCACCACTGATAAGCCGCATCTCGTAGGAATGATACAACACATTTAATACTTTTTTCAAGTCAAGGACATCTCATCAAATACCGGATAGTGTTTTCTAACCAAAACTCGGCTTTCTCAGCATCATCATCACTGGTGGCCCTGAACTCTTCAGCCCCATACTTAGGATTTTGTCAACCAGAGGCTTGTTCAACAGATTTAGATTCATAGTCTGAGGCATAACAGATGTTTGAGGGGGATTAAGTGGGGGAAGAGCTTGTGAAATAACCAAATTATTTCTCACAAACTGAGTGAACCACTCACTCATCATCTGGAAGAAAGCTAGTTTAGCTTCTCCTTCTTGACCGCTTGTAGCCGATCCCGATTTAGAGGGTGCTATCCCTTTCGTGGGAGAAGGCGCATTACTTTCTACATCATTAGCTACGACTCTTTCGGGATCCATTTCTTTATGAAAAATTAAATTTTATACGTTAGGATTTATCACACAATCACAGTTTAGATATATGGTATGTATAGCTAGACTCTTACACGCTACGTTAGTCCGAGAGTTGACTAAACCGTAGCTCTGATACCAATAAAATGTAACACCCCTAACCCATATTCGTACCAAATTAGTGTTAAAGGCATTACTGGACAGATCGTAAACTTTTACAGACATTTCATAATACAGTTCATCAATCACAATCAAAGTGTCCATTTTATAGGTCAGCAAGACCTTAATCATGCTTTAGAATAGGGTTGGGACTAAACCGAACTCATATAAGATTTCTCAAAAATTTAAAACTTTTTCAAAGCTACAGAGGTCACACACCCGTATGGGCAAGCTGTGTGCCTCCCACAACAACTAGACACACTCATGTGTCTAGACCGTGCCAAAACAGAGTTTGTGTACTGACTTATCCATACGGTTACCAGGCACGCCCGTATGCCATGGTCGTGTGTACTTAGGCTGACTAATGACTTATACGCACGGCCACTAGGCACGCACGTGTGCCACGACCGTGTAGGCAAAACAGATCACTTGCAAGGTCCAAATGCCACCCACACAAGGATCAATCCCTACAAGAAAATTACCAATTCATTTCATATACACCATTGACATCCAAAAACATGTCAAACAATCAACATACCTTCGTATTCAAACTTATTTTCAATCATACTACTTTGTCCAACAAAATCACATATACATTTAAACATGATTCATCCACATTTACCTTTCACATAATCATTCCTTTGCTCAAATATGCATACTAATAATACATTCATATGCTTTCCATAACTTTGACCATTTCATTAACTATAAAGCCATACCAAACTATGCATCATATAACAAATTCACTCTTGCATATGACCAACATTAAACTAACCACATCTCATGGCTATTTACACACATTTCAAACATAATCCAAAATGACTAGCTTATACATGCCATATCTAACTATATACATATTTAAAAAGTACCAAATTGAGTTGAGTAGTGTGACAATAATCCTTGACGCTCCCCGAGCCTTCAATAGCTTTAATGATCTATAAAATAGAGTAAACACACACAGAGTAAGCTTTCAAAAGCTTAACAAGCCATATACAAATAAACTTAGCATAAAATGCATATAACCAAATTGGTAAAATAACATTGTTGGTTATCATAGCAAGTTCATCATATATATTCTTTGGCTCAATTGCTAGGCCATATCTTACCATATTCTTCAACTCAATTATCACATGTGCTTATGGCTCATCCAAACATGTCGTCACAAATTATCTCATCTTTTCAATACACATATTCATCAAAGTAAGTTCATATCAATACTTTCCTTTCATACACACTAAGTGTACATAATAATCGTACCTGAAACGATATACAAATCACATAGTCGTTTATTTCTCAGACTTGCCCGTTGAATCGTTCGGAATCTAATAGGATATGCAGAGTGCCCAGAATAGTTATACAATGCCAACGTCCCAAACGTGGCCTTAAATGTAATCAGATATCGATGCCACTGTCCTAGATAGGGTCTTATACAAATCAATACGATGCCAATCCCCTAGACATGGTCTTGCACGTAATCAAATATCAATGCCACTGTCCCAGACAGGGTCTTACACAAAACTCATATCGATGCCAACGTCCCAGACGTGGTCTTACACGAAATCTCAAATCAATGCCAACATCCCAGACGTGGTCTTACATGATATTACATAATAGACACCTATGTTGTAACACATCTAACCCGTATCCATCGTCGAACTAGGGTTAAAGGCATTACCGAACAGATCGAAAACCTTTACAAAATTCATACAAACATTTATCAATCTCAAATATAATGATCCTTAAATAGGTCAACAAGACCTTAAACATGCTTATAAACAGAGTCGGGATTAAATCATAACACATATAGAATTTCTCAGAAATTTAAAACTTTTCTAATCTTTAGAGGATACACGCCCGTGTGGGTAGGCCGTGTGCCTCCCACGGCTACTAAACACCCCCGTGTGTCCTCCCCGTGACGAATCTAAAATATCACCACGGGCACAAGGCACGCCCGTGTACCCTGACTGTGGTCGATCCTGCCAAAACCACAAGGCTATCAATCACCCCTATGTGCTAAGGCCGTGTACTCTTAGGCCATATACTAACTTTCTCACACGGCTATTAGACACTCCCGTGTGTCTTGGCCGTGTGCCCCTAAGCTAGCTATTGACTTAGCCGCACGGTCATTAGGCACACCCGTGTGTCATAACCGTGTGGCTAAATAGGCCATTTACAAGGCCAAAATGCCACCCACTTGGGTCTTACCTACAAGCAAAATTATTAAGACATCTCATGCCTATTTGGCAACCAAGAACATACCAAATTAACCATTCAATCCATACATTCAATACCAATTCCAACCACGCCAAATAACAAGACTAAAACTCATCACAACATGGGCATAATTCATTCATTTACATACTCAAAAGCTTGACCAACTCAAGTGCTTCAACCATACCAAAACATATACCAAATATGTCATAATCACAAAAGCATATAACTAACACATAATTAGCTTTATACATTTTCCAAAATATACCAAAACAAGCTGAATAGTGTGATGACGACCCTCTACGATCCCCGAGCCTTCAGTAGCTTTGACGACCTATAAAATAGAGAAATTCACACACACGTGGTAAGCTTTCAAAAGTTTAGTAAGCCATATACAATTAAACTTAACATATAAACATTTAAAATATAAAATCAATCTAAATTCACTAATGGCTCGATTGCACCATCATAATTCTTCTTAGTACATTCACTTAGGTCATTTATCTTTCAAAATTTGCATATCAGTACATACTTTATTAGCTCATAGCTTTTCTATCCATGTAACACACTTACATTCTCATATTCAAATACATAATTCATCTAGGTAAGTTTAAGAAAATACTTACCTTCTTATACACACAAAGTGTACTTATCAAACATACCTGAAACAATATCCAATGTACATATTCATTCATTTCTTGAACTTGACTATTGAACCGTTCATAATCTAATAGAATACATAGAGCGCCTGGAATAGTTATACAATGCCAGTGTCTCTCACGTGGTCCTAATTGTAATCAGATATCGATGCCACTATCCCAGATAGGGTCTTACTCGAACTAATACAATGCCAATGTCCCAGACATGGTCTTACGCGTAATCAGATATCGACGCCACTGTCCCAGACAGGGTCTTATACGTAATCAGATATCGATGCCACTGTACCAGACAGGGTCTTATAAGTAGATGCCACTGTCCCAGATAGGATCTTATACATAATCAGATATCGATGCCATTTTCCCAGACAAGGTCTTACTCGAATTAATACGATGTCGATGTCCCAGACATGGTCTTACACGTAATCAGATATCGACGCCACTGTCCTAGACAGGGTCTTATACGTAATTAGATATCTCGGAATAAACACCCATGTCATTCTTATCTTAGAGTTCTTGTGCACATCATTTCTTAAACAATCATCATCATTAATAATTATACGGACATACAAAGTTCAATACATATACGTTTATTTGCATAATGACTTACCTTGGATTCGATTTAACTGAAATAAAAACGGCTACTCGGTTACTTTCGCTTTCCCGCGATCTAAGTTAAATTTCTTCGGTTCTGGATCTATACAAATTCAAATTTAACCCTTTTATTTATCAATACACTAAATTCAATCCAAATGCACATATTTAGGGAAATTTACAAATCAACCCTCACATTTGTACATTCTATCAATTTAATCTATTTTTCTCAAAACATCAAATTCACAAAATCATCATTTAACCATGCATAGCCGAATACATATATATATCATATCAGTCCAAACATTTCATCAAATTCATAATTTAGTCCCTCAAAATATTATTTTATCAATTTAGTCCAAATTACTCAAATTCATCAAAACTTCAAAGACAAAACATGTTAATCTAACACATATATTTCATATTTCACCATCAAACATTACAAAACTCTTGTGTTCATTAATGGCAAATTTCAAAATATTCATCAATTCAAAAAAATTGAAGCATGGGTTTGAGAGTGCACTAAGCAACGATTATAAAAATGTAGAAATTATCAAAAACTGAAGCAAAACATACCTTGAATTTGGATTAAACCTAGCCAAATGAAGCTTGGTTTCTTTCTTTTCTTTTCTTTTTGATATTCGCCAAGAACAAGACAATATGGCCTATTTTATGACTTTATTTTACTTAATATTACTTTAATTATAAATTTCCAAATTTAGCATTTTTATTATCATTAAAATTCCATTAACTTTAGGCATTAATGTCCGTCCATATTTCTAATGGTTTAATTGCATTATAAGGACCTCACATTTATAAAGACATGACACTTAAGTGTTTTTAACATAAAGCATGCAAATTTTGCATCTTTTACAATTAAATCCTTATGTCAAAATTAAGCACACAAACGGACAAATTATTTCACAAAAATTTAACACATGCTTTATCACATATCATAGGCACGAAAAATAATATTAAAATATTTTTCTAACTCAAATTTGTGCTCCCGAAACCACTATTCTGACTAGGGTCTAAATCGGACTATTACATATGTCATGACATGGACTACCCCATCTATTCCTAGGTTCAAATGGGACTTCTCGGACATTGTTAATATGTCGATTCTATCTCAGAATTCTTGAATACGTCATCTCATATACATTAATCATTATCAATAGTCATAAGAACATACATAATTCAATACAAATACATTTATTTGTATACTGACTTACCTTGGATTCGGATATTCGTTCAAACTCGGTTATTCGACTACTTTCGCTTTCCCGCGATCTAAATCTGTTTTCTTTGGTTCTTGATCTATACATATTCATATTTAACCCTTTTATTCACTAACTCATCCAATTCAATTCCAAACACACATATTTAGGACTATTTACAATTTAGCCCATATTTGTATATTTTATCAATTTAGTCCATTTTTCTTAAAACATCAAATATACAAAATTACCATATACCCCATGCTTAGCCGAATTCTCATGTATCTCATATAAGTCCAAATATTTAATAAAATTCACAATTTAATCACTCAAAATTCTATTTTCTCAATTTTGCCCTAATTAGTTAAATTCATCAAAATTTAAACAATAAAACATGTTCATTTAACACATATCTATCATTTAACATCTAAACTCATCACAAAGCTCACCATTTCATCAATGGTACATCTCATAAACATCATCAATGCTTCAAGTTACAACATGTGTTTTGAAGCATTCAAAGCAACGATTGCAAAAACATAAAAATTATCAAAAATTGAATCAAAACTTACCTTGAGTAAAGCTAAAAGAGTGTTGAATGCCCTAGCTTCTTCTTCCTTCTTTTTCTTTGCTAAATTTTGGCACTAAGGATGATAACCATCCTATTTCATGCTTTCGATTCATTAATGATCTTTTATTAATTCAATTACCAATTTACCTAACTATTAATCATATAAGAAAAATTGATATTAAGGTTATTATGTCATTTAACCTTCCACTAACTTAAAATTGGCTTAATTGCCACATAAGGCCTTCACACTTTTAAAGACATGGAAAATAGGTATCTTTTCATAAAGCATGCAAATTTGCATTTCAATGCAATTTAATCCTTTTGTCAAATTAAACACATAAATGATCAAATTTTTATACGAGGCTTTCACACATGCTTAATCACATATTAAAGGCACAAAAAATAATATTAAAATATTATTCAGACTCAACTTTGTGGTTCGAAACCACTGTTCCGACTAGGGTCTAAACCAGACTATTACAACTAATATCAAACATTTAAAAAATTATTAATATGATGTTGAATTTATTACACACAAACTTACCTCGGTACCAAAATATATGTGGAATCTTTCAAATTAGTCCACCACCTTTTTTTGCCTCAGTTTTGGTCCGGGTGTCGGGTTTCTTGATCTATAATAAGAAATTCACTCATTTTAATCACCACATTAATCAATACATTTCAATAACCATACTTTGGAAAAATTACCATTTTGCCCTTAGACTTTCACAAAATAACTATTTTACCTCTAGGCTCGTAAATCAATTCTCATCAAATTTCTTCCTTTAATGAGCCTAGGTGAACATTTATTTCTCTTATGACAACTCTCAATACTCATTATTTCACACATTTAACACCTATTTTACAACATTTGCAAAAAGGTCATCTTAGGTGTTTTCATGGAAACACCTTTCACAAAAGTTGTTTATCTATCAATTAAGACTCATTTTCTTCAATAAAAATGCAGCAAACAACATAAATGCTCACATTGAAAAACCATAAACTTTCAACCATTTTGCAAAATAGTCCCCTCACTAGCTAGCTCAAGCCACAAGGGTCCTAAAAGTACAAAAATTATCAAGGAATGATCATCATAACACTTACTTTTAAGGAGAAAAGCTTGCTGAAATTTTTAAGCTCTCAAACCACTATTTTGTTGCTAATTTTCGCTGGTGAAGGTGGTGAAGAAAAGATGATATTTTTCTTTTCTTTATTTTATTATAAAACATCAATTTAGTCACCAAATTCCTACCAACTTTGACTTATTTTTCAACTCTTTGTCCCTTATGGTCGGCCACCCTATATCTAAGGGTCTAATTGCACATTAAGGGCCTCCAATTAATATTCTATGGCTTTTAGACACCTTTTGCTTGTAAAATAGTGATAAACCATAATTTATACATATTTTGACCCCATGCTTAGCTTATTTTTAGATGAATTTTAATTTGATTTGATGAATTCGATGCTCCTAATCCTTTAATTTCATGTTTTACACTCAGGAGAGCTTAGGGAGTCAAAAAGAACGAGAAACAGGCCAAAAAGGGAAAAAATAGGCCTACCTCAGAAATTAACATGGCTTGGACTATCACACTCGAGAATACCACATGGTTGTGTGTGACGAGCAGAATTGAACAAGTCCTAAGCTATCATACACGGGCGTTCCCTACCAAACCCAAGTCTAATTCTATTCAGAAAAGACTACTTATGGGCCAGAAAGTTGCTCCAAAGCCTATATAAACACCCAAGGGAGGACCTAAAAAGAGCACATAGAGTAGAAAGCAGAAAATACTCGAAGACAGCCATTGGGAGCAGCTTGGAAGAAGGATCCCCATTAAGACTGAAGATCTCCTATCAATTTCTCTTAAAGTTTTTTGGCTTTCTTATGTTTTGTAGTTTTTCTTGTTTTAAGATGTTTCCCTCTATCAGTATGAACTAAATCCCTTAAATACCTGAAGGGATGAAAACTAATATGGATCTTATTACTATTTGATTTATAAGATAAATTCTTGTTCTTATTCTTAATTGTGAGCTCTATTATTGCTTTAATAATTCAGGTTATTGATTCAAGTCGAATGTGCTTATTTAGAGGAGCAAAAGTCCCTGTTTAAGAGTAGATCAACACAATTAAGCGGAGTTAAATGCAATCCTAGACATAGGACAATGTAAATCTGCCAGATAGAGTCAAATCTAATAAGGGAATCCATAGATCAAGTTAATACGACAATAGGGGTTTTAATTAGAAAGAAATTTTAATTAATCAACATAGAGTCAGTTGTTCTTAGTCTCGACGGAGATATAACATAAATCAGGGATTTCTATGGACTAAGTCAAGTGAATAAATCGTATGAACTAGAAGTAATAAGTGAAGTCTAGATGAATTCTTCCTTGGGTATTGCCTCTTTCATAAAGTTGTCTAAAAGTATTTTCCCAATTCATTCTTTATCGTGCTTTCAATTAATTTTAGTTTAAAAGAAATCACTTTAATTCTTAGGCTAGATAATAGGAAGATAGTAATTACTAGTACTCTTGGTCCTTGTGGATACGATATTTCCGGTCTTATCGTAACTAAACTATTAAACGATAGGTGCGCTTGCCATTATTGTGATCATAGTTAGTTAGAGACACATCAAGTTTTTGGTGCCATTGCCGGGGATTAAGATATTAGGAACACTAAATTTTTATTACTTTAGCCATTTTTATTTTATTGCAATTTATTTTTATTGTTACTTTTCTAATTTTTCTCTTTCTTTGCTTATGGTAGGTGTCTCTAGTTTATGACTAGAAAAAACCCGTCAGAACCTTTGCTTTACGACATGAGATTGAGAGTGCAGCACACAGAAACTAAAGAGAGATAAGGTGAAGCCTACAATACATACAAGAAGAGTAAGAGGATGATATCACTAATACCGAGGTGATGGCTGATCCCCAGAATAATCCGTTACCTCCTGTGGTCGCTGTAGATCTAGTAAATCAGAATCCTGCTCCTTGAACTATGTATGATTATGCTAAGCCTACTTTAACAGAAACTGAATCAAGTATTGTTAGACCTGTTGTTGCTGTAAATAATTTTGAACTGAAACCTAACACTATTTAGATGATTCAACAGTTTGTTTAGTTTGATGGTTTGCAGGATGAGGATCCAAACAATCACTTGGCAAATTTTCTTGAATTCTGACACTTTCAAGATTAATGGTGTTTCTGATTATGTTATTTACCTTCGGTTGTTTCCCTTCTTTTTGAGGAACGAACTAAATAGTGGTTGAACTTGTTTCCATGAGGATCAATCACTATATGGGAATAAATGACTGAAAAATTTTTACTTAAATATTTTTCGCCGACTAAAGCGACTAAGTTGAGGAATGATATCTCCTCTTTTGTGCAGATGAATTTAGAAACACGTTACGATGCATGGGAGAGATATGAAGATCTACTAAGAAAATGCAATCACCATGGGTTACCATTATGGCTACAGGTTCAAACATTTTACAAAGGTGTGAACCCTTCAACTAGGCAATTATTGATGTAGCCACCGGTGGTACACTAAACAACAAAACACCTGAAGCTGCCTATAAATTCATTTAAGAGATGTCATTGAATAACTATTAGTGGCAAATTATGAGGATGAAGGCAACAAAAGCAGCCAGTGTTTCTAACCTCGACGTAGTTATCATGCTATCAAACCAGATAGAGCTTTTAAATAAAAAGATTGATGGTTTGTGTGGTTCTTCGCAGGTCCATCCAATGATGCAGTGCGATACGAATGGAGGAGGATTGGGCAATACAGAATATCCATCCTACAACCCTGGCATAGAAAGCGAACATATGAACTACATGGGTAATAATTCTAGACCTTAGAATAATCCCTATAGTAACACTTACAATCCAAGTTGGAGGAACGACCCAAACATTTCATGGGGAGGACAAGGAAACCAAAGACCGCACAGATGAACAATTCGATAAATTTCTTAAACTTTTAAAAAAATACATTAACTTACCGTTTATTAAAGCTCTTTCATAGATGCCCAATTCAGTAAAATTTTTGAAAGAGCTTTTAGCAAACAAACGGAAGTTAGACGATGCGTGGGATGTAGAGCTAAATGCAGTTTGCTTAGCAATTTTATAGAATAAACTACCCCACAAATTAAAAGATCCAGGGAGTTTTATGATTCCTTGCTTAATTGGTGGTTTTTCTGTTAATAATGCTTTAGCTTATTTAGGGGCAAGTATCAATGTTATGCCTTATAAAATGTTTAAACAACTAGGTCTTGGGAAACTCAAACAAACAAGGATGAGCATTCAATTGGCTGATAAAACCATTAAATTTCCTAAGGGTATAATTGAATATGTGCTAGTCAAAATTGATAAATTCATATTCCCAGTAGACTTTGATGTTTTAGACATGGATGAGGATAGTGACGCTTTTTTTTTAATTTTAGGACAACCCTTTTTAGCAACTACTAGGACCATTATTGATGTTGGTACAGGGGAATTAATAATTCATGTAGGTGATGACATGATTAAACTCCAAGCACGTGATTCTGTTAGAATATCTAGTGATCAAGATGATACAAGTCCTGTTAATGTAAGTGAACTTAATGTTCAATCTTCTTTGCAGGAAATTCCTAGGAAAAAAAATGACAGAGCCATGGTCTAGCTCTCATATTGATAACAAAATTGTTCATGAGGAACGAAGACTCCAGATCGAGGAACTAGATGAATGGCGAACATAATTTAAGGAGAAATTGAAAGTGCACAATGAACCAAAGTAGAGCCATGACAAATCTAAAAATAAAACGAGTCAAATTAAGGTTGGAGACCGAGTTCTAATGGATAATGCAAATCTTTATGTTGCCACTTCTGAACCTAATGGAACAACCCCTTTCACAGTACTTAATATTTTCCCATACGGTACAATCGAGGTAACTCATTCCAAATTGATAGCATGAATGAGGAGTTTCAACCCCTCGAACCACCATGATTATGGGAATGAAAGGTGAGTCGAGCTTAGACTCTAAATAAGCATTCTTGAGAGGCAACCCGAGCACTAAACTCATTAATGTCCATATGTTTGATTTTTAGAACTTGACTAAAACCTAACCAAATTAATAGGCGCAGATTTCCCTACCCACAAGGCCTTGCACACGGGCGTGGTCATGGCCGTGTGGACACCACCAGTAGGTACATCGGCGTGGTAGAGACTTTGTGGAAATAGGACAAAAATTTTCCCCAAAACACGGGTTGTGATAAAATGCCACGGCCATACGATGCGGCCGTGGTCGAAACTGACTAAAGAACATAGGATACGATAAACCCACACGGGCGTGCCTTAAGACCTTGGGCGATACTGAGTATGTGACACAGGCGCACGACACGCCCGTGCCCAGAAGCCGTGGTTGAAACTGAGTAAGTCACACGGGCGTGCGACACGCCAGTGCCTATAGGCCGTGGTCGATACTGATTAATTAACACAGGTGTGTAAACCTCTACACGGGCGTGGGAGAAACGTACGAAGCATCACACGGTCGTGCGATTCAGCCCGTGACCCAACATGTCCAGGGAACACGGGCATGGGCTAAGACTCAGACACGCACTAAACCAACATTTACGAAACACACGGGCTAAACACAGGGCACATGGGCGTGGGCCGCAAACGTGTGCCTTAATCCCTATTTAAACTCCCATCTACTGTTCACCTTCTCCCCCAAATTTCCCCCAAAAACCATAGCCACTCTCTCACCCAAACACCCTCTCTACTCTCCCATACTCCGGCCACCACCTCGACAACTCATCAACGACTGAGCTATCCCCCATATCCTCTCCTTCTTTTCCTGTCCTCTTTTCCTTTCTTTTCCACGCGCACCAGCCACCGCAGTCCATGCCCGTGCGCGACCACCATGCTTATGCCCAACCACCATGTCCGTGCGCCATCTTAATACCTCCATCGGCACATAATGACTCCTCCACGTGGGAAAAAAGACTGCTATCCTCGCTTTGAAAAAACGGAAGGGTCTCGAAACTACCTCTGCGAGTGTATCTGCTGAAGTGCACCATCCTTTTCTACAGTTTCCCCTGGGACCCCAGGAAGAACTTTTTAGATACTTCGTGCATGACCCCTCGGTGTGGGGAGATGTATTGATTGGCCCATCTTAGAGCAGGTCCAACTAGCTGACGCAGTTCGAACCCTATTGACTACTGACCCATGGGGGAATTTTTTTGAGATTATCGAGCCGACCTACTTAGAGCTTACTTTGGAGCTCTGTTCCACCTTTCACCTTCAGCAGTCATGACAAACTTCGATGACCCAGGCACAGTCCAGTTCTACCTTGGAGGCCTAGTACGTGAGTTGAGCATCCCAGAGTTTGGGGTCGCTTTGGGATGTTGTACTGAGGAATTCATGGAGGACAACGACTTCGAGAACCTTCATCGCCACATCCACTACTCCCCTTCTTCCTGCTGGAAAGCCTTAGTTCCTGCCTCTGCTACCTATGATCCCAGTCTCTCCAAGGCATCAGCTCTCTCCCCATCCTTGAGGTATTTACATGCCATCCTGGCTCACACTTTGACACGTAGGCGAGAGAGCACTGGCATTATCAACACTCATGACGCCTACTTTTTATGGAGCATGGCGCATGGGAAAATGTTCAATTTAGCTTACTTCATTGCCCTCGCCATTTGGCATTAGACAGAGTGACATAGGAAGGGGGCCTGGCTCAATACTTTAGCTTCCTCAACACCGTAGCTCAGTCCTCCTCGCTCACACTTATTGGGCAGATGTCCCCACAGGGTATCTTGATGATGCTTCATATGAGGATGATTGAGCGTCGTGATGGATTTGATCCTCCTCAGTACCGTCTATCTCAAGCCACCGATCAGGATGACCCAGAGGACATTACTGATGATGTCCCTTTACATCATGAGGGGCCACCTTCTGCGCCACCACCGCCTCATCGACCAGTTCATGCGGCTGCTTCATTGACTGACTTATATGAGTGCCTCACTCGTTTGATCAGTACTGCACTCAACAATTCAATGACAACGCTCGACGATTCAACGGCCTCAAGGTGACTCTACAACATATTTGTCAGCACTTCCACATATCACCACCACCCCTACCTCGCGAACCATCTGTTGATGAAGACCTTTGAGCCCATTTATTTTTTCTTTTCTTTTATTTTAATTTTTAAACTCTTTTTCTTTATCTTTCTTTTCTTTGATTTATATTAATATATTTTGATTTCTTTATATCTCTGGTTGTTTATTATCGAGTAACCATAATGAAGTCCATTAATAAAACTCCCTAAAACTTTACTGATGACACCGCAGTTTCAAAAGGTTCAAGGTGCTACTAAGAAACGAACAAACTACTAGATTAATTCTCCCCTACCTTCACCTCTGCCTAGTTCATCACGCTTCTCATTGGACCTATTTCTACAATATTCACTTTTTAAGGATTTCATCCATAATTCAAGAAGTTTCACCTCCTTCCCTCTCTTATGATTTTCTGCTTACATTGCTATTATCTATCTTTGTACATTGAGGAAAATGTACATCTTAAGTGTGGGGGGTTATTTAATTGATTATCAGAAATGTCCCTGAATTTTATCTTGTTCTCAAGTAATCTACTCATATTACTATTAGACTGAATTTTGATTGATTTATAATTTTTATTGATATGTTTTGGATTACATCATAGGTAATTGTGCATTGATTATTAAACTTTAAGACATTAGAGAATCAATTATGATAAAGTTGATCTTTTGAGAAATAAAATTGTCAGGATATTTCCCTAAATTGAAGTATTATTTGAAATTTTAAGTTGACAGGATTGACATCAAAAACCCATAATTTTTGTGAGATTTTGAGCCTTTAGAGCATATATTCTTTCTTGTTCACTTCTTTTATTGGTTATGAGTGTCTCAACACTGAATTGTTATTCTAGAACTTGCTTTGATTATGCATGTCAAGAACACACTTTTGATTTGATATATTGAGATGATAAAGGCACCTAAGATTTAACCCACTTACTCCATAAAAAGCCTACCCACAAAATTAACCCTTAGTGAACCCCTTTGAGCTTTAACCATCGTCTCTTGATTTTCCCCTTTAATGATAACCCACAATTTAACTATGTTTGATTCATTAAGAATTTTCCCATTTTATTGACTACATTTTTATCGAGATTTAATTTGATTTGTTACCTAACTATGTTCGTCAATTCTAGTTGCTAAATTATTTCTTTTTATGTACTACCTACGTATACTCATTACTTGTTCTTATTCTTAAAAGAAAAACAAATTCATGTAATTACATTCTTTATTGAGCTTGCACAAGTTAAAGTTATTATTTCAAGGGAAAGCTCACGTTCTAAAGTGTGAGTAGTTTTAATTTTGGGTACCTATTTGTAATTCAGTAATTAGCACTGTTTTTCTAGTTGGTAATTTATTACATTAATCTCGATTCTAACCATGTTTTTCAGCCTTTATCCACACCTTTAATCGAAGCCCCATTACAACCTTGCTAAAGACCTATTGATTTGTGTATCATCTCATTTATAGTGGTGGAGATTTGATTTTCATGCAAGCCTATGGTAATAACTTTTCATAATTGACTTTTGAGTGCTTAATTATTGAACCTTAAACACATCAAGTGATTTGAGTGAATCTTTAGTGAGGATGTCAACTCTTGTAAATTTGGAATTAAAGATAATTACTTAGATGAAAGGGAATACCTATGATTTTATGATTCAAATGTTTGACTTGGATTGTTTGAAACTTTGATGCTCTTTTAAGTAGAATTCTCAATACATGATCATGTGTGAATTATTTCAAAACATTATTGATGAAAATTATAAGTTGAGAAGAATTTATTTTGATTGTGAGTTGAGGATTTTGCTTAAGGACATGCAAAGGCTTAAGTGTAGGGATATTTGATAAACCATAATTTATACATATTTTGACCCCATGCTTGGCTTAATTTTGGATGAATTTTCATTAAATTTGATTAATTTGATGCTTCTAATCCTTTAATTTCATGTTTTACACTCAGGAGAGCTTAGGGAGTCGAAAAGAATGAGAAACGGGCCAAAAAGGGACAAAATGGGCCTACCTTAAAAATAAACACTACCTGGACTATCGCACATAGAAAGACCACACGGCCATGTGTGACGAGCAGAATCAAACATGGCCTAAGCTATCGCACACGGGCATGTTACACGGGCGTGTCCTTGCCGAACCCAAGTCTAATTCTATTCGGAAAAGACTACTTGTGGGCCAAGAAAGGTGTTCCAAAGCCTATATAAACACCTTGGGGAGGACCTAAAAAATGCACACAGAGTAGAAAGCAGAAAATACTCGAAGACAACCATTGGGAGTAGCTTGGAATAAAAATCCCCATCAAGATTGAAGATCTCACATCAATTTCTCTTGAAGTTTTTGGGTTTTCTTATGTTTTGTAGTTTTCCTTATTTTAAGATGCTTCCCTCTATCAGTATGAACTAAGTCCCTTAAATACCTGAGGGATGAAACCTAAGATGGATCTTATTTCTATTTGATTTATAAGATAAATACTAGTTCTTATTCTTAATTGTGAGTTCTTATTCTTGCTTTAGTAATTCAGGATATTGATTCAAGTCGAATATGCTTATTTAGAGGAGTAAAGTCCTTGTTTAAGATTAGATCAACACAATTAAGCGGAGTTGAATGCAATCTTAAACATAGGATGACGTAAATCTTCCGGATTAGAGTCAAATCTAAGAAGGGAATCCATAGATAGAGTTAATGTGGCATTAGGGGTTTTAATTAGAAAGAAATTTCAATTAATCTACCTAGAGTTAGTTGTTCTTAGTCTCGACTGAGATATTAACATAAATTAGGGATTTCTATGGATTAAGTCAAGTGAATAAATCGTATGAATCATAAGTATTATATGAAGTCTAGGTGGATTCTTCCTTGGGTATTGCCTCTTTCATAAAGTTGTCTAAAAGTATATTCCCAATTCATTCTCTATCATGCTTTTAATTAATTTTAGTTTCAAAGAAATCACCCCAATTCTTAGGCTAGATAATAGGAAGATAGTAATTACTAGTACTATTGGTCCTTGTGGATATGATATTTTCGATCTTTCCATAACTATACTATTAAACGATAGGTGTGCTTTCCATTATTGTGATCATAGTTAGTTAGAGACACATCAAATAAAACTTTCGCACTTTATGCAATTTAGTCCTTTTTCGTAATTAAGCATGCAATCCCTAAAATTAAAGCACCAAAAATTTCATCCACCTATATAATCATGATATAACTCATAAAATAACATTAAAATAATTTTATCTGACCTTGGATTAATGGTTCCGAAACCACAATTCTAACTAGCCCCTAAATCGGGCTGTTACAATGGTCGTGTGTCCCCTGGTGTTGAATTTGAAACTAAGTTAGTATGCTCTACATGGCCCAGCACATGGGCATGTGACTTGGTTGTATGGCATAAGTTAGTATACCCTACAGGTTTGGCACGGCCTCCCACACGGCCTGGCCACAGGCGTGTAAGGGCATTTTGAAAGGGCACAAGGGCATGTGGTTGGCCTTGTGACCTAAGTCAGGGAGTTACACGAGGTCAAACACGAGCTGGGACACGGCCATGTGATTCCATTTCAAATGTCCACACAAGCATGTCTTTGGCCATGTGAGACACACGGTTGGGCCACACGGGCATGTGTCCCCTATAATTTACAAAAATTTTTATGTTTTCTAAAAACTTCCTAAAATATCAGTTTAGTCCCGAACCACTTCTAATGCATGATTTGGGCCTCATATGCTCGTATTAGGGACAATGTGAATGATTGTCTTTGGTTTATATTTGAAATGAAAAAAAAAATGAATGAGAAATGTATGTTTAATTGTGTAATAAGTCTGGTAATCCTCCGTAACCCTATTCCGCAATTAATACGGGTGAGGGGTGTTACATGCAGGCTCAGTTAGCTGAAGGAGATCACATTCAGAAGGATCAAATGTTTACAACCACAAGTTTTACATAAAGAAAAGAGTCACGAAAAGTTGGTTGATCAATAGTGGATGCACCTGTAACAAGTCTTACCTATTTTTGATGCCAAAATCGGATACGAGGCATCACCAAACTTAACTTGCTTAAACCTACAACATCGAGCTATAAAATTTCATTCTAGCTTCAAACTTCTCACTTATATTCATAACATCCTTATTATGGGCCTACAAAGCCCTAAACATACTTACGGAAGGTTCCGAAATTAAATCGAAGACTTTTACGCACTTAGAAAAAATTTGCCTAAATAGGGCCATACGCCCATGTGGAGAAAGGGGCATGCCCGTGTTCCACACCCGTGGTCGACATTGACTTGCATCACACACCCGTGTGTCTAGCCTGTGGTCAACAATTACTTGCATCACACGGCCAATCGGACGCCCATGCCCTTCGATCGTGTGGAGAATTAAATTCCAAGATTTAGGTGCAGACTTCACACGGCCTGGGCACACGCCCATGTCTATGGCCGTGCCTTCAACAAGGCTGGGACACACGTTCGTGTCTCCACCCGTTTGTTTACTACTAAGCATACTAACTTGTAAACCTAGCATGCAAAAGGACACACGGCCAATCAACACGCCCATAGGGCTGACCGTGTGTCATACACGACCTAGACACACACCCGTGTGGACATTTAAAAGGTTATCTACCAAGCCAAATGCCACCCTGTACAGCAACCATACTTGCACAAATCCAATCCAACACAAATCAGGATTATAAAGCACTTCTATGGACTCAAAATCAATACACCCACACAAGCATACACTTCATAAAATTCATCATCATTGAATATATATAAACTTGCCAAGTATTGGCCCAATTCCAAATACCACTTACAAAATGAATTTAATAACATTAATAGCCAACACTTTGGCTAACAAATGTGACATAACAAAAGAAACTAAGCCTTATACATGCCATACTCAAAATGAATCTAACTTGGCTATACCGAAGAGTAGTTGATAGTGTGATTTCTGTACTCTGACGTTCCACAAAATCTCGAGCTAACTTGGTAATGCTACAAGAAAGAGGGGAATGAGAGGGGTAAACATAAAGCTTAGTAAGTTTGCATGAAATAAATAGCAACATAAAACTCATAATGTCATTCATCCATTTCATTCAATAAAACACAAATCTTAAACTCATTTCCATAACTTACTCATACTTACTCTTACAAATTACATAACACGCCACATATCATGAACCATTCTCATGAATTACTCACATATACCTGTATCACCTCATCACTCAGTATTAGCATTAATCTCATCTCTAGCATAAGATTAACTATTTACCACATGGAAATTACTTGAGATATTCAAGGATTTATAATCATCCTCATTCACATAATTAAGACATCAATGGCACATCCCAGATGTGGTCTTATGTGGAGTCACTTATAGATACCCCCGATATGGTCTTATACGATTCTCATATTTGATGTCGATGCCATATCCTTGATATGGTCTCATACGGGATCTCCATTTGGTGCTGAGGCCATATCTCAAACATGGTCTTATACAGGACCTTACCAATCTTGTGTTTCGTTAATAGTATACTCACCGTCACCATAGTCCAATCGGGACTTCAACTTTACTATCTTCATCATTTTTCTCATTCAACATCATAACTCAAATTCATAGAAATATTGTACAACATTGCTAATATCAATCATTTAGAAACTTAACAACATGGTGTTGAATTTATTGCACACAAACTTACCTTGATTTCAAAATAGGCTAGATGGTCGATCTAGTCCGATATTTTACCCTTTCCTCGATCGAGGTTAATTCTTTGTTCTTCTTGATCTATAATAGCAAATTAGCTCATTTAATTATCAAATTAACTAATGCATTTCAATAATCATGCTTTGGAAAATTACTATTTTGCCCTTAGGCTTTCACAAAATAACCATTTTACCCCTAGGCTCGAAAATCAATTCTAATCAAATTTATTTCTTCAACAAGCCTAGGTGAACATTTATTACTCTTATGGAAACCATCAAAAATCAGTATTTCACACATTTACCCCACATTTTACAACCTTTACAAAAAGGTCCTTTTAGGTGTTTTCATGGTAACTCCTTTCACAAAAGTTGTTTATTAAACATCTATGACTCATTTTCTTCCATAAAAAGCAGAAAACAACTTAAAAGATCACATGGAAAAACTCTAAACTTTTCACCATATTGCAAGATAGTCCCCTCTTTAGAAAGCTTAAGCTTTAGGGGTTCCAAAAATACAAATATTATCAAGAAATAATTACTAAAACACTTACTTAAGGAAAAGAGTTTGCTGAAATTTTTGAGCTTTCAAAACCTCTGTTTGTTGCTAATTTTCGGTGGATGAGTGAAGGAGAAAAGATGATTTCTTTTCTTTCTTTATTTTAATATAAAATCCCAATTTAGTCTACCAAATTCACCTACTTGACCAAATTTTGACCTCTATTGTCCCCTATGGTAGGCCAACCATGATTTAATGGGCTAATTACCCTTTAAAACCTCCAACTAATATTCCATAGCTATTTGGCACCCTTAGCTTGAAATTTTGAACTTTTGCACTTTATGCGATTTAGTCCTTTTTCACGATTAAGCATGAAATCGCTAAAATTAAAGCACCAAAATTTTATGCACTTATATAATCATGCTCTAACTCATAAAATAACATAAAAATAATTTTCTTTGACCTTGAATTAGTGATTTTGAAACCACTATTCTAGCTAGCCCCTAAATCGGGCTATTACAATTCTCCCCCTAAAGCATTTTGTCCCTGAAAATCTTACCGGTGAAAAGGTTGGGATATTGGTTTCTCATAGTCTCCTTGGGCTCCCATGTTGCCTCTTCTATTCCATTTCTTTGCCATAGCACTTTTACAAGGGCTATACTTTTGTTTCTCAACTGTTTAACCTCTCGTGCCAAAATTTTAACTGGCTCTTCGCCATCAGTCATGTCCGGTTGAATCTCTACCTTTGATGGTACAATCACATGTGAAGGGTCTAGAACGATATCGGCATAACATAGACACATGAAAGACATCATGAATCTTTTCCAACTCTGGTGGCAAGGCCAAACGATAAGCTACTAGCCTTATCCTCTCTGTAATCTCATATGCTCCGATAAAATGTGGACTCAAGTTGCCTTTCCAGCCAAATCTGAGGACTTTTCTCCATGGTAATACTTTCAGAAACACTTTATCACCTACTTGGAACTCAATCTCTTTCCTTTTTAAATCCAAATAGGACTTTTTTCTATCTGAGGTCATTTTCAGACATTCATGTATAACCTTTACTTTCTCTTTAGTTTCCCTGACCAAATCGACCTCGTGAATCTGATTCTCTCTGAGTTCTATCCAATACAAGGGTGTTCGGCACTTACACCCATACAATGCCTCATAAGGCGCCATTTTAGACATGACTGAACACTGTTGTTGTAGGCGAATTCCACCAACAGTAAATATTGTTCCCAATTACTTTGGAATTCCAAAACACAACATCAAAGCATGTCTTCAAGTATCTGAATTACTCTCTCCTACTGCCCGTCGGTTTGTAGATGGAAAGCTGCTGAAGCTCAATTTTGTTCCACGGGCCTCTTGCAAGTTTTTCCAAAACTAGGATGTAAATCTCATATCTCTATCCAAAATAATCGATAACGGTACTCTATGAAGTCTTACTATCTCTGACACATACAAATCAGCCAACTTATCAAGTGAATGATTGACTCGTACTGGTATGAAATGGGATGACTTCGTGAGTCTATCGACCACGACCCATACCGCATCTTTCTTCATCGGTGATAACGGTAAACCCGTCACGAAGTCTATGGTTATACAATCCCATTTCCACTCGAGAACCATAATAGGCTGAAGTAGACCGAAGGTACCTGGTGTTCAGCCTTCATTTGTTGACAAATTAAGCATCTGGAAATGAATTTGAAAATGTCTTTATTCATACTCGGCCACCAATACCATTTCCTCAGGTCGTTATACATCTTCGTGCTGTCTGGATGTACAGACAAACATCCACTATGTGATTTATAAAAATCTTCCAAATAAGCTCATCATTTCAGGGTACACAGACCTTATCTCAAAACATCAAACATCTATCAGGACTTATCCAAAAGTCCGACTCAATATTTGACTCATATAGAACTCTTTTGGCTTGTAAGTCAGCTGTCACATTTGAGCTTCCCAAATCTCTTGGAGAAACAATAGTCTAGCCCTCAACTCTACTAGAATAGAACCATCATCTAACAAAGCTATCCTTGTGTTCATGGCTCTTAGTAGAAACAAAGATTTCCTGCTTAAGGCATCGAAAACCACGTTTGCCTTTCCCGGATGGTAGTTTATTACTAACTCGTAATTCTTTAACAACTCTAACCACCTCCATTGCCTAAGGTTCAACTCTTTTTGAGCCATTAGATACTTTAAGCTCTTATGATCCGTAAACACCTGACATCTCTCACCATATAAATGATGTCTCCAAATCTTTAGTACAAATACAATTTAGCTAATTCCAAGTCGTGAGTCGGGTAATTCTTCTCGTGCGACTTTAATTGTCTAGAGGCATATGCTATCACCTTGCCCTATTGCATAAGTACACAACCCAATCGATTCATGGATGCGTCACTGTAAACCACAAATTCTCTTTCCGGTTCTAGTTGCACCAAAACAGGAGCCTCAGTCAACAACACATTTAGTTTCTCAAAACTCTATTGGCACCTTTCTGTCCATTCAAACTTTACATCCTTTTGTAGCAACCTCGTCATTAGAGTAGCTATCACAAAAATCCCTTAACAAAATGTCTATAGTAGCCAGCTAAGCCCAGAAAACTCCTAACCTCAGTTACATTCCTTGGTGGCTTCCAATCCACAATTGCTAAGATCTTACTTGGGTCGACTTTAATTCCATCTTTCGAGACAATATGCCACAAAAAAACCAACTTCCTCCAGCCAAAATTCACTTTTACTAAACTTGGCATATAATTGTTTATCCCTCAAAATTTGCAAAACCATTCTCAAATGCTCGGCATGCTCATTCTCATCTCGAGAGTAGATCAATATAACATCGATAAAGACTACCACAAATTTATCCAAATACGATCGAAAAATATGAATCATCAAATTCATGAAAACGGCAAGGGCATTTGTTAAACTAAAAGGCATGACCAAAAATTCATAGTGGCTATACCTCATCCGAAATGCAGTTTTCAGCACATCTGGGTCCTTAACTCTCAACTGATAATACCTAGACCTTAAGTCTATCTTGGAAAACACCGTGGTTCCCTTTAATTGGTCAAATAAATCATCGATTCTTGGCAACGGGTACTTGTTCTTCACAGTTACCTTGTTGAGTTGCCGATAATCTATACACAATCTCATAGAACCATCTTTCTTCTTCACATATAATACGAGAGCACCCCATGGAGAATAACTCGGTCTTGCAAAGCCTTTATTCATTAATTCTTGCAACTGTGCCTTCATTTCCTTTAGCTTGGTTAGAGCCATTCTATATGGAGCAATAGAAATGGCGGCAATATCGAGAGCTAACTCAATCCCAAATTCAATTTCTCTAACTGGAGGTAGCCCTAGCAATTCCTCTGGAAAAACGTCTGGGTATTTACATACTATGGGCACTGATTTAATTTTTAACTTAGTCTCTCTCGTATTCATCAAAAAAGCAATGTAAGCTTCGTACCCCTTTCTTAAATACTTCTGAGTCAACAAGGAATATATCACTACTGGCAATCTGTCTTGCTCATCTGATTCAACACGAATAAGATCCCTATTTTCACATTTTAACTCAATAAACTTCCTTCCACAATTCACTATCACATCATGAGTAGCTAATCAATCCATCCCAAGGATGACATGGAACTCATCAAACAATAATAACATAAGATTAGCCGAAAATCAATGACCCTTAATCATCAAAGGGCAGCCTTTGCATACTTTATCAACCAACACATATTTGCCTAGGGGATTTGACACTCTTATCACAAATTCAGTAGACTCTATAGGCATGCTCATGCTAGAGACTAATTTTATAAAAATATACGAGTGGGTAGATATCGGATCAATTAAAGCTATATCATGAGCATCATAGAGAGAAAATGTACCCGTGATCATATCGGGGGAGGACCCCTCTTCGCGAGCACGAATGGCACATGTTCTCGCCGGTGCTCTACCCTCAACTCTTATACTCTGCTCTCTAGATGAATTCTTACTACTCATTTCATTTCCGATTTCTCTGTGGTCTTCCTCTAGTAGTACTTCCCGATCTTGCATTCTGAGTCTTCTTTTTCTCACTTGCCTCGGGGCAATCACTTATAAAATGGTCTAAATATCCACACTTGAAACAAGCTTTATCATTTTATCAAAACTCCGGGATAATGTCTACCATACTGTGGGCATTCCGGTCTACTTTGTCGAGCATTGCCAACACCAGCAACTGATGTAGTCTAGCCTTTAGACCCCGAGAACTGTTTGCCCTTACTTCTGTTTGAAAACCCAACTGAAGTGGTTGATTGAGCAATGAAATCCCTTGATTTCTTAGATGAGGATTTGTATGACTTGCCTAACTGTCTCTTATTCGAGTCACGAGACTCAACTTTAGCTTTCTTTTTCCCTTTGACTAGTTCATCAGCCTTATAGGCTCGATCTACCAGCACCACAAACTCTTTTAGTTCGAGGACGCCAACAAACAAACGAACATCCACATTTAACCCATCCTCGAATCTTTTACACATGATGGCTTCTGTCAATACGCACTCTCGAGCGTATTTACCGAGCCTTACAAACTCACACTCATATTCAGTCACCGTCATTTGGCCTTGCTTTAACTATATGAACTCTTTTCTTTTCTGGTCAATGAACCTTTGACTAATGTACTTCTTCCAAAATTCCTCTTGGAAGAATTCCCAGTTAACTCTCTCCCTTGGTACCACTTACACAAGGGTGTTCCACCATTGATAGGCTGAATCTCTCAAGAGAGATACCGAACATTTCATGCACTCTTCAGGCGTGCATGACAACTCGTCAAATACCCTGATGGTATTCTCAAGCAAGAATTATTCCCTCTCCGGGTCATCGCCTTTACTAGACAAAATTCCTCTGCTCCTTATTTTCAGATCTTATCGATCGGAGGCCTTTCTCTTCTTACTACCTCAACCACTTGAGGAGCTACAGGAGCGGGTTGAGGAATAGGTGGGCGTGGAGGGGTTGAGCATTAGGATTTCCTCGAATATACTCAGTGTACCAATTGCTCATCATATGGAGAAAGACTTCTCAAGCCTCTTCTCCCTGACCCAAAGTCTTAGGTCTGCTCTCTACTGGCATGGTATCTTGCGCGGGAGTCGGCACATTACTTGCAGCATCATTAGCTACAGCTCGGTTGGGATCAAGATCCATTTACAATATAAAAACACAATTCAAATCTTCAGGAGTCGTCACACTATCATTACACAAATACTCTTACGTATGGCATGTATAGCTAGACCCATACTTACGCTATGTTAGTTTGAGAATCGACTAAACCGTAGCTCTGATACAACTAAATGTAACACCCTTACCCGTGTTCGACGTCGAAATCGAATACGAGGCATTACCGAACTTAACTTACTTAAACCTACAACATCGAGCTATAAAATTTCATTTCAACTTCAAACATCTCACTCATATTCATAACATCCTTATTATGGGCCTACGAAGCCCTAAACATACTTACAGAATGTTCCGAAATAAACCAAAGACTTTAACGCACTTAGAAAATTTTTGCATAAATAGGGCCACACACCCGTGTGGAGGAAGAGGCACGCCTCGTGTTCCACACTTGTGGTTGACACTAACTTGCAACACAAAGCGTGTCACACATCCGCGTGTCACACGTCTGCGTGTCACACGCCTGCGTGTCTAGCCCGTGGTCAACACTGACTTACATCACATGGACAGTCGCATGCCCGTGTCTTGTGACCGTGTGGCGAATTAAATTCCAAGATTTAGGTGCAGACTTCACACGGCCTCGGCACACGCCCATTTCCATGGTCGTGCCTTCCACACGGCTGAGACACACGACCGTGTCTCTGCCGTGTGTTTACTACTAAACATACTAACTTGTAAACCTAGCATGCAAAAGGGCACACGGCCAATCAACACGCCCATAAAGGCTGACCGTGTGTCATCCACGACCTAGACACATGCCCGTGTGTCTACCTTGTAGACATTTAAAAGGTTATCTACCAAACCAAATGCCACCATGTATAGCAATCATACTTGCACCAATCCAATTCAACACATATCGGGACTATAAAGCACTTCTGAGGACTCAAAATCAATACACCCACAAGCATACACTTCATAAAATTCATCATCATTGAATATATATAAACTTGTCAAGTATTGGCCCATTTCAAAATACCACGTACAAAATGAATTTAATAACATTAGTAGCCAATACTTTGGCTAACAAATGTGACATAACAAAAGTGTAACATCCTAAAACCGGGGCTACTTGTGATTAAATGTTTTTCTTTGTGTTTGAATTGTTATGGTATTATTTATGGAGTGATAAGATTTAATTAAGGGTCTTAAGTTGGCTCGAGATAGTAGAAATTTTATTTGGAAGCTTTCAAGGTAGGGAGCCTTAGCAAGTAGGGGTTACAAGAATTAATAAGGGATAATTTAACATAAAAATCAGCTTGGTAAAGTGGCAAAAGGAGGCTACTTGGGAGTTACATGTGACGCCACAAGGGATAAGGGAGAGCCTTGGTTCGAGTCATGAATTCTCTCTTTTGCTCTTGGAATGGATTTGCATAGGAAGGGAGATTTTTTCTCTTTAAACTCTTTTTATTATTTATTTAGATGATAAGATAATAGAAGATAAATAGGATATTATTTGGATTATTAAGGATTATTAATTGATTATTTGGGGATTAATTCAATTAATTTGAATTAATTCAAATAGGTGGCTAGGAGTGAATTGGGAGTTGGCTAGAGTTTGAACTCCTTGTTGGAAGGAGTGGACGGCAAGCTTAAGGGGGGTGCCGAATGCCTATAAAACCTCAACCTACCACCTTGTTTTCTTTTTTAGCTATTAGCCGAAATTCCTAACCTCTTCCCTCTTTGTTTCTTTTTTTTTCTTCTATTCTCTCAAGACCTTGGCCGAAACTCCTCCCATACTTCTTATTCATTCCCTTTTTTTCCACTCAAGAGCAAGCCTTGATCAATATTGAAATCAACCTTAGCCAAACCTACACCTTACCCTTTGCTGAAATCCCCTTTTCTTCCTGTTAAACTCTCTCTAGCCGAACCTACTCCCTAGGCATAACTAAATTTTCCTCCTCCATATTTTGAAGTCTTGGCTGAATATTAAAGCAAGGGTAAGTATGTCGAAACTCCTCTCCCATACCCCTTCTCTCTGTCGACTTGATTAAATGGAAAAGCCGAATTATTTCAGTGGCTAATCAGTGATGAAATCGATTCTGTTTAGGTGCCGGGATCTTAAGGTATACGATCCAAGCCCATTCCCTGTCAAGTGATTTTGGTAAGGATCTATATTTATTTATTATTCGTTTAAGCCGAAGGCTAATAACTCTAGTGATGGCCAAATGTAGGAGTGAAGCAGGAATCGCATATCAAGTACCAAGTGAGTACTCAAGGGTGATAGGTAAGGATTCGGGATCACAAATGACCCTTTGGATTAATTGTTGGCGAATAGGCCATAATACTAACCCATGTATTTGGTCAATATAGGGACAAGTAGATCTAGGGTGGCCGACTTCTCTTTTCGGGATTTAAACTTCTCGTTGGTGACAGGTGTGTGCATACACACGTTATGACTTATTAACTGTGCTAAATGTTGTGAACGCTAACTCTGGTTTATGTAGCATTGGATTTAATACCATATTGGTATAGGTGATGATTCAGGTAAGTACCTGTTAATATGTGTTGCTATTTAATGCTTTTGGGAAGCATGGCATGAATTTAGTTGTAACTTAAATATCTGATGGCATGAGATTTGTTACACAATGATTTGATATGGGTTGATGAGTGGAGGGGGCAGTTACATTGTGTCGACGGACACCAGTGTTTTGGTAACACACTGTGACTACGGTCACCAGAGGTTTGGTACCTCCAGAGGTTTGGCACCTCATAGCGTCTCGTCCCAGTGGCTTAATACCACAGTGGGTTGGCCCCACAGATGATAATACGGGATTAACGCCAGTGGTATCACGCGATGGGTTGGCCCCATCAACCGATTCGTGTCTTGGATACCGAGGTTTGGCACCTCCAGTGATTTGGTATCACATCTGTGACTATACGTCACCAATGGTTTGGCACCACCAGTGGTTTGGTACCACAATGGGGTAGACAGAGGCGTTTGGTTGGCTAGGTTGGGTACATGACTTAATGCATGTTAATTTGTTATAAATTGTGTATGATGTGGTATTTACCCGTGGGAAGGGTTACATACTGAGTCTTGGTGACTCACCTTCTCCTTTATTTTTTCAGTGACACGAGTTCGCGGATATGGAGCCGAGGGACTTGAGGTGGCCATGCAAAGGATTTTAACTTAATAGACTTTGAATTTCGGTTCATTTATATTCTTTTTTATTATTGTTGGTTGATTTTAATTGGGTTGTAATAAGGCCTCCTAGAATTATATTATTATTGTTACATGTTTAGAATATTCTGCTTAAATTATTTAATGATGTTAAAACGGGTTCACATGTTTTCCCAAAATTAATGTAAAATGTTTTAAAGTACCATCTAGCACATTTAATATATATATATAACAACTTGATTTAATAAATATTTACAAAATAAATCTAGGTATGGGATTTGTACACCTCAACTGTTTTAACAAAACGCTATCTTTTATCGAAAACTTAAACCGTTTTAAAAGATTTTAAAATGTTTTTCTCCGTAGCAAACCAAATTAAATTCAGTAGCGTTTAATGAGTTTGGGTTGTTACAAAAAGAAACTAAGCCCTATACATGCCATACTCAAAATGAATCTAACCTATACATGCCATACTCAAAATGAATCTAACTTTGCTATACCGAAGAGTAGTCGATAGTGTGATTTTCGTACTCCTACGTTCCACAAAATCTTGAGCTAACATGGCAATGCTACAAGGAATAGGGGAATGAGAGGGGTAAGCATAATGCTTAGTAAGTTTGCATGAAATAAATAGCAACATAAAACTCATAATGTCATTCATCCATTTCATTGAATAAAACACAAGTCTTAAGCTCATTTCCATAACTTACTCATACTTACTCTTACCGATTACATAACATGCCACATATCGTAAACCATTCTCATGAATTACTCACATATACTTGTATCATCTCATCACTCAGTATTAGCATTAATCTCATCTTTAGCATAAGATTAACTATTTACCACATGAAAATTACTTGAGATATTCAAGGATTTATAATCATCATCATTCACATAATTACGACACCAATGCCACATCCCAGTTGTGGTCTTACGTGGGGTCACTTCTAGATGCTGATGCCATATCCTCGATATGGTCTTATATGTTTATCATATTCGATGTCGATGGCATATCCCTTATTTGTTCTGATACGGGTTCTCCATTCTTTGTCGAGGTCATATCTCAGACATGGTCTTATACGGGACCTTGCCAATCTCGTGTTTCATTAATAGTATACTCACCTTTACCATAGTCTAACTGGGACTTCAACTTCACTATTTTCATCATTTTTCTCATTCAACATCATAACTCGAATTCATAGAAATATTGTACAACATTGTTGATATCAATCATTTAGAAACTTGATAACATGGTGCTGAATTTATTGCACACAAACTTACCTCGATTTCAAAATAGGCTAGATGGTCGATCTAGTCCGATACTTTGCCCTTTCCTCGATCGAGGTTAATTCTTTGTTCTTCTTCATCTATAATAGCAAATTAGCTCATTTAATTATCACATTAACTAATGCATTTCAATAATCAAGCTTTGGGAAAATTACTATTTTGCCCTTAGGCTTTCACAAAATGACCATTTTACCCCTAGGCTCGAAAATCAATTCTAATCAAATTTATTTCTTCAATGAGCCTAGGTGAACATTTATTACTCTTATGGAAACCATCAAAACTCATTATTTCACACATTTACCCTGCATTTTACAACATTTACAAAAAAGTCCTATTAGATGTTTTCATGGTAACACCTTTCACAAAAGTTGTTTATTAAACATCTATGACTCATTTTCTTCCAAAAAAATGCAGCAAACAACTTAAAAGCTTACATGGCAAAACTCTAAAATTTTCACCATATTGCAAGATAGTCCCTTCTTTAGAAAGCTTAAGCTTTAGGGGTTCCAAAAGTACAAATATTATCAAGAAATAATTACTAAAACACTTATTTGTAAGGAGAAGATTTTGCTAAAATTTTTGAGCTTTCAAAACCCCTATTTGCTGCTAATTTTTTGGTGGATGAGTGAAGGAGAAAAGATGATATCTTTTCTTTCTTTGTTTTAATATAAAATCCCAATTTAGTCCACCTAATCCACCAACTTGACCAAATCTTGACCTCTATTGTCCCATATGACCGGCCAACCATTATTTAAGAGGCTAATTTTCCTTTAAAGACTTTCAACTAATATTCCATAGCTATTTTGCACCCTTAGCTTGAAATTTTAAACTTTCGCACTTTATGCGATTTAATTTTATTTCATGATTAAGCATGAAATCGCTAAAATTAAAGCACCAAAATTTTCATGCACTTATATAATCATGCTCTTAATAATAAAATAACATAAAAATAATTTTCTCTGACCTCGAATTAGTGATTCTAAAACCACTGTTCTGACTAGCCCCTAAATCGGGCTGTTACAGCACCAACCATATGACCTTAGATGAAAGCATCTTCAGAAAGGTTGATCGAAGTTGCGATCTCAAAGTAAGGATTGGTAATGGCGAACTCTTAGAAGCTAAGGGAAAAGGGGATGTGCTGATCAAGACCCCAACAGGTACTAAAGTTATTACAAATGTGTTTTTAGTTCTTGAAAGAGATCATAATCTCCTTAGCATTGATCAATTGATGGAGAAGAAATACACAGTTGTTTTCAAATATCAATGCTACATTATGTTTGATTCATTGAAACAAGAAGTGCTCACAGTCTCAATAAATAATAAAAGCTTTGTGTTGGATTGGAACTTTGAGGCTTTAAGAGCCTATACTAGTTCAGTGGATAAATCATATAGTTGGCGCAAAAGATAGGAACATGTGAACTATAATTCCCTTAATCAAGTGTGCAAGTCAAAATCGATTGATAAGATGACTAAAATTGAAGATAAAGATGAAGAGGAAAATGAAGATTTTGATGATCTTCCTATTAAAAACATCAAGCCTATTGTTGAAACTTATCACAGATGTAAATTAGGAGTATTGGAGCATGCAATTTTTGAAGAAGTTGCACGAGAAAACAACATTGGAGTTTGTTGCAAGATGGTCAAGAAAGAGTGTTGCAAATTGGCCACTCATGCAGTAGCAAGCAACAGGATGAAGTGTGAGCTTATGAGCTCACCAAAATGCAAGTTTCAAACTCAAAAAAAAAAAAAGTGTGAGTTGACAAATGTACAAACTATGAAAACTGCAAGCTACAAGCTGAATCAAGTGCTAGTTGTGAAAAGTTCAAAATGCAACTAAAGGAAATATGTGCCACAAAAGTGTGAGGACACCATAGTGCGAGCTCATTAAGGTATGAACTTGCGAATAGGGCAAGATGAAAACTTGCAGACATTCTAACCAAACCACTTGGGAAGATGAGGTTTGAAAAGCTGAGAGATAAAATTTATCTTCACAACATGAAGGTCAAGAGGAGTGTTGCGAGATGACCGTTCATGCAAAGTTGGCGAACACTTCAACTTTGGTGAACTAAAAAATATGAACAGGATTTAAAGAGATTGCTTCTAAGTCAAGTTAAACAAAATATATTTTATTTCTAGAAGATAGTATTTATTAGTATAATATATTTAGCATTTATATTTGATATTTATTAGTATAAAAATCTTTGTTATTTCTTTCCATATTTAGGAATTTACTTGTTATAAATACCCTTGTTACATTGTTGAAAATAGATTAGTAAAAAAAAAAAACCTTAATGCATAATTTTATTGCTTAATTTTTCGTTTCTTCTCTACAATTCTTTCTTTTTTAGTATTGAAATTCCAAAAAATATTCCTACCAAACATAGCATTCATGCACTGAATTTGGTAATTATTAAGAAAAAGATAACACATTAGATAAAATTATAATTATGGTTGAAAGTATCCCGGCAAAAGAACTACATACAATTATTAAATAAAACTTTATAGATCAAATAAGATGTTAAGACTCAATACGAATTTATGATTCATGGGACTCCAGCAATGACAGATTTATGTACCATTAGAGAAATAAAATTCTGGTCTATGTTACTGGACTTGGAGGTGAGATCAGGTAGAAATATCTATTTGATACTGGTACGCACAATCTTTTTAAAAATATCCAACGTTTGAAGGATCATACCCCAAGAACAATGTCTAAATGTAGGAGTTGAGAAACAAAACAAAGTAATCATACCAAAGTCTTGAGCTTTAAGCAATAGAGACTTGCTGAACAAACAAGAAAAATTAGCCAAAAAAAGAAAGAGCAAATTGCTTAAGTTTAACCAAAACAAGAAGAAGAATTTGCTAAATGATTCATCATAATTCATTGAGAGCTAAAAGCATTACATATATCAAGCAATCAGCTTCTCAAAAAGATGAAAATGTAACCTAAACATACCTAACTCCACCAACAAAGTCTTGAAACATATAAAACTTTGCTTGCACTCTTGGTTAAGCTGATTTATCAAATCTATCAACACCAAATCACATCAAGTATGTCACTAACATAGTTCTAATCTAACTAATCAACCGAACATCAACTAAAAATAACAAACAACGGCTTCTGCTTCAGCTACAACTTGCATGGCTCGATTTGCTTTGGTATGCATGTAAGCCATCTTTTAACACTCCTCTTTGGCTTCCATGCTATAAACTCCCAATTTGTCTCTCAATTTTTGAATCTTGATACATAAAGGGGCTTTGTCATGATATCTACTAACTGATCTTTAGAACTGCAATGAACCAGTCTGATTTCTTGAGATTATTTCATTTCCCTAACAAAATGAAACTTGATCTTAAAATGCTTTGTCTTCCCAAAAAAAAAAAACTATATTCTTTACAATTGCAACAGGAGATTGATTATCACTTCTAATCTCTGTTGCTTTTATTTGGTGCAAGTTCATGTCTGCCATGATCTTCCTTAACCAAATTGCATGGTTAACAGCTCCTACAACTGCTACATATTCTGCATCAACTTTTTATTGAGCAATGATAGTTTGTTTCTTTGAAATCCAGCAAAAATAGTTGAACCAAGGGTAGATAGATACCCTGATGTGTTTTTCATGTCATCTATTGATCCTGCCCATTCACTATCAGCAAAACCCATGCTGTCAACCTTGGTAAACATCATCCCAAAACTTAGAGCACCCTTGATGCACCTAAGAACTCTCTTTGCAACTTGAAAATGGTTCACATTGTAGCAGTGCATGAACTTGGATAGGAGACTGACTGCAAATATTATGTTTGGCCTTGTGGCAGTTAAATAGAGCAAACATCCAATTAGGCTCCTATAGGTTGATTTACTCACTTTCTCAAAATCACATTGACTTGTCAGCTTTTCTCCAATAGCAACTGAAGTGCTAGTTGCTTTACAATTTCACACAGAAAATCTATTCAGAATTTTCAAGGCAAATTCCTTTTGGCTTAAGAAAATTCCTTGCTGAGTCTAAAACACTTCCATGCTAAGGAAGTAGGATATTTCACCCAAATCTGACATTTCAAACATGCTCTCCATTTTGCCTTTCAAATCTGTTAGCATAGCATTATTTTCACCTGTCACTAACAAGTCATCCACATATAATGAGACTATAAGTAGTGTTTCATCACCTTCCTTCTTCACATGTGGTGTTGGCTCACTAATGCTTCTCTTGTACCCCAAGCTTATTAGGTGGGTGTCAATTCTATCATACCAGGCCCTTGGTGCCTATTTTAAGCCATATAAGGCTTTTCTTAGGCTGAACACTTTGTCTTCTTCACCAGCAACCTTAAAACCCTTTGGTTGTTCAACAAATATCTCCTCATCAAGAAACCCATTGAGGAAAGTAGATTTTACATCAAGTTGATGTATTTTCCACTGCTTTTGAGCAGCCAATGCAACTAGCAGTCTGATTGTATCAAGCCTAGCCATTGGTACAAATGTCTCAAAGTAGTTAATCCTATGCTTCTGACTGAATCCCTTCACTACTAACCTTGCCTTTAGCTTATTCAAAGTTCCATTAACATTGTGCTTAGCTCGAAACACCTACTTTACTCTTATGACCTTCCTATGAGTTGGTCTTGCAACTAACTCCCAAGTCTGATTTTTTAAATCATGCTCATTTCATCAAGCATGGCTTGCCTCTATCCTTCTTGAGCTTGAGCTTCTTCAAAACATGTTGGTTCAATAGTAGCCACATGTAACATCCTAATTTTGGGCCTAGTCAAAATAGTGGATTTGAGACTACAAATCTGAAGTAGAAATAAGTATTTTATTAGTATTTTGAGGTCAATGGCATGATTGCATGATTGTGTGAAAATTTCATGAACAAAATTTTATGCATAAAGTGTCCAATTTGATAGTTAGGACTAAATTGAATAAGTTACAAAATGTATGTTCTAGAAGCTTTGAGCATGAAATTGCCATGGATTTTTAATTAGAGGGTCTTAAATAGAAATTTGACCAATTTCTATTTTTATGGACAAAAATGAACATGGATGGGTAAAATTTCAAAGAAAGGCATTAAGGGCATTTTGGTCATTTGGTAAATAAAAGAATAAAAAGGGAAAATCAAGTCAAAATTGTGTCCATCTTCTTCAACCTTGACCAAAAATCTCAAGCTCACCATAGCTAGGGTTTTTTCATCTTTCAAGCTTGATACTAAGTGCATCTTAGCCCCGTTTTTTAAGTTGTTAACAACCGATCTAACTATTTCTACCATTTATTTGAGCTAGGGTTCATATTTAAAAATTTACCCATGTGTAACATGCATGTATTTGGATGTCTAATGGTAGATTATGCAAGTCTAATGTTAGATAAACAACTTTTGCTAGGTGATTTTTGGTGAAAATTGACAAAATGACCTATTTGTAAAAAGATTTCAAAATGTGTGTAAAAGTGTGATTAAATGAAAAATGTGGACTGCTATAAGTATAAAAGAGGTTCAGCTAGGCTTGAATCAAACAAATTGAATAGATTTCATTTTTCGAGCCTAGGGGCAAAAATCTAATTATGTTAAAGTTTAGGGGCAAAAATGTAAATATGTCAAAGTTTAGGGAAAAATATAATTTTATCATAATATGAATTTTGGATGAATTGAGTAATGTGATTATTAAATGAGCTAAATTTTCTATTATAGATTAAGAAAAATGGAGTCTAGACCTAAACTGAAGAAATAACAGTGTTGTGAACTAAATCAAATAGTTAGCTATATTTTGGTACCGATGTAAGTTCGTATGTAAATAATGCATTATTATTTATGCTTTAATTGTGTTATTATTGTATGTATTGTGACTTACTCCTTGAATGAATTTGACAAAGTTCGACAAGTGAGAAAGTCCCGGTTGAATCTTAGGAATAGTTAGGATACAAATGTCAAGACATTAGGGTTATGAGTTTACGTGTAAGACCATATCTAGGGTATGAGATCGTTATGAGATTTCGTGTAAGACCATGTCTGGGACATGGCATCGATATGAGAATCGTGTAAGACCATAACTGGGCCATAGGCATCGATATGTGATCCCATGTACGACCATATCTAGGATATGGCATTGGTATGATTCTAAGTGTATGTGATTCCCGAGTATCCTTTAGTATTCCAAGCGGTTCAATGGGTAGTCCAAAGATTATGTCAACGAAATGAAAAGGTATGAACATGTTGAAAGGGTACAGGTATGTACACAAATCTCATACATATTGAGATTATAAATCGATGAGATCTCGGTAAGAAGTGAATGAATAAATCATGATCATGAGTTTTATTATACATTATGTAAATGACATGATTTAAAATGTATCTATGATATTTAATGACATTGTGATTGATTATATTATGTTATGTATACAATAATGCATGGTTAATGTTGTTAATTATTTACATGCAAACTTACTAAGCTTTATGCTTACTCCCCATTCTTTTCTATTTTCTTATAGTATTGTCAAGCTAGCTCGAGGATTGAAGGACGTCGGAGACTCGATCACACTATGAATTGGAACTTTTGGGTATAGTTAGTCTCAACATTTTGAGTATGGCATGTATAGGGACTTGGTCTTTTTATTATATGTCATATTGGTTTAGCCAAATGTGTTGGCTTATAATGATATTTGATTCATTTTGTATAAGGCCATGGGATGTGGCTTATATTGATTATTGGGTTGTAAACCTATTCATATATGCACGCATGTGCCAATGTCATTATGATATGGCCTATGGCTATTAGTGGTCGAATGATGATGTGTTGCATGTGATTTACTAAACTTGAGTTCGATGAAGGATGGTAGTTTTGTGTGTGCATATGTTGCTATGAAAATGCATGCATGAAATCTAGGGAATGATGCATATTTGTATATGAGTTGGTAAAATTTGATTTGTCATCATATGGAGTCTTAAGCAAGTATAAATTGATGAGAAGTTGCCATGTATGAGCCATGTTTATGAATGTTTAAGTGCTTATTTATGCCATGTTATATGTCATTGAGATATGTACATGTGTTATTGAGGGTGACAAATGGCTTGGAATATAGCCTCAAAGTTGACCACACGAGTAGACACACAGGCGTGTGTCTAGGCCATGTGTGACACACGTCTTGCCCCATAGACATGTGTTATGGTCGTGTGTCCCCTGTACCCTAATTAATGCAAAACAGAATGCCCAATAGTAAACACACGGGCACAAGACACAGTCGTGTGTCTCGGTCGTGTAAGAGACACGGCCATAGGACATGGGCATGTGCGCAAGCCGTGTGAAGTCTGCACTTAAATTTTAGAATTTAATTCGCCACACGGCCTAAAGACATAGGCATGTGCCTTGGCTGTGTCACCTTATTTGGTTGATGACGTCATAAACAAAATGTCCCCTATTTTGGACACGGCCTGAAGCACGGGCGTGTGATATGTCACACGGGCATTTCCCTTCACCCACACGGGTGTGTGGACCTGTTTCATGATGCAAATTTTCTATGTTTTCTAAAACTTTCTAAAGTTCTCAGTTTGGTCCCGAACTATTCCTAATGTATGTTACGGGCCTCGTAGGATCATTTTAGAGGAGATATGTATGTTTTTTAAAAGTTTTAAATTTGAGTGGAAATTCATGTATCGGGTTTGTATGATATGTTTTTGAAAAGTTTTAAATTTGAATGGAAATTCATGACTCGGGTTTGTATGATTGCTTGCGTATAAGTCTGGTAACGCCTCGTACCCTATTCGGCGTTGAATACAGGTAAGGGGTGTTACACCACATCTTCCCCCTCATATATTTCACTTAGTGGTCTGGTTCCCTTAATTGGCTCATGATCAATGTCCATCTTAGGATCATTTTGATCAACTTCACTTTACTTTGTCACAAAGTCTTCAGCAGTACATTCTCGGTTCACTTTTATCCCAATTCCAGCTTCACCTCTCCTCAAATACAACATCTCTGCTCACAAAGACTTTGTAAGTTGTAGGACCCAAAATCCTATAGCCCTTCTTGATAGTGCTATAGCCCACTAGAATGCCAGGCTTAGCCTTCCTTGCCAACTTGTCCCTCTTGAATGTAGGTATGTGTTCATAACATATGCAACCAAAGACCTTTAGATGAGAAACTGATGGTCTAAACCCAAACCAGGCCTCAAATGGTGTTTTTTGAAGCAATGCTTTAATTGGTACTGTTTTGAAGGTAAATTGCAGTATTCACTGCCTCAACCCGAAAAATTTTAGGCAAATTCCTCTCAAACATCAACCATCTGGCCATATTCATCAAATTTCAAATCTTCCTCTCACTGACACCATTCTAATGAGGTGCGTAGGTGTTTATAACCTACTATTTGATCCCTGATTCTTCAGAGAAACTTTGAAACATTGCTGAAGTGTACTCTGTGTCATTGTCTAACCTTAGTGTCCTGAGCTTGCAATATAATTGAGTTTCTGCTCAGCCTTGAACTTCCAAAACACTGAGGCTACTTCTGACTTGTGCTTGATAAAGTAAACCTAGCAGAACATTGAATAATCATCAATGAAAAGAATGACATACCTGCTACCATTCAAGGATTGTGTCTTCATAAGGCCACACACATTAGTATGGACTAACTGCAACCTTTCAGAGGCTCTCCAAGCCTTGTTTATTGGAAATGGTAGTCTATCTTACTTTTCTAGTTGACACACTTCACAAACATCTTATTTTTCAACTGTTTTTGTGAAATTCTCAACCAAGTCTTCTTTTGACAAATGAAGTAGAGACTTATAGTTGACATGGCCTAATCTTTTATGCCACAGTTTGGACTTGAAACACCCCAAACCCGGCCCACAAGCCCTGACCGGATCTGGCATGCTCCTTAAGCAAAACGTAGTTAAGTTTTGTAATGACATTTTGAAAATCTTGATGATTTTGAAGAAAATAAATTTGGAATGTTCTCAAGTTAAAAATTGAGTTGCAACTTAGTTTTGTACTAAATCGTTAAGTTCTTACTTCAAAAGTTACAGGTTAAAGAAATACTGAATTTTAGAGTTTAATATTTTTGTAACTTGGAAAAAAAACTATAGGTGTTTAAGTTTCAAAATGACTGATGTTATTCGTAACATAGTATAAATTTTAAACGCAAAGAAAATAAATCAGTTAAGTAATAATGGCCTTATTACATCAAACATAACCCAAAATAATTCAAAATAGACTTAAATAGAAAAACCGAAAAAATTAAGCTGTGCATGGCCACCACTAAGTTCCTGCCGACTCGATCCATCTACTAAGTGCCATCTGCAAAAAGTTAGCCCACGAAGGGTGAGTCAATAGACTCAGTGTGTAACTACCATCACAGATTCCCAAATCATACAAGGCATAATAAATCACATAAAATAATTGTAAACCATGATGCAACCCAAACCACATAGATCCAACCTCTACACATCACCCGTACCTACCGATCACACCGTGGGGATTACTAAATCAACCCTCCATCCGATACACACCATCGAAGGCAGTCATTGCAGTCAACTACACATCGCCCTTATAATTGTGGCATAGCCACCAGATAATGTGACAGAGTCACCAGATTCATATTATGTGACATAGTCACTAGATAATATGACAGAGTCACCAGATATTGTGGTAGGAACAACCAGATCACTTCCCCTTTCACATAATCACCCATATGCCCATGCAACATACAAAACATGCTATTTTTCATGCCATTTACCTTACCCCAAAATCATAACAGATTTTCACATATTTTCACTTCAATGTTATTAAACAATATTAAAGAGTATTACAGGGTACATACCTAAATGTACTCGTACCATTGAATGGTACCCTTAGCTATATTATCTAATATTATCAACCTAGGGGAAATTAGTGTAGGGATACACACCTGATTACTCGTAGATCTAATCGAAATCTTAAAAATCCCGATCTAATGCACTAGATCCCTTTTTCCTACATTCGGCCGACACTAAGCATGTTAGCAAAAAGCCATTCGGCTAAACATTCAAATCCTGAAGGGTTATGGCAACCAAAATCCTTACCTTGCTGCCGATTTGGTTGCTAACCAAATCCCAAAACTTCGTGATGATCCCCCCTTGCAATCGGCTAGGCAGTAGATTGCTTAGCCAAATCCCGAAGATCTATCGGAAAACCCCTAAGACACCATAATTAGAATTGGAACCCTTAATAAGTAATATGGCCGAATATAAATATCCCTTACCTTGATTGTCTAAATCTCAAAAATATCACTTGTCCTTGGAGATGTCGAAATCCCTACATGGTATGTGTTAAATTTGATTCTAACATTTGACGAAAAAAGTAAATGGCTTTCGGCCTAAGATTACACTTCACCTACCTTGGATATTCAAATCCCAAATGATCTCCCCTTATGGACGAATTCAAACGAATCCCGAAAAGATCACCCTCCCACTTTCGACTATAGGAAAATAAGAGGGTTTAGTATCCTCGATTTCGGCACTATACATAACAGTCAAGGAGAGAAGGGAAATAGGAAGTTCACTTACCATAAGGTTCGACTACTAGAGGCAGAGAGGGAAGAATCGACAGACCTTAAACAAGTGTTACGGGTTAGATCTAAATGAAGAAAGAAAGAAAGAAAAGAAAATAAAAGTCAATTTGCATAGAATGAAATCTCGAAACTATCCTGATTACTAAGGAGTATGCTGCTTATGGTGCACCTTCGGGAAACAGAAACCTTCCTTGTAGTTTCGGTTATGGAGGAGGAATATGAGTAAGAAGAATTCGGCTTTCAGGAGGATATTGGAGAGGAGAAGGAGGCTAGGGAATTTCGACTAGAAGAGAAAGAAGAGAAAAAGAATTTTGGCTTGAGAGAAAAGATGAGAAAGTGGAAAAAAAACAAATGAAAAAGATGATAATTCCCTTCCAAAATTTGGCTATACACAGGCACACACTCAGAGTTGGTGTTTCAGCCAACTCTTCTTCTCTCACCCCAATCCCCCTTTTCACTCTAACTTAGCCGAATCCTTAAGCCTTTGACTCAATCTACACTTCATCTTTGAAGTGTCCTTGTACTGTCCAACACTACCTCTCCTTGCTGCAAAATAAAACTCCAAAAATGCTTTCCTTGCTGCTCAAACCTAGGCCCTTCTCACTCCCTGTGGCGTCACCATCCAAGGCCCTAAGTGGCGCTTCTTTGCCACTTTATCAATTGGGTTCTTTGTGTTCTAAACCACACAGTAAACTTCTTAAGGCCTAGCTCCTTTAGCTCCCCTTTTTAGACTTAAAAATCCAATAACTTCCAAGGCTCCTACCCACAGCCCAAGGTTCTTGAAGCCCCCAAAACACATGCAAATCACACTCAAGCATGCAATCACATACATTCAAGTAAAAATGCATAACCCCTAAGTCTCGGATATTACAGTTCTACACCCTTAAAATAATTTCGTCCTCGAAATTACCTGGCTAAAACAAGTGAGGGTATTGCTATCGTATTGTTTCCTCTGGCTCCCACGAGGCTTCTTCCGATCCATGGTTAGGCCATAACACTTTGACTAGAGGGACCGATTTTCTCCGAAGTACCTTCACATCCCATTCTAAAATCTGAATCGGCTCTTCCTCATAGGACAGATCTGGTCTCAACTCCACCTCCTCAACCGGTATTACATGAGATAGATCCGATCGGTAATGACGTAACATCGAAACATGGAACACATTGTGCATTTGCTTTAATTTCGTAGGCAATTCTAGCTGATATGCTACTGGACCAACTCATTTCAGAATCCAATAAGGTCCTATAAACCTAGGACTTATCTTTCCCTTGCGATCAAATCTCATTACCTTCTTCCACGGCAAAACTTTGAGAAACACATAATCTCCCATAGCAAACTCAATCTCCTTCCGCTTAAGATCTGCATATGACTTTTGCCGATTAGATGCCTCCTTCAATCGTGTCGAATTACCTTAACCTTGTCCTCCGATTCTGACACAATTTTCGGACCCAAAATCTGACGTTCTCCTAATTCCGTCCAACATGTAGGAGTGCGACACTTCCATCTATACAGCGCTTCGTACGGTGCCATCCCAATACTTGCCTGATAGCTATTATTGTACGTAAATTCCACTAAAGGCAAGAACTCCTCCTAACTCCCTCTGAAGTCTATTATGGAACCTCTCAACATATCCTCTAGCACTTGAATTACCCACTCAGATTGGCCGTCCGACTGCTGATGGAATGCCGTACTGAAATCCAACCTAGTACCCAAAGCTTGATGTAGTGCCTTCCAAAACTGAGACGTAAACCTCGGATCCCTATCTGAGATAATCGACACCGGCACTCTATGCAACCTCACGATTTCTGCTACATACAACTTTTCCAATTTCTACAGAGAATAGTCAACCCGCACCGGTATAAAATGTGCAGACTTTGTCAACCGATCTACTATCACCCATACTGAGTCTTCTTAGTAGGCGTAAGGGGAAGCTCACTAATGAAGCCCATGGTAATTCTCTCCCACTTCCATTGCGGAATCTTTATTGGTTGAAGCAATCCTGACGATACTTGGTGTTCAGCCTTGACTTGCTAACACGTTAAGCACTTCCCTACAAACTCTATAACTTCTCGCTTAAGACCAAGCCACCAAAACTATTCCCGTAAATCCCTGTACAACTTACTTCCTCCAGGATGCATAGAATAAGGGCTACTATGCGATTCCTAAAGAATTCTTTGCCTTAACTCCTCATCCTTCGGTATACAGATGTTGTCCCAAAAACACAGCACTTCATCACCGTTTACACCAAAATTTTTCAATTCCCCACTTTGTACTTATAGCAGCTTAGTACTTAGCTCACCGTCGACCAATTGTTTCTCCTTTACCTGACTTAGCCACAGACTTCCAAAGGGCAACTCCATTAAGTCAGCTGGAAACTGCACCCCCTGAACTTCCAAAGGTACTGCCCTAAAGAGTTTGTCCAACACTACTGATTGCCCTAAAGGACTAAGTACAGTCATCTTCCTAGGTATAGTCTCAGAGTTCACATGCAGAGTTCCAGACACCTTACTAGTAATGTGTGAATGAGTTGACCCAATATCTATCAACGAAATAAAGTGTAATCCGGAGATAAGGAACATACCGTTATGACATCAAAAGTGCGTCACCATCCTCCTCCGATTTAATCAGTATACACTAGACTGGCTGTCTCGCCTCCGTGTTACCAACACCTCGCCTGATGTTCCCTGACCTCTTCCAGAACCATTACCTCGCCGGTAGGACCACGACCCGTGGTGGTTCCTGTCCACCCCTTCCTACCTGACTAGGACCCTGACTTACTGGTCGGCTCCCGTCCATTTTCATGGGACAGTCCCTAATCATGTAATCCTTGGACCCACACTTGAAACATCCTCCTGTCTTCTTCCAACACTCTCCCAAGTGCATCTTTCCACACTGGGCACAAGTACGGTACTGTCCTCCCGTAGCAGCTTGCTGACCTCACGACCCATCCATTCTAGGTCTCTTTTGGATATTCCCAGATGACCCTGATGATCCAAAACCTCTCTTTTGCTTATTCCTGTCCATGTTCTGTCTCACAGACTCCTTAACCCCTTTAGCAACCTTTGCCTTTTCTACCAACACAGCAAACTCCCGCTCCTCTGTAGGGCAATCAACAATCTCAGGTCATCCCTTAGTCCGTCCTCAAACCGGACACATCGTTCATGCTCCGTAGCCACTATACCTCAAGCATATCGGCTCAACCTTAAGAATTCTTCCTTGTACTCCGCTACAAATTTATTTCCCTGAACCAGCCTCAGAAACGCCTTCCTCTGTGCATCAACATAGCTGGTCCCAATATACTTCTTCTGATACGCTGCCTTAAAGTACTCCCAAGTAAGATCATCTATGGCAGCACCATCCCGAACCATGAGCCACCATTGGTATGACTCATTCACGGAGTAGCGACACTACCCATTTCAGTTTCTCCTCGGTGGTTAGGTCCAAATCATCCATAATTCGCTCCGTAGCCTCCAACCAATACTCAGCCATATTGGGCACCACACCAGATATACCACGGAAAAACTCAGCTCCATTAGCTCAGAGTCGCTCAGGTATAGACTTCTGAGCTCCCATGCCTCCACTTGCTCCAGCCATCCTTTCCAGAACTCACAGCATCGCCTGTGATACTGCATCATCCCCCGTCTCATCCTGATATTCCATACCAATAGCTGGTGGTGGTGGCATTTCATTCTCGAACCCTTGACCAGACCTAACGGGTTCCAACATGGTCATTCGACCTCTACCACGACCACGCACATTACGGCCATGTCTTCTAGAACTCATGTCTACGTTCGTGGTTTAATCTGCTTAAGAATTTTATGAATTAGTTTTTGTTCCATTAATTATCCACGAACAATTTTATGTAAAGAAATTTAGGGGTAATTTTTCCGATCATTTCAAGGTTTTCATTCCAAGTTTTCTACCCTAATTTAGAGAAAACACACTCATTCAATAGTATTTACTACACACATTCATCTCTCAAACATTTTCATTCGTTCCAACCCAGGGATATTTTCGTAATTTATCCTATAGGGGTATTTTGGTAATTTTCCAAGGTAGGGTCCTTGGTGATTTTGTGAAATAGGGGTGTTCTGGTAATTTTGTGATCTCGGGGGTACTTCGATAATTTTAGAAATTGGGATATTTCGATAATTTTACAAATCAGGGTATCATGAAATTTTACAAAATAGGGGTTTTGGGTATTTTTACAAAAATAGGAATATTTTGATAAAGTTTGAGGGTAGTATGGCAATTTTATAAACTGAGGGTATTTTTGTAATTTTACAAACCAGGGGCAATTCGGTCAATTTACAAATCAGGGGTATTTGGGTCATTTTTCAAATCAAGGGTACTTTGGTAATTTCAAAATCAAGGTTTAACTTTAGGATTATACAAAACAAGGTGACTGGTCCCTTTTGGGTTTTAATTATTGAATTTAGCCTGTGATTGAGTCCTCTTGGTTAGGGTGAACCGTCACTACGCACTGTAGGATTTGAGCGGAGAGGAGGTGAGTCACTAGGGGCGCTAAATACCAAGCTCCCCGAATCCAATCCTACACATGCGCTGTGGTTGCCACACCCTTAACTCGGTGACTCGATCCATGTGTTTGTTTGGTTAGACCTTAAGTTTTATGTCATTCGGTGTTGGAGTAAGCTAATCCTAGGGTTCAATAGTTTCTAATCTACTAATCTACGTCTCCATAATTCCCACATACAATCCACACAATGGTTAGGGGTACTTACAGTGGACTTGGCCGAGACTCGGGTGCCATGCCGTAAAACCCGCTCATTCTCTAGTAAAACTCAATTTCAAAATAAGGAAAACGTTTTGGGCCCAAAAAGCCCTCAAGGCTGAGTTTTGAACCGGACTCTGATACTAAATTGAAACACCCCAAACCCAGCCTACAAGTCCTGACCGGATCTGGCATGCTCTTTAAGCAAAACATAGGTAAGTTTCGTAATGACATTTTGAAAATCTTGATGATTTTGAAGAAAATAAATTTGGAATGTTCTCAAGTTAAAAATTGAGTTGCAACTTAGTTTTGTACTAAATTGTTAATTTCTTACTTCAAAAGTTACAGGTTAAAGAAATACCGAATTTTAGAGTTTAATATTTTTGTAACTTGGAAAAAAAACTATAGGTGTTTAAGTTTCAAAACGATTGATGTTATTCGTAACATAGTAGAAATTTTAAATGCCAAGAAAATAAAACAGTTAAGTAATAATGGCCTTATTACATCAAACATAACCCAAAATAATTCAAAATAGACTTAAATAGAAAAACCAAAAAAAATTGAGCTGTTCATGGCCACCACTAAGTTCCACCGACCTAGTCCATCTACGAGTGCCATCTCGCAAAAGTTAGCCCACGAAGGGTGAGTCAATGACTCGGTGTGTAACTACCATCATGATTCCCAAATCATACAAGGCATAATAAATCACATAAAATAATTGTAAACCATGATGCAACCCAAACCACCTAGATCCAACCTCTACACATCACCCATACCTACCGATCACATCGTGGGGATTACTAAATCAACCTCCATCCGCTACACACCATCGAAGGCGATCACTACAATCGGTGCACATCGCCCTTATAAATGTGGCATAGCCACCAGATAATGTGAAGAGTCACTAGATACTGTGACAGAGTCACCAGATATTGTGGTAGGAACCACCAGATCACTTCCCCTTTCACATAATCACCCATATGCCCATGCAACATACAAAACATGCTAATTTTCATGCCATTTACCTTACCCCAAAATTATAATGGATTTTCACGTATTTTCACTTCAATGTTATTAAACAATATTAACGAGTATTACGGGGTACATACCTGAATGCACTCGTACCATTGAATGGCACCCTTAGCTATATTTTCATATTTTCATTAGCACATATCTAATATTATCAACCTAGGGGAAATTAGTGTAGGGCTACACACCTGATTACTCGTAGATCTAATCGAAATCCCAAAAATCCCGATCTAACGCACTAGATCCCTTTTTCATACATTCGGCCGACACTAAGCATGTTAGCAAAAAGCCATTCGGCTAAACATTCAAATCCCGAAGGGTTATTGCAACCAAAATCCTTACCTTGCTGCCGATTTGGTTGCTAACCAAATCCTGAAACTTCGTGATGATCCCCCATTACAATCGGCTAGGCACTAGATTGCTTAGCCAAATCCTGAATATCTGTCAGAAAACCCCTAAGACACCATAATTAGAATCGGCACCCTTAATAAGTAATATGGCCGAATATAAATATCCTTTGCCTTGATTGTATAAATCTCGAAAATATCACTTGTCCTTGGAGATGTCGAAATCCCTACATGGTATGTGTTAAATTTGATTCTAACATTTAACGAACAAAGTAAATGGCCTTCGGCCTAAGATTACACTTCACCTACCTTGGATATTCAAATCCCGAATGATGTCCCCCTACAGACGACTTCAAACGAATCCCAAAAAGATCACCCTCCCACTTTTAACTATAGGAAAATAAGAGGGTTTAGTATCCTTGATTTCGGCACTATACATAACAGTCAAGGAGAGAAGGGAAATAGGAAGTTCACTTACCAGAAGGTTCGGCTATTAGAGGCAGAGAGGGAAGAATCGACAGACCTTAAACAAGTGTTACGGGTTAGATCTAAATGAAGAAAGAAAGAAAAAAAAAGAAAAGAAAAGTGAATTCGCATAGAATGAAATCTCGAAACTCACCCGATACTAAGGAGTATGCGACTTATGGTGCACCTTCGGGAAACAGAAACCTTCCTTGTAGTTTTGGTTATGGAGGAGGAATATGAGGAAGAAGAATTCAGCTTTCAAAAGGATATTGGAGAGGAGAAGAAGGCTAGGGATTTTCGGCTAGAAGAGAAAGAAGAGAAAAAGAATTTTGGCTTGAGAGAAAAGATGAGAAAGTGGAAAAAAAAACAAATGAAAAAGATGATAATTCCCTTCCAAAATTCGGCTATACACAGGCACACACTCAGAGTTGGTGTTTCGGCCAACTCTTCTTCTCTCACCCCAATCCCCCTTTTCACTCTAACTTAGTCGAATCCTTAAGCCTTTGATTCAATCTACACTTTATCTTTGAAGTGTCCTTGTGCCGTCCAACACTGCTTCTCCTTGCTGTAAAATAAAACTCCAAAAAGCTTTCTTTGCTGCTCGAACCTAGGCCCTTCTCACTCCCTGTGGCGTCACCTTACAAGGCCCTAAGTGGCGCCTCTTTGCCACTTTATCAATTGGGTTCTTTGTGTTCTAAACCACACAATAAACTTCTTAAGGCCTAGCTCCCTTAGTTCCCCTTTTTAGACTTAAAAATCCAATAACTTCTAAGGCTCCTACCCACAGCCCAAGGTTCTTGACGCCCTTAAAACACATGCAAATCACACTCAAGCATGCAATCACATACATTCAAGTAAAAATGCATAACCCCAAAGTCCCGGATATTACAGGACTCATCTAAGACATTTGTGTTGGCACTAACTGAACTTTTGTTCCAGTCAACAATAAAGCTTCTGTCAGTCATGGTTACTGACATGAGCTTGGATCGAATTGGATCACTAATCAGGTGTTCTTTACCTTTGAATACAACTGAGTATCCCTTTTCAACTAGTTGAGCAATACTCAGTAGATTTCTAACTATTTCAGGTACTAACAAAACATTGGAAATGAGTTTGGTACCTAAAGGAGTGCCAATTAGCACATCTCCCTTGCCTTCTACTTTAATGTAGTGTCCATTGCCCACCTTTACTTTTGTGTTGAAGCTTCTATCGATGCTTTTGAAGATAGAAGCATCAGGTGTCATGTGGTTAGTGCAACCACTGTCAATCAGCCACCCTTTTGTGGTTTTTCTTCTAGCAGCTGAGAAGGAGATAGCAAATACTTGTTTTTCCTTATCACAACTCTCTTCTACCACTTGAGCTTCTGTTCTAACCTATTAAGGCTGGTTTGGCTTCTGCTGGCCTTTATTTTTGCAAACCTTCTCAACATGGCCCATCTGTTTATAAACCTTGCACTGCACATCAGGTTTGTACCAGTAGTTTGCTTCAAGATGGCTAACTCTTTTGCAATGTGAGCAAGGTGGATACCTTCTTCTTACTCCATCTCTTTTTGGTTTGTTTGGCCAGTTTTCTTCCCTTTGTAGCAGAGGATCTCGAGGTTGGTCTGCTCTTGGCTTGAAAGGCACCTTCTTGATGCTCCTCTTGTCTACTAGCTCTTCTTTTTTCTTGAGCATAGAAAGCATTGATTAGCTCTGTCAAAGAGATGCTTGACAGATCTCTTGAAACTTACATGGAAGAGATCTTGGCTTCATATCTCTCAGGTAAGGTTGAAATAACTTTCTCCACTATTTTGGCTTCATTGAATTGGTCTCCAAGCAGTCTGATGTTGTTCACGACAGCCATGATCCTGTCTGAATATTGCTCAACTGTATCTGACTCCTTCATCTTCAGATTTTAAAAGTCTCTTCTTAAGTTTAAAAGCCATTGTTGTTTTATTTTTTAGTGCCTTGAAACTTTTCTTTAAGCTTGCCCCAAGCCTGTTTTGGAGTTTCAGAGGCCATGATCCTTGTGAAAAATCAAGTCTGACACACTGTTTTGAATGCAATACATTGCCTTGTTCCTCTTAGGTCTGTCATCAGAGTGATGCTTGATCTAAGCTACCGTGGGGTTAGCTCTCAAGGGTGGTAGTTCAATATCAGCATTGGCAACCTCCCACAAGTCAAATGCCTACAGGTAGGTCTTCATTTTCACTACCTAAATGTGGTATCCTTTACCACTGAATACCGGTGGTGGTGCTGGAGAGAAACCTGATGAAGACATTGTTATTTAGAGTAGAAAAGAGAGGTCCTCTAAGAAATCAGCTCTTGATACCAAATGTAGGAGTTGAGAAAAAAAACTAAGCAATCATAGCAAAGTCTTGAGCTTTAAGCAATAGAGATTTGCTGAACAAACAAGAAAAACGAGCCAAAGAAAGAAAGAACAGATTGCTTGAGTTTAACCAAAACAAGAAGAAGAATTTGATGAAAGATTTATTATAATTCATTGAGATCTAAAAGCATTACATATATCAAGCAATCAGCTTGTCAAAAAGATGAAAATGTTACCTAAACGTACCTAACTCCACTAACAAAGTCTTGAAACTTATAAAACTTTTCTTGCACTCTTGATTAAGCTGATTTATCAAATCTATCTGCACCAAATTACATCAAGTATGTCACTAACTTAGTTCTAATCTAACTAAGCAACAAAACATCAACTAAAAATAACAAAACAGTAGCTTATGCTTCAGCTGCAACTTGCATGGCTCGAACTGCTTTGATCTACATGTAAGCCATCTTCTAACACTGAATATGTGTAAAAAACAACTAATTTAGGAAAGTGAAGAGCAGGAGTAACATTTTGTGGTTAAGTTTTCTATACTATAAAGTTATGGGCTTACAAATTTGACCTATATACGGTTGAAAGTGAGTGACAACAAAGAAAAAGGTATAAAAGGGCACTGTACTCAGCAGGGCATGCCCATAGTCAACAACCAAGGCAGTACATGCATAGGCATCATTTGAATGACACATCAGGCCAAGGTGCCCAACAATCATGCTTACAGCAGCAAGCTCATACCCCCAAAATATAGCACACTAAATTCATGCAAGGCAAACAAAATAATGAACTTCAAATTCATTAGATAATCACAAAATAAACCGACAATAAAGCTGGCCTAGTATTGGTAAATGGTTTTAGCATTCCACACGCGGTTTACGAGGGGTACATTTAGACTCCAAGAAAACTACAGTTTAACAATCCAAGAAATCTCATGAGAGCATATCGGATGAAATGAAGCAAGAGCATCCATGGAAGAATATAAAAAAAAAAATGGTAATTATAGTTGATATTAAGCGAGTGAAACTTTTGGAGAGAAAATATAACTTGCATGTGTGAAAGGAGATGTGATAATTAAAAAGCCATTCATGAAATCATTATTACTTACTCATTTCCACCATTACTCGCTCTTTTTTCATTTTCCGTCATTTTCAAATAGCATACATGAGAAAAACACGAAGACCAAATCTATATGATCATAATAAACATTAATCTATCAATTATCGTTACGCAAACCCTACACCCCCAAGCAACTAGAGTTAAGCTGAGGTGTTGCCATTACATCCAAATTCATTTCACCAATATCAACTTATTTCAGCAGTTGTATTATATACAAAAAGGTCTACTATGCCTTGGTCAGGGGAACCTTATTTCTTGTTTTCAAATATTATAATTATTCAAAAAGAAGAAAGACAAATGGTTGAATAAAAAAATTCAATTGCTGGCCTCTTTCGATATAACAGACCTCCAAAAGGTAGTATAGAGATTCCAAAAGATTATGTTAAATGAAATGCTTAGATATCTTTATTGACAATCATAAAATATTAACTCAACCTGTTAGAATTCCTTCAACGATCAAATGCAGGTTTCTTGTGTAAACTACTTGAACACTGACCATATAAGATTTTGATCCTACATAACTAATCATGCTATGGTGTTTTTATTGTCACTAAACCATAGGCACCAAAAGAAAAAAAATACACTTATTTATGCAGTCTGTTACATGATATAAATACAATATGGTATGCTCATTCCGTTCCTTGTTTTTTGAACTTCAAACAGTTTAAGGGATAATGGATCAATATGTTAAAATCTATAAGAAAAAGCAAAAATCACACATGCCATGTGAAGAAAAAACCAGACCGATCAATTAAACCCGGAACTGGTGGCCCGTCTGGTCTGGTACATCCCCAAGAATGGAGGAAGCAATGAACCGGGAAAAAAACAGGTAAAAAACCAATCTCTATTTTTTTTTTTTGTATTAAAATTATTTTTGTAAGTGATAAGATTTGAACTTTTAAACTCAAGATGATATATTAAACAGCATATCATTAAGCCAAATAGATATTCTTATTAACTAATTACTATATTTACACTTGTTTACTATAAAAAAATTCACATTTTTAACATTTTATTTATATTTTAATTGCATAATCTGGTTTAACTTCTTGTTTGAACTCTAATCGGATTTTTTATTCATTGATAAGAACTAACTAGTTGGTGCGCAAAAATGGCATCTACAAGTCGCAACCTGTATGAGTTATCTTTCAGTAAAGCTAATAAAATCTTATCTTTCAGTAAAGCTAATAAAATCAAAACCATAACAAGATCTAGAAGGACATTATAAAAGATGATTCATAAAATGAATGAATAGCAAACATCAAGAAAGCTTGAATTAGAAGAGGAATATGGTAAGCAAATAGAGATTTCAAATTCAAAACGACCAAGGGGAGGAAAAGAGAGATTACACCATCTTAACGAGTGTCAACATTGATGCATTAAATTTATAAAAAACGCATGTCACTGATAAGTTATAAAAGTAACATATTTTAATAATGTTCTTAATGTGTTATTAGATGACTAATCAATGTAAAATGATGAATTTTATGCTCCTAATACTTTAAATTCATATTTCTATACTTAGTAGAGTATTTAGGAGCAAAATGACCGAAAACAGAGTGAAAATCGAACAAGTGGAGTAGATTTCAGGAGCCACACAGCCATGTGTCAAACCATGTGGATTTTGCAATTTGTACTCCAAACACGCGGAAAAACACAATTTTTAGGTTTTTCGGGCATTTTAATACCTATAAATACCAAATATAAGAAGATAAATGGGAGTCGTCAGAAAGTATTAAAGAAAACAACTCAGAAAACACTATTGAAGCCGACTCTGAAGCGTATTTCCACCAAGATTGAAAATCTCCTTTTGATTTCTTTGAAGTTTATTATGAGTTTCTCTATTTCTTATGGTTATACTATCTTTGCATTATTTTTATTCGCGATTATGAACTAATTTTCTAAATACCTAAGGTATATGAACCTTATGGTGAATTTTGTCTTTTGATTTCTGTTTTACGCAATAAACACTTGAATCTTATTCTCAGTTATGTGTGCCTAATTCTTAATTTAATATTGCCGAATTATTAATTCATGTTTGATATGCTTAATTCGGAGGAGGAATAGACCTTATTTAAGAGTAGATCTAGTATAATTGAGTGGAATTGCATGCAATCCTAGAAATAGGATGACATAAATCTATCATAATAGAGTCAAATCTAATAGAGGAATTCATAAATCGAGTTAATACAATAATAGGAGTTTTAATTATAAAGAAATTTCAATTAATCAAACTAGAATCAGTTGCTTTTAGTCTTGAAGAGAGATATTAGCATAATTTAGGGATTTTTACGGATCAAGATATTAAGTGAATAAATTGTTTAATTCTGATTGATAATGACAGATGCAATCTAGGTGGATTCTTTCCTAGGTATTGTTTCGCTTCTTGGTTATTATTTGATTATTTTCCCGATTTGTTCTTTGTCGAGTTCTTAGTTAATTAATTTAGTTAATTTTAGTTTAATTCAATCATTTTAATTTGTCGGTTAAATAACAGAAAGATGGTAATTACTAGTACTTTTATTCCTCGTGGGAACGATATCTTTACTCACCATAGCTATACCATTTATCGATATGTGCACTTGTTTTTGTTGTATTTTTAGTTGGTTTTGTGGACATCAAATTTTTGTCGTCATTGTAGGGGAACCAATTGACATCAAAACCATAATTTGTGTTTTATAAAGAAAGAACAAGGGACCAAACAAGAATTTTATTTCAAGATATTTTTTTATTTTTTAATTTAATTTTTATATTTTATTATTTTCATTTGTTTGATTTTGACAAGTTCTTCTAGTTTATGACTGGAGGAAACCCTTTGGAACCAATAATTTTTTATGGTGAGATTGAAAGAATTGCTCGCAAAATTCATAGAGAGGTTAGAGAAGAAAGGCAAAATCAACAGAGTACAGTAGACGATCACGAGGAAAATGATACTACTATGGAGATGTATGATAATTAAAATAATTAGCAAGCCATTGAGCGTCTTGCCCTTCGTACTATGTATGATTATGCTAAGCCCACTCTAATTGGAGCTGAATCGAGTATTGTTAAGCCGACTATTAATGCAAACAACTTTGAGATCAAATCGAATACAATTCAGATGGTGCAACAATATGTTCAGTTTGATGGTTTGCAAGATGAAGATCCGAATGCTCATCTGGCTAACTTTCTGGAGATTTGCAACACTTTCAAGATCAATGGTGTTGCTGATGATGTCATACGCTTACGGTTGTTCCCATTCTCATTGAGGAGTAAGGCAAAGTAATGGTTAAACTCTTTAGCACGAGGTTCTATCACTACTTGGGCACAGATGACTGAAAAATTTTTGTTAAAATATTTTCCACCGACTAAAAAAGCTAAGTTGAGGAATGACACCTCTTCTTTTGTTCAGTTTGATATTGAGACTCTTTATGATACATGGGAGAGATTCAAGAATTTATTGAGAAGGTGTCCTCAATCATGGATTACCTTTCTGTCTCCAAGTTCAACTTTTTACAATGGTTTGAACCCCTCAACTAGACATATGATTGATGCAGCAGCTAGTGAAACTTTAAATAACAGAACACCTAAGGCAGCTCAAGAACTTATTAAGCAAATGGCACTGAATAATTATTAGTAGTAAGTGACGAGAGTAAAACCTATCAAGGCAATCAAAGTTTTTATATTGATGCAGTTTCTATGCTAGCTAATCAGGTCGAAGCCCTTGGTAAGAAAATTGATGGTTTAAGTTTGTCTAAACAAGTGAATCTAGTGATGCAGTACGATGCGAATGGAGCGAGGATGCTTAATTCAGAATATTCTTTCTTCAAGTCTAACATGGAGCATGAGCAAGTCAACTTTATGAGTAATAATTCTAGATCTCAAAATAATCCCTATAGCAATACGTATAATTTAGGTTGGAGGAACAATCCAAATTTCTCTTGGAGTGGTCAAGGAAATCAAAGGTCACAACCCCCTCCTAGTTTTCAGCAACCGTATCAGCAAGAAAAAACATGAATCTTAAAGAAATGTTAGCCAAATTTATTTCGATGTTAGAAACTCGATTTCAAAACACTAGACAACTTTAAAAAATTAGCAAGCACCAATTCATGGGCTCAAAAATCAAATTAGGCAGCTTGCTAAACTAGTTTCGGAAAGACAGCATGGTAGCTTACCTAGTAACACTGAACCCAACCCAAAAGAGCATGTGAAGGTAGTTACATTGAGGAATGGGAAGGAGTTGTCTGAACCCTAAAAGAAGCTGAAACAAGAAACTGATAAGAAAGATGATAGGGTGGCAAAATAAAAAAAAATTCAAACACCAGTAATTAAAGAATACAAACCACCAATACCATACCCAACAAAAGTTGAAGAAAGACCGCATGGATGAACAATTTGGTAAATTTCTTGAACTTTCTAAACAATTACATATTAACTTACCTTTTGTTGAAGCTCTTTCACAGATGCCCACATATCAAAATTTTTAAATGAGCTTTTAACAAATAAAAGGAAATTTGAAGAGCTATCCATTGTGGAACTCAATAAGGAGTGTTTAGCCATTCTCCAAAATAAACTGCCCACAAAGATGAAAGATCCAGGAAGTTTTACTATTTCTTATTTTATTGGTAGTTTAAACACTGAAAAAAGTATTGACTGATTTGAGTGCTAGTATTAATTTAATGCCTTATAAAATGTTCAAGCAACTTGGTTTGGAGAACCAAAACCAACTAGGATAAGTATTCAATTAGTTGACAGATCTGTTAAATATCCTGGGGATATTATTTAAGATGTACTTGTGAAAGTAGTAAATTCATATTCCCTATTGATTTTGTTATACTTGACATGGATGAGGATGTTGAGGTTTAATTTTAGGTTAACCCTTATTAGCCATTGCTAGAGCTATTACTGATGTGGATAACGGTAAACTTGTGCTTAGGGTGGGTGATGATGAGATCATTTTTCAAATTTATCATGCCATGCGATTTTCTAGAGAGCAAGATGATTCTTATTATTTTATTGATTTTATTGATCATGATATTCAAGATTCTTTGTAGGAAATTGTTCATAAGGACACGTTGAAACTGTGTCTTGCTCAAGGAGAGGAGGTCGATGGAGATAATGTTGTGATAAATGAGATAAGAATTTATCTAGATACTAATGAGTCTCCACTGAGATGGAAAAATTATGAGGTCATTGAGGTAAGTAAAGAACTAAAATTAAAACCCTCTATTGAAGAACCTCCCAAATTGGAACTAAACCAATTGCCAAATCATTTGGAGTATGCATTCCTTGGAAATAATTCTACATTGTTGGTGGTTATTGCTTCAGATTTAAAGCCAAATGAGAAAGATGAGTTACTGCAAGTGTTAAAGGAACAAAAAAGAGTTATATCTTGGAAAATTTTAGACATTAGAGGGATTAATCCTTCTTTTTGTACCCATAAAATTTTAATGGAAGATGAGTATAAGCCATGTGTGAAAGCTCAAAGGAGGTTAAATCCCAACATGAAGGAATTTGTCAAAGCTGAGGTTGATAAACCATAAAAGTAACATGTTTTAATCCTATATTTAGCATACTTTTAGATGATTTAATCCTTGATTTATGCAAAAAGGTGCTCTTAATCCTTTCTTTTCATGTTTTATACTTAGGAAAGTACCTAGGGACGAAAAGAACGAGAAACGGGCTTAAAACGGGCCAATTTAGGCCAAAGTGGAAATCGACATGGACTGGACTTCAATTTACACGGCCTGGACTTCAATTTCCACGGTGGCCTGTCATGGAAAAGAGGAATTTCACCCGGAAAAGGATACTTAGGGAGAAAGAAACGCATTCCAAGAGCCTATATAAAGACCCTAAGTGTAACCTGAAAGGCGGCGGTTAGTTAGGTAGTCAACTAGGCCAAGAAGCCGAGCCAGAAGGCCAGATTCATGGGAATCACTCGAAGATAGCCAATTGATTCATCTCAAGAAGCTGGAATTCTACTCAAGACGGCGGATCTCTCCTTCAATTCCTTCAGGGGGTTTTAGGGATTTCTTATGTTTTGTTTTATCTTTTCTCTTGAGATGTTTTATTTTATCATTATGAACTAAACCATTCAGATACCTGAAGGGGATGAAACCTAGATGAATCTTGTTATTGTTTTCTGAACTATATGATAAATACTTAGTTTGTTCTTAATTATGTGTGCTTAATTCTTGTGTTAATATTTTCAGAATATTGATTCAAGTTGAATGTGCTTAGGTGGTGGAGCAAAAGTCCCTGCCTAAGAGTAAATCTAGCATAATTAAGCGGAGTTGATCGCGTGCCTAGAGATAGGGTGATGAGATTTTGCCGGATTAGGGTGAAACCTAATATGGGAGTCCATAGATTGAGTTAATGCGATTCTAGGGGTTTTAATTAGAAAGAGATTTCAATTAATCAACCTAGGGTTGACGTTATTCACCTCGAGAGAGGGTTTAATATAAATTAGGGAGTCTTACGGATCAAGCTAAGTGAATAAATTGTCTGGTTCAGTGTTAGATAACAAGTCTAGGTGGATTCCTTCTAGGATATTGTCATAATCAACTAAGTTTTTCTAAAAGTTATTTCTCCAATTTATTCATTTTGTCTTTGCATCTTAGTTTAGTAATTAGTTAGTTTTTTAGTTTAATCAATCAATCACTTCATATTTAGGCTAAATAATAGAAAGAAAGTGAGTATTAGTACTTTTAATTCCCTTGGGTTCGACAATCCGGTCTCGCCTAAACTATACTATTGTTCGATAGGTGCACTTGCCTTAAGTCGTTGTCAGAGTTAGTTTCCAGGTTCGATCATTCTCTTTATAAATTTTAAAACTCGACAATTTAGGACGATCAAGTTTTTAACACCGTTGCCGGGGAATTAAAATATTAAGAAAACTCTATTTTTATTACTTTAGCGATTATTTTTTTATTTTTCGCAATTTAATTCATTTTATTATTTTTGATAATTTTATTTCTTTCTTTGCCTAGCAGGTACCTTTAGTTTATGACTAGAAGGAACCCGACAAGACCTCTAATATACGATAGTGATATCGAAGCTACCGCTCGTAGTAATCGCAGAGAAATCAGGCGAGCCTTAAATTACCAAGAAGGTGAATCCAATCCTATTGAAGGGATGGATGAAAATAATCCACCACGAGATGTGGCAGAGAACAATGCTCCGCTTATTATGTATGATTATGCTAAACCTCATTTAATAAGAGTAGAATCTAGTATTGTTAGGCCTACTATAGCTACTAATAATTTTGAATTAAAGCATAACACTATACAAATGATTCAAAAATTTGTTCAATTTGATGGTTTGCAGGACGAAGACTCAAGTACTCATATAGCTAATTTTTTAGAGTTCTGTGATACCTTCAAAATAAATGACGTTTCTGACAATGCCATATGGCTTCGGTTATTTCCCTTTTCATTAAGAAATAAAGCTAAACAATGGTTGAACTCGTTACCATGAGGGTCAATAACCACATGGGATCAAATAACCGAGAAATTTTTATTAAAATATTTCCCACCAGCCAAAACGGCCAAATTACGGAATGATATTTCTTCTTTTGTGCAGATGGATTTAGAGACATTATACGACGCATAGGAGAGATATAAGGATCTCTTGAGGAGATGTCCACACCACGGACTACCTTTGTGGCTACAAATCCAAACTTTTTACAATGGTGTAAATCCCTCAATGAGACAACTAATAGATTCAGCCACCGGTGGAACTCTGAATAACAAAACTCCTGAAGCAGCCTATGAATTCATTGAAGAGATGTCACTTAAAAATTATCAGTGGCAAGTTACAAGGACAAAACCAACAAAGAGTTTTCAACCTCGACGCAGTAACAATGCTATCAACACAAGTAGAGATGATGAATAAAAAGCTTGATAGTTTGTGTTCTTTGCAAGTACATCCAGTAATGCAATGTGACACAAGTAGAACTGTGGCGAATCCTGAGTACCCACGCTACCAACCGGGCACAGAAAGCGAATAGATGAACTATATAGGTAATAATTTCATATCTAACAATAATCCTTATAGTAATACCTATAATCTAGGTTGGCGGAACCACCCAAATTTTTTATGGGGAGGTCAAGGAAATCAAGGAAATCAAAGACAAAAACCTTCCCCAAATTTCTAAAATCAGCCCTATCCACAGGAAAAGAAGCCCAACCTCAAAGAGATGTTGACAAAATTCATGACAGCCACAGAAAACCATCTTCAAGACACTGAGGCAACACTTAAAAACCAACAAACATCGATGGAAGGGATCAAGAACCAAGTTGAGGAACTTACTAAGTCAGTCGGGAAAGTTACAAAGTCAATTGGACAACTTGCAAAGTTAATGTCCGAACGACTGCAAGGGCGTCTATCCAGCAACACCGAGATTAACCCAAAGGAGAAAATCCAAGCCATAATAGCTCAGGAAAATGTAAGGTTAGATGAACCCAATTCAATACAAGAAAGTGAGGTAAAGGATGGTAAAATTGAGGTAACCCCAGAAAAGCCAAAACCAGTAATCAAAGGGTACCAACCTCGCATACCTTATCCCGAAGCATTGAAGAGAGACGATACAGAGGAATAGTTCGGTAAGTTTCTTAAACTTTTAAAGAAATTACATATTAACTTACCACTTCTTCAAGCCCTTTTACAGGTGCCGGATTCGCGAAAGTTTTTAAAACAACTTCTGATAAACAAGCGTAAGTTAGACAAGGAACCACATGTGGAACTGGATGCAGTATGCTCAGTGATGTTGCAAAATAAAATACCATGAAAGTTAAAAGATCCAGGGAGTTTTACAATTCCATGTTTAATTGGTAGAATAACAATTGATAATGCATTAGTTGATTTAGGGGCAAGTATAAATGTCATGCCTTATAAAATGTTTAAACAACTAGGTCTAGGGAAACCCAAATAAACTAGGATGAGTATACAATTAGCTAATAAAATTGTTAGAATCCCTAGGGACATTATTGAAGATGTTCTTGTAAAAATTGAGAAATTTGTTTTCCCAGTCGATTTTGTTGTCTTAGACATGGATGAGGACAATTCGATTCCTTTAATTTTAGGAAGACCTTTTTTAGCAACTGCCAAAACTAAAATTGATGTTGGTGCAGGAGAACTTATACTCAGTGTAGGTGATGAATCGATCAGATTACAAGCTCTTGACTGGGCCAGGACATCGAATGATGAAGGTGAGAAAGTAAATTTAGTTGATAACAATTCTATTCAAATTTCACCATAAGAAAAAACACAAAGCTACAAACCTAGGCCGAATCATAAACCTCATTCTAACAAAGAAGAAATATATGAGGAACAAAGCCTTAAGTTCGAAAAACTAAGGGAGAGGAAGGCCCACTTTAAAGAAGAACTAGAACCACATGAAGTAAAACCGAAGGAACCCCCAAAAGAACACGTAGAGACATCGAATCACTTCAAAATAGGAGATCAGGTATGATTAGATAAAACAGATCCTTGCATCACAACATCAAACCCAAATTCAAACACAGACATCCATCTCGAGGTACGAAATATCTTCCCATATGGAACAGTCAAGGTAAGTAATCCCATATTCGCACTCTTAAGGTAAATTCTTCCCTACTTAAAATTTATCATGAATATAAAATCGATAGCATGAAGGAAAATGTTCAAACCTTCAAACCAACATGATCATACAAACGAAAGGGAAGTCCAGCTTAAGACTTTAAACAAGCACTTCTCAAGAGGTAACCGAGCATTAACACTATCTCTTTATTTCTATTTTTGGTTATTTCTTTTCTATTTTTTTCTCCTTCTCTAGAATTTTAATAGATCAAAAAGTGCAGATTCCTAGACCACACGGCCTAGCACAAGCCATTGCCATGGCCGTGTGGGTACTCTGAATTGCCGTACTGATATGGCAGGGATGGTACGCGTCAGAAAGAATCAATTTTTCAAAGTCACGGACCCAACCACCGCGCCACGGCCGTGCGATGTGGCCGTGGCCGGCACTGAGAGATCATACAGGTCGTGGCAAACTACACATGGGCATGGGCAAAATAATATGCCCCACACCACGACCGTGTCACACAGCCGTGGATGATACTGACTTGCCAAAAATAGGCTGGACATGCCGTGCTACCCAACCGTGCCAACATACTGACTTTTCACCAATGGGCGTGGCTTGCTGAAAAATGGGCATGGGGAATCAACACGTCTAGACACATGAACATGCGAGGTGATCGTGTGAAACGACATGCCCTCGGGCCACGGGCGTGGGAATATACCAGAATTGAGCCCCTATTTAAACACCAACCCTACCCTCCCCATTCTTCTACTTACCACCTTTCTTCTCCTTTCCCACTACCAGATTTCTCTCCTCTCCTTACAAATTCTCTAGATCCTTAAGCTATATCATGTCAAAGAAGCATAAAAGGCCAACCACAATCTCCTCAAAGGAGACTAATTCACATGAGTTCATGCCGGTAGCTTCAACTACTCAACACGCCAATGGTCTTCGAAACCTTTTCGGTTCTATTTTTCTTTTCTCATCTCCTTTATTTTCCTTATCTATACTTCTTTTCTGCTTAAATTAGTTTATTTTATTCTAGTTTCTTAGTGTCAGGTTCGTCAGGCTTGTAAAGAATCACACCGAAACCACGACCACAACCCCTCCGCAGCCTTAGAAGTCACACCCACTTTGTGAACCATCTATCAATTAGGACTCCTAAGTCCATTAATCTTTTCTTTTAAATTCAATTTTCTTCTTAGTCTCCTTTTTATTTTTCTTGTCCTTAATTATATTATTAGTATATTTTTAACGTTTATCGAGATTTCTGGTTATATCTTCCTAGGCTACTCAATTTCTTTATCTAGCATAATACTTGTCGGTAGCCACCCCACCAGGATCATAGAAAATGCCACCACCGCACCTCCAACTCATCTTCTACCACGACCACTACCAAACTCCCGGAGTCATTCGAAATTCAGGAAGTGTTCATTCCCCCCTTCTCTTTCAATTTTATTACATGGTTATTTATCTATCTTTGTACATTGAGGGCACTGTACATCTTATGTGTCAGGGGTAAAAGTACCTAACTTTTTGCATTATTCTCAAAACCCTGAATTTTATCTAGTCTTTAAGTATTTTTTTCATAATACTAATTAGCGTGAAATTTTTATGATTTATGATTTTAATTACTATGTTTTGGATTAAGTCATAGTTAATTGTGCATTGATTATTTAAATTTTAAGATACTAGAGAATCAAGTATGACAAGTCTATTTTTCAAGGATCAAAAATTTTTTTAGGTTGTTGAACTGAATTTGAATATTACCTTGAAGTTTGAAATTTATAGGGATTGATGTCAAATACCTATATTTTTTGTGAGATTTGAGCCTTATAGAGCATATATTCTTTTCCATACTCATTTTATTGATTATGAGTGTGTCAACACTGAATTGTTATTCTAGAACTTGCCTCAATTATACATGTCAAGACCACATTATTGATTTGATATACTAAGATGATAAAGGCACTTAGGTTTTAACCCACTCACTCCACTAAAAAGCCTACCTACATAATTAACCCTTAGTGACCACATTGATCCTAAACAACCCTCTTTATTGATTCACCCACTAACATTAACCAAAAACCCTTTGTGTTTGTTATCACCATTCCTTTTTACTACCCTTCTATCGAGAATTGATTTGACCAGTTGCCTAATTAGTTTATTTCAGTTGATAAATTTCTCTCTTTATTACATATTCATTTTAGTTTGTTCTTAAAAAAATTCAAAAAAATCAAAGTATATTCAGTATTAGTAATGTAAAATGTGAGCTTGTACATCTAAATTTCAATTATCGAAGAAAAAGCTCATATTATTAGTCTCGAAGTTTAATTGATGTAATAATTTATTTTCTAGTTCATTGTTTTTAGTTAGGTAATTTGTCAATTCAATCTCGATTCTAAAACCTTCTAATTCAGCCTTTATCCACACCTTTAAGCCAAGCCTCGTTACAACCCTTTTAAAGGCCTTTTGATTTGTGTATCATCTCATATTACTGTGGTGGAGATTTGACTTTCAGGCAAGCCTATGGGATTAACTTTTCAAGTTTGACTTATGAGTGCTTTTTCATGAACCTTAAACTCTTTGAGTGCTTTGAGTGAATCTTTAGTGAGGATGTCAATCCTTATCGATTTTGAATCAGAGGTAATCATTTAGATAAGGAGAGACACCTATGTTTTCATGCTACAAAATATATGACTTAGAATTGTTTGAATCTTTAAGAGTCTTTGAGTTAAATTATCAATGTATGAATTATCTATGAATTATGATGAGACATTATTGATGAGAATTATAAATTGTAGAAAGTTCATTTTAATTGTAAGTTGAGAATTTTGCTTGAGGACAAGCAAAAGCTTAAGTGTGGGGGTATTTGATAAACCGTAAAAGTAACATACTTTAATCTCACATTTAGCATATTTTTGGATGATTTATTCCTTGATTTATGTAAAAAGGTGCTCTTAATCCTTTCTTTTCATGTTTTATGCTTAGGAAAGCACCTAGGGACGAAAAAAATGAGAACGGGCTTAAAACGGGCCAATTTTGGCCAAAATGGAAATCGACACGGCCTGGACTTCAATTTACACGGTCATGCCTCAATCAACAAAATCATAACACGGCCTGAAGTCGATTTACATAGGCGTGTGCCATAGTCGTGGCCCTATCGTGGAAAAGAGGAATTTCACTCGGAAAAAGATACTTAGGGAGAAAGAAATGCATTCCAAGAGCCTATATAAAGACCTTAAGTGTAACCTGAAAGGCGGCGGTTAGTTAGGTAGCCAGCTTGGCTAAGAAGCCGAGCGAGAAGGCCAGATTCGTGAGAATCACTCGAAGATAGCCGGTTGATCCATCTCAAGAAGCTGGAATTCTACTCAAGACGACGAATCTCTCCTTCAATTCATTCAGGGGGTTTTAGGGATTTCTTATGTTTTGTTTTATCTTTTCTCTTGAGATGTTTTATTTTATCATTATGAACTAAACCCTTCAGATACCTGAAGAGGATGAAACCTAGATGAATCTTGTTATTGTTTTCTAAACTATATGATAAATACTTAGTTTGTTCTTAATTATGTGTGTTTAATTCTTGTATTAATATTTCTGGAATATTGATTCAAGTTGAATGTGCTTAGGTGGTGGAGCAAAAGCCGCTGCCTAAGAGTAGATCTAGCATAACTAAGCGGAGTTGATCGCGCGCCTAGAGATAGGGTGAGGAGATTTTGCTAGATTAGGGTGAAACCTAATGTGGGAGCCCATAGATCAAGTTAATGCGATTATATGTATTTTAATTAGAAAAAGATTTCAATTAATCAACCTAGGGTTAGACGTTATTCGCCTCGAGAGAGGGTTTAATATAAATTAGGGAGTCGTACGGATCAAGCTAAGTGAATAAATCGTCTGGTTCAATGTTAGATAACAAGTGAAGTCTAGGTGGATTCCTTCTAGGGTATCGTCGTAATCAACTGAGTTTTTCTAAAAGTTATTTCTCCAATTTGTTCCTTTTTTCTTTGCGTCTTAGTTTAGTAATTAGTTAGTTTTTTAGTTTAATCAATCAATCACTTCATATTTAGGCTAAATAATAGAAAGAAAGTGAGTATTAGTACTTTTAATTCCCTTAGGTTTGACAATCCGGTCTTGCCTAAACTATACTACTGTTCGATAGGTGCACTTGCCTTAAGTCGTTGTCAGAGTTAGTTTCCAGGTTCGATAATTCTCTTTATAAATTTTAAAACTCGACAATTTAGGACGATCAGAGGTAATTAAACTTCTAGATTCTGGAGTTATTTATCCTATTTCTGATAGTACTTGGGTGAGTCTTGCGCAGGTTATTCATAAGAAAGGAGGCATGACTATTGTAGTTAATGATAAGAATGAGTTGATTCCAACAAGACTAGTCGTGGGATGGAGAGTTTGTATTAACTATAAGAAGTTGAACAATGCTACAAGAAAATACCATTTTCCTCTATCGTTTGTGCAACATATGGTCACATGTATTATTGCTTCCTAGATGGACTTTCTGGTTACTTCCAAATTCCAATAGCTCCGGAGGATTAAGAGAAAACAACATTTACATGTTCATATGGTATGTTTTCTTATCGAAGAATGCCTTTTGGATTATGTAATGCTCCTACTACTTTTCAGCGTTCATGTTTGCCATCTTTGATGAACTCATAGAAGACATTATAGAGGTATTTATGGACGATTTCTTAGTATTCGATAATTCTTTCCATCTTTGCCTTAATAATTTAAAATGAGTTTTGATGAGATGTAAGGAACAAACCTTGTGCTTAATTTAGAAAAATGTCACTTCATGGTTCAAGAAGGGATTGTTTTGGGTCATAAAACTTCTAGTAAAGGGATCGAGGTTGATAAAGCAAAAATCGAAAACCATTGAAAAAATACCTCCCCCTAATTTAGTTAAGGCTATTTGAAGTTTCTTAGGACATGCTAAGTTTTATGGAAGATTTATCAAAAAAAAATCTAAAATAACTAAGCCTTTAACTAATTTGCTAGAAAATATGTGTCATTTAATTTCAATCAAGAATGTTTAGAGGCGTTTAATGTTCTTAAGGAAAAATTAGTTAATGCCCTGATTATGTTCGCAGCTGATTGGAATTTACCTTTTGACTAATGTTTGATGCGAGTGATTTTGTAGTAGGTACAATTCTTGGACAACAAAGAGACAAGCCTTTTCAGTCGATTTATTATGCTAGCAAGACTTTAACAAATGCACAAGAGAAATGCACCACAACCGAAAAGAATTGTTAGTTATGGTTTTGTATTCGATAAATTTAGATCTTATTTAATATTGTTTATTGTTGTTGTGTTCACTGACCACTCTGCTCTTTACTACCTTTTAACTGAACCGGATGCAAAACCTCAACTTATAAGGTGGATTTTTATTATTGCAGGAATTCGATTTGGAAATTAAGGATAAGAAAAAAGGCTAAAAATCTTTCAGCAGACCACCTCTCGAGACTCGAGAATCCCCATCTTGAATAGCTTAATGAGAAGGAGATAAATGACTCATTTCTTGAATAACGACTCTTTCTGATAACCGATTCTAAAGGCCATTGGTTTGCAGATATTGTTAATTTTTTTATTGCTAACATCTTACCAAAAGGGTTCACTCATCATCAAAATAAGTGATTCTTTGCTGATGTAAAAGACTATTTTTTGGAGAATCCTTTTCTTTTTCATTTGTGTGCAGATCAGGTAATTTGAAGGTGTGTTACAAAGCCGAAAGCGAATAAAATTTTGGTTCATTGTCATTTGAGACTAATAGGAGGACATTATAGTGGGATTAGGATAGCACATAAAGCACTTGAATCAGGATTTTATTGGCTCACACTATTCAAAGATGCTAACAGGTATGTTACTTCTTGTGATAGATACCAGAAAAGGTAATATTTCCAAACGTAATGAAATGCCTCAAACTTACATGCTTTCTTGTCAAATTTTGAACATTTGGGATATTGATTTCATGGGACTATTTCTTAGTTCTTATGGTAATAAATACATACTGGTAGCAGTTGATTATGTTTCGAAATGGGTTGAAGCTCAACCTTTTCCAACTAATGATGCTAGGATGGTCGTTAGATTTCGTAAAAACTATTCACTCATTTTGGAACACCTCGAGCAATCATTAGTGATAAGGTACACATTTTTGTAACATTCAATTTGATAAGATTCCTAAGAAATACGGTGTACATCATAGAATAAATACCCCTTATCATCCTCAAACTAGTGACCAAGTTGACGTGTTGAATCGAGAATTGAAACGCATACTAGAAAAGACAATAGAGACAAATAGGAAGGATTGGGCTTTAAAAATTAGATGATGTTTTATGGGCTTATAGGAACATCCCCCTACAGATTTGTTTATGGGAAGAGCTATCACTTACCATTAGAACATAAAGCATTTTGGGCAATAAAATTTCTAAATTTCGATCCTAAATTGCAGGTGATAAGAGACTGTTGCAACTAATGAGTTGGATGAAAAGCAAGCAAATGCTTACGAGAGCTCGAAATTGTACAAAGAAGCAACGAAAAACACCATGAAACTCATTTAAAGCAACCCAAATAATTCACAGTTGGAGATCGAGTGCTTTTATATAATTCAAGGCTCAATTTGTTTCCGGGAAAGCTAAAATTGAGATGATCAGGTCCTTATGTGGTAAAAATCATTTTTCCCTACGGTACAGTAGAGTTAACACATCCTGAATACGACACATTTAAGGTAAATGATCGTCGACTCAAATATTATATAGGAGGTGATATTAATACTCCAGCTCCAAAATTTGAATCAGCCGTGAGTAAAAAGGGAAAGTCAAGCTTTGACCTTAAATAAGCGCTTCTTGGAGGCAACCCGGGTGTTTCAATTTTGTTAATTCCCTTAATTTTTTTGCATGTTTAAAAAAAAGTGAACCACATGGTTGGGAGTGGTACACATGGCCTGGCGACACGACCATGTGTGACACACGGCCTGGACACACGAACGTACCCTAAGCCGTGTGCATACTAGAGATAAATTTTTCCAATTCTTTTACGACACACACAAAAATAGAATGTTACATCGTTTGAAGACATGGTCGTGTGAGTCGCACGGCCTGGACAGATGGGCGTGTCCTAGGCCATATGAGTCGTATGGCCTGGACATACGAGCATGTCTTAGGACTTGTATATACTGGAGTAATTTTCTTTCATTTATTTTAAAATAGTGAGTTACACAGATTAAGACACGGCCGTGTGTGACACACGGCTAGTGACACGGGCGTGTTTGAGATCGTGTACCCCACACGACCGCTCACACGAGTATGGGAGAAGCGAAGGGTGCTCTCACACGGCCTAGACACATGAGTGTATCTTAGGCAATGTTGAAACTGGGCTAAATTTTGTTTTAGTTATTCAATTGACACACAGACTGAGACGGAGCACATGGGCAAGGGACAAGGTCGTGTGGCCCAACATGGGCCTTTACACAACCGTGCCCCTTTTTTGTCACAATTAACCCTAACCATTTTTTTCACTTTTACTTCTTCTTCCCCTTTTTGCTATTTGCGTTGTTTTCTCCCCCTCCCTTCCCACCAATCTCTTCGTCTTCAGTTCGACCAATAGCCTCCCACTTCGCTCTTCTCTCCCTCGCACGAACCTTCCTTTCCCCAATCTCTCTCCTTATCCACCCTCTCGTCACACCAGCTGCAATACCCAACCCCCAAGACTTTTCCATTGTTGCTGCCAGTCTCCATTCACCCTTCCTCATCACCGATCGCTTGATGTCCTTTCACCGTCCCTCACATCACCATGCTAACATTTCACATCCACCAAACCCGCATACCATATCCCTAATTTTCCCCTTCCTTTTTCCTCCGTCCCTTCACCAACGTTTCCACCCTTCGCCTCCGTTCCACCCGCCTTCACATTTCTCTTTCAACCCTTCCTCTTTGAAACATAACCAGCGCCCCGTCATTCCTACCATCACCGCCATACTCGCCTCCACTGCCATCTGGAAAGCCACCCACCACCGTTTGGTCCCTTGTTCCTTCTTTATATTATTTCTTTATTTTATTTTATTATATTATTTTACTATATTTGATATTTCTTATTATTATTTGTCTATTAGTTACTTCATTTTTATTTTTATTTTATATTTATTATATTTAGTTTCTATTTTTTATTATTATTATTATTATTATTATTATTATTATTATTATTATTATTATTATTATTATTATTAATGCAATGTTAGTTTTATTAGGTTGTTGGTTACACCTTTGTTTAGGATTAGATTGCTAGATCCATGTCTATTAGTTATTTACTATTTTCATTATTATCTTATTATGACTCTGCTCTTATTTGTTTAGTTAGTTTAATTAATCGTCTTATTTAATTCATGTTAGCTTCGATTTAGATTTTATTGTATTTCATTTTTAGGTAGCATCTATTAAATAAGTGTTCATTGTGCACTCGATTGGATTGGGTAATTGTGTTCATTGTGTATTCCATACTTCAACTCTTGTAATTTGTTTTGGGCCTGCTTTGATTTGTTTTACTTGTTCACTACTTGGTGTAGTTGCTTGATTAGCTTATTTATGCGACTTATTCTTTCGGTTCTTTGATTTATGGACATCATCTGTTATTCCAGGTACACCATGACAAACACGCGCAGTAAAACTAAGGTTATCATCCCCGCTTTGACAAAGTGAAAGACTTTGAGCGCGACCTCATCCTTGTGCCCGTCCTCTGATGAACACCATCCTTTTCTACAGTTTCCACTGGGTCCTCACAAGGACCAATATCAGCTTCCCAAGCAGAGACCCTTGGTTTTAGGGTATTGCATAGACTAGGAGGCATTACAGACAGTACACTTTGTCAATATAGTACGTGCACTGATCGAGACAACTCCATAGGACTGACTTTTCTCCACTATTGAGCCCACCTATTTGGAGCTTACATTATAATTATGTTCGACCTTTTTCCTACAGTACGCGATAACAACACATGATGAGCTGCGCACCATCCCATTTCGGTTGGGTGGTACAATGCGTTATCTGAGCGTCTCGAGCTTCAGAGCCGCCCTTGGACTTTACTCCGAGGAGTTCATGAGCACCAATGTATTCCCCACCTTATATCGACATTTCCATCCCTCACCATCTCTTTTTTGGACTAATATTTCTGGGATGACAATACCATATAATCCGAGTCAGTCGAAGGCCACATGTTTACCTTTTGCCCTCCGTTTCATTCAAGCTATTCTCTCACACACACAAACGAGCTGTAAGGAGAGTACTGGGGTCGTTAGTATGACTGGCACCTACTTTATTTGGTGTATGACACAGTGGCACCCCATCGATGTGGCCTACTTCGTCACTCTTGTTTGCCGCCACCAGACCGAGCGTAGTTAGAATGGTCCTATCTTTTTGGGCCCTTATGTGACTTATCTTGCACGACATTTTGGCCTCTATGATTCTTCAAACCAGTCATCCTCATTTATGTTGGTTAAATAGATGATCTAGCGACAGTGTGGCGTGGGTCTTCCTCGATATAGATTGTCTCATTCTGACCCTCAGGATGAGCTTAAGAACTTCCCCAACGATGATCCTTTTCTCTATGAGGATCCACCTCGTTCTCCACCTCTGAGTCACACTACTGTTGCTTCTACTATTATACTCAATGATCTTTCTGAACAGTTCACCCGTTTTGAGCAACGATGCTTTAAGTGATTCGATAGGATTGACGGGACTTTGCAACAGATGTGTCAGTAGCTTCATATTTCTCCTACTAGTCAAGTGCCGCATGATCCCGACGCACCTCACAATGACAATTTCTGATCTACTTTCGTTTTATTCATTTTATTTATTTTATTTTCAGTTAGACTTCTCTTTTTATTTTCTATTGTTTTATTTTTATTTGTGAGACTTCTTTATTTTATTTTGATTTTGAACAATCTTTTTATTTTTCTTATTTCAATGGTCATTTTTATTCCAGTTTGTAACATCTAAATCTTCTTATTTATTCGTGTTTATCTTCTTATTAGTTTGCTCGAAAACATGCACTACATTTAGACTTGCTTACAATTCTGGTTTTCTCTATTCTAGAGATTTCATCCATATTCAAGGTAGTTTCAGTTCTCTCCCTCTCTTTTCATTTTGTGATTATTCTGTGCTTTTATCTATTTGTACATTGAAGGCAATGTACATCTTAAGTGTGGGAAGGTTGTTTATATATTTGTGATAAAAATCCCTGAATTACTTGTTGTGTTTAAGTAATTTCCTCATACCCTCCATTAGAATGAATTCATTAAAAAATTTGGAATTTTCATTGATGTTACTTTGCATTTATTTGTGGATATTTGTTCATTGGTTGATTTAGTCTTTAAGACATGAAAGAGCCGAGCATGATAAGTTGTTTTTAAGAAATCATATTATAGGTTGTCTCCTTGAATAGAATTATTATCTTGAAATTTTGAAATTGCAAGTTTGACATCAAAACCATAATTTTTTTGTGAGCTTTTGAGCCTATAGAGCATATATTTTATTTCATGCTTATTTTATTATTGGTTATAAGTGTGTCAAGTTGATTTTTTATTCTAGAACTTGCTTCGATTATCTATATCAAGATCATGCCATTGATTTGATATACTGAGATGATAGAAGCACTTAGGTTTTAACCCACTTAGACTATAAAAAGATTACCTATTGAATTAACCCTTAGTGAACCCCATTGATCCTAATACAATTTTTTTACTAACCCATTAATGTTAACTTATTACCCATATTTTTTATAATTTTTCCCATTTTATTGACTCCCTCTTTGTCGAGATTTGATTTGTTTAGTTGCCTAACTATGTTTCATTTTTCTTGAATTACTGAATTTTATACTTGTTCTAAAAAAATAAAAAACTGAAAATGAAAAAAAAAAACATATATATTTGATGCATATTCTATTGAAAAGCTCATTTTATTCTTGATTAGTCTTGTTGATGTTAATTATGTTAATTCAACAACTGATTTTTTTTTCTAGTTTGGTAACTTATTAACTCGATCTCGATTATAACCAACTACCTAAGCCCCATTACAACCTTTTAAAGACCTCTTGATTGGTGTGCCATCTCATTTTATAGTGGTGGAGATTTGATTTTTAAGCAAGCCTATGGTAATGACATTTCTCATTTGATTGTTGAGTGCTTAATATTTGAACCTTAAACACTTTGAGTGCTTTGAGTGAATCTTTAGTGAGGATGTTAATTCTTGTTGATTTTGAATTTAGTTTAAATAAGGGGAGACACCTATATTTTTGCGCTTTAAAAATTTTGGCTTGAATCTATTTGAATCTTTAGTGTCCTTTTAGTTGAACTACCAATGCATGATTATTTGCGAATTATCTTGAGACATCAGTCACACTTCTTGTATTATGAGTCCCCTTCCCGTATGCTATGGAGAAATCATATCCAAGCATCTTTTCCACCCATTTTTACTTGTAAAGGGTGATGTCCTGTTGGTTAGATAAAAACCAAAGGCTTTGCTAATCAGTCCTAATTTGGAAATAGCAACCAATCAAATAAGGATGACATTTCTTAACTACTAGAATCATTGCTATCATATATGTATCATAAATAGACAGGGTTGATGCTTGAAACCTAAAGCCTTGTTGAAATATGCTATAGACTTCCTCTTCTGCTGTAAAATGCCCCTACCCCTTGCCTACAAGCATCAATTTCCACACAAAATTATTTCTAAAAGTCAGGCAAGGCCAACACAGGTGCTTGGCAAATGGTTTCCTTAAGGTGTTGAAAGGAAGATTGGGTAGCTTCATCCCATTTCCAATAAGATCCCTTCTTGAGAAGAGTGGTTAGAGGAGTAGTTATAACCCCGTATCCTTTAATGAACCTTCGGTAGTAACCAGAAAGACCGAGGAACCCCCTTAAGTCCCTTATAGATTGAAGAGTTGGCCAAGTAAGAACTCCTTCTACCTTGGACTTATCCATGCTAATAGTGCCAATAGAGATGATATGGTCTAGATAGTCCACTTGTGTGGTACCAAAGATATACTTAGACCTTTTGGCATATAGCTAATTGTCTCTCAATAGATGAAGAACCTCCCTCAAGTGGCTCAAATGGTCTTGCCAATCTTTTGAATACACAAGAATGTCATAAAAAAATCCAATACTGACCTCTTGAGAAATGGCTTAAAAACATGGTTCATCAATGCCTTAAAACTGGATGGAGCATTAGTCAAGCCAAAGGGCATGACCATGAACTCATAATGTCCCTCATGTGTTCTGAATACAGTCTTATGGATGTCTTGTTCCTACATCTAAATCTGGTGGTATCCTGACCTAAGTTCTAACTTAGAAAAGAAATTAGCCTTTCCCAACTTATCCAACAGCTTTTCAATCTTAAGGAAAGGAAATTTATCCTTGATGGTGAGCTAGTTGAGTTGTCTATAATCAACACACATTCTCCTGCTCCCATTTTTCTTCTTAACCATAACAATTTGGGATCCAAAGGGACTGTTGCTATTTCTGATCATCCCTACTTTCAGCATCTCTTGAACCAACTTCTCAATCTCAATTTTTTGTACAGCAAGGTACCTATAAAGTCTCACCCTCACTACTTGTTTCTCATCTTAAAAGGATATCTTATGATCGTGTGATCTGTTAGGAGGAAGGCTAGTAAGATTTTGGAAGACATCATCAAACTCTCTCAAAAGATCTTGCAAGTCTAGAGGTTAGGTAACTTGTGGAAAGGATAAGGCCACTTGAGTGCAGGAAGAGAAAAAACATTGGACAAGGGCCATTTGTTACCATACTCAAATATTTGGAAAGGTGGTCACCAGATACAAGCTTAAGAGCTCTTTGTGGTATACCCTTGAGAGTACATTGCTGGCCTTGATATTATAATTGCATGGTCAAGGAACTAAAGTTCCACATTATGGACCCCAATGAAAATGACCATTGAATACCAAGAGCTAAGTCACATCCTTTTACTAGAAGTGCCAAAAAAATTGTAGTAAATTGATACCCCTGTGTTTCCCAAGTAACAGCTCTACATAGCCCTTGAGTGAACAAATTCCCTTCATTAACAGTCATAACTTTCATTTTGTTAATCAGTTCCACTAGTAAGTGCAGTCTTTTGGCCAATTTGGAATCGATGAAATTACGTGTGCTTATTGATTCAACCAACAATATCATTTCTAGCTGATCAATACGGGCTACCAATCTCATAGTCAAGTGACCTTGAGTTCCCTTCAGTGCATGTAGTGATAACACTAGAGTAGGGGTGCCATTGTTAGGTTTCTACAGTTCAACTTGTTCAGGGCAGTCTTGGAAGTCCTCAGTGGTTAGACTTCTCATAATATCATTGACATCAACGGAAAGTTCAATCACAAGCTGATACAATTATGCCTTGGTACATTTATGACCAGGAGTGTATTTTGAGGCATCAAGAAGTAGAGATCCTTTTTCCTCATTTCATCCATTTCGCTTGAGAAAATGATTTGGTAGGCAACTTGATACTAACATTTGCACTGGGAACCCTCTAATAATGTTAGTTCCATTCATGGTACCATGTGATTTGACCCTTTGGTAAAGTTGCTTAGGAAACCCTACATTAACCCCCTTGTGGAATTGGAAACAAGGTTTTTTGAAGTCCTCCCCCTCCACTAGGAACTATGTACCTCTTGTGATTTCCCCCAGTATATTCTCAACCTGTTTAGCTATTAAGTAGCCATCAACCAGATTATGTGGTTTGAATAACCTAAAATATTGACCAATCTTAGGTCTCAGATTACTAACAAAAATATGTAAGGCATAAGGTTTTGGAAAATAGAGTTGATTCAATAAACTCACAAATTGATCATGGAACTATTCCACTGTTCCTCACTGCTTGAGGGACACCAGTTCCTCCATGGGGTCCTTGTAGATCTCAGACCCAAACCTCTCCTTCAATCCTCTAGCATAAGCTTCCCAAGTCAACTGGTGCATCCTTGCCTTTCAGCAAAGAAATGATGCCAATCTAAGGCCTTTCCTACCAAATTTAGCATGACCATTCGAACCTTAGCATGATCTCTCACACCTGTTGCTTAAAAATGTTGTTTCAATTCTGACCACCAACCTCCAAAATCCAAGCCATCGAAACAAGGGAAATTAAACTGACATGTTTAGCATTTGAATCCAACCCACTGACATGAGAAAACTGCCCAAATGTGACGGTGGTGATAGTATGATAGGATCCTTAGGAGGAAAACCAAGAGGAGGTTCCCCTAAAATGCCCTTTCCTTTACTCTGACCCAAACTAGCCACTTCTGTGGCTTGTGCCTGACTCAAAAATTGCTCCAAAAGAGAGTACAAATTTGAATGCATGTCATTCTTAAATCCGTCTTGAAATTCCTTAAACTTGGTATCCATCTTCACATCAATGTCCATTCAAAGTTGTGACATCTCCTCTGAACTGAGCCATGTCCTTCTGCAGTCTAGTGGTAACTCCTTCACTACCTATGAGGAACGTAGAGGCACTAATACCTTTGTAATGTGTCGAGATGAGAAGAAGGTTAGATGATGATGATGATGATGAAATTATAACAGATAAGAAAAAAAGAGAGAAAAATTGAATCCTTTAATTTCATAACCATCAGCACCTCCCTTATCCATGTTAAAAAGAGATAGAATAATGACCAAGTACAGTTTGTCAAGCTGTTAGCCAACTATGACCATTTCACTTAAGGACTAATACACACCATTTCACTAAACGTTTCTGTAACATCCCAAGCCCGGCCCATACATCACCACCGGATCTGGTATGCTACGGGTTTGAATTTGAAAACTTTACTTTGAAGGGTTTTAAAAAAAACTAGTTTATTATAGTCGAATAATCCATTAAATGCGTTGATTGGGTTTTAAAAGCCTATTTTCCATTTTGTTTTATATTTGAGATTTTGAAGCAAAACATAAGTTGTAAAAACCAACATAACAAGAAAGAAGATAAATCGAAACCTAAGTTATGGGGCCTTATTACAAAAATATATTCCCAAAAAAAAACAATAATAATAATCCATAATAGTAATGAAAGTCTTGATGGCCCCTCGAGTCCGCCTCGGCTCCCGTGTCCACGGTCTACTGCTCATCTGTAGAGTGGGAAAAAATAAAAGGGTGAGTCACCAAGACTCAGTGTGTAAAACTTGAAAACACATAAAAGCCTAGGATCCACAAACACATTATGGGCCTTGGCCCGCATACAATGGTAACAGATTATGTCATGCATTATGGCCCATCCCAAAAACTAAGATTCCATCCTCTAAACGCCCCCGTACCAACCTTTACACCATGGGGATTTCTACAATCAACCCTCCATCCGCTATTACACACATCGGCATTTGTCTTTTGTCATTATATAGATCGATCACTTACGCGAACCTCAGAAATACATTATAGTATTGGACAGCTATGCTGCCTTTCATATAGACCGATCGCTTACGCGAACCTCAGATGAAACACCCCAAACCCGGCCACAAGCCCTGACCGGATCTGGCATGCTCCTTGAGTAAAATGTAGTTAAGTCTCGAAATGACATTTTGGAAATCTTGGTGGTTTTGAAGAAAATAGCTTCGGATTGTTCTCAAGTTAAAAATCGTATTGTAATTTAAATTTGTGCTAAAACGATATTTTCATATTTCAAAAGTTACAAGTTAAAAGAAATGCCAAATTTTAGAGTTTATTATTATTAACTTGGAAACCGTAGGTGTTTGGGTTTCAAAACAATTGATGTTGTTTTACGAAAATTGTTTAATCATTCTGTTTGATATTGTTCGCATCATAATAAAAATTTAAAACGCATAAATAAAACAGTTAAGTGATAATGGCCTTATTACATCAAAACATAACTCAAAATAAATCAAAATAAACTTGATAAGAAAAACCAAAAACTGAAAGTGTGCATGGCCACCACTAAGTTCATGCCAGGCCGGTCCATTCTATGAGTGCCATCGCAAAATGTTAGCGCGCACGAGGGTGAGTCAACAGACTCAGTGTGTAACTACCAACACAGACTCCCAAAACAATCAAGGCATACTAAATCACATAAAACAATTGTAAACAATGATGCAACCCAAACCACCTAAATCCAACCTCTACACATCACTCGTACCTACCGATCACACCGTGGGGATTACTAAATCGACCCTCCATCCGCTACACACCATCGAAGGCGATCATTGCAATCAATCGCACATCACCCTTATAATTGTGGCATAGCCACTAGATAATGTGACAGAGTCACCAGATTCATAATATGTGACACAAGTCACCAGATAATGTGGTAAAAACCACCAGAACACTTCCCCTTTATCATTATCACCCATATGCCCATGCAACATACATATCATACACATATCATGCAATTTACCTCACCCCATGGCCATAACAAGATTTCACATATTCACATATCAATGTTTATTCACATTATTAACAGTATTAAGGGTAACTTAATCAATACACTTTGTACCATTGAATGGTACCCTTAGCCATATTCACTCATTGCCTTATTAACATATATATAACATTATTATTAATCGAGAGTTTAGGGTGGGTTACACACCTGATTACTAATGCGATTACTAAATCTCGAAAATCTTCAGGAAATCGTCACCACCAATTCTACCTACATTCGGCCATCCTCCAAAACATCAAAGCAACTGAAAGCCATAGTGATTCCAGCCCATATGGTATTCGGCCAAATAAAGAGAATCAAGAGAGGGCCATTCGACCGAACCTACCACTACCTACTTTCAGCTTTTCCACCAAATCGGCACAAGAGACTTTTAATGAGATAGATTCAGCTACAGAGAGGGAAAATCGACAGACCTTAAGCAAGTGTTTCGGGTTAGATCTTAATGAAGAAAGAAAGAAAGTAAAGAAAATAAAAGTGAATTCGCATAGAATGAAATCCCGAAACTCACCCGATTACTAAGGAGTATGCGGCTAATGGTGCACCTTCGGGAACCAGAAACCTCTCTTGTAGATTCAGTTATGGAGGAGGAATATGAGTAAGAAAAATTCAGCTTTCAGGAAGATATTGGAGAGGAGAAGAAGACTAGGGAATTTCGGCTAGAAGAGAAAAAAGAGAAAAGAATTTTGGCTTGAGGGAAAAGATGAGAAAGTGGGAAAAACAAATGGAAAAGATGATAATTCCTTCCAATTTTCATTATACAGGCACACACTCGAGTTGGAGTTTGACCAACTCTTCCCTCCGATAGCTCTTATCTTGCATGATAACCCAATCCTATCTCATCTTTAGAAGGGGCCAACCTAGAGCCAACTCCTCCCTCTTAATTATTAGCTTTTAATTACTAAATATTAAAAGAAATAAAGCTCCTAAAATGGGGCTCATGTGTAGTCCATCCCCTCCCCCTTGAAGTGCCGAATATTTGACCCACTATCTTGGGCCCCAAGCGACCATACTAGGCCCAAAATTTTCCCCCTTGTGACGCCACCTACATACCCACTTATGGTACCTCTAACTTTGGGCCACGAGCCCAACTTGCTACTAAACATACTCACTTAACTTTTAATTTATACACTAACATTATTTATAAGTAATTTAACCCAGGTTTTAAGCCCAAACCTGAGCCCAATCCGCACCTCAAAGCCTTTTCCTACTAATTTAGCCATGCAACGCATCAAATGCACAAACCTACAAAGTCAGGATATTACAGTTCTACCCCCTTAAAATAAATTTCGGCCTCAAAATTTACCTGGCTAGAATAAGCGAGGGTATTGCTGTCGCGTTGCTTCCTCTGGCTCCCACGAAGCTTCCTCCGATCCATGGTTACGCCATAATACTTTGACTAGAGGAACTGATTTCCTGCGTAGCATCTTCACATCACGTTCCAGAATCTGAATCAACTTTTCCTCATAGGACAGATCTGGTCTCAGCTCCACCTCCTCGACCGGTATCACGTGAGATGGATCTGATTGGTAATAACGTAGCATCGAAACGTGAAACACATTATGTATCTGCTCTAACTCCGAAGGCAATTCTAACTGGTACGCTACTGGTCTAACCCGCTTCAAAATTCGATAAGGTCCTATAAACCTAGAACTTAACTTTCTCTTGTGACCAAATCTCATCACCTTCTTCTACGGCGAAAATTTGAGAAACACCTGATCCCCCACACCAAACTCTATCTCCTTTCGCTTAAGATTCGCATATGATTTTTGCCTGTCAAATGCCTCCTTCAACCGTGTCCTAATTACTTTAACCTTTTTTCGGATTCTGCCACAATCTCTGGACCCAAAACCCGACGTTCCCCCAGTTCTATCCAACATGTAGGAGGCGACATTTCTATCCATACAGCACTTCGCACGGTGCCATCCGAATACTTGCTTGATAGCTGTTATTGTACATAAATTCCGCTAAAGGCAAGAACTCCTCCCAACTCCCTCAAGTCTATCACACAACCTCTCAACATATCCTCCAAAGACTTGAATTACCCTTTCAGATTGGTGTCTAGCTGCGGATGGAATGTCGAATAAAGTCCAACGGTGCCCAAAGCTTGATGTAATGCTTTCCAAAATCAAGATGTAAACCTCGATTCCTATCCGAGATAATGATCTAAGCACTCCGATGCTGACCTCACAATTTTGCTACATACAACTTTGCCAATTTAGAGACTAGTTAACCCAAGCTTTGGTATGAAATGTGCAGACTTCGTCAACCGATCTACTATCACCCATACCGAGTCCTTCTTGGTAGGCGTAAGGGAAGCCTACTAACGAAGACCATGGTAATTCTCTCCCACTTCCATTGTAGAATCTTTATCGACTAAAGCAATCCTGACGGCACTTGGTGTTCAGCCTTGACTTGCTGACACGTTAAGCACTTCCCTACAAATTCTATAACTTCTCGCTTAAGATCGGGCCACCAAAATTGATCCGTAGATCTCTATATAACTTACTTCCTCCGGGATGCATAGCATAAGGGCTACTATGTAATTCTCAAGAATTTTTCGCCTTAACTCCTCAACCTTGACATACTGAGACCTTGCCTCGAAAACACAGCACTCCATCGCTGTTTACATCAAAATTTTCTAATTCCCCATTCTGCTCTTGCAGTAACTTAGCACTCAGATCGCCATCTACCAACTGTTTCTCCTTTATCTGACCTAACCACGTCGGCTTCACTTGCAACTCCGCTAGTAAACTTCTATCATCATAAAGGCTCAAATGTGCAAACATCACCCTTAACTCCGACACTACTTTCTGACTTAGGGCATCCGCCACAACATTCACCTTGCCCGGATGATACTCTATTGAGCAATCGTAATCTTTCAACAACTCCACCCACCTTCGTTGTCTCAAATTCAGCTCCTTCTGGGTCAGCAAATACTTCAGACTCTTGTGGTCCGTGTAGATCACCGACCTTTCTCCATACAAGTAGTGCCTCCACACTTTAAGAGCGAATACAACCGCCGCCAATTCTAGATCATGCGTCGGATAGTTAACCTCATGTGGCCTCAACTGCCGAGACGCATAAGCGACCACTTTCCCGTCTTGCATAAGGACACATCCCAATCTTGTATGGGAAGCATCACAATACACCACAAAGTCTTTCCCTACTTCGGTGAATCAAAACTGGAGCCTCTGTCAATACTTTCTTAAGCTTCTCAAAACTCTCCTGCTGCTTATTCGCCCATGCGAAGGATACCTCTTTTCTTAACAACTTCGTCACAGGTGCTGCTATTGTCGAGAACCCTTCGACAAATCTCTTGTAATAGCCTGCTAACCCCAAGAAACTACGGACCTCAGCCACAGACTTAGGTGGTTTCCAATTTAATACTGCCTCAATCTTCCGAGGATCCACCCTTATTCCTTCCACAAGCACCACATACCCTAAGAATGTAACTTCCTTTAGCCAAAATTCACACTTGCTGAACTTGGCATATAGCTTCTTTTCCCTTAACACTTGCAACACAACCCGAAGATGCTCATCGTGTTCTTTCTCAAACTTGGAATACACTAGGATATCGTCTATGAACACAACGACGAACCGATCTAGGTAGGGTTGGAAAACCCGATTCATCATATCCATGAACGCGGCTGGGGCATTTGTCAATCCGAACGGCATTACCAAGAACTCATAATGCCCATATCTAGTCCGGAAAGCTGTCTTATGGATATCTGCCTCCTTCACCTTAAGCTGATGATATCCTGACCTTAGGTCTACCTTCTGCGGCCCCCTTAAGCTGATTGAGCAAGTCATCTATTCTTGGCAATGGATACTTGTTCTTGATGGTCAGCTTATTCAACTGCCGGTAATCTATGCACATATGCATAGTCTCATCCTTCTTTTTCACAAATAGGACCGGTACTCCCCATGGAGACACACTAGGTCGAATAAACCCACGATCGAGTAACTCTTGGATCTAGGCTTTAAGCTCTACTAACTCCTTTAGTGCCATTGATGACGGGCGATTGACACAGAGTTGTACCAGCGATAAATCAATTCTGAACTCCACTTTCCTATCTGGGGTAACCCAGGCAACTCCTCCGGAAAGACATCCACAAATTCCCTTACTGTTCTAACTCCTCCTACAGCTGCTTCCTTAGCCTCTAAGGCACTGATCAATGTCAGAAAAGTTACACACCCTTTTCTCACCATCTTCTCTACCTTAAGGGCAGATACTACATTTGACAAGCAATTTCGTCTCTCGCTCATTACCACAACCTCTTTGTCGTCAGAAGTTCTTAACGACATGCGCTTAGCAGCACAATCCACATTCGCATGGTACTTCACTAACTAGTCCATGCCTAAGATTAGATCAAATTCCTCAAATGGCAACTCCATTAAGTCATCTGGAAACTGCGCTCCCTGAACTTCCAAAGGTACTGCCCTAAAGAGTTTGTCTAATACTACTGATTGCCCTAAAGGACTAAGTACAGTCATCTTCCTAGGTATAGTCTCAGAGTTCACATGCAGAGTTCCAGATACCTTACTAGCAATGTATGAATAAGTTGACCCAATATCTATCAATGCAATAAAAGGTAATCCAGAGATAAGGAACATACCCGTTATGACATCAGGTGTGTCACCATCCTCCTTCCGATGAACTGCACACACTAGACCCGGCTGTCTTGCCTCTGTGTTACCAACGCCTCTGTGCCCGGTATTTTTTGACCTCTTTCAGAACCATTACCTCTGCCAGCCGGACCACGACCTCGCGGTGGCTGCTATCACCTCTTCTAGCCTGATTAAGACCCTGACTTGTTGGTCGACTCCGTCTATTTTCATAGGATAGTCTCTAATCATGTGATCCTTGGACCCACACTTAAAACATCCTCCTGTCTTCTTCCAACACTCTCCCAGATGCATCTTTCCACACTGAGCACAAGTACCGTATTGTCCTCCCGTAACAACCTGCTGACGTCGCGACCCATCAACTTTAGGTCTCTTTTGAACATTCCCAGATGACCCTGATGATTCAAAACCTCTCTTTTGTCTATTCTTGTCCGTATTTTGCCTTACAGATTCCTTAACCCCTTCGGCTACCTTAGCCTTTTCTACCAACACGGTAAACTCCCGCTCCTGCTGCGGAGCAATCAACAATCTCAGGCCATCCCTCAGTCCGTCCTCAAACCGACACATCGTTCATGCTACGTAGCCACAATACCTCGAGCATATCGGCTCAACCTTAAGAATTCCACTTCGTACTCCGCTACGGACTTATTCCCTTGAACTAGCCTCAGAAACGCCTTCCTCTGTGCATCAATATAGTTAGTTCCAATATACTTCTTCTGATACACCACCTTAAAATACTCCCAAGTAAGATCATCCGCGGTAGTACCATCTCGAACCGTGAGCCACCATTGGTATGACTCATCGCGAAGAAGCGACACCACCCCTTTCAGTTTCTCCTCAGCAGTCAAGTCCAAATCATCCATAATTCGCTCCGTCGCCTCCAACCAATACTCATCCATATTGGGTGCCACACCAGATATACCTCGAATACCTCAGCTCCATTGGCTCGGAGTCGCTCAAGTACAGACTTTCGAGCTCCCATACCTCATCCTGCTCCAACCACCCTCTCAAGAACTCACAACATTGCCTGCGATACTGCATCATCCCCCGTCTGATCCTGATATTCAACACCAACAGCTGGTGGTGGTGGCATTTCATTCTCGGACACTTGACCAGACCTAACGAGTTTCGATACGGTCATTTAGCCTCTACCACGGCCACGCACATTATGACCACGTCCTTTAGAACTCATTCTTTCGAGTTGCATTTATCTGATTAAGAATTTTAAGAATCATTATTTCTTTCCACTGATTTATCGCGAACAGTCTTATGATTAATAGTTCTAAAAGTAGTTCTTTTGAATTCATACACACACTACAGTCTCAAGTTCATTCATTCAATCATCACTATTCATGAACTTGCGTTCATTCTGTAAAAGTGTTGTGGTTGTCCTTTGTTGTTGCTTTCCACTACCCAAGGGTATTTTCATAATTTTATCCTCTGTGGGTATTTTCATAATTTTTCAAGTTAGGGTATTTTGAAATTTCAGTAAAATAGAGGTTTCGGTATTTTTGCAAAATAGGAATATTTTGATAGGAAGATTCAAGGGTAATATGGCAATATTATAAACTGAGGGTATTTTTATAATTTTACAAACCGGGGTATTTTGGTAATTTTGCAAAATATGGTTCCGTGGTTTTCTGAAATAAGGGTATTTTAGAAATTTTCAATTGGGGTACTTTGTAACTTTCCATAGTGTGTATTTTGGAATTTTTTTCAGGTTAGGGGTAATTTGGTCAACTTGCAAATCAGTGTATTTTGGTCATTTTTGAATCAAGGGTACTTTGGTAATTTTGAAACCAAGGTTTAATTTTAAGGTTTACAAAACAAGGTGGTGGTCCTTTCGGGTTTTAATTATTGAATTTAGCTTTGTGATTAAGTCCTCTTAGTTAGAGTGAACCGTCACCACGCACTGTAGGATTGAGCGGAGAGGAGGTGAGTCACTAGGACTACTTAAATACCAAGCTCCCCGAATCCTATCCTAGACATGCGCTGTGGTTGCCACCCTTAACTCCGTGACTCACTCACGGGTTTGTTTGGTTAGACTTTAAATTTTATGCAATTCTATGTTGCAGTAAGCTAATCCTAGGGTTCATTAGCTCCTAGTCTACTAGTCTACGTCTCCATAATACCCATATACAAATCACACAATGGTTAAGGGTACTTACCTGGTGGACTTCGGGCCGGAGACTCAGGTGCCATGCCAGAAAAACATATTCAATCTTTAGTAAAACCCAACTTCAAAATAAGGAAAAACGTTTTGGCCCAAAAGCCCTCAAGGCCGAGTTTTGAACCGGGCTCTGATACCAAATTGAAACACCCCAAACGTGGCCCACAAGCCCTGACCAGATCTGGCATGCTCGTTGAGTAAAACGTAGTTAAGTCTCGAAATGACATTTTGGAAATCTTGGTGGTTTTGAAGAAAATAGCTTCGGATTGTTCTCAAGTTAAAAACCGTATTGTAATTTAAATTTGTGCTAAAACGATATTTTCATATTTCAAAACTTACAAGTTAAAAGAGATGCCGAATTTTAGAGTTTATTATTAACTTGGAAACCGTAGGTGTTTGGGTTTCAAAATAATTGATGTTTTTTTATGAAAATTATTTAATCATTCTGTTCGAAATTGTTAGCATCATAATAAAAATTTAAAACGCATAAATAAAACAGTTAAGTGATAATGGCCTTATTACATCAAAACATAACCCAAAATAAATCAAAATAAACTTGATAAGAAAAATCGAAAAATTGAGCTGTGCATGGCCACCACTAAGTTCCTGTCGACCCGGTCTATTTATTGAGTGCCATCTACAAAATGTTAGCCCACGAGGGGTGAGTCAACAGACTCAGTGTGTAACTACCAACACAGACTCCCAAAATAATCAAGGCATACTAAATCACATAAAATAATTGTAAACAATGATGCAACCCAAACCACCTAGATCCAACCTCTACACATCACCTGTACCTACCGATCACACCGTGGGGATTACTAAATCGACCCTCCATCTGCTACACACCATCAAAGGCAGTCGCTGCAGTCAACTACATATCGCCCTTATAATTGTGGCATAGCCACCAGATATTGTGACAGAGTCACCAAATTCATAATATGTGACACAAGTCACCAGATAATGTGGTAAAAACCACTAGAACACTTCCCCTTTATCATTATCACCCATATGCCCATGCAACATACATATCATACACATATAATGCAATTTACCTCACCCCATGGCCATAACGAGATTTCACATATTCACATATCAATGTTTATTCATATTATTAACGAGTATTAAGGGGTAACGTACCTGAATACACTGTACCATTGAATGGTACCCTTAGCCATATTCACTCATTGCCTTCTTAACATATACATAACATTATTATTAATCGGGAGTTTAGGGTGGGTTACACACCTGATTACTAACTCGATTACCAAATCCTAAAAATCTTCAGGAAATCATCACCACCAATTCTACCTACATTCGGCCATCCTCCAAAACATCAAACCAACTGAAAACCATACTGATTCCAGCCCATATGGTATTCGCCAAATAAAAAGAATTAAGAGAGGCCATTGGTAGAACCTACCACTACCTACCTTGGCTTTTCCACCAAATCGCACGGAGACATTTAATGAGGCAGATTCATTTCTGAGAGGGAAAATCGGCAGACCTTAAGCAAGTGTTTCGGGTTAGATCTTACTAAAGAAATAAAGAAAGTAAAGAAAATAAAAGTGAATTCGCATAGAATGAAATCCCGAAACTCACCCGATTACTAAGGAGTATGCAGCTAATGGTGCACCTTCGGGAACCAGAAACCTCCCTTGTAGATTCGGTTATGGAGGAGGAATATGAGTAAGAAAAATTTGGCTTTCAAGAAGATATTGGAGAGGAGAAGAAGACTAGGGAATTTTGGCTAGAAGAGAAAAAAGAGAGAAAAGAATTTTGGCTTGAGAGAAAAGATGAGAAAGTGGGAAAAACAAATGCAAAAGATGATAATTCCCTTCCAAATTTTGGCTATACACAGGCACACACTCAGAGTTGGAGTTTCGGCCAACTCTTCACCTCCTGATAGCTCTTATCTTACATGATAACCCAATCCCTATCTCATCTTTAGAAGAGGCCAACTTAGAGCCAACTCCTCCCTCTTAATTATCAGCTTTTAATTACTAAATATTAAAAGAAACAAAGCTCCTAAAATGGGGCTCATGTGCCGTCTATCCCCTCCCCCTTGAAGTTTCGAATATTTGACCCACTATTTTGGGCCCCAAGCGGCCATACTAGGCCCAAACTTCTCCCCCTTGTGATGCCACCTACATACCCACTTATGGCACCTCCAACTTTGGGCCACGAGCCCAATTTGCTACTAAACATACTCATTTAACTTTTAATTTATACACTAACATTATTTATAAGTAATTTAACCTAGGTTTTAAGCCCAAACCTGAGCCCAATCCGCACCTCAAAGCCTTCTCCTACTAATTTAGCCATGCAACGCATCAAATGCATAGACCCAAAAAGTCAGGATAGTACATCAGAAATACATTATAGTATTTGACAGCTATGCTGCCTGTGGTAAAGCCATGATCACCTTGCGACCTTACTTACCTACCATAAATTCATCAATCATTCCCATCCCATGCATGCATACATACAAGAAACAAGTCATCAAGCCATCTAACAGATCTCATACTTTCACATGCTACGAATCACATAGAAAAGTTTCTATGGGTGCGTGCACTGCATCCCATGCCTACCCTTTCTGGGTAATACAACTGTTCATACAGCCTTTCTTTCCAACTTTTAGCACTTAGCATACATATAATATATAAATGTTTATGTGTTCAGATTCTACACACCTTATTACTATTAAGACGACACCCTCCATGTTGACACTGTCAGAAGCCGATACGACTACTATCTGCCTAAGATGTTGTTTAGAAGCCGGTCCATAACTCGCCGGCCAATCTTGAACAACGGACACTGCTCGTTTCTTAAACTTAGGGATTACGGACCCAACCCTCTCCTTTGCTTGATCCATATTTGATTTCATCCAAAAAGTCATTGTCATAACTACTATAGCGAAATAGGGTTAAACCATATCATATGAGTTAATAACTCAATTATGATAGCGAATCTTAATGGAAATCTAAAGAAATCCCTTACCTTGAGATCCTGGAATCGATAGGATACTAGAGATTATTGGTTTATGGCTTTTTGAGATCTGGATGATTCGATCTACTACAATTTCTCGGAGTGCCGCCCAAAAGAGCATGCGATTAATGAAATAATTAAACTAAAGATAGCCTATCAAACTACTAGCCATTTGGCTATAGTCTTAAAATCGAAAGAGAAAAGAATTCGGTTCTTACCTTTACAGAGAAATTGGAACTTTAAAATCCCGGTTTATGGAGAAATCGGCACAAGAGGAAAAGAATGGAAAAAGAAAGTGAATTAAAAAGGTTTCAGCTTTTAGTAGGGTAATCAATAGAGAGAAAAAAAAGAAAGAATAATCAAAGGTATTCGATTATGGAGATGAGAAGAAAGTTGAGAGGTTTCGATTTTTGGAAAGAAAAGAGAATAGAAAGTGTAGGGAGGGACGAAAAATTTCGGCACAAAGACTAGGGTTCAAATGTCAAAATTTGAAGAGATACACTCCTATTTATAGGGGATTTCGGCACTTACCTATCAAATGTCGAAATTGCCCTCTTTTGAAAATCGAGACTAATTGACAAACATAGGGAATTTTGATTCTTCCTCCCCTTAGAGTTGGAATTTCGGCCATCTCCTTCCCTCAGAGTTGGTATTTCGGCCAGCTCTGCCTACAGCAGATAACTCCCATCTTTTCTCCTCAATCTACTCATAACTAATATCAGCACAATTATCTATATTATTCATCAGATAAATCTCCCTATTTTTAAGCCTTGTTGCTGTCCTTCCTTACCTACCTATATGCCAAAATTTAGCTAATTACAATTAAAGGAATTGGGCTTCATGCCCCTTGCGTTTGGGCCTCCTTAGTTGACTCCACCTCCTTGCTCTCTAAGTGGCACCATTTGCCACTGGGCCACAAGCCCACTTGTGATTGAAACACAGATAACATCTTTTAAACCCTCTAATGTCCAAGCAAAAAATTTACCCAAGGCCTCAGCCCAATCTGAGCCCCTTAAATACTTTAATTAACACATTGAATGTAATACACATCAAATGCAAAGGCCCATTAATTCAGGATGTTACAGTTCTACCCCCTTAAAAAAATTTCGTCCTTGAAATTACCTGATCTGAATAGATGCTGGTATTGTTATCGCATCGCTTCCTCTGATTCCCACGTAGCCTCCTCAGAGCTGTGATTTCGCCATAGAACCTTCACCAACGGAACCTTCTTCCTTCGTAACACTTTAACATCTCGATCCAAGATTTCCACTGGCTCCTCTTCAAAGGATAGGTCAGGTCTTACCTCGATTTCCTCCATAGGTACCACATGAGATGGATCTGAAGATATCGTCTTAACATAGAGACGTGAAATACATCGTGAATCTGGCTTAGCTTAAGAGGTAGCTCTAGGTGATACGCTACTGATCCAACTCGTTTCAGCACCTGATAAGGCCCGATGAATCTGGGACTTAACTTACCCTTCCGTCAAATCTTAATACTTTCTTCCATGGCGACACTTTCAAGAACACCTTGTCATCCATGGCAAACTCTATGTCCCTACGCGTCAGATCAGCATAGGACTTCTGTCTGTCTGACGCTTCCTTTAATCAAGCCCAAATTAACTCAACCTTCTCCTCCGTCTTGATAGCCAACTCCAAACCCAAAATCTGACGTTCCCCTAATTCCGTTCAACAAGTAAGAGCACAACATTTTCGCCCGTACAATGCTTTATAGGGCGCCATTTGAATGCTAGACTATAGTTGTTGTTGTAAGCAAACTCCGCCAATGGCAGAAACTCCTCCCAACTACCTCTAAAATCAATGACACAACCTCTTAACATGTCATCCAAGATCTGAATCACCCGCTCAGACTGTCCATCGGTTTGAGGATGAAACGTTGTACTGAAGTCCAACTTCGTACCCAATGCTTGATGCAACGCCTTCCAAAACCTTGACGTAAACCTAGGATCTCGGTCTGAGGTAATCAACACAGGTACTCTATGCAACCTTACAATCTCCGCTATATACAGCTTAGTCAACTTTTGCAAGGAATAATCAACCCGAACCGATACAAAATGAGCAGACTTCATCAATCGATCAATGATCACCCAAACTGAATCTTTCCTAGTAGGCGTGAAAGGTAGCCCACTAATAAAGTCCATTGTGATCCTTTCCCACTTCCATTGGGGAATCTTTACCAGCTGCAATAATCCTGATGGTAATTGATGCTCTGCCTTTACCTGCTGACAGGTTAAACACTTCCCTACCAATTCAGTCACCTCTCACTTTAAGCCTGGCCACCAAAACTGTTCCCGTAAATTTTGATACATCTTACTCCCTCCAGGATGCATAGTTTATGGACTACCATGCGCTTCTTGCAAAATCCTTCGCCTCAACTCAGGGTCTTGTGGCATGCACACTCTCCCTTGAAAACATAATAATCCTTCCTCATTCACACTGAATTCCGTTGGCTTATCACTTGAAATCAACTGCAACTTTCCCCTAAGCAATCCATCGATCTGCTATTTCTCATTAACTTGACTAACCCATGAGGGTTTCACTTGAAGTTTAGCTAGTAAACTTCCATCATCATATAAGCCAAGGTGAGCAAACATCGCTCTCAAATCAGAGATCACCTTACTGCTTAGAGCATCTGCCACCACGTTAGCCTTACGGATATACTCGATCGAGTAGTCATAATCCTTTAACAACTCAATCCACCTTCTCTACCTCGGATTCAACTCCTTCTGAGTCAAAAGGTACTTTGAGCTTTTATGATCTATATAAATGACAAATTTCTCCCCGTACAAATAATGCCTCCAAATTTTCAAGGCAAACACCACCACCGCCAACTCCAAATCATGGGTAGGATAGTTTGCTTCGTGCGGTCTCAACTGCCATGATGCATACGCAACCACCTTCCATCTTGCATCAACACACATCCTAATCCTGTGTGTAAAGCATCACAGTAAATCACAAATTCCTTTCCAGCCTCCGGTTGAATCAACACCGGAGCCTTCGTCAATATCCTTTTTAACTTCTAACTATCTTACTGCTTATCAGTCCACACAAACAAAACTCCTTTCCGTAACAACTTAGTCTCATCGCGATCAGAGAAAATCCTTCCACAAATCTGATCGAGTGCTCGCTAAACCAAGGAAAAAATTCTTCCACAAATCTTCCAATCCAAAGCTGCTTCAATTTTTGATGGTCAACCCTAATCCCCTCTATTGACACCACGTGACCTAGAAAAGTAACTTCCTTCAGCCAAAATTCCCACTTGCTGAATTTGGCATAAAGTCGCTTCTCCTCGAATCAGAGAACCACGTGTAGATGTAAATCATGCTCCTCTTCCAATCTTGAGTAGACCAAGATGTCATCAATAAAAACCATGACAAACCTATCCAAGTAGGGGCTGCTGGTGCGTTAGTCAACCTAAATGGCATCACCATAAACTCGTAGTGACCGTAGCGAGTCCTAAAAGTCATCTTATGAATGTCCGCCTCCTTGACCTTAAACTGATGATACCCAGACCTCAGATCTATCTTTGAAAAGACTGAGGCCCCCTTCAACTGATCGAACAAGTCACCAATCCTTGGCAATGAGTATTTGTTCTTGATGGTTAACTTATTCAGTTGACGATAGTCAATACACATACGCATTGAACCATCCTTCTTCTTAACAAATAACACCGGTGCTCCCCAAGGCGACACACTTGGTCGAATAAACCCCTCTATCCAACAACTCCGATTTGTGCTTTTAATTCCACCAACTCCTTCGGTGCCATTCTATATGGAGCTATAGATACCGGCGCTATTTCCGAAAGAAGATCAATTCCAAACTCCACTTCTCGATCCGGAGTAATCTTGGAATCTCTTCAGGGAAGACATCAGAAATTCTTTCACCGTCCTAACATACTTAACAGTTAGGTCATTGGCTTCCAACGTCCATACAAACATTAGAACTGCCTTGCACCCTTTTCTCATCATTCTTTCTGCTCTTAGGGCAGTTACCACGTTTGACAGACAATTCCCCCTTTCTCCTATCACCAACACTTCACCTCCCTCGGGGGTTGTTAACACCATCAGCTTGGCTGCACAATGTAAGTTGGCTTGATACTTCACTAGCCAGTCCATGCCTAAAATTAAGTCAAAGTCCCCGAACGGTAATTCCATCAAATCCGTCAGGAAAGCTATTCCCTAAACTTCTAAGGGTACCTTCCGATAAAGTTTATCTACTATCACAGATTGTCCTAATGGGCTAATTCATCATCATCGCCTAGGGTAACTTCAGAATCTAAACTTAAAGTTTTAGACACACTACTAGCAACATATGAATGTGTCAACCCAATTTCAATCAATGCAACATAAGGCAATCCAAAACCCTTAACATAGCCTGAGATACAAGATCATCTCCGGCCGCCTGAACTTGAAACTCTGCCTCCACAGTTGGTGGCACTGGAACTTCATTCCCTACTCGTGACCAGACCCATGGGTTCGACGCGACAAACGCTTCTACCTTGGCCACGCACACCACGTCCTCTAGTGCTCATTCTACCATTCACGATTTATCTGATTAAAAATTTTATGAATTAATAATTCTTTCTTCCACTGACTAATAACGTAAGTCTTATGGAAAGTAGTTTTAACAGTAGTTCTTTCGAATTCACATTCTATCTATAAGTTTAGTTCTCAAGTCTGTATTCCTTAATTCTAGAGTTCACATTCAATCAACATCAAGTAGAGCACCACATACATGCATCAAACACACAAGTAAACATCCACGAACTTGCATTCATCACCTAGGGGAATTTTCGTAATTTCACTACCAAGGGTATTTTGTAATTTTATCCTACAGAGGTATTTTCGTAATTTTCCAAAATAAAGTTTCCTAGTGATTTTTCAAGATAAGGGTATTTTGGTAATTTTACAATTCGAGGGTATTTTGGTAATTTTTTTAACCATGGGTATTTCGATAATTTTCATAGATTAGGGGTAATTCAGTAACTTCTCGTACATGAGTACTTTGGTAATTTTTCAAATAAGGGTATTTTGGTCATTTTGCAAAATTAGGGGTATCTCGATAAAGTTTCTCAACCTAGGGTATTACGGATCATTTTACAAAATCAGGGACATACAAGTCATTTTACAAAAATAGGGTACTAGTCCCTTTAGGGTTTTAGATATGAATTTTGACCTGTCAACAAGTCCTTGTGGCTAAATGTGACAGATACCACGCACTAGGTAGGATTCGAGAAAAGAGGAGGTGAGTCGCTAGGGGCGCTTAAGTACCAAGCTCTTCCTAGATCCAATCCTAGACATGCGTATGCCTGTTTCCACACCCTAACCCTGTGACTTGTTCACAGACCTGCTTAATCAAGAAAAATTAAGTCTTATGAGATTTGAAGAATTGTTTAATCTAGGCCTGAGGTCCATTAGCACTATCATACTAGTTTACGTCCATAAGGCCCATCAAACCCATCATATATATCACATCAAAGGTTAGAATACTTACCTGGGTGGATCGAGTGCCGATAGACTCGAAGGCCATATCTTTCAAAACTTTTCTCAACTTACATTACTTTCATAAATTCCTACTAGACCCATTTCACAACCCGAGTTTTGAACTGGGCTTTGATACCAAAAATGTAACACCCTAAACTTGGCCTATTTGTCATCACCGGATCTGGTATGCTATGGGTTTAAATCTTGAAAACTTTTCTTCAAAGGGTTTTAAAAAAACTAATTTATTATAGCCGAATAATCCATTAAATGCGTTGATTGGGTTTGAAAAGCCCATTTTCTATTTTGTTTTATATTTGAGATTTTGAAGCAAAACATAAGTTGTAAAAACCAACATAACAAGAAAGAAGATAAATCGAAACCTAAGTTATGGGGCCTTATTACAAAAATATATTCCTAAAAAAAAAACCCAATAATAATAATCCATAATAGTAATGAAAGTCTTGATGGCCCCTCGAGTCTGCCTCGGCTCCCGTGTCCACGGTCTATTGCTCATCTGTAGAGTGGGAAAAAATAAAAGGATGAGTCACCAAGACTTAGTGTGCAAAACTTGAAAACACATAAAAGTCTAGGACCCACAAACATATTATGTGCCTTAGCCCGCATACAATGGTAACATATTATGTCATGCATCATGGCCCATCCCAAAACCTAAGAGTCCATCCTCTAAATGACCCCGTACCAACCTTTACACTGTGGGGATTTCTACAATCAACCCTCCATCCGCTACACACGACATCGGTCAGCTGTGTTGCCTGTCATAAACACCGATCGCTTACTCGAACCTCAGAAATACATTATAGTATTAAATGACTATCTTTTCATCATATAGACCGATCACTTACGCGAACCTCAGAAATACATTATAGTATTCGATAGCTATGCTGCCTGTGACAAAGCCACGACCGCCTCGCGACCTTGCTCCCCTACCATAAATCCATCAATCATTCCCATCCCATGCATGCATACATACAAGAAACAAGTCATCAAACCATCTAACAGATCTCATACTTTCACATGCTACGAATCACATACAAAAGTTTCTATGGGTATGTACCTGGTATCCCATGCCTACCCTTTCTGGGTAATACGACTGTTTATACAACCTTTCTTTCGGCTTTTAGCACTTAGCATACATATAATATATAAATGCTTATCTGCTTGATTCTACACACCTTATTCTTTGTTAAGACGACACCTCTATATAAACCTTCGTCGAGAAGTCGTCTGTTCGCTATCCGCCTAAGATCTTTGTTGAAGTCGATCCATAACCCGACGGCCAATCTCGAATAGCAGACACTGCTCATTTCTTAAACTTAGGGATTACGGACCCAACCCTCTCCTTTGCCTAATCCATATTTGATTCCATCTAAAACGTCCTTGTTAGAACTACTATAGCGAAATAGGGTTAAACCATATCATATGAGTTAATAACTCAATTATGATAGTGACTCTTAATGGAAATCTAAAGAAATCTCTTACCTTGAGATCCCGAAATCGATAGGATACTAAAGATTATTACTTTTCGACTTTTTGAGATCTAGTTGATTCGATCTACTACGATTTCCCAAATGCTGCCCAAATGAACATGTGATTAATGAAAGAGTTAAACTAAAGATAGCCTATCAAACTACTAGCCATTCAGCTATAGTCTTAAAACCAAAAGAAAAGAATTCGATTCTTACCTTTATAGAGAAATTGGCACTTCAAGAAAATCCCAGTTTATGGAGAAATTGACACAAGAGGAAAAGAATGGAAAAGAAAGTGAATTAAAAAGGTTTCAACTTTTAGTAGGGTAATCGACAGAGAGAGAAAAAAAAGAATAATCAAAGGTATTTGGTTATGGAGATGAGAAGAAAGTTGAGAGGTTTCAGTTTTTGGAAAAGAAAAGAGAATAGAAAGTGTAGAGAGGGACTGAAAATTTTGGCACAAAGACTAGGGTTCAAATGCTAGAATTTGAAGAGATACACTCCTATTTATAGGGGATTTCGGCACTTACCTATCAAATGCCGAAATTGCCCTCTTCTAAAAATCGAGACTAATTGACAAACATAGGGAATTTTGGCACCCTTTATGCCACTTCAAAACCGATTCTTCCTCCCCTTAGAGTTGGAATTTTGGCCATCTCCTTCCCTCAGAGTTGGTATTTCGGCCAACTCTGCCTACAGCAGATAACTCCCATCTTTTCTCCTTAATCTATTCATAACTAATATCAGCACAATTATCTATATTATTCATCAGATAAATCTCCCTATTTTTAAGCCTTGTTGCCGTCCAACCTTACCTACCTATATACCGAAATTTAGCTAATTACAATTAAAGGAATTGGGCTTCATGCCCCTTGCGTTTGGGCCTTCTTAGTTGACGCCACCTCCTTGCTCTCTAAGTGGCCCCATTTTCCACTGGGCCACAAGCCCACTTGTGATTGAAACACAGATAACATCTTTTAAACCCTCTAATGTCGAAGCAAAAAATTTACCCAAGGCCTCGGCCAATCTGAGCCCCTTAAATACTCTAATTAACACATTGAACGTAGTATACATCAAATGCAAAGGCCCATTAATTCAGGATGTTATAGTTTCCCCCCTAAACACAGCATTTGATTAATGCAATTAAAGCGTGTTTAAAAAGTAGAAACATAATTAACAACAATACAAAGTATCAACGGTCAATAAATTTATTCCATAACATCGCCTAAACGGTGGCCCCACCAGTTTCGACACGACGCGGGGAAGGACACTGCTATTGGCTTTTGAAGAAAATGTGGTGGTGACCGATGAAAAGAAAAGCACCGAAAAAAAAAAAAAATTAAGTTGTGCGACTAAGAAAAAGAGAAGTGGAAGAAGCTACGGTTTATGGGCACACTTGTATGGGCTGAGGGTTTATGTGCTTTAGTTTGGGCGATACTTGGATTTAATTAGATAATAAGAGATTGCCCAAATAAATTTCAATATGTTAATAAAAAACTGTTCATTAGTTTTATCAATTTTTTTATGTTTTCATTTATCGCTCATGTTAAATTTGAAATTAATATTTTAAATTTAAAAATGTAAATAGTTAATCATGCTATTGGTTCTGACATATTTGTGAAGATTTCAAGTTTATTGATACGAAGTCCAATATTCGATTTTTGTGTTTGTAAATCTTTTCACTTTTTCTTTTACATTGGAGATATTATTTTATGGACCCTTCCCACCACATCATTAATGGTCCCTTTCTAATTATTTAATGACATTTCATAAATTTTTTCCATATCATTGATACATAATTGTAACACCCCTTACCCATATTCGAAGCCGGGACAGGGTACGAGGCGTTACTGGACTTATATGCAAGCAATCATACTAAACCGAGACATGATTTCCCATTCAACAATAAAACTTTTCATAAACATTCATATCACCCCTTGAACGTGCTTACAAGGCTCAAAACATACATTGGGAATGACTCGGGACTAGACCAAGAACTTTAGAAAATTTCCGGGAAACTTAGAAAAATTTTCCATGAAAAAGGTCTACAGCAGAATGTGGGTGAAGGGACACGCCCGTGTGGTATATCACTTGCCCATGCTTTAGGCCATGTCAAAAATAGGGGACATTCTGTTTATGATGTCATCAACCAAATAAGGTCACACGGCCAAGGCACACGCCTGTGTCCGTAGACCATGTGGTGAATTAAATTCCTAAATTCAGGTGCAGACTTCGCACGGCCTGGGCACACGCCCATGTCCTATGGCCGTGTCTTTCACATGGTTAAGACACACGGCCGTGCCTCAACCCTTGTGGTTACTACTAAGCATTCTATTTTGCCAACTTAGGATGCAGGGGGACACACGGCCAAACCACATGCCCATGGGGCAAGCCATATGTCACACACGGCCTAAACACATGCCCTTGTGTCTACCCGTGTGGACAAAATAAGGCTATTTACCAAGCCCTTTTTGCCACCCTTACTTGCATAAAAATAAGCCACATCAAACAACCTACTCATTCATGCATAAATATACCAATTTCTCAACCATGCAATTTTCACATTCATAATAAACACCATCATTTTCATATACCAACAATAAATATTAGCTATCAACTATGGCCTTATACAAAATGAATTCATCTTCAATTCAAGCCAACACATTTGGCTAAAACAATATGAAACTTAACAAATACTAAGTCCCTATACATGTCATACTCAAAAAGATGAAACTAGCTATACCAAATGTTCAGTTTGATAGTGTGATCGAGCCTCTGACGTCATTTGAATTCCCGAGCTAACTTGGTGGCTCTATAAGAAAATAGAAAGGAAAGGGAGTAAGCACAAAGCTTAGTAAGCATTATCAAACTCATAACATATTATAAACTTGCACATGATTCTCAAATAAATAAAGGTATAACTTACTCATTTCACCCTTACTAATCATAAAACATAATCCAAACTCATTTCTCAAGAATCTCATGTAGGTACCTATACCACTTACGACATAATCATAAATTTTCTCACTTTTGACACAAGCTTTAATTTACTCGTTGAACCTATTGGAATACCAAAGGATATCCAATAAGCTTCACACAATAGGGTAAAATGTCGATGCCATGTCCTAGACATGGTCTTACACTAGCTCACATGTCGAGGCTAATACCATGTCCTAGACATGGTCTTACACTAGCTCTCATCTCAAAGTCGATTTCATGTCCCAGACATGGTCTTACATTGGCACTCACTGATCAACACCGATGCCATGTCTTAGACATGGTCTTACACTAGCTCTCATAAAGGGGCCGATGCCATGTCCCAGACATGGTCTTACACTAGCACACATATCATCGCTGATGCCATGTCCCAGACATGGTCTTACACTGGCTTACATATCAAGGCCAATGCCATGTCCCAGACATGGTCTTACACTAGCTCTCAAATAGCAACCAAGTGTCATGGCTTGGATATCCAATCTATTCCCAATGTTCAACCGAGAGTATACCACATCGTATTTAGTCATATATATTCATAACAATAACTAAATATTTTATGCAATATCAAATTTTTAATGCATAATAACAATAGAGTTGTATTATTTACATACAACTTACCTCGATATACAAAATTTGGGCAGCTAGTTTGATTTAGTCCACTATTTTGGTTTTTCCCCGGTCCAAGTCCAGATCTCATTTTTCTTGATCTATAATGATAAAAATTTACTCATTTAATCATCACATAAATCAAGACATTTCAAATTTTCTACTTTGGCAAAATTACCATTTTGCCCCTAAACTTTCATATAATTATGATTTTGCCCTTAGGCTCGTAAATTGATTTTAATCAAATTTCCTCCTTTAGCAAGCCTAGCCGAACCTTTATTACTCTTATAGCAACTCACAATTTCAATTGTTTCACACATTTACTACCTAGTTTACAACCTTTACAAAAAGGTCCATTTTAGGTTTTTTCATGGAAACTCTTTTCACAAAAGTTATTTATTTAACAACCAAGTTTCATTTTCTTCCATAAAAATTCAGCAAAAAACACTAATGTTCTCATGGAAAAACCCTAGACTCTCAACCATTTTGCAAAATAGTCCCTTCATTAGCTAGCTTAAGCTACAAGGGTTCCAAAAGTACAAAAATTATCAAAAATGACCATAAAAAACACTTACTTTCAAAGGTTTAAGTTGCTGAAAATTTTCAAACTTTCCAAAGTCCCTCTTTGCTAAAAAATTTGGTGGTAGTATGAAGAAGATGAAAAGATGATATCTTTTCTCTTTATTTTATTACTAGTCAATTAAGTCACCAAATACTCAACCACTTTGACCAACTTTTCATTTCTTTGTCCCCTATGGCAGGCCAACATACTCTTAAGGACCTAATTGCACATTAAGGACCCCCAATTTAATATTCTATAGCTAATTGACACCATTAGCTAGTAAAACAAAACTTTCTCACTTTATGAGATTTAGTCCTTTTTCAAATTTAAGCATGAAATCACTAAAATTAATGCACCAAATTTTTCATGCACTCATATTATCATGCTATAACACATAAAATAATATTAAAATAATTTTCTCTGACCTCAGATTAGTGGTTTCAAAAACATTGTTCTGACTACCCCTAAAATCGGGCCGTTACAATAATTTTGGTAATTTTTTTTACCCTAAACCTTAAATCTCAAACTCTAAACATTAAACCTTAAACCCAAACTCTAAATATTAACTTTAAACTTAAACCTCAAACCCTAAACTCTGAGTTCATGGTTTGAGTTTTATAGTTTGTGCTTGGGGTTTGGGTTTAGGGGCTCATGATTTAGGATTTAAGGTTTGGGGTTTAGGGTAAAAAATTTCTAAAATTATGTATTAATGATATGGAAAATTTTGTTAAAATGTCGTTAAATAATTGGAAAAGGACCATGGATTCTGCTAAGGGGGAGCTTTGGTTGATTTCCTATTAAGTTCGTTGGCTTAAAATTATTTTGTTCAAAAAATTGGGGAGGGGGATTTGAAGTTGCTGCAATGTACCGAAGGAAGCGGCCACTTCCTTCACCACTACGATAAAACATCAACTTGTGATATTTGGAAGATTGAAAATTTATTGAGCCAAATCTTTGGGTTGTGTTGATATTGTGGAATGATTTAAGTCCATCAATAGAGATCAATTCATTTGGAGAAACATATCTAGAAGATTGGATAGAATTGAAATATTTATATCGAATCTTTTGGATCAAGGAAATTGGATCAAATTGATTCTAGAAAATGTGTCTTCTAATAGTACTATTATATTGTATTTAGTTTGTAATAGCCCATTTTTGCCTGGGCCCATATCATTTAAAAAACAAAAAAAAAAAAATAAACAGTCCAAGTTTTTTTACAAGCCCAAACACATTACAGCAACCCAAATCCAAACCCATTACACCCAAAACACCCCAAACCTATGCGACCTAAAAGGCCCAAAACCTAAACAGTTTCAGAAGGACCTAGGGTTTTGAAACCCTAAGCGCCGCAAGCACCCTTAGCAGCCTCAATACCAACCCTTCGGTCGTGCCTCAATCCGTGCGCGAATAATGCTCGGTCGCCAGATCTGCGCCGTTCACCTGTAAAAGGAAAGAAGAGCAACAAAAAAATGGCAAGAAATTGTAGGACAATCTTTTGTATTTATTTTTAGGGCTATAAAAAGCCCCAACAAAATCGGTAAAAGGACATGAAACTATCAATTAGGTACCAAATTTTAGGCGTTATAAGGGTGCTAACCCTTCCTCATGCGTGACCAACTCCCAAACCTATTTCTTGTATTTCGTGGACCAAAATCAATGTTTTGAAATAAAACATTTTACAAGGTGATCCAATCACACATAAGTAAAAAAGGATTGGTGGCGACTCCCATTTTTATTTTTTTAAAAGTCGACCTTCATTTTTATAAAGTAAAAAAATGGTTTCGACAGCTTGGCGACTCCGCTGAGGACATAATAAGAGATTCAAGCCGCAAGATTGATTATTTTCTGTCCTCTGTCAAAAATTTGAAAATTTGATTTGAAAATTACGATCCTTTTGTTGCATTTGTTTGTGTCATTGCATATGATTTATTATTTTCTTGCGCACATTGCATTGCATGACTATTGTGTCATACCCTTAAGTGGGAGTGAGAAACTATGCCTTTGTGAGGTTTTCACCTCCATCTGAGCTAGTGGATTGCTTCCGAGATACATCTGTACCTATGTCTTCGTGAAGTTTTCACTTTCGCATGGCCATAGGGAAATGTATTCCCCTGAACCGAACTCGGTCAGTATGAGCCTTTAATGGGTGAGGATCGAGGAATCTGCTGGTTCGGGTACCTCAACTTTAGAGCTAAAACACACGTAGAATACATAAGGACTTACCCTAAGTAGAACTATGTCAAACCTTAGTAGTTACCTAGATAGGTGTTTGTTTATTTTACTTGCTGCGGTACTAACTTGTTGTGTTTTATTTTTTGTGCATGTCATGTCATATTTTAAGAGGTATCGATTCATGGTCGGTTTTAAGTTAGAAAGCTGGTTATGAAGAACGAATTCCTTGATAAAGTGGAAGACAATGCAGCAGTCCACATGTGGTCAGAGCAAACGCAATTAGAGAAAGGGGATAGCTTAGCTGAGGGTATGTGTCAGAACTACGGGATTTCACTCGTATTAGTTTCACGCAAAATGAGCTCTAGGAGTTGAAAGGAATATGGACCCAGTGGGATGATGAGACAAAGCAGCTTTTCTATTATAATTATGGCGATCTACCTTACTTGCTCGACGTCAAGGTAGATAAGTATCTGTCCCGGGCTATGACTCAGTTTTGGAATTCTGCTTATAGCTGTTTCACTTTTGGGAAAGTAGATTTAGTGCCCACGGTGGAGGAATATACAATTTTGCTTCGCTGTTCAAGGATCTAAGTCAACAAAGCTTATTCTAGGGCTGCTAACGTCCCAACTTTTGTGAAGAAGTTAATGAATATCACGGGGATGAATGAACAGTGGGATGCAGCCAGAATTCAAGAGAAAGGTGAAGGTAAATCTATACCTTGGGTGAGTTTGAGGGATTTGATCCTAGCACATCCAGATGTAAAGAAGAAGATTGATGTGTATTTACGGTTTGGTAATTTTCCCTAAAGCTCTAAAACATGTATATGAAGCAGTTACTGATCTATTCAATTGACTTGACAAAGGGGACACGCCTATACTTGCGATCTTAGCTGAGACGTTTAGATCTTTGAATACATGTTGGAGAGAAGGTGAAGTCAGGTTCATTGGATGCGCGCAGTTGTTATTAGCTTGGTTCCACAGTCATTTCTAGAAGGTGGAGAAAGTTTCTTATCGAGTTTTCTCAAAGAATTACTCTTCATTAAAAGAGATAGTGGCTAAACTAAGGAGAGAAGATGTGTCTGAAGAAAACTAGATGGCGCTCCTTCAAAACCTTCAAGAGGAAGACGTTGAGTGGAGGGCTCCTTGGATGATTCCAGATGAAATCCTTTATCGGTGTGGGAGCTTCGAATGGGTTCCTTTACTTGGAATTTGGGGAGCCGTTGGGTATGCCCCTTTTCTTGTACTAAGGAAATATGGATCAAGATAGTTTGTACCAACAATATATGGGCTGGCTCAATGTGAGTTCTCATACAGAGGGGAAAGCTAAAAGAAGAGGGTTAAGGAGATTTATGGTGCTTGGAATCAGATTTGTAGGATGAAGAGATTATCCGCAAGCCCAATGACGACCCCAGAATACAGTGGATAGAGGATTAGAAGGATTAATGATAACATCCCTGAGCTGAATCCAGAAGATGCCAGATCAAGAGAGGAATGTTTGCAAGTGGCCCCATCAAAATTAGAGATCATAAAACAAGATTTCAAAAAGATGAGTTCGGAGTTTGGAAAGAGGATAGAGAAATTAGAAGAAGAAAAGATGTACCTGAGGTTAGATGTGGATGTTCAGAAATTAGAGGCCAAAAAATTAAGAAAAGGGTCGAGGAAGATTTGAATGACCTAAAGACAGAATATAAGAAGTTGCGTCTGTCAATGAAAAATGCCGGATTAGGGAAGACTTCAGAACAGTGCAACAGGAGATTCGAAAGGAAAAGGCAAAAGTTGACCATTGGGAGAGGAAGTTCCAAGAGATGAAGATGCAAAATGAGGCCCTAAAAAGGAGTTTAATAGAAAGCCAAAAGGAGAAGAGTGGATTAAAAGCTAAAGTGACTGAACTGGGACGGTCTCTTCATCACCATCAAATCCGTAGTTCTGCAAACGAGTTGAAGTCAAGTCTAAATAAGATTGAGGAAATGAAGGGCAAGATTGAAATATTAGAATGAGCATTGCAAAATTGTGAACTCTGGATGGAGCTTCTTGAAGCAAGAGAAGGGCATTGGAAGGAAGAGCTCCACCACTCTTGTGACCAAGTTAGAAATCGAGATTATCTCATGGGAGTTTAGATTTGAGAGGTAGCTGATCACCTACAGACTTTGGCAGTACAAGCTAATACATTGAGCACGAAGTATGAGCTACAGTCAGATCGTGGTCAAGAGTTAGCCTTGTTGTTTGGAAAATCAAGACTTTGGTCCTTAGGACGAAAGCATATTTGTAGTCTGTTTTACTTAAATGATTTTGTTTTCTAATAAATTTTTCTAAAATGAAGTTGAATCTAAATCAATGCCTCCTTGCATTCATGCATTTGCATTACATCACATCATGTACATTAAAATCCATAGAAGGACCCTAATTAGTTGAGGTTATTTCAGAAGGAGAGAGAATAGGAAAAATCTGGAAATCAAACACCATTACGGTACACACAAGAATAAAAGCCATGGACCAAAGGTTGGAAAGAATAGAGCAAAGGCAAATACAGATGCATGAGCAATTGACCAAAATTCAACAAGAAATACGGAAACAAATGCTAGATTTCCAAAGGAATATGATGGGCCAATCAACTCATTACTAGCTGAAGGACATGAAAAAAGGAGTGGCCCAGTGGTCAACAGTAGGGATGATGATGAAGAGATCGTTTATTCCTTAGGTTTTTCCTCAATAAGTGTCCCGACCTAACCAGACACATATTTGCATGGGTAACCGTCATTATCAGACCCCAATGTTAGACTGATACCTCGACCCTATTGAATTTCTCGATGAGCTCAGGTTTTAACCCAAAGGATAATCGAGCCAAATCGGTTGTTCTGGTAGAAACAAAGGAAAGGGGAGAGTGGACTTTAAAGGCCCTAAAGAAGAAGGAAAAGGAAGCGAATAGAAGAGTAGGTATAATAAGGGCCATTCGAAGTTGATTACCATAAGCCAACCAAGGATGGTAACTACCAGTCATCAGGTATCCCCAAGGCAAGAACCCAATCCAAGACCAAACTCAGAAAAACCCCAGTTTGAACCCATCCCAATCATGTATAGGGAGTTGTACCAAATTTTGTTTGACGCACACATTGTATCCACTTTTTATATAGAACCATTATGGCCCTCATACCCCAAATGGAATGACGTAAATGCCCAATGTGAATACCATGGAGGAACCACAGGGCATTCAATCGAGAACTACATAGCTTTTAAAAAGGTAATCAAAAACTCATCAAATTGGGTGTCGTAAAATTTGATGATCCCTCTGGTGCAGAAAATTTGTTACCCAGCCTTTCTATTAAAGGGGTAGACATTGTGAGTTCCATGATAGATGGGGGCAAGTGATCCAAGAATGCATTGAGCTCAAGGCCCTAGTGCAAGGCTTGATGGATAATAAATTGAGAAGATCAAAAAACCCGATGGGAATGTTGGGGAATTTAAGCACTAAAGACATATTCGAAGAGAGAACCGGGGAATAAAAGTTTTCAAGCCTTCGTGTACTTGGGAGTGTTTTGAATAATGGGATTGTGGAAGATATCCATGTATTTTTAGAGCACATCTAGAGTAATATTCAAAACATGCTTGTTACCTTAAGCCTAGAGGCAATAAGAATCCTTTTGTGAAGTAGGCTCGTGTCCAAAATTTTTATTTCAATAAAATGCATCTTTTTGAACAAATATTCTTTTATTCTTTCCATTTCATACTGTACAAACAACTATTCTTAGTTTTTTTTTCTTTTGTTTGGACTTTCTTTTAAGTATTATTTCATTCTTCATTCATCATTTATTCTTTGGTGTCTTTCTTCGAACCTACAATAAGGTCTCCAAATATCAACGATGTGAGCAACGCTGCTACTGACTCAGAGTCTCCTTTCAAGTAGGATATGTGTCTAGAGGGATCTCAGGATTTTGAAAATGACAGAGATTGTAACCTATCTTCTGATTTGTTAAGGAAGGTAGAACATGATGAAAAACAGATCCTACCTTACCTAGGGTCAATATACATTACGAGCCTAGGGAAGGGGTGAAGATCGAAGCCCAGCTCACCACAAAAATAAGGCAAGACATTATTGAGTTATTTTCAAGAATTCAAAGATGTTTCTGCACAATCATATTAGGACATGCTTGGACTACTCAGACACGGGTACGTTGAAATCTTAAAAGTGGTTTATAAGCATGTCAGGACACATACTAATGGTTTTACAATAGCCAAGCTAATCATGAGGTTTGGGTATTGCTAATCTACATAGAAAGGGATTGCATCATTTATGCCATATTTAAAGAATACAAGATTCATGTGCCTTATCTATTTTTTCACAGATTTTCTATATGTGCGGAATGGATATAATGGGGCCGATCTCGTCAAAAGATTCTAGTCGACATTGATTTCATCACCGTGGTCATCGTTTACTTCACTCAAAGGGTAGAAGTAGCTTCATATACCAATGTTACAAAGTCAATAGTCATCAATTTTAAAAAAAGATCAAGTGCCGACAAGGAGTGCTAAAAATGACAATGTCAAAAGTTTGTAGCCTGTTCAAAGATCAAACGCCATGTCATAGAGCATCAAAGGCAGCCAAAAAGAAAAAAACAAAAAACAAAACAAGGATTGTAGGAAAGATGACTGAGACTTGTAAAGATTGGCATAAAAAGTTACCATTTACCCTCTATCTTATCAAATGGCGGCTAGAACCTTCGCTGGGACAACATTTTACCCATTGGTTTATGGAATGGAAGCATTTTTGCCAATTAAACCTAATCAAAGAAAAGGCAAGCTTATGACAAAGAGGTTCATTCTAGAGGATTCCACGAGGGGAACCTGATCTTTCTTTTGCAAAAGATTTTAGAGAAAAGCATATGCCAAACTGGAAAGGACCTTATGTAGTAAAAAAGGCCTATTCTAGAGGAGCATTCACATTAACTAAGACGGATGGTGAAGACTTGCCCAATTCGACGAATTTAGGTTCAGTCAAGAAGTATTTTACCTGAAAGGGGAAAGGTAAAGGTGAAAACCCGCAAGGGGCGCCTTGAGATCAAATTCAAAAAAAAAAAGAGAAAGAAAAGAAAAGAAAAGAGGAGAGGCCAAGGTGAAAACTCAAAGGGCACTTTGAGACCAAAGGGGTTTTGAGCCAAAAACCCGAAAAGGACGGCTCAAATTTTGATCAAAAATAGGGCATGTGGTAGTCTTGCTATGTCTGAATTAACAATGAGGAAGTATGCTATGTCTTGGGGCATTGACAAAGTACTCCGGATCCTCTAAACACATATTGAGCTCAAAATGGTCCTCAAGAAATTTGTATAGAGACGCTCAGGCTGCGATATCTGGGGCATCTAGCTTCTATCTTACCTATTTTAAATTTGCTGTCTTTGCTTACTTTATTCTTTTCAAAGATATACCCCAATCAATTTTCTTTTATAACATTGGTTATCATTGCTTACTTTATTCTTTTCAAGATACACCCCAATCAATTTTTTTTATTGTCTTGGTTACCTTTGATTAACTTATTTGTTTCGAGCTATGCTCCTGATTAATTTCTTTCACGCTTATTGTTTTCAAGAATTTTATATTGAAATAACGATTAATGGACTAATAATACTTTCATAAAAGAAGTTTCGCATAATTACTCTAGGAGCTTCTAAATAAAATGAGAATCTGAAATAGGACTATTGTTTAGAACTCACCAAGCCTAAGGGTTGGAAATATTGAAAGATGATTATGTCTTTAAATTTTTATTGGATAAGACATTTCCTCGGTGATACCATCTCGAAAAATGATGAGCAATGTTAACCCAAGTGTAAAAGGGGATCATTCTCGAGAAAAGATTGCATTCATGCAAATTTCATGCACATATATTGGGTCATTACACCCAGGGACTAGTGTAACAGATCAACTTGATTGAAGATGATACAAATTTCACACCTCCGAGTGGTAACAGGATGGATGGAAGAAACCAAATGTTACTTCCCTGAAGTTTCTGTGGGAGGTACAAATTTTATATCCCAGAAGGTATAGTGGAAGGGACTCTGAAATTGCAGCAGGGCAAGCTTGCTGAGTAGAATATGATCGTTTCTTTGGGTTTTTTGTCAAAGATACTAGTTGAACGAGAAAGCATGGTAACGCATTAGTGATAGAACCTTAATAAACTATGAGCAGTGACAACCCAAACATTAAAAAGGGATCATTCACATGCATTTAAGTAAATATCATTCATACACTTCAAATTAGGAGCATTTGATTCATTCTGATCATTGTGTCCTAATCGTTGTACATAAAAAAAAAAGGATATCATTCTCATGACATTTTGAATTCATGCAAATATCATCCCTAATATCATCTAGTTAAGAGCATTAGATTCATTATGATCATTGCATCCTAATCATTATATATTAAAAAAATGGAATCATTCTTATGACATTTTGCATTCATGCAATTGTCGTCCATAATACATTTGAGTCTACATGACATGTCGCCTAGAGGACGGTGTAGTAACGTCTGTGAATTCACAGATCTTATCTTAGTAAGCAGTAGTGGAGTAGATCGAATTTGGAAAATCTTATCTTCATGTATCGGCAATGGAGCAGATTCAAGCCACCAACATTATCTCTCGGAAGTAGCAAGGGAGTAGGTTAAAGTTTGTAGTCTTATCTTCCTGAGGTAGTAAGGAAGTAGACAGAAGATTGAAGATCTTATCTCCCTAAAGTGGTAGTAGAGCAGATTAAATTTGGTGAATCTTATCTCCATGTATCGGTAATGGAGCAGATTCAAGCTGCCAACCTTATCTCCCTGAGGTAGCAAGGGAGCAGGTTGAAGTTTGTAGTCTCATCTTCCTAAGGTAGCAAGAAAGCAAACTGAAGATTGTAGATCTTATCTCCCTAAGCGGTTGCAGAGCAAATCAAATTTAGCGAATCTTATCTTCCTGATGTAGCAAGGGAGCAGGCTGAAAATTATAGTCTTATCTTCCTGAGGTAGCAATGAATCAAAGGGAAGATTATAGATCTTATCTCCCTAAGCGGTAGCGAAGCAGATCGAACATGGCGAATCTTATCTTCTTGATGTAGCAAGGAAGCATATTTTAGCCATTAGCCTTATTTTCCTAATGTGGCAAGGAAGCAAGCTGAAGATTATAGTCTTATCTTTCTGATGTAGCAAAGGAACAGACTAAAAATGGTATATCTTGTCTCCTCGAGATAGCAGTGGGGCAGATCAAATTTGGTGGATCTTATCTTCCTGATGTAGCAAGGGAGCCACTAGTCTTATCTTCCTGATGTAGCAAGAGAGCAGACTAAAAATGGTAAATCTTGTCTCCTCGAGATAGCAGTGGGGCATATCGAATTTGGCGAATCTTATCTTCCTGATGTAGTAAGGGAGTAGATTTTAGCCACTAGCCTTATCTTCCTAATGTAGCAAGGGAGTAGGCTGAAGATTATAGTTTTATCTTCCTAATGTAGCAAAGGAACAGACTAAAAATCAGATCTCGTCTTCTTGAGTTTGCAGTGGAGCAGATTGAAGATACCAGATTTGGCATTCCTGAAGTTATAGTGAAGCAAATCGAACACAACAGATCTTACCTTCCTAAAGTTGGAGGAAGAAGATCGAAGACGTTAGCTTTGGCTCACTGAGTTTGTAGTAGAGCAAGCTAAAAGACAATAGATCTTGCATTCCTGAGATTGCAGTGAAGCAAATTGAATGTACTAGTCTGACCTCCCTGAAGTTGCAGTGGAGCAGATTAAAGATAGCAGATATTGCCTTCCTGAAGTTGCAATGAAGCAGACGGAAGCCATCAGACTTATTTCTTTGAAAAAGCGGTCAGACTTATAGTTCAATACTTCTAAAGTTGCAGTTGGATTGAAAGCCATTTGGAGAAGACGAGGCCAAGAAGTTAAGACTCGATAAGACTGGACAAAATTGGTCCTTTTATAGTCTTTGCTCTATTCCGTTGCACGACAATGAGCAAAGAGGCAGCTGTTATAGCCCATTTTTGCCTGAGCCCATATCATTCAAAAAAAAAAAGAAACAAAAACAAAAAAAAATTAAACAGTCCAAGTTTTTTTACAAGCCCAAACACATTACAGCAACCCAAATCCAAACCCATTACACCCAAAACACCCAAACCTACGCGGCCCAAAAAGGCCCAAAACCTAAATAGTTTCAGAAGGACCTAGGATTTTTGAAACCCTAGGCGCCGTAAGCATCCTTAGTAGCCTCAACACCAACCCTTCAGTCGCGTCGCAATTCGCGCGCGAATAATGCTCCATCGCCAGATACGCGTCGCTCACCTGTAAAAGGAAAGAAGAGCAACAACAAAAACAGAAAGAAATAGCAGGACAATATTTTGTATTTATTTTTAGGGCTATAAAAAGCCCCAACAAAATCTATAAAAGGACATTAAACTATCAATTATGTACCAAATTTTGGGCGTTACGAGGGTACTAACCCTTCCTCGTACGTAACCGACTCCCAAACCTATTTTCTTATATTTCGTGGACCAAAATCAATTTTTAAAATAAAACATTTTACAAGGTGATCCAATAACACCTAAGTAAAAAGGGATTGGTGGCGACTCCGTTTTTATTTTTTAAAAAAGTCGACCTTCGTTTTTATAAATAAAAAAAATGGTTTTGACAGTTGAAGAAACCAAATGTTATTACCCTGAAGTTGAAGTGAGAAGTATAAACTTTATGTCCCAGAAGGTACAATGGAAGGGGCAAGCTTGCTGAGCAGGATATGATCGTTTCTTTGGGTTTTCTATCAAAGATACCAGCTAAACTAGAAAGCATGGTAATGCATCAGTGATAGAACCTTGAAGAACTATGAGCAGTGACAACCCAAACATTAAAAAGGGATCATTCTCATGCATTTATGTAAATATCATTCATACACTTCCAATTAGGAGAATTTGATTCATTCCGATCATTGTGTCCTAATCATTGAACATAAAAAAAAGGAGATCATTCTCATGACATTCTGCATTCATACAAATGTCATCCCTAATATCATTTAGTTAGGAGCATTAAATTCATTCTGATCATTGCATCCTACTCATTATACATTAAAAAATGCGATCATTCTTATGACAATCTGCCTTCATGCAAATGTCGTCCATAATACATTCAAGTCTACAGGACATGTAACCTAGAGGATGGTGTAGTAACGTCGGTGAATTCACAGATCTTATCTCCCTAAGAAGTAGTGGAGTAGATCGAATTTGGTAAATCTTATCTTCATGTATTGGCAATGGAGCAGATTCAAGCCACCAACCTTATCTCCCGAAAGTAGCGAGGGAGCAGGTTAAAGTTTGTAGTCTTATCTTCCTGAGGTAGCAAGGAAGTAGACTGAAGATCGAAGATCTTATCTACCTAAAGCGGTAGTGGAGTAGGTCAAATTTGGCAAATCTTATCTCCATGTATCGGCAATGGAGCAGATTCAAGCCGCCAACCTTATCTCCCTAAGGTACCAAGGGAGCAGGTTAAAGTTTATAGTCTCATCTTTCTAAGGTAGAAAAGAAGCAGACTGAATATTGTAGATCTTATCTCCCTAAGTAGTAGCGGAGCAGACCGAATTTGGCAAATCCTATCTTCCTGATGTAGCAAGGGACGATTTTAGCCACTAGCCTTATCTTCTTGATGTAACAAGGGAGCAAGCTGAAAATTATAATCTTATCTTCCTAAGGTAGCAAGGGAGTAGACTGAAGATTGTAGATCTTATCTCCCTAAATGGTAGCGGAGCAGATCGAATTTGGTGATTCCTATCTTCTTGATGTAGCAAGGGAGTAGATTTTAGCCATTAGTCTTATCTTCCGATGTAGCAAGGGAGCAGGCTAAAGATTATAGTCTTATCTTCCTGATGTAGCAAGGGAGCAGACTAAAAATGGTAGATCTTGTCTCCTCGAGATAGCAGTGGGGCAGATTGAATTTGGCGAATCTTATCTTCCTAATGTAGCAAAAGAGAATATTTTAGTCACTAGTCTTATCTTCTTGATGTAGCAAGGGTGCAGACTAAAAATGGTAGATCTTGTCTCCTCGAGATAGCAGTGGGGCAGATCGAATTTGGCGAATCTTATCTTCCTGATGTAGCAAGGTAGAAGATTTTAGCCACTAGCCTTATATTCCTGATGTAGCAAGGGAGCAAGCTGAAGATTATAGTCTTATCTTCCTGAGGTAACAAGGAAGCAGACTGAAGATTGTAGACCTTATCTCCCTAAGCGATAGTGGAGCAGATCAAATTTAGCAAATCTTATCTTCCTGATGTAGCAGGGGAGCAGATTTTAGCCATTAGCCTTATCTTCCTGATGTAGCAAGAGAGCAGGCTGAAGATTATAGTCTTATCTTCTTGAGGTAGCAAGAAAGTAGACTAAAGATTGTAAATCTTATCTCCCTAAGCGGTAGCGGAGTAGATCGAATCTGGCAAATTTTATCTTCCTAATGTAGCAAGGGAGTAGGCTGAAGATTATGGTCTTATCTTCCTGATGTAGCAAGGGAGCAGACTAAAAATCAAATCTTGTCTCCCTGAGTTTCCAGTGGAGCAGATTGAATACACCAGATTTGGCATTCCCGAAGTTGCAGTGAAGCAGATTGAAGACAACAGATCTTACCTTCCTGAAGTTGCAGGAAGAAGATCGAAGACGTTAGCTTTGGCTCACTGAGTTTGCAGTAGAGCAAGCTAAACGACAATAGATCTTACCTTCCTGAGATTGCAGTGAAGTAGATCGAAGATACTAGTCTGACCTCCCTGAAGTTGTAGTGGAGCAAATTAAAGATAGCGGATATTGCCTTCCTGAAGTTGCAATGAAGCAGATGGAAGCCATCAGACTTATTTCTCTAAAAGAGCAGTCAGACTTATAGTTCAATACTTCTAAAGTTGCAGTTCAATACCCTTAAATTTGTAGTTGGATTGGAAGCATTTAGAGAATACGAGGACCAAGAAGTTAAGACTCGACAGGACCGGGCAAAATTAGTCCTTTTATAATTTTTGTTCTATTCCCGTTGCACGACAATGAGCAAAAAGGGGCAACTGTAATAGCCTATTTTTGCTTGGGCCCATATCATTCAAAAAAACAAAAACAAAAAAAATTTTAAACAGTCCAAGTTTTTTTACAAGCCCAAACACATTACAGCAACCCAAATCCAAATCCAAACCCATTACACCCAAAACACCCCAAACCTACGCGGCCCAAAAAGGCCCAAAACCTAAATAGTTTTAGAAGGACCTAGGATTTCTGAAACCCTAGGCGCTGCAAGCACCCTTAGCAGCCTCAACACCAACCCTTCAGTCGTATCACAATCCGCACGCGAATAATGCTCCGTCGCCAGATCCGCGCCGTTCACCTTCGAAAGGAAAGAAGAGCAACAGCAAAAAGGGTAAGAAATAGCAGGACAATCTTTTGTATTTATTTTTGGGGCTGTAAAAAGCCCCAACAAAATCTATAAAAGTGGATGAAACTATCAATTAGGTACCAAATTTTGGGCGTTACGAGGGTGCTAACCCTTACTCGTACGTAATCGACTCTCAAACCAATTTTCTTGTATTTCGTGGACCAAAATCAATGTTTTGAAATAAAATGTTTTACAAGGTGATCCAATCACACCTAAGTAAAAAGGAATTGGTGGCGACTCCCGTTTTTGTTTTTTAAAAAAGTCGGCCTTCATTTTTATAAAGTAAAAAAATGGTTTCGACAGTTGAAGAAACCAAATGTTATTTACCTGAAGTTGCAGTGGGAGGTACAAACTTTATGTCCCAGAAGGTACAGTGGAAGGGACTCTGAAATTGCAGCGGGGCAAGCTTGCTGAGTAGAATATGATCGTTTCTTTGGGTTTTCTGTCAAAGATACCAGCTAAACGACAAAGCATGGTAAGCATCAGTGATAGAACCTTGATGAACTATGAGCAGTGACAACCTAAACATTAAAAAGGGATTATTCTCATGCATTTGTGTAAATATCATTCATACACTTCCAATTAGGAGCATTTGATTCATTCCGATCATTGTGTTCTAATCATTGTACATAAAAAAAGGAGATTATTCTCAAGACATTCTGCATTCATGCAAATGTCATCCCTAATATCATTTAATTAGGAGCATTAGATTCATTTTGATCATTGCATCCTAATCATTATACACTAAAAAAATGGGATCATTCTTATGACATTCTATATTCATGCAAATGTTGTCCATAATACATTCGAGTCTACAGTACATGTCCCCTAGAGGACGGTGTAGCAACGTCGGTGAATTCACAGATCTTATCTTCCTAAGCAGTAGTGGAGTAGATCAAATTTGGCGAATCTTATCTTCATGTATTGGCAATGAAGCAGATTCAAGCCACCAACCTTATCTCCCGGAAGTAGCGAGGGAGTAGGTTAAAGTTTGTAGTCTTATCTTCCTAAGGTAGCAAGGAAGTAGACTGAAGATTGAAGATCTTATCCTCCTAAAGCGATAGTAGAGATGATCGAATTTGGCAAATCTTATCTCCATGTATCGATAATGGAGCAGATTCAAGCCGCCAACCTTATCTCCCTGAGGTAGCAAGGGAGCAGGTTGAAGTTTGTAGTCTCATCTTCCTAAGGTAGCAAGGAAGCAGACTGAAGATTGTAGATCTTATCTCCCTAAGCGGTAGCGAAGCAATCGAATTTGGTGAATCTTATCTTCCTGATGTAGTAAGGGAGCAGATTTTAGCCACTAGCCTTATCTTCCTGATGTAACAAGGGAGCAGGCTGAAAATTATAGTTTTATCTTCCTAAGGTAGCAAGGAAGTAGACTGAAGATTGTAGATCTTATCTCCCTAAGCGGTAGAGGAGCAGATCGAATTTGGCGAATCATATCTTCCTGATGTAGCAAGGGAGCAGATTTTAGCCATTAGCCTTATCTTCCTGATGTAGCAATGGAACAGGCTGAAAATTATAGTCTTATCTTCCTGATGTAGCAAGGGAGCAGACTAAAAATGGTAGATCTTGTCTCCTCGAGATAGTAGTGGGGCAGATCGAATTTGGCAAATCTAATCTTCCGATGTAGCAAAGGAGCATTTTTTAGCCACTAGTCTTATCTTCCTGATGTAGCAAGGGTGCAAACTAAAAATGGTAGATCTTGTCTCCTCGAGATAGCAGTGGGGCAGATCGAATTTAGCGAATCTTATCTTCCTGATGTAGTAAAGGAGTAGATTTTAGCCACTAGCCTTATATTCTTGATGTAGCAAGGAAGCAGGCTGAAAACTATAGTCTTATCTTCTTAAGGTAGCAAGGAAGCAGACTGAAGATTGTAGACCTTATCTCCCTAAGTGGTAGCAGAGCAGATCAAATTAGCCATTAGCCTTATCTTCCTGATGTAGCAAGGGAGTAGGCTGAAGATTATAGTATTATCTTCCTGAGGTAGCAAGGAAGCAGACTAAAGATTGTAGATCTTATATCCCTAAGCGATAGCGGAGCAGATCAAATTTGGCGAATCTTATCTTCCTGATGTAGCAAGGGAGCAGATTTTAGCCACTAGCCTTATCTTCCTAAGGTAGCAAGGGAGCAGGCTGAAGATTATAGTCTTATCTTCCTGATGTAGCAAGGGAGCAGACTAAAAATCAAATCTTTTCTCATTGAGTTTGCAGTGGAGCAGATTGAAGATACTAGATTTGGCATTCCTGAAGTTGCAGTGAAAGCGATTGAAGACAATAGATCTTACCTTCTTGAAGTTGTAGGAAAAAGATCGAAGACGTTTGCTTTGGCTCGCTGAGTTTGGAGTAGAGCAAGCTCAAAGACAACAGATCTTGCCTTCCTGAGATTGCAGTGAAGCAGATCAAAGATACTAGTCTGACCTCCCTGAAGTTGTAGTGGAGCAGATTAAAGATAGCGGATATTACCTTCCTGAAGTTGCAATGAAGCATATGGAAGCCATCAGACTTATTTCTCTGAAAGAGCGGCGGACTTATAGTTGAGACTTCTAAAGTTGCGTTCTAATACCCTTAAAGTTACTGATTGGGTTGGAAGCCATTTGGAGAAGATGAGGACCAAGTCAAGACTCGACAAAACAGAAAAATTGGTCCTTTATAGTCTTTTCTCTATTCGTTGCGACAATGAGCAAAGAGGGCAATTGTAATAGCCCATTTTGCGGGCCCATATCATTAAAAAAAACAAAAAATATAAATTAAACAGTCCAAGTTTTTTTACAAGCCCAAACACATTACAGCAACCCAAATCCAAACCCATTGCACCCAAAACACCCAAACCTACGCGGCCAAAAAGGCCCAAAACATAAATAGTTTCAGAAGGACCTAGGGTTTCTGAAACCCTAGGAGCCGCAAGCACCCTTAGCAGCCTCAACACCAACCCTTTAGTCACGGCACAATCCGCGCCTGAATAATGCTCCGTCGCCAGATCCGCACCGTTCACCTACAAAAGGAAAGAAGAGCAACAGCAAAAAGGGCAAGAAATAGCAGGACAATCTTTTGTATTTATTTTTGGGGCTATAAAAAGCCCCAACAAAATTTGTAAAAGGACATGAAACTATCAATTAGGTACCAAATTTTGGGCGTTACGAGGGTGCTAACCTTTTCTCGTACGTAACCGACTCCCAAACCTATTTTCTTGTATTTCGTGGACCAAAATCAATGTTTTGAAATAAAACGTTTTACAAGGTGATCCAATCACACCTAAGTAAAAAGGGATTGATGGCGACTCCCGTTTTTTTTTTTTTTAAAGTCGACCTTCGTTTTTGTAAAGTAAAAAAATGGTTTCGACATAGTTATTTTAGTTATGGTTTAGTAGGGATTGTGATTAATCTTCATTATGTTAGCAAGTCTTAAAATTTTATATAATTGAGAAACTTTTATAGGTTATTGCATTGATTTTTGGGAGGACTTATCTGTTTAATTAGGAACATTATTTTGTGAGTGTATTTGTGATTATAAAACTTTTGTGTGGTTAGTTTTACAAGCTAGTTCTCAAGGAGAGAATTTAGTGGTAAGAGATTTAGTCTTTAAAGTACAAGAGTGAGGATTCTTCATTGGGGTGTGTTAAAACTAGGACCACTAGTTATATTTGTTTCGAAGATAGTGAATTCAACTCACTGAGTTAAGTTTCACAAGCGTAAGAAAACTGAACTACGTAAATAACTTTGTTGTCCCTTGTTTTCGTTATGCTTGTTGCAATTGTTGTAGCCCACTTTTGCATTCACTTCTCCTCATATTTCGTTTCTTGTAAACTTAATAATTGTTTCATCTCAACAATAAAAAAAAAACGTAGATAAATGGATTTCAATCAAAATGAATTTTGTGATATCATTTGGTTTTTTTTGGTTTTTCATTTTTTTTACAGATTGCAATATGTTTAAAAAATTGAATGAAATTATTTAAAGATGGTTAAATTACTAAAAGATCTAAATTAGCTATTTTTCGTTAGGGCAATTTTAGAGAAAGGGATAGAGTCATTTTGTTAGCTTTTTTTTTCGTTTATTTGTTAACAGCAAATCAAAACAAACAAACAAACAAAAAGGTCAAACATATTGGAACATCGTAACTTTATCTGTATTTTCCAGGCAAAAATTGTAGACATTTAATTGATCCTTCTGCCACTGTTAAAATTTTGTATTACAACTTCTTTTTCTTATTTCTTTTTTAGAAATAAGAAAAGGAAGAAGAAAGAAATACAAAGATGGGAACATTGAATACTCTTAGAAAGGCAAATGGGGTTCTCAAAGACAACCAAGATTGGCCTTGCAAAATTCAACAGTAATTTCAAGGTATATAATTTATTTTCTCTTAATTATTCTTGGGGTTAATTATTAATTGTTTTAATATATAATTTGTTTGATATTCATGGAGGGATTAGACATTGCAATTGTAAAAGCCACCAACCATATTGAATCTCCTCCAAAAGAACGGCATGTTCGAATTTAGTTTTCCATATATAAAGCAATGGCTCTTCTACACGAGTTTATGTTTATTTTTTTAATACATTTTTTTATTAATAATTCTCATTTGGTATACGTGTTTTGTTTTTTCATTTGGAATGTTGGTAGAAATATTTGCAGCAACGTCAGTATCACGACCACAAACAGATATAGCATATTGCGTTCAAGCTTTAGCAAAAAGATTATCCAAGACTCGAAGCTGGATTGTAAGATTCTTTTTACCTTAATTTCCTCTTTTTCTTATATTTTACGTTTTTGGTGTTTTTTCATTAACTATATATACATTCACAAAATTGGTCAATACAAAATGTTTTTTTTTTATTGTGGGAATTTTCTTACGTGTTATTGTAAAATAAATTTTTAAATCTTCGAATAAAATAATTTATTTTTCAATGAAAACAAAAGAAATTTATTTTCATTTAGAATTTTGAAAAAAAATTGCAAATAATTTTTTTCTTTCATTTGCTTATCCTTTTGTTTTTGGTTTCCATGTGGTTTTCCAAATGAAAACAGGTTGCTACAAAGATATTGATAGTTATTCATAGAACATTAAGAGAAGGAGATCCTACCTTCCGAGATGAGCTTCTAAACTACGCTCATAGTGGAAATTTTCTCCAAATATCTAACTTTAAAGATGATTCAAGTCATTTTGGTATGTTGATATTTCTAATGTCATATATCAATTTTATGTAATTTTTAATGTAAATTTGATTTTGACCCTTAACGTTGAGGTTACAATATTTTAAGTTTATTTACAGTATATACAAACAATTATATTATTCTTAAAAAAAAATTATTGGCCTAACAACATAAAAATAATTGAGTTTATTTGTATCAAAATTACAATTGATGCATATAGTTGAATTAAAATCAAAGATATATAATATACATAAAAAATAGATTTTGTCACACTTATAATATAGGTGTAACAAATATACTTATTAAAATTTTATATAAAATTAAATGATACTTTATTGTAATGATAAAGTTAAATAGTTCATATGTATGTGTTCTTAATTCATATTATTTTATGGTTAATTTTTCATTGATTTATAAAATATAATAGAACACAAACACTATATATATATATATATATATATATATATATAAGAGTTTTAGTAATTTTCCGACTGAATTGGCTCGTGATGTAACATCCCAAAATTTGGAATTTTAATTGTTGCATTATTGCTTGTATTAAGCTCGGTAAAATATTAATGGTGTATGTTAGGGGTTCTAAGAAGGCTCGGGTTTATTTGGGCCCTAGTAAAAATTTTGTGTTTAAGTCTATTCAGGAGAGATGGTAAGTAGCTTCAAGGCTTATAGAAATAAATGAGTAATGTGCTTGCATTAATGAGTAATTGGTAAAAAGGATATGGCGCCACATGATGGACTTTGAGGGAGGAGGTTCAAAACCCATACTGTATAATTTTTGACTATTTTTTTTGTATCCTTTCCCTAAGTGTCGGCCAAGCTAGTAAATAAGGCAAGGTGGACTTTTTAATTTTGGCAAGGTGGCTAAGGAAATTAGGAAAGGATGAAGGTGGGGAAAGAAATCAAAAGTAAAGGGAAAGTATAGGGAATATGTTGGCCTTTTTCAAGGGAGGTGTTTTGGAAAGTCTTGGTTGGCAAATGTTTGACCTTTTTGTCAAGGTATGTATGGTTTAGGTGAGGGGGAGTATAGCCGAATTTTGCTTTGCCTTTTGGTAGAAACCTTAGTGCTTGTTTTGGTCAAAAACTCCTTTAGCATCATTTTATGTCATTTTTCTTTCTCTCCAAACTTCTTCCTCTCTTTGTCGAATCTCCAAGCCTTGGTGAGCATTTTTATTTCTTCATTTTCCTTCTTGCTGGCCGAATGTACCAAACCATTGAGACCAAATCATTCTCTCTTATCTTCTCTAAACCGAAACTAGTTAGCACCCATTCTCTCCCTTTCTTTTCTTTTAATCATCTTTTCAATCCTTCTTCCATTTCTTAAAAACAAAACTTCATTTTGATCAAATCCTTTTCTTTTATTCATTCTCTCCATAGTCGAATCTAATAACAACTTGTCTCTCCAATATCTCTTTTTCCTTCGTGTTTGGACACTATCTTCTTGACGAATCGGTGAGTAATAATTTTTCTTTTTAATTTCTTCTCTTAAGGCCGAATATATGTCCTTGTCATGGGATGGTTCTATTAATTGGAATCATCATTTTCTTTTTTTCTCTCACAACATGATCATTTTCCCTTTTGTAGTATCCTAGTGGAAGGCCGAACATCACTCTAGTCTTAAGTTGAACGGTGAACAACGGATCCAATATCGATACGGTAAGAATTCGTTATGGATTATTGATCGTACTCAATATTCGATTGATTGCTTAAGGAGTAATAATTTGAAATAATCGACTTTATGTTTTAGGGGCTAAATCGCTCGATCCATCGACTTGTGATCATACGATTCTAGTGGTAAGCCGACCTTTCTCCTTAATCAATCGTTCATATCAACGTAATATAAGTTTTGACTAAGATTTGTTTTCAATGGAGACAAGAAATATCGAATCGAAAGGGATAGCGATTGGAGATCGCAAAAGGAGTGGATTTCTGATCCTTACTCCTAAATTCAAACGAAGGGCAGTTTCGACTGTTCGAGATTTTCCACCAGGTTGTGGACCGTCATTCGGAGAAAATCGACAAATCGTGGTTGTTCACGATTCCAAGGGTAAAAACTTTAGATCGTTTATTTTAGATTGATTAATCAATTCGCGTATGTCGACTAATCGACCGTTATGATATCTTAGGAGTCGAAGATCAAGGTAGTACTTATCGTAATCAGGTGTGTAATCTCACACCATTTTTCGTGGATTTTAAGATTGATATCATATTGGAAATAAATCGCTATGACTAAAATCGTAATAGGGTGTAAACTAGAAAAAATTGGCCTAAGATATACTATTTTGATAAAATTGACAAAATCGATAATATTATTGTGTGAATTACGAAAATGCCCTAATGGGCCGAATTGATATATTGCTTAAATGGGCCGAATTGATATATTGCTTAATGGGCCGAATTGATATATTGCTTAATGGGCCAATTTGATAAATTGCCTTAAAGGGTCGAATTACAAAGTGTTAATGGGTCAAACTTTTGTCTTAATTAATTATTGTTGTTATATTTGTAAATATCATGATTTGCTATGTATGATGCATTTAGATGATTTTGCATGGGTTGGGAAAATGTCGAAGAGAAGAAATTCCGATGGCACTGCCACAAATATATTTGATAATATGATACTTTATGATTCTGGTGGCTTGCCCACAATTCAATTTGTTATAAATGGCATAATGCCTGCGATTGGTATGTTTGGTGGGGTGGGTTGACTTGATCCCCATAGGTGTGATGGATGGTACGGGTGGTGTGTAGCGGATGGATTATTAGGTTGGTTTGGGATTGCATTACATTCATATGATATGTTTGATACATTATTACGTAAAAAGGGGCTTAGGCCCAAAATAGTGCTAAATGGGTTTCAGGCTCAGTGGACAACGGTAAGGGGGTTATACACTAAGTTCTAGTAACTCACCCCGTTTCCTTATTCCTTTCAGGTAATGCTCAGTGACGGGGACTTGGGCCATGGATGACTCGGTGGAGGCCATACTACAAAAACGGTTTTATTTGGACTTTGGATTTCTTTTTGGTACACTTAATTACTTTACTATTTTGAGTTAAGGTTGTAATAAGGCCTCTGGATTAATTTTATTTTGTTTTATGTTTGACGTATTTATATTTTGCTCTAAGTACTTTAAATGAGATTTTTTTAAAAACTTAAATAAACATTTTCTAAAATGGATATACAAATGGATTTCATAATAAACTTTCATAAATATTTTTAACTCGTAAATCTTCTCTTAAATTTTCATCAACACTTTCCAAAAGACATGGCTGTAAAATCATTAGTTCAAATTTATTGATTTATCAATCAATCTTCTATTCAGTAATACTTTGTCAAGAATTTTAAATGGCAAATTTATTTTACTTAATTTTAAGTCAATATCTATTTACGTACGAATGAAAAGGACTTAAAAGCATTTTTCTCATGTGACATGTCAGATCTGGACTTAACATTTGGGCCAGGTTTGGGGTGTTACATTTTATGGTATCAGAGCCAGGTTCAAAACTCGGCTGTGGTTTGGGTTCAAAAATGTTTTCCAAAGCTATTTTGAATTTTAAATTTAAAATGCATGTTTTAAAAGAAGTATGGCACTACGGGTATCCGACACCAAGTCAAGTAAGTATATGTTATTATTGTATGATTTTGATTATTGTGATATGAATGTAGAAATACTCTAGAACTTTTAGTTTTAGGTGTGAAACTATAGAGATTGAGACTATAGGATGCGCTTAGAAAACGACTTTACTTCTTATACTTCATAAAATATTGTTTAATAAACACTAAAATAGTATATTGGTTCATAAGACTCTTAATCAAATTAAATCAAATTAGCCAATATGAGCACTAGAGGACATGGACACGGTAGACGTGGTCGTGGTAGAGGCCGAGGCACTAGAGTTGTGTCTGAGGCGTCGAGACATGTTCTGAAAATGGAGGCACCTGCGTCACCTGTGACTGAAGCTGGGTCACATGATTGTATGAGGGAGGAAGATGCTCTGTCCCAAGTAATGTTGCGAGTCTTGGAAAGGGTTGCTGGGGCAAGAACTGGGCCGACAGCTCGTGGGTCAATTTCGAAACGACTCAGATCGAATGGTACTGAAGTTTTTAGGGGTATCTTGGGTGTATCCCCAAATGTAGCGGAGTACTAGCTTGAGGCTGTGGAGCGGATCATGGACAATCTAGATTACACCACTAACTTGAAAATAAAAGGAGTTGTGTCCTTGTTGAGAGACGAGGCGTATCAATGGTGGCTCACTGTTCGGGAAGGCACTCAAGTCGATCGTATCACCTGGGATTTCTTTAAAACAGCATTCCAGGGAAAGTATGTCGGGGCTAGCTATGTAAATGCCCGAAGGAAGAAATTCTTAAATCTAGTCCAAAGAGGTAAGACTGTGGCAGCTTACGAGGTGAAATTTTTGCTTCTGAGTCGATATGCCCGTGGATAGTACCGACTGATTATGAACACTGTGTGCATTTTGAGGATGGGTTGCGTAATGAGTTGTGGGTACGGATAACCCCACAAAAGGAGAGAAATTTTGCCACACTGGTGGAAAAAGCCAAGATAGCTGAAGAGGCTAAGCACTCGGAGCAGCAAAATCGAGACAAGGATAGGGGAAGAGCATGAGGGACTTTAGGTACTTAGGTCCTGATAGAGGGTTTCAAAAAAGGCCCAAGAATGAGGAGCTACCTCGAGCTAGAGTACCAGCTGCTACCAATCAGATACAGCCATGTCTAGATTGCAAAAAATGACACCCGGGTGAATGCTAGAAGAGAACTGGTGGTTGTTTCAAATGTTGTTCCAAGGTCCATCAGCTTAAAAATTGCCCTCGATGACTGCTCAGACTCAAGATGTTCGTAACTATGATGCACAGCCAACTAGAGGTGCTCAGCAGCCACCGAAAGGCCGTGGGCCAAGTCGAGGTGGTAATGGTGTAGGACGAGGTTAGGGTGCACTAGGTAGAGGTACTGGTAATTGGGGTAACGTGGAGGCGAGGCAGCCAGGGTTGGTCTATCCGGTTAGATGCCGAGAGGATGGCAATGCACCTGATGTAATAACCGGTACATTCTTCATATCTGATGTACCTGTTACTATTGAATCCACCCATTTGTATGTTGCTTGTGCTGTATCTAGAAATCTAAACATTAGATTTGATATTACTGTTAGAGAGATAACAGTAATTAGTCCTTTAGGATAGTCAGTGATAGTAAATAAATTGTTTAGAGATGTGCCCTTAGAAATTTAGGGAGAAATATTTTTGGCAGATTTGATGGAACTACCATTCGGCAAGTTCGACCTTATTTTGGGCATGGACTGGTTGGTGAAACACCGTGCGAACTTGGATTGTGCTGCAAAGCAGATGACACTAAAAACTTTGGAGGATAAAGAAGTAATGATGATAGGTGAAAGAAAAACTATCTATCTAATGTGGTATCTGCTTTAAAGGCAGAAAAGTTAGTGAGAAAGGGGTGTGGAGCTTTCCTAGCTTTCATTAGTGCTTTGGATGCTAAGGAATTTTTGGTGAAAAGTGTTAGAACGGTGAAAGAGTTTTTGGACGTCTTTCCGAGGAGCTCTCAGGATTGCCTCCCAATCGGGAGGTAGAGTTTGGCATTGAGGTATTGCCAGGAATGGCTCCGGTGTCCATTGCTCCTTATAGAATGGCGCCGAAAGAGTTAACGGAGCTTAAAGCTCAAATTTAAGAGTTGTTGGATCGAGGATTCATTCGACCGAGTGTGTCACCATGGGGAGCGCCGGTCTTGTTTGTCAAGAAGAAGGATGGGTCGATGTGTATGTGCATCGATTATAGACAGTTAAATAAGTTAACGATCAAGAATAGGTATTAGTTGCCAAGAATCGATGATCTGTTTGATAAACTGCGAGGAGCTTCGATTTTCTCGAAGATAAATTTGAGATCGGGTTATCACCAACTTAAGGTCAAGGAGGCGGATATTCATAAGACTACATTTCAAACTCATTATGGGTATTATGAGTTCTTGGTGATGCTGTTTGGGTTGACTAATGCACCAGCTACATTTATGGACATGATGAGTCGGGTCTTCCAACCCTATTTAGATCGATTTGTGGTGGTGTTCATAGATGACATCTTGGTATACTCGTAGAATGAAGAAGAGCATGATTCACATCTGCGGGTAGTATTACAAATATTACGGGAAAAGTAACTTTATTCCAAATTCAGTAAGTGTGAATTTTGGCTGAAGGAGGTGACCTTTTTGGGGTATGTTGTGTCTGCCGAAGGAATTAAAGTTGATCCCCGGAAGGTAGAGGCTGTGTTGGATTGGAAACCACCAAAGTTAGTGGTCAAAATTTAGAGTTTCCAAGGGTTGGCTGGTTATTACAAGCGTTTCATTGAGGGGTTTTCGTTGATTTCTGCACCCCTAACTAAGCTGTTGCGCAAGGGAGTACCATTTGTGTGGTCAGATTAGTAGCAAGAGAGCTTTAAGAAATTAAAGAATATTCTGATGGAAGCACCAGTATTGATTTAACCTGAGGCTGGAAAAAGTTTAAAGTTTACTATGATGCGCCACACACGGGCTTGGGGTGTGTGTTGGCAAGGTGAAAAAGTGGTGGCTATGCATCTCGTTAGTTAAGGTCGTACAAAGTGAATTATCCCACTCATGATTTGGAGTTAGCTGCAGTGGTGCTTGCTTTGAAGATTTGGAGACACTATCTGTATGGTGAGAAGTCGATCATCTATACAGATCATAAGAGTCTAAAGTACCTCCTTACCCAAAAGGAGTTGAACTTAAGACAGCGGAAGTGGATAGAACTGTTGAAAGATTATGACTTTTCAATCGAGTATCATCCCGGAAGGGCTAACTTAGTGGCAGATACGTAGAATCGTAAGGTGATATCGGATTTGAGAGCGATGTTCGCTCATCTCAACTTGTATGAAGATGGTAGTTTGCTAGCCAAACTTCAGGTGAAGCCTGCGTGGGTAAGCCAGATTAAGGAAAAGCAGTTATCAGATGAAAGGTTGGGTTCCTTACTTCAGCAAGTGGAAGGTGGTATGATAGGGGATTTTGGATTGAATAGTGATGGAGTATTGTGTTTCCACGAAAGAATTTGTATGCCCAAAGATTCAGAATTGAGACAAATGATTCTGCGTGAGGCGCATAGTAGCCCATATGCTATGCACCCTGAGGGTAATAAAATGTATCGAGACCTCTGTGAGCAGTATTGGTGGCCAGGGTTGAAATGGGAGGTTACTGATTTCGTGAGTAAGTGCTTGACATGTCAACAAGTGAAAGCGAAACATCAATTGCCGTCGGGATTGCTACAACCGGTGAAAATTCCATTATAGAAATGGAAAAGGATAACGATGGACTTTGTTAGTGGGTTACCCTTATCGCCTACTAAGAAAGATTTCGTCTGGGTAATAGTGGATTCGTACGGATTACTCATTGCAGAAGTTGGCCAAGTTGTATGTAGCAGAGATCGTGAGGTTACATGGGGTACCAGTGTTTGTTATATCGGACAGGGACCCTAGGTTTACATAACGGTTTTGGAAAGCCTTACATGAAGCTTTGGGAACCAAGTTAAATTTCAGCATGGCATTTCATCCTTAGACAGATGGTCAGTCGGAAAGAGTAATCCAAATTCTGGAAGACATGTTAAGGGGTTGTGTGATCGACTTCAGGGGTAGTTGGGAGGATTTCTTACCATTGGCAGAGTTTGCATACAACAACAGCTATCAATCCAGGATCCAAATGGCACCCTACGAGGCGTTGTATGGTCATAGGTGTCGTATTGCTACTTGTTGGACTAAACTGGGGGAGCAATAGTTATTGAGTCCTGAGCTGATATCAGAGACAGAGGAAAAAGTAAAGGTAATTTGGGCACGGTTAAAGGAAGCTTCGGATAGAAAAAAATCGTATGTGGATCTAAAGCGTAAGGATATTGAGTTTACGGTGGGAGATTAGGTCTTTCTAAAGGTCTCACCTTGGAAGAAGATCTTTAGATTTGGACGGAAGGGCAACTTGAACCCTAGGTTCATCGTACCGTACCGTGTATTGAAGTGTGTTGGGCCAGTGGCTTATCAGCTTGAGTTACCTCCGGAGTTTAGTCAGATACATAGTGTATTTCATGTCTTAATGTTAAGGCGTTATCGATTGGATCCGTCTCATACAGTACCAGTAGAGGAAGTTAAGATAAGACTTGACTTGTCTTTCGAAGAGGAGCCAGTGCAAATTTTAGATCGGGACATTAAGGTGCTAAGAAGGAAGTCGGTACCGTTAGTCAAAGTATTATGGCACAATCACGGAGCGGAGGAAGCTATATGGGAGCCTGAGGACTCGATTCGGCAGCAATATCCTCACCACTTTTAATCAGGTAAATTTTGAGGACAAAATTTTCTTTAAGGGGATAGAATTGTAACATCCCAAAATTTGGAATTTTAATTGTTGCGTTATTGCTTGTATTAAGCTCGATAAAATATTAATGGTATATGTTAGGGGTTCTGAGAAGGATCGGGTTTATTTGGGCCCTAGTAAAAATTTTGTGTTTAAGTCTATCAAGGAGAGATGGTAAGTAGCTTCAAGGCTTATAGAAATAAATGAGTAATGTGCTTGCATAAATGAGCAATTGGTAAAAAGGATATGGCGCCACATGATGGACTTTGAAGGAGGAGGTTCAAATCCCATAATGTATAACTTTTGACTTTTTTTTTTTGTATCCTTTCCCTAAGTGTCGGCTAAGCTAGTAAATAAGGCAAGGTGGACTTTTTGATTTTGGCAAGGTAGCTAAGGAAATTAGGAAAGGATGAAGGTGGGGAAAGAAATCAAAAGTAAAGGGAAAGTATAGGGAACATGTTTGCCTTTTTCAAGGGAGGTGTTTTGGAAAGTCTTGGTTGGCAAATGTTTGACCTTTTTGCCAAGGTATGTACAGTTTAGGTGAGGGGGGAGTATAGCCGAATTTTGCTTTGCCTTTTGGTAGAAACCTTAGTGCTTGTTTTGGTCAAAAACTCCTTTAGCATCATTTTGTGTAATTTTTCTTTCTCTCCAAACTTATTCCTCTCTTTTTCGAATCTCCAAGCTTGGTGAGCATTTTTGTTTCTTCATTTTCCTTCTTGTTGGCCGAATGTACCAAACCATTGAGACTAAATCATTCTTTCTTATCTTCTCTTGAAAACCGAAACTAGTTAGCACCCATTCTCTCCCTTTCTTTTCTTTTAATCATCTTTTCAATCTTTCTTCCATTTCTTAAAAATAAAACTTCATTTTGATCAAATCCTTTTATTTTATTCATTCTCTCCATAGCCGAATCTAATAACAACTTGTCTCTCCACTATCTCTTTTTCCTTCGTGTTTGGACACTATCTTCTTGACGAATCGGTGAGTAATAATTTTTCTTTTTAATTTCTTCTCTTAAAGCCAAATATATGTCCTTGTCATGGGATGGTTCTATTAACCGGAATCATCATTTTCTTTTTTCTCTCACAATGTGATAATTTTCCCTTTTGTAGTATCCTAGTGGGAGGTGAACATCACTCTAGTCTTAAGTTGAATGGTGAATTCAATATTGATAAGGTAAGAATTTGTTATGGATTATTGATAGTACTCAATATTCGATTGATTTCTTAAGGAGTAATAATTTGAAATAATCGACTTTGTGTTTTAGCGGCTAAATCGCTCGATCCATCGACTTGTGATCATACGATTCTAGTGGTAAGCCGACCTTTCTCCTTAATCAATCGTTGATATCAACGTAATATAAGTTTTGACTAAGATTTGTTTTCAATGGAGACAAGAAATATCGAATCGAAAGGGATAGCGATTAGAGATCGCAAAAGGAGCGGATTTGCGATCCCTACTCCTAAATTCAAATGGAGGGCAGTTTCGGTGGTTCGAGATTTTCCACCGGGTTGTGGACCGTCATCCGGAGAAAATCGACAAATCGTGGCCGTTCACGATTCCAAGGGTAAAAATTTTAGATCATTTATTTTAGATTCGATTAATTAAATCGCATCGACTAATCGGCGTTATGATATCTTAGGTGTCAAAGATCAAGAAAGTCTAGTACTTACCATAATCAGGTGTGTAATCTCACACTGTTTTTCATGGATTTTAAGATTGATATCATATTGGAAATAAATCGCTATGACTAAAATCGTAATAGGGCGTAAACCGGAAAAATTGGCCTAAGATATACTATTTTGATAAAATTGACAAAATTGGTAATATAATTGTGCGAATTATGAAAATGCCCTAATGGGCCGAATTGATATATTGCTTAATGGGCCGAATTAATATATTGCTTAATGGGCCAATTTGATAAATTGCCTTAAAGGGCCGAATTACAAAGTGTTAATGGGCCTAACTTTTGTCTGAATTAATTATTGTTGTTATATTTGTAAATATCATGATTTGCTATGTATGAGGCATTTACATGATTTTGCATGGATTGGGAAAATGTCGAAGAGAAGAAATTCCGGTGGCACTGCCACAAATATATTTGATAATATGATACTCTATGATTTTGGTGGCTTGCCCACAATTAAATTTGTTATAAATGGCATAATGCCTGCGATTGGTGTGTTTGGCGGGGTGGGTTGACTTGATCCCCACAGGTGTGATGGATGGTACGGATGGTGTATAGCGGATGGATTATTAGGTTGGTTTGGGATTGCATTACATTCATATGATATGTTTGATACATTATTATGTAAAAAGGGGTTTAGGCCCAAAATAGTGCTAAATGGGTTTCAGGCTCAGTGGACAACAGTAAGGGGGTTATTCACTGAGTTCTAATAACTCACCCCGTTTCCTTATTCCTTTCAGGTAATGCTCGGTGACGGGGACTTGGGCCATGGATGACTCGGTGGAGGCCATACTACAAAAACGGTTTTATTTGGACTTTGGATTTCTTTTTAGTACACTTAATTACTTTACTATTTTGAGTTAAGGTTGTAATAAGGCCTCTGGATTAATTTTATTTTGTTTTATGTTTGACGTATTTATATTTTGCTCTAAGTACTTTAAATGAGATTTGTCTAAAAACTTAAATAAACATTTTCTAAAATGGAAATACAAATGGATTTCATAATAAACTTTCATAAATATTTTTAACTCATAAATCTTCTCTTAAATTTTCATCAACACTTTACAAAAGACATAGTTGTAAAATTATTAGTTCAAATTTATCGTTTTATCAATCAATCTTCTATTCAGTAATACTTTGTCAAGAATTTTAAATGAAAAATTTGTTTTACTTAATTTTAAATCAATATCTATTTACGTACGAATGAAAAGAACTTAAAAGCATTTTTTTCATGTGACATGTCAGATCTGGCCTTAATGCTTAGGCCGGGTTTGGGGTGTTACACGTGACACTAAGCCAAACAAAAGCTTAAATATAAGTAAGCAATAGATTATATAAAATCAAAATTCACATATTATATCAAATTAATTTACTTATTTTTACTTTGATATTTTTAGTCAACAAATTCTTATAAACTCTAATATGCACTTTATTTTTTATTTTTTATTTTTTGTCACACAGCATGGGTTAAGACGTATGCAGTTTTTTCTAGAAAAGAGGCTCGATTGTTTGAGTGTTACAATATGGTATTGAAGCAGAACGGTTGACAAAATTAGCATCCGATGGCTCAAGCAAGGTTCTTATTTTAGATGTTATAATCAAAGTTAATATTAATTAATTATAAGATGAATAAATTTTCTTTATTTTTACAGGGACAAAGTAGAAGAATGAGTAGTGAGGAATTAATAGAGCAATTGCCAGCAGTTCAACAACTTCTTTCTCGTCTTATCGGCTGTCAGGTATTTGTTTTTATTTCTCATTTTAAATTATCGCAGTATACCTATTTATTATTAAGAAGTTAAAAAATAATTAGTATTCTTTAATACTTTGTTTATATTAATTATAAACTCTCGCAGCCGGAAGGAGCGGCTTCTGATATTTACCTTATCCAATATGCATTAGCTTTGGTATGTGCTCAATACATATCCTTTTTTAAAAAAAAATTATAAAATTAATAACATGTTCATGAAAAAGGAAATTAATTTATTATTTAAGGTTTAAAGGTTATGTATTGTTATTAATCAATAAATTTCAACTTTAAATTTTCAGTTGCATTTTGTATAAACCTTTTCTTGTCTGTTAATATATATTGTTAATGCAGGTATTAAAGAGAGTTTCAAAATATATTGTGCTATCAATGATGGAACTATGAATCTCATAGACGTGGTAGGTTATGTTGGCATTGAGATAAAAAAATAATATTATAAGTTTATATTTCATTATATATTAATGTCAAACTTATTGTTTCTTTTTACAGTTTTTAAAATGTCACAAGATGATGCAGTCAAAGCTCTCGAAATATACAAAAGAGCTGGTCAACAGGTTAATAATTTTTGTTCAAAAATACTTTTAATTTTAATATATTACTACTTGGAGTAGAATTTCATTTTTATGTTTTTTTTTGTTGGAATATATATATTTTTAAAATGTTCACAGGTAGAAGAACTGGCTGAATTTTATGAATACTGCAAAGGATTAGAACTTGCTAAGAACTTTCAGTTTCCAACATTAAGACAGGTTAAACTCTTATATATATATATATATATATATATATATATATATATATATATATATAAATTATAATGCACATAGTGTCTTACACTTGTTTTTCCAATGCAATGAGCTCAAGCAGCCACCACCATCTTTTCTTGCAACAATGGAAGAACATGTAAAAGAAGCTCCACAATCAGGTTCTGTCCAAAATAAATTGGTATGTTGTTTCAAAAAAACATTTTATTATTATGTGCAATTTTATTTACATATAAAATTTTAATTAATTTTAAAAGGATTTGTTATAATGTCTAGAGTTAAAAAGAAAAAACCTCAAACTAGTCAACACATTATAATAGTAATTACTATATATTTAAAAAGAGATTGAGAGCAATAATTTAAAAAGTTGTATTTTATGAGGTGTTGAAGAAAAATATAAATTTGAGAATTTGATTATAGGAATATGAAGGGCAAGAGCAAGCAAGTTTAGAATTAATAAATTATTGATTAGTGAACAAGAAAAGAACAAACTGGAGGAACCTCGACAACTTATACCAATGGGAGATTTGTTGGTAGGTTTTTTTTAAATATGTATTTCAATTTTCATTTAATAAATGTAAAATATGTAGGTTCAGGTTTTTTTTTACTAAACAACTTCTTGTTTGTTCTTAAGGGTCCATATGAAACAAATCCGACAACTCTAGATATAGGGAAAAACAATGGAATGGCTATTGGCCTATTGCAATTGTTCAGTCAGGTATTTTCAAATATTGCACTTTGATTTATTTGCGAGTTTTTTAAGTTTGATTTTCAATTTCAATAATCTATTTTACAAAAATTGAAAAAGTTACTTTTTTTTTATTTTCTTTCTTGTACTTTTTAAAAATAGAAAATAACATTATTAAACTTTATTGTTAAATTAGTGACTTGAAAATCAATTATGTAGTAATTTATATGCAAGTAATTAACAAAAAAAAAAAACAGTATTTCAATCATTTATATGCAAAAATTTAGTAAAATTTAGCGATTCAAGTTCATCTGTTTACCATCAATTGGAATAACTTTTCGATTCTCATAAAATACAAAGATCAAAATTTGACAAATTAGAGTATAAAACTATCTCTATTTTCGTAAAATACAGAGATGAAATTAAAAATTAAATCAATGTTTTATACAGATCAATGGTTTGTGTTTTTAAAGATTTAGGTTTCAACTTTTTTATTTAAAATCCATAAATTGATCATGTCAACCAGCTTTTAATCGTTTTTTATGAAGGAACTGATTTAGCAAGTCATGATTTAAGTGAACAATGGGAACTAGCGCTTTTTAGAACATCGAGTAACAACACAACTCATGCGGTAGAAAGTGAATTGGTTAGTTTTCTTTACTCAATGTTCATTATGCTACTAGTATGGGGTAGGGGGTCTGACATGTCTCTTTTAGGGTTTAATCTCTTGACCGCATTAGTTGAACTATCGGTTGAATGTCCACATTTAATTTTATAACAAAAAACACTTGCCCCAAAGATTGTGTTATTACATCCATTTAGTGGTAATTGTAGTGAATTATTTTGGACAGGCGAATCGATTCAATAAGTTATTAGTAGATAGCGTTTCTGAAGATGAAGCTATTAGAAGACAAAAACAGCTGAGAAATGCAAGATATGGATATGAGGGGTGGCTATTGTTCAAAACCCATTTCAAGAAACATTTATAATGCCCAACCACATTGTAGCACCAACTAACGTACAGATGATGCTAATATCGACTCAACAACAATAATATCCACAACAGCAGCAACCAATGATGATGATAGTACCTGATAGAGTATAACTCAAGAGCAGTTTTGCTGTTATAATATGTTAGATCAAGTTGTTGGATAAAACTGTTTGCAGTTAGCAATCTATGAATTCAATATAAGCACATGTACAATAGTCAGGAGGGAGACTAGATTCATTTTCAAGTGGACTTGTCTATGGAATACTGGGAATATGCGTTCTGCTGCGTTGTTCATCTCATAAATAGACTTCCTACTCCTGTACTAAATGGACAATCTCCATATAAAGCTCTATATGGAAGTGAACCCACCTACGATCATCTTAGAGTTTTCGGGTGTTGTTGTTACCCATACTTACAACCATTTGTGGTACATAAGTTGGATTTTCGTTCTCAACCCTCTATTTTACTGAGTTATAGTGCTCAACACAAAGGGTACCAGTGTCGACTTCCGTCTGGTAAGATAATTATATCACATGTTGTTTTTGATGAGAATCGTTTTCTTTCATCTGAGTCTGGTTCAGAAGAGAAACTCACAGGTGCTAGTTAGACTGTGTCTACCTTTGTTCCGATAGTTCTGCGGGTCTTGTCTCAGCCCTCTGAACTTCCATGTGCTCAATCGTCTCCATCTCTTCCTCAGTCAGTTGAGTCTCCTCAGTCAGTTGAGTGTCCAATTTCTACTCCTACTACCGCAGCTCAGTCTGAGATTAGGCCTGATCATGAGTCCCAGAACGTTGGTGGGACTTGTTTTACAGAAATTCAAGAGCTCTCCTGTGATGACCCAACACGTTCTGAGGCTGTAGTAAATAGTCACCTAATGGTAACACGGTCAAAAGCTAGTATTTTTAAACCTAAGGTTATGAATGTTAAAGCTGTGGAACCTTCGACGATTGAATAGGCTTTTTCCACGTCTGAGTGGTGTGAAGCAGCTCAAGCTGAATATGATGCTCTTGTTCGGAATTCTATGTGGCAGCTTGTTACTCGACCAGCCAATTGCAAAGTCATTGGATGCAAGTGGCTTTTCAAGCTCAAGAAGAATCCTGATGGTACCATAGTGCGATGAAAGGCTCGGCTAGTTGCCAAAGGCTATTCACAAGTTCCTGGATGTGATTTTAAGGAGACCTTCAATCCGGTAGTGAAGCCTGCTACCATACGAGTTATTTTGTAGATTGTCGTCTCCAAAGGTTGGTCTCTAAGACAAGTTGATGTGAACAATGGTTTTCTCAATGGTGATCTACATACTGAGGTCTTTATGCAACAACCTCTGGGTTATGAATAGTACGATTCAGAAGGTAAACCTTATGTTTGTCGTCTACAGAAAGCTCTATATGGCCTTCGCCAGGGCCCTCGTGCCTAGTTTGAAAAGCTACGACAGTTCTTAGTTTCGTTGGCTTTGTTGTCTCTAAATCTGATACGTCGCTGTTTGTGCGGGTAACATCAAATTCCACTCTTTACGTCCTTGTTTATGTTGATGATTTTATCATTACTGGTAGTTTGTCCACCATGATTGACTGGTTTGTTTGGTTTTTAAATAATGAGCTTTCACTCAAGGATATGGGTGAACTTCACTATTTTCTCAGGGTAGAGGTCACTCGGTCCTCCGGTTGTCTACATCTTTGCCAAAAGAAGTATATACGGGATATTCTTAGTCGATGCTCAATGACTACACCAAAGAGTGTTCCCACACCGATGGTCAGTTCGTCTACCATGTAAAAAAATGATGGAAACCGCCTGGAGGATCGAACTAACTACAGGAGTCTTGCGGATGCTCTCCAATATGTTGTTCTAACCAGGCCTGATATTTCATATGCCATAAACCGGGTCTGTCAGTTCATGTACAATCGTACTACAACACATATGATAGCGTTAAAACGCATCTTGCTGTATCTATGCGGTACTCTTGAGTATGGACTTATTTTTCGTCCGTCTGATCGATTGTATCTATGCAGGTGGTTTCTTGTTCCACGGCAGAGGCCGAATATAGGAGTCTTACTGCTTCTACGAGTGAAGTCTGATGATACTCCGAATATTTGGTGCGATTGTTCTAGTGTTGTAGCAGTTGCCGCAAATCCTGTCTTACATTCCAAGTTCAAACATGTCGAGCTTGATTTATTTTTTGTTCGTGAGGAAGTCGCAGATGGATCTTTGTAAGTTGGTGAAGTTCCTGCCGGTGATCAAGTTGCGAATATCTTTACCAAGCCTCTGTCTACCAATTTATTTTCTCAGTTTCGACATCTTCTTCATGTCATACATATCGGAAAGATGGGTGCATGATAGAGTATAGCTCAAGAGTAGTTTTGTTGTTATAATCTGTTATATCAAGTTGTTAGATAAAATTGTTTGTAGTTAGCAGTCTATGAATTCTATAGAAGCACATGTACAATAGTCAGGAGGGAGACTAGATTCATTTTCAATAGTAAATAGAGAATTTCTCATCATTAGTTTCTTTTAATTCTAAAAGATTTGTCAAAGTGACTATACCTTCTTTCAGTACCTTACCAATACCCTCAACAGCTACAAGTGCAACATATGGGTCATTTTAATCCCTTTGGAGAACCTCCTCTTTTTAGCATCCCACCAAACTCAATTTTACTGCAATAGAACCATCCTACATTATTTTAAATGTTATTTTTCCTTCTTTAATTTAATTTATTCATGTGTATGTTTTCACTAATGTAAACATTTAACAAAAGGTATTTGAAATTATTTGAACCACTGAGTAAGTTCGTTGTAATCTTTTAGGCTATATTAAATTTTTGTCATGTAACCTGATTCAATTAATCCAAATAAAAATTTTAGATACAATTTATTAATCAATTTTTTTAATAAAATACTACTTTTTTAAATGAATCAATGTGTGGTACATAAAACATTTATTACATCCAATAATATGGTGGGGATGTCTTTTATCTAGATTTTGTCCATCCTCTTCACTAAACCATGCTCTACAAGAATATGAAAGGCTACATTATTAGCCTTTGAAACGATAAAGTTGTTAGAGGCCTTCCTTCAACAATAAGTGACCCAATCAAAGACAATCGTTGCCAGATTTCATTTTGTACAAAATGCCCATAGAATAACCACTGCAATGGCTACTATTTTAAACCCATTTCCTTTATAGATATTTGAAAGCCATGGTACGAAGCTCTCAAAAAGTTATCTACTCATCTAAGAGTAACCCATTTCCCTCCAAATTACCATTGTCATAAGACAACCCTAAATATGATGTAATATGGTCTCAATCTACATCGTGCATATGAAATAACAGTCATCAACAATTACCACACCATTGGTAGTGTGGTCTTAGCCTCCATCCTATATATTGAGGTTTCTTATAGTTCCTTTTAATTAATTAAATTTCTATGGGTTGTAAGTTCTCTCATTTGCTACAGGGTTTTGTTAAAACACTAAATGAAAAGCTTGTTAGAAACTTTGATTGTTATACTTCATTGTTGAACTTTATGTTATAACATGAACCACAACAAGTTTTCTATGACACTCAAAGTAGTTTGTATTCGTGATCTTGACTTGTAAATGCTTAATGTTTTTTTTATTAAAGGATGTATTAAGTAGCAAATGCAATATATTTAATGAACAAAAGGAACTAGATAAAGTTTGGATAATGTCTAATCTTGTAGGAATTTTGAAATGTGTGAAAATTTTCAAATTTGCTTATACTTAATTCGATAAAGCTGGGCAGCTCACTTGTGTATTAGATAACATTTTGAATTTAAAGTTAAGTATTTCAAAATTGGAGCTTTATCTAGCATAAATCAAGTTCGAAATTCAAAGATTGCTTATCTTCTTGAGATAAGCTAGAAAAAAGTAGCCTATAAATATAACTATCGCAAATGATGAAAGCAAATTTTTTTGAGTGCTTTATTTGTACTTTTCAAGAGTATTTTTTTTTTTGTATTATTTGAGGCATTCTTCTAAGCATTTTACTCTTCAATTTATTTAGATATTATTCATAAATATATTTTGTTTGTAAAAGAGATTTTAGGGTGAGTAATTGTAATAATTTGAAGATAGCTTTAAGGTTGGAATTATCCATTACAGTGAAGGTAGACTAACTTAAATAAATAGTTGTATCGAATTAATTGTTGAGTAAAATCATTCTTTGATATAGGCTATACAAGGTACGACTATTGAATCTAAGTTGTGTTAACACAGTTAATATCTTTCTACTCTTTACTTTATTACTTAATTTACACAATAGTATCGTTGCATTCTTTGTTATAACAACAAAATTGACAGAAGACTTCATCAAAGGCAAACTATGAGTACTTTTTTAATTGGTATTAGAGAAGACTCTAAACATACTTGAAGAAGATCTTGAGCTCACTTAGCTAACATAGGATCCACGAAGGAAGGTAGTTCAATCACTTGAGTACTATTGATACTTGGTTCATTAAACTATTCGTAGTGGAAGTCGACTTTTGTCAATAAATAAAAGGGCTTGGAAGGCTTTAAAAGATGGGTGGACTCGACCAACAACCATGGCTATTGATGCCACCATTCTTTTAAAGAAGAGAAGAAAATATACAACTAATGAAGTGATAAATGCACATAGCAATTCAAAAGCCTTAAATGCAACATTCAACGAAGTTGATATGGAGTAATTTAATATCATCTCAATGTGTTAGTCAGCTAAGGAAGCATAGACAATATTGCAAAATCAACATTAAGGAAATGATGTCATATGCATGGCAAAACTTTAGATTCTAAAAACCAAGTTTGAAATTTTTTAAAATGCATAAAGATGAATAAATTTCTAAGTTTTATGCACATTTATGTTAAATTTATAAGGAAACATTTAGTCTTGTAAAAATTTCTCTAATGCTAAACTAGAGCATGAAGTTATGTGATTCTTACTAAAGAGGTTTGCTATTAATGTTACATCAATCGAGGAAGTTAAAAATGTCACCACACTCAGGAGAGACAAACTCATAGGTTCACTTAGAACCTTTGAAATGAATATGGAGGAGACTAAAATAGATAAGATCAAACCTAAAAAGTATATTACTTTCAATGTTCAGAAAGATGTTACACCAAAAAAAATTCAACAATTGGATCCATTGCTGAAATTAAAGAGCAATTGGATTAACTTACAAAGTATTTCAACAGGGCCATTAAAAATTCTCTAAAAATGGAAATGAATTCAAATGTTGTAAAGGATGGTAGTTAAAACAAGATCCATGTGGAAAAGAGTTCTCAAGCTAAGAAGACAATTCAAGGCTATAAATCGTCGTTGGACATATTCAATCCAAATGTGATAACATAATCAAGAAGCAAAAATCATTTGCAATAACTTGGAGTGATGAAGAAATGTTTCTAATTTAGATAAACTAAGAAACTATGTTGCACTTGTTGCATCTGTTGAAAATCATGTTGTAATAGAGTCCAAAATGATGACAAAATTAAATTCAAATAATGTAATGCACCCTTTGAATCGTTGGAGAAAGCTTACTACCATATGTTGAAGAAATGAGAAATGGTATGCCCGATGAATAAGTCTTTAAGGGAAGAAATTACCACACTCAAAGAAGAGGCTACAAAGCTCAAATTGATTCTCAAATAACAAGATGATGTGATTACTGAAAAATGTGACTCTAAGAGCAATAAAAAAGAATTAAATGATGGAAAAGTTGAGTTTAAGAGATTTGAAGGCTAAAGTGAGAAGCTTCATGGAATTTTGACATCTACAATATTCAAAAGCCATAGAGGATTCAGTTACACTTACTTACAGTGATAAGAAATTTAAATCTTTTATAATTCTTGATAAAGCTAAAGATGTATGTTCTTCATTGGAGGAAGTGAATAAGAAATATAGAAGATTTATTTGTCACAATTATTGGATAGAAGGGCACATTAGACCCTCCTATTATAGAATGATGAGTGACTATGACAAGCAATTTCAGACTATTAAATGTAATGTTGCAACAACAAATTTGACAGGAAGATTTCAATAAAATCATATTTGGGTGAAAAAAGATCAACCAATTTTTAGTTATAATGATCAACAAAATATCAATGGTCAAAAGAAACATAAAATTGCAACTCATATAAATCATATTTAAGATATATCTAATATTAAACATGCTACATATAGATTTCATGAAGATCCCTATTATTCTATGAGTTACAACCCCTATTATTGATGATGTAGCATTTGATTTCATCCCTTCTAAACAATTTTATGCAATCTAGTAAGACATAAATAGAGTAAGGGAGAGAAATATCGTTCAATTGGTGTTAATGGTTACTTATACTATGTCTTATATTTATGATAACTATGGTTGATTTATTTTTTATTTTTTTTTTGACATGATGGTTGAATTTGTTTGACAAGTTTTTATCAACTTTGGTTTCTAGCAAGATCTAACGGTGAATAAAATATATGTTAAGGGGAGATGAATTTGATTGTTGATCTTATTTTTGGATTGTTCAGTGATCAAGTAACTATACTTGTGCATTACGAATTTGATTTGTAACATCTAAAGTATCATGATTGAGCTCTCTTTTATTATAAATCATCATGAAAGCTACTTATCAAGTAATCATCCAATGACTTGTCATAAATGTGTCACCCTTATAAAATATCCTTAGTCTCTTTGGGATAAATTTGTTCTCCCAATATGATCCTATTTTATTTCATGGTAATCATTGCATCTTCCTTCATCAAGTTCTTGCTTTATTGAGTGTTAGAGCTTTCATACTCCTGCCAACAGCTTATTGAATTTTCTATTTTTGGGACTTAGACCTCCTAATTTCTACTCCATGCAGAGCTTACAGTAACCATCCCATCTTTGGAGCAACAAAAAAGATCAAATAAGGGAAGAAAATAAAGTAGAATTGAGATGAATGCTCTCTTGGAAGTCACCTCTCAACTATTTATAGCCCTTCTCGCACGGTCTACAACTGTGTAAAATCATTCATTTGACAATCATTATGTTTCCCACTTATGAGTCAGCTGGTTTAAATTCAACCAAACCGACCTTGGATTTCAACCAAATCCTAAATTGGCTATTTGATCCTCCTGACTTTCCAGTAGAGGTCACCAAATGATGTCTTCTTTCAATTTAATCCCTTAATTATTTCTAAATTTTCGGACCTAATGGAAATCGAGTGTGACATTTACCATAATAGAATTTATAAGAAAAATATATTTAAATTTCTTATTCAACAAAACCGTGATGACTAATTAATTTAATTCTCACTTCGAACTTAAATTATTTAATTATAATTAATTAAATAATAATTCAAAATTTTTAAATTAATTTCTAAATTATATTTTGTACTTAGCAAGAAAATGCATTCACTATGGATAGTGATACATGCTGTCTATTTCTCTTACTTATTTGTTTTCATTCATTTCATATTGTTGGTTTTAAATGCAATTCGTTTATGGTTATTCGAGCTAGCAGAAGGACTGATTGGACATATATAATTAGGGCTCAAATAGTTTGAAATTAAGTTTTATTTCCTTGCCTATTAATTACAATATTATTTAGTTATAAAGTCATTCCACTAAAGTATCATGAATGAGCTCTCCTTTATTATATATTATCACGAAAGCTACTTATTAATTGCTCATCCAATGACCTTATCATAAATGTGTTACCCTTATAAAATATCTTTAATCTCTTTGGGATAAATTTGTTCTCCCAATATGATCCTATTTTATCTCATGGTAATCATTGCAACTTCTTCCATAAAAAGCTAATTACTATCAAATAGTAATTAAATCATTTATCACTAATAAAAATACACGTTGTCACGTTACTTTTCATTTATCATGTATCATTGAGAAGATACCATCTACTCTTTTATTGGGCTACTAATTCCATTGTTGTGGAATAATGCTACATGTTGCAGAAGTCGTATATCTAACATATCAATTTTTAGTTTCGTATCTATTTGAACTCAAGCTTTCATTTATATCAAAATATACAAGTCACACATACATAATCCATCATCCACTTAGGATTAAAATATATCACACTGTGAACATCACAAGTAAATAAATTCATAAATTGATATATGACCTTTTCTACTTGGGTCATGTCGATGTACTATCGGTTAAATTAGAAACATTTATATATTTATTGTAACAGCTCGATTTAGGGGCTAGTCGAAACAGTGATCTCGAAATCACTAACTCAAGGTTAGAGAAAATTATTCTCAGGATATTTTATGTGTTATAACATGTTTATAAGGGTGTAAGAAAATTTTGGTGCTTTAATTTTAGCGAATTCTAGCTAAATTGTGAAAAAGGACTAAATCACACAAAGTGTGAAAGTTCTATTTTAATTGCTAGAGGTGCCAAATAGCTATGGTTTGTAATTGGAGGTCCCCAATGTGCAATTGGGCCATGGGAATTAGCTTGGCCGGTTAAAGGAGGACAAAGGGGACAAGGGCATTAAATGTTGTCCTATTAGGTGAGTAAAAAGAAATTAAATAAGATGAAATAAGCAAGAAAGCTATCATCTTTTTATTTCTTCTCTTCATCCACCGAAAATACCAACAAGTATGGGGGTTTTTGAATCTCAAAGTTTTAGCAAGCATTTCTTTTCACAAGTAAGTGATTTTGATGGTTTTAGTTGATAATTTTTATACTTTTGGAGTCCCCAAAGCTTAAGCTTCCTAAAGAGGGGACTATTTTGCAACATGGTTGAAAGTCTAGGGACTTGCCATGAGAGATTTTATGTTGGCTGCTGAGTTTTTATGGAAGAAAATAAATGATAGGATGTTAATAAACAACTTCTGTGAAAGGTGTTATTGTGAAACACCTAATTGGGACTAAAATGAAAAAGAAATAATTTGTTCATTAAGGCATGAAATAGTTGGAATTGTGAGTAGTTGTAAGAGGATTAAATGTTCGGCTAAGTTTTTTTAACAAGAAAATGTGATGAAAATTAATTTACGAGCTTAGAGGCAAAATCGTAATTTTGCCAAAGTATAAGGGAAAATTGGTCAATTTTGCCTAAGTATAGATTATAGTGTATTATGATGTATAAGTGATTAAATCAGTAAATTATATTGTTCTAGATCAAAGAAATCGAGATTCGGACCTAGAATGGGTGAAGAGAGAAATATGGGTAGAAAGGTCCCTTTCGGTCCTTTCGACATCAAGGTAAGTTCTTGTGCAAACATTACAATTACATACGAGTTAATTTAATATTCCAATGTTGTATGGAATGTATGTGTACTCTATGAATGTATGAAATTTAGTTTGATGAGATGTCAAGAGAATTGAGTTTAAGAGTAATGCGAAATGTATATAGTATGATATGATGATGATGATTAAAGTCTCGTGTAAGACCATATTGGAATATGGCTTCAGTAAAAAATTCATATAAGACCATGTCGGGGACATGGCATCGAAATGTTAATACATGTAAGACCCTATTGGGGTATGATGTTAGTATGAAATTAAGTGTGTGATATTCAAAAGTGTTATTTAACAATTTGAGAGAATCAATTAGTAAGCCGAAAGAGAGAAGGTATGTGATGGCACCATGAGAAGCACAAGCATGTTTTAAAATTGAATTGAGATGAATTCAGTACATGATGAACCCCTAGAGGGTTATGTATGATCAATGTGTTTTAAGTGTATGAGATAGAGTTATTAATGCCTTGTAGAAATGCAAATGAATATTGTAGAAAGTTAAGTAAGAATAGTAGTACGTGAGAATTTTCTCGAGTGAACATTAGAATAGAGAATATATGTGGATTACTATTTATGAATGTAAAATAATGGTGAGCTATGTGCGATATCACCTTATTGATGTTAATGATGGGCTATGTGCGATACCATCAATTATATTGTTATCCATGGACTATGTGCATTACCACCTATTAATTAGTAATCGATGGGTTGTGTGCAATACCATCGCTTATAAATGATCGGTGGGCTATGTGCGATACCACTTGATTAAGTAGTAATCGATGGGCTGTGTGTGATACCATTGCTTATAAATGATCGGTGGGCTATGTGCGATACCACCTTATTAAGTAGAGATCGATGGGCTATGTGCGATACCATCGCTTAATAATTGGTGGGCTAAGTGCGAAACCACTGAGAGATTTGTAGTATGAGTGGATTATTGAAAATGTTTGATATGTTATTTTATGTGATCATGTGGTGATCAGTGCAGGAATGAATGCTAATTAAACGAGCAATTGGCTTGAGGCATGGTAAGAATATGGTAAGAAATAGAATGAGTAAGCTTCAAGGATGATTAAGTAAGTAACCATGATTTTATGAGAAAAGCTCATCATAATAACTTGCAGTTATGTATATTTAATGAATATCAACATTTATCAGTTGTATGTAGATGAACTTACTAAGCATTTTTGCTTACTCCTTTTCTTCTTCCAATCTCTTATAGGATTTAAATTGCTCAGGTTGGAGACCGCCGGAGATGTTTTCACACTATCGAGTAGACTCCTGGTATGGTATTTCAAGTTCCTTTGAGCCATGGAATGTATAGGGATTCTTTTAAAGTTGATAAAGTTCTTATTGATGTAGCCACATTGTGTTGGCTTGAGAGAATTTATAATTTAGTTGTGTATAGTTAAGTTGTTTGTAATTGTATTGGATAGAGTTCTCCCTAGTGTATGGGATGAAGACTTTATTTCTCCTATGATTAAATGTCATTAATTCAATAGTTATATTGGAGCTATGAAAAATTATGTGATGATATATGAATGTATGCAAATGAAAGTTGAAAAAGGGCTTGGTAGATAGCCTGATGAATGTCCACATTGGTAGACACAAGGGCGTGTGTTTAGACCATGTGGGAGGTATGGCTAGCACATGGGCGTGTGTCCAGGCCGTGTGAAGTCTGCACATTGCACTTGGATTTTAATTCGCCCCATGGTTGAAGCTCACGGGCGTGTGTATATGCTATGTGGATAAGTCAGAATGTTAAGTTTTAGCACACGGGTTGTGGCCACGGACGTGTCAAGGCCGTGTGAAATTAGTCAGTGTCGACCATGGGTGGAAGACACGGGCCTATCTTAGAGGCACACGAGCATGTCCCTAAACCAACACGGCGTGTGGCCACTGTTTTGTGGAAAAGTTTCTTAGGTTCGTAAAAGTTTTGGGATTAGTTCCAAAACTTCTCGAAAGTATGTTTAAGGCCTCGTAGGCCAAGTTGAGTAATTGATAGGCTTAAATGAAATTTTATAGCCTAATTTGAAGAGTTTAGTAAGATCAAGCATGGAAATGCCTCGTACCCGATCTTCGTGTCAGACTCAAGTAAAAGGTGTTACATTTAGTGGTATCAGAGCATGGTTTAATCGGTTCTCGGACTAACCTAGAGTGAGTAAGAGTCTAGCTATACATGCCATATGTGGACTGTGATAGTGCGATATCTCCTAGCTCTGACGAAATTGTTTTGTTAAGACAGAGATGATTCCAACCGAGCTAATTTCAATAATGTTGTAAGTGGCAATGAGGTAATTGAAATGTGCTTATACATTGTTGAACTTTAGAGAAGTATGAATAGAAGTTTATAACATGTGTATGATAAGTTATGGAATGAGATAACTTCAAGTTGAGGAATGAAATGAGAGTTATGAAGTGACGAGCATATTTATATTGATTTGACATGCGTATAGCGTTATATACTCAACTTATTGGGATAAGTGTATACATAGTGAGTGAATTTATTTAGAGAATGGGAAATGTGTGTATGTACCACTATTTGAATGATGTATGGTAAATATGTCCACATGGTTGAATCTCATGTGTGACTGCTAAAGTAGAAAATGTATAATGTTTTTATTTTGTGACTCTGTATGAAACCACATATTATGGTATGAGAGTTAAACTGTGAAGCTTGACTAAGTAGAATGCAGGAGATGAGTACGGTCGTTCAATGATAAAATGATGAATAAGACCATGGTTGGACCATGGCGATATATGTGATCTCATATAAGACCATGCCTGGGACATGGCATTGGCATCGATACATGATCCCGTATAAGACCATATCTGGGATATGGCTTCGGTATTGAATAATATAATCGGATAAGACCATATCCGGAAATGGCACCGATATTTTTTGTAAGATTCCGTATAAGACCATATCTGGGATATGGCATCGACATCAAATAGTGATCCGTGTGAGACCAAGTCTAGGACCTAGCTTCAGTATGAAATCGTGTAAGACCATATCTGGGATATGACGTCGATGTTGATATAAGATCCCGTATAAGACAATATTTGGGAAATGGCATCGGCATCGACATGAGTTTCATGTAAGACCATATAGGGATATGAAATTGGTATTGATATGAGATTTCGTGTAAGACCATAGCGAGACTATGGAATCGTGATGACATGTAAAGTAGTAACTGGGCTATGATGTTGTGATACGAGCAAGACTATAGTTTAATTATGGAAATTAAGTAAACGGCGTACTCAAACTCGTAAGACATTCTTTAATTGATTAGTAATAGTAAGAGAAATTAGAGTGAAATGTTGAGTACTCAAGTAGATATTAATGTGGAACTTGAGTATGTGAAAGTCTCGATTAAAGTTGAATTACTTAGGATACTCAATCGCTCACATGAGACAAGAAAGTCCGTATAAGACCAAGTCAAGGCATGACATCGGCAAACAGGCAAAGATACCAAGTAAGTCCATGTCAAGACATGGCATCGAGGGCAAGTTAAGAAATCCCATGTAAGACTATATCTAGGATATAGCATTAGCATCGAGATATATGTGAGATGAGATTCATTATCCTCTATCGTTCATAGTAATTTATCGGGCAAAAGAGTGAAGATTGAATGAGAAATCAAGGAAGTCAAGTGAGTAAAGTTGTTATCAAGTTATGCTAGTTAAAGTTGACTAAGAATGTTACGCACGTTATGAATGATGGAGTTGAGATTATGTTTACCATATCAAAGTATATTGATGTATGTGATTAATGCAATATTTATGATGGCATAATTGAGAATGATTTGTATCACGTTGATACATAATACACTACTAAATAGAGTAATTATTGTTGAGCATGAGGTTGAAGTCCTAGGGGACTAAAATAAAAAGGCTATTGTTGAGATACGAAAATGATAAGGTTCCATATAAGACCATATCCAGGGTATGGCTTCGATAACGAATATGATAATCGTATAAGACCATATTCGAAATATGGCATCGATACTTGATGTGGAAGTCCATATAGGACCTTATCCGGGATATGGCATTGGCATTTAGAGGAGACTCCATATGAAACCACATTAAGGGATGTGGCATTGGTTTGGTACCTACGTGAATGATGATGAATATGCATCTTTGACTATCCCTAGTGATCAATGGGACAGGTAGATGAGTTAGAAGTAGAAATGAGATTAGTACTAAAGTTATGTGAATGAGTGAATTCAAGTACTCGTGAATGAATTACGAAGAGACGATTATGATATGTGACACAAAACGTGTTATATAAGGGCAAGTATGAGTATATTGGCTCGAAGCCTGTAGTTTGTGTATGGTTAGTTGACGCCATGGATGGATTATAATAATCTCCTTGGGTATTATGCATAAATATCTATTGCCTTTTAGGGCTAATGTAGTTGTTGTAACACCCCAAACCCGGCTCAAATGCTACGGCCGAATCTAGAATGCTACTGAGGAAAAAGTTTGAAAAGAATTTGTCATAAGGGTGAAAACATAAAAATTTTCTGTCATTTATAAAAACATTGTATATTTAAAATCCTAAGTAAAATTATGTTGTTACAAATTTCCGAATTAAAACTTTAATATAAGTTTTGATGATGTAAATCGCTTTCTAAAATAAAACATTCCAAATATCATCTCGATCGTCAATCCAACTCGAACACAATAAAAGTCACCAAATACTTTAAATGGCCCTTATTACAATAAATATTTACTCAAAATACTAAAAATATAAAGTGCATAAAACAATGAAAAAAACATCTTCTGCATGGCCACCTCGTATCCGCTCCAGCCCGGTCCAAGGATCATGTATCACCTGCATTGTTTGGTAAAAAAAATTGGGTGAGTCAAACCACGATGTAGCTCGTAGCTAACATCAAATCACGATGAGGCACATAGCCATCACCAACCACGATATGGCACAAAGCCGATCATCAATCCACGTGAGGCTCGTAGCCATCACTAAACCACGTACATAAATGTACACCCTGTCCTTCAATAATCATATCTCAATCCCTATGCATATGTTAGTATCATGGCCAAATAATAGTAAAATTCCAATGAGCATACATCACATGCTTACCACAATTCCACACATATACCATGGTAAAATAATATCATAAAGCGACACAGTTAACCGAATACCCACTATGGGTAGCCACCATCTCAGCCATTATTTTTGGCTATCATACAAATATTATACGTATATATATATATATATATATATATCAACAAATACAAACAACAAAAGATCAGTGCGATAACTACACAACTTTTTTGGCACAGTCGACTAAATCCTGAAACCCAAAGCCTAAACGATTTGCACCTTGCGATTTGATGAATTCCCTCCTACACAACTATGTTAGATTTGGCTCTAACATAGAACTCATGAGAGTGGCCTTTGGCCGAACACTATACCCTTACCTTGAGTAATCAAACCCAAAAGAATCCTTTAATGCTTCTTCACGTTGGCTACAAAAGAAATCCTGAAACTTTCCTTCATGGTTTCGGCCAAAGAGAATAGAAGAGATTAGAGTTTTGCTTTTCAACCGTCAGAAAAAGAAAGAAGAAAAGAAATCTGCCTAGAAGAGATTCTTACCAAAAAAGTAATGACCAAAATGCAAATGGTCACTAAACTCCAAGAAATCGACAAGAAGAACCTGAAGTGGAGAAATCGGTTCAGATGAGAAAGATGATAGGCTTTTGGTCTAATGAATAAATCAGCAGGGGTAGAGATGCAATCGGCTATGGCCACAAGATAAGGGATTCGATTTTTGAAAGAACTATGAAAAGAAGAAGTGAATGATGGAGTGGTTCGGCTCTTAACAAAATAATGGAGAGGGAGAGTGTGAGGCTTAGAAGTTGTGGCAAATGTGAAATAAAAGGGATGAGAGGTTCAGCCTAAACAAAATAAAGAGAGGAGAAAGATGATCAAAAGATAAAGAGGTGCACAAGAGGTCACTTACTTGGTTTACGATCTCAAAAAGAAAAAGAACACAAAAGCTTTCGGGAAAAGAAATCACACAAGGAAATGCCTAAACCTCCCTATGCAAAATCGGCTACAAAAGAAAAGGTGTTTTGGAAGTACAAAAAATGACCAAATAGGAAATACACCCAACCACTCATCCTTACCAAGATCAACAACAAAATCCGGCCACCCCCCTTGTCCATAATGCCGTCCACATTCATGGTCAAAATGGCCATGAAATAATTTCCAAAACATCCACCTTGATACATGCCTTATAATCCTCTACTTTCCCAAAGTTTAAGAAATTCTATCCCCAACATCAAGCAATTCTATCCACAAAGCCCTTGATTCATGCCTTATGTCCCTTATCATACCAAATTTTCTTGATTCCATACCTTAAGTTAACACTTACCTTATTCCCTTAGTCTACTATCCATAAAAGATAAAGTCCAACCTTACCTTAATTAAAGTTTGACCAACACATGCCATACAAATGCAAAATAAAAGTCACCTTAAGTCTATCCATGGGATTCGAACCTAAGCCCCCCTCACACTACTTGTGGCGTCACTTTCCAAGGCCCTAAGTGGCGCCTTCTTACCACTTTGCCAACTGAATTCTTGTGATTAAATCCTCCAACAAATTTTCTTAAGGCCTATCTTGACTAGCTTCCTTTTTAAGAATTAAAAATCTAATATTTTTCTAAGGCATTCTCCTACATTCTAAAATTCTCGAAACTCCCAAAACACACTTAAACCACACATAAGCACGCAACCACATACAATTAAGTTAAAAATGCCTAACCCCTAGATCTCGGATATTACAATTCTATCCCTTAAAAAATAATTTTGGCCTCGAAATTACCAACTAACTAACAGTCGTACATCATAACTCACCACACTACGCTCTTGCTGCGCACTCTGATCTTAATAAAACTAATATACTTTCTACTAAATCTTGGAACCCTTCCTCACCATCTTCTCTGCCTTACGAGTAGACACTACATTGGATAAGTAATTCCTCTGTTTACCTATCACTATAACCCCACTGGTTCCGACACTGCCATCCTGCCTCTACCACGCCCACGAGTATTACGACCACGTCCCCTAGAACTCATGTCTAACATCGCGATTGTACCTGATTTAAGAAATTTTATGCATTAGTATTTTGTTCCACTGATTATCTGCGAACAATTTTATGTAAAGAAGTTTTTACTAGTAGTTCTTTCGATCAACCAAAGTTTTCATCTCAAGTTTATTACTCTAATTCAGAGAGTCACATTCATTCATCCACAACATCCACTACACTACTTTGGGCATTTTGTCCGTTCCCAACCCAGGGGTATTTTCGTAACTCATCCTATAGGGGTATTTTAGTAATAAATCAGGATTAATTAGAAAATCTTTACAAATCAAAGGCATTCCAGAATTTACAAATTTCAGGGTTATTTTGAAAATTTTTCCAAATCAAAGGTATTTTTGGAAATTCCAGAAATCGGGGTTATTTTGGTAATTTTGTAAATCAAAGGTAATTTAGTAAATTTTCCAAACCAGGATATTTTAGTCAAAGCAGTGTAGTTTTTACAAAACTAAGGTTTGTATTCAATCTGAGGTAATTTTTTACAAAACAGTGTAGTTGGTCCCTTTTGGGTTTTAATTATCGGGTTTAGCCGGTGAATAAGTCCTCTTGGTTAGGGTGAACCGCCGCTATGCACCAGGTAGGATTCGAGTGAAGAGGAGGTGAGTCACTAGGACTGCTTAAATACCAAGCTCTTACCGAATCCAATCCTAGACATGCGCACAACTGTTGCCACACCCTAACTCGGCGACTTACTCACAGGTTTGTTTGGTTGCACTTAAGTCTTATGTATCTTGTTTTGGAGTAAACTAGTCCTAGGGTTCAACAGCTCCTAATCTACTAATCTACGATCCCGTAATGCCCATAAAGTTTCACATACCAATCACTTCAATAGTTAGGGGTACTTACCTCGTGGACTTCGAGCCAGAGATACAGGTGCCATGCCAAAATAAACCTGAAATAGTTCATGAAAGGCTATGTTTTTGAAAAGCCTATCTTTGAAAAATGTTTTTGGACCCAAAACCCTCAAAGTCGAGTTTTGAACCAGGCTCTGATACTAAATTATAACACCCTAAACCCGGCCCAAACGCTACGGTCGAATCTAGAATGCTACTGAGGAAAAAGTTTGAAAAGAATTTGTCATAAGGGTGAAAACATAAAAATTTTACATCATTTATAAAAACATTGTATATTTAAAATTCTAAGTAAAATTATGTTGTTACAAATTTCAATTAAAACTTTAATATAAGTTTTGATGATGTAAATCGCTTTCTAAAATAAAACATTCCAAATATCATCTCGATCGTCAATCCAACTCGAACACAATAAAAGTCCCCAAATACTTTAAATGGCCCTTATTACAATAAATATTTACTCAAAATACTGAAAATATAAAGTGCATAAAACAATGAAAAAACATCTTCGCATGGCCACCTCGTATCCGCTCAATTTGGTCCAAGAATCATGTATCACTGCATTGTTTGGTAAAAAATTGGGTGAGTCAAACCGACTCAATGTGTAATTAGTCCCTGATTTCCACACATGGGCTTAGCCCAAACCACACCAATCCACATATCAAATAATAATGAAAATGCACCCAACCCACCTAGGGTCCATCCTCTACACACCCCGTATCCAGCCTACCACACACCGGGGATTACTAAATCAACCTCCAACCTCTACACACCAATCGGCAAGCAATTCCATCCACCAAGTGGTCAAGCCACTAGTCCACATGAAATAAATCACAATTATAATCCACAACGCAACCTCAGTCAATGTCAATCCACGATATAGCTCGTAGCTAACATCAAATCACGATGAGGCACATAGCCATCACCAACCACGATATGGCACAAAGCCGATCATCAATCCACGTGAGGCTCGTAGCCATCACTAAACCACGTACATAAATGTACACCCTATCCTTCAATAATCATATCTCAATTCCTATGCATATGTCAGTATCATGGCCAAATAATAGTAAAATTCCAATGAGCATACATCACATGCTTACCACAATTCCACACATATACCATGGTAAAATAATATCATAAAACTGACCTGGTTAACCGAATACCCACTATGAGTAGCCACCATCTCAGCCATTAGTTTTGGCTATCATATACATATTATACGTATATATATATATATCAACAAATACAAACAACAGGAGATCAGTGCAATAACTACACACATTTTTCGGCACAGTCGACTAAATCTCGAAACCCAAAGCCTAAACGATTTGCACCTTATGATTTGATGAATTCCCTCCTACACAACTATGTTAGATTCGGCTCTAACATTGAACTCATGAAAGTGGCCTTTGGCCGAACACTATACCCTTACCTTGAGTAATCAAACCCAAAAGAATCATTTAATGCTTCTTCACGTTGGCTACAAAAGAAATCCCGAAACTTTCCTTCATGGTTTCGGCCAAAGAGAATAGACGAGATTAGAGTTTTGCTTTTCAATCGTCAGAAAAAGAAAGAGGAAAATAAATCAGCCTAGAAGAGATTCTTACCGAAAAAGTAATGACCAAAACACAAATGGTTACTAAACTCCAAGAAATCGACAAGAAGAACCTGAAGTGGAGAAATCGGTTCAGATGAGAAAGATGATAGGCTTTTGGTCTAATGAATAAATCGGCAAGGGTAGAGATACAATCGGCTGTGGCCACAAGATAGGGGATTCGGCTTTTGAAAGAACTATGAAAAGAAGAAGTGAATGATGGAGTGGTTCGGCTCTTCACAAAAGAATGGAGAGGGAGAGTGTGAGGCTTAGAAGTTGTGGCAAATGTGAAATAAAAGGGATGAGAGGTTCGGCCTAAACAAAATAAAGAGAGGAGAAAGATGATCAAAAGAGAAAGAGGTGCACAAGAGGTCACTTACTTGGTTTACGGTCTCAAAAAGAAAAAGAACACAAAAGCTTTAAGGAAAAGAAATCACACAAGGAAATGCCTAAACCTCCCTATGCAAAATCGGCTACAAAAGAAAAGGTGTTTTGGAAGTACAAAAAATGACCAAATGGGAAATACACCCAACCACTCATCCTTACCAAAATCAATAGCAAATCCCGAAACTCCCAAAACACACTCAAACCACACATAGGCACGCTACCACATACAATTAAGTTAAAAATGCCTAACCCCTAGATCTCGGATATTACAGTTGTTCTTTCTATAGACCGTGATTGTGTGAGAATGTTAGCTGATAGAAAATAAATCAGACAAAATGGTTGTCGATTTATTTAATTGAAATTGACATTTCTTTATCTCCTCGTAACCTTGTTCGGGTACTTTGAGGGGAAAGTTGGTGATGATTCTAGTATAAGAAGTGAAATCACAAGTTTCATGTGGTGTGATGGGTTTTCGGGTAAGCCAAATAGAGTTAATGAACGATCGAGATGTTTCTGCTATCGTGAGACATGACGATAGTAAAGGTTTTAGATTAGCATAGTAAGAGGAACTCAGACGAGAATGTGTTTGAAATATGATGCAAGTTTTTTTGTATATTCATGTATGAACCAGTAAGGAGAATAAAATTCTTTGTGTGTGTGAGTAGGGAGCATGGTATAGAGATATGCTCATCAAAATGTTCAAACCATGATGGTTGAGTTGAAAGCTATTGAAGGAACTATTAAATGAAAGTTCTAGTATTGAGTTCAGTCTGTATCAAGAAAAAGAGTTGACAGGTCGGTAATCCCGAGGCAATCACTTTTGTGTCCTTATTGTAAGTTAGATGCCATGAAAAGATCCATGTTAAACAATGCGAGTTAGTTACTCGGTTGATTTTAGTTGGTAATATCCTAGTTTCAGCGAGGTCAATGGCTGAGCGAGTCTTCTTTTCAGAACAAAAGGGTTCAGAAGTAAGATATTAAGTGATATTTTAAATAAGCTCTAAATGAGTTTATTTAAGATGATAAAGTACAGGATGGATAAGTTTTCCATTGTTGATGTTTTCTCGAGATAAAATTGGAATGATGATGAATCCAGAACTTATATAGAAGTTTTTGGTATGAGATTTAGTAATAGCATGTCTATTAATGCAAGAATAAGGAAATACAGTTATGTGCACAAATGTTTTGACAATAGAATACATTTCACCATGTGATTGAGTTTATGGTCAGAAGTGATTGACCATCAAAAGCTTAGTTTCTAAAGCGTACAAGTCAAGACTATTATAGTCGGTGAATGCTTTAATGAGAAAGTGAGATAAAACCTTATTGATTTTAAAGTTGGCTTGACAAAATTCCCAAGAAGGGGAATGTCATTCAAATTGTGGTGAATCAACCGGTAAAGATCCGAATGATCATTTAGACATGTACAGCATTCCAATTTGGTGAATTACTAAGTGTATGCTTTAAAGAAAGGATAACCTAGGTCTCAAGTTACGTTTCAACCTTGTGTATTATAGATTAAAAGTTGTTGACAAGAGAAACCTGAGGATAAGTGGATTTGTGATTTTGAAGAGTTGATGGAAACGTTTTAAGAATGTTGGTAGTAACTCCTCTTGATAAGGTTTTCGGCGAAGAAAATCCCTAAGGGGGAGAATTAGAACAGCTCGATTTAGGGGCTAGTTAGAACAGTGATCTTAGAATCACTAACTCGAGGTTAGAGAAAATTATTCTCAGGATATTTTATGTGTTATAACATGTTTATAAGGGTGTAAGAAAATTTGGTACTTTAATTTTAGCGAATTCTAGCTAAATTGTGAAAAAGGACTAAATCACACAAAGTGCGAAAGTTCTATTTTAATTGCTAGAGGTGCCAAATAGCTATGGTTTATAATTGTAGGCCCCCAATGTGCAATTAGGCCATGGGAATTTGCTTGGCCGGTCAAAGGAGGACAAAGGGGACAAGGGCATTAAATGTTGTCCTATTAGGTGAGTAAAAAGAAATAAAATAAGATAAAATAAGCAAGAAAGCTATCATCTTTTTATTTCTTCTCTTCATCCACCGAAAATACCAACAAGGATGGGGGTTTTGAAGCTCAAAAATTTTAGCAAGCATTTCTTCTCACAAGTAAGTGATTTTGATGGTTTTAGTTGATAATTTTTATACTTTTGGAGTCCCCAAAGCTTAAGCTTCCTAAAGAGGGGACTATTTTGCAACATGGTTGAATGCCTAGGGACTTGCCATGAGAGATTTTATGTTGGTTGCTGAGTTTTTATGGAAGAAAATGAATGATAGGATGTTAATAAACAACTTTTGTGAAAGGTGTTATTGTGAAAACACCTAATTGGGACTAAAATGCAAAAGTTATAATTTGTTCATTAAGGCATGAAATAGTTGGAATTGTGAGTAGTTGTAAGAGGATTAAATGTTCAGCTAAGTTTTTTTAACAAGAAAATGTGATGAAAATTTATTTACGAGCCTAGGGGAAAAATCATAATTTTGCCAAAGTATAAGGGCAATTTGGTCAATTTTGCCTAAGTATAGATTATGGTATATTATGATTTATAAGTGATTAAATCAGTAAATTCTATTGTTCTAGATCAAAGAAATCGAGATTCAGACCTAGAATGGGTGAAGAGAGAAATGTGGGAAGAAAAGTCCCTTTCGGCCCTTTCGACATCAAGGTAAGTTCATGTGCAAACATTGCAATTACATACGAGTTAATTTAATATTCCAATGTTGTATGGAATGTATGTTTACTCTATGAATATTGAAATTTAGTTTGATGAGATGTCAAGAGAATTGAGTCTAACAGTAATGAGAAATGTATATAGCATGATATGATGATGATGATTAAAGTCCCGTGTAAGACCATATTGGAATATGGCTTCGGTATAAAAATTCATATAAGACCATGTCGGGGACATGGCATCGAAATGTTAATACATGTAAGACCCTATTGGGGTATGATGTCAGTATGACATTAAGTGTATGATATTCAAAAGTGTTATTTAACAATTTGAGAGAATCAATTAGTAAGCCAAAAGAGAAGGTATGTGATGGCACCATGAGAATCAAAAGTGTGTGCTAGAATTGAATTGAGATGAATTCAGTACATGATGAACCCCTAGAGGGTTATGTATGATCAATGTGTTTTAAGTGCATGAGATAGAGTTATTGATGCCTTGTAGGAATGCAAATGAATATCGTAGAAAGTTAAGTAAGAATAGTAGTACGTGAGGATGTTCTCGAGTGAACATTAGAATAGAGAATATATGTGGATTACTATTCATGAATGTAAAATAACGGTGAGCTATGTGTGATATCACCTTATTGATGTTAATGATGGGCTATGTGCGATACCATCAATTATATTGTTATCGGTGGGCTATGTGCGATACCACCTAATTAAGTAGTAATTGATGGGCTGTGTGCATTACCATCGCTTATAAATGATCGGTGGGCTATGTGCGATACCACCTGATTAAGTAGAGATCGATGGACTATGTGCAATACCATCGCTTATAGATAATTGGTGGGCTAAGTGCGAAACCACCAAGAGATTTGTAGTATGAGTGGATTATCAAAAATGTTTGATATGTTATTTTATGTAATGTAACACCCTAAAAATCTGAGTGTTTTTATATTGCATGAATTGGTGTTTAGATATTAAAGGAAAATTCCTTACTTTTATTTTAGTGCTTATTGAAGTTCTAAAGAGGAGTATAGCATAATTAGGATAAGGAATAAAATTTAATAATTGAGAAATTATTGAAGAGAAGCAAATGTCATTAAGACTTAAGTTAAATTAAGTGTTAAGGGGCGACATAAGTGAGTACATGGCATGGTGGTGTTGGCGCATGAGTTCTAGTAAGAGGAAGAGGTTCGAATCCCTTGTTTAGCATTTAGATAAATTTTGTTTTTAATTTTACGCCCATGTATAGTGAGTGTCGGCCAAGAACATATATGGTAAGTGTTGACCATATTATTTTGGTTAGTGTATCAAAGGATTAAGGAAACAACTAACTTATGGCATGGAATCAAAACTTAAGGAAAGATAGGGGGACATAAGACACATATCAAGGAAGAATTTTGGAAACAAAATCATGGCTATTGACCATGCTTTGAATGACAATTGGGTATAGAGAAGGAGCCAAATTTTGTGTTAGTTTTGGCTAAGCATTTCATTTTCTCTTTGGTCATTCCTAGCAACCTAGTGCAGAATTTTCTTCTTCTCAACCTCTTTTCCTTTAGCGAAATTGATCATTGGTAAGCCTTGATTATTTTGACCAATTGGTCATTTTGCTTTTCACTTTAGTGTTCAATTTTGTGCCTTTCTCTTAGTGCCGATTTTACCAATACCTAAAAGACCATTCTTTTCTTTTCTTCTCCCCATTCTTAGAATATACATTGCTCTCAAAACTCATCTCTTTCTTTCTTTTATTCTCCATTCTCTTTGAAAATCAAAACAACATCATCATCATTCTTCTCTCATCTTTATTTCTTTTCACTCATATTTTCTTCCTTTTTCTTCATTGGCGAATGCTAGAGTGCCCATAGCGAATTTATTTTCTTTTTCTTTGGTTGCATAGCAGAATTCTCCAACCGTCATAAGCATCGTTTTCAATCCTTTCTTTTGATCGTGGATTATAGGTAAGGGTTCTTTTTTTTTCGTTTCGATTTACTAATGGTATTATGGCGAATATTAATGGTGTTATGAAGGACTTTTGAATCGATATAACGTTCATTCTAATAACGTTTCTTTCGTTATTATTTAGTGCAATAACGAAAGATCGGAACTCAAGTGATCGGAGAACCGTAGAAAGCGTTGGAAGCGTTTTATTGTGGTAAGGAAATCCCAATCTTTAAAACCTCTAATCTTGTTTTGATATTATTTTAGATCTAACTAATATTCCTTTGAATCTTGAAGACTTTCAAAATAGGGAAGAAAAGGCGGTGGTTAGTCACGTTAAGAGGCGGATCTGTAAATCCCCATTTAAGCGAAGAGCGGTTTTGGCGATCAGGATTTTCCATCGGGTTGCGGACCATCTTCGAAAGGAGTCAACTATTCAAGTAGTACGAACTTAGAGCCATTATCGTTGGTGGATTCTCGCGACTAACGAACCAATAAATGAGGAGAAGTGAAAATCAAGTGATTCAAAATCAAGAGGGTAAGATTTTGGATCTATTATCGATTAAGAATATTTTCTGAAATAGTATTCTAACGGATCGAAATATGTTTTAGGTCTTAGAGGCGAGAAGGATTAGTACTCTCGGTATCGAGGTGTGTAACTTCACACTATTTCTCGGTTGGATGTCAATTTCGATATTGGAAGTAAAATCGTAAAAATGATTAGATCGGTAAAACGTAAAAGCGATATTTTGGCGAAAATACGTAAAAACGACTAAATCGTGAAAATTACGGAAAACGCCTCAAGAAATTACTTGTTATTATGTAATTGTATGTTTAGTGAAAATGGTAGTAAAATACTCTAGTTTGATAAATTTGGCCAAAATACTCTAGTTCGATAAATTGGGCCAAAATACTCTAGTTCGATAAATTGGGCCAAAATACTCTAGTTTGGTAAATGGGCCAAAGCCCACTAAAGCATTAAATAGACAAATTGCTAAATTATGTTTATGGGCCAAATGAAATGTTTAAGCGATAAACCCACCATGTTATGCATTATTAAGAAATTTTATATTTTGTTATACACGCATAATTGCATGGGGTGGGATATATGAAGAGAAGAATGGCGGTTGCCAAAAATCTAGTTCGGTGGCCTTGCCACAATAATGGCTTATTGCCTCTAGTTGGTGGCCTTGCCACAAAATAAATATGGCTTATTGCCTCTAGTTCGGTGGCTTTGCCACAATTATAAAAAGGCTTAATGCCTATGATTGGTGTGTTGGCGGGGTGGGTTGACTTGATCCCAGGTGTGATGGTTGGTGCAGGGGTGTTAGCGGATGGATATTAGGTTTGGTTGGGAAATTCATTTTACATGCATCTTTAAATTATTTTATTTTATGATATATTGTTGAATTACGTAATTGGGCTCAAGCCCGACATAATACCTTGATGATCGGCCCAATAATGGTGGTAAGTGAGTTACACCTTGAGTTCTAAGTAACTCACCCCTTTAATTTTCCATCTCGGGTAATGGAAATTGGCGTGGACTTGGGCCGAGGATGACTTCGTGGAGGCCATCTTGCAAAAGAGGGTTATATAAACTCGAACTTTTAATAAGTAAATTTTTTTACTATTATGGATTATTGTAATAAGGGCCTCTATAAATAACTTATGGATTTTATGTGTGTTTGGGCTTTAAACTATACTTTGGACTTTTAATTATGGGCTATGATTACATGATGTTTTATTAAAATAAAATTGGGTTTTCAAGTATATGAAATTCCTTAATAAATATTTTGTTATTGATAACTCTTTAATAAATTACCTAAAGATTTTTGATAATACAATGATTTTCAACTAATGTTTTTCTAATATTTATCAATTCCAAATACTCTTCAAATTTTACTAAAATTACGTAAATAATATTGTAATTTTCAACTTATTGAAAATTTTAAATAACTCGAGACATGTAACAAACTAAATCTAGTCTAAATTCATAAATAGGGTTTGGGGTGTTACATTTAGTAATATCGAGCCCGTTTCAAAAACTCATTGTGGTTTGGGTTATAAATAATTTTGTATGAAATCGTTCAATGATATTTTAAAGATCGGTATGGCACCACGAGCATCCAAGCAACAAGTCAAGTAAGTATTTATTGCTTAATGATTACTATGATCATAGGAACACGCTAGAACTTCTAGTTTTAGATGTGAAAAACCGTAGAGATTGAGACTATAGGATATGTTGCGAAAAACAACTTTATATCTCAAATCTCATAAAATATTGTTAATAAACACGAAACAAAATTTTTGATTCATAAAACTTGTAATCGGATAAGCGAACAAGTTATCATGAGCACTAGAGGGCGTGGTGCGTGGGCCCGGTAGGCGTGGTAGTGGTAGAGGTGAGTCTTTGTTGAAGCACCAAATCATATGTCGAAGGAAGTGGGCCTGCGTCAATTGAAAGTGAGACGGATCACATGGAAGAAGATAATGCATTGACTCAAGCAATCTGCGAGTCTTGGAAAGGTCATTTGGAACTAGAATTGGGCCAACAACTCGTGGGTCAATTTGAGAGGCGATTTAAGGCAAATAATGCGAAGTTTTAGAGGAGTCTCGGTGTAGCTCGAATGTGGTGAATCTTGGCTCGAGCGGTGGAGCAATTATGGATGATATGGAATGTCTTGTCGAGCAAAAAGCGAGAGGGCTGTATCTTTGTTAAGAGATGAGGCGTGTCGGTGGTGGCTCATTGTCGAGAAAACCTTGAAAGCTGCGATTAATTGGGAATTCTTTAAAGCGCCTTCCAAGGAAAATACGTTGGAGCGAGTTATGTAGGCGCTTCGAAGGAAGGAATTTCGAATCTTGTCCAAGGAAGTAAGGCCAGTGGCGACATATGAAGGCGAGTTTTTACGTTTGAGCCGTTATGCGAACAATTGTAGCAACAGATCACGAGCGTTGTGTGCGTTTGAGGATGGACTTAATGATGGTGAGGGCTCGATTGCTCCACGACAAGTTAGAAATTTTTCGACTCTTGTGGAGAAGGCCAAAATAGCCGAAGAGGCTAAGAATTGAGCAGCGAAGCAGAAAGATCCGAAACAAGAGAGACACAGTGATGCGGTCCTTCAGGAGATTCGGAAGAAACCTCGGAATGATGAATCGAGTTCAAGGTAGAACCCGGTAGCAAATAATCGAAGTCGAGATTGCATCGAGTGTGGGAAAAGACATTTTGGAGAATGTTGGAGGAAAAGCGGGTGCATGCTACAAATGCGGTTCAATGGATCATCGATACAAAATTATCCTCGACGTATGGATCGACTCAAGAAGTCCGTAATAATGATGCCTGACCGGCGGAGGTGTCGGTAGCCACCAGGAGGTCGTGGACCGGTCGTGGTGGTAATGGAGCTGGTCGTGGTCAAGGTGCACCGGTCGAGGCAATGGTCCTAGAGAAATGCGGATGCAAGACAGCACTGGTGGTTTATGCGGTTAGACGCGAGGACGGCAATGCACGGATGTGATAAGCTGATACGTTCTTCATTTTTGATGTACTGTTATTGCTTTAATAGATATTGGCTCTACCCATTCATATGTAGCTAGTGCCATATCTGGAAACCTAAATTTAGAATCAAATTACGAAAATGAGATGGCGATAATTAGTCCTTTAGGACGATCGATAGCTATTAATAAAATGTTTAAGGGCGTGCCCTTGAAAATTCAAGAAGAGGTATTAGTAGCAAACTTGATGGAACTACCTTTAGTGAGTTCGATCTCATTACAGGCATGGATTATGCGGTTAAACATCGAGCGCAAGTGGATTGTCTTTGAAAAATGAATGTCGATAGGAACCTCGGATGATAAGGAAGTCATAATGATTGGTGGCGAAGGAACTATCGGCAAATGTGGTTTCTACATTAAAGGCGGAGAAGTTGAGTACGGAAAGGATATGAAGCATTCCTAGCCTTTATCGTACTTTGGATGCTAAAGAGTCATCTGTGGATGATGTGAGGACGGTGAAGGAATTTCGATGTATTTCAGAAGAACTTCCTAGTATACCTCGGATCGGGAAGTAGAATTTGGCATTGAGCTTTTGCCTGGGACAGCTCCAGTGTCCATTGCTCCTTATAGAATGGCACCGAAGGAGTTGGCTGAGCTTAAAGCTCAAATTCAAGAATTGTTGGATCGGGGATTCATTCGACCAAGTATGTCTCCATGGGGAGCACCAGTGTTGTTCGTCAAGAAGAAGGATGGATCGATGCGTATGTGCATTGACTACAGACAATTGAATAAATTGACGATCAAGAATCGGTTTCCTCTATCAAGAATTGATGACTGTTTGATCAATTAAAAGGAGCTTGATTTTCTCCAAAATTGATTTAAGGTCGGGTTATCACCGACTCAAGGTGAAAAAGCGGACATTTATAAGGCGACATTTCGGACACGTTACGGACACTATGAGTTTGTAGTGATGCGTTTGGACTAACCAATGCACCATTGCATTTATGGACATGATGAACCAAGTCTTTCAACCATATTTAGACCGATTTGTAGTAGTGTTCATAGATGACATATTGGTTTATTCGAGGAATGAGGAGGAACATGACCGCATTTGCGGATAGTATTCTGACTACTTCGTGATAAACAATTGTATGCCAAATTTAGTAAATGTGAATTTTGGCTAAAGGAAGTGACTTTCCTTGGTCATGTAGTATCGGTAGAAGGAATAAGGGTGGATCCTCGGAAAATTGAGGCTATTACGGATTGGAAACCACCAACATCGATGGTGAAATTTGGAGTTTCTTGGGTTTGTCTGGATACTATAGGCGTTTTGTAGAGGGTTTTCGTTGATTCTTGCACCCTAACTAAAGCATTGCGAAAAGGAGCTCCGTATATTTGGGTGAAAAGCGACAAGAGAGTTTGAGAAATTGAAGAAAATCGATGGAAGCTCAGCTTTAATTCAACCAGAGGTGGAAAAGAATTTCTTGTTTATTGTGATCGTCTACTTGCAGTGCAGGTTGTGTGTTGATGCAAAATGGAAAGGTGGTGGCATATGCTTCTCGTCAATTGAGACCACATGAAGTAAACTACCCTACGCATGATCTAGAGTTAGCTTGTTGTCTTTGCTCTAAAGATTTGGAGGCACTATCTCTATGGTGAGAAATCTATAATCTACGGATCACAAGAGTCTTAAATACCTCCTCACCCAAAAGGAGTTAAATTTGAGACAAAGAAGATGGGTAGAATTATTAAAAGATTACGATTTCTCGATCGAATATCATCTGGAAAGGCTAACGTGGTAGGCGACGCGTTAAGTCGTAAGAGCGATGTCGAATTAAGAGCTTTATTTGCCCATTTGAGTGCAGTATGAGGATGGCGGTTTGTTAGCGAACTTGGATGAAGCCTCGTGGTGGAACAAATCAAGGAAAAATAGGACATCGGATGAGAAGTTGGGACCTTTACTTTGGCAAGTTGAGAATGGTAAAATTGAGGATTTTGGAATAAACATGGAGGGTGTGTTGTGCTTTCGAGGAAGAGTATGCATGCCTAAGGATTGGATTTGAGGCAAGCTGATTTACTGGGAGGCACATAGTAGCCCTTATGCTATGCATCCGGAGGAAATAAGATGTATCGAGATCTCCGTGAACGATATTGGTGGCGGGGTTGAGCGTGAGATTTGAATTTGTGGGAAAATGTTTGACTTGTCAGCAAGTGAAGGCAGAACATCAATTACCGTCTGGATTGTTGCAACCGATAAAGATTCCTCTTTGGAAATGGGAGAGGATAACTATGGATTTTGTTAGTGGGTTACCGTTAACACCTACTAAGAAAAATTCCGTTTGGGTAATTGTTGATCGGTTGACGAAGACTGCTCATTTCCTGCCGGTTAAATCGGATTATTCATTGCAAAAATTGGCGGCTGTATGTATCTCGAAATTGTGAGGTTGCATGGGGTTTTGTATCTATTATATCGGATAGGGACCCTAGGTTTACATCACGATTCGAAAGCTCGCATGAAGCCTTGGGGACAAAGTTGAATTTCGATCGGCTTTTCATCCTCGATCGATGGTCAATCGGAAAGAGTAATTGAGATATTGGAAGATATGTTAAGAGGATGTATAATCGACTTGAGGGTAGTTGGGAGGATTATCTACCTTTGGCGAATTCGCATATAACAAAATGACTATCGATCTAGCATTGAGATGGCACCTTACGAGGCATTGTATGGTCGTAAGTGTCGTTCTCCTATTGTTGGTGAGTTGGGCAAAAGATGATGTTAGGTCACGAGATGATATCTAAGGCGAGGATAAGGTAAAAATTATTCGAGCACGATTGAAAGAAGCTTGAGATAGAGCGAAGTCGTATGCAGACCTGAAGCGAAAGGATGTCGAGTATGATGTGGGGGATCAGGTTTTCTTGAAGGTATCTCCTTGGAAAAAGATCTTCAGATTCGGAAGGAAGGGCAAGCTAAGTCCTAGATACATTGGACCTTATCGTGTGCTGAAGCGTGTTGGTCCAATGGCTTATCAGATTGAGTTACCTCCGGAATTGGATCAAATTCATAATGTTTTTCATGTTTCCATGTTGAGGCGTTATAGATCGGATCCTTCGCACATTATCTAGGTAGAAGAATTGGAGCTGAATTCAGATTTGTCTTTTGAAGAAGAACCAGTGAAAATCTTAGACCGAGATGTCAAGGTGCTAAGAAAGAAAACCGTGCCTTTAGTTAAAGTTCTATGGCGTAACCACGGAGTGGAGGAAGCTACGTGGGAGCCTGAGGATGCAATTCGGCAACAATACCCTCACCTCTTTCAACCAGGTAAATTTCGAGGATGAAATTTTCTTTAAGGAGGGTGGAGTTGTAACACCCTAAAAATCGAGTGTTTTATATTGCATGAATTGGTGTTTAGATATTAAAGGAAAATTCCTTACTTTTATTTTAGTGCTTATTGAAGTTCTAAAGAGGAGTATAGCATAATTAGGATAAGGAATAAAATTTAATAATTGAGAAATTATTGAAGAGAAGCAAATGTCATTAAGACTTAAGTTAAATTAAGTGTTAAGGAGTGACATAAGTGAGTACATGGCATGGTGGTGTTGGCGCATGAGTTCTAGCAAGAGGAAGAGGTTGAATCCTTGTTTAGCATTTAGATAAAATTTTGTTTTAATTTTACGCCCATGTATAGTGAGTGTCGGCCAAGAACATATATGGTAAGTGTTGACCATGTTATTTTTGGTTAGTGTATCAAAGGATTAAGGAAACAACTAACTTATGGCATGGAATCAAAAACTTAAGGAAAGATAGGGGGGACATAAGGCACATATCAAGGAAGAATTTTGGAAACAAAATCATGGCTATTGACCATGCTTTGGATGGCAATTGGGTATAGAGAAGGAGCCAAATTTTGTGCTAGTTTTGGCTAAGCATTTCATTTTCTCTTTGGTCATTCCTAGCAACCTAGTGCAGAATTTTCTTCTTCTCAACCTCTTTTCCCTTTAGCGAAATTGATCATTGGTAAGCCTTGATTATTTTGACCAATTGGTCATTTTGCTTTTCACTTTAGTGTTCAATTTTGTGCCTTTCTCTTAGTGCCGATTTTACCAATACCTAAAAGACCATTCTTTTCTTTTCTTCTCCCCATTCTTAGAATATACATTGCTCTCAAAACTCATCTCTTGCTTTCTTTTATTCTCCATTCTCTTTGAAAATCAAAACAACATCATCATCATTATTCTCTCATCTTTATTTCCTTTCACTCATATTTTCTTCCTTTTTCTTCATTGGCCGAATGCTAGAGTGCCCATAGCCGAATTTATTTTTCTTTTTTCTTTGGTTGCATAGCCGAATTCTCCAACTCTCATAAGCATCGTTTTCAATCTTTCTTTTTGATCGTGGATTATAGGTAAGGGTTCTTTTTTTTTTTCATTTTCGATTTACTAATGGTATTATGGCCGAATATTAATGGTGTTATGAAGGACTTTTTGAATCGATATAACGTTCATTCTAATAACGTTTCTTTCGTTATTATTTAGTGCAATAACGAAGATCGAACTCAAGTGATCGGAGAACCGTAGAAGCGTTGGAAGCGTTTTATTGTGGTAAGAAATCCCAATCTTTAAAACCTCTAGTCTTGTTTTGATATTATTTTAGATCTAACTAATATTCCTTTGAATCTTGAAGACTTTCAAAATAGGGAAGAAAAGGCGGTGGTTAGTCACGTTAAGAGGCGGATCTGTAAATCCCCATTTAAGCGAAGAGCGGTTTTGGATCGGGATTTTCCATAGGGTTGCGGACCATCTTCGAAAGGAGTCAACTATTCAAGTAGTACGAACTTAGAGCCATTATCGTTGGTGGATTCTCGACGACTAACGAACCAATAAGCGAGGAGAAGCCGAAAATCAAGTGATTCAAAATCAAGAGGTAAGATTTTGGATTTATTATCGATTAAGAATATTTTACGAAATAGTATTCTAACGGATCGAAATATGTTTTAGGTCCGAGGAGCGAGAAGGATTAGTACTCTCGGTATCGAGGTGTGTAACTTCACACTATTTCTCGGTTGGATGTCAATTTCGATATTGGAAGTAAAATCGTAAAAGCGATTAGATCGGTAAAAGCGTAAAACTAATATTTTGGCGAAAATACGTAAAAGCGACTAAATCGTGAAAATTACGGAAGCGCCTAGAAATTACTTGTTATTATGTAATTGTATGTTTCGTGAAAATGGGCCGTAAAATACTCTAGTTCGATAAATTGGGCCAAAATACTCTAGTTCGATAAATTGGGCCAAAATACTCTAGTTCGATAAATTGGGCCAAAATACTCTAGTTTGGTAAATGGGCCAAAGCCCACTAAACTGTTAAATAGACAAATTGCTAAATTATGTTTATGGGCCAAATGAAATGTTTAAACGATAAACCCACCATGTTATGCATTATTAAGAAATTTTTATATTTTGTTATACACGCATAATTGCATGGGGTGGGATATATGAAGAGAAGAATGGCCAGTTGCCAAAAATCTAGTTCGGTGGCCTTGCCACAATAATGGCTTATTGCCTCTAGTTCGGTGGCCTTGCCACAAAAATAAATATGGCTTATTGCCTCTAGTTCGGTGGCTTTGCCACAATTATAAAAAGGCTTAATGCCTATGATTGGTGTGTTGGCGGGGTGGGTTGACTTGATCCCAGGTGTGATGGTTGGTGCAGGGGTGTTAGCGGATGGATATTAGGTTTGGTTGGGAAATTCATTTTACATGCATCTTTAAATTATTTTATTTTATGATATATTGTTGAATTACGTAATTGGGCTCAAGCCCGACATAATACTATGATGATCGGCCCAATAATGGTGGTAAGTGAGTTACACTTTGAGTTCTAAGTAACTCACCCCTTTAATTTTCCATCTCGGGTAATGGAAATTGGCGTGGACTTGGGCGAGGATGACTTCGTGGAGGCCATCTTGCAAAGAGGGTTATATAAACTCGAACTTTTAATAAGTAAATTTTTTTTACTATTATGGATTATTGTAATAAGGGCCTCTATAAATAACTTATGGATTTTATGTGTGTTTGGGCTTTAAACTATACTTTGGACTTTTAATTATGGGCTATGATTACATGATGTTTTTATTAAAATAAAATTGGGTTTTCAAGTATATGAAATTCCTTAATAAATATTTTGTTATTGATAACTCTTTAATAAATTACCTAAAGATTTTGATAATACAATGATTTTCAACTAATGTTTTTCTAATATTTATCAATTCCAAATACTCTTCAAATTTTACTAAAATTTGTAAATAATATTGTAATTTTCAACTTATTGAAAATTTTAAATAGCTCGAGTCATGTAACAAACTAAATCTAGTCTAAATTCATAGACCGGGTTTGGGGTGTTACATGTAATCTTGTGGTGATCAGTGTAGGAATGAATGCTAATTGAACGAGCAATTGGCTTGAGGCATTGTAAGAATATGGTAAGAAATAGAATGAGTAAGCTTCAAGGATGATTAAGTAAGTAACCATGAGTTTATGAGAAAAGTTCATCATAATAACTTGCAGTCATGTATATTTAATGAATATCAACATTTATCAGCTGTATGCAGATGAACTTACTAAGCATTTTTGCTTACTCCTTTTCTTCTTCCCATGAATGTATGCAAATGAAAGTGGAAAAAGGGTTTGGTAGATAGCCTGATGAATGTCCAGATTGGTAGACACACGGGCGTGTGTCTAGACCATGTGGGAGGCATGGCTAGCATATGGGCGTGTGTCTAGGCCGTGTGAAGTCTACACATTGCACTTGGATTTTAATTCACCCCATGGCTGAAGCGCACAGGCGTGTGCATATGCCATATGGATAAGTAAGAATGTTAAGTTTTAGCACACGGGTGGTGGCCACGGGCGTGTCAAGGCCGTGTGAAATTAGTTAGTGTCAACCACGGGTGGAAGACACGGGCCTATCTTAGAGGCACACGGGTGTGTCCCTAGACCAACACGTGCGTGTGGCCCTTGTTTTGTGGAAAAGTTTCTTAAGTTCGTAAAAGTTTTGAGATTAGTGCCAAAATTTCTCGGAGGTATGTTTAAGGCCTCTAGGCCAAGATTGAGTAATTGATAGGCTTAAATGAAATTTTATAGCCTAATTTGAAGAGTTTAGTAAGATCAAGCATGGTAATACCTCGTACTCAGTCTTGGTGTCAAACTCGGGTAAGGGTGTTACATTTATCTTTTGGAAGTCATTTGCTCTGATACCCAAGATAATTTATCTTCTCAAGTGGACTTGATAGACGAGATATTAGTCTTTTAATTGATTTTCTTAATTCTTATTAGACTTAAATTATCTCCTAATATAAGTTGTCTTTACTTATTACGATCTGACCACGTAATATCGCTTAATATTAGTTAAGCATTAAATAATCAATGAGGCAATATTTGCTTTCATTTTGCTTTACATGCAAAAACTATTGAGGACAATATATAAAGATACTGATGATTCTGATGGATATTTTACTAAACCAATTTGTTTGAAAAATTACAAATCCATATAAATGAAACCACTTCACTAAGTGCATTAGATCCCAGCAATTGCTTCTCTGCTAAATTTGGGTTGAAAGGTTCTTTGTCATGAAACTGTTTAATATATGATAGTTTTGCATATTTTAGCTAGCCAATCTACGATTATTTGATTGCATTCTACTCCTCTAGGTACCTTTTTCAGAAAGTTGAAGCATATGTTTCTTTAAAGAAGTAAGTTTTTTTTTTTTATGCTTGTATTCTATGTGCAAGTTTATAATAAGTTACCATTCCATTACTTTACCTAATTTTATATTTTAATATGATTAATTAATTCTAATTCTTAACATTGTGATGGAAGCTCAAAACAACTATTATTTCGACAAAGGCACGTGCACCTATAAAACAGTAGTATAGCTGTGGTGAGTCCGGAATATCGTATCCTCAAGGACCAAGAGTACTTAGTAATAACTATCTTTTTATTATCTAGCTAATAATTAAGGGATTTATTTTTAATCTAAAATTTAACTATCTAATTTAATTAACTTATGAACTTGACAAGAAGTAAACTAGGAAAATATTTTCGACAACATATATGAGGTGGACGACACTTAAGGAAAAATCCACCTAGACTTCACTTATTACTTCTGATTCATGTGATTTATTCACTTGACTTAATCCGTAGAAATCCCTGAATTATATTAATACCTCTTTCGAGGCTACTAACAACTGACTCTAGGTTGATTAATTGAAATCTCTTTCTAATTAAAACCCCTATTGTCGCATTAATTCGATCTATGAATTCCTATATTAGGTTTGACCCTAATCTGGCAGATTTTCATCGCCCTATTTCTAAGGTTGCAATCAACTCCGCTTAATTGTGTTGATCTACTCTTAAACAGGGACTTTTGCTCCACTGAATAAGCACATTCGACTTGAATCAATAACCTGAATTATCAAAACAAGAATAAAACTCACAATTAAGAATAAGTACAAGTATTTATCTCATAAATCAAATAATAATAAAATCTATCATATGTTTCATCCCCTTAGGTATCTAAGGGATTTAGTTCATACTAGAAGAAGAAAACATCATAAAAGAGGAAAAACAATAAAACATAAGAAAACCCAAAAACTTCTAAAGAACTTGATGGGAGATTTTCAGTCTTGATGGAGATCCTTCTCCTAAGTTGTTCCTAACGACTGTCTTGGAGTATTTTCTCCTTTCTACTCAGCGTCTATTCGACGTCCTGTCAACTCCCCATTTGAATTGCCTCATAGGGTGTTTATATAGGCTTCGAGATGCCTTTCTTGGCTCGAAAGTATCCTAATCCGAATGAAATTCTTCTTTGATGCAGTAGGGACACGCCCGTGTGAATTGAGCCTAGGCCGTGTTTGAGTCTGCTAAAGTAGCACGGCCGTGTGGTAAACTCTAGGCCGTGTTGATTTCTCATGTAGGCCCGTTTTGTCCCTTTTTGGCCCGTTTCTCGTTCTTTTCGACTCCCTAAGCTCTCCGAGTATAAAACATGAAATTAAGAGATTAGGAGCATTGAATTCATCAAATCTAGTGAATATTCATCCAAAATTAAGCCAAGCATGGGCTTAAAATATGTGTAAATTATAGTTTATCAAATACCCCCACACTTAAGCTTTTGCTTGTCCTCAAGCAAAATTTTCAACTCACAATTAGAACTAACTTCCCTCAGTTCATAATTCTCATCAACAATGTCTTCATCATAATTCATAGATAATGTATACATGGATAATTTAACTCAAAGAGTCCTAAAGATTCAAATAATCAAAGTCATATATTTTTGTAGCACGAAAAATATAGGTGTTTCCCCTTATCTAAATAATTACCTTTGATCCAAAACTGGCAAAGATTGACATCCTCACTAACGATTCACTCAAATCACTCAAAGTGTTTAAGGTTCAAAATAAAGTACTCATCAGTCAAACATGAAAAGTTATTACCATAGACTTGCATGAAAATCAAATCTCCACCACTATAAAATGAGATGATACACAAATCAAAAGGTCTTTAAAAGGTTGTAATGGGGCTTGAGTTAAAAGTGTGGATATAAGCTGAATTAGGAGGTTAGAATCGAGATTGAATTGACAAATTACCTAACTAGAAACAATGAACTGATAATGAATAATTACATCAATAACTTGAGCTTCTTATAAAGATCTGAATTTAACTGTTTAAGCTTATAAAACATAGAACTAATGATGAATAGATTTTCTAACGTTATTTTTAAGCACAAGTACATAATAAAGGATGAATTCAACTACTATAATTAGGTAACCGATCAAATCAAATCTCAAAAAAAGGGGAGTCAAGAAAATGGGATCAACAAGTTAATAACGAGGTTTCGGGTTAATATTAGTGGTAAATCAAGAAACGGTTGATTAGGCTAAAAAGTGGTTCACTAGGGGTTAATTACGGAGGTAGGCTTTTTATGAGTAAGTGGGTTAAATCCTAGGTGCCTTTATCATCTCAGAGTATCAAATCAAAGGTGTGGTCTCGACATGTACAATCGAAGCAAGTTCTAAAATAACAAATCAATGTTGACACACTCATAATTAATAAAGTGAGTACGAAAAGATATATGCTCTAAAGGCTCAAAATCTCACAAAAATTATGATTTTTGATGTCAACCTTGTAAATTTCAAACTTCAAGGTAATATTCAATTTTAGGTTAACAACCTAGAAATTTTTAATTCTGAAAACAGACTTATCATGCTTGATTCTCTAATATCTTAAAGTTTAAATCATCAATGCACAATTAACTATGACTTAATCGAAAACATATCAATAAAAATCATAAATCAACAGAAGTTTCATTCTAATTAGTAATATGAGAAAATTACTTACGACAAGATATCATTCAAGGATTTGCGAGTAATGCAAAAAGCTAAGAAATTTTGAAATTCACCCCCACACTTAAGATGTACATTGCCCTCAATGTACAAAGGTAGATATTCACAATGTAGTAAGAAAATCATAAGGTAGAGAGAGAAGTGAAACTTCTTGAATTTTGGATGGAGTTAATAAAGAGAAATCGGATAGGATTGAGCAGAGGTGAAAGTGGGGGAACGCCTCGAGCCATTTGAAATTGAATCCTCAAAGCAGCCGACCTGATTTTATTGTATCCTAAGCTAAATCTAAATGGCATGAATAATAATAAGAAGATAATAAAAATAAAATTAAAAATAAAAGTAAATAATGGAAAATGAAAGAAGAAAGAAAATGGGAAAAGGAAAGGAAGAAAGGGGTTTAAATAGAGATGCAGCCCACACCCATGTGCTCTGGCCGTGTTAGGTCACATGGCCTAGTCCACAGCTGTGTAGATTTCTCAGTGTCGACGACAGCCAAATCGCATGGCTGTGGTGTTTTATCGCAGCCTGTGTTGGGGAAAGTTTTCCTCCTTGTTCTGCATGAGTCCTGCCACGCTCATGTTCTTATCCGTGGTGTCCACACGGCCATATGCAAGGCCATGTGGTTAGGTAATCCTGCGCCTAAAAGTCTGGTTAGTTCTTAGTTAGATGCTAAATTTAGAAATATGCAAATTAATGGGGCTAGTGCTCGAGTTGCCTCCCGAGAAGCGCTCGTTTAAAGTCTTAAGCTAGACTTACCTCTCATTCGCATAATCATGTGGTTTGAGGAGTTGAAAATCCTTTCTCATGCTATCAGTTCTACTATCAGTATATAGTTCGAGTCGAGTAGTGTTTACCTTAAAAGTGCCGAATATGAGATTACTTACCTCGACTATTCTGTATGGGAAGACATTGAGTACCTTAAAAGGGATTTATTCGTTTGTTTTAAGGTCTAAAATGGCAATTCGAGGGTCTTTCTTATCCAACAATACATGATCCCCTATTTTAAACTGGGTTGTCCCATCTTTAAGCTTGACATGGTTTTGCTTTGGTTCCGCTTCGTGTGCTCTTGGTTTCTCCTTGAAATGTTTCTTCCACTCGTCTAGTTCATCGATCTGAAGCCTTCGTTCCTCATGAGTTATTTCCTTGTTGACATGAGGTCTAGGATCTGCTCAGTTGTGTAGTTCCATGGTACTTCATGAAAAGAAGGTTTAACCAAATGATCATTGATAAATTTTATGATCTCACCTTTATTACTTGATGTCCTAGCTGAGTCAAGAGCTTGAAGAGTGATCGTCTCGTCTGTATTAGGCCCAATTTGCATGGGCCTACAAACTATACAAATAAGTAAATACAAAAACCAAAAACCAAAAAATAAAAAATAAACCAAATAAAATGTCCATACAGTCCAATTTACAGGCCCAAACTGATATTACCCAAAACCCCAAATTACAAGCCCAACATAAGACCCACTAACCCAAAATACCTAAGACAAAATTACATGGCCCAACGGCCCAAATTTTGTTTCAGAAAACATGAACCCTAGGGTTCCTTCCTCGCGCCGCCGCCTCCATGCCCTCCTCGTCGGACATCACGCCGCCATTGCGCGTGAATCTTACCCCATCTTCGCCGTTTACCTGCAAAAGGAAAGAAAATGGCAGAAACAACAAGTTTTTATTTTTTGATTATTTTCGGGGCTATAAAAACCCCAATACAATCTGTAAAAGGGAGGAGAGGTAGATACAAGAGTAACACAGAAACATTTTTTTTATGGATATACACAATCAAAAATCAAGCAAAGTTTTTTTTCCTTTTTTTCGAATCTGCCTACATATAAAATTTTCATTTTTATTTTTTTTACTACATATATATTTAAATAAACTGTAAAAAAATGGAAGAAATTACCTATTTTTTGAATTCTGGCCGATAGCTGGCGACGGCGGTAGGCAGCGGAGATCGGCGCAGGAGTTGCGCCGAAGTCCTCACCGAAAATTGCCAGGGGGAGAACTTTTGGAGAAAACTCCTTGTTTTTTTTTTTTTTTTCAAGCAGCAGAGAATGAATGATACTTGGGCAAAAATTGAGTTTAAATAGTGAGCAAAAACAAAGTCGTTCCATGGGCCACCTTAGATGCCAAAATGGTGTCGTTTTGGGGAGGACCCGAGATCGACCCGATAAGCCCTCAGGATCCACGTGTTTCTAAGCAATGACCTTATTTCCAAATTGGTCCTTCCATTTTTTTCTTTTTAAAATTAAGTTTCCTTTTATTTTTTAATTTTACCCTTAAGTTCTATTCGGATTTCATTTGAGTCCCTTGTAAACGCAGCGTTTTGGAAGGAAGGGATATTTTTTCCCTTTAGTCCCTCCATGTTATTCGCGCGTTCGGATAGGTCCCTGTTTTTTATTTTCTTTAAAATTCCCCCCAAAGCTTTATTTCAAGTTCAATTTTTTTTTGTTTTTGTTATTTCATTATTAATTTTTTGTGATTTTTGTTATTATTATTATTATTTAATATTATCTTTGTTACCATTATTTTTTATTATTATACTTTTTACTATTATTATTTATTATTTCTATTAATTCTATTATTATTATTATTATTATTATATTATTAATATTACCTTTACTTTCACTATTTCTATTATTTTTATTATTATTACTATTAATTTTAATATCATTCTTGTTATTTTATTATTAATACTATTTTATTTTTACTATTACTTTTGTTATTATTTTCATTACAATTTATATTATTATTACTATTTATTACTAATTTAGTATAATTATTATTTTACTATTACTACTACTATTATTTTATTTATAACTTTATTATTATTATTATTTTTATTATTATTATTATTATTATTATTATTATTATTATTATTATTATTATTATTATATTATTATTATTATTATTATTACAAATATTGTTTTATTGTTTTTATTTTTTACTATTATTTTTATTAATATATTTTATTATTATTGTTGCATTTTCGTTACTATTATTATTATTCTATATTTTTTATCATTTTATATAGCTTCCATTTTGTTACTATTCTCTTTTATTTTATTTCATTTGTCTATCTTGCTTTTGCTTTATTGTATTTTATTTCTACCTTTATTATTGTTATTATATTTTATCATCATCATGTTGTTATACAAGCAAGCATTGTAAATTGTTTTAGATTTTATTTTAAATTCATTTTCCATTTTATTACGATCGCATTACATTTTATCCGATTTTTAAAATAAGTAAACACTTCACATTCTAAGGTTTGAAAGAAATCGTATCCTAACTTACTGGGTTTCAATTTTCTCTTCGAGTCTAAAGAACCTATTATTTCTTTTTTAAAAAAAAGTTAAATAAAACCTTATTCTCGGGAATTCGAGATGTTGTCTTCTAACTTATTGGGTATGACGTTTTGTTGTCTCGAGGTAAGGATTTTCTACAAATAAAGGCAAGCTTAGTTTTGAAGTCTTGGAATGTTGCATCCTAACTCATTGGGTGTGACATTGTATTTCTTTGAGATAAATGGGTCTTGGTATACAATTTGATTTATTCAAGTTTTCTTTCACATAAAAAGGATTGTATTTTAAAATTTTTCAAATTTTCGACATTAGGACATTAGTTAATCAATTAGGTACCAATTTTGGGCGTTACGAGGGTGCTAATCCTTCCTCATGCGTAACTGACTCCCGAACCCGTTTTCTCGAATTTCATAGACCAAAATCATTGTTTAATAAATCAAAATATTTTTTTAATAAAACGATTAATTTTGAGGTGACCCGATCACACCTCTAAAAAAGATTAGTGGCGACTCCATTCTCGATTTTAAAGTCAATCCCCGTTTTTTTCAAAAAAATTAAAAATGGTTTCGACAGCTTGGCGACTCTGCTAGGGACATAAAGAGAGTCAGGCCGTAAATTGATTATTTTTTGTCTTTTTATCAAAAATTTAAAATTTGGTTTTAATATACGATCCTTTTACAGCATCTCATCCATTTTCCCATATTTTGTTTTATTTTCGAGTTTTTATCCATGTATTTCTACATTACATTGCATGACCGTTGTGGTCATACCCTTTTAAGTGAGAGTGAGAAGCTACTCCTTCGTGAGGTTTTCACCTCCGTGTAGGATAGTGAATCACTTTCAGGATACACCCGTACCTATGTCTTCATGAGATTTTCATCTCCGTGTAGCCATATGGAAATGTATTCCCATGAACTGAACTCGGTCCGTATGAGCCTATAATGGTTGAGGATCGAGGAATCTGCTAGTTTAGGTACCTCAACTTTAGAGCTAAACCACATGTAGAAAACCTAAGGGCTTACCCTAGGTAGAACTATGCCAAACCCTAGTGGTCACCCAGATAGGTGCCCTATTTTGTTATTTATTTCTCTTGTGTTAATGTGTTCTATTTTGTTTTGATTGCATTGCATTCACATCATAGAAAAGAGGTGTTGATTCAAATTCAATTGCTAAGTAGATGAGTTTGTCATGAGAAAATAGATTTCTTGATAAAGTGAATTATAATACGATCGTCCGAATATGGTCCAAGTAAACACAATGAGAGAAGACTGATAGTCCGTGAAGGAATACAAGACTTTATTGCCCAAGGATTCAAGCTGACAAAGACTATTCGAGAATCACCATGTCTCGGCTTTCTTGAATAGGCTAACAAGCATTGCGAGGATAAGTGAGTAATGAGTCGCGGCCCAAGCAAAAAGGACCTAATTGAGGCATCTATTAGAAGTTTGCAAGATTTGACCTTTACGAAAAAAGGGATTGATGTTTTTTGGAATATGAGGGCAAGGCTGCATATGTTATCCATTTTATGTAAAGAAATTTGCTTTCTCAAAAAGTTGTTCTAATGGAATTAAATTTAGAATCCACACCTCTCTTTCTTTTGCATTCATTCCATGCATTTGCATTACATCGCATCATATGCATTAAAATCCATAGAAGGACCCTAATTAGTTGAAGTTATTTCAGAAAAAGAGAGAAAGTTAATCTGGAAACTAAACATCGTTATAGTACTCGCGCTAATATGAAAGATATGGATCAAAGACTCAAACAGTTCCAGAGAGACATGCAAGACCAGATGCAAGAGCAATTGGCAAAGCTCTAGCAAGACATAAGGGACCAAATGATGGAAGCCCAAAGAAATATAGTTGCTCAAATAACTCAGTTGTTGAATGGGGCAATGGATAGGGAAAAGGTCCCATGACTAATACGGGAGAAGATAATGAAGACTATCCCCCGGGCTTCACCCCACCATATGCATAGATACAACCCGAGGTGCATCCTCAAAGGCCATCTGCCATGATTAGGCCTCAAGAAGGTCAAGCTGATACTGGAGTGCCCATGAACTTCCAAGTTAGCTCAAGATCTAACCCAGGAGATAACCCAACTAATCTTGTTATCCTTAATTTAGATATAGCGGAGGGAAAGATGTAACATCCCAGATAGGGGGCTCTGCATTTGTACTGCGTTATGTGTGTACGCTGTGCTGTGTGTGTTATTCTGGTGTGTTTAGAGGTTTTGGGGAGGCTCGAGGTTAAGCTTGAGCCTTGGTAGAAATTTCGTTTTTAGGCACTGTAAGGGAGAACTAGTTGAAGTGGGCCTTAAGGATACTTAAGTGGGGAAGTTGACACAAGAATCTAACTGGTAAAGTGGCAAGGAGGTGCCACTAAGGGTGTAGGTAGGTAGCATACGGGGAGGTGGTGAGGGAGTAGGTTCGAGTTGCGTTGTGACAACTAGGAGTGTTTTTTATTTTATGAGCCTAAGGAGTCTAAGAGGTGGTTTCGGCTGGGACTCTACATGGGTGAGTGTGGATTAAGTCAGAAGATATGAAGATGAGGATAAGAGGAAAATGTGGGATAGGATGTGAGTGTAGATGGTGGCCGAATGTTGGATACTAGGAGCAAGGGGGAGGAATCAGTTTTGGTGTGGCTAGGGTGTGCCGAATTTTTACTCTGGTGTATGGGTTTTTATTCTCAAAAATAGTGCATTTTCAGCTTTTGGGTTAGTAGGTGCTGAAATTTGTTTGGTAAGGTGAGAGTTCTCTTCTTATTTTCGACATTTGAGGGTTCTTTTCTTCTATTCTTTTTCTGCCAAAACTGAAACCACTTAGGTCATGTTAAAATCCTTCTTCTTTACCCTTCTTAACACTTCTCCCTATCTTGTTCTATTTCTCTTCACCCAATTGTTTCCTTCTCTGAAACCGAAACCCCTAACTCCATTCTCATCTCCACTTTCATGCTATAGCCGAATGTCCCTTGTCCACAGTTCTCTTCTATGTTTCTTCCATAAGCTGAATCTTCATAGCTTTTCTTCTGTTTATCTTCTCTTCTAAATTCTTTTAAAACTGAAAACCCCTAGATTTCATCTATGGCTTTGTTTTATTTCTTTCGGCTTCCAATCTTCTTCCTTGCCATTACCGAATCTTCTCTTAAGTGGTAGCCGAATCTCTTGTGTTGAGGTAAGCATCGACTCCTGTTAATCCTTCATATTCTCTTTCGGGTTTTGAAAGCCAAAACTGAATGGCTAATTGGTTTGGTAAGGCCATCGTTGGACTGATGTTTCTCACTATTTCTTGTGTTCTCTTTGGGGCGCTATTCTGGAAATTGAATGAGATCTGATCATCTAGGTTCATAAGCCAGAAACCGTTAACCTCTGAACCATATCTCTTTTTCGAGATTTTAAGGTAATGGCGTTCTCTTTAGATTGTATTTAGGATTCATTATCTTAATCGGTACCTTAACCCTACCTTATGGTTTGACAACCATATTTTATTATAGTAGCATCTGACCAGATCTTTGATGGAATCCAATATCGATTAGGCAAAGGAGGGGGTTGGACTCGTGAACCTAACCCCAAAGTTTAAGAGGCGTGCAGTGTCTGCTATTCGAGATTGGCGAACGGGTTGTGGGCCAGCTTCTGAATAGAATAGTAGACAGATAGCAGTGGTTCCTATTAGCGATAGTGTCGACATAGAAAGCGTGGTATTACATGTTATCAAGTGTGTAAACCTTCACACACTTTATTTTATCTATACTAACAAATGTGTAGGCTGAAAAGTCAGAAAAGGCTGTGTAGACAGTCGTGATGCCCTTAGGGGTAAGGCTAGGGATGCCAGGTATGTTATCATATCATTTTCTTTACATGGACGGATATGTGTGTGGTAATCTATTGTGTTTTGGATAGCATGTTGCATTCGTTAGGATATGTATGTAATTCATGGGGTATGGGTTTGATATGAAGGGGAAGAGCATGATTATTTGGTCACATAGTGATCGGTGGCTATGCCACGATATATATATATACATATATTAATTGGGTCACATCGTGATCGGTGGTTAAGCCACGATATATATATATATTATTTGGTCACATTGTGATCAGTGGTTAAGCCACGATGTATTATTTGGTCACCTAGTGATCGGTTTATAACTGGCAGCATGACTGTCAAGATGGAGTGTAGCGGATGGAGGGTTGATTGTAGAAATCCCCACGGTGTAATGGGTTGGTACGAGTTGGTGTGTAGAGGATGGAAAAGTTAGGTTTGGGTTGGGCTTATTGCATTCATGTGTTTGTATGTTTTTATATATATATGGGCCAAGGCCCAACGTGTGGTTGTGGGCCATGAGCTGTTTGTATAATGTGGGAGAATTTACACATTGAGTCCCGGTGACTCACCCCTTTCTTTAATTTTTTTCAGGTGATTAGTAGATCGTGGATGTGGGAGCCGAGGTGGACTCGTGGAGGCTATAAAAGACGTTATCTTTATTCTATGAACTTTTCACTGCTTAAATTTGGTTTTTATTTAGGGTTTTCCTTGTAATAAGGCCTTTGGTGATTTTAAATTTGGTTTTAGTGTTTACTTTGGTTACTTGTTATTAAAAGATGCTCAAATTGAGATTTCTTTTCTAGAACGATTAAACAACTACCGTTTTAAAATAGTAGCAAATGGGTTTCAAGTTATTTTGATAAAACTCTGGATTTTCTTAATAATGATAACGCTTGTCTAAGTAACCTTTATCTTGAAAGTCACCTAAACGATTGCTTAAACACAAAGTCGTTGCTTTAACCGGGAAGTTTTAAAAAAATTTATGGTTTTCCCAAAGTCACTGTAAGATCGTTTCTAATTCACCTTGTGACATACTAGATCCGGTCGTAACATTTGGGCTGGGTTTGGGGTGTTACATTTTGATATCAGAGCCTAGGTTACAAAACTTGGGCTATGAAATGGGTTCAAAAAGTTGTATAAAATAGAAGTGAGTATTAAGGTTTTGATTGAGATGTGGCATCCGAGTCCACCGGCAACCAATCCACGCAGGTAAGTGTTCTAAGTCCTGGTAATGTATGCATAAATTGCCTATTTGACTGGATGGATATGTTGTTAGCATAGGGAAACTTAAACTTTAGGGACTGAAACCTCTAGCTTATGACATGTTCTGCAAAAACTACTCTTTAAAACTAAGTTTTATAAAATTACTTGGTCTTAAGACAGTGGAAGACACTAACTCATAAAACTTTTAATCAGATTAAATCACAAACGTTAGTCATGAGCACTAGGGGGTGTGGTGTGCGTGGCCGCGGTAGGGGCAGGATTGCTGTATCGAACCGGTGGGGTCTAGTCATGAGTCAGGAAATGAAAGGCCAATGCTGCCAACTCTTGAAGCAGAATATCAAGACCAAACGGGCAGAGACGATGCGGTGTCTCAGGCGATGCTACGGGTACTAGAGAGAGTTACTGGGGCAGGCATGGGTACAGGGGCTCAAAAATCCATGGGGAGCGACTCTGGGCTAATGGAGCAGAAATGTTCAGGGGTATTTTTAGCGTAGCTCCTAATACAACTGAGTATTGGTTGGAGGCAGTGGAGTATATAATGGGTTATCTCGACTTCACAGAAGAGGAAAAGTTGAAAGGAGTAGTGTCTCTTCTCCGGGATGAGGCATACCAATGGTGGCTTACAGTTAGGGATGGATCGTGGATGACTGCATTACCTGGGATTTCTTCAAGTCAGCATTTCAGAGTAAGTACATTGGATCGAGCTATGTGGATGCGCAGCGTAAGGCATTTCTGAATCTGGTCCAGGGAAATAAATCGGTGGCTGAATATGAAGTGAAATTCCTGCGCTTGAATTGTTATGCCCGGGGGATAGTGGCCACAAACCATGAAAGTTGTGTTCAATTTGAGGATGGTCTGAGGGATGACCTGCGTGTGTTGATAGCTCCTCAGCGAGAAAGGGAGTTTGCGATCTTAGTGGAAAAAGCTAAGATAAGCCGAGGAAGTTAAGCGATCCGAGAAGCGGAATTAGGATAAGGATAGGGATAGGAATAAGAGGAGTTTTGGATCGCCGAGGTCAACGGGGCATTTCCAGAAAAGACCTAAGATGGATAGGCTGAGTCGGGGTGTAAGATCTGGGGGTAATAGTCAGCCTCAGAGGTGTGGCCAGTGTAATAGATTTCATTCGGGAGAATGTTAGATGGGTGATAGAAGATGTTTTAGGTGTGGGTCTACTGATCATCAGGTTAGGGATTGCCCACAAGATCGAGGTGGTGCAGGCGATGAGGACAGCTAACGCCACCTGTAGAGGAGGTCAATAACCGTAGAGAGGTCGTGGTCCAGCCAGAGGGGGTAATGGTTATGGCCAGGGTCGTGGAGCACCAGGCAGAGGTGTAGGGAACACCGATGCGAGATAGTCAGGGTTGGTCTATACAGCTAGATGTCGAGAGGAGGGGATGCAGGATGTCATAACCCAGATGTTCTTGATTTTGGTCCGCTTTTTTTCGCATTAATTGACATTGGATCGACGATTCTTATGTTGCTAGTGTAGTATCTGAAACCTTAAGTATAGACTCTGAGATTATTTCTAAGGAGATAACAGTAATTAGCCCGCTAGGTCAGTCAGTAGTGGTGAACAGACTGTATAGGGATATGCCTCTAGAAGTGCAAGGGGTAGTTTTTTCGCGAATTTAATGGAACTGCCATTTGGGAAGTCTGACCTGATCTTAGGTATGGACTGGTTAGTGAGATATCGGGCAAATTTGGACTGTGCAGCCAAGCGTATGGTACTAAGGACCCTTCAAGATGATGAAGTGGTGATAATAGGGGAAAGGAGGAACTACTTGTCTAATGCAGTGTCCGCTCTAAAGGCTAAAAGAATGGTGAGAAAATGATGTAGGGCATTCGTAGCTTTTGTTTGTGCTCTGAAGGTCCAAAATTCAACTGTGGGGAATGTTAGAACGGTGAGGGAATTTTTTGATATTTTCCCAAAAGAACTTTCAAGATTACCTCCGATCGCGAAGTGGAGTTCGGAATTGATCTTTTTTTGATGACAGCACCAGTGTCCATTGCACCATATAGAATGGCACCGAAGGAGTTGGTGGAACTAAAAGCTCAGATTCAGGAACTATTGGATCAGGGTTTCATCCGACCAAGTGTATCACCTTGGGGAGCGCTAGTGCTATTTGTTAAGAAGAAGGATGGATTAATGCGTACGTGCATTGACTACCACCAGCTGAACAAGTTGACTATCAAGAACAAGTATCTGTTGCCAAGGATTGATGACTTGTTCGATCAATTGAAAGAGGCGTCAGTTTTCTCAAAGATAAATTTGAGATCAGGATACCATCAGCTTAAGGTCAAGGAATCGAACATTCATAAGACAGCTTTTAGGACCCGTTATGGCCATTACGAATTTTTGGTGAAGCCGTTTGGGTTGACCAACGCACCAGTAGCATTTATGGATATGATGAACTGGGTTTTCCAACCCTATTTGGACCAGTTTGTCATAGTATTTATAGACGATATCCTGGTATATTCAAGGTCGGAAGAGGAGCACGATTCGCATCTTCGAGTGGTTCTACAAATCCTGAGGGAGAAACAATTATATGCAAAATTCAGTAAGTGTGAATTTTGGCTAAGTGAGGTTACTTTTCTGGGACACGTTGTGTCGGCAGAAGGGGTCAGAGTTGATCCTCAGAAAGTTAAAGCTATCATGGATTAGAAATCACCCAGGTCTGTGATAGAGATCCAGAGTCTCCTTAGTCTTGCTGGATACTACAGGAGGTTCGTTGAGGGATTCTCCTTGATTGCAGCACCTTTAACCAAGTTGTTGAGGAAGGGAGTACCTTTTGTGTAGGGTGATAAGCAGCAGGAAAGTTTTGAGAAGCTGAAGAGGGTGTTGACGAAAGCTCTGGTTTTGATTCAACCAGAGGCTGGAAAGGAATGTGATGCTTCACACACGGGGTTAGGATGTGTGTTGATGCAAGGTGGGAAAGTTGTTGCTTATGCATCTTGACAGTTAAGATCGCATGAGCTAAATTATCCCACACACGATTTGGAGTTAGCAGCGGTGGTGTTTGCCTTGAAGATCTGGAGACATTATCTGTATGGAGAGAAATTTGTCATTTATACAGATCATAAGAGTTTGAAATATCTCCTTACCCAGAAGGAGTTGAACTTGAGGCAGAGGAGGTAGATTGAGTTATTAAAAGATTACGATTGTTCGATTGAATACCATCCGGTAAAGCCAACGTGGTGGAAGATGGGCTAAGTCAGAAGGTAATCTCGGATCTGAGGGCGATGTTCACCCATCTGAGCCTGTATGAGGATGTGAGTTTATTAGCTGAGCTTCAAGTGAAGCCGACGTGGGTAGATCAGATTAAAGAGAAGCTATTACAGGATGAAGACTTAAGTGCTCGATTATCTCAAGTGCAACATGGAGAAGTAGGGGATTATAGTTTGAACGAGGATGGGGTCCTATGTTTCCGAAAGAAAGTTTGCATGCCGAGAGACGTGAAATTAAGGCGAATGATTCTTCAGGAAGCGCATAGTAGCCCATACGCTATGCATCCGAGAGGAAGTAAAATGTATCAGGATTTACGAGAACAATTTTGGTGGCCAAGTCTGAAGTGAGAGGTAACCGAATTTGTGGATAGATGTTTGACATGTCAGCAGGTAAAAGTGGAGCATCAGTTGCCTTCAGGGTTATTGTGGCCAGTAAAGAACCCACAATGGAAATAGGAGAGGATCACTATGGATTTTGTTAGTGGGCTACCCCTTACGCCTACTAAGAAAGATTCGATATGGGTACTCATTGATCGATTGACGAAGTCCGCTTATTTTATACCGGTTCGGGTTGATTACTCTTTTCAAAAGTTGGCTAAGTTGTATAAAGCGAAGATTGTAAGGTTGCATGGAGTACTTGTGTCCATCATCTCGGACAGAGATCCTAGGTTTACGTCAAGATTTTGGAAGGCAATGCAACAGGCGTTGGGTACGAAGTTAGATTTTAGTACGGCATTTCATTCTCAGACGGACGGACAGTCAAAAAGAGTGATTCAAATCTTGGAAGACATGCTGAGAGGTTGCATCCTCGATTTCAAGGGTAGCTGGGAAGAATTTCTACCATTAGCGAAATTCACATATAACAACAGCTATCAGTCCAGTATTCGGATGGCGCCATATGAGGCTTTGTATGGGCGAAAATGTCGTACTCCTACGTGTTGGATAGAGTTGGGTGAGCGTCAGCTATTGGGTCCAAAATTAGTGTTGGAAACTAAGAATAAAGTTGAGTTGATCCGGATAGGTTGAAGGAAGCTTTTGATAGGCAGAAATCTTACGCTGACCTGAAATGGAGGGACATAAAATTTGCAGTGGGTGACCAGGTATTCCTAAAGGTGTCACCGTGGAAGAAAATTCTAAGGTTTGGATGGAAGGGTAAGCTAAGCCCTAGGTTCATCGGGCCTTACCTTGTGAAGCGTGTAGGACCAGTTGCTTATCAGCTCTAACTACCTTCGGAGTTAAGTAAGATTCATGATGTGTTTCATATATCTATGTTGAGACGCTACCGTTTAGACCCATCCCATGTGATACCATTGGAGGAACTCGAAGTAAGGCCTAATTTATCCTTTGAAGAGGAACCATTTCGATCTTGGAGTGGTATGTTAAAGTTTTGTAAAGGAAATCGATTCCTTTGGTTAAGGTTCTGTGGCGAAATCATGGGTCAGAGGAAGCTACTTGGGAGCCAGTGGATGTTATGCAACATCAATAGCCGCATCTCTTTTGACCAGATAATTTCGAGGCCAAAATTTCTTTAAGGGGGTAGAACTGTAACATCCCAGATAGGGGGCTCTGCATTTGTACTGTGTTATGTGTGTACGCTGTGTTGTGTGTGTTATTCTGGTGTGTTTAGAGGTTTCAAGGAGGCTCGAGGTTAAGCCTGAGCCTTGGTAGAAATTTCATTTTTAGGCACTGCAAGGGAGAACTAGTTGAAGTGGGCCTTAAGGATACTTAAGTGGGGAAGTTGACACAAGAGTCTAACTGGAAAAGTAGTAAGGAGGCACCACTAAGGATGTAGGTAGGTGACGCCACAGGGAGGTGGTGAGGGAGCAGGTTCGAGTTGCGTTGGCAGCAACTAGGTGTGTTTTTTTATTTTATGCGCTAAGGAGTCTGAGAGGTGGTTTTGGCTGGGACTCTACATGGGTGGGTGTGGATTAAGTCAGAAGATATGAAGATGAGGATAAGAGGAAAATGTGGGATAGGATGTGAGTGTAGGTGGTGGCCGAATGTTGTACACTAGGAGCAAGGGGGAGGATTCAGTTTTGGTGTGGCTAGGGTGTGCCGAATTTTTACTCTGGTGTATGGGTTTTTGTTCTCAAAAATAGTGCATTTTCAGCTTTTGGGTTGGTAGGTGCCGAAATTTGTTTGGTAAGGTGAGAGTTCTCTTCTTATTTTATGCATTTGAGGGTTGTTTTCTTCTCTTCTTTTTCTGCCAAAACCGAAACCACTAGGTCCTACCGAAATCCTTCTTCTTTACCCTTCTTAACACTTCTCCCTATCTTGTTCTATTTCTCTTCTCCCAATTATTTCCTTCTCTGAAACCGAAACCCCTAACTCTATTCTCATCTCCACTTCCATGCTATATCCGAATGTCCCTTGCCCACAGTTCTCTTCTCTGTTTCTTCTCTGTTTTGGATAGCATGTTGCATTCGTTAGGATATGTATATAGTTCATGGGGTATGGGTTTGATATTAAGGGGAAGAGCATGATTATTTGGTCACGTAGTGATCGGTGGCTATGCCACGATATATATATATATATATATATGTACATACATTAATTGGGTCACATCGTGATCGGTGGTTAAGCCACAATGTATTATTTGGTCACCTAGTGATCGGTTTATAACTGGCAGCATGACTTTCTAGATGGAGTGTAGCGGATGGAGGGTTGATTGTAGAAATCCCCACGGTGTGATAGGTTGGTACGGGTTGGTGTGTAGAGGATGGAAAAGTTAGGTTTGGGTTGGGCTTATTGCATTCATGTGTTTGTATGTTTTTATATATATGGGCCAAGGCCCAACATGTGGTTGTGGGCCATGAGCCATCTCAGATAATGTGGGAGAATTTACACATTGAGTCCTCGTGACTCACCCCTTTCTTTAATTTTTTTTTCAGGTGATCAGTAGATCGTGGATGTGGGAGCCGAGGGGGACTCGTGGAGGCCATAAAAGACGTTATCTTTATTCTATGAACTTTTCACTGCTTAAAGTTGGTTTTTAGTTAGGGTTTTCCTTGTAATAAGGCCTTTGGTGAGTTTAAATTTGGTTTTAGTGTTTACTTTGGTTACTTGTTATTAAAAGATGCTCAAATCGGGATTTCTTTTCTAGAATGATTAAACAACTACAATTTTAAAATAGTAGCGAATGGGTTACAAGTTATTTCGATAAAACTCTGGATTTTCTTAACAATGATAACTCTTTTCAAAGTAACCTTTATCTTGAAAGTCGTCTGAAACTAATTGCTAAAACACAAAGTCGTTGCTTTAACCGGGAAGATTTAAAAAAATTTTATGATTTTTCCTAAAGTCACTGTAAGTAGGAATGAGCATTCGATCGAATCGAATCGAATCGAATGAAAAAATTTCAAGTTAATCGAGTTGACGAATCATATTTTATCATCCTAATTTGATTTGAAATTTTATCGAATCGAGTCGAGTGAGATGGAATTCTAATCGAATCGAATCGAATATATTTGTTCGAGTTAAATTTTAAAAAATAATTTTGGGTCCTTATAACCACTATCACCCATCGTAATAAAATTTGTCCACCTTAATCAAATTTTTATTAACTTTCATCACCTCATAATTTATTTATTAATCTTTTATATACTGGGTTAGCTTCTTTGCTTGCTTAGTTATTTCAATTATCTTTAGATTCTTGTCACTATGTATTTTGGAATTAAAATATATATTAAATGTAAAAATGTGATTTTTAATAAAAGTTATTTTAAAGATAAAATATGAAATTGATACAAATATAAAATTTTAATACTAATATTTTATGGCATAATTAATAATTCAATTTTAATATAAATATTCAATATGACTAAACAATTCAATAATATAAATAATATAAAATGTGAAATTTAATTTCATAATATAAATAGTAGATATAAATAAAATTATTGCTATTTATGTTTAGTGATTTTTTGGATAATTTTATTTTTTATTTGAGAGTAAAAGGTGAGAAGTTTAGGGGGAAAATAAAAATTTTTGGGGAATAAAAGTTTGAGGGAAAGTAAATAGGGAGTAAAATTTTGGAAGGAAAATATAAAAAAAAATTTGGGGGGATGGGTTTGGGGTAGATGGGAGGTGGGATGGGAAGGAGTAAAAGTTTTAGGGAAAAGTGGGAGGAGTAAAATTTGGGGAAATAAAAAGTTTTGAGGGTTTTTAGAGTAAAATTTTGAGAAAAGTAAATGGGAGAGTAAAATTTTGGTGGGAAATGGATTTTGGGTAGATTGGAGGGTTGGGATGGGAGGAATAAAAGTTTTGGGGAAAAGTGGGAAGGAGTAAAATTTTGAGGAAAAGTAAAAGGTTTGGGAGTTTGGGGTAAAATATAAAATATTATATTTTAATATTCGAATTATTCGAATTATTCGAATTATTCGAGTTATTCGAATTCGAAAACTCAACTCGATTCGAACTCAAAATTCGAGAAAAAAATTCGAATTGACTCAAATAACTCGATTAATTCGATAATTCGATTCGTTTAACTCGAAATTTGAATTTTTTTCGATTTTTTGAGTCGAATCGAGTTTTGCTCACCCCTAACTGTAAGATCGTTTCTAATTCACCCTGTGACATACCAGATCAGGTCGTAACGTTTGGGCTGAGTTTGGGGTGTTGCAAGAGATGAAAAGAGTTGAATTACCAAGGCAGTTAGAGGACCGTTGTAGGTGGTTAGCAGAAAAATTTAAGGCCTTGGAAAATGCTGATAATCACCTTGGAAACGTTTGGTTCTAGATTTGGTGCTTCCTCACAAGTTCAAAATGCCATAATTTAAGAAGTATAATAGGACTAGCTATCCTGAAGTCCATATTACCATGTTCTGTAGACGGATGACTGGGTATGTTAATAACGATCAATTGCTAATTCACTGCTTCCAAGATAGTTTGGTGGGGGAAACATCCAAGTGGTATAATCAACTAAGCTGTGCTAGGATTAATTCGTGGAGAGACCTAGCACAAGCATTTATGAAGCAATACAGTCATGTAACAAGCATGACCCCTGACAGAATCATCTTACAGAACATGGAGAAAAAATCGAATGAAAGTTTCAGGCAGTATGCGCAAAGATGGAGGGAAGTTGCCCTACAAGTTCAGCTGCCGCTTTTAGAAAAGGAGACAACAATGCTTTTCATCAATACTCTAAAAGCCCTATTCATTTACCATATGTTGGGAAGCGCCACCATAAGCTTTTTAGATATAGTAATTGTAACACCCCGCACCCAAGACCGATACTGGGTCTGGATACGAGACATTACTATGCTTGAACTCACTGAAACATGTACTTACGGGCAATAAAATTTTGTTCCAACTTAAAAACTTCACTTTCTTAGTCAACACATATAACAAGGGCCTACGAGGCCTTTAACTCATGTCAGAAAACATTCAGAATTAAAATCAAATAACCCATTTTTTTGAAGCAGGGTTCACACGCCTGTGTGACTCAGAACACGCCCATGTACCCTTAAGCACACCCATGTCCTCAAACCGTGTAGATCTACTGACTATTTCCATACGGCTTAGACACGCCCATGTCTACCAACCGTGGGAGGTTACTGACTAATTTCACACGGCCATGACATGCCCGTGGGCTTAGACAGTGTGCTAATCCTTGATATACTGACTATAACATGGTCTGGGCACATGCCTATGTCCAAACCGTATGTCTTAAACGACATACACACACTGCCGTAAGATTTGCCCATGGCCTATTCTGATTAATAATACTCAGGGTTAACATGGTCTTGACACACGCCCGTGTGTCCAACCATGTGGGCACTTACAGGCTATTTACCAAGCCGTTAGCCACCCTGAAATGAAGATCATATCCATACACAATTCAATGATGCAATAACAACCCATTTTTCTGAATAATATTACATGCTTCATTGATCTCAATAAACATACATGCTTAGTCCAATTTGGCCAATCACTTATCCATATACAAAAGAATAGTAAACTTGATAGCCTTTACAAAGGCCCTTCTTAAAACATGTCCACAAAATGAATGTTTCCTATACATGCCATACTTACTAAAGTAACTTGGCTATACCAAAATAAGAGTTGATAGTGTGTTGCGAGCTCCGACTTTAATGATCCACGAGTTAGCTTGGTGGGACTTCATAGAAAGAAAGAATCGTAACGTAAGCATATAGCTTAGAAAGTTTGCATGTAACAACTCATAGCATCATCATTGCTTAATATAAACCATTGAACATAAACAATGGTATCATGAATTTCAGCTAAAGAGCTTACTTACTCATATAGATTCTTACATGTCTCATGACACTCATATAGAATCTTACATGTCTCATGACACTTACTATTATCATACTTGTAAGTTAACCATGATACCTGTATCACTTGATCACATTGATCAGTAAACTATAATAACAATAATCATGATATCTACTTTCTCATTCACAACATGAATAATACTCAACTTCATCGAACTTCATCTTAATACTAACTTTACTTTCTTAGCTTTCTTGCTATCTTCTTTTAGCTTACTCATTTGCCCGATGAATTTCTGTGAATAACCGAGGATACTAAATCTCTTCCCACATAATATGATGCCAAAGCCATATCCTAGACATGGTCTTACATGGGTTATCTCATCTTGGTTTCACGGCCATGTCTTGACATGAACTTATATGAAGTCTTGCGCTTGATAACATACTCAATGCCAAGCTTGAGTCCTTGGACTTACATGATATCTTGATCAATGCCAAGCTTGCCTTGGACTTACATGATATCTTGATCAATGCCAAGCTTGCCTTGGACTTACATGATAACTTTCTTGCTAACTTGATCAATGCCAAGCTTGCCTTGGACTTACATGATAACTTGCGAGGTAGATCGAGTATCTTAGGAAATTCATCTCCTATCGAGACTTGCTCGTACTTATCATCATGATTTCTTGCTTATACATAACATGATCATTTCATACAATTATTGTACATTATACTAAGCAAATTAATGATAAAAATCATAAAACATAGAAATAATACAAACTTACCTCAATATACAAAATGTATGTAGATGTGCAATTTTAGTCCTCGACTTTGTTCTTGCCTCGGTTTCGATTCGGGTTTCATTTTTCTTGATCTATAATCATAAATAGATCATTTAATAACCATATTGACTAAATTGACTTATAACTCATACTTTGGCAAATTTATTATTTTGCCCCTATACTTTTTAATATTTGCACTTTTTCCCCAATTCTCGTAAAATGATTTTGATGCAACTTTCTTAAACTTCATGCTCAACTGAATCATTTTCTCTTCTATAACAGTCATCAATTCTCACTATTTCTAGTAGGTATGACCAATTTTATAATCATATACAAGATGGTCCCTACTACCATTTTTCATGAAATTCATTAAGGAAAAGATGTTTATCTAACATCAAACTCTCTTAAACTTCCATAAAACATCATTTAACAAGCATGTCGTTCAAGGGTAGATTTTTCAACAATCATCTTAGCTCATTTTATAGCTAAAATTAGCTAATTCATAATATGGGAACTTCAAACATACGAAGAATATTAAAAACGTGGCTAAGATGAACTTACTATGAGCTTGAAAAAATGAAGAACCCTAGCTATGGTGTCTCCCAATTTTCAGAAGAACAAGGAAGAAGATGAGTGAATTTTCTCATCTTTATCCTATTTTAATCACTAATGAGGCCAAATGACCAAAATGCCCTTCCTCTTAAAAATTTCCATAATAGTCTCTTAAGGCCAATTTTGTCCAAAAATTAAATTTTGGGCCAATTGCTATTTAAGGGCTCATAATTATTATTCTAAAGCTATTTCATGCAAATAGCTTCTAGAAACTCATATATTGCAACTTTTGCAATTTAATCCTTTTTGGATCAATTGACCTCAACTTAATAAAATTGCTTTACAAAACTTTCATACTAACGTGCAAACATGGCATAAACATGGAAAACTCATAATTTTACCTCGGGTTCGTGGCCTCGCACTACTATCCCGACTAGACCCTAAATCGAGCTATAACAATTCTCCCCTCTTAGGGATTTTCATCCTCGAAAATCTTACCAGTAAAAAGGTTTGGATACTAATTTCTCATACTCTCTTCTGATTCCCATGTAGCTTCTTCGATTCCATGCCTTTGCCACAATACCTTTACTAAGGAAATACTCTTATTTCTTAGTTGCTTAACTTCCCGAGCCAAAATCTTGACTGGTTCTTCACCATAAGTCATGTCGAGACGAATCTTTATTTCCAAAGGGTAATTACATGCGAAGGGTTTGATCTATAGCATCCTAACATTAACACGTGAAACACATCATGTGTCTTCTCTAATTCAGAGGTAAAGCCAAACGGTAAGCTACTGGTCCAACTCTCTCAATAATCTCGTAGGGTCCAATAAAACGTGGACTTAATTTACCTTTACGGCCAAATCTGAGAAATTTTCTCCATGGTGATACTTTCAAAAAGACTTTATCCCCAACTTGGTACTCGATCTCTTTTTTCTTTAAATCCGAATAGAATTTCTGTCTGTCTGTGGCAGCTTTTAAACATTCTCGAATTACTTTCACTTTCTCTTCAGCTTCTTTAACCAAATCAACCCCGTGAATTTGGTTCTCCTTGAGTTCAGTCCAAAACAAAGGAGCTCTGCACTTACGCCCATATAGCGCCTCATAAGGCGCCATCTTTAAGCTCAACTGAAAGCTATTATTATAGGCGAATTCTACCAATGGGAGAAACTTTTACCAACTACCTTGGAATTTCAAAACACAACATCTAAGCATGTCCTCGAGTACTTGAATTAACCTTTCTGACTGACCGTCAGTCTGAGGGTGAAAAGCTGTACTAAAACTCAATTTTGTACCCAAAGCTTCTTGTAGCTTCTTCCAGAATCTGGATGTAAATATCAGATCTCTATCCGATATGATCGATAAGGGAACTCCATGAAGTCTTACTATTTCTGAAACATACAAGTTTGCCAACTTGTCTAGTGAGTAATCCACTCATACGGGTATAAAGTGGGCTAACTTCGTGAGTCTATCAACCACTACCCAAATAGCATCTCTCTTGCTCAGAGACAACGATAAACACGTTACGAAATCCATGGTGATACGGTCCCATTTCCACTCGAGAATCAAGATAGGTTGAAGTAAACCCGAAGGTACTTGGTGTTCAGCCTTTACTTGCTGACAAATCATGCACTTGGTAACAAATTCTGAAATGTCTTTCTTCATTTTCGGCCACCAATACTGTTGCTTTAGATCATTATTCATCTTGGTGCTTCCGGATATACAGATAAACACCCGTTATGTGCTTCATACAAAATTCTCTGTATAAGCTCCTCTTTTCTCAAACACAAACTCTATCTCTGAACATCAAGTATCCATCAGAATTAATCCAAAAGTCAGATTCAACATCTGACTCGCATTGAGCTCTCTTAACTTGCAATTCACTATCTTCTTTCTAAGCCTCCAAGATCTCTTGAAAGAACATTGGTCTAGCTCTCAACTCAGCTAAAATAGAACCATCATCGGATAAAGATGTTTTTGAATTCAATGCTCTCAAGGCAAATAGGAATTTTCTGCTTAAAGCATCGGTGACCACATTCGCCTTTCCAGAATGGTAATCAATGACCAACTCATAGTCCTTTATCAACTCTAACCATCTTCGTTGTCTTAAGTTCAACTCTTTCTGCATCATCAAGTACTTCAAACTTTTGTGATCAGTGAAAATCTGACATCGTTCACCGTATAAATGGTGTCTCCAGATCTTCAATGCGAAGACTATGGCGGCCAATTCTAGGTCATGCGTCGGATAATTCTTCTCATGAGGTTTTAACTGTCTTGAGGTATAAGCAATCACTTTGCCTTATTGCATAAGTACACAGCCTAATCCATTTAAGGATGCATCACTGTAGACTACAAATTCTTTCCCTGATTAGGGTTGTACTAAGACTGGAGCTTCTGTCAGCATTGCTTTCAACTTCTCAAAACTTTGTTGGCATCCTTCTGACCATTCAAACTTCATGTTCTTCTATAATAATTAGTCATCGGGGTTGCAATCACAGAAAACCCCTTGACAAATCGTCTATAGTAGTTGGCTAGGCCCACAAAACTTCTAATCTCAGTGATGTTCTTCAGTAGTTTCCAGTATATTATAGCTGAAATCTTACTTGGATCTACTCGGACTCCATCTCTCGAGACAATATGTCTCAGGAATCCCACTTCCTTGAGCCAAAAGTCACTTTTACTAAATTTGGCATACAACTGATTTTCTCGAAGAGTCTGTAAAACTATCCGTAGATGATCAGTATGTTCATTCTCGTCTCAGGAATAAATTAGTATGTCGTCAATAAAAATGACTACAAACTTGTCAAGGTATGGTCTGAAAATGCGGTTCATTAAGTCCATGAATACCGCAGGAGCATTGGTCAACCCAAAGGGCATGACTAAAAATTCATAATGCCCATACCTCGTTCGAAAGGCAGTCTTGGATACATCTAAATCTTTCACTCTCAGCTGGTAGTTCCCTGATCTCAAGTCTATTTTGGAGAACATAGTCGCCTCTTTCAATTGATCAAACAAATCGTCAATCCTAAGTAATGGGTACTTGTTCTTTATTGTCACTTTATTAAGCTGACGGTAATCAATGCACAATCTCATGATGCCATCTTTCTTTTTCACAAACAAATCGGAGCGCCCCATGGTGAACAACTTGATCTTGCAAAGCCTTTGTCTGTCAACTCTTGCAATCAGAACTCTTTCAACTCTTTCAACTCTATTGGAGTAATGGATATTGGTATAAATCGGAGTTAGCTCAATGCTGAACTCAACTTCTCTAACTGGTGGTAATCCTGGTAATTCCTCAGGAAAATCATCCACATACTCACATACTATTGATTCAATCTTTAACTCTGTCTATTTATCATTCAATACAAAGGCCAAAAATGCCTCATACCCTTTTCTTAGATATCTCTGCACCATCATATGAGAAATTATTACCGACAATCTACCTTGCTCATCTAGTTCTACATGAAGAGTATCCCCATTCTCACATATCATCTCAATATATTTCTTCCCACAATTTACAATTACATTATGAGTAGTCAACCAGTTCATACCAAGAATGAGGTCGAATTCATCAAATGGTAACAACATAAGATTTTCTTTAAAGCAATGACCTCTAATCATTAATGGACAATCTTTACAAACTTTATCAACTAACATACTCTTACCTAAAGGATTAGACACCTTAATCACAAATTCTGTGGTATCTATAGGCACACCTGAACCGGGTAATAATTTCATGAATATGTAAGAATATGTAGATCCGGGATCTATTAAAGCAATAACTTTGGTATTGTAAATAGAAAAGGTACCCGTAATAACATCAGGGGAAGATGCCTCTTCACGAGTGCGAATGGCATAAGTCCTTGCAGGCACTCTACCCTCGGGTCTCACAACCTGCTCTCTGGGGTTACCTCTTCCACTTGCCCCACTTCCCGGGTTCCTCTGCAGTCTCTCTCTGACCATACTCCCAGATCTCGGGTTCTGAGTTCTCTCTTCTTTAATCATCTCTCGACAATCTTTTATGAAATGGTCTTAGGAACCACATCTAAAACATACATTTTCATGTGCTCGGCATTCTCCCAAATGGCGTCTACCACATTGTGGACGTTCTAGCCTGTCAGGTCTAAAATTTCCAACACTTGCAACTGAAGTCTTCTGTGCTTTATTTCCCAAATACTGCTTACTCTTGTCTTTTCTTGAAAATCCAGTGGAAGTAGCTGTTCGAGTAGAAAAATCTCTTGACTTCTTGGATGACGATTGGAATGACTTGTTCCACTGTCTCTTTCTAGAATCGCGAGACTCCATTTCAAATTTCTTCTTCTCTTTTACTAGTTCTTCGGCTTTGCAAGCCCTTTCCACTAGCACAACGAATTCTTTTAATTCGAGGACAGCAACAACCAGCTTAATGTCCTCGTTTAAACCATTTTCAAACATTTTAATCATAATGGCCTCAATGGACACACATTTGCGAGCGTACTTGTTAAGTCATACGAACTCTCGCTCATAATCAGTTACTGACATCTTGCATTGCTTCAGCTCTAGAAATTCTTTCCTCTTCTGGTCTACAAACCTCTGGCTGATATACTTTTTCTTAAACTCTTTTTGGAAAAATTCCCATGAGATCCTTTCCCTTGGTACCACCGACACAAGGGTGTTCCACCATTGGTAAGCATAATCTCTTAAGAGAGAGACTACACACTTCATGCATTCATCAGGAGTTCAGGACAGTTCACTAAATACTCTGATGGTATTTTCTAACCAGAACTCAGCTATTTCTGGATCATCATCTTTTCTAGCTCGAAATTCTTCTGCCCTATGCTTCCTGATCCTGTCAATTGGAGGTTTACCTCCTCTTACCACCTCTACTACTTGAGGGGCTACTGGGGTAGGTTGTGGAACAGGTGGAGGTGGAGGGGGTTGTGCATTTGGATTCACTCGAAAGAACTTCGTGTACCAGGCATCCATCATATGGAGGAAGGCTTCTCTAGCCTCTTCTCCTCCTCCTTCTTGACTCACCGCAGTGGGTCTATTCTCATTCTCATACGGCACCGTCCCTTCTGTGGGAGCTGGTGCATTACTTTCTACATTATCCACCTCAGCTCTTTCGGGATCCATTTACTATATGTATAAACATAATTTAAGTCGTCAAGAGTCGTCACACTATCATTATAAAAATATTCTTACGTATGGCATGTATAGCTAGACTCATCCTCGTGCTACGTTAGTCCTAGAACCGACTAAACCGTAGCTCTTATACCACTAAATATAAAACCTTGCACCCAAGACCGATACTGGGTCTGGATATGAGAGATTACTATGCTTGAACTCACTAAAACATGTACTTACGGGCTATAAAATTTCGTTCCAACTTAAAAATTTCACTTTCTTAGTCAACACATATAACAAGGGCCTATGAGGCCTTTAACTCATGTCAGAAAACTTTCAGAATTAAAATCAAATAACTTATTTTTTTGAAGCAGGGTTCACACGCCGTGTACCCTTAAGCACGCCCATGTCCTCAAACCATGTAAAACTACTGACTATTTCCACACGGCTTAGACACGCCCATGTCTACCAATCGTGAGAGGTTACTGACTAATTTCACACGGCCATGACATGCCCATGGGCTTAGACCATGTGCTAATCCTTGATATACTAACTAAATTAACATGGTCTGGGCACACACCCATGTCCAAACCGTGTGTCTTACACGGCATACACACACACCGTGGGATTTGCCCGTGGCCTACTCTGATTAATAATACTAAGGTGTAGGGTTAACACGGTCTTGACACACGCCCGTGTGTCCAACTGTGTGGGCACTTACAGGCTATTTACCAATCCGTTAGCCACCCTGCAATGAAGACCATATCCATACACAATTCAACAATGCAATAACAACCCAATTTTATGAATAATACTCTATGCTTCATTGATCTCAATAAAAATACATGCTTAGTCCAATTTGGCCAATCACTTAGCCATATACAAAAGAATAGTAAACTTGATAGCCTTTACAAAGGCCCTTCTTAAAATGTGTCCACAAAATGAATGTTTCCTATACATGCCATACTTAGTAAAGTAACTTGGCTATACCAAAATAAGAGTTGATAGTGTGTTGCGAGCTCCAACTTTAATGATCCACGAGTTAGCTTGGTGGGACTGCATAGAAAGAAAGAATCATAACATAAGCATATAGCTTAGTAAGTTTGCATGTAACAACTCATAGCATCATCATTGCTTAATATAAACCATTGCACATAAACAATGGTATCATGAATTTCAGCTAAAGAGCTTACTTACTCATATAGATTCTTACATGTCTCATGACACTTACTATTATCATACTTGTAAGGTAACCATGATACCTGTATCACTTGATCACATTGATTAGTATACTATAATAACAATAATCATGATATCTACTTTCTCATTCACAACATGAATAATACTCAACTTCATCTAACTTCATCTTGATACTAACTTTACTTTCTTAGCTTTGCTATCTTCTTTTAGCTTACTCATTTGCCCAATGAATTTCTGTGAATAACTGAGGATACTAAATCTCTTCCCACATAATATGATGCCAAAGCCATATCCTAGACATGGTCTTACATGGGTTATCTTATCTTGGTTTCACGACCATATCTTGACATAGACTTATATGAAGTCTTGCTCTTGATAACATACTTAATTCCAAGCTTGAGTCCTTGGACTTACATGATATCTTGCTTGTTAACTTGATCAATGCCAAGCTTGCCTTGGACTTACATGATATCTTGATCAATGCCAAGCTTGCCTTGGACTTACATGATAACTTGCTTGCTAACTTGATCAATGCCAAGCTTGCCTTGGACTTACATGATAACTTGCTTACTAACTTGATCAATGTCAAGATTGACTTGAACTTACATGATATCTTGATCAATGCCAAGCTTGCCTTGGACTTACATGATAACTTGCGAGGTAGATCGAGTATCTTGGGAAATTCATCTCCCATCGGGACTTACTCGTACTTATCATCATGATTTCTTGCTTGTACATAACATGATCATTTCATACAATTATTGTACATTATACTAAGCAAATTAATGATAAAAATCATAAAACTTAGAAATCATACAAACTTACCTCAATATACAAAATGTATGTAGATGTGCAATTTTAGTCCTCGACTTTGTTCTTACCTCGGTTTCGATCCGGGCTTCATTTTTTCTTGATCTATAATCATAAATAGATCATTTACTAACCATATTAACTAAATTGACTCATAACTCATACTTTGGAAAAATTACTATTTTGCCCCTATACTTTCTAATATTTGCACTTTTGCCCCAATTCTTGTAAAATGATTTTCATGCAACTTTCTTAAACTTCATGCTCAACTGAATCATTTTCTCTTCTATAACAATCATCAATTCTCACTATTTCTAGTAGGTATGACCAATTTTATAACTGTTACAAAATGGTCCCAACAACCATTTTTCATTAAGGAAAAGATGTTTATCTAACATCAAACTCTCTTAAACTTCCATAAAACATCATTTGACAAGCATGTCATTCAAGGGTAGATTTTTGAACATGCATCTTAGCTCATTTTATAGCTAAATTAGCTAATTCATAATACGGGAACTTCAAAAATACGAAGAATATTAAAAACGAGGCTAAGATGAACTTACTATGAGCTTAAGAAAAATGAAGAACTCTAGCTATGGTGTCTCCCAATTGTTGGCAGCAACAAGGAAGAAGATGAGTGAATTTTTCTCATCATTATCCTATTTTAATCACTAACGGGGCCAAATGACCAAAATGCCCTTCCTCTTAAAAATTTCCATAATAGTCTCTTAAGGCCAATTTTTTCCAAAAATTAAATTTTGGGAAAATTACTATTTAAGGGCTCATAATTATTATTCTAAAGCTATTTCATGCAAATAGCTTCTAGAAACTCATATATTGTAACTTTTGCAATTTAGTCCTTTTTGGACCAATTGACCTCAACTTAATAAAATTGCTTTACAAAACTTTCATACTAACGTGCAAACATGGCATAAACTTGGAAAACTCATAATTTCACCTCGGGTTCGTGGCCTCGCACCACTATCCCGACTAGGCCCTAAATCGGGTTGTTACAATAATGTCTGGCGAGTTGATTGAAAATGCGGTAAGGAGTGGGGGATAGACACGGGAGAAAGTGCCAAAAGATTAGCCCCGAGAAACAAGGAAAATGAAGTAAGTATCCTGAGCATGCATCCCAAATCAGTCACCGTAGGTTAGCCGAGGGCTGTGACCACTAGATATCAAGGCTCTTCATAACAGGAATCCAATTCGAGGCCAAATACAGAAAGCTCTAGTTCACACCCATCCCGATGACATATAAGGAGCTGTATCAGAATCTTTTTTATGTGCATGTGGTGTCTCCGTCCTACTCGAAACCCGTGCAACCTCCATTCCAAAAATGGTATAATGAGAATGCCCAATGCGAGTACCACGCAAGAATAACGGTTTCAATGCGAGTACCATGCGAGTACCCGTGCAACCTCCGTTCCAAAAAGTTGGTCAAAAAGGTTCATTAAAATGAGAATTATGAAGTTCGACGTTTCATCAAAACCTTATCACTTTAATGAGGCAGTAAATACGATAATTATAGGCGGAGACAAGAAAGTTACGACTCCTTGAAGAAGCCGAAAGCGAAGAAGGAACCGAGGAACGAAGTTTCCAAGCTCTTGCATACTTGGGGGTGTTTTGAATAATGGGACTGTGGAAAAGATCCTTATATATTTTAGAGCTAATCTAGAGTAATATACAAAACATACTTGCTGCTTTAAGCCTAGAGGCAATAAGAACCCTTTTGTGAAATAGGCTTGTGTCTAGAATTTTTTCATTTAAAAAAAATGCATCTTTTGAGCAAATATTCTTTTATTCTTTCCATTTCATACTGTACAAACAATTGTTCTTAGTTTTTTTTCTTTTGTTTGGACTTTCTTTCAAGTATTCTTTCATTCTTCATTCATGACCATACAAATAATCATTCTTTGAATCATTTGTTCTTTGGAATCTTCCTTCGAACCTACAATAAGGTCTCCAGATATCAATGATGTGAGCAACACTGCTAATGACTCAGAGTCTCCTTTCAAGAAAGATGTGTTTAGAGGGATCTCAGGACTTTAAAGATGACAGAGATTGTAACCTATCTTCGAATTTGTTAAGAATGGTAGAACAAGATGAAAAATAGATCCTACCTTACATAGGGTCAGTGGACATTGCGAGCCTAGGAAAGGGTTGAAGATCGAAGCCTAGCTCACCACAGAAATAAGGCAATACATAATTGAGTTATTTTCAATAATTAAAAGATGTTTTCAAATGATCATATCAAGACACGCCTGGGAAAATCTTAAAAGAGATCCATAAAGGTGTTTAAAGAACATGATAATGGTTTTACAATAGCTAGGATAATCGTAAGGTTCGGGCACTATTGGCCCACCATAAAAGGGAGATTGCTTCAGTTATGTCGTAAATGCCAAATTGAGGAAGATAAAACCTATGTGTCTCATCTATTTCTTCACAGATTTTCTATATGTGGGGAATGGATATTATGGGGTCAATCTCGTCAAAAGCTTCTAGTCGACACCGATTCATCGTCGTGGTCATTATTTACTTCACTAAGAGGGTGGAAGTAGCTTCATATGCCAATGTTACAAAGTCGATAGTCATCAAATTCAAAAAAAAAAAAAAAAAGAGGAGAGGCCAAGGCGAAAACCCACAAAGGGCGCTTTGAGACCAAAGGGCGCTTTGAGACCAAAGGGGTTTTGAGCCGAAAACCCGAAAAGGGCAGCTCAAATTTTGATCAAAGATAGGGCATGTGGTAGTCTTGCTATGCCTAAATTAATAATGAAGAAGTATGCTATGTCTTGGGGCATTGACAAAGTACTCTGAATCCTCTAAACACGTATTGAGCTCAAAATGGTCTTCAAGAAGTTCGTATAGAGAAGCTCAGGCTGCGATATCTGGGACATCTAGCTTCTATCTTACCCATTTTGAATTTTCTATCTTTGATTACTTTATTCTTTTCAAGATACACCCTAATCAATTTTCTTTTATTGCATTGGTTATCTTTGATTAACTTATTTGTTTCGAGCTATGCTCCTAATTAATTTTTTTTCACGTCCATTATTGTGATCTTTTTCAAGCATTTTTATTGAAATAACAATTGATGGACTAATAATACTTTCATAAAAGGAGTTTCACATATTACTCTAGAAGCTTCTAAATAAAATAAGAATCCAAAACAGGACTATTGTTAAGAACTCACCAAGCCTAAGGGTTGGAAATATTGAAAAATGATTATCTCTTCAGATTTTTTTTGGATAAGACATTTCATCGATGATTCCATCTTGATAAATGACGAGCAATGTTAAAGTGTAAAAGGGGATCATTCTCAGGAAAAGGAAAATGATACCCTGCATTCATGCAAATTTCAGGCACATACATCGGGTCATTACACCCAGGTAATGGTGTAACAGATCAAATTGATTGAATATGATACAAATTCCATACCTCATGTAGTAACAGGATGATGGAAGAAACCAAATGTTATTTCTCTGAAAATGGGAGGTACAAACTTTATGCCCCAAGGTTTAAGTGGAGTGGACTCAGAATTATCGTGGGGAAAACTATTTGAGCAGAATATGATTGATACTTCGAGAGGAAGGAGGATGAAGAACAAATGAGTGATGACACCTTAAGTAGGAATCATGCTCATAACATTTTTGCTTTCATATATCATAGCATGTCTAAATAGGAGCATTTGACTCATTTCGATTAGGGCATCCTAATTATTAGGCATAAGCATATACCCATTCTACAGGTTATGTCCTTTAGAGGACAATGTAGTAAGGTTGATTGAAGATATTAGTATGGACTCCCAATTTTGCAGTGGAGCAGACTAAATATAGTAGATATAGAATTCCTAAAGTTACAGTGAAGCAGATCGAAGACATTAGATCTTGTCTCCCTGAGTTTGCAGTGGAGCAGATTAAAAATAGCAGATTTGGCATTCCTGAAGTTGTAGTGAAGCAGATCGAAGACATCAGATCTTGTCACCATGAGTTTACAGTGGAGCAGATTAAAAATAGCAGATATGGCATTCCTAAAGTTGCAGTAAAGCAGATCGAAGACATTAGATCTTGTCTTCCTGAAGTTACAGTGAAGCAGATCAAAGACATCAGCCTTACCTCTCTGAGTTTGCAGTGGAGCAGACTTAAGATAGTAGATCTTATCTTCCTAAGATTGTAGTGAAACAGATTGAAGATACTAGTCTGGCATCCCTGAGTTTGCAGTGGAGCAGACTGAAGATAGCAGATTTTGTCTTCCTGAAATTACAGTGAAGCAGATCGAAGATACTAGTCTGGCATCCCTGAGTTTGCAGTGGATTACACTAAAGATAGCAGATCTTGTCTTCCTGATATTGCAGTGAAGCAAATCAAAGATACTAGTCTGACAGCCCTGAGTTTTCAATGGAGCAGACTAAAGATAGCAGATCTTGTCTTCCTGAAGTTGCAGTGAAGCAGATCGAGGATACTAGTCTGGCGTCCCTGAGTTTGCAGTGGAGTAGACTGAAAATAGCAGATCTTGTCTTCTTGAGATTGCAGTGAAGCAGATCGAAGATACTAGTCTGGCGTCCCTCAGTTTGCTGTGGAGCAGACTGAAGATAGTAGATCTTGTCTTCCTAAGATTGCAGTGAAGCAGATCGAAGGTACTAGTTTGGCGTCCCTGAGTTTGCAGTGGAGCAGATTGAAGATAGCAGATCTTGTCTTCCTGAGATTGTAGTGAAGCAGATCGAAGATACTAGTCTAGCATCCCTAAGTTTGCAGTGGAGCAGACTGAAAATAGCAGATCTTGTCTTCCTCAGTATTACAGTGAAGCAAGATCAAAGATACTAGTCTCACTTTTCTGAAGTTATAGTAGGATAGATTAAATCTACAAGAGCAGGTCCTATCTCCCTGAAGTTACAGTAGAATAAGATTAAAGCTACAGATTCAATCTCCTTGAAGTTGCATTTGGGTTAGAGACTACTTGAAGAAAATGAGGATCAAGAAGTTAAGGCTCGGCAAGACCGGCCAAAATTGTCCTTTTATAGTCTTTGCTCCATTCTCGTTACACGACAATGAGCAAAGATGGGTAGCTGTATTAGGCCCAATTTGCCCGGGCCCACAAACCATACAAATAAGTAAATACAAAAACTAAAAAAAAATAAACCAAATAAAATGTCCATACAATCCAATTTACAGGCCCAAACTGATATTACCCAAAACCCCAAATAACAAGCCCAACATAAGACCCACTAACCCAAAATACTTAAGATTAAATTACATGGCCCAACGGCCCAAATTTTTTTTCAGAAAGCAAGAACCCTAGGCTTCCTTCCTCGCGCCACCGCCTCCATGTCCTCCTCGTCGGACATCACGCCGCCATTAGCGCGTGAATTGCGCCCCCATTTTCATCGTTTACCTGCAAAAGGAAAGAAAATGGCAGAAACACAGCAAGTTTTTATTTTTTGATTTATTTTCGGGGCTATAAAAACCCCAATACAATCTGTAAAAGGGAAGAGAGGTAGATACAAGAGTAACACAAAAACATTTTTTTTATGGATATACACAATCAAAAATCAAGCAAAGGATTTTTTTTCCTCTTTTTTTTTTTTTTTTTGAATCTACCTACATATGAAATTTTCATTTTTATTTTTATTTTACTACATATATATATTTAAATAAACTGTAAAAAAGGGAAGAAATTACCTATTTTTGAATTTGGCCGACGACGAATGATTTACAAACAGCTGAGGAGTTGTGCGATTCTTCACGAAAATCGCCAGGGGGAGAACATTTGGAGAAAACTCGTTTTTTTTTTTTGAAGCAGTAGAGAATGAATGATTTTTGGGCAAAAATTGAGTTTAAATAATGAGCAAAAACGACGCCGTTCCATGGGCCACCCTAGATGTCAAAATTGTGTCGTTTTGGGGAGGACTCGAGATCCGACCCGATAAGCCCTCAGGATCCGCGTGTTTCTAAGCAATGGCCTTATTGCGAAATTGGTCCTTCCGCATTTTTCTTTTTTTTTAAATTAAGTTTCCTTTTATTTTTTAATTTTGCCATTAAGTTATATTCGGATTTCATTTGAGACCCTTGTAAACGCAGCGTTTTGGAAGGAGGGGATATTTTCCCCTTTAGTCCCTCCATGTTATTCGTGCGTTCGGATAGGTCCCTATTTTTATTTTCTTTAAAATTCCCCCAAACCTTTATTTCAAGTTCAATTTCGTCACTTTTTTCTTTTTGTGATTTTTGTTATTTCATTATTAGTTTTATTTTTTTATTTTTTACTATTATTATTATTTAATATTATCTTTGTTACCGTTATTATTTTTTATTATTATATTATTATTATTATTATTTATTATTATTATTATTAATTATTATTATTATTATTATTATTATTATTATTATTATTATTATTATTATTACTACTACTATTAATTTTAATATCATTATGTTATTTTATTATTAATACTATTTTTATTTTTACTATTACTTTTGTTATTATTTTCATTACAATTTATATTATTATTACTATTTATTACTAATTTAGTATTATTATTATTATTTTACTATTATAATTATTATTTTAATATTACTACTACCATTATTTTATTTATAACTAACTTTATTATTTTTATTTTTATTTTTATTTTATTATCAATATTATTACTGCTATTTTCATTATTATTATTCTTATTATTACTATTATTATTTTTCATTTTTTACTACTATTTGTTTATTAATATATTTTATTATTATTGTTGCATTTTCGTTATTATTATTATTATTCTATATTTTTTTATCATTGTATATAGCTTCCATTTTTGTTACTATTCTCTTTTATTTTATTTCATTTTTCTATCTTACTTTTGCTTTATTGTATTTTATTTCTACCTTTATTATTGTTATTATAGTTTATCATCATTATGTTGTTATACAAGCAAGCATTATAAATCATTTTACATTTTATTTTAAATTCATTTTCTATTTTATTACGATCGCATTACATTTTATCCGATTTTCAAAATAAGTAAACACTCCGCATTCTAAGGTTCGAAAGAAATCGTGTCCTAACTTACTGGGTTTCGATTTTTCTCTTCGACTCTAAAGAACCTATTACTTTCTTTTTAAAAAAAAAGTTAAATAAAACCTTATTCTTGGGAATTCGAGATGTTGTGTCCTAACTTATTAGATATGACGTTTTGTTGTCTCGAGGTAAGGATTTTCTATAAATAAAGGCAAGCTTAGTTTCGAAATCTTGGAATGTTGCATCCTAACTCATTGGGTGTGACATTTTATTTCTTTGAGATAAATGGGTCTTGGCGTACAATTTGATTTATTCAAGTTTTCTTTCAAATAAAAAGGATTGTATTTTAAATTTTTAAAATTTTCGACATTAGGACATTAGTTAATCAATTAGGTACCAATTTTGGGCGTTACGAGGATGCTAACCCTTCCTCATGCATAACCGACTCCCGAACCCATTTTCTCAAATTTCGAAGACCAAAATCATTGTTTTAATAAATCTGTAAATACCCAATTTTGCCCGGGCCCTTGAAAACCAATAAATAAAAAATAAAAAATAAAAATGTCCTTAAAATAGTCCTATTACAAAGCCCAAAACTAGACCCAAATACCCTAAACTCGAATTACACCCAATAGCAGATACTTAAGGCCCAATACTTGACCCAAACTACCATCACACCCGGACAGACACTGCCTAAACAAGACCCCTTAACCCAACTAACCTACAAGGCCCAAAAAGGCCCAAAACCCTCAAATCAGAAACGAGGATTTCTGAAACCCTAAGGAAGTCTCGAGCCGCAAGAGCCTTGCGCCCACCAACAGCCGTGCCGCAAACAGGAGTCTAGCGCAATCGCCGCAAGTCTCGCGCCACCATCATTCACGCCGCAGTTAACTTACCCCATCTTCGTCCTAAGATCATCATCATCAACCTGCAAAAGGAAACAAATCGCATCCAAAATGGGGCAAAACAGAGCAGCGCAAAGGGAAAGAAATCGCAGCAAACATGGAATATATTTGATTTCTTTTTTGTTTTCAAAAGGCTATAAAAAGCCTTGCATGTACCTGTAAAAAGGGGGGATTTTTCTGAAAAACAAAGACACACAAATAAACAAAGAAAGCAATATTTTTTTAGGTGATTTCAATTCTTTTTTTTTCTTCCTTTTATTATTATTTTTTTTCTTCTTCGATTTGTATATGTATTACATATAAAACAATTAATAGAGAGGGGTAAAGTTATTACCTGAGCGTCACCACGGATGACGGCGAGTGTACTTGTGCGTGCGGAGGTGCCCTATCGGAGTCCTTGATGGAGGCAGAGGGCTGGAGAAGATTTGGGGGGAGAGGATTCTGATTTCTTTTAAAAATGGGTGCTAAATGTTTTTTAGAACTGTTTTTTTATAGTCCTCCTCATTTTTATATTTTTAATTTGCTTAATTTCATTTTTATATTTTAAATTAACCCTAAAAGTTTATGTTATTTTAATTAAATCCAGATTGCTTTAAAGGTTAAAAATCAAAACGATATCGTTTTAAAGTTTTGAGTAATTTCCATATTAATCCTTGTAATTTAACGCATTTAAATTTAGTCCTTCTATATTTGCTTTAATTGCTATTTTAACCCCTTTTATTGTTATTTGATCCTAATTTCTTTCTTTATTTATTTTTATATTTTTCTTATTTAAATTATTTTATTATTATATTAAATGTTTTATCATATCGTATATTTTTATAACTTGTATATTAATTTATTCATAATATAAGTTATATATATATATATATTCATATTTAATTATTATTAATTTTATGTGGTTTAATATTATTTTTATTATTAATATATTCTTTATTACATATATAATTTTTATGATTAGTATATTATGTATAAATATATGTTTTTATTTAAAATTATTATTTACTAACTATTTTTATTTTTATAATCCTTATATATTACTAATTATTTTATATTATTATATATTACGATTTTTATTAATTATTTTATATTTATTTGTATCTTTATATTCTTATTATTATCGCTCTAACATTTTTTTATCATTTATTTATTTTATATTATTCTTTTATTATTTATTACTAATATAATTCATAAAATTGCAATTGATATGTATGTTACAATGTCTTACTCATACCATTTTTTATAAAAATATCTTTTAAATTAAAGACTTTTTTTATATTTTTAACGGTGATATATGATATTTGGGCTCTTCGAGAAGAATCGTGCCCCTAACTTATTGGGTTGTGATTTTTCTCATAGAACTTAAAGTATTAGATACCCCTTCATTTTTAAAACCGAAACTTACCAATTTCAAAATAAAAAACCTATTCTTGGGAATTCAAGGTGTTGTGCCTTAACTTATTGGGTTCGACATTTTGCGTTTCGAGATGGGGATTTCCTAAAATAAAGACGAGCTTAATTTCAAAGTCATGAGGTGCTATACCTTAACTTCTTGGGTAAAGTACTTTATTTCTTTGAGATAGGTAAGTCTTGGTTTTTGTAACAGACCGAATCTGACCCTAATCGGAAAGGTGGTTTCGGGACCATGAATCCGAGCCCGAGAAATGTTTACATATTATATTTAGTGTTTATTATGTATGTATTTATATGTGTGAAAGTTTAGAGAAAAATTTTATCGTTTAAGTGTCGAATTAGATAAAAGGACTTAATCGCATAAAAAGTAAAAGTGGCCAACTAAAGTGAAATGTGTTAAATTGAGCATGGCTCTTTAATGTGAGGTATTAAAAGGGAAAATAGCCCATTTTAAGGTTAATGGCCGGCCACCTTAGTTGCATGTAATAGTGTTTGGATTATTATAATGTATATTATTATATTATATGTTAAAATAATGAATAAATATATGTTAATAAAACAATAAAATAAAAGCCATTCATTTTGTTCATCTTTGGCCGAAAGAAACACAAAAGAAAAGGGGAGAAAAGCCTTTGAACATTCGGCATTATTCAAGCAAAATTGGGTAAGAAATCTAGCTCGGTTTTGTTAATTTTACGCTTTTGAGATCGTTGCTTAGTATATTACCCACCCATGCTAAAATTTCTAAGATTAGTGTGTATATATGAATCGGCCATGGATGAATTCTTGAGGTTTTGATGTTTAATGATGTTAGATGAAAGGTATGTTAAAATTAGTATATTATGTGTTGGAAGTTTTGGTGAAATTGTGTTTTAGGGCCAATTTGTAAAATAAAATTTTAGAGGGCTTGATTGCAAAATAAATGAAAGATATGGACTTGTGTAGTCCTTATACACATTCGGCCTTTAAAGAGTATGGGGTAATTTGATGTATTTTGAGTTTTATGCAAATAGGACTAAATTGTAAAGTTGTGAAATAATAGGGGTAAAATAGTAATTTGCCCATTTATGTGCTTAGGGACTAAATTGAGATAAATTGTGCTTGAATAAGCTAAATTTAATGTGTTTTAGATCAAGAGCAAAGAAAAGCGAGTTAGATCGGGGAAAGGCGAAGGTTCTCGAATAAGCCGATTCGCACTACTTATCGACAACCGAGGTAAGTCCTTTAGCTAAAGAATGTTAACGACTTAATTATGATTATATACAATGGTATGAATTGCTGAATTTTGTACCTATTTACATTATGGCCGAATGTATGGTGGTATAGTTGGTTGATGATTGAAGTTGGTTATGTGAAATAAATTGTTGGATTGCATAATGATATAGTAAATTTTATTGGTTTAATGTGAATGAGCTCAATTGAGTTAAACATATGTATATATTAGTTGTGAAGAGTGTGTGGAGAATGTTTGATTACATTGATTTAATTCGGCTTCGTGCCTAGCGTGCTTAGTCTTAGGTGATTTAATTCGGGCTTCGTGCCTAGCGGTGCCCAAAGGTAGGTGATTTATTTCGACTCGAGCCTAAGGTGCCTTGTGCTTGGGTGTTACTCATCGGGCTTTATCGCCAAAGAGCTTGATGCCGTTGATGTGTTTTATAAAAGAGAAAGCTGAATATTAATTAAGGCTAATCATAGTTGAAGTATTCACTATCTATATAGGTAAGCACATAAGGTAAGTTATGATTAAAATATTTGAGTCAAGTTATCATTATAGAAATTGTGTTATATATGTTTGAGACAAAAATTGATATGTATGACTATTTTATCATTGAATTAATTTGAACTTAATGTTATGGAAATTCAGCCTCAAGTGGATATGCTATGAATAAAGGAAATGTAGGTTGAAAGAAATGGAGTATAAATACTTGTTAATGAGCTACTAGCATTTGACCTTGTATAAATAATTATACTTAAATGTTTATGTGAAATGTTATATTTTTGTGAGCTTAGGACTTACTAAGCTAGTAAGCTTATTTGTGTGAAATGTTCTCCTCGGTTTTACAGATTTTGTTTACGTTACGGGCTCGAGTAGGATCGTCAAGCAAGTCGCCACACTATCAACTTCTTTTGGTACTCTTTTGTTGTGTTAAATTAGATAAAGGCATGTATAGGAGGGGTTTGAAAGTGATTGTGTGTGAATGAAACCCTAACATTATATGTATTATAGCCATGCAAATATGGCTAAATTTTTAGTTAAGTACGCTGTTGTGTCTTGATATATATGTTGGTTTATGATGGCAATGTTTATGCATTCTTAATCAAAGTTTAATCGTTTTTGTTAAGGAAATGTTTGTATACGAAATGAATCCTTGAATTAGGGATGTAGGTAGGTTCGGTTAGAAGCTAGTCTTTCATAAAATGCAACAAAACAGCTTGTAGTAACAGCAGTGTTGTGAGTTAGAAAATTCACCAAAAATAGGGTATATTGAATCAGAATGTGAATGAGACATGAAATTAAACCTTATTGTGTCTATTTTTACATAAAAGAAACAGAGTAGGCAAAGATTTATATATTATGAGATAATTAAGCTTTAGTGAGACCTGCTCTGAATGAATTCATGAGTCACTGTTCTGTTTTGGAAAAATTGTCAAAATTGTACAAAATCATTAAGAAGCATGGTTTATATTTGTAGAACCCTTAATGAGTCTATTTTTCATTGGTATAAACAAGAACATTATAGGAAATTTGTGCAATGAGATAATTGTATTTTTGTAGAGACAGGTCAGAATTGTCAAGCAGTGTAATAAGGGTAACTTTGATGAATAAACTGTACTAATTGGCCACATGAAAAATTCTGGAAAAATTATGGTGAAAATTTATATGAGTCTAGTTTCAAGGAAAATTTACGGATCTAAATTTAGAGTTCTGTAACTCGAGTTATGGTCGATTTGGTCAGCATGACGCAGTTGGACAGCTTTAAAATCTTACACCCGAGTTAATAGTCAAGTCTAGTAATGCCAAGTACTCGATCGGCAAGGGTTTGGGTAAGGGGTGTTACAGTTTTCTTTCTAATAAAAGGGTCATATTTTTTAATTTTCTTTATTTTCAACATTCGGACATGATCTTATCGATTTGGTACCAATTTTTGGGCGTTATGAGGGTGCTAACCCTTCCTCATACGTGAATCACTCTCGAACTCGCTTTTCTTGTTTTGTGGACCAAAATGTTTTAAAATAAAACGTTTTACAAGGTGATCCAGTCACACCTAAGTAAAAAAGATTGCTGGTGACTCCTGTTTTTGTTTTTAAAGTCGATCCCCATTTTCTAAACCTGATTTTAAAATGGTTTCGACAGCTTGGTGACTCCACTGGGGATACAAGAGAGTCAGGCCAAAAAATTGATAATTTCATGTCCTTTTGTTCAAATTTAAAAGTCTGATTTTAAAAATATGATCATTTTATTGCATTTGGTCTTAAATATATTGCTCAGCATTACACTGTATGACCGTTGTGGTCACACCCTTAAGTGGGAGTGAGAAGTTACTCCTCCGTGAGGTTTTCACCCCCGTGCAGGATAGTGAATCGCTTTCGGGATGCATCCGTACCTATGTCTTCGTGAGGTTTTCACCTCCGTGTAGCCACAGGGAAATGTATTCCCCTGAACTGAACTCGGTCCATATGAGCCTATAATGGGTGAGGATCGAGGAATCTGCTGGTTCGAGTACCTCAACTTTAGAGCTAAGCCACATGTAGAAAACCTAACTTCTTACCCTAGGTAGAATTATGCTAAGCCTTAATGGTCACCCAAATAGGAGTTCTATGTTGTTTATTTCTTCTGTACTAACGTGTTTTCTTATGTTTTAGTTGTATTGCATCATAGAAAAGAGGTGTTGGTTTCAAAATTTGATTACTAAATAGAAAAGTTCGTCATAAGAAAATGGATTTTTTGACAAAGTAGATTATAATACGGTCGTCCGAATATAGTCTAAGTGAATACAATGAGAGAAGGCTGATAGTCCGTGAAGGAATACAAGACCTTATCACCTAAGGATTCAAGTTGACAAGACTATTCAAAGATTACTATGTCTTGGCATTCTTGAAGAAGCTAACAAGTGAATAGGAGTCGTGGTTCAGATTAGCAAAAGGAGCTAGAGGAGGCATCTATTAGAAGTTTGCAAAACTTGACTTTTGCGAAGAAGGGATTCATGTTTTCACTTGGACTATGAGGACAAGGCTGTGTATGCGATCCGTTTTGTGTAAAGAAAGTTATTTTCTAGAAAAGTTTTTCTAATGTAACTGAATTCAGAATCAATACCTCTCTTTCTCTGCATTCATGCATTACATAACATCATATTTTACTTGCTTTATATCTTATTCTGCGGTGCTAATTTGTTGTGTTTATTTTTGTGCATGTCATTTCATATTTTAAGAGGTATCGATTCACGATCAGTTTCTAAGTTAGAAAGCTGGTTAGGGAGAACGGGTTCCTTGATAAAGTGGAAGACAATGCAATCGTTCGTATATGGTTAGAGCAAAACCAATTAGAAAGAATATTTTAGGGAGAAATGGGGCAGCACTGGAATCCTTGCCTTTTCTACCACCTGTGCCTCCTGATGTCATTCTAGAATTAGATGCGAAGATTGTAAGACACCCTATGGTAAGGCGTGGTGTTAGAACTAAAGGGCAAAAGATAATTATACTTACCAATCATTTCAAAGTGAGTGTGGGAAGTACGGATAGACACCTCTACCAGTACAATGTTTCTCTTTCACATGAAGATGGTCACCCTGTGAGTGTTGGAAGAAAAGTGACTGACAGAGTGCATGAGACCTACAAAAATGATTTGGATGGAAAGAATTTTGCCTATGATGGTAAAGGATTTATTATAGGTCTGCTACCAAACAACAAGCTTGAGTTTACTGTTGTACTTGAGGATGTTGCACCTACCAGAAACAATGGAAATGCAAGCCCTGATGGCTAGATGGACATTGGTGGAGTCATTTAGGATTGAAAGATGAGGTGTTGTGAACTTTTTGGTTCCTCGTTATGATTTAAACAACATTGCAAGGGATTTGACTCGTTGTGGAGAAATGAAAAGAATTCGTATTGATTCTCCATTTGATATATTCATCACTACCAAAGCTATAATTTCACGATCGAGTTAAAGTCAAGCCCGAAAGGTAAGATTGACGAGTTAGAAGCAACATGGCACAATTGTGAACTTCAGATCGAGCTTCTTGAAACAAGAGAATGGCGTTGGAGGGAAGAGCTTCACTATTCCTATGACCAAGTTAGAAGTCAGGATTACCTCATGGGTGAAGCAATAGTTCAGATTCGTGAGATAGCTGATCATCCACAGATTTTTGGATCACAGGTTGATGCTTTGAGCATGAAGAATGAGCTACAGTCCAATCGTAGTTGAGAGCTAGCTCCATTGCTTTGGAAAATCAAAACTTTAGGATTTAGGGCAAAAGCATATAGTAGTCCATTTTATGTAAAAGAATTTGTTTTCTAATAAAGTTTTCTACAATGAAGTTGATCAGAATCGATGCCTCTTTGCATTCATACATTTGCATTACATCGCAACATTTGCATTACATTGCATCATTTGCATTAGACTTTTACAAGAGAATCCTAATTAGGTAAAAATATTTCAGAGTTAACCTAAAAAACATGGAACAAAGGTTGGTGAGGATAGAGCAAATGCAAATACAGATGCAGAGGCAATTGACAGAGGTTCAACAAGAAATGCAAGAATTCCAAAGGAATATGATCGCCCAGCTAACCCAGTTATTAGCCGGAGGACTTGGAAAATGAGTGGCTTAGTGGAAAATAGTGAGGTTGATGAAGAAGACATCGTTTACTCTCCAATGGGTGTTAACCCAAGCAACTATCAAGCCAAACCATTTGCTCTGGTAAAAACGAAGGAAAGAGGAGAAGGGACCTAAAAAACCCTGAAGAAGAAAGGAAGAGAAACGAACAGTGCCGGCAGATATAACAAAAGCCATTCAGAATCGTCTATAGTAAATCAGTCAAGGAAGGTAGTTACCAACAATCAGGTTTCCCCAAGGCAAAACTCTGAAAGGCTCCAATTTACGCCAATCCCCATGACGTATAAGGAGCTATATCAAGTTTGTTTGATGCACACATGGTGTCTCTATTTTATCTAAAATCGTTTCAATCTCCGTTCCCAAAATGGTATAACGAGAATGCCCAATGTGAGTACCACGCGGAATAAAGGGCCACTCAATTGAAAACTGCAATACGTTTAAAAATTTGGTTGAAAGGTTTATTAAAATGGGAGTTGTGAAGTTCGATGATCCATTAAAACCTGATCACTTTAATGAGGTAGAAAATGCAGTGATTGAAGGACGAGACAAGAAAGTTGCTACTCCTTGAAGAAATCAAAGAGGAATCAGAGAACGAAGTTTTCAAACCCTTGTGCACTTGGAAGTGTTTTGAATAATGAGACTGTGGAAGAAATCTCTGTATTTAGGGCTAATCTAGAGTAATGTTCAAAACATGCTTGTTGTCTTGAGCTTAGAGGCAACAAGAACTTTTTAGTGAAATAGGCTCATGTTCAAAATTTTATTTCAATAAAATGCATTTGTTTGAGCACATATTTTTATTTCATACTGTACATTCTTTTGTTTTTTTAAAAAAATATTCTTTCATTCTTTATTCATGACCATACCAATAATAATCCTTAGAATCATTTATTTTTTGGATTCATTCGCCTTTGTACCTAAGTATCCAGATATCAATGTCATGAGCGACATTGTTACTGACTCCCTTTTTAAACAAGATATGGGTCTGGGGGATCTCAGGATTTTGAAGATGACAGAGATTGTAACCTACCTTCTGATTTGTTAAAGATGGTAGAACAAGATGAAAAAATAGACTTTACTCTACAAAGGGTCATAAGATATTGCGAGCCTAGGAAATGAGTAAAGATTGTAGCCTAGCTCATTACAGAAATAAGGTGAAACATTATTGAGTTATCTTTGAGAATTCAAAGATGTTTTCGCATCGATCATATCGGGACATGCTTGGACTAATAGGACATAGGATAAACATGACCATTGGGCACTGCCAATTTACAGAAAAAGGGATGGTATCAGCTATGCCATATCTAAGGAGACAAGATTCATGGGCTTACTCCAGTTCTTCCCAAAATTTCCATATGTGGGGGCATGGATATTATGAGGCCATTCTTATCAAATACTTTTAAGTTGACATCGATTCGTCATTATGGTCATCGTCTACTTCACTAAGAGGGTGAATGTTGCTTTATATGCCAATATTACAAAGTCGATAGTCATTAAATTCAAAAAAAAATATCAGATGCCAACACAGAATTCATAACTGTACAAAGTCAAAGTTTACAGTTTGTACAAAGATCAGGCAGTATATCAGAGTGCAACAAAAGTTGCCCCAAAAAAAAAAGAAAGGTGGCCAAGACTTGTAAAGATTGGCATAATAATCTACTATTTACCCTTTGTCTTATCGAACATTGGCTAGGACCTTTACCGGGGCAACATCTTACACATTGGTTATAGATTGGAAGCACTTTGCCAATTGAACCAAATTGAAGAAAAGGTTAAAGTTATCCCCACGGCCAGATGATGCGAGCTACGTTAAAGAAGTTCATCTTAAGAAATTCCACGAAGAAACTTGATTTTTCCTCTACAAAAAGATTTTAGAGGAAAGCATATGCCAAACTAGGAATGACTTATGAAGGGCCTATTCTAGAGGAGCATTGATATTGACCGAGATGGATAGCGAAGACTTGCCCAATCTGGCAAATTCAGGTTCAGTGAGAGGGATTTTACCTGAAAAGGAAAAGGGTTAAAGTGAAAACCCGCAAAGGCGCCTTGAGTCCAAAAAAAAAAAAAAAGAAAAGGAGAGGCCAAGGCGAAAACCGCAAAGGGCGCTTTGAGACAAAAGGGGCTTTAAGTTGAAAACCCGAAAAGGGTGGCTCAAATTTTGAATAAAAGTGGGGCATACAGTAGTCTTGCTACATCTGAACTAGCAATGAGGAAGTATGTTACGCCTTGGGGCATCGACAAAGTACTCTGGATCCCTTAAACACGTATTGAGTTTAAAATGGTCCTCAAGAAGTTGGAACAAAGAAGCTCAGGCTGCGATATCTGGGACACCTAGCTTCTATCCTACCCATTTTTGAATTCCTTATTTTTTATTGCTTTATTCTTTTTGAGATACACCCAAATCAATTTTCTTTTATTGCCTTGGATATCTTTGATTAAATTATTTTTTCGAGCTATGCTCTTGACTAATTTCTTTCTCGTCCATTTTTGTGTTCTTTTTCAAGCATTTATATTGAAATAACGATTAATGGACTAATAATACTTTCATAAAAGGAGTTTTGCATATTACTTTAGAAGTTTTTAAATAATATGAGGAATTTGAAACATGACTATTGTTCAGAACTCACCAATCCTAAGGGCTGGAAACATTGGAAATCGATTATCTCTTCAGATTCTTATTGGATAAGACAATTCTGTGGGTGATGCCATATCGGCAAATGACGAAAAGGTCAAGCCAAGTATAAAAGGGGATCATTGTCCGAGAGACCCTGCATTCATGAGAATGGTGGAAAACGATACAAGTTCTATACCTCTGAGTGGTAATAGATTGGATGGAAGAAGCCAAATGTTATTACAAGTAGGAGGCACAAACTTCATGTCCCAAAGTTCGAGTGGAGTGAACTCAGAATTACCACGGGGCAAAATAATTGAGCAAAAATGATACTTCAATGGGAACGAAGATGAAACCTTGACGGATAAATAATGATAACACCTTGAGCGAGAACCATGCTCATATCATTTTTACATATCATAGCATGTCTAATTAGGAGCATTTGATGCATTTCGATCAAGGCATCCTAATTATTAGACAAAAGCATATATCTATTCTACAAGTTATGTCCTCTAAAGGATAATGTAGTAAGATTGAAGATTCCAGTCTGACATCCCTGAGTTTGTAGTAGATAAGATTGGAGACAGCAGATCTGGCAATTCCTGAGCTTGTAGGAAGCCGATCGATGACATCAATCTGGAAATCCCTGAGCCTACAAGGATCAGATTGAAAATAATAGATCTGATAATTCCTGAGTTTGCAGGAAGCAGATCAAAGACATCAGTCCCATCTCCCTGACCAGCTGTGGAATAGGTTAAAAATTGTAGATCTTGTCACCCTAACCAGTAGGGAACCAAGATCGAACAACAAATCTTGTCACCTAAGCAAGAGTGGACAGATTTAACCACCACCGACATCCCTAAGTTTGCGCAAAGCAGATCAAGATAGCAGATCCGCAATTCTTGAGCTTGCAAGAAGCCGATCGAAGACAGCAGATCTCGCAATTCCTGAGCTTGTAGGAAGCCGATCACATCAATCTGGCGACCCTTGAGCTTTGCAGGGATCAGATTGAAAATAGCATATCTGACAATTCTTGAGTTTGCAGGAAATCGAAGACACCGGCCCTATCTCCCTGACCAGCAGTGGAATAGGTCAAAGATTGTAGATCTTGTTACCCTAAGCAGTAGGAAACCAAGATCTAATGGCAAATCTTGTCTCCCAAGCGAAGAGTGAATGATTTAAGCCACCATCCCTATCTCCCGACCAAAGAAAGGAATAGGTCAAAAATTGTAGATCTTGTCGCCCTAAGCAGTAGAGGACCAAGATCGAATGGCAAATCTTGTCTCCCTAAGCAGTAGTGGAACAGATTTAAGCCACCAGCCCTATCTCCCTGACCAGCAGTGGAATAGGTCAAAAATTGTAGATCTTGTCGCCCTAAGCAGTAGAGGACCAAGATCGAACATCAAATCTTGTCTCCCTAAGCAGTAGTGGAACAGATTTAAGCCACCAGCCCTATCTCCCTGACCAGAAATGGAATAGGTCAAAAATTGTAGATCTTGTCGCCCTAATCAGCAGAGGACCAAGATCGAACGACAAATCTTATCTCCCTAAGTAGTAGTGGAACAGATTTAAGCTACCAGCCCTATTTCTCTGACCAGCATGGGAATAGATCAAAAATTGTAGATCTTGTCACCCTAAGCAGTAGGGAACTAGGATCGAACGGCAAATCTTGTCTCCCTAAGAAGTAGTGGAACAGATTTAACCACCAGTCTGGCATCCTTGAGTTTGCAGTGGAATAGACCGAAGATACTAATCTGGCATTCTTGAGCTTTGAAGGAAACAGATTGAAAGTGATAGATCTGACGATTTCTGAGTTTGTAGGAAGCAGATCGAAGACATCAGTCTGGTGATCCCTGAGTTTGTAGGGATCAGATTGAAAATATCAGATCTGGTCTCCCTGAGTTTGTAGTGGAGCAGATCAAAAGATAGTGGATATTGCTTTCATAAAGTTGAAGCTATCAAGATGAAATTCCAGTAGCCCTGAAGATGCAGTTGGGATTAGAGGCCATTTGAAGAAAGTGAGGATCAAGAAATCGAGGCTCGGCCAAAACTGGGCAAAATTGGTCCTTTTATAGTCTTTGCTCTATTCTCGTTACACGATAATGAGCAAAGAGGGCAATAGAATACCCAATTTTGCCCGGGCCCTTGAAAACCAATAAATAAAAAATAAAAATAAAATGTCCTTAAAACAATCCTCATTATAAAGCCCAAAACTAGACCCAAATACCCTAAACCTAAACTCAAATTACACCCAATGATAACCGCCTAAACAAGACCCCTTAACCCAACTAACCCACGAGGCCCAAAAGGCCCAAAACCTCAAATTTGCAAGAGCCTCGACCCAAAATTACAAAGCCCATGGAATATATTTGATTTCTTTTTGTTTTCAAAAAACTAAACAAAGACACACAAATAAATGAGAAAGCAATATTTTTTAGGTGATTTCCCTTTATTATTATTTTCTTCTTCTTTGATTTGTATATGATCTCAAGGCAGGGTGGAGAGGATTTGGGGAGAGGATTTTCTTAAAATGATCTATTTATCCGCTTAGTCCTCATTTTCCTCAGTCCTCCCTTTTTATATTTTTAATTTCGCTTAATTTCATTTTTTATATTTTTAAATTAACCCTAAAAGTTTATGTTATTTTAATTAAATCCAAGATTGCTTTAAAGGTTAAAAAATCAAAACGATATCGCTTTTAAAGTTTTGAGTAATTTCCATATTAATCCTTGTAATTTAACGCATTTAAATTTAGTCATTCTATATTTGCTTTAATTGCTATTTTAACCCCTTTTTATTGTTATTTGATCCTAATTTCTTTCTTTATTTATTTTTACATTTTTCTTATTTAAATTATTTTATTATTATATTAAATGTTTTATCATATCGTATATTTTTATAACTTGTATATTAATTTATTCATAATATAAGTTATATATATATTTTCATATTTAATTATTATTAATTTTATGTGGTTTAATATTATTTTTATTATTAATATATTCTTTATTATATATATAATTTTATGATTAGTATATTATGTATATATATATATATGTTTTATTTAAAATTATTATTACTAATTATTTTTATTTTTATAATCCTTATATATTACTAATTATTTTATATTATTATATATTACGATTTTTATTAATTATTTTATATTTATTTGTATCTTTATACTCTTATTATTATCGCTCTAACATTTTTTTATCATTTATTTATTTTATATTATTCTTTTATTATTTATTACTAATATAATTCATAAAATTGTAATTGATATGTATGTTACAATGTCTTACTCATACCATTTTTTATAAAAATATCTTTTAAATTAAAGACTTTTTTTATATTTTTAATGATGATATATGATATTTGGGCTCTTCGAGAAGAATCGTGCCCCTAACTTATTGGGTTGTGATTTTCTCATAGACTTAAAGTATTAGATACCCCTTCATTTTTAAAACCGAAACTTACCAATTTCAAAATAAAAAACCTATTCTTGAGAATTCAAGGTGTTGTGCCTTAACTTATTGGGTTCGACATTTTGCGTTTCGAGATGAGGATTTCCTAAAATAAAGACGAGCTTAATTTCAAAGTCATGAGGTGCTATACCTTAACTTATTTGGTAAAGTACTTTATTTCTTTGAGATAGGTAAGTCTTGGTTTTCTTTCTAATAAAAGGGTTATATTTGTAATTTTCTTTATTTTTAACATTCGGACATGATCTTATCGATTTGGTACCAATTTTTGGGCGTTATGAGGGTGCTAACCCTTCCTCATACGTAACCGACTCCCAACTCGTTTTCTTGTTTTTGTGGACCAAAAATGTTTTAAAATAAAACGTTTTACAAGGTGATCCAATCACACCTAAGTAAAAAAGATTGGTGGTGACTCCTGTTTTTGTTTTTAAAGTCGATCCCCATTTTCTAAACCCGATTTTAAAATGGTTTCGACCCCCGAACCCGTTTTCTCGAATTTCATAGACCAAAATAATTGTTTTAATAAATCAAAATGTTTTTTTATTAAAATGATTAATTTCGAGGTGACCCAATCACACCTCTAAAAAAGATTGGTGGCGACTCCATTTTCGATTTTCAAATCGATCCCAATTTTTTTCAAAAAAATTAAAAATAGTTTCGACATCGTCACCTACACGAAGTATAAGTTCTCCTGTGCCAACATCAATTTTAGTTCTCGCAGTTGCTAAAAAGGGTCTTCCTAAAATCAAATGAATATTATTGTCCTCATCCATGTCTAAAACAACAAAGTCTACTGGGAATATGAATTTGTCAATTTTTACTAGTACGTCTTCAATTATACCCCTAGGAAATCTAATAATTTTATCAGCTAATTGAATGCTCATCCTAGTTTGTTTAGGTTTCCCTAGACCTAGCTGCTTAAACATTTTATAAGGCATGACATTTATACTTGCCCCTAAATCAGCTAAAGCATTATCAATAGATAAACTACCAATTAAGCATGGAATTTAAAACTCCCTGGATCTTTTAATATTCATGGTAGTTTATCTGCGTTTAGCTCCACATGCGACGCCTCATCTAATTTTCGTTTGTTTGTCAAAAGCTATTTTAAAAATTTTCTTGAATCTAGCATCTACAAAAGAGCTTCAAGAAACGGTAAGTTAATATGTAATTTCTTTAGAAGTTTAAGAAATTTACCGAATTGTTCATTTGTGTTGTCTTTCTTCATCGCATTGGGGTATGGCACATGAGGTTGGTACTCTGTAATTACCAATTTTGGTTTATCATGGCTTACCTCAACCTTACCTTCCTCTATCACATTCTCTTGCCTCACCTTTAGTTCATCTAACCTTTCACTATCGTGAGAAGTTATGGGTTGAAGTTGCTCCTTTGGGTTAGTTTCAGTGTTACTTTGCAAGCTACCTTGTGGTCATTCAGATATGATCTTAGCAAGTTGTCCTAATTGGTTTTTGCTCCCTTGAATCGATGCTTCTTGATTTTTGAGTGTTGTTTTGGTGTTTTGGAAACGGGTTTCTAACACCGCGATAAATTTTGTTAGCATCTCCTCAAGGTTTGACTTCTTTTCTTGTGGGTAAGGTTATTGTTGAAAGCCTGGGAGGTGTTGTCTCTGATTTCCTTGGCCGCCCCATGAGAAGTTAGGATGGTTCCTCCAACTTGGATTGTAAGTGTTACTATAAGGGTTATTTTGAGGCCTGGAATTGTTACCCATATAGTTCATCTATTCATTCTCTATGCCAGGGTTGTATAGTTGGTATTCTGTATTGCTCATCCCTCCTCCATTTGTATCGCACTGCATAACCGGATGTACCTGCGAAGAACCACACAAACCATCAATTTTCTTACTTAAAAGTTCTACCTGATTTGATAGCATGGTTACTGCGTTGAGGTTGAAAACACTGGTGGCTTTTGTTGGCTTTGTCCTCGTAACTTGCCACTGATAGTTATTCAGTGACATCTCTTCAATAAATTCAGAGGCGACCTCGTGTGTTTTCTTGTTCGTGGTATCTGCCATGCTAAATCGATTAATTTCCTAGTTGAGGGTAAAAGTTTTGAACCTGTAGCCATAATGGTAACCCGTGGTGAGGGCACCTTCTCAGTAGATCCTTGTATCTCTCCCATGCATCGTAAAGTGTTTCTAAATCTATCTGCACAAAAGAAGAGATATCATTCCTCAACTTAGCTGTTTTAGCCGGTGAAAAATATTTTAATAAGAATTTTTCGGTCATTTGTTCCCATGTAGTGATTGATCCTCGTGGTAACAAGTTCAACCATTGTTTAACTTTGTTCTTCAATGAAAAGGGAAACAACCGAAGATGAATGGAATCATCAAAAACGCCATTTATTTTGAAAGTGTCGTAGAATTCCAGAAAATTTGCTAAGTGATTGTTTGGATCTTCATCCAGCAAACCATCAAACTGAACAAACTATTGTATCATCTGTATAGTGTTAGGTTTTAGTTCAAAATTATTTGCAGCAACAACAGGTCTAACAATACTAGATTCAGTTCCTATTAAATTAGGTTTAACATAATTATACATAGTACGAGGAGCAGGATTTTGATTCACTGGGTTTGCTTCCACCATAGGAGGTAGCAGATTATTATCAGCCATCTCTTCGGTAGTATCGAGATCGTTTTCTTGCTCTTCTTCTCTTTACTATAGGCTTCGCCTTATTTTCCTACGATTTCTGTAAATGGTACCTTCTATATCACTATCAAAAATCAAGGGTTCTGTCGGGTTCCTTCTAATCATAAACTAGAGGTACCTGCCAGAAATGAATAAAAGAAATTAGTAAAGTTAAAAATAGAATAAATATAAATATAAATAGCAAATAAATAAAATGGCTAAAGTAATAAAAAATTATTTTTCCTAATATCTTAGTCCCCGACAATGGCGTCAAAAACTTGATGGAAGGTCGAAACAACTATTATTTCGACAAAGGCAAGCGCACCTATTGAACAGTAGTATAGCTGTGGTGAGTCCAAAATATCGTATCCTCAAGGACCAAGAGTACTTAGTAATAACTATCTTTTTATTATCTAGCCTAATAATTAAGGGGGATTTATTTTAATCTAAAATTTAACTATCTAATTTAACTAACTTATGAACTTGACAAGAAGTAAACTGGGAAAATATTTTGGACAACTTATATGAGGTGGACGACACCTAAGGAAGAATCCACCTAAACTTCACTTATTACTTTTGATTCATGCGATTTATTCACTTGACTTAATCTGTAGAAATCCCTGAATTATATTAATACCTCTTTCGAGGCTACTAACAACTGACTCTAGGTTGATTAATTGAAATCTCTTTCTAATTAAAACCCCTATTGTCGCATTAATTCGATCTATGGATTCCCATATTAGGTTTGACCCTAATCCGACAGATTTTCGTCGCCCTATTTCTAGGGTTGCAATCAACTTCGCTTAATTGTATTGATCTACTCTTAAATAGGGATTTTTGCTCTACTAAATAAGCACATTCGACTTGAATCAATAACCTAAATTATCAAAACAAGAATAAAACTCACAATTAAGAATAGCACAAGTATTTATCTCATAAATCAAATAATAATAAGATCTGTTATAGGTTTCATCCCCTTAGATATTTAAGGGATTTAGTTCATACTAGAAGAAGAAAACATCATAAAAGAGGAAAAACAACAAAACATAAGAAAACCCAAAAACTTCTAAAGACCTTGATGAGATATCTTCAGTCATGATGGAGATCCTTCTCCTAAGTTGATCCTAACGGCTGTCTTGGAGTATTTTCTCCTTTCTACTCGGCGTCTATTCGACATCCTTTCAACTCCCCATTTAAGTTGCCTCCTAGGGTGTTTATATAGGCTTCGATATATCTTTCTTGGCCCGAAAGTATCCTAATCCTAATGAAATTCTTCTTTGCTGTGGAAGGGACACACCCGTGTGAATCGAGCCCAGGCCTTGTTTGAGTCTGCTAAAGTGGCACGGTCGTGTGGTAAACTCGAGGCCGTGTTGTTTCTCATGTAGGCTCGTTTTGTCCCTTTTTGCCCCGTTTCTCGTTCTTTTAGACTCCCTAAGCTCTCCTGAATATAAAACCTAAAATTAAGAGATTAGGAGCATCAAATTCATGAAACCTAGTGAATATTCATCCAAATTTAAGCCAAGCATGGGGTTAAAATATGTGTAAATTACGGTTTATCACATTGAAAACATGATATAATGAATTGAAAACTTTGATTGCCATACTCATACTATAACATTGGGATCAAACCTTCCACGTAGACTTCATGGATATTTAAGCTATTAATTATGCCTCTTTATTAATAAGGAACATGTTAAATGTTGGCCAAATTACATTTGAAAAGGTGGGGAAGATTTTCAAGACAAGAGACTAGGAGGAGTTTCTAGTAATTTGTCTTGAAAGTTCAATATAGGCCTTAAATAAGAATTTGTAGTTAATGTAAGAAAATAAATTATTTATAATACTTCTGATTGAATCTAAATTGCCAAGCATCCGCATGCAAAGATTTCATCATCAATCTATCCATACAGAGAAAATTGCCCCCTCACAAGTTTTGTGACTGATGACTCGTGACCTCTAAGCCAAGGTTCACGAGCTAACTACACAAGTTTAGCTAGGAATAGTTATGCATCTACCATCACAAGTTGATGATTATTCCTCCCAATACAATGTTAGAGCTATTGATGCGACTCTAAGATGCAGTCCTGTGATAGTCTTTGTGATCGAAAAATTTAGTCCATCATACCATATATTACTTTATGTTACTTTAAACTATAACTTCCATTATGTTTTTTCTTTCGTGGCTTTCTGTTTTACTTTTTGAACCTTAGTACTTGGATTTAACTTTTTGTTTGGTCGATTTTATGTATTTGCACTCATTTTGTTACTTTATTTGCATTATGACTTTTGGTTACTTTTAATATTACCACCATGACTTTTGATGATTTTTCATTACTTTTTTTGTTAAGTTTTCATTTCTTTCGTTACCATTTAGCCAAATAAAAGTAACTAAAAGCTTCTTTTTTTGTGACATTTTTATTATTTCATTATCTTTTAGTCAAAAAATAAAAGTAACTAAAAGTATCCATTTTGTGATGTCTTTATTCTTTGTTACCTTTTAGTAAAAAAAAAAAAAGGTAACTAAAAGTGTCTTTTTTGTGACGTTTCTTAATAGATTATATAAAAGAAACTAAAAGTGTCATTTTTGAACTAATTGTTCGTGACGCTTTCTAAACATCACAAAATACACAACATTTTGCAACATTATTAAATAATTTTTCGTGTTGATTTCGATTGCTTTTTTTCATGATGTTTAAGGAAATCATTTTGTGACGCTTGTGTCAGGTCAATATGATGCTTTAAAAAGTAATGAAAGATAATACTTTTCACGACGTTTTAAAAAGTCAAAAATATACCTTTTCGTGACATTTTTAAGCGTCATAACTTTTAGTTATGCTACATCCACGACATTTCTCCAAAAAGGTCACAAATGGTTAACATTTACTTTTCATGAAATTTTTGGTGTAGTGAGAGTGAGGGTCAATTGAGGTTGCAATTATCCATTAGGTTGAAATCAATAGCTGTATCGAGTTCATTGTTTAGTAAAATCATTCTTTGAGCTAGGCTCCACAAAGATAAGATTGTTGAATCCGAGCAACATTAACAAAGTTGGTGTCTTTCTGCTATTTACATTCTTATTTAATTCACATACCAGTATTATTGCATTCCTTGTTATAACAACAAACTTGACGGAAAACCTCAACAAAGGCAAACCGTGTATGCCTTTTCAAGGTTATTTTCAATGAAGGATAAGGATGAAAGTGGTGATTAACTAAGGCTTCAAGAGGCAAATTTACTAAGGATGTTTAAATTAATGAAGAGAGTCATTTGAATTGTTGCTTCACACTAATCTAAACCCAAATTTGAGATCCACCCGTAGGATTCCACTTAAGAAAACAAATGCTAGGAAATTTTCTAATTAGATGAAGTGGTTATTATCTCTTTAGCCTAATTTTCCTCTTTCCATCGAAAAGAAAGGGGAGAGAATAAGAGAAAGTTCTCAATTCTTCTACTTGTAATAGGCAACAAAAAAAAAAAAAAGGAACAGAGAAGTGAGAAAACCTCCTTGTAGTTGAGAGCCTCTATTGCCAGTTCATGGAGAAATAACTAATTTTAGAAAGTGATCCTTGTCCTAAACTCATTTGGCACCAATTGCCCATTAAATTAGTCATAATTATTAAAAAGGGGTGGATCTTTAAAAAGTTCTTAAGCTTTCGATTTAGTGTTAAAAGAGGAGAGAAGTGTCCATTTTATGCATCCATGAATTTTAGTTGAATAATTGTTGTTAAATGTGTATTGAATATTTATTTTTTAAAGCTAGAGATCATAACATGGGTGAATGGAGTGAACCTAGTGTTTTATAAGCTCATCAACGTAAGTGCTCATTGAATTTTGATGTGCTTTATGATCTATAACTAGGAAATTAATGAGAGTTTAATGTGCTTAAGAATTAAATGAGAAAAGTGGCTTAGTGTGATAATGTAATTGATTGCAATTGATAATGTAATTATTATTAGAAATGACTATGTATTTAAAATAAGACATGAAAAGAGATAAAAGAACATGTTATTCGATGACTAATAGATCATGTTCATGTATGAAAAACGGAACAATAATAATAATGAAAAGTTGATAATTGACAAAAGGAGATTTAGAAATGATAAGCATGTAGTCAAAATATATACGAATAGATTATTGCAATGAAAGCTCAAGTAAGGAACCTTGAATAGAGATTGTTATAATGAAATTTTGTGACTAGTTGTATTTCTTGATTGAACTTAGAGCTTAAATTGAATTTGATTTGCTCTTATGCAAGCTAAGTTAATGTTAATCATGATGCTAATTAAAAGTTCTATTGATTTGCTTTAAAACAATGTATACACCAAGCAATTACCAAATGAAATGTATTAACATTTTTTAATCATGTAATACCTTCATAAATCATAATAAGAGGTTTCCAAATATAGATGGTATGCCAATAGGACTATAGCAGACGACTTTTTACTGTTATGATGTGTTGGTTTGTGTATGAGTGCTTGTATGAGTATGATAGTTAAAGCACATTTTTTTGCATTGGATTCGTTAGATGGGGTGCAATGAGCCATTGGTATCATCGAATGGGGCACTTTGTACCAATATCATTATTGGATGATTGTGATCTATATAATTAACTAAGTTTCATTATGAGTTACTAAAAGTGAATTTATATTAAATTAAAAAATTTACAAGAGCTTTATTAAAGTAGCAATAATCTAAATCATAAATACATTAACAAACCGTAGAGTTATGTGACTTAATCATGATATATGTTCTTAAAACCTTTTAAAATGATTATATTGTATTAATGGTGTATTAGTGATGCTATATGTTAGGGTGAAAATTGATCTGAAAAGAGTGTGAAAGATTATGGTCCTTGAGACGATCACTTGAGAATGTAATCGATAAAAATGATCCTATAAAGGTTCAAAAGTTATTAGATCAAGCCCTTGACCAAGCCCAAGCCCAAAGCTCTCCACAACTTCAACCCCAACTAGCAAGAATCACTTGCTAATTGTTCATTGCATCTTTTCAGATACTTTCATGCTAGCTAACACTAAGGCATCCAACACCAAGTTACTTCCCTATTGGTTATGAACTCAAGACCACTCCAGCATTCAAGGACAAGCCTTTCAATACCAACAACTCAGTTCTCACTACACAATCCAATCTACGTCAGAGAGGTCTCCTCTATCCATGTATTTCAAAACTTTTCCTCTCATATAATGTTTTAATCCAATTACTAACTTGAACATCAAAGCGTACCTCAAAGGGAAACCTTCCAATGCCCATTAACCTTGCCCCATCTTTCACAGATGTCCTTAGTTCAAAGATCAACCTCAACGAGCACCAATATCATCCCCAGGGCCAACTTAGGCGATCCACTATGCTGGGTAGACCACAACTCACACCAAGATCATCTCTAGAGACTAACTCAGCTGATCCACTACCTTGGGCAAACCTTAGGTCACACCAAGATCATTTCTCAAAGACTAACTTAATTGATCTACAACATCAAGAGGACCCTAGTTCTTCTCAAGATCATTTATGCCACCTAATGTCCTGATTAGGATCATCTGGTCTAAAATCATCTATTGAGATTTCAAGAGTTCACCACCATCTCAACATCTCGTCTTTGATCATCCCTACATCGTCGTCATCGTCTGGATCAACTTTGAGGACATTCTATCTTCACCCACCATCATCCCTCCGCACTTGAGAAACTATGCTCTTAGTGTTGTAATTCAAATACTTTTCCACCCTTAACACTATCAAACTGCTATACCATATTAGATCCTAACTATTTTTGAAATTAGAATGCATGATAAATACATGTGTAAAAGTGAATAGAATTAAAGAGGGCATTTAGTATGATTGTTGTACTAAGATTCCATAATTAAAATTATGGTTATGTAACAACCCTACACCCGACCCGATTGTTGGGTCAAGATATCAGGATACTATATTTGTTGCTGAAGCAACAATAGTCAAATTCATTTGTTTTTGAATACCTATTTAATTAATTTTATCAATTTAAGCTTTTAATATGCCTTAGTATCATTTTCAAATCTTATATGGGTTTATTGTAGCCTTTAAAATGGTATAAAGAGGAATAGGGACTAAAGTGAAAGATTTTCAAAATTCTGGGGTGATGTCACGACATGGTTCCTCCGTTGTCGCGACGAGAATCCTATTTCCCATATTTTACCATATTTCAAGTTTATTTAACATTCAAGTCCTTTTTCAAAGCTCAAAATTTAATCAATTCAACTCATTTCACATATATCATTCACATTTATCCATTTATAATCTCAAGTCCACATAATAAAACATTATATTCAATCAAAGATAGCAAAGCTATTAAAATTAACAAAATTATCAAAGTTTTACAAATAAGTCCATTAGAGGACTTACACTTACAAATACAGTTAATTTTTTCTACATACCATAACTATTGTCAACATGTAGCAATCAATTTATCAATTAGGACTACCTTAATTCATTTATAATCATCACTCACTTAGTACCTTAACAATATATTTGAACTTCTCTTATGTATTAGTAAATCCATTATTTGCAACAACTTAGCAATATCACTCTTCTATCATTTGTCCCTCCTCCTCCTCTCCATTTCACTTCCTTAATTTATATATATAAAAAATCTTTTGCTCTTAACATATGATGCTTATATGTAACATTAATTAAGGTTTCTCTAGTTACACACATACTCTTATCAAGGTTGTCCATTTGAGTGGCAGCCATTAATTTATTTATATCTCAGTCTATATAATTCAAAATTAAGATCCACTTGTTGTTTTTGAAACTAGGTTCAATGAGTTTTATACCATAAAAGTTTCGAATTTATACTTAAGTCAATCAATACATTTTTTCTTCAAATTTTCCTATGTTCTATTGCTAGTCAACTCTAAATCTTCTTCACTAAAAACTAAATATCTTTTAGTACAAGTCTTTTATTATGTTTTCATTTGTTTCAATTGAAAATAGACTCATTAATATTTTAGGCATATAAATTTCATCTCATAAATATTTTTTTTACAATTTCTAATGAATTTGCAAAGTTAGAATAGAAGAATTCAAAATAATTCGACATTGTCTTACAAAATTTATTATATCTTATAATCTACAATTTCATTGCTTATAATGTTTCTTCTATGAAAACTAGACTCAATAAGATTTAATTTCATATTTTATTCAACCTCTAACTCGATTTCCACAATTTTTGGTGAATTTTCAAAGTTGAATCATTACTACTATCCGTAAACTGTTTTAATGCTAATTTTTCTCTTTCATGATTCTTTGTATTAATTGTCATTTAGACATACATAATCATTATACTTTTAATTATTTTCAATTTAATCCTTAAAACTCACTTATCATCAACATATAATTTTATCATAACATCTCTTATTTCCATTATAAATTTCATAAGTTTACAATTCAATTCCTATCATTATGAAAATTCATTATTTACTATAATTTCACCTTAACATCACTTTGTAATTAATTTACTAACATTCAAAATTCCATTTAAACTTCCTAACACAATACTTTATTTCACACATAAACTTTTGTACACTTTACAATTTAGCCCTTATTATAAAAAATTTAATGTAACTTAAAATTTTCCCACACATTCACTTTTTATATCATCACAATTTCATCACACTTCAGCTTGCATTCTCTTTTCAACATTCAATTTTCACATAACCTATTTGTTTATTTTACATTTTAATCCCTTTTTCTACTACTTCAATATACCAATTTAATTTTCAAACATAATATTTGCACATTCACAATTAATTCAACTAATTTAGCATACTCTATAGTTGATTAAAATTTAATAAAGTAAAATTCTTGAAGTACATACTTTGTCTCTTTAATTTCCTCACTTTTTTCACCACTTTCTTCACTTTCACTTGCAATTTTTTTCTTCCAAGATGATATTCTAACTCTCTAATGTCTTTACTTCACTTCTCATTTTGGGAGGCTATGAAAATTATCAAGGAATTTGCAAGAAAAAGTGAGATTTCAAGATAAAAGACCAAATTGTAAAGAAATGAAAACCCCTTTACATCTACTTATGACCAACGTGACATGTATGGAAACCCCTTTACATCTACTTATAACCAACGTGACATGTATGGAAGATGAGGGAATTTTCTACACTTTTCTCCAAAAATATCTTATTTAATTATTTAGTTAAAATATTAAAATATCCTATAAATTAATAAAATAATCAACCAATCACAATTAAACACCTTTCATCCTTAATTATTATACCATATAATTATCTAATTTGAGAAATGGTCATTTTACCTTTCACATTTCTTCAAAATCCCATTCTTAAGTCATTACTCACTTTTGATAAAATTACGATTTAGTCCCTCATATTTCTTTCACTTATCCAATTTGGTTCCTCTATCCCAATTTCATATCTTAAGAAATTGGGTTATTTACTTTTGATCCTTTAACTTTTCTCATATTTACACTTTAACCTCTTGAATATAAAATAACTGTACTCGTGTCTCAGAACTTTTGACATTATTACAATCTAGTCCCTTCCTTAAATCAGCATTCTTCTTAATTCAATTTTTTCTTTGGCATCTCTTACCCCTTTTCTTTTGTCATCTTTATATCTTCTCCTCATTTTACATGTAAATCAATTATACACTATTTTAGTTTAATACTATTTTATAATATATAGATTTTAGGGGTGATTTTAGGCGTGTCAAAGGTTATCATTGAGAAAGTCATAAAAAAAATTATAAGTGTTTAATAATTAACCTAATGATTTAGGAAACAGAATAGATTTCAAAGACATTGGTATTGAAAGAATGGAAGTGAGGTAAAGACCCCAAACTTATTTTTAAAGGAATGATTAAAAGAATAAAGACTAACATGGTAAAGGTAAGAAGACATAAGGCTAAAGTCTAATTAAAAGAAGGTTACATATAAAAGGTCTAAGCATTAAAAGAATAGTTGTGTCATAGACTTCAATTAAAATTTTGAGAACCATTCAATGTTAAGACTGATATTTACTATGTATGGCACTATTAGAATTCAATCGAGCACTACTTAGCTCTTGTAACTCAATGCATTGTTCTTGTTTTCGCGCATAGGTTGAAGCTGAAATTTGAGTTTTAGGTTGAGAAGAGTTGCATGGCCCTTGTCAAGTCACAACCGTATCTTGACGAACTCTTTTTGTTCTTATGTCTTGGTTAAAATTTGTAGAAACAGCATGTACATAATAAGGATGTTAATGTGAGAATTCAAGCCTTTGTTTTGATGATAGCTTGGCATGTAATTAAGAATCACTATGCTATGGTTAGTATGTTTATGATATGAATGCTATAGTTGGCTGGTCTTTAATTGTGATGGATGATGGATTCAAATTAAGACCTTTGATAGGTCACTAGATAGATAGCACTTTATATGAGCATAGTGAACTTTGAGATTGTTGTTCAGACCTTAAAACCTAGCCTAAAAACTCTAGAGTGACACCAAAGCTATGGTAGGAATTTCTAGCAAGGGAACCTTAAGATGCCTGAGGCTTCACTGCACCTAGGTATCGATATCTTAAGTCAGGGTATCAATACTTGCAACCTCGAAACGAACTTTTGAGAGCACTATAGTATCGATACTTCACCTTTTGAGTATCGATACTTATAAACAATGAAGCAAGGATGTAAAAAAATTATATATTAATAATTGCTTGGAATCTATAGCTTAAGTGGTGAGAAAGGCACATGGAATAATTTCCATGCTATGGCTACTCTAACTGATGATTTAGAAACTTGGTAGACTTCTAATCATGCAGGCACAAAATTTATCATAAAGTAATTGAAGTAATATTAAATCATGTTAGCATATTACTAGATTTTTCACACATCTATTAATGTTATTTCAATTTGTAGTTATTTAAATAAAACTTTATCTTAAATAACAACTAATTTTATTTAAATAAATCAACTTAAGATGGTGTAGCTATTATTGATTTAAAGTTTTAAAATGACGTAGTATATGTATAACATAGAAAATCACATACACTATTTAATAACATATAATATATGCCCAAGACCATTATCACTTTCAAAATAAATGAATAATTTTTATGGCATCATTATGCATATTGTAATTAAAATTGAAATAACAAAATTAGTACAACAGATCTATTTTGTTAAATATATTCAATAAAAACCTTACCATACCCGTGTCAGATACATACTTGTATCCAACAATCACACCTACACATATATTTCTAGTACAATAAAAAATATGATGAAATGTTTTTGGAATTTGGTGTTATAATCATAAGAATTACTTATACTTGAGGTTCACTTCCATGGTTTTTAACTAATCATCATAACATGAACATGGCAATGTCAATCAGGCAACATTACAGATAAAAGAAATATTACTATCTAGAATGCACCTGATTCAACTTGCAACGCTTTCCATGGTGGCAATTCTACATTTGATGAGTTACTCAGAAAGTTGAACAATTTCTTAAGGGAGGAAAGTCTTGAGAGAGAGAGAGAGGGAGAGAGAGAAGTCTTCAATTGATAAAAACAAATCATTCCAGCACATATATGATTCTGACTAGGACCCCGGATGCTTTTTCAGCCATTCATCAAAAAGTCGAACCATTAAATCCAAAGAATGACCGCTGCACCAATAAAAACAAGAATAGACATAAGATGAATTACTAGAAGTGATGGAGGAATTGAATGGCAATTGAACTTCAGAGCACCAATTAAAGCACTAATAACTCCATCCAACAGAAATAAATCTCGTTTCATGCAAGTTATTTAAATGCAAGTCCAATGGCATTGCTATGTTTCAGTAACCTGATGATACAACATGTTTCTTTTGATCTTAGCATATTCATAAAATCAGCAGTTCGAATATGGATACACATTTGCACATACGAAAAGGCATGCAAGTAGACAGATCGCATGTCTTCCTTTTGGCATATATAGTAATAGGATAATGTATTTAAGATAGATAGATAGATAGATACGCTATGGAATCAACTTTGATTGTTTAAGATAGTCTTGAGTTGCCCGAATTGTTTATCCAGAGAACCTTGTCATGTATCCACTCAAGAGAAGTGTAAGAATTATGACTCCTATAGCTTGTCAATCTTGTATATATACTACAATCTAGTCCTCTCAGATAAACTTGTGCACAGTAAAATCATTTATATTTTGAAAAAACATTTCTTATTTCTAGGTGTTCCTTCAGGAAGGAGACGACATCATGTTACATAATCAAACAGGGTAATCACATACTAATATTTATAAACCTATCCAACTGTTAACAGCCAAAAGTGAAATAGGATGCTTAACTCCAAGCATCATTATCAGAATCAGACAGGACAGTTATTTGTTCAGGGTTTTGAGTTTCAAGTCCATTAGTCCAACCGTTGAATCATTCAAGTCAATGCTTTGAATGAAATGTCATGTTCTCGAATGAGCTCGACGAAGGTAGAGGAAAAACTAGGAGCTGGGTAGGATGGTTTGACTGCCAGGCCAGTCCAAGTTTTATAACAGAGATTTCAAGTGGCAATGAAAGAATATCCTAGTAAAAAATCCACACAAATAAGTGCTTAAAAAGCAAGATAGATACTTTACTCAATATTATGGAGTGCTAAAATGATTACTCTTAGTTTTAACAGAAAAATAGATCCAAAGTAAGATGAAATTGCTTCATCTCATTGAACCCAAAACCAAGAATTGTTACCCTATTTTGAATTTCGCTTATGCATAAGAGATCAAAATCACAACCACCTTAGAAGGAAAGACAATAAATTTCCAAGAGTCACTTGAAATGAGTAAAACTGAAGCTAGAAAGGTCTTCTTGCAAGTGATAATATCATCTGTTGGCCTCATTCTGATGAGTATGATGCAATTTTATAGCATGGCAGAGAGTAGAATCAAACCAAAGCATAGTTGAAGAATCATCAAAAGCCAAAAAGCATTGTTTTACAAAGGTTCTATAGAATATCTAAAATGTGAGGTATACAAACAATTTATTTCTGTTTGCCTCCTACAATATTTTGGCTAAAGTTGAGCTCAAAGAAGATAAAAATTGGGTATGAATGATAAAGATTATGATTACAACTAAATAATTTACATCAGACAAAGCATATATGCGTTAAAGATTATCTGTGAAAAGAAGAAAATAATCCATGAATACCATGGAATGAAAAGAGTAAAAGTAGAGTGAAAAAAAAGACCTGAACATCATAGAATTTGATGTAGAAGCGGGAGCTATCAATTGAGAGCTTGGTTTGAAGAATATCAGCGATAGTTGAACTCAATTTGGCATTAACAGAAGGTCCAAGGCCCCCAATAGAAATCAATTCTCCATAAGCAGCAGGGGCTTCCGTCCCAGCAAATGCCATGGGAACTCCGCCATTAACCAAAATCATCACGTACTGTTAACCCATTTTTACCCCCCAAAAAAAAATAATTAACCAAAATAAAGCCATTAAAATTAATATAGACAAGGAAAAAAAGAAGTAAATAAGAACAAACAGATTCAGGTTTGCCGATGATTTTGGCAACAGCTTTGGTGGCGTCCTTAAGGATGTCAGAGGTGGTGACGGCGTCCACAGGTACGTTGGTGTATAAATTCAAGGTGGGCATTTCCTACTTCTTCTTCTTCTTCCCCTGGTTTTTGGAGTGTTAGCAGTTGAAATGAACGAGTGGCTTGAAATAATTGTTACATGTCTGTCAATCCCTTCTCAAAATGATTTTTTTTTTCAAGACAACACATTTAATTATTAAAAAAATTATATAAATATTTTATATTATTATATCAGTGGATGCTTATTACAGTAAGTTTGATTTATTTTGGGATTTTTTTGTAACTAATTAATTAAAAGTGAAGTTTTATATTATCTATAATTTTTTATTTGTATTGTCGAAATCATTTTTGTAAACGGGGATCGGCTTTGGTTTTGAAAGCGAAAATAAAACAGGGAGTCGCCACCGATCTTTATTTAGTGTGATCGGATCACCTTTGTTTTAATAAAATGTTTTGGTTTACTAAAACAGTGTTTTTGGTCTACGAAGTTTTGAGAAATCGGGTTCGGGAGTCGGTTATGTGCGAGGAAGGATTAGTACTCTCGTCACGCCCAAAATTGATACCAAATTGATTAATTAATGTCTTAATGTCGAAAATTTGAAAAGAATTTAAAATACGAATCCTTTAAGAAATGTTTGGATAATTGGAATTGGATATCGAAATTCTCTTGTTCCAAAAAGATGAAATATTACATCCAGCACGATAGGACACGATGTTTCAACCCTCGATACCAAGATCATTTCATGATTTCCAAAATTCATACGTGGCGATTTTAAAAGGATATTCCACTATTTGGCCAAACCAAAATACCGAAACCCAGCACGATTGGGCACGATTTCTCGAATGTCCAAACACAAAATATTGCCTTATTTAAGAAAACACAGTCAAAATTTTAGAAGGATATTTAGTCATTTAAATGAACGGGGAATCGGAACCCAGCACGATTGAGCACGACTTCTCAAACTTCTAAATACCGAATATCAATCATTTTAAAAACCTAATGTATTGAATAAAGGTTAATGAGACAAGTAGTAATACAATGCTACATGCGTGATAAGATAAATATGTTAATAATAATGATATGAAATTCATAAATAAAATGAGCAAGATAAGATATATATTGTATAAATTTAGAGTAAATAAATAAGGACATATAATAATAATATAAAACAATAATAATACTATACTAATATAAACAATACATGTATATAATATTAGTTGTAAAATAAAATAATAAAAACTATAGTAATAAAATAATTATAGCAATAACAATACGAAATAAGAAATATAATAATAATGTATATAATATAATGTAATAATGATATTAGAAATAAAGTAAATAATAATATTGAGTACAATAATAATAACAAAAATATAATAAAATGGTAGAAATAATATTTAAAACGATTTTTGAATATAATATAATAACATTAAAACAATAATGGTACGTAAATAATAATATTACAAATAAAAATAATAAGGATAGTAATAAGAATAAATAATAGTAACATAAATAAATAATAATAATAGTAGTAATAATAATGATGAAAATAGTAATAAGTATAAAATAGATATGTTAAATAATGATGATAGTAATAATATTAGTAGCTAATAAACATTTAATAAAATATATATATATATATATATATATAAATATAATGTAGCAATAGTAATGATAGTAAGGAATAAAATAATAATAATAATAATAATAATAATAATAATAATAATAAAAAAATGAAGATAAACAATATGTAAAGAGAAATTTAAAATAAATAGTATCTAGAACAATTTAAATAAATAATATCTAATATCAATTAAAAGGAAAATAATTAGACAAATTAATAAGCAAATAATTAAATAAATTAACTAGAGGACTGTATTGAAATCGTAACAAAATTGGGATAAAATTATATATAAATAAAAAGGGTTACTAGGATCGAGATAGAACACGCTTGAAGTAAGAGGGACTGATTGGGAAAATATTCCTAGCCCTTATGCGTCTATGGGTCAAGGATCCAATTTAAAACTCAACAAAATTAATGGTGAAATCAGAAAAGGAAAAATAACAAAATGGGCCCGATTGAATAGAATTTGCAATGGGAGGATCTCGTCACAAATATCCCTTTGAAGGATATGCTAGATTCCTTGACCCAAACGGCATCGTTTCATTGAGGGCATATAAGGCCCAAGTTTTTGAAAAAAAAACAATTTTAAACCCTAAAAAAGAAGAAGCAGACCTCCTCTCTATTCTCTCCTATCTCCTCTTTTCTGACACGACGATAGGGCTCCCTCCATCACCGTCGCACCACCGTGCCACCACCATATTCGGTGGTTGACGATGCGCAGAGATGGGTCCTTAGCCTTGTTTCAAAGCCTCTTTGAAGACCGGTCCTTTGGCACCCCCGAATCGAAGAAAAAAGGCTTTCGATACCCTTCCTCGGTCCAAGCTCCGACGACGGTGAGGGTACACCGATGATGCAGTTTCGAGGCTCAGCTAAGTTCCTTTTCCCCTTTTTTGTTATTGTTCATTTTTAAAGGTTTCAAAAAAGAAGTAATAAAAAAAAACTAGTATTGAAATAACTGAAAATAAAATGGAAAAAAAAAAACCTTCTGAACTTTCTTATGTTTTTGATTGCTGAATGTTCTTTTTTTTTTCTTTTGAATTCGAAAAAATCCCCCTTTACAATGTTTTTTCTTATGCTTTTATAGCCGAATACATATATGCTACTGCGTTTTGTTTGCCTTTTTCTTTTTTGTCTTTGCTTTTGTTGCTTTCTCTGTTGTTGTGTGTTGTTGCTTCATTCGTAGGTACGGAAGCGTGGTAGAGCAAGTGGAGGAGCCAGGCCTTGGGCATGGTGCATGTTGAGGCGCACATGGGGGCTGCAACGGTGGTGTACGGATGTCAGAGGACATGCGGCTGCTAGGTTTTTCTTTGCTGAAAATTGGTTTAGATTTTGGCCATTTTGGGCCTGTTTTAGTTGGGCTATAATTGGGTTTTTATTATTGGGCCCCGGGCAAAATTTGGGCTCTACAGCTGCCCCTCTTTGCTTGTTGTTGTGTAACGAGAATGAAGCAAAGACTTTAAAAGGACCAAATTTTGCCCGGTCTTGCTGAGTCTCGGCGCTTCTTTTCTTCTTTAAGTAGCCTCGCTCGCTGTATCTTTAAGGAGACGAGGTTGGTGGCTTAAATCTACTCGTTAGAACTTCAAGGAAATGAGATTTGTTATCTTTAGTCCGCTCCACTGCATCTTCAGGGAGATAAGACTTGCATCTTTGATCTGCTCCTGCAACTTCAGGAATGCCAGATCTTTCATCCTCAATCCACTCCACTGCAAACTCAGGGAGAAAGATCTGATGTTTTCGATCTGCTCCTGCAACTTCAGGAATGCCAGATCTGCTATATTCAATCTGCTCCTGCAACTTCAGGAATGTCAGATTTGTATCTTCGATCCGCTTCACTGCACTCTCAGGAAGGCAAGATCTGCTATCTTTAATCTGCTCCTGCAACTTCAGGAATGCCAGATTTGCATCTTCGATCCGCTTCACTGCACTCTCAGGAAGGCAAGATCTGCTATCTTCAATCTGCTCCTGCAACTTCAGGATTGCCGATTTGCTATCTTCGATCCGCTTCACTGCACTCTCAAGAAGGCAAGATCTGCTGTCTTCGATCTACTCTTGCAACTTCAAGATTGCCAGATCTGCATCTTCAATCTGCTCCTGCAACTTCAGGATTGCCAAATTTGCTATCTTCAATTTGCTTCTGCAACCTCAAGATTGCCAGATTTGCTATCTTCAATCTGCTTCTGGAACTTCAGGATTGCCAGATTTGCTATCTTTAATCTGCTCCTGCAACTTCAGGATTGCCAGATTTGCTATCTTCAATCTGCTCCTGCAACTTCAGGAGACAAGATCTGATGTCTTCGATCCACTTCACTGCACTATCAGGAAGGCAAGATCTCGCATCTTTGATCCGCTCCCGCAACTTCGTGGATTGCCGATCGCTATCTTCAATCTGCTCTCGCAACTTCGTGGATTGCCAGTTGCTATCTTCGATCCGCTTCTTTGCACTCTCAGGAAGGCAAGATCTGCTGTCTTCGATCTACTCCTGTAACTTTAGGATTGCCAGATTTGCATCTTCGATCCGCTTCACTGCACTCCCAGGAAGGCAAGATCTGTTATCTTCGATGTTGCTACACCTTCCTCTAGGAGACATGTTCTGTGGACTTGATTTCATATGTTTATGTTTATGCAAAATGGTTAGGATGCAATGATCGGAATGAATATAATTCTTTTAACTAAATATATTTTAGACGACATTCGCCTAAATGCCGAATGTCATGAGAGTGATTTTTTTTTTTTATGCAATGATCAGAATGAATCAAATACTCCTAACTAAATGTGTCTTGAATGATGATGTATGAATACAAAATGAAATGATCCCTTTTTATGCTTAGGGTTGTCACTACTCATCATCTATTAGATTCTTATTGCTAACGTATTACATTGCTATCTTGCTCGGCTGGTACATTTGCCAAAAAACTCAAAGAAACAATCATATTTTGCTCAAATGACTTGCCCCAATGTAACTTCAAGGTCCATCTCATTGTAACTTAGGGGTATAGGATCTAAATCTTCTCCAATCCATCCCATTATGACTCCCAAATGTAGGATTTTTTTTCATCCATCTCATTGCTATTCAAGAGTACAGGACTTGTATCATTTTCCAATCATACCACCGCGACTCAGGGGTAGAGGACTGTAACCTATTCAATCAGCTGATTGCTCCCCAGGTGACCTAACCAAATGTATATGCATGATATTTACATGGATACAGAATATCATTTTTTTCAAGAATGATTTCCCTTTTGCATATGGGTTAACATTGCCCATTTTTCGTCAAGATTGTATTACTGATGCAATATCCTGTCATTTGTTCAACCACCATTTTTGACAAAAATCCGAAGAGATAGCCTCAGCTTAGACTCTTCCTTAAACTTGGTGAGTTTTAAACAATAGTCCTATTTCAAGTTCTTATATGATTTAGAAACTTCCAAAGTAATATACGAAACTCCTTTTATGAAAGTGTTATTAGTCCACTAATCGTTATTTCAATGCAAAATGCTTGAAAAAGATCATAATGATGGAAGAAATGGAAATTTATTGAGAGTAAAGCTTGAAATGAATAAATTAATCAAGATATCAAATTTTGAAAAATCACAAAATGAGAATGAATTAATCAATATAATAAATGAAATTTACTAGGAGCGTATCTTGAAAAGAATAAAGTAATCAAAGATAGAAAATTCAATCTGGGTAAGATGAAAACTAGGTGCCCCAGATATCGCAGTATGAACTTTTCTGTTTCTTGAGGACCATTTTAAACTCAATATGTGTTTAGGGGATCCGGAGCACTTTGTCGATGCCCAAGATGTAGCATACTTCTTCATTTGTTAATTCAGGCATAGTGAGACTGCTGAATACCCCAATTTTAATCAAAATTTAAGTCGCCCTTTTCGGGTTTTCACCTCAAATCCCCTTTGGTCTCAAAGTGTCCTTTGCGGGTTTTCACCTTGGCCTTTCCTTTTTCTTTTTTTTTCTTTTTTTCTTTTGGAAAACTTTTTATTGAATCTGAATTCACTGGATTGGGCGGGTCATCGTCATCCATCTCGGTCAATGTCCATGCTTCCCCAGAACAAGCCTTCTTTGCTGCATAAGGTCCTTTCTAATTCGGCATCCATTTTTCTCAGAAGCCCTTTTGTATGGGACGGATCCTTTTCAAAACTAGGTTTCCTTCATAGAATTCTCTAGGGCGAACCTTCTTGTTATAGGTCCGCATCATTTGCTTTCAATACAATTGACCATGAAGATAGCCCTTACCTCTCTTCTTCGATCGAGTTCAGCTAATCATATTGGGACTGAATCCATTCTACCTTTTCCAATTTCAGTTTTGACAAGACTCGAAAAAAAAATGTCGACTTCAATAGACAAAATACTTTCATTCCACAAATTAAGGCATTGCATCGACGAAGTTCTTGGCCAATGTTTGATAAGCATAGAGGGTAAATGTAACTTCTTTATGTCAATCTTTACAAGTCTAGGTCATCTTCCTAATGATCATTGTTTTGTTGCCTCTTTCTTTTTTTTTTTTTTTTTGCTACACTGTGACATGGCACTTGATCTTTGAACAGACCGCAAACTTTTGACATTATGCGGTTAAATGTGATTTTTTTTTTGACATTTTTTATTATTGGCATTCTTTCTTTCTTTTTTTGTTCTAATGACTATTGACTTTGTAATATTGACCTACGAAGCTACTTCCATCCTCTTAGCGAAACAATTAATGCCTGCCATAAGCTTCCGACGAGATCATCCCAATAACTCCATGCCCCACATAGATAAGGTCTACGAAAAAATGAAGGAGGTACATAAATCTTTTCTTCATAAATTTGGGACTTATGACATTTCTTGGTATAACTAATGCAATCCCCTTCCATGGTGAACCACCAGTACCCGAACCTGATGATTTGCTTGGCCATTGTAAATGTGTTCCTCTTCTAAGATTTCCTTAGCCTTAACAGCATCAACATGTCTCGGCAGCCAGGACATATCCTGATACAATTATGCGAAAATATCTTTGAACTCTTGGAATGACTCAATAACGTCTCACTTTGTCTTTGTGGAGATACATGCTCTGATTTTCATCTCTTTCTCTTCTTCTAGGCTCAAAATTTCTAACGATTCTTTGTAAGGTAGGATCTGTTTCATCTTATTCTACCATCCTTAACAAATCAGGAGATAAGCTACAATCTCTAACGTCTTCAAAGTCCTAAGATCCCTCTAGACACATATCTTGCTCAAAAGTAGATTCTGAGTCGATAGAGCGTCGCTCATGTCGTTGATATCTAGGGACCTATTTCGGGTACGAAGGAATATTCAAAGAACAAATTAATCTAAGAATAATTATTTATGTGGTATGAACATGAAAGAAATAAGGAATAAACGAATATTTGCTCAAAGTGAGACACAAAAATGCATTTTCATTGAAAATATAGATTTTGAACATAAGCCTATTTCACAAAAAGATTCTTATTGCTCCTAGGCTTAGAGCAATAAGCGTGTTTTGGACATTACTCCGAATTAGCTTTAAAAATACAGGGATCTTTTCCATAGTCTCATTGTCTAAAACACTTCCAAGTATATAAGGGCATACGCCTGAAAAATTCTATTCCCCGGTTCTCTCCTTGGATACGTCGTTAATGCTTAAATTCCCCAATATCAGGTCTTGTATTGGAGCCCTGAACTTGATGTACCCCTGATCTCATGGTGTTATCTATCGTGGCTCTCACAATATTTACCCCTTTAATAGAAAGGTTGGGTAGCGAATCTTCTGCACCAGAGGGATTATCAAATTTTACAATATCTATCTTGATGAGTCTTTCGATTATCTTTTTGAAAGCGGCGTAGTTCTCAATCGAATGCCTTATGATTTCTGTATGGTATTCGCATTGGGTGTTCATATCGTACCATTTAGGGTATGGAGGCTATATTGGTTCCACGTAAAACGGGGATACAACATGTGCTCCAAACAAAATTTGGTACAACTCCCTATATGTGATTGGGATGGTGCGAACTGGGGTTTTTCTGAGTTCAGTTTTGGATCAGGTTCTTGTTTTGGAGAGACTGCTACCGGTAGTTCTGATTCTTGGTCGGCTCACTATAATCGACTCTGAATAGCCCTTGTTATACCTTCTCGTACCATTCACTTTATTTTCCTTTTTCTTTGAGGTTTTAACAGTCCAGTCTTTTTTGTTTTCTGTTTCTGTCAATACAACTAGTTTGGCTCGATCATTCTCTGGATTAAAACTGAAGCCCATCGGGAAGTTCAACAGTGCCGAGGTATTAATTTGACATTGGGGTTTGATAATGACAGGTGCCCCTTACGGAGGCACGTCTGGTTGGGTCGAGACACTTATTGGAGAATAAACGATGTCTTCATCATTATCCACACTGTTGACCACTGGGTCACCCCTTTTTTTAACCCTTCCAACTAGTAACTAGGTTAATTGGCTCATCACATTCATTTGTTCTCGCATATCTTGTTGGATTTTGGTCAATTGCTTTTGCATCTGTATTTGCATTCTCTCTATCCTTTCCAACCTTTGGCCCATGGCTTTTGTTCTTGCGTGAGTACCGTAACAATGCTGGTTTCCAGAATGCTAAAATAATTTTTAATTAATTAGAGTTTTTCTACAAATTTTAATGCATATGATATGATGTAATGCAAATGCATGAAATGCAATGCAAAAGCATGGAATGAATACAAAAAGAAAGAGAGGTGTTGATTTTGAATTCAATTCCATTAGGAGAACTTTTCTAGAAAATAAATTTCTTTACATAAAACAGATTACATATACGACCATGCCCCAATGCTCGAAGCCTTAACTTTCTATAGAAGCCAGGTTAACTCCTAACCCTAATCAGATTCTATTTCACTTCAAACTTAGCACATCAGCTTGAACTGCTATGGTTTGCCAATGATTCGTCACCTCTTGTATTTGAGCCACTAATTCTTTCAATGGAGAGTAGTTCTCAAAGAATACTTGATAAGAAACCCTTTTCACTCTCCAAAAGCGGCTATGGAACCACTCCAACAAGAGTTTCGCACATCCAAATGAATCTTCTTTCACCTGATCCTCGGCATGCATTCAAAGATCAGAATGTTTTGGCCAGGATTACAAGGGTGGGCGTGATCCTCTTATCAAGTCTATCGAACAAGTCTGAAATTGCCTCGTCCACGTGCCCTAGTGCTTTAGGGAAAGTATCCAGTTTGTAAATGCTCAAAGTGAATACATTGACCCTTTTCTTCATATTTGGGTGTGCTTAGATCGAATCTCGCGAATTCTCCAATGAATGCCTTCACCAGCTCTTTTTGATTGATATGGACCGCGACTCATTGCTTACTCTTCCCTGCAATACTCATTAACTCTTTTTAAAAGAGTTGAGACACGACGACTCTCAAATAATCTCTATTGGCTTGAATCCTCGGGCAAAGTCTTGTATTCTTTGTGAACTATCAGCCTTCTCTCGTTGTTTACTTGGCCTATATTCGGACGACCGTATTATAATCCACTTTATCAAGAAATCTATTTCCTTATGACAAACTCTTCTATTTAGTAATCGAATATGAACCAACACCTCTTTTTTAAGATGATGCGATGAGATGCAATGCAATCATAAACAAAACAAAACATGGTAGCACAGAAGAAATAAACAAAATAGAGTACCTATCCGGATGATCACTAGGGGTTCGGAGTGGCTCTACCTAGGGTGGGCTCCAATGGGTTCATTATATGTAGTTTAGTTCTAAAGTAAGGGTACCCGAACTAGCAGATTCCTCGATCCTCACCCATTATAGGCTCATACGGATCGAGTTCAGTTCAGGGAATACATTTCCCTACGACCATGCAGAGATGAAAATCTCACGAAGCACATAGGTACGGATGTATCCCGGAAGCAATCCACTAGCCCATGCGGAGGTGAAAACCTCACGAAGGCGTAGTTTCTTACTCCCATTTAAGGGTGCGACCACAACGGTCATGCAATGCAATGTGCGTAAGAAAATAATAATCATATGCAATGACACAAACTAATGCAACAAAATGATCGTAATTTTCAAATCAAATTTTCAAATCGAATTTTCAAAATTTTGACAAAGGACAGAAAATAATCAATTTACGGCCTGACTCACTTTATTTCCCTAGTGGAGTCACCAAGCTGTAGAAACCATTTTTGTAAACGGGGATCGACTTTGGTTTTGAAAACAAAAATAAAACAGGGAGTCGCCACCGATCTTTATTTGGTGTGATCGGATCACCTTTGTTTTAATAAAACATTTGGTTTACTAAAACAATGTTTTTGGTCTACGAAGTTTTGAGAAATCGGGTTCGGGAGTCGGTTATGTGCGAGGAAGGATTAGCACCCTCATCACGCCCAAAATTGGTACCAAATTGATTAATTAATGTCTTAATGTCAAAAATTTGAAAAGAATTTAAAATACGAATCCTTTAAGAAATCTTTGGATAATTGGAATTGGATATCGAAATTCTCTTGTTCCAAAAAGATGAAATATCACATCCAGCACGATAGGACACGATGTTTCAACCCTCGATACCAAGATCATTTCATGATTTCCAAAATTCATACGTGGCGATTTTAAAAGGATATTCCACTATTTGGCCAAACCAAAATACCGAAACCCAGCACGATTGGGCACAATTTCTCGAATGTCCAAACACAAAATATTGCCTTATTTAAGAAAACACGGTCAAAATTTTAGAAGGATATTTAGTCATTTAAATGAATGGGGAATCGGAACCCAGCACGATTGAGCACGATTTCTCAAACTTCTAAATACCGAATATCAATCATTTTAAAAACCTGATGTATTGAATAAAGGTTAATGAGACAAGTAGTAATACAATGCTACATGCGTGATAGGATAAATATGTTAATAATAATGATATGAAATTCATAAATAAAATGAGCAAGATAAGATATATATTGCATAAATTTCGAGTAAATAAATAAGGACATGTAATAATAATATAAAACAATAATAATACTATACTAATATGAACAATACATGTATATAATATTAGTGGTAAAATAAAATAATAAAAACTATAGTAATAAAATAATTATAGCAATAACAATACGAAATAAGAAATATAATAATGTATATAATATAATGTAATAATGATATTAGAAATAAAGTAAATAATAATATTGAGTACAATAATAATAACAAAAATATAATAAAATGGTAGAAATAATATTTAAAACGATTTTTGAATATAATATAATAACATTAAAACAATAATGGTACATAAATAATAATATTACAAATAAAAATAATAAGGATAGTAATAAGAATAAATAATAGTAATATAAATAAATAATAATAGTAGTAATAATAATGATGAAAATAGTAATAAGTATAAAATAGATATGTTAAATAATGATGATAGCAATAATATTAGTAGCTAATAAACATTTAATAAAATAAAATATATATGTATAAAATATAGTGTAGCAATAGTAATGATAGTAAGGAATATAAGAATAATAATAATAATAATAATAATAATAATAATAATAATAATAATAATAATAATAATAATAATAATAATAATAATAATAATAATAATAATAATAATAATAATAAATGAAGATAAACAATATGTAAAGAGAAATTTAAAATAAATAGTATTTAGAACAATTTAAATAAATAATATCTAATATCAATTAAAAAGGAAAATAATTAGACAAATTAATAAGCAAATAGTTAAATAAATTAACTAGAGGACTGTATTGAATAAAATTGTATATAAATAAAAAAAGGTTACTAGGGATCGAGATAGAACACGCTTGAAGTAAAAGGACTAATTGGGAAAATATTCCCCACTTATATGCTGCGTCTATGGGTCAAGGATCCAATTTAAAACCCAACAAAATTAATGGTGAAATCGAAAAGGAAAATAACAAAATGGGCCCGATTGAATGGGGCTGCAATGGGGAAGGATCTGTCGCGCAAATATCCCTTTGAAGGGATATGTGCAGTTCCCTTGACCCAAACGGCACCGTTTCATTGAGGGCATATAAGGCCCAAGTTTTATGAAAAAAAAAAACATTTTTAAACCCTAAAGAAAATAGAAGCAGCAGCCTCCCTCTCTATTCTCTCCTATCTCCCTCTTTTCTAACACGACGATAGGGCTCCCTCCATCATCGTCGCACCACCGACGCCACCACCATATTCGGTGGTCGACGATGCGCAGAGATGGGTCCTTAGCCTTGTTTGAAAGCCTCTTTGAAGACCGGTCCTTTGGCACCCCCGAATCGAAGAAAAAAGGCTTTCGATACCCTTCCTCGGTCCAAGCTCCGATGACGGCGAGGGTAGTCGACGACGCGATTTCGAGGCTCAGGTAAGTTTCTTTTCCCTTTTTTTTTTTTGTTATTGTTCGTTTTTAAAGGTTTCAAAAAAGAAGTAATAAAAAAAACTAGTATTGAAATAACTGAAAATAAAATGAAACAAAAAAAAACCTTCTAAACTTTCTTATGTTTTTGATTGCTGAATTTTCTTTTTTTTTTCTTTTGAATTCGGAAAAATCCCCCCATTTACAATGTTTTTTCTTATGCTTTTATAGCCGAATACATATATGCTACTGCTTTTTGTTTGCTTTTTTCTTTTTCATCTTTGTTTCTGTAGCTTTCTCTGTTCTTGCATGTTGTTGCTTCATTCGTATGTACGGAAGCGTGGTAGAGCAAGTGAAGGAGCCAGGCCTTGGGCATGGTGCTCGTTGAGGCGCACATGGGGGCTGCGGCGATGGCGTATGGATGTTAGAGGACATGCGGCTGCTAGGTTTTTCTTTGCTAAAAATTGCTTTAGATTTTGGGCCATTTTGGGCTTGTTTTAGTTGGGCTATAATTGGGTTTTTATTATTGGGCCCCGGGCAAAATTTGGGCTCTACATGTATAAATATAAATTTTAGAGAAACATGATAAATATCTTTATTCATCAAGAATTTATTTCTCTATTATTCTCTTTTTTTAAATAAAAGAATTACTTTTCGATTTTTTTACTTATAAAATATGAAAAAATTAATCATCGAAATGGGATTGCCTGGCCATTATTTACAAGAATAGACAGAAGTAGTAGTGATCCCATGGTGCCACCTGAGCAACCAGTGGCACCACACTCACCTAGCAGCAATCATTGCGTAAATGATTAAATTTTAAAAAATAATAATTTTTTTGTGCCACCTGAGCAAACGGTGACATTCGGATGTATCATGTAAAAAATTTGCCCTTGAAAAATACAAATACATGCTGAAAAAATTATTTTTAATGGTGTCTGTAACAACCCGAATTAGAGTCTAGTCGGAATAGTAGTTTTGAGACCACAAATCCGAAACAGAAATATTTATTTTATGATTGTTTTAAGGTTCATGATATGATTGCTTGATTGTGTGAAAGTTTCGTTGAGAAGTTTTGTTGGTAAAGTGTCCAATTTGACTTTTAGGACTAAATTGAAAAAGTTACAAAATGTGTGTTCTAGAAGCTTTAAGTATGAAATAGTTATGGATTCTTAATTAGAGGTCCTTAAATAGAAATTTAACTAATTTCTATTTTTATGGTAAAAAATAAACATGTTTAGGAAAAATTTCAAATAAAGGCTTTAGGGGCATTTTGGTCATTTGGTTAATAAAAGAATAAAAAGGGAAAATAAAGCCAAAATTGACTCATCTTTCTTCTACCTTGGCCGAATTTCATAAGGGCTCCATAGCTAGGGTTTTGCCACTTTTCAAGCTTGATAGTAAGTGCATCCTAGCCCCGTTTTAATACTCTTTACATTTTCAAAGTCCTCGTGACCCAGTTTACCTATTTCTACCATTATTTTGAAGTAGGGTTCATGTTTAAAAATTTATCCATGTGTGACATGCATGTATTTTGATGTTTGATGGAAGATATTGATTTTTTAAGGTGTGATAAACAACTTTTACTAAGTGATTTTTTGTGAAAATGCCTAAAAGGACTTGTTTGTAAAAGTTATAAAATATGTAGTAAAAGTGTGTTTTAATGGAAATTTTGGGCTTTTAGAGTTATGAAAAAGGATTAGCTAGGCTTGAGAATCAAATAAATTGAATAGATTTCATTTTTCGAGCCTAAGGGTAAAATTATAAATATGTCAAAGTTTAGGGCAAAATGTAATTTTTGCCATAATGTGATTTTGTGCTAATTTGAATTGTATAATGATTGAATAAATTAAATGTGATATTATAGATTAAGAAAAAATGAGGTTTGAACCTAGAACGGGGGAAAAACGAGTATTTGACGATTTAGTCCTTTTTGCCATTTTGATGTCGAGGCAAGTTCGTATGTAAATAACACATTGTTTAATTTATGTTTTAAATGCTTTAATATTATATGAATTATGATCAACTTCTTGAACGTAATCGACAAAGTTCGACAAGTGAGAAAATCTCGATTGAACCTTAGGAATAGATAGGATACATATGTCATGGCATTAGGGGCACTAAGATTAGGTGTAAGACCATATCTAGGATATGGCATCGATTTGAGACTTCGTGTAAGATCATATCTGGGATATGGCATCAATGTGAGACTTCGTGTAAGACCATAGCTGGGCTATTGGCATCGATATGAAATTACATGTAAGACCATATCTAGGATATGGCATTGGTACAATACTGTATGTACTAGGTTCCCGAGTATCCTTTTATAACAGCCTAAAATAGGGCCTAGTCAGAACAGTGGTTTTGAGACCACAAACTCTAAGTAAAAATATTTAATTTATGATTGTTTTAGAGTCTATGATATGTTGGGTGATGGTGTGCAAATTTTGTTAAGTAATTTTTATCGATAAAGTGCCCAATTTTATTATTGGGATTAAATTGCATTAATTGCAAAATATGAGTTCTAGAACATAAGTACTTGATCTAAATGAGGGTCTAAACTAAAGGTCTTTAAAAAGAAAATAGACCATTATATTTTGTTATGGACAAAACTAGTCATGGAAAGGTAAAAATTGAAGGTTTAGTAAAAAGGGCATTTTTGTCATTTGGGTGTTTAAGGCATAAAAGACAAAATTGAAACCCAAAAATCTGCTCATTCTCTTCTCCATGCTGCCTAAATATTCAAGAAGCCATGGCTAGGGTTTCAAGCTTTTTCAAAGCTCAATTGTAAGTGCATTTGAGCCCCGTTTTAATGTTCTTCGTATTTTTAAGATCCTAGAAGATTAACCTTTCTATTTTTACCATTTATTTGCATGAAAAATGAAGTTTAAAAATTGACCCATGCTAGATAATTATGCATTTTGATGTTTAATGGTAGAATAATGGTGCACGAGGTTAGCAGAACAATTTTTGCTAAGTGATTTTCGTTGAAAATGGTTAAAACGGGTTAATTAGTAAAAGTTGTAAATGCTCCTAAAAGTATGAAATAATAAGAATTTGAGGTTTCTTTGGGATAGAAAAAGGTTTGGCTGACCTTGAATTTTATAGAAATTGAATAAAAATCATATTACGAGCCTAGGGGCAAATTTGTAATTATGATAAAGTTTAGGGGCAAAATTGTAAATTTTCTATAATATGATTTTTCTATTAAAATGAGTAATGTGAGTGATAATTAAGTGAAATGTGACATTTTAGATCAAAGAAATCGAGATTTGGACCAAGTACGGGGAAATTTCAATCAAAATGACCGATTCGCGTCGAGGTAAGTTCATATGGTTAGTCTATAGTGAACGATTATTAAATTTGAATTGAGATGATGTATTATTTTATATATGTTTCGTATCTAATCATGACTTTATGCAAGTATGAGATTGGATTGAAGGATCAATCCTGAGAATTGCAGGGTCAAGTACATTCGTACTACGACTCGTGATGAATTGACGGAAAAGACCATGGTTGGACCATGGCAGTGAGTGTGCCTGTGTAAGACCATGTCTGGGACATGGCATCAGCATCGAGATATGATTCCATGTATGACCATATCTGGGATATGGCATTGGCATCCTACCAGGTGTACGAGATAACCCGAACATCCCTAATATTACAAGTAGTTCAATGGGAAATTCAAGGAGTATGCTCAAGAAAAGTAAGAGTAGGATATGTGAGTATTGTGACTAGGCACAGGTATGTATACGAGACTCATAAATAATGTGCTCGGATTATGATGCATTATTGATAAGGATGCAAACGAGTAAGATGTGTTTATGATCACTTGGTTGTTATAAGCCAAGTTATAATATGCTTTGGTGTAAGTGTGTATAAATGAAGGTGGACACAAAAAATTAATGAATGAGTGAAATTGACATTAAAATAGTTGTGGGCAGCAGCATTAGTATAACTTTGAAAAATCACCAAAAATGATGGAAATTGAATTAAAGGCTGGGTGATATATGAAATTAAAGCTTAATGAGTCTATTTTTTTTTTAATAAATGAAACAGAGTAACCAAAAGAAGTGTGAATTATGAGATAGTTAAATTTTAGTGAGACAGGACCAGAATGAGTTTCGAAATCCCCTATTCTAATTTTGGAAAATCAGTAAAAATTGTAAAAAAAAATAATTATGGAGTATAATTTATATGCTTGAAATCCTTAATAAGTCTATTTTCAAGTGAAATAAACAAGAACATCATATGAATTTTATAAGAGGAAAAATTTGAGTCGTAGTGAAGGAGTGTCAGAATTGTTGGACAGCGAAACAGGGGTAAATTTAATGAATAAAATTTACTAATTGGATAGACCAAAAATTATGAAATTTATATAGTAAGAAGTTATGTGACTATAGTTTCAGGGAAAATTAACGGTTCTTCATTTGGAGCTCTTTAGCTTGAGAAATAAATAATTTAGTGACAGTGACTCAAGTAAATAGATTAATGTGAACATGAGTAATAAGGTGTAAGCATGTGATATAATGATTATATCATCTTAAGAAATTATTGTGAGGATTTATCCACACAAGTTTATTAATTTCTTATTATTTGCATATGAACTTACTAAGCATTTATGCTTACTTCCCCACTCTTTTCCTTTGCCTTGTAGTATCGCCAAGTTATCTCGGGGATTGGTGGACGTCGGAGATTCGCTCACAGTATCAATTGGAACACTTGGTATATCTAGATACATTAATTTTTGGGTTATGGCATGTATAGTAGTCTTGGTCGTTTTGTCATATATGTCATATTTCTTATGGCCTAAAATGTTGGCCCTTATTTAATAAATGTTCATTTTGATTAAGGCTATTTTGAGATGGCCAATATTGATGGTTGTTATGTGCCTATGATGTGGTTATTCATGTATGTGGTAATTGCATAATTGAGATGTTGTGGATGTGGTTTACAAATGATTTCATGAATGACGATGTGTATGAGAATGTGTATGCAAAATTGGATATTCGGATGTCCAATTATAGCATGATACATGTTGATGAAATGGATACAAGAGAGGTTGTGTTTTAGAGTGGGGGTGGCTTGGAAAATAGCCAACTTCCAAGCCACATGGGCAGAGACATGGTCATGTGTCTCAGCCATATCATAGACATGGTTTAAGGGCACGAGCGTGTGTCAAGGCCATGTGACCCTATTTTAATGATGACATCATAAACAGAGAGTTACACGGGTTAAGGACACGGGCGTGTCCCAGACCACACGGGGTGTAACCCTTGTTTTGACAAAATTTTCTAAGTTTTTCAAAAGTTTCCAAAGTTCTTGGTTTAGTCCCGCCTAAAGGATGTTTTGAGCTTTATAAACCCATATAAGGGAAAAAATGCATGTGTTAGAAAATTTTTAAATTTGATGAAATTTTATGACCCGATTTTACATGATCAAGAATTTTAAGTCCGGTAACGCCTCGTACCCTATTTTGGCGTTGGATACGGGTAAGGGGTGTTACATTTAGTGGTATCAGAGCATGGTTTAGTCGATTCTAGAACTAACCTAGCATGAGTATGAGTCTAGCTATACATGCCATATTGAAATGTGATAGTGTGATGACTCCCGACCCTGATCATAATTATTTTATTAGGCAGATGCGCTTTCCAATCGAGGTAAGTCTTATAGTACAGAAAATGTATTTTGATGAGCCAAACTTGGGAAGGTATGGAGGATAATTCATGATGTGTATGTGATAATGAAGAAAGTGTGATAATTGCAAATCAAAAGTTAAGCATAAAGTATTATAAATGTTGAGAAGTTATGAAAAAGGAATTAAATGTGTGAACCGAGTAGAACGCTAGAAACGGGTACTTTCGTTTAAAGACCTGTGATGGATTGATGATAAAGACCATGGGTTGACCATGGCAGCATGTGAATGTTTCATTATTGGTGGGCTGCGTGCGATTCCACCGTATTTATTATTATTGGTGGGCTGTGTGCGGTACCACCATATTTATTATTATTGGTGGGCTGTGTGCGATACCACCGTATTTATCATTAATGGTGGGCTGCGTGAGATACCACCATATTTATTATTAATGGTGGGTTGTGTGCGATACCACCGTATTTATTATTATTGGTGGGTTGTGTGCGATACCACCGTATTTATTATTATTGGTGGACTGTGTTCGATACCACCGTATTTATTATTACTGGTGGGCCGTATGCGAAACCACCGTGTATTCGATATTATTCCAAAGTGTTCATCGGGAAACTCTGACTAAGTGAAATCACGTGTGACTATGTGATGACAAGTACAGTGTATAAGTGCATGTAAATGTGAGCAATGTTTATGATATGTATTTGGAATGTGGTAAGACTTGAAATGAGTAAGTTTATATGTAAATGATACATCCTTTTTACTTATGTTTTTACATATTAATGTATCATGTGAAATATGAGTGAATATTATTGATATTTATTAAAATGATGGGAAGTGAGGAAATTCCCGGATGAACCTTCGGAAGAGACAAAGGATACGGATGAATACCGTGAATATGTATGTTAAATGGCCTAAAATAACTGGGGTGTTATGATGAAATTTTATGAAAATCATCCGGTTTTGCAATGTTACAGTTAAGAAAAAAGTTAATATTGACTAATCGACTCGTTCGGGGTTCTTGTCATATAAGAATGCTAGTTGATTTCAGTGATAGATGAAAGCAATGTTAATCTGTCTGGGCCGTGATTGGTATTACTCTATCTTTTCTGGTATTTTATTAAAATGAGTTGATAGAAAAATGATAGTAAAGTTCATATGATGTTGAAATTCAGTTTCCACTGATTGTTATTCTGTAAAATGTGTATATGAAGACTATGTTGCTTCTATTATCGTTCAATGCTTATAAGTATTGTTTTCCTTCTGAAAATTTTCTGAGAATTGTCGAAGTCGGTATTATTTCTCTTATGAGCTATATTCTCGGACTTCTAGTACGGTATCAAATCTTGGATTTCCTTATCTCGGATTTGTTATCGACATTATTTTGTGAATTGTGCAAGAGATATTCCTTTACTGGAAGTAATCATACTTTTGTGATTATGAAATCTAGTTTGATAGTGAACGTACAGTGTTACTGTTGTCAGATGTGTAAAGACTGTGCTTTTGCATTGGTTAAAAAATTATTTATCGGTGTGACTGAGAAGTTAGCCTTGAAATGGCGCTACGATTTTTATTGTTAGAGAGATGCAATGCCAATGTGGTTCGGTATTTTGAGAATTAACAGTAAAATGAATTTTATTAGATGTGATCTATCTTTAGATTTTGGGAAAGGAATCAATATTGACAAAAGATTAAACAGTGAAGGATCGAGCTGGAATGCGCGCTATGGTTGTTATTTCTGAGTAATTTGATATATCTCAATGAGTTAAAATGGGATTGTTATGTATCATTGAAACTGTATAGTTAATTTAAGGATCATTGATTCGTAACCGGAAAGAATTGCAATAGGATACATGTTTGAGTTTTCATGGCAACCAGATGAAAATGGTTCCTTTAGAAAGGTACTGTGAAATAGCCAAGACCAATTCAATTATTTAGTCTGGATAGTTTATTGGTTTGAAGTGTATTTTGATACAAGAATGTGAAAATGGTAGCTTATGCTTGCACTCAGTTAATACTGCATGAAAAGAATCTTATGATGTGAATTAGAAATTGATTATTATTCAGAAATAATGATGCTTATTCCATGATTTTTTGAAACTTAGAATTTTGTCGGTAAATGGTAAGTTAGAAGTGTTCAATAGGAACTAACTTCTGATTCAGAACTCTAGGTCAAAACTGACCATTTATTTGTTGTTTCGAGACAAAGTTTATGTTCCAAGAAATCAATTATAGATTATCAGAAATTACATACAGAATTGAAAGGTAAGAGTATTGAAACTTAGATAAGTGACAGGTGCTTCTGAAAGTATCTTTATAACAAATTTTTTTATTTTATTTTATTTGGTAAGTAAAGAAAAGTGATTTATAGTTCATCGAAGAGTATAAGACTATTGATAGAATGAGGCCAGTTACTTATCAGTGTGTATTTCGTCAGAACTTGAGAAAATTTAGTGATATGGTTCTTATGTCCAGGATAAGAAAGTACAATTCAGAACCTTAGTTTAAGAAGTGAGATGTTGAGGATGCCAAAGTTGTATGAGAATTTGACAGTGCTTTGCGAAATGAATCCTAAGTTTATCTTTTGGTAAAATTTTCGGGGACGAAAATCCCTAAGGGGAGAATTGTAACAAACCAAAATAGGGCCTAGTCGGAACAGTGGTTTCGAGACCACAAACTCAAAGTAAAAATATTTAATTTATGATTTTTTTAGAGTCTATGATAGTTGGGTGATGGTGTGCAAATTTTGTTAAGTAATTTTTATCGATAAAGTGCCCAATTTTATTATTGGGATTAAATTGCATTAATTGCAAAATATGAGTTCTAGAACATAAGTACATGATTTAAATGGGGGTTTAAACTAGAGGTCTTTAAATAGCAAATGGACCATCATATTTTTTTTATGGACAAAACTAGTCATGGAAGGGTAAAAATTGAAAGTTTAGTAAAAAGGGCATTTTTGTCATTTGGGTGTTTTAAGGTATAAAAGACAAAATTGAAACCCAAAAATCTGCTCATTCTCTTCTCCATGCTGCCGAAATATTCAAGAAGCCATTGCTAGGGTTTCAAGCTTTTTCAAAACTCAATTGTAAGTGCATTTGAGCCCCGTTTTTAATGTTCTTCGTATTTTTGAGATCCTAAAAGCTTAACCTTTCTATTTTTACCATTTATTTGCATGAAAAATGAAGTTTAAAAATTGACCCATGCTGGATAATTGTACATTTTGATGTTTAATGGTAGAATAATGGTGCATGAGGTTAGGAGAACGATTTTTGCTAAGTGATTTTCGTTGAAAATGGTTAAAACGGGTTAATTAGTAAAAGTTGTAAATGCTCCTAAAAGTGTGAAATAATAAGAATTTGAGGTTGATTTGGAAGAGAAAAAAGTTCGGTTGACCTTCAATTTTATAGAAATTGAATAAAAATCATATTACGAGCCTAGGGGAAAAATCGTAATTATGAGAAAGTTTAGGAGAAAATTTGTAAATTTGCCGTAGTATGATTTTTGTATTAAAATGTGTAATGTGAGTGATAATTAAGTGAAATGTGACATTTTAGATCAAAGAAATCAAGATTTGGACCAAATACGGGGAAATGTCAATCAAAATAACCGATTCGTGTCGAGGGAAGTTCATATGGTTAGTCTATAGTGAACGATTATTAAATTTGAATTGAGATGATGTATTATTTTATATATGTTTGTTATCTATAGTGAACGATTATTAGATTTGAATTGAGATGATGTAGTATTTTATATATGTTTGTTATCTAATAATGTCTTTATGCAAGTTTGAGATTGGATTGAAGGATCAATCGTGAGAAATGCAGGGTCAAGTACATTCGTACTACGACTCGTGATGAATTGACGGAAAAGACCATGGTTGGACCATGGCAGTGAGTGTGCCAGTGTAAGACCATGTATGGGACATGTCATCAGCACCGATATGTGATCCCATGTAACACCATATCTGGGATATGACATTGGCGTCCTACCAAGTGTACGAGCTAACCCGAACATCCCTAATATTACAAGTAGTTCAATGGGAAATTCAAGGAGTATGCTCAAGAAAAGTAAGAGTAGGATATGTGTGTATTATGACTAGGCACAGGTATGTATACAAGACTCATAAATAATGTGCTCGGATTATGATGCATTATTGATAAGGATGCAAATGAGTAAGATGTGTCCATGATCACTTGGTTGTTATAAGCCAAGTTATAATATGCTTTGGTGTAAGTGTGTATATATGAAAGTGAACACAAAGAATTAATGAATGAGTGAAATTGACATTAAAACAGTTGTAGGCGGCAGCATTAGTATAACTTTGAAAAATCACCAAAAATGGTGAAAATTGAATTAAAGGCTTGGTGATATATGAAATTAAAGCTTAATGAGTCTATTTTTTATAAAAGAAACAGAGTAAGCAAAAGAAATGTGAATTATGAGATATTTGAATTTTAGTGAGATAGGGATAGAATGAGTTTCGGAATCCCCTGTTCCAACTTCGAAAAATCAGTAAAAATTTACAAATATAATTATGGAGTATAATTCATATGGTTGAAATAATTAATAAGTCTATTTTCAAGTGAAATAAACGAGAACATCATATGAATTTTATACGAGGAGAAATTTGATTCGTAGTGAAGGAGTGTCAAAACTATTGGACAGCAAAATAGGGATAAATTTAATGAATAAACTGTACTAATTGGATAGACCAAAAATTCTAAAATTTATATGGTAAGAATTTATGTGAGTCTAGTTTCAGGGAAAATTAACAGTTCTTCATTTGGAGCTCTGTGGCTAGAGAAATAAATAATTTAGTGACAGTGACTTAAGTAAATAGATTAATGTGAACATGAGTAATAAGGTGTAAGCATTTGATATAATGATTATATCATCTTAAGAAATTATTGTGAGGATTTATTCACACAAGTTTATTAATTTCTTATTATTTGAATATGAACTTAATAAGCATTTATGCTTACTTCATCTCTCTTTTCCCTTGCCTTGTAGTATAGCCAAGTTAGCTCGGGGATCGGTGGACGTCGGAGATTCGCTCACAGTATCAATTGGAACACTAGGTATATCTAGATACATTAATTTTTGGGTTATGGCATGTATAGTAGGCTTGGTCATTTTGTCATATATGTCATATTTCTTATGGCCTAAAATATTGGCCCTTATTTAAGAAATGTTCATTTTGATTAAGGCTATTTGGAGATGGCCAATATTGATGGTTGTTATGCGCCTATGATGTGGTTATTCATGTATGTGGTATTGCATAATTGAGATGTTATGGATGTGGTTTACAAATGATTTAATGAATGATGATGTGTATGAGAATGTGTTTATGAAATTGGATATTCGGATGTCCAATTATAGCATGATACATGTTGATGAAATGGATACAAGAGAGTTTGTGTTTTAGAGTGGGGAACTGGCTTGGAAAATAGCCAACTTCCAGGCCACATGGGTAGAGACACAGCCATGTGTTTCAGCCATATGACAGACACGATCTAAGGGCACAGGTGTGTGCCAAGGCCATGTGACCCTATTTTGATGATGACATCATAAATAGAGAGTTACACGGGTTAGGGACACGGACGTGTCCCACACCATACGGGAGTGTCTGTTTTGAAAAAATTTTCTAAGTTTTTCCAAAAGTTTTCAAAGTTCTTGGTTTAGTTCCTAACCATCCTAAAGGATGTTTTGATCTTTATAATAAAGGACAAAATGCATGTGTTAGAAAAGTTTTAAATTTGATGAAATTTTATGACCCGATTTTACATGTTCAAGAATTTTATGTTCGGTAACGCCTCGTACCCTGTTTCAGCTTTGGATACGGGTAAGGGGTGTTACACCTTTAGTATTCCAAATGGTTCCACGAGAAATTCAATGGGAATGTCAAATGCGAGAAAGTATGTGATTATGTTACGAGTTGGTACAGGTAAGTACGAAAAACACAAAGAAAATGAACGCAGTATATGATGAACAATTGGTAAAATTGTGATTGAGCAAGTTGTGCTTATGAAGGTTAAATGATAATTATGTTGATATGTGTGATGTTATTCATACGATGAGCTATTGGTATATGACAATTATGTCGACATGTGTTATGAGATTCATGTGATGAGCCATTAGTATTTGACAATTATGTTGACATGTGTCATGTTGATATTAAATGACATTTATGTTCATATGACATTTATGAAGTTTAATGACATTTATGTTAATATTTGTTAAGTTATTTATATGTCAAGTGTATGAATATTGTTTTGTATTATTTGCATATTAACTTACTAAGTTGTAAATCTTACTCCCCTTTCCTTTCCCATGTCTTATAGGGTTAATAAGCTAGCTCGGGTTGGAGTTCACCGGAGATCCTATCACACTATCAAGCTGTCATTTTGGGTATAAATGAATTCAAGTATTTTAAGTCTATAGCATGTATAGGGACTTAATCATTTTGTTAAATGTGCCATTGTGATTGTATCCCATGTGTTGGCTTGTGATTGTCAAAGGTTTGTTTTGCTATTTGGCCATGTAAGTTGGCTCATATTGGCTAACATGGTTGTAAGCCTGAGTATGTAATGTTTTGTGCCTTTGAATTGATGTGAGTGTTTGTGTGAATAAGGGTGACAAATGGCTTGGTAAATAGCCTTTTTATTGTCTACACGGGTAGACACACGGGCATGTGTATAGGCCGTGTGTGACACACGGTCTGCCCTACGGGCATGTATCCGACCTTGTGTCCCTTGCACCTTAAATAATTGCAAAATTGAATGCTCAGTAATGAGCACACAGGCAGAGACATGGGCGTGTGTCTCTGCCGTGTGGACGACGCGGCCTCGAACACGGGCGTGTTCCCTAGCCATGTGAAGTCTGCATCTATTTTATGAAAAATTATGAGAATTTAATTGATCACACGGCCTAAGCACACGGCATGTGATTTGGCCGTGTGACCTTAAATTGATGATGATGTCATAAACAGAATGCTCCCTAATTTGAACACGACCTAAAGCACGGGAGTGTCTTAGGGTCACAGGCGTGTCCCGAACCCACACGGCGTGTGACCCCTTTTTCATGAAAAAATTTCTAAGTTCTCCAAAAGTTTTCAAAGTTCTCGGTTTAGTCCCAAACCACTTTCGATGCATGTTTTGGGCCTCGTAAGCTTATTTTAGGTACGATATGAATGTATGTGAAAAGTTTTAAATTTGGATGGAAATTACATCTCGATTTTGTATGTTTTCTTGTGTTTAAGTCCAGTAATGCCTCGTACCCTATTCTGGCATCGAATATAGGTAAGGGGTGTTATAGTGTCGCCCACATGTTAAGCAGCACCGAAATAAATTAATATTTAATTTCTTTTTTTATTTTTTTAAAAATTACAAAAAAAATAAAAAGTCAAAAATCAACAGAACCCATGACTAACTGGTCATGTTGATGGCGGTCGTCGGTAATATCTGCTTTGACGACTTAAGCTGAAGCTCGACCTAACGGCTTGCCACCGATGTGAGCAATCAGTCACAATTCTATTGATTTTTGACTTTTCATGTTTTTCTTTAACTGTTTTTATATTCAATATATATATTAAATTTAGTATAAGGGTTTGATCCCCAACCCCACACAATTGATTAAAAAAAAATGCAAGGTCCCATCCACAACCAGCTTAAGGTATGTTAATTTTTTTTTTGTAATATTAAATTTGAAAGAAAAAAGATAATTTACATTTTTATTATATCATTATGGGTAAACTACAAAAATAATCACTTTTGTTTGCCTTAGATTATATTTCACTTATGTTATTATTTTATTACGAAGTGATCACTTTGTCATTAAGTTTTGTTATCTCTGTAATAGTCCGAATACCCTAATCGACGAATTTGACCATAATCAATCGAGAAATATTTAAATATTATATATTGTGCTTATTATATGTGAATTAATGTGTGTGAAAGTTTCGTAGAAAAATTTAATCGTTTGTTTGTTTAATTTAGAAAAAGGACTTAATCGCGTAAAATGTAAAAGTTGCAAACTAAAATGAAAAGTGCTTAGTTGATAGTGGCTTCTTAATATGAAGTCCTAAAAGGGCAAATAGCCCATCATCTAAGGTAGTGGACGGTTTAAGACAACATTACCCTTAGTATATATGTTAGTTTTATTTTAATTAAAAGGTTAATTTAGTAATTGAAAAATAAACATAATATATGTTAAAATAACACAAAATAAAGCCAACATCATTTTGCTTCTCTCATGGCTGAATATTAGAGAAAGAAGAAATGCTTTGATTCTTTTGATTTTCGGCACTTCTAAGCTTAAATTCAAGGTATGTTTTCGGTCGGTTTTCGAAAATTTTTACGTTTTTGTAATCGTTGCTTCGAGAGCTTTAAAACCCATGTCTTAATTTCATGAATTGATGATGTTTGTGTAAAATGCCATGGATGCAATGTTGAGTTTCTTGATGTTTTATGGTGTTAAATGATAGATATATAATTGATGAACATACTTTGTTCTTGAATTTTTAATGAATTTGGCTAAATAGGGCTAAATTGAGAAAATAAATTTTTGAGGGGTTAAAATGCAAAATTAATGAAATGTAGGGACTTATATGACCATGGGAAAGATTTGGCCCTTAGGGATTGAGTTCAAATTATGTGCATTTTGTGTTTTGTGCAATAGGGACTAAATTATAAAAGTTGTAAATGTCAGGGGTAAAATGATAATTTTCCCATTTAGGTGTTTTTGGACTAAATTGAGATGAAATGTGCTTGAATGAGATTATATTTATTATATTTAGATCAAGAACAAAGAAAAAAGGACTTGGATCTGGGAAAGACGAAAGTTAACAAATAGCCGGTTATCGACGTCCGACGATATCCGAGGTAAGTCTTTAAGTGATTATATGTCTGAAATCAATTAGGTAATATAATAAATGTTGAAATTTGGAAATTTTGGGAGCATAAATGTGGAATGGTCGAATGTTAGTAGTATATCCATGAATTGAATTTTAATTTGATGTAAAGTGATTAAGTCTATCCAAGTGTGATATGTTATAGTATTGTGAAATATATATACGTGTGTGTTATATGTGATTGTGGTATAATAAGTGTGCATGGAGTGGTTAATGATGTTGATATTCAGGCTTCGAGCCTATCAGGCCTTGTGCCGGTGATCTATATCGGGCTAAATGCCCAATAGGCCTTGTGACGGTGAATTATATCGGGCTTATTGCCTAGCAGGCTAAATGTCGGTGTTTACATCTCGGACCTCTGGTCTAGCAGGCTTAATGCCGGTGTGTATTTCAGGCTTTGATGCCTAGCAGGCTTAATGCCGGTGATACGTTATAGACAAAGAATTCATGAATCAGACAAGGTGAGACATATCTAATGCATTGAGCTAAAAGCTCGGGTTAGTATAAACCTTCTATATCTGTAAGGAATGAGGTAAGTTGATATATTATCATTTGAGTTAAGTATGAAGATTATATATATGAAATTGAGTTTAAATACATCATTTTGAGGAATTAGTTATAAATGGAAAGGTTAATGGTGGAATAGTTTTGGATGTGTTTGTATATGTGTACCAATAGGTATATGTGAACGTTATGTGTGATGTATTCATTTGATTTGGATTATGTGAATACATGTGTTATTTTTGTGTTGTGAAGATGTATGTGTTTTATGGAAATAAAATGCTAATACTTAAGTTAAGGATAATGATAGCATTCGGCTATGTTTAAATTATACATTGAAATATTTATACCTAATGTCATAAGCCTAGTGATTAAAATGTTTAATTGTTTCATAGAAATTGCTTAAGACTTACTAAGCTAGTACGCTTACTCTGTGTGTGTTCAATGTTTTGTTTTATAGATTTTGGTCAAGCTACAAGCTCAGAGGATCGTCAGAGAAGTCAACCACACTATCATCCCTTTTGGTACATATAAGCTTAGTTTTTGAATCAAAGGCATGTATAGGTTAGACTAAGTATTAAAACCAATGAACTTTTGTCTTGTATATAAGTATAGCCTTGCGAAAATGGCTTAATTCTTTGGTTAAGTTTGTTTTCAATGCTTTTGATATAATGGCTTGATTATAATGCTAATGGTTGTGTAAATTTGGTCATAATTTAATCATATATAGAAAGTAATCATATGGTATATATATGTCATGGTGTTTGGTCATGTGATTTGGCAATAAGGAAAATGATGGATGCTTGATGAGTTATAGTATGTAATATATTAGCTATGTAATATGATTGTCTTATATATATATGTGATGTGCTTGGTATAAGCTTAACATTGGTAGGTTTTGCATTTTTTTATAATGCGGTTCAAATCAAGTAAACATGGTTAAGAGATGTATATATTTCGGTTGTGGCATAATTTAGCTTATTTGAAAAGTACTATATGTATTATGAATTAGTATAAGTTAGTAAGCTTATTACAAAGAATATATATGTTTGTGATATTGATACATGATTTGGTAACGTGGTAATGATAAGCATATTGTATATTCGGCTATGTTGCATTAATGTTATGTTCGGCCATAGGGTAATGATATTAAGGTTGCATATGTATTTGAACAATGAATAGGTATGATTTGGCTGATCATATAAATATGGTATGAGTATTTATATATATTTGTTTATGGATAGTTGCTAGTAGTTGAGTAAAGCATGGTTATAAAAAGAAATTTGAATGATATTTCACTTGCTAGCCAAATTGGATATGAAACATATGGCAAAGAGTATACATGTTGTGAATGAATAGTTAATTCGAAATAGATTAAAACGCATAGAATTTTTGTGACTGCTATAATTTGATTAATTGTAATATGGATTTGAAAATACAGTAGTTGCTTGTGATTATTAATTCATACATCGACATATACAATATTTATAAAGCAAAGTGTTTAAGTTGTGTTAAGTAACACCTTGTGACCCTAATCCAGCGATGGATACGGTTTAAGGGTGTTACAATCTCCCTGATGGTAATCTTACGTGGCAACCCAACTAGATTTTAAGTGCCAACTTGGATTCCCAAATGGGATAAAAATAGATTTTTAATTAAATAAATTTAATTAATTAAAATTTTTAAACCCTAAACCTTACCTGAAAAAACCATTCATATCCTCTCCTTTTAGTTTTCTTTTTCATTTGACTGAAAAAACTATTATCATCTTTATTGAATCAAAATAGTAGAAATCAAATTGAGTGCTTTGTCAATTAATTAGATTTTTTATTCAACATAGAAAAACAAAAGGTGGATTCAATGGAGGGTCCAAGTATGTCTTCTTTGCCGACAAATTTATGTTCAAACACTTAAAATCAAGTGGTTGCTGACGAATAAGAAGAGGGTAGCCATTTTTGTTCCTAATCATTATATTTTCCAATTCTTTCATGGTTCTTGAATAATTGGTTTCTTAATCCAATTTTTTCTGATCTAAATCCGCTTGTTTGTTCACAATCCCTTTGTGGGTATTCCAAATTTTTCTTTCTTATTGCTGATTTTGTGCTGATTTACCTTGTAATCTTTTTTTTTTAAAACAAATGGAACTAATATAAGAAAATTTTACATCCTTAATCATTTGTTCTATTGCATTAGTTTTGGCTTTCTTTGATTAATTTCATGTTAGATGCAATTATTTCACTTTTTTTTTCTTGTATGTGTGAAATCTTGTATGGAAACTCATAATCTATCACTCTATCGTGTATACTATTGTTGTTGTTGATATAGAATGAACTCAGGTTGTATACATTATTCAGAAAATGAAAATCTTTCTTATTAATGAATACGGGAACCAATAATAAATTGCCAGAAATAAAGGCTACTCATTCTTATAATAGAAGGTAAGACTGAAGATCAAATTGTTATAATGGATCATGGAAAGTACATCCATCTCTGGAAAAATTTTTGTCAACTTTCGTTAGAAGTCCTGTAACACCCTAAAATTTGAGTATCGATTTTTATTGCATGTTTTTGATGCTTAGATTATGAAGGAAAATTTTCTTACTTCTTTTTCGTGTTTATTATAGTCTGAAGAAGAGTATAGAATTATTAGGAATGGAATAATTTTAGTTTTGAGAATTTAATGAAGTGGATTAAGTGACATTGATACTTAAGTTAATTTAAGTGTCAAAGTGTAGCATAAGATGAGTAAATGGTAAGGTGGTGTTGGCGCATGAGTTGTGCCATGAGGGAGTGGTTGAATCCCTTGGTTAGCATCTAGATAATTTTTATTTTGTACAAGTATAGCAAGTGTCGGCCAAGCAATATAAATGGTAAGGTTGGACTTTTCATTTTGGTAAGTAGACTAAAGGAATAAGGTAATTGTTAACTTATGGTAGGAATCAAGAAATTTTGGAAAGATAAGTGGACATTAGGCATGTATCAAGGAAAAGGTTTTGGAAATTATTTCATGGTCATTTGACCAATGAATTTGACGACATTGTGGCTAGGGGAGGTTTGCGAATATGTTAGTAGCTTGGCTAGGATTAGGAATTAGTTTTGGTCATTCTTAGCTTTTTGTGCAAGTTTTGCAACTCTTTCTCAACCTTTCTTTCTTGGCCAAATTTGAGCTTTTGGTAAGCCTTAATCTTTTGACCATTTGGTCATTTTTGCCTATCACTTTAGTATTCTTTGTATGCCTTTTCTCATAGTGCGAAATTACCAATACCAAAAAGCCATTCCTTTTCTTTCTTCTCCCCATTCTTAGAATATACATTGCTCCTAAACTCATTTTTGTCTTTCTCTTTTCTTCTCTTTGAAAACCGAATCCTCATCATCATCTTTTCTTCCATCTTTTATTTCTTTCTTTTATTTCTTTTCAATCAATACTTTCTCCAATAATTTCTCTCATGGCGAATGTTAGTGTGCCCATAGCGAACCATTTTCTCTTTTCTTTGGTTATACATAGCGAATTCTCCATCATATCTAGACATCCTTCTCAATCCTTTCTTTTCAATCGTGGACAATAGGTAAGAGTTCTTTTTAGTTTATGTTAGTTAATAGTTGTTTTGGCGAATCTTGATGGTGGTAAGAAGGATCTCTTGGATCGAAATAATCATTTCTATTAACTTTTCTTTGTTATATTTTAATGAAATAGTAAAAGATCGGAACTCAAGTGTTCGTGAGTATCATAGAACGTTGAAATCGATTTAAGGTGTTAAAGGAGCGGTTTTGGTCGATTCTCATATTGTGGAGCAAGGATCTTTGTGGTAAGAAATCTAACCCTTAAAACCTTTAGTATTATTTTCGATATATTATTAGGTTGGATTAATGATCTTTTGTCATTGAAGACATTCAAAATAGGGAAGAAAAGGCGGTGTATAGTGTTAGGAAGAAAGGAGGTTCCGTTAATCCCCTAAGTATAAGTAAAGGGCTATTTTGAGAATCGAGATTTTCCACGGGTTGCGGACGCTCATCCAGGAGAATCAATTGTTTGAAGTTGTTCGTACTCCGAACCTTTGTTTGTTCGTGGACTTTCATCGGTTAGCGAACCATCAATCGGGAGAAATCGCAAGTAGAAGTAGTCTGAAATTTCGAGGGTAAAAGTTTAGATCTTATTCTAAGATTGGTTTTGTTAGTAAATTATAGCGTTTTAATTTATCGTGATGCGTATAGGTATCGACAATTTGGAAAGTCTAGTTCTCACTATAACCGGTGTGTAACTTCACACTCATTCTCGGGTTAGATATCACTCCATAAGTATTGTGATAAAATCGTAAAAATAGCAAAATCGGAAAAATACGTAGTAATTCATACTCTTGCGTAAATGCATGAAAGCAGTTAAAAGCGAGAAATCTGCGAAAAGCGCTAGATCGATAAATTGGGCGAAAGATTGTTAGTTTGTTAAATTGGGCTGAAAAAAAAAAGCATTAGATTGTTAAAATGGGCCAAAAATATTCTAGTTAGTTATATGGGCCAAAAATATTCTAGTTCGATATATGGGCCAAAAATATTCTAGTTCGATATATGTACCAAAGTTCGCTAAATTGCTAAATGGGCAAAGTACTAATTTGTTTTATGGGCTCAAATGAAATGCTTAATTATAGACCCATTTATATTATGGATTATTTGATAAATTATTATATGGCTATATTTTGTTATGCATACATGATTGCATGGGGGGGGTATTTGATGAAGAGAAGAATGGCTGTTGCCAAAAATCTAGTTCGGTGGCTTTGCCACAAATTATTTTGGCTTAATGCCTCTAGTTCGGTGGCTCGCCACAAATTATTTTGGCTTAATGCCTCTAGTTCGGTGACTATGTCACAATCTAGTTTGTAGTGCACTACAAAATTATTTTAAAGGCTTAATGCCTACGATTGGTGTGTTTGGCGAGGTGGGTTGACTTGATCCCCACGGTGTGTTGGTTGGTGCAGGGGTGTGTAGCGGATGGATATTAGGCTTGGTTGGGAAATTCATTTTCATGCATTTCTATTTATTTTACTTTATATTGTTAAAATGAAATTGGGCTCAAGCCCAAGTTAATGTCTCGATGATCTGCCCAATAATGGCGGTAAATGAGTTGCACTTGAGTTTTAGTAACTCACCCTATTTTATTATCCATCTCGGTAATGGCAATTGATGTGGACTTGGTAGGGATGACTTGGTGGAGGCCATACTACGAGCATGGGTTTATAAACTATGAACTTTATTTAAATTACTTATTTTAATTACTATTTTGGGGTTTGATGTAATAAGGCCTCTAATTATGTTTTTATAGATTTTTATTTGTGGATGGATTTAATTACATTTTAAGACTTTTGCTTTGGGCTTTTGTTTAATCTATAAAGTTTTCTTAAAAATATTAAGTTTTACAACAATTTGGTCACCTTAATTATTTCTTTTAAATTTCTTTGAATTCTTTTTAAATTACTTTAAGGTTTTTGATAAATATATTCTAAATGATAAGATTTCAAATAAAATATTTTCTTAATCTACAAATTCTTAAATCTTTGGTCTTAGTTTTATTAAACTTTATTTCCAAAAGGTGTTGAAGTATTATTTTATTTTGAACATTAGAAAATTAAATGGATGTTCGATCGGTGTGACAAACCAAATCTCGTCTTAACGCATAGACCTGGTTTGGGGTGTTACATTTAATGGTATCAGAGCCAGTTTCAAAACTCGGCTGTGATTTGGGTTCAACAACGATATTTGTTTGGGAAACAATTCAAATTTCTAGACTTTTGATTTAAAGGTAGTATGGCACCATGAGCATCCCGCACCAAGTCAAGTAAGGATCTGTATATTGATTGTTTATTATTATTGTGATATGATCATAGAAACACTCTAGAACTTCAAGTTTTAGGTGTTAAAAACCGTAGAGATTGAGACAATAAGGATATGATTATGAAAACAACTCTATCTCTTTCATATCATAAAATATCGTTAATAAACACTGAAATAGTATTCTGATTCATAAAACTCTTAATTAGATTAAATAGAATTAGTCATTATGAGCACTAGAGGACGTGGTCGTGGACGCGGTAGACGTGGCCGTGGTAGAGGCCGAGGTACTGCGACTGAAGCACCAAATCATATGCCGGAAATGGATGCACCTGTGTCACTTGTAAGTGAGACAGGATCACAGGATCATATCGAAGAAGACAATGCCTTAACATAAGCAATGTCTGCGAGTCCTAGAAAGGGTCGCGGAACTAGAATTGGGCCAACAACTCGTGGGTCAATTTGAACGACTCAAGTCAAATAATGCGAAGTTTTAGAGGAGTTTCGGTGTAGCTCGAATGTGGTGAATATTGGCTCAAGTCGTGGAGCGGATTATGGATGATATGGAATGCACCGCTGTTGTAAACCGAAAGGAGTCGTGTCATTGCTTAGAGACGAGGCGATCAATGGTGGCTTATTGTTCGAGAAGGCAAAGTCGCCTTGATTACTTGGGAATTCTTTAAAGCGCCTTCCAAGGAAATATGTTGGAACGAGTTATGTAGGACGCCGAAGGAAGGAATTTCGAATCTTGTCTAAGGGAGTAAGACGGTGGCGCGTATGAAGTCGAAGAGTTTTACGTTTGAGTCGCTATGCTCGGACAATAGTATCAACAGATCATGAACGTTGTGTGCGTTCGAGGATGGGCTTAATGATGAGTTGAGGGTTCGATTTCCTACAATAAGTTAGAACTTTTTCCACGCTTGTAGAGAAGGCCAAGATAGTGAAGAGGCTAAGAACTCGAGCGTCGAATCGAGAAAGATTTAGAAACAAGAGAGAGACACAGCAATCGGGTTCTTCAAAGAGATTTCAGAAGAGGCCTCGAAATAATAAACCAGTTCAAGGTAGAGCACCGGTAAGTAATAATCAAGTTCGGGATTGTGCTGAATGTGGAAAAAGGCATTTTGGTGAATGCTGGAGGAAAACTGACGCTTGTTACAAATGCGGTTCAATGGATCACTAGTATAGAAATTGCCCTCGATGTATGGATACGACTCAAGAAGTTCGTAATACTGATGCACAACCGGTCAGAGGTACTCAGCAGCCGCCGAGAGGTCGTGGACCAGGTCGTGGTGGTAATAGGGCTGGACGTGGTCAAGGTGAAGCGGGTCAAGGCAATGGTCCTAGAGGTAACTCGGATGCAAGATAGCCAGGGTTGGTATATGCAGTCAGACGCCGCGAGGATGGCAATGTACCTGATGTGATAACTGGTACGTTCTTCATCTTTGATGTACCTGTTATTGCCTTAATAGATATTGGTTCTACCCACTCGTATGTTACTAGTACCATATCTGGAAACTTGAATTTAGAATCTGAAATTTTCGATAGTGAGATGAAGGTAATTAGTCCTTTAGGACAGTCGGTGTTGGTAAATAAACTATTTAGAGACGGGCCCTTAGAAATTCAAGGAGAAATATTTCTGGCGAATTTGATGGAATTGCCTTTCGGTGAGTTTGATATCATTTTGGGCATGGATTGGTTGGTCAAGCACCGAGCGCAATTGGATTGTGCTGAAAAGCGGATGTCAATAAGAACTGTGGAGGATAAGGAGATAGTTATGATAGGCGAGCGAAGAAATTACTTGGCAAACGTGGTATCTGCGTTAAAGGCGAAAAAGTTGGTGCGAAAAGGGTATGGAGCATTTCTAGCTTTTATTAGTGCTTTAAATGCCAAAGAGTTATTGGTAGAAGATGTGAGAACTGTAAAGGAATTTCCAGATGTATTTCCCGAAGAACTTCCTAGTATACCTCGGATCGGAAGTGGAATTTGGTATTGAGCTTTTGCGGAACGGCTCCAGGTGTCTATTGCTCCTTATAGAATGGCAGAAGGAGTTGATGAGCTTAAAGCTCAAATTCAAGAATTATTGGATCGGGTTTTATTCGAATCGAGTGTGTCTCCGTGGGGAGCACCAGTTTTGTTTGTTAAGAAGAAAGATGGGTCGATGCGTATGTTCATTGATTATAGGAAATTGAATAAGCTGACGATCAAAAATAGGCATCCTCTGCCAAGAATTGATGACATGTTTGATCAATTGAAGGGAGCTTCAGTATTCTCCAAAATTGATTTGAGGTCAGGTTATCACCAGCTTAAGGTGAAAGAAGCGGATATTCACAAAACGGCATTTCGAACTCGTTATGGACACTATGAGTTTTTGGTGATGCCGTTTGGGTTGACCAATGCACCAGCTGCATTTATGGATATGATGAACCGGGTCTTTCAACCATTTTTAGACCGGTTTGTAGTAGTATTCATAGATGACATTTTGGTATATTCAAGGAGTGAAGAAGAGCATGACTCGCATTTGCGAATTGTATTGCAGTTGCTTCGAGATAATCAACTGTATGCCAAATTCAGTAAATGTGAATTCTGGTTAAGGGAGGTGACTTTCTTGGGTCATGTGGTATCAGTCGAAGGAATAAGGGTGGATCCTCGGAAGATTGAGGCGGTATTGGATTGGAAACCACCAAAGTCAGTAGCTGAGATTCGGAGTTTCTTGGGTTTGGCTGGTTACTATAGACGCTTTGTTGAGGGGTTTTCGTTGATTGCTGCACCCCTAACTAAGCTTTTACGAAAGGAAGTACCGTTTATATGGACTGATAAGCAACAAGAAAGTTTCAAGAAATCGAAGAAGATTTTGACGGAAGCTCCAGTACTGATTCAACCTGAGGCTGAAAAGGAGTTTACAGTTTACTGTGATGCGTCACATACGGGTTTAGGCTGCGTATTGATGCAAAATGGGAAAGTGGTGGCTTATGCTTCTCGTCAGCTGAGACCACACGAAGTAAACTACCCTACTCATGATTTGGAGTTAGCAGCGATAGTGTTTGCTTTAAAGATTTGGAGGCATTATCTTTATGGTGAAAAGTCTATCATCTATACGGATCACAAGAGTCTTAAATATCTTCTTACTCAGAAGGAATTAAACTTGAGACAACGAAGATGGGTGGAGCTGTTAAAGGACTATGATTTCTCAATCGAGTATCATCCGGGAAAGGCTAATGTGGTAGCAGACGCGTTAAGTCGTAAGGTGGTAACTGAATTGAGAGCAATGTTTGCCCATTTGAGTTTGTATGAGGATGGTAGTCTGTTAGCGGAACTTCAGGTGAAGCCTCTGTGGTTAGAACAAATCAAGGAAAAGCAAATATTAGACAAAAAGTTGGGACCTTTTGAAAATGGTGAAATAGAGGATTTTGGAATAAACACGGAAGGTGTGTTGTGCTTTCGTGGAAGAGTTTGTATGCCTAAGGACTCAGATCTGAGGCAAATGATTCTACGGGAGGTGCATAGTAGCCCTTATGCTATGCACCCCGGAGGAAATAAGATGTATCGGGATCTTCGTGACGATATTGGTGGCGAGTTGAAGCGTGAAATTTCAGAGTTTGTGGGAAAATGTTTAACTTGTCAGCAAGTGAAGGCAGAGCATCAATTGCCATCAGGTTTATTACAGCCGGTAAAGATTCCTCTTTGGAAATGAGAGCGGATAACAATGGATTTTGTTAGTGGGTTACCTTTAACACCTACTAAGAAAAATTTTGTTTGGGTAATTGTTGATCGTTTGACGAAGACTGCTCATTTCCTACCAGTTCGGATACGGATTACTCCTTCAGAAGTTGGTGAAGTGTATGTATCTGAAATTGTGAGGTTGCATGGGGTACCCGTATCTATTATATCAGATAGGGATCCTAGGTTTACATTACGGTTTTGGAAAGCTTTGCATGAAGCTCTAGGAACAAAGCTAAACTTTAGTACGGCTTTTCATCCTCAGTCAGATGGTCAGTCGGAGAGAGTGATTCAGATTCTAGAAGACATGTTAAGGGGTTGTGTGATTGACTTCAAAGGTAGTTGGGAGGATTTTCACTGTTGGCGTGATTTGCGTATAACAACAGCTATCAGTCTAGCATTCAGATGGCACCTTACGAGGCATTGTATGGTCGTAGGTGTCGTTCTCCTATTTGTTGGACTGAGTTAGGCAAACGGCAGATGTTAGGTCCTGAGATGATTTCTGAAACGGAAGAGAAATTAAAGGTTACTCGAGCACGGTTAAAGGAAGCTTCGGATATGCAGATCTGAAGCGTAGGGATATCGAGTATGCTGTGGGGGATCAAGTTTTCTTGAAGGTCTCACCTTGGAAAAAGATTTTCAGGTTTGGAAAGAAGGGCAAGTTAAGTCCTAGGTACATTGGACCATATCGTGTGATGAAGCGTGTTGGTCCAGTGGCTTATCAGATTGAGTTACCTCCGGAATTGAGTCAAATTCATAATGTTTTTCATGTTTCCATGCTGAGGCGTTATAGATCGGATCCTTCGCATAATCTTAGGTAGAAGAATTGGAGTTGAATTAGACTTGTCTTTTGAGGAGGAACCGGTGGAAATCTTAGACCGAGATGTTAAGGTGCTAAGAAAGAAAATCGCACTGCTGGTCAAAGTTTTATGGCGTAATCATGGAGCGGAGGAAGCTACGTGGGAGCCTCGAGGATGCAATTCGGCAACAATACCTCACCTCTTTCAACTGTAAATTTCGAGGACGAAATTTTCTTTAAGGAGGTAGAGTTGTAACACCTAAAATTGAGTATCGATTTTTATTGCATGTTTTGATGCTTAGATTATGAAGGAAAATTTTCTTACTTCTTTTTCGTGTTTATTATAGTCCTGAAGAAGAGTATAGAATTATTAGGAATGGAATAATTTTAGTTTTGAGAATTTAATGAAGTGGATTAAGTGACATTGATACTTAAGTTAATTTAAGTGTCAAAGTGTAGCATAAGATGAGTAAATGGTAAGGTGGTGTTGGCGCATGAGTTGTGGCATGAAGGGAGTGGTTCGAATCCTTGGTTAGCATCTAGATAATTTTATTTTTGCACAAGTATAGCAAGTATCGGCCAAGCAATATATATGGTAAGGTTGGACTTTTCATTTTTGGTAAGTAGACTAAAGGAATAAGGCAATTGTTAAATTATGGTAGGAATCAAGAAATTTTGGAAAGATAAGGGACATTAGGCATGTATCAAGGAAAAGGTTTTGGAAATTATTTCATGGTCATTTGACCAATGAATTTGACTGACATTGTGGCTAGGGGAGGTTGGCGAATATGTTAGTAGCTTGGCTAGGATTAGGAATTAGTTTTGGTCATTCTTAGCTTTTGTGCAAGTTTTGCAACTCTTTCTCAACCTTTCTCTCTTGGCGAATTTGAGCTTTTGGTAAGCCTTAATCTTTTGACCATTTGGTCATTTTTGCCTATCACTTTAGTATTCTTTGTATGCCTTTTCTCATAGTGCCGAAATTACCAATACCAAAAGCCATTCCTTTTCTTTCTTCTCCCATTCGAATATACATTGCTCCTAAACTCATTTTTGTCTTTCTTTTCTTCTCTTTGAAAACCGAATCCTCATCATCATCTTTTTCTTCCATCTTTTATTTCTTTCTTTTATTTCTTTTCAATCAATACTTTCTCCAATAATTTCTCTCATGGCGAATGTTAGTGTGCCCATAGTCAGAACCATTTTCTCTTTTCTTTGGTTATACATAGCGAATTCTCCATCATATCTAGACATCCTTCTCAATCCTTTCTTTTCAATCGTGGACAATAGGTAAGAGTTCTTTTAGTTTATGTTAGTTAATAGTTGTTTTGGCGAATCTTGATGGTGGTAAGAAGGATCTCTTGGATCGAAATAATCATTTTTCTATTAACTTTTCTTTGTTATATTTTAATGCGATAGTAGAAGATCGAAACTCAAGTGCTCGTGAGTATCATAGAACGTTGAAATCGATTTAAGGTGTTAAAGGAACGTTTTTGGTCGATTCTCATATTGTGGAGCAAGGATCTTTGTGGTAAGGAAATCTCACCCTTAAAACCTTTAGTATTATTTTCGATATATTATTAGGTTGGATTAATGATCTTTTGTCATTGAAGACATTCAAAATAGGGAAGAAAAGGGCGGTGTATAGTGTTCGGAAGAAGGGAGGTTCCGTTAATCCCCCTAAGTATAAGCAAAGGGCTATTTGAGAATCCGAGATTTTCCACCGGGTTGCGGACGCTCATCCGAGGAGAATCAATTGTTTGAAGTTGTTCGTACTCCCGAACCTTTGTTTGTTCGTGGACTTTCATCGGTTAGCGAACCATCAATCGGGGAGAAACAGCAAGTAGAAGTAGTACAAAATTCCGAGGGTAAAAGTTTAGATCTTATTCTAAGATTGGTTTTGTTAGTAAATTATAGCGTTTTAATTTATCGTGATGCGTATAGGTATCGACGAGCGGGAAAGTCTAGTTTTCACTATAACCAGGTGTGTAACTTCACACTCATTCTCGGGTTAGATATCACTCCGTAAGTATTGTGATAAAATCGTAAAAATAGCAAAATCGGAAAAATACGTAGTAATTCATACTCTTGCGTAAATGCATGAAAACGGTTAAAACTGAGAAATCTGCGAAAAACTGCTAGATCAATAAATTGGGCCGAAAGATTGCTAGTTTGTTAAATTAGGCTGAAAAAAAAACTGTTAGATTGTTAAAATGGGCCAAAAATATTCTAGTTCGTTATATGCGCCAAAAATATTCTAGTTCGATATATGGGCCAAAAATATTCTAGTTCGATATATGTACCAAAGTTCGCTAAATTGCTAAATGGGCAAAGTACTAATTTGTTTTATGGGCCCAAATGAAATGCTTAATTATAGACCCATTTATATTATGGATTATTTGATAAATTATTATATGGCTATATTTTGTTATGCACACATGATTGGATGGGGCGGGGTATTTGATGAAGAGAAGAATGGCCTGTTGCCAAAAATCTAGTTCGGTGGCTTTGCCACAAATTATTTTGGCTTAATGCCTCTAGTTCGGTGGCTCTGCCACAAATTATTTTGGCTTAATGCCTCTAGTTCGGTGACTATGTCACAATCTAGTTCGATGAGTGCACTACAAAATTATTTTAAAGGCTTAATGCCTACGATTGGTGTGTTTGGCGGGGTGGGTTGACTTGATCCCATGTGTGTGTTGGTTGGTGCGGGGTGTGTAGCGGATGGATATTAGGCTTGGTTGGGAAAATCATTTTTCGTGCATTTCTATTTATTTTACTTTATATTGTTAAAATGAAATTGGGCTCAAGCCCAAGTTAATGTCTCGATGATCCGCCCAATAATGGTGGTAAGTGAGTTGCACACCGAGTTTTTAGTAACTCACCCTATTTTATTATCCATCTCGTAATGGCAATTGATGTGGACTTGGTAGGGATGACTTGGTGGAGGCCATACTACGAGCATGGGTTTATAAACTATGAACTTTATTTAAATTACTTATTTTAATTACTATTTTGGGGTTTGATGTAATAAGGCCTCTAATTATGTTTTTATGGATTTTATGTGTGGATGGATTTAATTACATTTTAAGACTTTTGCTTTGGGCTTTTGTTTAATCTATAAAGTTTTCTTAAAAATATTGAGTTTTACAACAATTTGGTCACCTTAATTATTTCTTTTAAATTTCTTTCAATTCTTTTTAAATTACTTTAAGGTTTTTGATAAATATATTCTAAATGATAAAATTTCAAATAAAGTATTTTCTTAATCTACAAATTCTTAAATCTTTGGTCTTAGTTTTTATTAAACTTTATTTCCAAAAGGTGTTGAAGTATTATTTTACTTTAAACATTAGAAAATTAAATGGATGTTCGATCGGTGTGACAAACCAAATCTCATCTTAACGCATAGACCTGGTTTGGGGTGTTACAAGTCCTCCTTAACTTGATTTCTTGATATGCTTTTTAACTTGGTTGAAAGCAACTTTTAGTAACTACCTTAAAGAGTGCTGAAACTAGGGCATATTTTTTGTGATCTTCTTTATATTGGTTGATGTCACACGATGTTTGTATTGAGGGAAGGAACTATATTGATTTGACATTTTGTTTGTTCTTGTAAATTTGCATATCTTTCTTGTGTTCGTATAAATGCATGAATATAAGTACATAAATTTTTATGAATTTAAATTTAAATTTTAATATGTGTGTCTCTGTTTACATTATTTACATGGGTCATATTATGTCATTTGCAATGCAATACTTAGTTCAGGCTAATATTAAGAAACAGAAAAATACATGGCTTACTTAATTACATGTTACTGCGATCAAAAGGGCCTTCATTTTTATTTTTATTTTTATTTTTTGTAATGATCATCTTATTTTTAATATAATTTGTATAGCTTGAACTTAATCATTTATAGATATTGTGGCACCCTGATTCCTTCAATAAATTATAAATGCAAGTTTCATTACTTATATTGTGCGGAAACGTGTAAAAGAGTAAAATTATTGTACTGAAAAATCACTAAAATTATTGTACTAAAAAATCACACTAAGTTCAATTCCCAGGAAAGAGAGGTGGATCACAAGGATCGCTTAAGTACCAGGTCTTTCCTAGACAGAATATCCCTCTATCGTAATTTAATATCACAATAAATCACTACAATCACACTCACAACATATGCAAAATAATACAATAAAGAACACTAGAATTTTAACGAGGTTCAGCAAATTTTGCCTACGTCCTCGGGCACTACCAAATATATTTCAATCCAAAATACAAGTGAAGATTTACAAAGAGAGAAAACAATGCCTTAAGTAGAGAATGGCAAATGTGGGTTCATGAAAATGAGAAATGGTTAGGCCTATTTATAGTTGAGGCTCAGGGATCAACTTGCAAAGTCTCTATACAATTAGGGACCAAAAAATTACAAGTATCTCATGTCAAATCTCAATCCCATTTTTGGTGCCTTAAATCCCAGATTTCTCAATCCTATTTTTGGTGCCTCAAATCCCAGATTTCTAGTGCCAACATTTTGATACCCATATCTTTGACTTTCCAAAGTATGGATGATTTCCAATAACTTAATTAGATGTAATAACCAACTCAGCATTTGACTTTAGACCTTTAAGCTGACATTAGGTTTTTTAAATTTGTAATCTTCTCAGGCTTGCATGCAAATTGATATTAAGAATTGTGATTGCTGGTAAATGCTCCCTCTATCATGTTGATGATCAAGTTGTTGTAGTCCCACCTGCAAATGCTCTCTTGCTTATGCATTATTGATTCACTCCTGCTAAAAGCTGGTTAGATGAAGTTAAAAAGGTCGAAGAGGACGAAGATGATCAAGGAGACAAACAAGAGTGTAAGAGGAAAGACAAAGAAAAAAGAAAAAAATTGAGGTCTTTAATGGAAGAAGAAAATAGGAAGGTGAAAGAGATCTTAGTAGTGATGAAATACGACCCTGATTTCTACGAAATACTGATATAGCCCAAGAGACATGGCTTGTTGGTGGAATGAAAAATCATTTATCCCGCCAAGTTGGAAGAGATGATTATAGTATATTATTGTCCCTGGTGACTACTCCATTTTCTTCATAGTTTCACTTTATGCTTTATTTTTTAATCCTTTCATCTGAGAACTAGAAATTCTAAGCCTAATCACCACCTTATAGTTTTACTTTTGGAATTTTGATATTTTGCCATTTGTTGTGTATGATTTAAGAGTTGTATGTATTGAATTTGTGCCACATAATTTGTACAGCTTTCCTTAATTTTTTTTCAATTGGGAAAGGATTTTGCTACTATTCTATGCTATGCCATGTTAATTCCTGAGCTTGTGTTATTTTCATTTGCATGTCTGCATGTAATGAATTTATCTGATCAAACCTTTTATTGATGCTTGTCTATTTGGTTGCACTTGAAGAAATCTGGAATGTGCAAAAGTTTTCACCATGAAACTAAAGTTGATTAGAGTGAAGTAACCAGCAAAGTTGGTAGAAGTACAATTGAATTCATAATAAAAAAACCTTCAAAACAAGGGTTAGGCATGTTGACAGAATCATGGGTGTAAATAAAATATGAGACAAACATGTAAATTTGAAATTAATTACCAGATAATATGAGCAATTTTATGCTAAAAAAATTGGAATATTTTGTCTCATAGTTAACTATTTATTTCACTCAATTGGTATTGTAAAAATAAGGAGAGAATAAACAAGCACTACATTACTTTGATTCTGTATTTATACATTTTTTTACTTCAACTGGTTACTGATTTGGTCTGCAAAATGAAAGTAATCAATTGTAATTTCACATGCGGTTGTCTTTACCATGAATACCTCACACATAATTTATGAAAATTTTACTCTATAAGTTTGCTCCACAATATATATCCTTTAGTTTATCTATATATATTAGTGTGAGGATAAAAATAAACTTATGAGATATGCAAATTAGATCCTTAAAAGAGTTGAACATAATACACAGTAAGGCAAAAAGTGGCATATAGATGAGATCCTTATAAGATGTAAGAAGAGTTGAACTATTTTACTCCCCTTTGAAAGAGTATGTGAAGAGAGAAATGAAGCTACATTAATTGCTCAGACATCGTAACTTTTGTACCCCTAAAAGTTGAAAGCATTGATTACATTGCAGTTAAAGCATATTTGTGTAACTTGTACCTGTAATCAAGTGAAATCAGCTTATTTGTTTTTTTACCTATTTGATTCCTTTGCTGCAATTATTTGATAGTCTTTGGAACTCTATTATGGTAGTAACAGATATATGTAAATTGTTTACTTACCTTAAGGATATGCAATCATTTTTCAAGTAATTGTTCAATAGTTTAACATTTCAAAAACCTATATTGTTTCAAACCCTAAATTAAGACAAAATGTATAATCTAACTATTGTTAACATGATTCAACAAGCCTTCCAAAAAGATATAGTCTTTGTCTACAAAACATATTTCCCTAAACAAAATATATTCCTAACTGTGCAACAAAATGAAATCTAATTCAGATAAAGCAATTGATCCATTATTGGGCATTTTTCAGATTGTGATAGTTGTGTTGGAGTGGAGTCATTGATCTGTTGAGTTGGCATCCATCTTACTATTGTTAGTTAACCAAGTGGATTATTCCTTTTGAAAGTTAATTTTGCCCTAAAATTTGTTGTAAGGTTTAAGCTTTGTTAGGTTAAGATCCATTGAAGTGGCTTGGTTTGAAATTTGCAGGCTCGATGATTTGTTTGCCATTTGGTTACCAACAATCCATTTACAAGTCCTTGTATTATGTCCTAGTTTGCCATATTTGGTATAGTTAGCTTGCTATCTTATCTTACTTAGTTTTGGTCCACTTTTTCTTGCTTCATCAACTTCCTTCCTCCTTGTTTGTTTGGGTATTCCTGGGGGCCTTCTAATCATGGGAGGAAGAATGGGTTCCATGTCCCTCACATGTTCCCATTATATATGACCTATAAGAAAAAAATTTAAATATGTCAAACACATTTTACAACTAAGTAATATTTCATAAAGGTTTAGGGTTTTAGGGGTATTACCTTTTACAGGGTTAATCAAGTGGCTGCAAATATTCAACTAGGTAGTGATAGTATAGCATGTATTGGCATAAATTTCAAGGCTCACAGAAAGTAGATGCATGCAAAAAATAACATGCTTACATAAGATTCTTGACAAGTCCTATTTTCTGCATGAACAGGAGGAGTTGAGGAAGTCAACCACGTGCTTATTGCCTGATGCACAGTCTACCTCATACTTCTCGTTTCTAGCATATATGGGTCATACATTACAAACAAAGTAACATTTTAAAGTTAAAACTTTTGCATCCAAGTAACAGAATCCAGCTAAGTAAAAAAGAGTTAGCAAAACTTACTTATTAGACTGACTAACAATTTTAGACAACTTCTTCTATATCCTTGAACATAAAGGTCCAAGATACTTCTCAGTAGCCTCCATCATGGAAACCAACCTAGTCGTGTCTTTTCTTCTAATTATTTCCAACATCGTTAGGATAGGTTTATCTCTAGCTTCTAAAATGATCTGCAAGGAGAGCAAGTCCTTAAATAACTCCAACAACAATTATACAACATGAAGTGATAAATAGTTAGATTAAAAACAAAATTTAACATTGTTGAAACATTCACTGTTGTTGTTCAGTAGCAAATCAGATTTGCATCTAGTTGAGAATGTAACACCCTAAACCCGACCCATGTGTTATGATCGAATCTAACATGTCACATGAGAAAAATATGTCAAGTCCTTTTTATTCGTACGAAAATAAGTAATTATTTGTTAAAATAAAAAAAACAAGTTTGATTTGAAATATTTGATTAAATATTACTAACTTCGAAGATTGATTGATAAATCGATAAATTTAAAGTCGTGATCTTACAAATCGTGACTTTTGAAAATAGTGATAATAATTTGAGAGAAAATATCCGAGTTTAAAAGGTTTGTAAAAATTTATTTTGAATTCCATTTGTGAATCCATTTTAGAAAATCTTTATTTAAGTTTCTAGAAAAATCCCATTTAAAGTAATTTGAGCAAAAATATAATTACGTCAAACATAAAGCAAAAATAAAATAATTCAGAGGCCTTATTACAACATTAAATCCCAAAATAGAAAGGTAATTAAATAAACGAGAAAGGAGTCTTAAGTCCTAATAAACCATTTCTGAAGTATGGCCTCCACCAAGTCATCCATGGCCCAAGCCCACGTCAATGAGTATTACCTGAAAGGAATAAGGGAAATGGGGTGAGTTACTAGAACTCAGTGTATAATCCCCTTACCATCGATCACTGGACTTGAACCCATTTAGCAAAAACTTGGGCATGAGCCCAAAAAACATAATCTTGGGCCAAAGCCCGTTTACAAAACAGAACATATACATTTGCAATAAAAATAAGCAATGCATATAACCCAACCTATCCTAGTAATCCATCCGCTACACACCACCCGTACCATCCCATCACACCTGTGGGGATCAAGTCAACCCATCCGCCAAACACACCAATCGCAGACATTTTGCCGTTTATGATTTGGCCAGAATCATAGTGAATCATATTAACAAACAATTTATTTGTGGTAGTGCCACCAGAACTTCTCTTCATCATATTTTCCCATCCCATGCAGAATCACATCAATGCATCATACATAGCAGTCATGGTATTTACAAATAATTAATTCAGAGATTACAAAAATTCAGCCCATTGCAACACTTATCAAATCGGCCCATTAAGGCTATATATCAAATCGACCCATTAAGGCAAATTTGTAATTTTACCCTTTAGGGGTATTTTGTAATTTTCACAGTGCTAATACTGATTTTTGCCAACTTAATCAAAATAGTGAAATTTAGGCAAGTTTTCCCGATTTAGGCAATTTTACGATTAAACATAGCGACTTATTTCCAATATGATATCAAGCTTTACCTCACGAAAAATAATATGAGATTACACACCTGATTACGGTAGGTATAAGGCTTTCTTGATCTTCGACACCTAGGATATCGTAATCACTCAATTAATCGACATACGTGATTTTAATAATCAAACTCTAAAATAAATGATCTAAAGTGCTTACCCTTGGAATCGCGAACAACCATGATTTGATGATTTTCTCCGGATGACGGTCCACAACCGGTGGAAAATCCCGAACCACCGATACCGCCCTTCGTTTGAATTTAGGAGTAGAGATCACAAATCCGCTCCTTTTTCGATCTCCAATTACTATCCCTTTCAATTCGATATTGCTTGTCTCCATTGAAATCAAATATTAGTCAAAACTAAGATTACGTTGATATGAACGATTTATTTAAGGAGAAAGGTCGGCTTACCACAAAATCTATATGATCTCAAGACGATAGATCGAGCGATTAAGTCCCCAAAACATGTAGTCGATTAGCCAACCTTCAATCTGATTATCACAATCACCAATGGAGTTAAAAGAATTTCCTTACCTTGAAAAATGAAATTCATGTTTCTTACTACCGTCCTATGACTAGAGATGATTAAGCGATGTTGTGGTATTCGACCTCCCACTATACCACTACAAAGAAGAGAATGATCTCATTGAGAGAGTAGACTAAAATGATGATTTCGGTTGATATGACAATCCCAAAACAAGACATATATTCGGCATAAAGAGGAAGAAAAATAAAATGTTGAGAAGAACACTTACGAATTGATCAAGGAATGAGTGCTAATACGGATGAGAAGAAAAGATTGAGAAGAGATGAAGGTTCGGTTATAGAGGAAAATGGATATTGATATTCGGCTATGGAGGATTATCAAACAAGGAGATATAATCTTATGGTGGTGTCGATTTTAGAGAAGAGGAAGATTGAAGAAATGGTTAAAAGAAAAGAATGAGAAGTTGGATGGATGCTAGGTGATTCGGCTATCAAAGGAAGATGAACAAAAGATGAATGTTTTGACCAAACAAAAGAGAAGAAAAATGCACAAATGTGGTAGGAGGTTTAGGCCAAAGCAAAAAGAAAGAAGAAAATATGCTCTTCAAAGGCTTGTAATTTCGGCACAAAGCAAAAGAAGAAGTTTGGAGAAAAACACAAATTTGTGCAAAAGAGATTTTGGCCTAACAAGCATCAAAATTCTACCAAATGACCAAGCAAAAATTCGGCTACCCCTCTACACCCAAAACTGTCCACATTCATGTCAATAATGGTCAAAAATTGGCCAACTACACTTTCCATAACACTCTCCTCTTTTTGTGCCAACATGTTCCCCTTACTTTCCCTTTCATTTGATTCTTTACCTTACCTTCATCCTTTCCTTATTTCCTTAGCCACCTTGCCTAAAATAAAAAGTCCACCTTGCCTTATTTACTTGCTTGGTCGACGTATAGGGAAGGAATGCAAAAAATATAGTCAAAATTTGCACACAATGGGATTTGAACCTCCTCCTCCAAGTCTATCATATGGAACCACTACCTCCTTACCAAATGCTCATTTATACAAGCACTTAACTCATTTATTTCGTAAGTCTTGAAGCTACTTACCATTCCTTAATAGACTTAAACACAAAAATTTTATTAAGGCCCAAATAAACCCGAGCCTTCTCACAACTCATAACATACACTATTAATATTTAATCGAGCTTACTACAAGCAATAATGAAACAATCAAAATTCCAAATTTTGGGATGTTACAATTCTACCCCCTTAGAAAAATTTCGTCCTCGAAATTTACCTAGTTAAAAGAGGTGAGGATATTGCTGCCGAATCACATCCTCAGGCTCCCATGTAGCTTCCTCTGATCCATGATTGTGCCATAATACCTTGACTAACGGCACCGACTTTCGTTTAAGCACCTTAACGTCCCGATCTACAATTTGTATTGGCTCCTCTTCGAATGACAAGTCAGGGCTTAACTCAACTTCCTTTATTGGTACAATATGAGACGGATCTGATCGATAACGCCTTAGCATTGAGACATGAAATACACTATGTATCTAACTCAACTCTGGAGGTAACTCAAGCTGATAAGCCACTAGCCCAACACGTTTCAATACACGGTATGTTCCGATGAACCTAGGGCTCAACTTGCCCTTGCTACCAAATCTAAACATTTTCTTCCAAGGTGAAACCTTTAGAAATACTTGATCTCCCACCGTAAACTCAATATCCTTACACTTTAGATCCGCATACGATTTTTGTCTATCCGAAGTTTCTTTTAACCGAGCCCGAATTACCTTTACTTTTTCTTTCGTCTCCGATATCAGCTCAGGACCCAATAACTGTCGCTCCCCTAACTCAGTCCAACAAGTAGGAGTACGACACCTACGACCATATAACGCCTCGTAAGGTGCCATCTAGATGCTGGATTGGTAGCTGTTGTTGTAACGCAAAAACTCAACCAGAAGAAATCCTCCCAACTACCACTGATGTCAATCACATAGCCCTTTAACATATCTTCCGAAATTTGGGTTACTCTCTTAGATTGACCATCTGATTGCGGATGAAATGCCATGCTGAAATTTAACCTTGTTCCCAAAGCTTCATGTAGAGCTTTCCAAAACTGTGATGTGAACCTAGGGTCTCTGTCCGAAATAACAGACACTGGTACCCCATGTAACCTCACGATCTCGGCTACATACAACTTAGCCAACTTCTTCAATGAGTAATCCTTACGTACAGGCAGGAAATAAGAAGTCTTTGTCAACCGATCCACTATTACCCAGACAAAATCTTTCTTAGTAGGCGATAAGGGTAACCCACTAACAAAGTCCATCGTTATTTTCTCCTATTTCCATAATGGAATTTTCACCGGTTGTAGCAATCCCAATGGCAATTGATGTTTCGCCTTCACTTGCTGACATGTCAAACACTTACTCACGAAATCAGTAACCTCCCGTTTCAACCCTGGCCACCAATACTGTCCCGGAGGTCTCGATACATCTTATTTCCCCTGGGGTGCATAGCATAAGGGCTACTATGTGCCTCATGCAGAATCATTTGTCTCAATTCTGAATTTTTGGGCATACAAATTCTTCCACGGAAACACAATACTCCATCACTATTCAATCCAAAATCCCCTATCACACCACCTTTCACTTGATGAAGTAAAGAACCCAACCTTTCATCTAATAACTGCTTTTCCTTAATTTGACTTACCCATGTAGGCTTCACCTGAAGTTCAGCTAGTAGGCTACCATCTTCATACAGGCTAAGGTGAGCAAACATCGCTCTCAAATTTGATACCACCTTACGACTCAACGCATCTGCCACCGCGTTAGCCTTTCCGGGATGATATTCGATTGAGAAGTCATAATCCTTCAACAGTTCTATCCACCTCTGCTGCCTTAAGTTCAACTCCTTTTGGGTAAGGAGGTAATTTAGACTCTTATGATCCGTATAGATAATCAACTTCTCACCGTACAGATAGTGTCTCTAAATCTTCAGAGCAAACACCATTGCCACTAACTCTAAATCATGAGTGGGATAATTCACTTCACGCGGCCTTAATTGAGGAGATGCATAAGCCACCATTTTCCTCCTTGCATCAACACATATCCCAAGCCCGTGTGTGATGCATCACAATAAACAATAAACTCTTTCCCAGCCTTAGATTGAATCAATATCGGTGCTTCTGTCAGAATCTTCTTCAATTTCTTAAAGCTCTCATGCTGCTGATCTAACCACACAAATGGTACTTCCTTGCGCAATAGCTTAGTTAGGGGTGCAACAATCAACGAGAACCCCTCAATGAAATGCCTGTAATAACCAGAAAACTCTAAATTTCGGCCACTGACTTCGATGGTTTCCAATCCAACACAGCCTCCACCTTCCGGGGGTCAACTATTATTCCTTCGGTCGACACAACATGCCCCAAAAAGGTCACTTCCTTCAGCCAAAATTCACACTTACTAAATTTGGCATAAAGTTGCTTTTCCCGCAAAATTTGCAATACTACCCAGATGTGAATCATGTTCTTCTTTATTCTTTGAGTATAACAAGATGTCATCTATGAACACCACCACAAACCGATCTAAATAGGGTTGGAAGACCCGGTTCATCATGTCCATAAATACAGCTAGTGCATTAGTCAACCCAAACGGCATCACCAAGAATTCATAATGTCCATAACGAGTTCGAAACGTAGTCTTATGAATATCCGCTTCCTTGACCTTAAGCTGGTGATAACCTGATCTTAAATCTATCTTTGAGAAAACTGAAGCTCCTCGTAGTTGATCAAACAGATCGTCGATTCTCGACAATGGATACCTATTCTTGATCGTCAACTTATTTAACTGTCTATAATCAATGCACATACGCATCGACCCATCCTTCTTCTTGACAAACAAGGCCGGCGCTCCCCATGGTGACATACTCGATCGAATGAATCCCTAATTCAACAACTCTTGAATTTGAGCTTTAAGCTCTGCTAACTCCTTTGGCACCATTCTATAAGGAGCAATGGACACCAGAGCCATTCCTGGCAATAACTCAATGCCAAACTCTACCTTCCAATCTGGAGGCAACCCTGGAAGTTCCTCGTGAAAGACGTCCGAAAACTCCTTCACCGTTCTAACACCTTCCACTGACAATTCCTTGGCATCCAACGCACTAATGAAGGCTAAGAATGCTCCACACCCTTTTCGCACCAACTTTTTTGCCTTTAAAACCGATACCACATTAGACAAGTAGTTTCTTCTTTCACCTATCATTATTATTTCCTTATCCTCTGAAGTTCTTAGTATCATTAGCTTTGCAGCACAATCCAAGTTCGTATGGTGTTTCACCAACCAGTCCATGCCCAAAATAAGGTCAAACTCGCCCAATGGCAGTTCCATCAAATCCGCCAAAAATGGTTCTCCCTGAATTTCTAGGGGCACATCTCTAAACAATCTATTTACTATCACAGACTGTCCTAAAGGACTAATTACACTCATCTCTCTAGCAGTAATTTCAAAACTAATGTTCAAATTTCTAGATACAACACTAGCAACATACGAATGGGTGGATCTGATATCTATCAAAGTAGTAACAGGTACATCAGATATGAAGAACGTACCGATTATCACATCAAGTGCATCGCTATCCTCTCGACGTCTGACCGCATAGACCAACCCTGGCTGTCTCGCCTCTTCGTTACCCCCTATTACCAATACTTCTACCTGGAGCACCCTAACCTCGTCCTACGCCATTACCACCTCGACCTGGCATACGGCTTCTCGGTGGCTGCTGAGTGCCTCTAGTTGGTTGTGCATAAAAGTTACAAGCATCCTAAGTCTGAGCAGTCTGTCGAGGGCAATCTCTAAGCCTATTGTCCTTGAAACCACATTTGAAACAACCACCAGTTCTCTTCCAACATTCACTCGGGTGTCGTTTTCTACAATCCTTTGACACTATCAGAATCGATTGCTAGTAGCTGGTACTCTAGCTCGAGCTGGGTCCTCATTCTGGGCCTCTTCTAAAATCCTCTAGCAGGACCAAAATACACCGAGTCTCTCTTATTCTTGCCCCTATCTTTATCTCGGTGCTGCCTCTTCGAGTGTTTAACCTCTTTCGCTATCTTGGCTTTCTCCACCAATAGGGCAAAATTCCTTTCTTTCTGTGGAGCTATCAGTACCCGCAGCTCATCATGTAACCCATCCTCAAAACGCACACAGCGTTCGTAGTCATTCAGCACTATTCCTCAGGCATACCGACTCAGACGCAAAAATCCTGCCTCGTATGCTACAACAGTCTTACCTCTTTGAACCAGATTTAAGAATTCCTTCCTTCGGGTATCCACATAGCTAGCCCCTACATACTTTCCCTAGAATGTCATCTTAAAAAATCTCAGGTAATACGATCGGACTGAGTGCCTTCCCGAATAGTGAGACACCATTGATACGCTTCGTCTCTCAGCAATGACACAGCTCCTTTCAGTTTTTGCTCGGCGGTACAATCCAGATCGTCCATGATCCGCTCCACAGCCTTAAGCCAATACTCCGCTGCATTTGGGGCCACACCGAGATACCCCTAAAAACCTCAACACCATTCGATCCGAGTCACTCCGAAATTAACCACGTGCTGCTATCCCAGTTCTCGCCCCAGCAACCCTTTCTAAAACTCGTAACATTACTTGGGATACAGTGTTGTCCTCTCTCATACGATCACATGACCCAGCTTCAGTCACAGGTGACACAGGTGCGTCCATTTCAAGCATATGCCCTGACACCTCAGACACAACTTTAGTGCCTCGGCCTCTACCACGGCCCCGTCTACCGCGTCCACGTCCTCTAGTGCTCATATCTTATGAAGTATAAGAAGTAAAGTTGTTTTCCCAAACGTATCCTATAGTCTCAATCTCTATGGTTTCAATACCTTAAACTAAAAAGTCTAGAATATTCCTACAGTCATATCATAACAATCATAATCATACAATGATAACATATACTTACTTGGCTTAGTGCCGGATACCCGTGGTGCCATACTTCATTTAAAACATGCATTAGTTTAAAATTCGAATAGCTTTGGAAAACATTTTTGAACCCAAACCAAAGCTGAGTTTTGAACCGGGTTCTGATACCATAAAATGTAACACCCCAAACCCGGCCCATGCGTTATGACCTAATTTGACATGTCACATGAGAAAAAAATGTCAAGTCCTTTTTATTCATACGAAAATAAGTAATTATTTGTTAAAATCAAGAAAACAAGTTTGATTTGAAATATTTGATAAAATATTACTAACTTCAAAGATTGATTGATAAATCGATAAATTTGAATTAGTGATCTTACAAACCGTGACTTTTGAAAATATTGATAATAATTTGAGAGAAAATATTCGAGTTTAAAAGATTTGTAAAAATTTATTTTGAATTCCATTTATGAATCCATTTTAGAAACTCTTTATTTAAGTTTCTAGAAAAATCCCATTTAAAGTAATTTGAGCAAAAATATAATTACGTCAAACATAAAGCAAAAATAAAATAATTCAGAGGCCTTATTACAACATTAAATCCCAAAATAGAAAGGTAATTAAATAAACGAGAAAAGAGTCTTAAGTCCAAATAAACCATTTCTGAAATATGACCTCCACCAAGCCATCCATGGCCCAAACCCACGTCAATGAGTATTACCTAAAAGGAATAAGGGAAATGGGGTGAGTTACTAGAACTCAGTGTATAATCCCCTTACCATCGATCACTGGGCTTGAACCCATTTAGCAAAAACTTGGGCCTGAGCCCATAAAGCAAAATCTTGGGCCAAAGCTCGTTTTGAAACACCCCAAACCCGGCCCACAAGTCCTGACCGGATCTAGCATGCTCTTTGAGTAAAACAATTCAAAACTTATTTGTTACTTTGGAAAATCTGGGTGGTTTGGAAGATAATTTGATTTGTGTTGAGTACAAATTAAAAACGGGGTTATCTTTGCAGTCTCGATTTTATTAAAACAGTATTTTTATTTGTACTTGAAATCAATAAGTAAAAAGTATTACCGGGTTTTTAGAGTTTAACAGTAATTTGAAAAAATGTTTGTGCTTAGGTGTCAAAAACATTTAAGATTTATTTTAATGAAAAACTATTTAATCTTGATTTAACAATAATCGTATCATAATAAACCGAATAAAATGTATACTTAAAATAGTTATTAAGAATGGCCATATTACATCATAGCAAAACCCGAAATAAATCCAAAACTTAAATGATAAAACCAATAAAATAAAATAACTCGAAATGAGCATGGCTACCACTAAGCTCCTGCCGACCCGGTCCATTTCTGAGTGTCACCTAAAAAGATATCCCACAACGGGGTGAGTCAACAGACTCAATGTGTAACAATCAACACAAACTCTCAATCAATTTAGGCATGTCAAATCATACATATAAAACATATAAAAACAATGATGCAATCCCGAACCCAAACCTAGATAACTATCCTCTACACATCACCCGTACCTGCCATCACACCGTAAATCGACCCTCCATCCGCTACACACCATCGAAGGCGTCAAATGCGAATGACTTGCACATCGCCCTTATAAATTGTGGCATAGCCACCAGATAACATTTTGTGACATAAGTCACCACATTCAGATTATGTGACATGAGTCACCAGATATTGTGGTAAAAACCACCAGATCACTTCCCCTTTTCATAATCACCCATATGCCCCACGAGTCATACAAATCATGCAAATGTCATGCCACATGCCTTATTCATAATCGTAACCAATTCTCATATATGTCATGTTCATAGTTTATAATACTACTAGCAGATCTTTAGAGAATAACATATCCTAATATGTTGTACCATTGAATGGTACCTTTAGCCCCATTTTTCAAATTCTTGTGAACACATATAATACAACAATACCATAAATCTATCAAGAGTTACTATGGGGCTACACACCTAGTTACTAACGTGTTTTCCGAATCTCGAAAATCTACCGAAATAGAGTGTACACTTTCCTAAAAATCAAAGTTAGAATTCGGCCAACATTAATCACTAAATATGGCCTTGGCCGAATGTTCATAGTCCCTTACCTTGTGGGTCTAAATCCCGAAATCGTCACTTGTCTTATGGAGATGTCGAGATACCTACAAGCCTTATGTTAGATCCGATTCTAACACTTTATGAACATCATAAATGGCATGCGGCCTAATATTACACTTTACTTACCTTAGTTAACCAAATCCCGAATGGTCTCCCCTAAAAGTCGGCTACAATAGAAATCTCGAAAGATCATTCATAGTTTCGGCCAAAGAATATTAATGGGATTAGTTTCTAGATTTTTCGGCTAAAAGAAAGAAAGGATTGCAAATCGAATAACATTTGTTCTTACCTTTAATATTGAAATCGACTGCACTACTGCTTGACACCACTGAGATATTCGACTATGTAGACTAGATAGTGATCAAATCGGCTTTAACAAGGTAGAGGGGCAATCGGTTATGGCCACTAAAACAAAGGATTCGATTTTGGGGTTTAATGACTAATCGGCTAGGGGTACTTTGAGTATTCGACTTTTAAGACTTGGGACAAAGAAGAGAGAATGAGGGCACCTTGAGATTCGGCTATTAGGCAATAGGTATGGATTTGGGGTAGAAAGAAAGAAAAAGAAGAATATGAGAAGAGAAGAATTTCGGCAAAGGCACTCTTGAAAAGAAAAGAAAAAAATGGCCTCCTTTCCTCTTTTGGCCGAAAATAACACCAAGGAGTCCTAGCGTGCCAACTCTCTTCCTCTCTCCTTTATCCCTTGATCCCTCCTCCCAGCCGAATCCTCAACTTTCCAACCCCATCTATACCTCCTCCTTCTAGAGTCCACATGCCGTCCACTACCTCCTCTCCTTGCTGCAAAATAAAACTCCAAAAGTGCTCTCCTTGCAACTCGAACCTAAGCCTTCCTTGCACTTCCTGTGGCGTCACTTCCTAGGGCTTTAAGTGGCGCCTCCTTGCCACTTTAACAAGCCCATTCTTATGTCCGATTCCCTCTACATATTTTCTTAAGGCCTAACAAGCTTAGCTCCCCCTTTAATACTTAAAATCCAATATTTTCTAAGGCATTTACCTACACTTTGAAGTTCTCAAAAATTCATATAACACATTCAAACACACATAGGCATACTACTTCATACAATTTAGCAATTATGCACAAGCCCTAATTCCCGGATATTACAGTTCTACCCCCTTAAAATAATTTTGACCTCGAAATTACCTGGCTAGAATAGGTGGAGGTATTGCTGTCGCATTGCTTCTTCCGGCTCCCAAGAAGCTTCCTCCGATCCATGATTACGCCATAGCACTTTGACCAGAGGGACCAATTTCCTCCATAACACTTTCACATCTCGCTCTAAGATCTGAATTGGCTCCTTCTCGTAGGACAAATCTGGCCTTAGCTCCACCTCTTCAACCGAAATTACATGAGATGGATCCGATCGGTATCGACATAGCATAGAAACATGGAATACATCGTGCATCTGCTGCAATTCCGAAGGCAACTCCAACTGGTAGGCCACTGGTCCAACTCGCTTTAATATCCAATAAGGTCCTATAAACCTGGGACTTAACTTCCTTTTGCGACCAAATGTCATTACATTCTTCCACGGTGAAACTTTAAGAAACACCGAATCTCCCACGGGAAACTCAATCTCCTTCCGCTTAAGATCTACATATGACTTTTGCCTACCAGAAGCCTCCTTCAACCGTGTCTGAATTACCTTAACCTTTTCCTCCGATTCTGCCATAATTTTTGGACCCAAAATCTGACGTTCTCCCAATTTCATCCAACATGTGGGAGTGCGACACTTTCGTCCATACAGTGCTTCATACGGTGCCATCCAAATACTTGCCTGATAGCTTTTATTGTACGCAAATTCTGCTAAAGGCAAAAACTCTTCCCAACTCCCTTTGAAGTCTAATACACAGCCCCTCAGCATATCCTCTAACACTTGGATCACTCGCTCAGATTGGCCGTCTGATTGCGGATGAAATGCCGTACTAAAGTCTAATCTGGTGCCCAAAGCTTGATGTAGTGCCTTCCAAAATTGAGACGTAAACCTTGAATCCCTATCCGAGATAATCGACATCAGCACTCCGTGCAGCCTTACAATTTTCGTAACATAGGGAATAGTCAACCCGCACGGGAATGAAATGCGCGGACTTTGTCAATTGATCCACTATCACCCATAGCGAGTCCTTCTTAATAGGCGTAAGGGGAAGCCCATTAATGAAGTCCATGGTGATTCTCTCCCACTTCCACTGCGGAATCTGTATTGGCTGAAGCAACCCTGACGGAACTTGGTGTTCAGCCTTAACTTGCTGACACATTAAGCACTTCCCTACAAATTCGGTAACTTCCCGCTTAAGACCAGGCCACCAAAACTGTTCCCTTAGATCTCTATACAACTTACTACCTCCAGGATGCATAACATAAGGACTACTATGCGATTCCTGAAGAATTCTCTACCTTAACTCCTCGTTCTTCGGCATACAAACCTTACCCTTGAAACACAATACTCCATCGCCATTAATACAATAATCCTCCAACTCCCCACTCTGCACTTGCCGTAGCTTAGCTTTTCAGATCCTCATCCGCCAACCGTCTCTTTCACCTCATTCACCATGTATTAACTTGCAACTCTGCCAGCAAACTTCCATCATCATAGAGGCTCAAATGTGAGAACATTGCCCTTAACTTTGTCACTACTTTCCGACTTAGGGCATCTGCCACCACATTCGCCTTGCCCGGGTGATACTCTATGGAATAATCATAGTCCTTCAATAACTCCACCCACCTTCGCTGTCTCAGGTTCAGCTCTTTCTGAGTCAGCAAATACTTCAGACTCTTGTGGTCTGTGTAGATCACTGACTTTTCTCCATATAAGTAGTGCCTCCACACTTTAAGAGCAAAGACCACTGCTGCCAATTCCAAATCGTGCGTCGGGTAGTTAACCTCATGTGGCCTTAATTGTCGAGACGCATAAGCAACTGCCTTCCTGTCTTGCATAAGGACACCTCCCAATCCTGTATGGGAAGCATCACAATATACCACAAAATCCTTCCCTGCCTTAGGCTGAATTAAAACCGGAGCTTCAGTCAAGGCCCTCTTAAGTTTCTCAAAGCTCTCTTGTTGCTTATCAGTCCATACAAAAGGTACCTCCTTCCTTAGTAACTTTGTCAAAGGTGCTGCGATCGACGAGAACCCTTCTACAAACCTTCTATAATAGCATGCCAATCCCAAGAAGCTACGAACCTCCGCCACAGACTTGAGTGGTTTCCAATCCAATACTGCCTCAATCTTCCGAGGATCCACCCTTATCCCTTCTGCAGACACCACATGTCCTAAAAACATAACTTCCTTCAGCCAAAATTCACACTTGCTAAACTTGGCATATAGCTTTTTCTCCCTTAACACTTGCAACGACTCGGAGGTGCTCATCATGTTCTTCCTCAGACTTCGAATACACCAAAATATCGTCTATGAACACAATAAAGAATCGATCTAGATAGGGTTGGAAAACCCGGTTCATCATGTCCATGAACGCGGCTGGGGCGTTTGCCAATCTGAACGGCATTACCAGGAACTCATAATGCCCGTACCTTATCCGGAAAGCTATCTTACGGATATCAGCCTCCTTCACCTTAAGCTGATGATATCCAGACCTTAGATCTATCTTCGAAAATACTGCGGCCCCCTTAAGCTGATCGAACAAGTCGTCTATTATTGGTAAAAGGTACTTGTTCTTGATGGTCAGCTTATTCAACTGACGATAATCTATGCACATACGCATAGTTTCATCCTTCTTCTTCACAAACAAGACCGGTGCTCTCCATAGAGACACACTGGGTCAGATAAACCCACGGTCAAGTAACTCTTGGATCTAAGCCTTGAGCTCAACCAACTCCTTTGGTGCCATTCTGTACGGGGCAATGGACACAGGAGCTGTACCTGACAAGTCAATTCTGAACTCCACTTCCCTATCTGGGGGTATTCCAGGTAACTCCTCCGAAAAACATCCACAAATTCTCTTACTGTTCTAACTCCACTAACTCCCCCTTCCTTTGCATCCAACGCACTAACAAAGATAAAAAATGCCTCGCACCCTTTCCGAACCATCTTATTAGCCTTTAAAGCAGAATCTACGCTAGACAAGTGGTTTCTTCTTTCCCCTATCTAACTACCGCCTTATCCTCCGGCGTCCTTAACTCCATTCGCTTAGCTGCACAATCCAATACAGCCCGATGTTCCACTAGCCAGTCCATACCAAGGATGAGATCAAATTCTCCGAAGGGTAATTCCATCAAGTCGACAAGAAATACTACTCCCTGAAGCTCTAGAGGTACACTCTGAAATATCTTATTCACTACTACAGTTTGACCTAATGGGCTCAGTACAGTCATCTCCCTATTAGACAGTTCAGAAGCTATGCCTAGTGTTTCAACTACTCTACATGCAATATAAGAGTGGGTAGAACCAACATCAATTAGAGCAAAGTAAGGCTTGTCAGCCATAAGGAACGTACCAGTTATGACGTCCGGTGCGTCACCATCTTCCCTCCGATGAATCGCATATACCAGACCCGACTGTCTCGCCTCCGTGGTACCAACACCTCTGCCCGATGTTCCCCGTCCTCTACCAAAACCATTACCTCTGCCAGCCGAACCACGACCTTGCGGTGGCTGCTGTCCTCCTCTTCCAGCCTGATTAGAACTCGACTTCTTGGTCGCCCCTTACATTCTCATCGGACAGTCCTTAATCATGTGGTCCTTGGGCCCACACTTGAAACATCCTCCCGTCTTCTTCCAACACTCTCTCAAGTGCATCTTTCCACACTGGCCGCAAGTACGGTACTGTCCTTCCGTAGTAGCCTGCTGACCGCGTGGCCCATCACTTCTAGGCCTCTTTTGCACATTCCCTGATGAGCCTGATGATCAAAAGCCTCTTTTTTGCCTATTCCGGTCTGTATTCTATCTTACCGAGTTCTTAATCCCTTCGGCTACCTTAGCCTTCTCCACCAGCACGGTAAATTCTTGCTCCTACTGTGGAGCTATCAACAACCTCAAGTCATCCCTCAGTCCATCCTCAAACCGACACACCATTCATGCTCCGTTGACACAATACCTTGAGCATATCGGCTCAACCTTAGAAATTCCACCTCGTATTCGCTACGAACTTATTTCCATGAACTAGCCTCAAAAATGCCTTCCTCTGTGCATCAACATAACTAGTTCCAATGTACTTCTTCTGATATGCCGCCTTAAATATTCCCAAGTAAGATCATCAGTGACAGCACCATCCCGAACTGTGAGCCACCATTGGTATGACTCACCACGGAGTAGGGACACTACTCCTTTTAGTTTCTCCTCGGCAGTCAGGTCAAAATCGTCCATAATCCACTCCGTCGCCTCTAACCAATACTCAACTCCATTAGCTCGAAGTCACTCAGCTACCGACTTTCGAGCTCCCATGCCTCCACCTGCTCCAGCCACCCTTTCCAGAACTCGCAGCATCGCCTGTGATACTACATCATCCTCCGTCTGATCCTGATATTCCATACCAGTAGCTGGTGGTGGTGGCATTTCATTTTCGGACCCTTGACCAGACCTAATGGGTTTCGACACGGTCATTCGGCCTCTACCACGACCATGCACATTACGACCACGTCCTCTAGAACTCATCCTTCCGAGTTGCGTTTATCTGATTAGAGAATTTTATAGATTAGTTTTTGTTCCACTGATTTATCGCGAACAGTCTTATGTTCAATAGTTCTAGGGAGTAGTTCTTTCGATTCCATACACATACAGTCTCAATTCATTCATTCAATCACATTCATGAACTTGCGTTCATTACAGAAAAATGTTGTAGTTGTCATTGTTTGTTGTTTTTTACTACCCAAGGGTATTTTTGTAATTTTATCCTATAGGGGTATTTTGGTAATTTTCCAAATTAGGGTATTTGAAAATTTCACAAAGTAGATTTTTTTTGTTATTTCTACGAAATTGAAATACTTGGTAAGAAAATTTCAAGGGTAAAATGGTAATTTTATACACTAGAGGTATTTTTGTAATTTTACAAGCCAGGGGCATTTTGGTACTTTTTGAAAAAGTTGGTTCCAGGTGATTTAACGAAATAAAGGTATTTTGAAAATTTTTAATTCGAGGGTATTTGGTAACTTTCCATTCGAGGGTATTTTGGTCATTTGTATACGAGTTAAGGGTAATTTGGTCAATTTGCAAATCGGGGTATTTCGATCATTTTTTTAAATCAAAGGTACTTTGGAATTTTATAATCATGGTTTGAGTTTTGAGTTTCACAAAACAAGGTGATGATCCTTTTGGGTTTTAATTATTGGGTTTAGCTTGTGTTTGAGTCCTCTTGGCTAAGGTAAACCGTCACTACGCACCAAGTAGGATTCGAGCGAGAGGAGGTGAGTCACTAGAATCTGCTTAAATACCAAGCTCCCCTAATCCAATCCTAGATCGCGCTGTGGTTGCCACACTTTTAACTTGGTGACTCGGACATAGGTTTGTTTGGTTAGACTTTAAGTTTTATGTATCTTGGTGTTGAAGTAGGCTAACCCTAGGGTTTAATTCTAATTTACTAATCTACCTCCCTATTAGTCCCACATACAAATCACAAAAGAGTTAGGAGCACTTACCTGGTGGACTTCGGGCCGGAGACTTAGGTGCCATGCCAGAAAACCTGCTCATTTCTTAGTAAAATTCAATTTTAAAAGAAAGAAAATATTTTGGGCCGAAAAAGCCCTCAAGGTGAGTTTTGAACAAGACTCGATACTAAATCAAACACCCCAAACCCAACCCACAAGTCCTGACCGGATCTCGCATGCTCCTTGAGTAAAACAATTCAAAACTTATTTGTTACTTTAGAAAATCTGGGTGGTTTGGAAGATAATTTGATTTGTGTTGAGTACAAATTGAAAATGGGGTTATCTTTGCAGTCTCGATTTTATTAAAACAATATTTTTATTTGTACTTGAAATCAATAAGTAAAAAGTATTGCCGGGTTTTTAGAGTTTAACAGTAATTTGAAAAACGTTTGTGCTTAGGTGTCAAAAACTTTTAAGATTTATTTTAATGAAAAACTATTTAATCTTGATTTAACAATAATCGTATCATAATAAATAGAATAAAATGCATACATAAAGCAGTTATTAAGAATGGCCATATTACATCATAGCAAAACCGAAATAAATCCAAAACATAAATGATAAAACCAATAAAAATAAAATAACTCGAATGAGCATGGCCACCACTAAGCTCCTACCAGGCCGGTCCATTCTTGAGTGTCACTGAAAAGATATCCCACAACGGGTGGGTCAACAGACTCAATGTGTAACAATCAACACAAACTCTCAATCAATTTAGGCATGTCAAATCATACATATAAAACATATAAAAATAATGATGCAATCCCGAACCCAAACCTAGATAACCATCCTCTACACATCACCCGTACCTGCCATCACACCGTGGGGATTACTAAATCGACCCTCTATCCGCTACACACCATCGAAGGCAGTCGCTGCAGTCGACTTGCACATCGCCCTTATAAATTGTGGCATAGCCATCAGATAACATTTTGTGACATAAGTCACCACATTCAGATTATGTAATATCCTAGATTAGGGGTTATGCATTTGGTGCATAATTCATGAGTTAATAGGCTTAGTGAGTGGGTTGGATGTGTTTTAGGGGTTCTTAAAACTCTAGGATAAAAAGGGAATGCATTGGAAAATTTTTGGATTTTGAGTTAGTAAGGGGAACAAGGCCAGGGAAGCCTTAAGGGAAATTTTGGGAGTTCTTGGACATAAGAATCACCTTAGTAAAGTGGCTGCAAGGCGCCACTTAAGGCCTTGGGAAATGACGTCAGGAGCAGTAGGAAAGGGCCTTGGTTTGAGTTGCGAAGGAAGCAGGAAGGAGCATTTTTTTTTGCATCAAGAAGGGAAACTGGGCTAAGGAGGCTTTAAGAGAAGTTATGGGGAGTTTATGACACAAAAAGCGCCTTGGCAAAGTGGCTTGGGGCGTTACCTACAGCTTGCGTCGAGGACTCTAACAGGTCTCAGGTTTGAACCCTGTGGGCAGCAAATGGGTGGCTTTTATTTTATTTTGCATGTGACGTTAAGGGAAGGGAGAAGAGGTTGGACGGCACATGGATGAGATTGGACGGCACATGGGCATTGGAAGGATGAGATAAGGATTAAGCTTGTTTTATTTTTTTAAAATGTTAAGATAGTGGATAAATGTGGGTTATTTATTTTATTTATTTTGAATGGGGGGTTGAAAAGATAAAGTAGGAGATTATCAAGAGTTAGTGGCCGAATGGTGGACTTCATGGGGTGGCATTTTGGCTTTAAAGTATGTTTTGGGTGTCTTAGAATTTTGTTTCTTTTTTTCTAGTCTCCTTGCAGAATCTCTTTTCATTCTCTCCCTATTCTTTTTCTTTTCATAAACCTTATTTTCTACATATTTTCTTGCATAGCCGAATCCTCTAAAAGCCTTATCTACTTTTGTGTATTTTGATCTTCACCATTAAAGTGTCGAAACCCTCCTTATGTTAGCCAAACCTTGCTTCCTTGGAGAGCCAAGCCGAATCTCTCAGTGTTAAAGGAGACTTTAGGTGCAAGCAATTCCATCAGTTCTAATAGTGTGAAGTGATCTTTCGGGATTTGGAGACTTGTGGTAAGCAACGTGGAAGAGTAAGTGATTTCTGCCTTAGGTAGTCGGTTTAGGTTCTCTCTCAATAGGTATGCCGAAATCATGTGATTAGGCCTTGATTTCTAAGGGTGGTCGAATATGTTTAAGGCCATATTAATATTTGTTTCTTTTATGCCAACGTTAGGGTGCATTAAAGGACATTTTTCGGGATTTGAAGCATTCAAGGAGCAAGCAAGTATTTGGGTTTTAAATAAGTTCGGTAAGTGATTGCAAATATTCGGCCAAATGCCATTTTATGGGTTTAAGAACTGACCGATTGTGATTATGGCTTTTAGAGGTAAATCAACAGGAATAAAGAGTTTCGGGATTCTAGATTGCGTTAGATCCAAATAGATCAGGATTTTGTTAAACAGTTAGGTGCGTAGTTATCGCACTATTCTCCTGTTATTTGTTTGTTTTATGATGTGCATGTTAGCCAGAAATAATGGCTAAGACGGTGGATACCCATAGTGGGTAATCAATTAATCAGGTTAGTGCTCTATTTTGCCTATGATATATGTGTGATATTTGTGGTGAGCATGTGATGAATACTTACTCTAAATGTTAATCTAACATGATACACATATATGCATGTGACTTGAGATGTGAAAATGGAAGGAAAGGGTGTACATATTTATATACGTGGTCTAATGTTAGCCTTGTGCTACATTAGCGCTTGATGTTAGCTATGTACTTCATCAAGAGAGGTGTTGGCTAGGTGCCCATCTCGGCGGTTGATAGCTGTGTGCATCACCGTGGGTGATTGATATGTGGGATTACTTATGTGATCGGTGGCTATACGGCCTTTGACAGCAGTCCGCGAGGTAAGATATATGGGATCACTTGGTTGATCGGTGGATTAGCCACGACCTTGGGCAAATGGGTTTGCCGAGGTAGGTGTAATGGATGGACACTAGGTTGGGTTGGGCTACATAATTGCATAATTTATATGGATTTGTGTGGATATGGGCCAAGCCCATATGGGGAAACATATGAAATAACTATGCTTTGAGTCTGCTTGACTCACCCAAATTTTCCAACATCGCGGTGATGCATAAAGCTTGGACCGGGTTGGAGTGGATACGAGGTGGCCCATGCGGAAGAAGTTTTACTTGTTTTAAGTTATTTTATAATTCAGTACTTGGAGTATTTAATTATTGTAATAAGGCCACTATAAGTGTTTAATTTTTATTATTATGTTTTAAGGTGGATTGATGATTAAGTTAATATTAGGGAATGTTTCTTTTAAAGAGTAAATTTATACTTTGATAAATTATTTTAAAGTTTTAAATTTAATAACTTAATTTTATTCGAATTTTACATACCCAATATTTTATTAAAGGCAAACAAAATTTTATGTTTTCTGTAAGTCAAAATATTTTTTCAAACGTTTTCGCATTGGCATTTCAAATTGATTAGTAGTGAATGGGCGAGTTTGGGGTGTTCTGATTTGGTATCGAGCTCGGTTCAAAACTTGACTTTGAGGTTTTGGGCTCAGCAGCTTTTCAAAATGGGCTTTTCAAAATATGGACTATTAAGAAATCTTTCAGTTATTACGGCATGGCACTTTGATCTCCTACCGACGTCCACCAGGTAAGTACTTCTGACTTCTAAAGTGATTTGAATATGTGAAATGTATGGGCTTTTATGGAAACATAGATTAGTGAACTAGGATCTATTGAACCCTAGGACTAGTCGACTCAAACACAAGTACATAAGACTTAAGAACAACTAAACAAACCTATGACTAAGTCGAGAGTTAGGTGTGGCAACCATTATACGCATGTCAGGAGTGGATTCAAGAAGAGCTTGGTATTTAAGCGGTCCTAGCGACTCACCTCCTCTTTACTCGAATCCTACAGTGCGTAGCTACTGGTTCACCCTAACCAAGAGTACATTCACTGCTAAACCCGATAACTAAAACCCGAAAGGGACTAGCCATCTTGTTTCATAAAGATCTTAGTTTTAAATTTACCAAATTACCCCTCTAATTTATAAAATCCTTTTAGACTTGAAAATTTTCTGAAATACACCCGATTTACAAAATTACTAAAATACCCCCGAGCTGTAAAATTACGAAAATGCCCTTGGTTTCTAAAATTTCCATATTACCCTCGATTTTAATAAAATTTCTCTATTTTGCAAAAGTGTCCAAAAACTCTATTTTGTGAAAATTCAAGGTACTTTGATTTGAGAAAATTACTAAAATGCCCTCAGATTGTAAATCACTAAAATACCCTTAGTTTTAAGATTTTCAAAATACCTCAACTTTTGCTAAAATTTTTCTACTTTATAAAAATACCGAACCTCCTGTTTTACAAATATCAAGATACCCTGATTTGGAGAATTTACGAAAATGCCCCTAACTTCTAAAATTACCGGAATAACCTCGATTTCCAAAATTTCTGCAATACCCTTGATTCGAAGAATATTTTCCAAAATACCCTCGAGACTTTGAGATTTTAAAATGCCTTTATTTGTAAAGATTATTTTCAAGTTGACCCCGATAAATTACGAAAATACCCCTATAGGGAAAATGATGAAATTACCCCTAGGTCGGGAATGGTCAGAAATGCCTATAATGATGTGTTGAATGTTGTGGACGAATGTGAATGTGATTCTCTGAATTAGAATAGTGAACTTGAACCTGAAATTTTGATCGAAAGAACTACTTCTGAAAACTTCTTTCATAAAATTTGCTCGTGGATAAATAGTGGAACAAAATTTTTAATGCATAAAACTTCTTAAACAGATTAAATCACGACGTTAGAAATGAGTTCTAGGGGACGTGGTCGTCGTGGAAGCGGTAGAGGCAGAATGGCTGTTTCGGAACCTGCTAGGTCGGGTCAAGGATTTGAGAATGAGGTACCACTACCACCACCACCAGCTTTTGGTGTTGAGCAGCAAGATCAGACGGGGGATGATGCTGTATCGCAGGCAGTGCTGTGAGTTCTTGAAATGGTGGCTGGAGCGGGTGGAAATATGAGAGCTAGGAAATCTGTACCCGAGTGGCTTCGAGCCAATGGGGCTAAGGTGTTCCGTGGAGTATCTGGTGTGGCACCTAGTACTGCTGAGTATTGGTTGGAGGCGACCGAACGGATTATGGATGAGCTGGATCTGACCGCTGAGGAGAAAGTGAAAGGAATGGTGGCACTGCTATGCGATGAAGCGCATCAATGGTGGCTCACAGTTCGGGATGGTGCCACAGCTGAGGATCTTACTTGGGATTTGTTAAGGCGGCGTACCAAAAGAAGTATATTGGTACTCGTTATATTGATGCGCAAAGGAAGGCATTTTTGGGGTTGGTTCAAGGAACAAGTCCGTAGTGAGTACGAGGCTGAATTCCTAAGGTTGATTCGGTATGCTCTAAGAGTAGTGGCTACGGAGCATGAGCGATGTGTCCGGTTCAAGGACGGACTAAGGGATGACTTGAGGTTGTTAATAGCTCCGCAACAAGAGCGAGAGTTCATCGTATTAGTAGAGAAGGCTAAGGTAGCTAAAGGGATTAAGGACTCTGTGAGACAGAACAGAGATAAGGATAGGAACCGGGATAAGAGGAGTTATGGACCGTCAGAGTCATCTGGAGAGTTTCAGAAAAGACTGAGGGTTGAGAATTCTGCTCGTGTTATTAAGCTAGCTACTGGAAATCCGGACCGTTCGTGTGCTCGGTGTGGAAGGTATCATATTGGCAAGTGCTGGAATCAAGAACGAGAATGTTTTAGGTGTAAGTCCAAGTCTCATTTGATTAAAGACTGTCCTCAGGATCCGAATAGGGCTCGAGACAGTAGGCCAAGGTGGTGTGCAGTTGGATAGAGATAATGGTCCCGGCCGGGGTCATGGTCCGAACCATGGAGGAAATGGTCCCGGCCGAGGTCGTGGAGCACCAAGCGGAGGTGCTGAAGGTTCAGATGCAAGGCAATCAAGGTTGGTTTATCCAGTCGGCCGTCGTGAGGAGAGTGATGTGCCAGATGTGACAACGGGTAAGTTTCTTGTTTCCGAAATGCCTTTATTGCCTTGTTTATTATAGAGCTAGTTCGTTCTTGTATTGCTAGTGAAGGGTATGAAACCTTGGATGTGAACTTTGCAATTGTGCATAGGAAATGTATTAGTTTTATTAAGATCGGAGTGGTAGCGTAGTGTGGTGAGTTAGATTGTACAATTGTTCATTAGTCAGTAATTTTGAGGACGAAATTATTTTTAAGGAGGGTAGAACTGTAATATCCTAGATTAGAGGTTATGCATTTGGTGTATAATTCATGAGTTAATAGGCTCAGTGAGTGGGTTGGATGTGTTTTAGGGGTTCTTAAAACTCTAGGATAAAAAGGGAATGCATTGGAAAATTTTTGGATTTTGAGTTAGTAAGGGGAGCAAGGCCAGGGAAGCCTTAAGGGAAATTTTGGGAGTTCTTGGACATAAGAATCACTTTGGTAAAGTGGCTGCAAGGCGCCACTTAAGGCCTTGGGAAATGACGCCAGCATTTATTTTTGCGACAAGAAGGGAAACTGGGTCAAGGAGGCTTTAAGAGAAGTTATGGGGAGTTTATGACACAAAAAGTGCCTTGGCAAAGTGGCTTGGGGCGTTACCTGTAGCTTGCGTCGAGATCTCCAACAGGTCTCAGGTTCGAACCCCGTGGGCAGCAAATGGGTGGCTTTTATTTTATTTTGCATGTGACGTTAAGGGAAGGGAGAAGAGGTTGGACGGCACATGGGCATTAGAAGGATGAGATAAGGATTAAGCTTGTTTTATTTTTTTTAAATGTTAAGATAGTGAATAAATGTGGGTTATTTATTTTATTTATTTTGAATGGGGGGTTGAAAAGATAAAGTAGGAGATTATCAAGAGTTAGTGGCCGAATGGTGGACTCCATGGGGTGGCATTTTCGGCTTTAAAGTATGTTTTGGGGTGTGCCGAATTTTGTTTTTTTTTTTTTCTAGTCTCCTTGCCGAATCTCTTTTCATTCTCTCCCCCTATTCTTTTTCTTTTCTTAAACCTTATTTTCAACATATTTTCTTGCATAGCCGAATCCTCTAAAAGCCTTCTCTACTTTTGTGTATTTTGCTCTTCACCATTAAAGTGTCGAAACCCTCCTTATGTTAGCCGAATCTTGCTTCCTTGGAGAGCCAAGCCGAATCTCTCAGTGTTCAAGGAGACTTTGTGTAACACCCCAAACCCGGTCAATACACCACGACCGAATCTAGTATGTTACAGGGAAAAAGGTTTTTGAGAGGTTTAGGTTTGAGTTTAAAAGTTGGAGAAAAACACTTTGCTAGGTTGTGTATTTGAAGAAAAACTGGAGTAGGTTGGATTGAAATTTTAAGATGTGGTTGAAAATCCAGAAATTTTAAAACTTACTTCGATGGGTAGACAAAACAGGTTTATCTCGTTAAGAAGTTTGAGTTGTTGCTCATTGTTACAAAAAAAACATTCTGTCTTAGTGGAGAATTGTGTTTAAGTTAGAAAACATTTGAGTTCTTCTTTATTCCAAATCTTAGTGTGATACCCGATGGTATAATTTAAAATATCGCGGTTGTAGTTTTGAAATCGTTATCCTTTCAAACTTTAGCATGTTATAACCCAATTAGTTTGTTAAGGCATATTAAGCATTTACTTTAAGCATAAACAAACATAACTTAAAAAGGCCATTTACAACCCAAATATAACCAAATAGTAATAAAAACTTAAGTACCAAAATTTATAAAGTCGAGCAAATCCCTTATTAGCATGGCATGAGCACCTCGAGTCCATCCGGCCCATGTCCGCCTATGTGTCACTGAAATAGTCAAAGGAGAGAGTGAGTCGCAAGACTCGGTGTATAATTCCCTTTCCCAGATAACATGCCAACACATATATCATAACGAATAATGCAAATAATGCACCCGATCCTAACCAACCATATCGCTTTTCTACCCCGTGTGGTACCAAACCACCGTGGTGCTAAACCTTTGGTGACCCAAAGTCACGATATCCATCTTGTGGTACCAAACCACTTTGGTGACCAAGTCACAAATAATCCAATGATGGGGCCAACCCATCGTGTGATACCAAATCACTAATGACGATCCCATATCTCATAAGTGGAGCCAACCCACGGTGGTGCCAAACCACGAGGGACGAGTCGCAATGAGGTGCCAAACCTCGGTGTCCCAAAGACACAATGTGATACCAAATCACCGTGACCAGTAGTCACAAATCGATGATGGGGCCAACCCATCATGTGATACCAAATCACTAGCGTCAATCCAGATAATCAACCGTGGGGCCAACCTAATCGTGGTACTAAGCCACGGGACGAGACGCGGAGGTGCCAAACCTCCGTGACCCAAAGTCACAAAATATCATTGTGGTACCAAACCTTTGGAGGTGCCAAACCTCGGTGTCCCAAAGACACAAAGTGTCCCAAAGACACGGATATCATACTCCCCTCCTCTCATATCACCCAATCTCATATCATGCTAGATGCAAAATCGTGCAATCATGCTATCATGCTCACATGCTTAATATGGCATCTCAAAGTATCAAAATCATGATATCATCATCATCACATAACTCATAATGAAACGGACTTACCCGAATCCGTATCCATACCTCAATGGGTATCGAAATAATCAATCACACTGTTTCATTTACACAAACGGGTTATCACATTATTAAGTTAAGATAGTGTGTTGGTTTACACACCTGAAATAGCAAAGATGAACTCCTAAGAACCGGTCAAAATCTTTTGATCACCTCGACAGCCTTAACCCTTAGATTCGATTTGGTTTCCTACCAAATCCGAACCCAACAATGGTTCTTTTAGGAATCGGCTTCACCCGATTGCTTAACAGAGTAAGAAGCCTCTCCTTGCTTGATTTCGAACCCAAGGGACCCTATACGAAAAACGATTACCAACAAGAAGTTAACACCTTTTAAGCGATCTCAAATCAACCCTTAACATACCAAAAAATCGGCAAAGTACGGAGAAAGGGAAATGGCCATTCGCCTAGCACTTACCTTCTTAGAAGACCGATTGTAACAAGAATCTAACAGAGAAATAGATTCGGCTACCCCTTGATCAAGAAAAGAAAAGTTTACAAAGAAAAACGAAGAAGAAAAACAAAGAAGGGTTGTAGTAAGGTTCGCCAAAAGGCTTTTGGAAGAAGAAAGAATATAAAGAAAGATGAGGGTGCTTTCGGTTTTGTGTGAAAGAAAAGAGAAAGTGTTTTGGAGATGAAGTTTCGCCAAGAATCGAAATGGGAAGAACAATAGTAAGAAAACACCTTGGTTCTTTCTTGGAAAAGAAAAAAGAAATGGAGAGGGAGACTTTCGCTAACAAAATTTGAAAGAGCAAAGAGTTGAAAAGGATACTAGGTCGGCTTTGTTCAAATGAAAATAAAAGAGAAAAGCAAGGTAGAATTTCGGCAGTGATGGTGCTTGGGGTTTCGGTTTACACAAATGACAAAAGAAGAGGAATGCAACAGAACTCTCGGCTCACCAAGTTTAGAGATGCAAAACAATTTTGTCAAAAAGCTCTTTGAGCATTCAGCTTTAGCTGAAAAGAAGAAGAAGAAGTGACTTGCAAATTTTGGCTCGTTTTTGACTAGGAGAAAACTTGCTTACCCAAAAGAGTTTTGACCGAAAGGAAGGAAAAAACACCAAAGCCAAAAGCAAATTTCGGCTCACTCCAATCACCAACCGGCCACACATCCCCTCCCCCCAAACTCTCACCAAATCCGGCCAAATCTCCCCCATTTACTCTCAAACCACCATTTCAAATACCAAGACCAAGTCTTCCTCCTACTTTCACTCTCCACCCACCGTTTGAAAGAGTTGACAAGGTCCAAGGCAGAGTTCTAACTTGCCACAACTCTTCCCTTCATGCCGTCAAAATGGGAGTCAAAATGGGGCATTATGCAACTCGAACACAAGATCTCTCCTCCCTTGCCTTTGACGCCAACCACATGCTCCTAGTGGCGCCTTGCTTACCACTTTGCTAGCTCCTCATTTGTGCTAAAAATTCACTTAAATTAATTATAAACCCCAGCTCCTTCAGCTCCTATCCCCTAAAGCCCAAAACTAAAATTTCACCACCCACTCAGGCTCACTCCTAGCCTACAACTAAGTCCCGAAAACACACAAACAACAACATGGCACATCATAGACATGCAAACAATGCCAAAATAAAATAACCCTTAACCCGGGATATTACAGTTCTACCCCCCTTAAAATAATTTCGACCTCGAAATTACAGTCGTCAAGAGTTGCGGGTATTGTTGTCTCATCGTATCCTCGGGTTCCCACGTAGCTTCTTCCACGCCATGATTCCGCCTAAAGAACCTTAACCAAAGGTACAGACTTCTTACGCAGTAACCTTCACATCCCGATCTAAAATCATGCATGTGCTCTTCCTCCATGGTCATATCTGGTTTACCTCAATTTGTTCCATTGTCACCACGTGTGATGGATCGGAGCGATAACGCCAAGCATCAAACGTGGAACACATCGTGAATCGACTTAGTTTCTGGCGGCAACTCGAGCTGATATGCAATCGTCCCACTCGTCTCGATTACTTTATACGCCCAATAAACCTCGGACTTAGCTTCCTTTCTTCCCTAACCTTAATACTTTCTTCCACGGTGAGACCTTCAGAAAACCCGATCTCCTACAACAAATTCAATATCTCTTCGCTTAAGATCGGCATAGGACTTCGCCGTCCGAAGCTTCTTTCAATCGAGCTCGAATCAACTTAACCTTGTCTTGGTCTCAAAGAACCAATTCGTCCCAACAATCGATGTTCACTTAACTCATCCAACGGTAGGTGGCGACACTTTCTACCGCATAACGCCTCATAAGGTGCCATCTTGATGCTCGCTTGGTAATCTGTTATTATAGGCGAACTCATTAACGGTAGATACTCCTCCCAACTACCTCGAAATCCAATACACACCTCGCAACATGTCCTCCAAGATCAGTATAACCCTTTCCGATCGCCCGTCTCATGCGGATGAAATGTCAGGTCAAGTCTAAGTGTACCCAGAGCATGATGCAACGCCTCCGAACCTTGACGTGAATCTGGATCCCTATTCAAGATGATCGACATCTGGCACCCGTGCGATCTCACAATCTCGACACATACGACTTTGCCAACCTCTGCAGGAGAAATCCACCTCACGGAATAAAGTGAGTGATTTGGTCACCGATCCCCAATTACCCAAATGAATCCTTCTTGCTCGGTGTAGCGGTAATCTACCGATGAAATCCATAGTTATCCTTTCCCACTTCCACTGAGGAATCTTCACTTGCTGAAGCAACCCAGACGGTAGTGATGCTCACCTTGACTTCGCCGGCATGTCAGACACTTACCCACAAATTCGGTCACCTCCTTTTTCGGACCCGCCACCGTAATCGTTCTCGAGATCTCTATACATTTTGCTACCTCCGGGATGCATAGCGTAGGGCTGCTATGTGCATCTCAAGAATCTTTTGCCTTAACTCGTAATCTCTCGGCATACAAGCCTTTCCACGAAAACACAAAGACCCCATCATGGACAAGTCAGAACCCTTCAAACCATCATTACGCACTTGCGCCCTTTGCACTCGTAACCTCATCCAACAAGCTGCTTTCTCTCGACCGCTCAACCCAAGTAGGCTTAACTGCAGCTCTGCTGAATACTCCGTCGTCATACAAACTCAAGTGGGCAAACAACGCTCTCAAATCCAAAACAACCTTACGGCTCAACGCGTCTGCCACAACGTTAGCCTTGCCCGGATGATACTAAATTGAGCAATCGTAGTCTTTCAGCAGCTCAATCCATCGGCGCTGTCTCAGGTTCAAGTCTTTCTGAGTTAGAAGGTACTTCAGACTCTTATGGTCCGTGTAGACTATCGATCTTTCTCCGTACAAGTAATGCCTCCAAATCTTTAAGGCAAATACTACAGCTGCTAACTCCAGATCGTGCGTTGGATAATTCACCTCATGTGGCCTCAACTGCCGAGATCGTAAGCCACAACCTTCCCTTCCGCAGACAAGACACAACCCAATCCAGATGAGACGATCGCAAGACATCGTGAATTCCTTATCTACCTCGGGTTGAATCGTAACCGAGCTTGGTCAAAATCTTCTTCAACTTATCGAAGCTCTCCGCCGCTTCCGGTCCAAATAAACGGAACCCTTTTCTCAATAATTTAGTCATCGGTGTCTTTGCGATCAAAGAGAAACCTCTACAAACCTTGGTAGTATCGCCAAGCCGTAAAACTGAATCTCTCGCATCGACTTAGGCGGCTTCCAATCCAAAACGGCCTCTATCTTACGAGGGTCCACTCTAATCCCTCACCGATACTACATGACCCAAGAACGTCACCTCCCTAAGCCGTAACTCGCATTTCTTGAACTTCGATAGCCATTGTTTCTCCCTTAGAATCGCAATACCACCCGTAAATGTGCATCATGTTCCTCCTCGGTCCTTGAATATACCAAGATGTAAATCGATAAAAACCACTACGAACCGATCTAGATATCTTTGTTGGAACACCCTATTCATCGATCCATGAAAGTCGCTTCATAAGCGTTAGTCAACCCGAACGGCATAACCAAGAACTCAAAGTGCCCATACCGAAACGAAATGCCGTCTTACGATATCCGCCTCCTTTACCCTTAAGCGGTGATACCTGGACCTTAAGTCGATCTTCGAGAAAATCGACGCCTTCGGTGATCAAACAAGTCATCTATCAGAGGTAGTGGATACTTGTTTTTGATCGTCACTTATTCGGTTAGCGGTAGTCTATACACATCCGCATAGTATCGTCTTTCTTCTTGACAAAGAGTCTTGGCGCCCCCAAGGCGAAATACTTGGCTCGATAAAGCCTCGTCCAATAACTCCGGATCTCGAGCCTTAAGCTCCACTAGCTCTTTAGGTGCCATCCTGCGGAGCAATAGATACGGCGCAGATTAAGGTAATGATCTATTCGAACTCTACCTCCCGATCGGTGGCAAACCCTAAGCTCCTCAGAAACACATCCACAAATTCCCTAATCGTCCAACTGTCTCCACAGAGACTCCTTAGCCTCCAAGGCATACACATGAACCACATATGCTTCACAGCCCTTTCTGACCATCTTTTCAGCTTTCAGAGCAGATACCACATTGGATAGATAATTCCTTCTATTACCGATCGTAACTACCTCATCACCCTTAGTCGTTTCGAGAACCATGCGCTTAGTCACAGATCCAACTTCGCTTTGGTACTTAACGGCCATCCATCCCGTAATCAGTCGAACTCCCCAAACGGCAGTTCCATCGATCGACCTCAAAAGATACCCCTTGGTGTTCTAGAGGTATGTCTCTATACGTTTATCTACCACTCTGAGTGACCTAGAGGGCTTATTACGGTCATCCGCCTAGAAGATATTTTGAGTCTAGATCCATGGTCTTCACTATGCTACTTGCAACATATGAGTGTGTTGACCCCACATCAATTAAAGCGATAAATGGAGAACCAAATATTAAAATGTACCCAGTAATGACGTCCCAGACGTCAGCTCCTCTCTCGGCGCCTCATGACATACACTAGCCCCTACTGCCTAGCCTCGAACTACTGCACCTCTCGTCCAGGTGCTCCACGGCCCAAACCGTAACTATTACCCTCTGCCATTACCTCGGCCCCTCTGCGGTGGTCCATTATTTCTGTACTGATTATGGCCCTGATTCTCTGACTGAATCCTAGCTAACTTGTGACAGTCCCTCACACGGTGGTCCAGCGAGCCACACTCAAAACAACCTCTGCCATCAGTCCAACATCCTCCCCAATGAGCCTTCCCACAACGGTTACAATGCGGCGGTCCCTGCCTAGCAGCAACAAATCTACCCGACTGATTAGGCCCACTCGGTCTAGCCCTTTTCTGCTGATTTCCTGATGACCTAGAAGATCCAAAACTCCTCTTGTGTCGGTTCCTATCCATACCCTGCCTCACAGATTCCTTAATGCCCTCGGCTACCTTCGCCTTTTCAACTAGGACAGCAAATTCACGCTCCTGCTGGGGCGCAATTATCAACCTTAATTCGTCTCGCAGGCCATCCTCAAAACGAACGCACCTCTCATGTTCAGTGGCCACCATACCCCTGGCATACCGACTCGGCCGAGAAACTACGCCTCGTACTCAAACGCAGTTGCTCCCTAAACTAACCTCGAAATGCTTTCACGCTCATTAATATAATTAGCCCCACGTACTTTTTTCGATAGCGGCCGAGAAATAGTCCCAAGTCGATCTTGACCGTTAGGTCCGGATCATCCATGATCCGTTCGTCGCTTCCAGCCAATACTCAGCGATCTTTGGAGCAACACCGAGACACCCTGAAGAATTCAGCCCTGTTTGTTCGAAGTCGCCAGCACGGACTTCCTAGCTCCTACGCCTCCACCTACTCCAACTACCCGTTCTAAAACCCGCAAGCATCGCTGTGATATGCGTCATCGCGATTTGTTCTTGGAACTCACCACCTCCATTTGGTGGCTAAACCCAGTATCTCATTCTCTCGAACCACGACCGGAACCTACGGGCTTAAAGCGTCATCCCACTGCGACCACGTCCACGCACCGCGTCCACCTTGGGTACTCATGACTAAATATCGTCTGATTAAAGAATTTTTTGTATCAGTCATTATTCCACTATTTAAAGGCAAAGTCTTATGAATTTTTAAAGAAGCTTTGTTTTCGCGAGTCCACAGAGTCCTATCGGGCCATCTCTAAGGTAGTCTTACTTATCACTAGCCATCACATCAACATCATTATCACAAACAATAGTACGGGGTACTTACTCAGGCGGATTGGTGCGGTGACTCGGTGTCATGCCTTTCAAACCATACTTTTAAAACAAAACACTTAAAGCAGACTTTTGAAAACATTTTGGGCCTCGAGCCCACGGTAGAAACTTTTAAACTTGGCTCGATACCACAAATGTAACACCCCAAACCCGGTCAATACACCACAATAGAATCTAGTATATTCTGAGGAAAAAGGTTTTGAGAGGTTTAGGTTTGAGTTTAAAAGTTGGAGAAAAACACTTTGCTAGGTTGTGTATTTGAAGAAAAACTGGAGTAGGTTGGATTGAAATTTTAAGATGTGGTTGAAAATCTGAAAATTTTAAAACTTACTTCGATGGGTAGACAAAACAGGTTTATCTCGTTAAGAAGTTTGAGTTGTTGCTCATTGTTACAAAAAAAAAAAACATTCTGTCTTAGTGGAGAATTGTGTTTAAGTTAGAAAACATTTGAGTTCTTCTTTATTCCAAATCTTAGTGTGATACCCGATGGTATAATTTAAAATATCACGGTTGTAGTTTTGAAATTGTTATCCTTTCAAACTTTAGCATGTTATAACCCAATTAGTTTGTTAAGGCATATTAAGCATTTACTTTAAGCATAAACAAACATAACTTAAAAAGGCCATTTACAACCCAAATATAACCAAATAGTAATAAAAACTTAAGTACCAAAATTTATAAAGTCTAAGCAAATCCCTTATTAGCATGGCATGAGCACCTCGAGTCCATCCCGGCTCCATGTCCACGTCTATGTGTCACCTGAAATAGTCAAAGGAGAGAGTGAGTCGCAAGACTCAGTGTATAATTCCCTCTCCCGGTATAACATGCCAACACATATATCATAACAGAATAATGCAAATAATGCACCCGATCCTAACCAACCATATCGCCTTTTCTACCCCGTGTGGTACCAAACCACTGGTGGTGCCAAACCACTCGTGACCCAAAGTCACGATATCCATCTTGTGGTACCAAACCCTTTGGTGACCCGAAGTCACAAATAATCCAATGATGGGGCCAACCCATCGTGTGATACCAAATCACTAGCGACGATCCCATATCTCATAAGTGGGGCCAACCCACGGTGGTGCCAAACCATAGGGACGAGTCGCAATGAGGTGCCAAACCTCTGGTGTCCCAAAGACACAATGTGATACCAAATCTTGGTGGACCGTAGTCACAAATCCGATGATGGGGCCAATCCATCGTGTGATACCAAATCACTAGCGTCAATCCCGTATAATCAACCGTAGGGCCAACCTTTGTGGTACTAAGCCCTTTGGGACGAGGCAGCGGAGGTGCCAAACCTCCGTGACCCAAAGTCACAAAATATCATTGTGGTACCAAACCACTTTGGAGGTGCCAAACCTCCGGTGTCCCAAAGACACAGTGTCCCAAAGACACGGATATCATACTCCCCTCCTCTCATATCACCCAATCTCATATCATGCTAGATGCAAAATCGTGCAATCATGCTATCATGCTCACATGCTTAATATGGCATCTCAAAGTATCAAAAATCATGATATCATCATCATCACATAACTCATAATGAAACGGACTTACCCGAATCCGTATCCATACCTCAATGGGTATCGAAATAATCAATCACACTGTTTCATTTACACAAACGGGTTATCACATTATTAAGTTAAGATAGTGTGTTGGTTTACACACCTGAAATAGCGAAGATGAACTCCTAAGAACCGGTCAAAATCTTTTGATCACCTCGACAGCCTTAACCCTTAGATTCGATTTGGTTTCCTACCAAATCCGAACCCAACAATGGTTCTTTTAGGAATCGGCTTCACCCGATTATATGAGTAAAGCCTCTCCTTGCTTGATTTGAACCCAAGGGACCCTATCTGAAAACGGTTACCAACAAGAAGTTAACACCTTTTAAGCGAAATCGAAATCAGCCCTTAACATACCAAAAAATCGGTAAAGTACCAGAGAAAAGGGAAATGGCCATTCGGCCTAGCACTTACCTTCTTAGAAGACCGATTGTAACAAGAATCTAATAGGAGAAATAGATTCGGCTACCCCCTTGATCAAGAAAAGAAAAGTTTACAAAGAAAAAACGAAGAAGAAAAACAGCAAGGGTTGTAGTAAGGTTCGGCCAAAAGGCTTTTTGGAAGAAGAAAGAATATAAAGAAAGATAAGGGTGCTTTCGGTTTTGTGTGAAAGAAAAGAGAGAAAGTGTTTTGGAGATGAAGTTTCGGCCAAGAATCGAAATGGGAAGAACAATAGTAAGAAAACACCTTCGGTTCTTTCTTGGAAAAGAAAAAGAAATGGAGAGGGGAGACTTTCGGCTAACAAAATTTGAAAGAGCAAAGAGTTGAAAAGGATACTAGGGTCGGCTTTGTTCAAATGAAAAATAAAAGAGAAAAGCAAGGTAGAATTTTGGCAGTGATGGTGCTTGGGGTTTCGGTTTACACAAATGACAAAAGAAGAGGAATGCAACAGAACTCTCGGCTCACCAAGTTTAGAGATGCAAAACAATTTTGTCGAAAAGCTCTTTGAGCATTCGGCTTTAGCTGAAAAAAAGAAGAAGAAGTGACTTGCAAATTTTGGCTCGTTTTTGACTAGGAGAAAACTTGCTTACCCAAAAGAGTTTTGACCGAAAGGAAGGAAAAAACACCAAAGCCAAAAGTAAATTTGACTCACTCCAATCACCAACCGGCCACACATCCCTTCCCCCCAAACTCTCACCAAATCCGGCCAAATCTCCCCCATTTACTCTCAAACCACCATTTCAAATACCAAGACCAAGTCTTTCTCCTACTTTCACTCTCCACCCACCGTTTGAAAGAGTTGACAAGGTCCAAGGCGAGTTCTAACTTGCCACAACTCTTCCCTTCATGTCAAAATGGGAGTCAAAATGGGGCATTATGCAACTCGAACACAAGACCTCTCCTCCTTGCCTTTGGCGCCAACCACATGCTCCTAGTGGCGCCTTGCTTACCACTTTGCTAGCTCCTCATTTGTGCTAAAATTAACTTAAATTAATTATAAACCCAGCTCCTTGACTCCTATCCCCTAAAGCCCAAAACTAAAATTTCACCACCCACTCAGGCTCACTCTTAGCCTACAACTAAGTCCCGAAAACACACAAACAACAACATGGCACACCATAGACATGCAAACAATGCCAAAATAAAATAACCCTTAACCCGGGATATTACACTTTGGGTGCAAGCAATTCGATCGGTTCTGATAGTGTGAAGTGATCTTTCGGGATTTGGAGACTTATGGTAAGGAACGTGGAAGGGTAAGTGATTTCTGCCTTAGGTAATCGGTTTAGGTTCTCTCTCAATAGGTATGCCGAAATCATGTGATTAGGCCTTGATTTCTAAGGGTGGCCGAATATGTTTAAGGCCATTTTAATATGTGTTTCTTTTATGCCAACGTTAGGGTGCATTAAAGGAGATTTTTTGGGATTTGAAGCATTCAAGGAGCAAGCAAGTATTCGGGTTTTAAATAAGTTAGGTAAGTGATTGAAAATATTCGGCCAAAGGCCATTTTATGGGTTTAAGAACTGACCGATTGTGATTATGGCTTTTAGAGGCAAATCGACAGGAATAAAGAGTTTCGGGATTCTAGATTTGCTTTAGATCCAAATAGATCGGGATTTCGCTAAACAGTTAGGTGCGTAGTTATCGTACTATTCTCTTGTTATTTGTTTGTTGTTATGTATGTATGTTTATGATGTGTATGTTAGTCGGAAATAATGGCTAAGATGGTGGATACCGTAGTGGGTAATCAATTAATCAGTCGATGTTTCTATTTTGCCTATGATATATGTGTGATATTTGTGGTGAGCATGTGATGAATACTTACTCTAAATGTTAATCTAACATGATACACATATATGCATGGGACTTGGGATGTGAAAATCGAAAGAAAGGGTGTACATATTTATATACGTGGTCTAATGTTAGCCTTGTGCTACATTAGCGCTTAATGTTAGCTATGTGCTTCACCAAGGGAGGTGTTGGCTAGGTGCCCATCTCGGGGGTTGATAGGCGTGTGCATCACCGTGGGTGATTGATATGTGGGATCACTTATGTGATCGGTGGCCTATACGACCTTGAGCAACATGTCGCGTGGTAAGATATATGGGATCACTTGGTTGATCGGTGGATTAGCCACGACCTTGGGCAGCGGGTTTGCCGAGGTAGGTGTAATGGATGGACACTAGGTTGGGTTGGGCTACATAATTGCATAATTTATATGGACTGTGTGGATATGGGCCAAGCCCATATGGGGAAACATGTGAAATAACTATGCACTGAGTCTGTTTGACTCACCCAAATTTTTCCAACATCGCAGGTGATGCATAAAGCTTGGACCGGGTTGGAGTGGATACGAGGTGGCCCATGCAGAAGAAGTTTTACTTGTTTTAAGTTATTTTATAATTCAGTACTTGGAGTATTTAATTATTGTAATAAGGCCACTATAAGTGTTTAATTTTATTATTATGTTTTAAGGTGGATTAATGATTAAGTTAATATTAGGAATGTTTCTTTTAAAGAGTAAATTTATACTTTGATAAATTATTTTAAAGTTTTAAATTTAATAACTTAATTTTATTCGAATTTTACATACCCAATATTTTATTAAAGGCAAACAAAATTTTATGTTTTACCGCAAGTCAAAATATTTTTTCAAACGTTTTCCAGATGGCATTTCAAATTGATTAAGTAGTGAATGGGCGAGTTTGGGGTGTTCTGATTATGTGACATGAGTCACGGATATTGTGGTAAAAACCACGGATCACTTCCCTTTTCATAATCACCCATATGCCCCATGAGTCATACAAATCATGCAAATGTCATGCCACATGCCTTATTCATAATCGTAACCAATACTCATGTATGTCACGTTCATAGTTTATAATACTACTAGTAGATCTTTAGAGAATAACGTACCTGAATATGTTGTACCATTGAATGGTACCTTTAGCCACATTTTTCAAATTTTATGAACACATATAATACAACAATACCATAAATCTATCAAGAGTTAGTGTGGGGCTACACACCTGGTTACTAACGTGTTTTTCGAATCCCGAAAATCTATCGAAATAGAGTGTACACTTCCCTAAAAATCAAAGTCAGAATTCAGCCAACATTAATCACTAAATATGGCCTTGGCCGAATGTTCATAGTCCCTTACCTTGTGGGTCTAAATCCTAAAATCGTCACTTGTCTTATGGAGATGTCGAGATATGTACAAGCCTTATGTTAGATCCGATTCTAACACTTTATGAACATCATAAATGGCCTGCGGCCTAATATTACACTTTACTTACCTTAGTCAACCAAATCCCGAATGAACTCCCCTAGAAGTTGGCTACAATAGAAATCCCGAAAGATCCTTCATAGTTTCGGCCAAAGAATATTAATGGGATTAGAGAAAGGATTGGAAATCGAATAACATTTGTTCTTACCTTTAATATTGAAATCGACTGCACTACTGCTTGACACCACCGAGATATTCGGCTATGTAGACTAGATAGTGATCAAATCGGCTTTAACAGGTAGAGGGCAATGGTTATGGCCACCAAAACAAAGGATTCGATTTTGGGGTTTAATGACTAATCGGCTAGGGGTTACTTTGAGTATCCGCTTTTAAGACTTGGGACAAAAAGAGAGAATGAGGGCACCTTGAGATTGGCTATTACGGAATAGGTATGGATTTGGGGTAGAAGGAAAGAAAAGAAGAATAGGAGAAGAGAAGAATTTCAGAAAAGGCACTCTTGAAAAGAAAAGAAAGAAAAAATGGCCTCCTTTCCTCCTTTTGGCCAAAAATAACACCAAGGGAGTCCCTAGGCCGGCCAACTCTCTTCCCTCTCTCCTTTATCCCTTGATCCACTCCTCCTTAGCCGAATCCTCAACTCTCTAACCCCATCTATACCTCCACCTTCTAGAGTCCACATGCCGTCAACTACCTCCCCTCCTTGCTGCAAAATAAAACTCCAAAAGTGCTCTCCTTGCAACTCGAACCTAAGCCTTCCTTGCACTTCCTGTGGCATCACTTCCTAGGGCTTTAAGTGGCGCCTCCTTGCCACTTTAACAAGCCCATTCTTATGTCCGATTCCCTCTACATATTTTCTTAAGGCCTAACAAGCTTAGCTCCCCCTTTAATACTTAAAATCCAATATTTTCTAAGGCATTTACCTACACTTTGAAGTTCTCAAAAATTCATATAACACATTCAAACACACATAGGCATGCTACTTCATACAATTTAGCAATTATGCACAAGCCCTAATTCCCGGATATTACACATTTACAAAATAGAACATATACATCTCCAATAAAAATAAGCAATGCATATAACCCAACCCATCCTAGTAATCCATCCGCTACACACCACCCGTACCATCCCATCACACCTGTGGGGATCAAGTCAACCCACCCCGCCAAACACACCAATCGCTGGCATTTTGCCGTTTATGATTTGGCCAGAATCATAGTGAATCATATTAGCAAACAATTTATTTGTGACAGTGCCACCGAACTTCTCTTCATCATATTTTCCCATCCCATGCAGAACCATATCAATGTATCATACATAGCAATCATGGTATTTACAAATAATTAATTCAGAGATTACAAAAATTTAGCCCATTGCAACACTTATCAAATCGACCCATTAAGGCTATATATCAAATAGGCCCATTAAGGTATATATCAAATCAGCCCATTAAGGCATTTTCGTAATTTTACCCTTTAGGGGTATTTTCGTAATTTTCACAGTGCTAATACCGATTTTTGCCAACTTAATCAAAATAGTAAAATTTAGGAAAGTTTTCCTGATTTACACAATTTTACGATTTAAACATAGCAACTTATTTCCAATATGATATCAATCTTTACCCCACGAAAAACGATGTGAGATTACACACTTGATTACGGTAAGTATAAGGCTTTCTTGATCTTCGACACCTAATATATCGTAATCATTCAATTAATTGGAATACGTGATTTTAATAATCAAACTCTAAAATAAACGATCTAAAGTGTTTACCCTCGGAATCGCGAACAACCACAATTGGATGATTTTCTCCGGATGATGGTCCACAACCCGGTAGAAAATCTCGAACCACCGATACCACCCTTCGTTTGAATTTAGGAGTAGAGATCGCAAATTCGCTCCTTTTTTTTATCTTCAATTACTATCCCTTTCAATTCGATATTGCTTGTCTCCATTGAAATCAAATATTAGTCAAAACTAATATTACGTTGATAGAACAATTGATTTAAGGAGAAAGGTCGGGTTACCACAAAATCCGTATGATCTCAAGGCGATAGATCGAGCAATTAAGTCCCTAAAGCATGTAGTCAATTAGCCAACCTTCAATCTGATTATCACAATCACCAATGGAGTTATTGGATGGACTATAAAAGAACTTCCTTACCTTGAACAATGAAATTCTCGTTTCTTACGATCGTCTTATGACTAGAGATGATTAAGCGATGTTGTGGTATTCGACCTCCCACTATACCACTACAAAGAAGAGAGTGATCTCATTGAGAGAGTAGAATAAAATGATGATTTCGGTTGATATGACCATCCCAAAACAAGACATATATTCGACATAAAGAGGAAGAAAAATAAAATGTTGAGAAGAACACTTACCAATTGATCAAAGAATGAGTGTTAATACGGATGAGAAGAAAAGATTGAGAAGAGATGAAGGTTCGGTTATAGAGGAAAATGGATATTGATATTCGGCTATGGAGGATTATCAAACAAAGAGATATAATCTTATGGTGGTGCCGATTTTAGAGAAGAGGAAGATTGAAAAAATGGTTAAAAGAAAAGAATGAAAAGTTGGATGGATGCTAGGTGATTCAACTATCAAAGGAAGATAAACAAAAGATGAATGTTAAAAGAGAAGAAAAATGCACAAATGTGCTAGGAGGTTTCGGCCAAAGCAAAAAGAAAGAAGAAAATATGCTATCCAAAGGCTTGTAATTTCGGCACAAAGCAAAAGAAGAAGTTTGGAGAAAAACACAAAATTGTGCAAAAGAGATTTTGGCCTAACAAGCATCAAAATTCTACCAAATGACCAAGCAAAAATTTGGCTACCCCTCTACACCCAAAACCGTCCACATTCATTTCAATAATGGTCAAAAATTGGCCAACCACACTTTCCATAACACTCTCCTCTTTTTGTGCCAACATGTTCCCTTTACTTTCCCCTTTCATTTGATTCCTTACCTTACCTTCATCCTTTCCTTATTTCCTTAGCCACCTTGCCTAAAATAAAAAGTCCTCCTTGCCTTAATTACTTTCTTGGCTGACACATAGGGAAGGAATGCAAAAATAATGGTCAAAATTTGAACACAATGGGATTTGAACCTCCTCCCTCCAAATCTATCATATGGCGCCACTACCTCCTTACCAAATGCTCATTTATGCAAACACTTAACTCATTTATTTCCATAAGTCTTGAAGCTACTTACCATCTCTCCTTAATAGACTTAAACACAAAATTTTTTATTAAGGCCCAAATAAACCCGAGCCTTCTCAGAACTCCTAACATACACTATTAATATTTAATCGAGCTTACTACAAGCAATAATGAAACAATCAAAATTCCAAATTTTGGGATGTTACAGAGAAAATGGCTCTTGACCAAGTCCTTGGATTCTTGTCATGCAGCCAAGCCTCAGCAGATTCTGACAGTGACCTCATTTCAAACATTACTTCTTCAAATTATCTTGGAAAAGTTGCTTTTGTAGCTTTCTAGTAAGTGAGACACATATCTTGGCCTCTAAATCTAGCTTGGACTCTAAATCCTTTCATGTTTTTGAAATTGTTGTAAAGATGTCTGGTACAATTTCTTACTTCTGTAGTAGGGAACAATACAGAAATCGCTTCTATTAGACCCTGTAAAATAATTAAAACAACATGATAAGCAATCATTTTTATATAAACAATTTAAGGTATAGTATGACTTTATGACACCTTTTTTTTTGTTAGACATGAAGCGTATATTGTAGGAGTTATCGATCTCCAAATCCCTCTACAACAACTCGAGGAACCAAAACCATGACTGTTTGTTTTCACTCTCAATTGCAGCAAAAGCCACTAGATATATACAATTATTGGCATCAACCCTAATAGCAGCAAGCAAATGTCAACCATAATATCCCTTCAGCCAACACCCATCTAACCCTATTCTCCTTCAACCAGTTAACCAACTTGATTTTCATGCTTCAAGGCATATATAAAGCCTCTGAAATAGCTTACAGTCTAATTTACAGATGGTTGTTGTACCAGGGTTGCTTCTCCTTAACTCAAGTAAATAATCGTATATATTGGCATATTGGGCTTTATAATTCCCTTGAACTAGTTCCAAAGCCCTAATCTTAACCCTCATACATATAGTACGAGACAATATTGTTCCAAAATCCACCCTAATATGTGTAAAGATGTTAATGAATAATTGGGATTAACTTGAAATTTGTGTAAATAATGTCTAGCCATCCACTTTGAAGTAATATTCTTATTTTTCATTACCTTGCCACACTTATGGTGGTTGACTAAGGTCTTAATTTTCCAACTCTCATCCATTGGATCCTTGGGATTTAATTTGGATACCCACAACGTCCATGGACAACTAGGTACACAGACTGCTTTCACCTTAAGCTTGTCATTCCTAGTTTGTTTGGTTACTACCATATTTATCCTCCCATACTGTTTAACTGCATCTTTTAAAATGTCTCTACTAGGGAAAACCAAACCCTTTATTAATATAGGGTTGCTCATATCAGTTTGAGGATTAAATAGAGGGTACTTTTTATTCCCATCTTCATCATAATCCATGTCATTATTCAAGTGATTATCACTGTTACTATCAAAATAATCTCTTAAACCCCAAAAATTTGAGCCCAGTAAGTGGTCTAACTCCTTCTGTATCATTTCACCTACTAGTTCAACCTCTAGTTCATCTACCTTATCACCATCAGACTCAAAAGAATCAGAATAAGAAGTATCTGACCCATAAGCTTTATATGAACTATCATCTGAGTCAGATGCTTCTCTTTCAAAATCTCCCCCTAAAGTATTTTGTTTAACATCAAACCCTAAACCACAAAAGGAAAATAAAACATTATATTAGTACCAACAAATTGCACAACAATTCAAACCTGAAAACAACATTTTATCAACTCTAGTTCAATTTCTAACAACACCACTAATGAATTCATGAACATTTTAGGTCATTCGAATAGCAGTTGATACACATTTGGATAGCATTAAAATACATAATATAGAACATGAAAACAATAGCCATTATTCACATTTTGACAACATAAATATGCGCATTAGGAGACATTATGACAACAGTTGTAAATTACATTTGGACAGCATAAATATGCACATTAAGAGACATTTTGACAGCAACTGTAAATTACAAGTGCAAATTGTTAATACATTGTGGAAAAATTGGGAAACTTCAATCCTTACTTAGACAATTAGAGTGAAGTTAACATTATATACATCTTTAAATCAATTATTTGTTATACATTTGCATCAAACTACACCCGAGTTAAAATGAAAAGTTGAACATAAACATAAGCATAGGGACTGACAAAGAATAAAGTTTGTTTTGCTAGGATGGCGACAAAAATTCAGCAATCACAGTTCTTAATATCAATCTGCAAGCCTGAGAAGATTGTAGATTTCAAAAATCTAATTGTCAGCTTAAAGGTCTAAAGTCAAATATTGAGTTAGTTATAACATGTAAATAAGTAATGAAACCTGCATTTATAATTTATTGAAGGAATTAGGCTACCACAATATCTATACATGATTAAGTTCAAGCTATACAAATTATATTAAAAATAAAATGATCATTAAAAAATAAAAGGAAGGTTCTTTTCACTAGAAGTGACATGTAATTAAGTAAACCATGTATTTTTTTTGTTTCTTAATCTTAGCCTAAACTAAGTATTGCATTGTAAATTACTTAATATGACCCATGTTAACAATGTAAATAGACACACACATATTAAAATTTAAATTTAAATCCATAAAAATTTATGTACTTATATTCATGCATTTATATGAACACAAGAAAGATATGCAAATTTACAATAACAAGCACAGTAAAAAATAAATATAGTTCCTTCCCTCAATACAAAGAAGATAACAAAAAGAATGCCCTAGTTTAATCACTCTTTAAGGCAATTACTAAAAGTTGCTTTCAACTAAGTTAATAAGCATATCAAGAAATCAAGTTAAAGAAGATGTCTAATGAAAGTTGACAAATTTTTCTAGAGATGATGTACTATCTACGATCTGTTCTAACAATTTGATCTTCAGTCTTACTTTCTATTATAAGAATGAGTAGGCTTTGTTTCTGGCAATTTGTGATTGGTTTCAATATTCATTAATAAGAAAGATTTTCATTTTCTGAATAAGGTATACTACTTGAATGCATTCTATATCAACAACAACAATATGGAATAATTCACACATACAAGATTTCACATACAAGATTATGAGTGATAAATTATGAGTTCCCATACAAGATTTCACACATACAAGAAAAGGAAAATAAGTGTGTAACATCCTAAAACCAGGGCTATTTGTGATTAAATGTTTTTCTTTGTGCTTGAATTATTTATGAAGTGATAAGATTTAATTAAGGGTCTTAAGTTGGCTCGAGTTAGTAGAAATGTTATTTGGAAGCTTTCAAGGTAGGGAGCCTTAGTGCATAGGGGTTATAAGAATAAATGAAGGAACATTTGACATAGAATAAGCCTTGGAAAAGTGGCAAAAGGGAGGCCACTTAGGAGCTAAAGTTGACGCCACAAGAGGATAAGGGAGAGCCTTGGTTCGAGTCACAAAGTTCTCTCTTTTTGCTCTTGGAAGGGACGGCATAGGAAGGGAGAGATCTTCTCTCTTTGAAACTCTTTTTATTATCTATTTAGATAATAAGTTAATAGAAGATAAATAAGGATATTATTTGAATTGTTAAGAGATTATTAAATGATTATTTGGGGATTAATTCAAATTATTTTGAGTTAATTCAAATGGGTGGCCTAGAGTGAATTAAGGAATTGGTGGAATTTTGGACTCCTTGTTGAGGAGGAGTGGACGGCAAGGACTAGTTGAAGGGGGTGCCGAATTTCCTTTAGACATACTCTCCATCCTTTTTGCTTTTCTTTTCCTCCAAATTGCAAGTAGCCGAAATTCCCAACTCTTCCATCTTTGATTTTTTTTCTCAAATCTCTTAAGACCGAAAACCATTTTCCTTCTCTTAGACCTTGGCCGAATCCCCTATACCCCCAACATCAATCTACTTTTCTTTCTCATTTTCCCAAAACCGAAACTCTCTCCACTTCTTGCTGAAATCCCACCTTCTTTTCTCATCAATATCTAACTGAATCTACCTTACCTTGTGCCAAAATTCCTTTCTCTTGTTAAGTTTCACTGTGGCCGAATACCAGGGAGTCATAGGTGTTCTTCGAGATTTCTTCTCCAAACCGATTGGTAAGAATAGGTATTGGCCGAATGTTATTTTCTTTCTCATTGGTGTCTCTGTCGATTTATACAAGGGGTAAGGGCCGATTTCAGATTTGTAAACAAAAGATGCTAACACTCTTGTGAAATCGATTGATTATAGGATTCTGGATTTGTGGAACAAGCGATCTAGGCCATTCTTTGACAAATCGACTTTGGTAAGTAGTGGTAAGGGCCTATTGTTAATAGATTGTTCTTTAAAAGTGATTAAAAGCGAAGGATAATAACTTTAGTGATGGCCGATTGTAGGAGTGAAGCAGAATCGCATATCTAAGTACCAAGTGTGTACTCAAAGGAAAAGGTAAGAATCGGGATCACAAATGACCCTTTGGATTAATTGGGTTGGACGAATAGGCCATAAAACTAACCCATGTTTTTGGCCGAATATAGGGACAAGTAGATCTAGGGTGGCCGACTCCTCTTTTCGGGATTTAGACTCCTCGTTGGTGGCGGTGTGTACATACACACTTATAACTATTATTAAGCTGTGCTAAGCGTTGTGAATGCTAACTCGATTTGTGTAGCATTGGATTTAATACGTATTGGTATAAGTGGCGATTCTGTAAGTACACATTAATATGTGTTGCTATTTAATGCTTTTGGGAAGCATGGCATGAATTTAATTATAACGTAAATATCTGTTGGCATGAGATTTGTTATACAATGATTTGTTATGGGTTGATGAGTGGAGGGGAAGTTATATTGTGTCGACGGACACGGTGTTTTAGTAACACTGCTGTGACTACGGTCACGGAGGTTTGGTACCTTCAGAGGTTTGGCACCTCATAGCGTCTCGTCCCTGTGGCTTAGCACCACCGTGGGTTGGCCCCACTTTGAGACATGGGATTGACGCTAGTGATTTGGTATCACACGATGGGTTGGCCCCATCAACCGATTTGTGTCTTCGGACACCAGAGGTTTGGCACCTCCAGTGATTTGGTATCACATTTGTGACTTAAAGTCACCAGTGGTTTGGCACCACTAGTGGTTTGGTACCACACGGGGTAGAGAAAGGTGTTTGGATGGCTAGGTTGGGTACATGACTCAATGCATGTTAATTTGTTATAAAGTGTGTACGATGTGGTATTTACCCGGGGGAAGGGTTACATACTGAGTCTTGGTGACTCACCTTCTCCTTTATTTTTTTTCAGGTGACACGTAGTTCGTGGATATGGAGCCGGAGGGACTTGAGGTGGCCATGCAGTGGGATTTTGAATTTAATAGACTTTGAATTTTGGTTTATTCATTCTTTTTGATTGTTGGTTTAAATTTTAAATGGGTTGTAATAAGGCCTCCAATAACTCCTTTAATTATTTTGTTATTGTTAGCGCTTTGAATATTAGTTAAACTATTTAATTATGATAATAATAAGATCACACGTTTTCTAAGGTAATGAAAAATGTTTTTTCTGTACCATCGGGTACATCTTAAAATATTGATAATAACTTGATCCAATAAATATTCTTCAAAATAAATCTAAGTATGGGTTTTGTACATCCCAACTGTTATAACACTATCTTTTGTCTAGAAGTCAGTTCAGTTTTTAAAAGATTTTCAAAATGTGTTCTCCGTAGCAAACCAGATTCGATCATAGCGTTTGGGCCGGGTTTGGGTTGTTACAAAATTGGTATCAGAGCCCGGTTCAAAGCTCGACTGTGGGGGCCCAAGGCCCAAAATGTTTTGGTAAGCCTCTTTGAGTTATTTTGGGTTTTTGAACAGCATGGCACCGAGTCTCCGGCACCTATCTACCCAGGTAAGTGTTCCTAACTACTGTATGATTTATTTTCTGTAGAAGGGTAGGAAGCATGGAACGTAGAATAGACTTAGGGAATTTGAACCTTAGGATTAGATTACTCAAACACACAAAGCAGAACATAAGACTTAATGAACTCAACCAACCTATGACCAAGTCATCGAGCTAGGGTGTGGTAACCCCTGACGCATGTCTAGGATTGGATCCAGGAAGAGCTGGTATTTAAGCGGTCAGTGACTCACAACCTCTTCGCAGTATCCTACAGTGCGTAGCTTCGGTTCACCCTAACTCGGAGGGCTCATGGTGTGGCAACCTCATGCGCATGTCTAGAAAGGTTCGGTGGGAGCTTGGTATTTACGTAGTCCGCGTGACTCACCTCCTCTCCACTCGAATCCCGCACAGTGCGTAGCTTTGGTTCACCACGACCAAGAGGGCTCGGTCATAGGCTAAACATAACGACTAAAACCCGAAAGGAGCTAACCATGTTTTGAAAAAAAACAACAAAACCCTAACTTCTTCAAAACTTTTAAAATCACTCTTTCAAGTATGAGAACAACCATTTTTACAATGTTTTCCCCGAAAAAGTTGATTTATGAAAATTACAAAAATACCCTTAGGGGTAAAATTACTAAAATACCCTTGACTCATAAAATATTAATTCAATGGTTTTGCCCAAAAATTTTATTATTTTCAGGAACATCCAAAAACTCTACTTTGCAAATCACCAATAAAAACTTTGGTTTTGGAAAATTACGGAAATACCCTCAACTTGTAAAATTACCAAAATGATCTCGAATTCAAAATTTTTGCAACATCATCGTCTTAGGAAAGGAAAACTCTCAAAAGGGACCCTCAGAGTTTTACAATTATTAAAACATCCTTGTTTTAAAAAAAATTTACAAAATTACCCCTGATTGACAAAATTACCAAAATACCCCTGGTTCCCAAAATGATGCCATATCTTTAAATTTTACAAATTTTCAGCAATACCCTCCAGTTTTGGGAATTTCAAAGTGACCTGCTTTGTTAATGTTCTGAAATCCCTCGGATTTTTAAATACAAAAAAAATACCCTGTAGGAAAATAACGAAAATACCCCTGGGATAGAAACAAGACAGAAATGTCCGAAGAGTGAATAAGTATGGAAAGTATTAAGGAATGGATGTGCCCTTTTGGGTAAACTAGGGTAGAAGACTTAAAACATTGTTTGATCGAAAGAATCCTTATTAAACTTTTCATAAAATTCTTCGCGGATAATCAAGCGGAACAAATTACTAATCCATAAAATTTTCTTAATCGATTAAAAGCGCGTTAGATAGAATGAGTTCTAGAGGGCGTGGCCGGCGTGGACGTGGTAGGGAAGAATGACCGTGTCTCGAACCCGTTAGGTCGAGACGGGGTTACGAAAATGAGATACCACGCCGCCACCACCCCCAACTTTTGGAGTGAAGAGCAAGATCGGACGGGAGGTGAGGCGATGATCGCAAGGTGTGTTCTTGAGTCTTGGAGTTGGTGGTGGGGCTAGTGGAAGTTTAGGGGCTCAAAATCTGTTCTCGGCGAATTGGTCTAACGAGCTAAAGTGTTCCGGTGTATCGGGAGTGGCACCTAGTGCGGCGGAATCTTGGTGGAATCTCTGAAAGGATCATGGACGATCTTGACACATGCGATGGGGAGGCGAAAAGAGCGTGTCGCTCGAAGGATGAAGCATATCGATGGTGGCTCACGGTCAGAGATGGCGCCATGGCGGAGGATCTTACATGGAAGTACTTGAGTTGCTTTCAAGAAAAGTATATGGGTACCGGCTACACCGACGCCACAGAGAGAAAGGCTTTTTCGGGGTTAGTACAAGGAACTAAGTCTGTGGTTTGAGTATGAGGCGGAATTCCTAAGGTGAGTAGATATGCGAGAGGCATTGTGGCTCTGAACATGGTATTGTGTCCGCTTTGAGGACGGGTGAGAGATGATTTGAGGTCTTGATTGCTCATGACGAGGTTCGTGAGTTTTGTCTCTAGTGGAAAAGGCTAAGGTAGCCGAGGGTATCAAAGGCATCTGTGAGGCAAAACTATGATAGGCTCAAGCGTAAGAGAGGTTTTGGGCCAACCGGGTCGTGGTAATGATCGAGAAAAAGGCTAAGCGGAGTGGGCCAAGTCGGCAAAGAAGGCCCATGGCCGCCAATCGAAACCGATCCGGTGTAATCGTTGTGGAAAAGCCCATTGGGAGGTTGTTGGGTGGTGAGCGAGGTTGCTTTGAATGTGGGTCTTTGGAACACCGCGTGAGGGATTGTCCTCGAAGCGAGCTCGGAATCGGTCAGAGGGGCAGAATCGTACTCAGGATAGAAGTGTGGGACCACAAAGAGGTCGTGGTAATGGTAGAGGGGGAAATGGTGCTAATCGTGGTCGCGAAACTCAAAGCGAGGCACGAGCAATCTGAGGCAAGGTAGCCTGGCTTAGTCTATGCGGTGAGGCGTCGCGAGGAGGGTGATGCACCGGATGTCATAACCGGTACGTTTCGATTTTCGGTCTCCTTATGTTGCATTAATTGATGTGGGTTCAACGCATTCATACGTAGCAGTAGTGTGGTAGAGACTTTGAACCTAGACTCGAGACTACCGCTAGGGAGATGGTCGTAATTAGCCCTTTAGGCCATTACGTAGTTGTGAACAAGCTTTATAGGGATGTACCCTAGAACTCCAAGGGATCGTGTTTGTGGTCGATCTATTGGAACTACCGGTTTGGGAGTTCGATTTGATCCTTGGAATGGGTGGTTGGTTAGGTACCGAGCAAGGTTGGATTGCCCCGCTAAGCGCATGATTCTTAAAATGGCGAAGGGATGAAGTGGTTATGATCGATGTCGAAGAAATTACATCTAATGTGGTGTCGGCCTTGAAGGTGAAAAGATGGTTAGGAAAGGGTGTGAGGCGTTTATAGTTCGAATTTGTGCCTTGAAGGCTAAGGATTGGTTGAAAAGGTCCGAACAGTGGGGAATTCGCGGATGTATTCCGGAAGAACTTCGAGTTTGCCTCGGATCGGAAGTCGAATTTGGTATAGATTTACTACCGGAGCGACACACGTATCTATAGCACCGTGTCGAATGGCACCAAAGGAATTGGTGGAGCTGAAGGCTCAAATTCAGGAGCTCTTGGATAGAGGTTTATCCGACCAAGTATATCTCCGTGGGGAGCACTGTGTTGTTTGTCAAGAAGAAGGACGGTTCTATGCGGATGTGCATCGACTACCGTCGATTAAACAAGTTAACGATCAAAACAAGTACCCGTTGCCTCGGATCGATGACTTGTTTGACCAAGCTGAAAAGTCGTCGGTATTTTGAAGATAGACCTTAGGTTGGGTTACCATCAACTTAAGGTGAAGGAGGCCGATGTTTACAAAGCGGTATTTCGAACTCGGTATGGGCACTACGAGTTCCTAGTGATGCCATTCGGGTTGACCAATGCACCGGCGGCATTCATGGACTTAATGAATAGGGTATTTTAATAGTACTTAGACCAATTTGTCGTGGTGTTCATAGACTACATATTGGTTTACTCAAAGACGGAGGAGGAGCATGACAAGCATTTGCGAATAGTTACGCAATCTTGAGGAGAAGCAGTTATATGCCAAATTGATGAAGTGCAAATTTTGGCTAAGGGAGGTGGCTTTCTTAGGTCACGTGGTGTCAGCGGAAGGAATTAGAGTGGATCCCCGCAAGATTGAAGCGGTGTTGGATTGGAAACCGCCTAAGTCGATGGCGAGATTGAAGCTTTACGGGTTTAGCGGGTACTATCGAAGGTTTGTAGAAGGATTCTCGTTAATTCTTTGCTCGTTAACTAAGCTATTAAGGAAGGAGTACCATTTGTTTGGTCGGAAGGCAAAGCAAGGAAGTTTTGATAAGTTGAGGAAGATTCGATGAAGCAGATTTTGGTACAACTTTGAGGCGGGGAAGTTGTTCTGATCTCTTGTGATCGTCCCATACGGGTTGGGATGTGTATTGATGCGGGAAGGGAAGGTAGTAGCCTATCGTCCGTCACTAAGACCGCATGAGGTTAACTACCCAACTCACGATTTGGAGTTAGCGTGATAGTCTTTGCCTTGAAAATATGGAGGCATTACTTGTATGGGGAGAAGTCGGTGGTTTACACGGATCACAAAAGTTTAAGGTATCTCTTGACTCAGAAGGACTTAAACTTGAGGCAACGACGGTGGATTGAACTGTTAAAAGACTACGACTGTTCAATTGAGTACCATCCAGCCAAAGCTAACGTGGTGGCTGATGCGTTGAGTCGGAAGGTCGTGGCGGACTTACGGGTGATGTTTGCTTATTTGAGTCTATACGACGATGGAAGTCTTTTTGCAGAGCTGCAAGTTAAGCCAACTTGGATCGAGGAGATTAAGGATAAGCGGTTGGTAGGCGAGGATTGAATGCAAAGAGATTGCAAGTCCAAAATGGTGGTTTGGAAGAGTATAGTTTGGTGATCATGGTGTGTTATGTTTTCAAGGACGTACTGTATGCCAAAGGATGTGGGCGAGACAAAAATTTTCCAAGATGCACATAGCAGCCCATACGCTATGCATCTTGGAGGTAGCAAAATGTACGGAGACTTGCGGAGACAGTTTTGATGGTGCAGGTTGAAGCGAAGTGACCGAGTTAAGTAGGAAGGTGTCGGCGTGTCGCAGGTTAAAGTCGAACATCGATTACCATTAGGACTACTTCAACGGTAAAGATTCCTCAATGGAAATGGGAGAGGATCACTATGGATTTAAATCGCTGGTCTACCCCTCGCCCAAAGAAGAAAGATACGGATTTGGGTAATTGTGGACCGCTGACTAAGTCACTCACTTGTCTGGTGAGAATGGATTACTCCTCGAAGCTAGCAAGGTTGTATGTGGTGAGATAGTCGATTGCATGGTGTACCAGTATCAATTATCTCGATAGGGATCCAAGGTTCACGTCGAGGTTTTGGAAGCGTTACATCAAGCTTTGGGTATGCGATTGGATTCGATCTGACTTTCCATCCACGATCGGACGAGGCGATCGAGAAAGGTCATCTGATCTTAGAAGATATCTTTGAGGGTTGTGTCTTGGAATTTCGAGGTAGTTGGGAGGAATTTTTACCATTAGCCGAGTTTGCCTACAACAATAGTTACCAAGCGAGTATCCGGATAGCACCATACTGAAGCAATTGTATGGTGAAATGCCGAACTCGGCGTGTTGGGCGAGTTGGGTGAGCGACAAGTGTTGGGTCGAGTTGGTTCTGAAATGGAGGACAAAGTTAGGGTGATTGGGCTCGTCTTAAGGAAGCGTCGGATAGGCGAAGTCTATCTTGATCTAAAGCGCAAGGAAATGGAGTATCTGATGGGGATAAGGTCTTCTGAAGGTGTCACCTTGGAAGAAGGTATTAAGATTTAGGCGAAAAGGAAGCTAAGCCCAAGATTCATTGGCCCATATCTGATATTGAAGCGAGTAGGATGGTAGCTTATCGACTTGAGGCTGCCAAGCGGAGTTAAGTCGATTCATAACGTCTTTCATGTGTCGATGCTTAGGCGGTATCGGTCAGACCCATCACACGTGGTGCCTGTGGCAGAAATTGAGGTCAACTCGGACTTATCTTTCGAGGAAGAATCGGTTCAGATTTTGGATCGAGATGTGAAGGTTCTGCGTAGGAAGTCAGTGCCCTTAGTGAAAGTACTATGGCGGAACCATGGTGCAGAGGAAGCTACGTGGGAACCCGAGGATGTGATACGGCAGCAATACCCCCACCTCTTCTAACCAGGTAATTTCGAGGACAAAATTCTTTTAAGGGGGTAGAACTGTAACATCCTAAAACTGGGGCTATTTGTGATTAAATGTTTTTCTTTGTGTTTGAATTATTTATGAAGTGATAAGATTTAATTAAGGGTCTTAAGTTGGCTCGAGTTAGTAGAAATGTTATTTGGAAGCTTTCAAGGTAGGGAGCCTTAGTGCATAGGGGTTATAAGAATAAATGAAGGAACATTTGACATAGAATAAGCCTTGGAAAAGTGGCAAAGGAGGCCACTTAGGAGTGAAGTTGACGCCACAAGAGGATAAGGAGAGCCTTGGTTGAGTCACAAAGTTCTCTTTTTGCTCTTGGAAGGGACGGCATAGGAAGGGAGAGATCTTCTCTCTTTGAAACTCTTTTTATTATCTATTTAGATAATAAGTTAATAGAAGATAAATAAGGATATTATTTGAATTGTTAAGAGATTATTAAATGATTATTTGGGGATTAATTCAAATTATTTTGAGTTAATTCAAATGGGTGGCCTAGAGTGAATTAAGGAATTGGTGGAATTTTGGACTCCTTGTTGAGGAGGAGTGGACGGCAAGGACTAGTTGAAGGGGGTGCCGAATTTCCTTTAGACATACTCTCCATCCTTTTTGCTTTTCTTTTCCTCTAAATTGCAAGTAGCAGAAATTCCCAACTCTTCCATCTTTGATTTTTTCTCAAATCTCTTAAGACCGAAAACCATTTTCCTTCTCTTAGACCTTGGCAATCCCCTATACCCCAACATCAATCTACTTTTCTTTCTCATTTTCCCAAAACCGAAACTCTCTCCACTTCTTCTGAAATCCACCTTCTTTTCTCATCAATATCTAACCGAATCTACCTTACCTTGTGCCAAATTCCTTTCTCTTGTTAAGTTTCACTGTGGTAGAATACTGTGGAGTCATAGGTGTTCTTGAGTTTCTTCTCCAAACCGATTGGTAAGAATATGTATTGGCGAATGTTATTTTCTTTCTCATTGGTGTCTCTGTCGATTTATACAAGGGGTAAGGGCCGATTTCAGTATTTGTAAACAAAAGATGCTAACACTCTTGTGAAATCGATTGATTATAGGATTCCCGGGATTTGTGGAACAAGCGATCTAGGCCATTCTTTGACAGTCGACTTTGGTAAGTAGTGGTAAGGGCCTATTGTTAATAGATTGTTCTTTAAAAGTGATTAAAAGCCGAAGGATAATAACTTTAGTGATGGCCGATTGTAGGAGTGAAGCAGGAATCGCATATCTAAGTAAGAAGTGTGTACTCAAAGGAAAAGTTAAGGAATCGGGATCACAAATGACCCTTTGGATTAATTGGGTTGGTAGAATAGGCCATAAAACTAACCCATGTTTTTGGCGAATATAGGGACAAGTAGATCTAGGGTGGTGACTCCTCTTTTCGGATTTAGACTCCTCGTTGGTGGCGGTGTGTACATACACACTTATAACTATTATTAAGCGTGCTAAACATTGTGAATGCTAACTCGATTTGTGTAGCATTGGATTTAATACCGTATTGGTATAAGTGACGATTTAGGTAAGTACACATTAATATGTGTTGCTATTTAATGCTTTTGGGAAGCATGACATGAATTTAATTATAACGTAAATATCTGTTGGCATGAAATTTGTTATACAATGATTTGTTATGGGTTGATGAGTGGTGGGGCGGTTATATTGTGTCGGCGGACACGGTGTTTTGGTAACACTGCTGTGACTACGGTCACGAGAGGTTTGGTACCTTGAGGTTTGGCACCTCATAGCGTCTCGTCCACGTGGCTTAGCACCACCGTGGGTTGGCCCCACTTTGAGACATGGGATTGGCGCTAGTGATTTGGTATCACACGATGGGTTGGCCCCATCAACCGATTTGTGTCTTCGGACACGGAGGTTTAGCACCTCCGGTGATTTGGTATCACATTTGTGACTTAAAGTCACCAGTGGTTTGGCACCACCAGTGGTTTGGTACCACACGGGGTAGAGAAAGGTGTTTGGATGGCTAGGTTGGGTACATGACTCAATGCATGTTAATTTGTTATAAAGTGTGTATGATGTGGTATTTACCCGGGGGAAGGGTTACATACTGAGTCTTGGTGACTCACCTTCTCCTTTATTTTTTTCAGGTGACACGTAGTTCGCGGATATGGAGCCGGAGGGACTTGAGGTGGCCATGCAGTGGGATTGTGAATTTAATAGACTTTGAATTTCGGTTTATTCATTCTTTTTGATTGTTGGTTTAAATTTTAAATGGGTTGTAATAAGGCCTCCAATAACTCCTTTAATTATTTTGTTATTGTTAACTGCTTTGAATATTAGTTAAACTATTTAATTATGATAATAATAAGATCACACGTTTTTCTAAGGTAATGCGAAAAATGTTTTTTCTGTACCATAGGGTACATCTTAAAATATAGATAATAACTTGATCCAATAAATATTCTTCAAAATAAATCTAAGTATGGGTTTTATACATCCCAACTGTTATAGCACTATCTTTTGTCTAGAAGTCAGTCCAGTTTTTAAAAGATTTTCAAAATGTTTTCTCCGTAGCAAACCAGATTCGGTCATAGCGTTTGGGCCGAGTTTGGGTTGTTACAAAGTGAAATAATTCCATCTAAAATGAAATTAATCAAAGAAAGCCGAAACTGATGTAGTAGAACAGATGATTAAGAATGTAAAATTTTCTTATATTAGTTCCATTTATTTAAAAAAATTTGCAAGGTAAATCAGCACAAACAAATTAGATTGAGAAACCAAATACTCAAGAATCATGAAAGAATTGGAAAATATAATGATTAGGAACAAAAACGGTTGCCCTCTTCTTATTTGTCGGCAACCACTTGATTTTAAGTCTTTGAACATAAATTTGTCGGCAAAGAAGACATACCTGGACCCTCCATTGAATCCATCTTTTGTTTTTCTATGATGAATAAAAAATCCAATCAATTGACGAAGCACTCAATTTGATTTCTACTATTCAAATGAAAAAGAAAACTAAAAGAGAGGAGATGAACGGTTTTTTCAACTAAGGTTTAGGGTTTAAAATTTTTAATTAATTCAATTTATTTAATTAAAAATATATTCTCATCCCATTTGGAAATCCAAGTTCGCACTTAAAATCTAGTTGGACTGCCACTTAGGATTACCGTTAGGGAGATAACGGAACTTAACAGTAGAGCGATCACTTCATAACAAAATAATAATACAAGTGACTAAAACGTAACATTTCAAACATAAATGACTAAAATTAACCTGAGATAAACAAAAGTGACTATTTTGTAGTTTACCCTATTATTATAGTTTAGATTTGTATTAAAAGTTTATTGATATATTTTGGAGCAGTATTAGTATTAAAGTATGTTAACTTTGAAAATTGCATTTTGTTTGAATTATTAGAATTGTATATGTTTGTTTTGTAGTGTAGGTTTATTTTTATTTATTTATTTTTTTAGTGTAGGTTTATTAAGATAGTTTTGGTAGTGCATATTTATTTTAGTAGAATTATTAGAATTGTTAGAATTGTGTATTATGATAGTTTTGGTAGTATTTGTTTATTTTATTTTTAATGATAATTTGTATAGTTTTAAATATAACATTGATCATTATATTTTTGTTTGAATGATTAAATTTGTTTTGAAAGTAATATTAAGATTAGTTTGATTAGTGTATGTTTTTTATATTATAATAGTATATATATTTTAAGATATAACATTGAACATTATATTTTTATTTGAACAATTAGAGTTTTCTTGAAAATAAGATTAAGATAATTTTATATATAAAAAGTTAATTACGAAAATGGGCTACAAAAAATAATTTTCGTTATTTTTATATTGTTTATTTATTAAGTCGATGATAAAAATTTAATTGTTTGTGCGAGATATCAAAATGGGTTCTTTAATTACAGAAAATGATCACATGGCAATGATGATTCATGTGTCGGTCAAAAAACTGACATAATAATTTTTAAATATTATTTATTTAATATTTATGAGATCTTTAGGGTCGTATTAAATTTTGGTTAGAAAATTTTATCGTTTAGATAGGTTATTAAGTAAAAGGATTGAATCATAAAAGTTGCAAAAGTTGAGTTATTTAATTTAAAGAGGCTAAATGAATAATTTAACCCATGAGAGTTAATTTAGTGGATTTAAATGATTATATGCATATGTGGATAGTTTAATTAGGCTGATTAATTAATATTTAATTAATAAAAGTTGAAATATTTTAAAAAAACCTAGGTATATGTATTAAATTAAAGCTAAATTAAGATGATATTTTTCTTTTCCTTTTCTATTCATCTTTTCCATGGAAACAAAGCCAAAACTAGAGTCTTTCATGCTTGAAATTTCAAAACTTAAATTGGTAAGTGAAACTTCGCTCGTTTTTAGTAATTTTTATGTTTTTGAGCTGAAACCGTATTAATTTAATCTAACTAACCCAAGGACTAATTTTTTTAAACTCTTAAGTGTTTTGAGTTGTGCCATTGTTGAGTTTGAGTTATTCTTCAAATTTTATGGAAGATTATTGATTATGGTTGTTATATAGGACTATTTTGTAAAGTAGTTTTTGATTATTTTAAGGTTTAAGGATTAAATTGTTTAAGTGATAGAATTACAAGGACTTGATAGAATTACAAGGACTTGATAAGAAATAATTGCAAAAATGGGTTTTATTGAGGTCATTGAATATTCGGCTAAACTTGGATTTAATAAAAAAGTTAAGTTGCATGATTTGAGGCTTAGGTACTAAATTGAACGAAAGTGAAAAGTCTAGGGCAATTTTGTTAAATGCCAATAAAGGGTTTAATTTCATAAAATGATTTAATATTTGTTGTTAATTTAGTTAATTTAATGGATATTATTTTAGATTAAGAACGTGTTGACAATCGTGGAAAAGAAAAGGTTTTGGAGTAGTCCTTATACATGAGCCGTTACTACAGATTAGTCTTGTAAGTTTGTGTCGTTATTTCTATATTACATCCATTTTTATTTCATGTATGTTATGATTATATTCATTGTTATACTTGACTTTGGAATGATTGGAGATTGCATGATAAATGAGTATGTATATTAACTATCAGGCCTTAAGCCGGTGATACAGACTGTAGCGATGGTTGAAATCCCACATGTGTTGCGTATTCTTTACAGCTTGTGTGAGCAGCATCGTGAGCCGGTGATTATTTAGCAAGTACTATGTATCGGTGATATCAGACCATAACGATGGCTTGAGATCCTGCATCTGTTGGGGATTCTCTGTATCTTATGTGAGTAGCATCGTGAGCCGATCCAAACTCTGAAATTAAACTCGAATGAGTGATACCCTCTGATTACTTGAGATTAGATCTTATTAATGCAACAATTGAGAATGTGATGTGAATTAATGCACTGTGTAATACTCAGTTGTTGTGAGCTGTGTTTGATAAGAGCTTCATTTTAAATCTATAACTTGACTTGTTGTGTTAATTTGGTACGATTTATTGTTAATTTAGCGAACTTACTAAGCTTCAAATAAGCTTGTTCATGTCTTTTTTTTTTGTATATTACATTTTGTGATCGGGAGATCAGATCAACTCACAGAATCACACTATCCTGAGGACTCTTTTGGTAGATTTTGTAAACATTTGGATTATATGGCATGTAATAGGCAAAATGGTTATTTCATGGCTATATGTGATGTTTGGTACTTGATAATAGAGTGGTAGTCTTTATATTATGGTTGTTAAACTTTAAGTAAATTTGGGTATGAGGCTATGAAATGATAAGTGTCATATTAAATTGGTATGGTGTGTTTAAAATGGGTTAATTTGGTGTATATTATGGCTTATAGATGATTGTTTTGATAATGAATATCATGAGAATTATAATGTATTTTAGTATATGATACTTGGTATGATGTTAAATGATTGAAAATGGCATGTTTTGGTTGTTTAAAGGTGTGTTTATAGACTTACGAACATGTATTATGAATTGGTTTAGGTACCTATGTAATTGGATGAGGAAATAGCATGATCTTGGTCATTTTTGGACACACATTGCCTAGGACACGAGCTGTCACATGGCTGTGTGACACACATGGGCTATTACATGGCCATGTGACAAAACACAGGCATGTGCCCTGAGCGTGTTAGGTGCAAGATTCACATGGGCTAGCACACGGGCTAATACACAAGCATCTGAAGCAAGTCAGTGAGTCACACGGGTTGATACATGGGCGTGTGAACCAAGTCAGTGAGTTACATAGGTGAGCACACGATTGGTCACATGGGCATGTGGGGTGGTCACACGGCCGTGTTTGGAGCCACACAGTTTGGGCTTTGTAACACGGCCGTGTGACCCCTATAGGTGAAGTTTTTTTGAAATTGTTTTGATTTGTTCTAATTAGGTCCCTGATTGCTCGAAAGCTATTTTTAGGGCCACGTAGGCTCGATTTAAAGCTCGTAAATGCATGATCAATCCATTTTGAATTTCTTATATATTTATTAGATTAATTTGAAAATTAATTTCTATTTGTTATAAAATGTTCCATTTTGTACGGTAGTACTCCGTAACCCTATTCCAATGACGGGACGGGTTATGGGTGTTACAAAGTTACACGTAATTTTTTATTTAATTGGAAGATCTTAACTAATGTTGTAATTTAATATGATTAGAATGCATATCGCGTGTTGAGGACGCGTAGCCATGGTCCGAGCTACCAGCTGGACGAACATGTTATGCCTTACCTAGATGCTGCTGGATTTGGATCGACAACATTAATTCGTGTGTTTGAGTTGAGGGTTGACTTAATATCGACATTGGTTGAGCAGTGACATCCAGAGACACACATATTTCATTTTTTGTTTGGGGAATACAACATCACACTAGAGGGTGTTGCACTGTAATTAGGGGTCCCCGTGGATGGTGATGCGATAACCAGTTCAAGCAAAGTAGCAGAACCTACAATGCTCTTCTATGACTTGCTTGGACTCTCTCCCGGTGATGGTGGAGCTAAATGTAAGAATTTTAAATTTTCGTGGTTGAAGGTAAATTTCAAAATATTATCGAGTAATGAGACTAAGAGGGAGAAGATGTGTAACACCCCAAACTCGACCTATGCGTTTCGACTGAATCTAACATGTCACATGAAGAAAACATATTAAGAACTTGTAATTTGCACTAAAATAGGTGTTATTAAATTATAGTTAAGAAAACAAGTTTGGTTGTAAAAATTCGATAAAATACTTCTAATCACGAGAGGTTTAATTGATAAACCGAAAATCGAACTAGTGAACCTTAAAATCGTGACTTTTGAAAATGACGTTGATAATTTCGAAAGAAAATCCAAGTTAAATTATTTGTCCATATTTATTATAAAATCCATTTGTTAATCAATTTTGGAAAACTATTATTAATCATTTTAGAAAAAAATCCCCATTTAAAACAATTCAAGAAAGATATTAAGTACGTCTAAATGTAAAGAAAAATAAAACATATTCCAGAGGCCTTATTACAACTTTAAAACACAAAATAGTAAAAGTAACGAATTAAAATGGTAAAGAAGTTTACTAATGTTCGAAAACATTATTTCCAAAGTATGGCCTCCACCGAGTCATCCATGGCCCCAAGTCCTCGTCACTGAGTGTTACCTGTAAGGAATAAGAAGGAGGGGTGAGTTACTGGAACTCAGTGTATAATCCCCTTACCGTCATCCACTAGGCCTGAGCCCGTTTAGTAACATCTTGGGCCTGAGCCCAAATAGCATAATCTTGGGCCAAAGCCCATTTACAAGGTAATAAATAAATGAAATGAATGCAACCCATCCCATCCAACCAATCTCTCCCCCAACCAGCTAATCTCTCCTGTAGGGATCAAGTCAACCCACCCCGCCAGTCTCTCTAATTTGCAGTCAAGCTGCCATTTATAATATATTTGTGGATGAGCCACCAGAGTATCATATAAGGTAATATAATCGACACACAGCCTTGGTTAAATACGTTTAGCACAAAGCCATAATCACGATGGCACAAAGCCATATTTAGGTTGGCACATAGCCATTATCTGAATTTGTGGCAATGCCACCAGGCTACAGTTCACTTCATTCAATTTTCCCATCCCACGCAATATGTAGAGATGCAACATACATAATAACATAAAATATCCACATATAAATAAAAACCATTAATCTATTGAATACTTTTAATGAATCGGCCCATTAAAGCAATATAATAATTCGGCCCACTAAGGCATTTTAACAAATTGGCCCATAAGGGTAATTCAGTAAATCGGCCCATAGAGGCATTTCTGTAAATCGGTAATTTTACCCACTAAGGGTAATTTGGTAATCTCGCTACCAGGAGTATTTCGGTAATTTACCCTCCAAGCTTATTTTGGTAATTTCGCAACCCCGGACTTAACTACTAATTTAGAGCATAAAAATTGAAATTGTCCATTCGCGTCATATTGACTAAATTGACTATAACTCGAGTTAGGAAACTCAAAATTTAGATCCATAATTTTTCCTTGAAACTAGACTCATATATATTCTTACTACAATTTTTCCAGAATTTTTGGTTTGTCATTTAGTACAGTTTATTCATTAAATTTTCCCTTGTTTCACTGACCAATGGTTCTGACCTTTCTTACCCTAAATTCAAATATATCGTTGTATAGTTTTCATATGTTGCTCCTACTTATTTATATTGAAAATAGACTCATTAATGAATCTATACATATAAATTATAACTCATAATTCACTTTGTATAATTTTGAATGATTTTTCCAAGACAGAACAGGGAATCACGAAGTCATTCAGAACCAGTCTCACTAAAATTAAAATATCACAGAATATAAAATTCCTATTTCTACTCTGTTTCTTTGATATAAAAATAGACACAATAATATTTAATTCTATATCTTATTCACTTTCTAATTCCCTTTCTCCTATTTTTCATGATTTTTTTCAAAATCACGTCATTGCTACTAACCAAAAACTATTTCATTGCAAAATATGGTTTCCACTACAAACATATGCACGCCCGTATCGTCACAGATGCCGGTTTCCAGTTTTTTGATCTTTCCACCAAATCACAAAATATTTCATGCAAATATTCAGAAAGGTGTGAGATTACACACCTTATTCGGAATCTGTAACACGATACTCTCCGCAGGCACCAACAATCTAAGTCTCTTATTATGAGGAATAGGTGTTCGATTGACCCTCTGATAAAGTACTTCGAGACCTTACCAACCCTCTTCCGAAAGCCAAAGGCTAGAAAGATAACAAGAGTGTAAGCTAGCACTCTACCGATTTGGCCCACACCAAGAGAACCAAGAAGATGGAAGTAGCAAGGAATAGATTCGGCCTTGGTCAAAAGAACAGGGTGAATAATCGGTTTTAGAAGAGGGAGTAAAAGAGAAACAAGAAGAAAATAAAAGAAGAGGAAGAACACTACCTTGCAACCACCGAAAACCCGAGAAGACAAAGAAACTTCGACAACCACAAAAACCAAGTTTTGGCTATGAGATGAAGTTGATGTTTCAGTTATGGTGTAGAATAGAGAATGCTTGAAAAGAAAAGAGTAGAAGTCAATAGGCAATTTGAAGTTTCGGAAAAGAGGAAATGCCATCAAAAAAACAAAAGTATGTAGAAAAGAAGAATGTCTAAAAGCTAAAATTACCTAAGAAGGCTAAAGAGAAATTTGGCTCCCCCTTCTTTTCCTACCAAAACCTTATATCATCTTTACCAAAAAGATGAGTGTTGACCCAAAATATTCTTTCCAAAACATCTTCCACATAATAGGCCAACATTTTCCCTTCTCTTACCTTTTTCTTTTGATTCTTTCCTTCATTTTCCCTTGTTTTCCTCCTTACCATAATCCTTAGCCATTTTCCATCAATAAAAAGTCTCCCTTTCTATATTTGATGCTATGGCCAACACTTACCTCAAAGCACCAAAAAAAAAATCCAAAATAAGTGCACTAGGTGGGATTTGAACCCCTTCCCTCCATGTTCTCCACTTGACGCCACACCACTCCACCATGTGCTCTACTTGTGTTAGCAAAATACTCACTTATTCCCTTATGCCTTGATGCCACTTACCTTCTCCCCTTTAAGTGCCTAAACAAAAAATTTTTCCTATAGCCTAACTTGAACCCGGAACTTCCTAGAAACCCCGTAACTTTCCAAAATCACCTTCCTAATAAGTCTAACATGAAATAATGCCATTCTCTTGTTCTCAAAAATTTTAAACATTCCTACGCCCAAGGCCCAATGGGCCCAATTCTACTAGGCCCAATTTCAGGTCGTTACAAGATGTGTGTTGCTCAGGCATATATACTGCAACTTATAGGGGGTACTTATGCCAGACGCCAATAATAATAATGTTAACTTGATGTACCTACCTCTACTATCTGATTTCCAAGCTGCTCGTTCCTATAGTTGAGGGTCATTAGTACTAGCAATGTTGTATCGTGAGCTTTGTCGGGAGACAAAACACAAAACATAAGATATAGGCGGGCTCCTGGTACTGCTACAATCCTTGGCGCTATACAAGATGCCATTTCTGGCTTTAGTGGGTCACCAAGCACATGTGTTCCCACTTGTGAATAAGTAAAAAAAATTGAAACTTGGATCAAGAATTTTTTATGAAAGCAATTCATCCAACTGCTTTGTCCAATGACCTCATCATGTGTGTGTTACCCTCATATGATATCTTTGATTCCTTTAAGTTAAATCCATTCACTCAATGAAATCTTATTTTATCTCATTGTCACTATTGTGTCTCCTTAATGATTAATATGATCACTATTAACAAATGACTGTGATAAATTACTCATTCAAGAACAAGCAACCGTGGCCACGTTCCATATTTACCAATCCACACAATGCCAATGAGAGGATATCATTAACTCTTTAATTGAGCTATGAATTCCACTAATTCTAGTAAAGCTATGTCATACACAAGTCATGTACCCAATATACCAGCTATGGGCTTAATCATCTTTATAGCATAAGCCTCCACTTATATCAAAGCACATGAGATGCATACGCATGGTTAGTGACTAACTCAAGATTTAGGTAAATCATTCCATGAACGTCACAAGTGAATTAATTCACAAACAGATTCAGAATTAATTTATCTTGGGTCCAATCCAATGCATCATTCTACCAATGACTACATCTATGTCTCTACTAATTGAGTCAACTGCTCCGATAGCCAAGTCTAGTCTTCTCACCAATTGGAATTGTAGACGACATAATAATCATTCTCAGTATTTGAATAAATTGCTCAATCTGATTCTTTTAGATGATTACTGACTCATTTAAATTATCTACTGAAGTAAGTTATTTTTCTTGCAATATAAACGTTCTTTACAATGCCACTTATCTTCAGTTTGAACTTTAAACAATCAATGAGCTAATATTGCTTGTCATGATTTCGCTATGCATAAAAAATATAAAAGACATAAACACAAAAGATATAATAGTGAAATATGAAATTAACTTTATTCATTTATTCATCATTCAAATAAATAGAAATTAGTTACATGTTTACTACAATATGGGCACATTTCTCAACATTCCAGACATTCCTATGTATTTGGATGATGACGTCCACAGAATTAACAAGAGAGGGAAAATGCAAAGAATTGGGCATTAGAGCATCAAGAATACTGTAACACTCTTAACCCGTATCCATCGCCAGAACAGGGTTATAGAGCATTACTGGAGTTTATAGTTCAATTACAGTTAATTCATGCCATTTAATATTCATTTCCAAAATTCAATCATAATGTCCCTCATATGGGTCCTCAAGGCCCAAAATACATATTAGAATCAAGTTAGGACTAAACTGGGATCACAGAAAAATTTTTGCGAAATCTCAAAATATTTTTTAGGTGTAGCGGACATACGCCCATGTGGCCAGGTCGTGTGGCTCAGATGGCCAATGACACGCCCGTGTCTAAGGCCGTGTGGGCATTCGATATGAGGCACACGGCCTGGCCACATGGGCATGTGTTCTTTGCACCTAAGAAATATTTTGAGATTTCGCGAAAAATTTTCTGTGATCCCGGTTTAGTCCTAACTTGATTCTAATATGTATTTTGGTCCTCGATGACCCATATAAGGGACATTACGATTGATTTTTGAAATTGAATAGTAATGACATGAATTAACTGTAATTGAACTGTAAAATTTGGTAATGCTCATAACCTTGTTTTGGCGACGGATACGGGTTAGGGGTGTTACATTTATTGGTAATAAAGCTGTGGTTTAGCCGATTCTCGGACTAACGTAACGAGTACGAGTTTAGCTATACATGTCATTGTATAATTTGTGATAGTGTGATATCTCCTGACCATTTTAAATGTGTTTTTCATATAGTAATGTTATCTAACCAAGCTAGAGTCAGATCCAGGAAGCTAATGATGCGGCTCAAGCTTGATTTAAAGAGTCGATCTAGTAGTAGTAGAAGGCCCGTATATGAGGGTTGAAGTGAGGAGGCAAAAGAAGCCTTATTTCAAATGAAGAATGAGTGGTTCAAAGAATTTTTTAGAACAAATCTTGTTGTACAACAACCTCCCCTTCCTCCTACTCAACTATAACAGCCCGATTTAGACCCTAGTCAGAATATTAGTTTCGGGACCACAAATATGAGGTCAGAGAAATAATTTAATATTATTTTTTATGTTTATGGCATGTGATAAAGTATGTGTGAAAGTTCTGTGTGAAAATTTTATCGTTTGTGTATCGATTTGTTAAAAAGGACATAATCGTGAAAAATGAAAAAGTTGTGTGCTAGTAGTTAAAAGTGCTTAATTTTATGTCTCTTTAAATGTGAGGTCCTTATGTTGTAGATGGACATTGGATTAATGAATGGACAAACGTGGTCATGAATTAGTAGGATTTTAATGACATTAATACGGCCAATTTAGTAATAAGCTAAATAAGTGTAAATTAAATAAAACAAAGGCTAAATTTATGCATTCATCTTTGTTCTTACCAAAAATTGAAAGAAAAAGAAAAGAAAAAGAGCTAGTCAGGGTTTTGCAAGCTCAAGCTTTAATTAGGTATGTGTTTTCGATTCGTTTTTTATGATTTTTATGTTTTTTTATTGTTGTTAAGTAGTCTAGCAAGACCATGCTTAAATTTCTAAATTTGATAATGATTTTGAGATGTGCCATTGATGAATATGTGATCTTTGTGTTGATAGTTGGTGAAATATGAAAGCTTGATGAATGATAAATATGTTTTGCATTTGGAATTTTTAATGAAATTGATTATTATGGGCTAATTTGTGAAAATGAAACTTTGAAGGGTTAAAATATGAAAGAAATGAAAGATATGGGCTACTAGGGACTAGTATGAAATTCACCAAGCTTGGGTGTGAGTAAATTATGTGTATTTTGTGTAATTGTGAAATAAGGATTAAAATGTCAGAATGTGGAATTATGAAAGCTAAAGTTTAAAATGCCCTAACTATGTGTTTATGAATTGTTTTGGATGAAGATGAGATTGAATGAGTTGAATTTGATATTATATAGATCAAGAAAAGAGAAATTTAGACTTAGATCGAGGCAAGAACAAAGTGCTCGATTGATTGACTATTATCGTTGTTTCTACGTCCAAGGTAAGTTCGTGTATAATATGTATTGTTTAAATAAAGTTCATATGTGATGAAACAAATGGAAATGTGATTTTGGAGTTTAGTAATGTGAAATGTGAGTTCAAAGATATGTGGCACTAAGTGTACGTAAATAGAATAGTTACTGTGATGAATGGCACTAAGTGTGCGAGATAAAGAAAGCATCAGCTGTATTATTTGGCACTACATGTGCAATACAAAGATAAATTCAGTTTAATGTGATGGCACTAAGTGTGCAACATTATTATAGCTTCGGCAAATTATTTGACACTAAGTGTGCGAGTTCATCGAACGTTTAAAGAGGATTGAATGAATTATGGCATCAAGTATTGAAGTGGTAAATGTGATAGATAAATACGTGATGGTACAAGTATGTACAGAACCTATGTGGTTGATGATATTATGTATGAGATGGATGGAAGATTATGTGAATGAATGACGAAAAGGGGTTGGATTGAGTAGTATTATAAATGCTTGTACATAAACCTATAGATATGGTATGAAAGTGAGTAATAGCCATGGGAGAGATTGAGTAGTAATGTGAATTGAACTAAGTGTTAGTTAATTCTCCATATTGAATTTGAATTGTTGAGTTAATTGTGTTATATTAGGAACTTATTAAGCTTTAAAGCTTACTATGTGAAATCTTTCTCTGTTTTACAGTGTTATTAAAGCTAGCTTAGATCTGGGGATCGTCAGTGACTCAATCACACTATCGGACATCTATTTTGGTACCTTTTTGAATTTTTATTTATGGTATATGACATGTATAGGCTAGTGAAGTTGTAGAATGTTTTGAGATGTATAAATCTTTTCATGTGAAATGGCTTGATAATGGATGAGACTTTGGATTGATTTTGGTATATATATTTTGCTATGTGAAAATGATGTATGTAATGTCTATATATGGTCTTGTGTGAATGGCCATAATGGTAGGTTTTGATGAAATAGAAATGGCATGTTTCATACTTGATTTGGTATTTAAGGTGGTGAATGATTTGTATGTTATTTGATGTTGGAATTGAACATGCGTGTATCTCGACCTTGTCCTTTAATGTTCCAATTCGAAGCAAATCAGTCTTGTACAAGGGCCAGACACATGGGCGTGTGACAGGCCGTGTGACCATAATTAGTGTTGCATATGGGGTAAGACATGGTCTAAGGCATGGCCGTGTGAGGCACATGGTCTAGCCAAACGGGCGTGTGCCCTGTTTTGAAAGAAAAATTTTTTAAGTTCTGCAAAGTTTTCCGTATGAGATCGGTTTAGACTCGAACCTTCTCTAAAGTATGTTTAAGGCCTCGTAGATCTTCTAAAGGGACTTTCTGCTATTGATTAACTATGATATGATGATGTGTAAGCCATGGTGGTTTAAATGTTATGATTCGACCGATAATACCTCGTACCCCTAGTCCGGTGATGGATACAAGTTAATGGTGTTACATTTTATTGGTATCAGAGCTACGATTTAGTCGATTCTAGGACTAACGAAGCATGTGAGAGTCTAGCTATACATGCCATATATCTATCTGTGATAGTGTGATGATTCTTGACAATTAAAAATGAGTTTTCGTATAGAAAATAGATCTCCATCAAGTTGTAGCTGATGATGTTGAGAGTAATGCGCCTACTCCCACTCAAGGGACAGCGTCGACTGAATCTAGACTGATTACTAGTAGTCATGAAGGAGAGGCAAAGCAAGCCTTCTTCCAATTGATGAACGAGTGGTCCACGGAGTTCGTTCGAATGAATTCTGCTGCTCAACAACCTCCACCCCAGCAAGTTCTTGTAGCGCCACAAGTTATAGACCTAATTCGATTGAGTAAACCTCCAATTGATAAGATTCGTAAGTATGGGGCCGAAGAGTTCAGGGCCACAGTTGATGATGATGCTGAGCGAGTTGAATTCTGGCTTGAGAATACTATTAGAGTGTTTGATGAATTATCATGTACTCCTGATGAATGTCTTAAGTGTGCTATTTCATTATTGAGAGATACAACGTATCATTGGTGGAAAACATTGACATCTGTGGTTCCGAGAGAACGAATCACCTAGGATTTCTTTCAAACTAAATTTCAAAAGAAATATATCAGTCAACGGTTTATAGATCAGAAACGCAAAGAATTCCTTGTGTTGAAATAGCACCTTATGTCTATTACGAATACAAATGAGAATTTGTGAGACTGAGCCAGTATGAACGAGAATGTGTTTCAACAGAAACTATTATGTGTAAACGATTCATTGAAGGATTGAATGAAGATATTAAACTTCTGGTCGGAATTCTTGACTGAATTTATGGTCTTGGTTGAAAGAGCTTGTAAAGCCGAGAAGCTTAGTAAAGAAAAGAAGAAAGCAAATATTGAGGCTAGAGATGAGAGAAAAAGGTCGATGAGTAAGTCGTATCACTCTTCATCAAAGAGATTCTGAGATGCAACCAATCGCTCAAATACTTCATTTGGACATTCGAGTAGATATTGTTTGAAACAATATACGAGTCCTAAAGCTCAAATTCCAATGGAATCAAGTGTTGGCAGTGTCAAAAACATTAAGCCTGAGTGAGGATAGAGTGGGAGACCTTATAATGGTGAATTCTGGGGCAAGTATAACAATAGAGTTTGTTATAAATGTAGATTACGAGATCATTTCATTCGAGATTGCCCAAAGTTGGATGAAAAAGATAATGCTCAGAGTGTAAGGCCGAGTAACACGGCAGCTAGGAGTAGACCACCTAAAAACACAGGAATTGTAAGTGGTAGTCAAAAAGGAACAACGGATACAACTATGAGATCAGAGGAAAGAGCACCTGCCAGAGCGTACGCTATTCGTGCTCGTGAAGAAGCGTCATCTCCCGATGTCATTACTGGTACTTTCACTCTTTATGATACTGATGTGATTGCATTGATAGATCTAGGATCTATTTATTCATATGTGTGTATGAACTTAGTATCCAGTAAGACTCTACCTGTTGATTCTACTGAATTTGTAATTAGAGTATCGAACCCCTTAGGCAAGTGTGTTCTGGTTGACAAAGTGTGCAAGAATTGTCCGTTGAAATTTTGAGATATCTGTTTCTTGGCTAATCTGATGCTACTACCCTTTGATGAATTTGATATAATTCTAGGTATAGATTGGCTAACTTTGCATAATATTATTGTGAATTGCAAACGGAAGACTATTGATTTGAGAAGTTAGAATGACGAGATAGTTCGAATTGAATCCAGTGATTTGAATGGGTTATCATCCGTAATATCTTCGATGAAAGCTCTGAATTATGTGAAAAAGGTATGTGAAGCTTATCTTACATATGTGATTGATACGAAAGTGACAGAAAAGAAAGTTGAATTGTGCCCGTGGTTTATGAGTTTCCTGATGTGTTTCCTAAAGAATTATCGGGATCACCTCCGATACAAAAAGTTGAGTTTGGCATTGAATTAGTGCCAGGAACGACTCCAATTTCAATACCACCATATAGAATGGCTCCGGAAGAGCTAAAAGAATTGAAATCTCAGTTGCAAGAGTTGACAGATAAAAGATTTACACGACCAAGTTTCTCGCCCTGGGGTGCTCTTGTGTTGTTTGTGAAAAATAAAGATGGTACTATGAGAATGTGCATTGACTACCGATAGATGAATAAAGTAACGATAAAGAATAAGTACCCTCTGCCGAGAATTGATGATTTATTTGATCAGTTGAAAGGGGCTACTGTGTTTTCAAAAATAGACTTGAGATTAGGTTATTATCAGTTGAGAGTCAAAGAATCAGATGTGAAACTGCTTTTCGAACGAGGTACAGACATTATGAATTTTTAGTTATGCCTTTCAGACTAACGAATGCCCTTACAATATTTATGGACTTGATGAACCGAATAATCAGGCCTATTTGGATCGATTTTTCGTTGTGTTTATGGATGATATTTTGATTTATTCTTGTCATTAGAGGGAACATGCCGAGCATTTCAGAATTATAACAGCCCGGTTTAGACCCTAGTCAAAACAATGGTTTTAAGACCACAAATTTGAGGTCAAAAAAATATTTTAATATTATTTTTGGTGTTTATAGTATGTGATTGAGCATGTGTGAAAATTCTGTGCAAAAATTTCATCAATTTTGTGTTGAATTATGAAAAAGGACTTAATTGCATAAAATGTAAAAGTTGTGTGCTGATTGTTAAAGTGATTAAATGGCATGGCTTATTAAATGAAAGGTCCTTATGTTGTTATTAAACCATTGAATGCTTTAAATGACAAGAATGGACATAGTTAGTGGAAATTTAAATGAAATAATAAAAGGGAAAAATGGTAAAAAGCCTATTAATGTGTATTAAATAAAACAAATGGATGAAATAATGCTCATCTTTAATGTTCTTCACCAAAAATAGAAAAGAAAAAAAAGGGGTTTGAAGCTCTTTAATATTCGGCTAACAACTAGGTTGATTCAATGTTAGTTTTTGTTCTGTTTTTGATAATTTCTACATTTTGTGATTGTTGCTTTGTGTTCAATCAAACTCATGCTTTAATTTTAGAATTTGATGAAGATTTTGAGATGTGCCATTGATGAATATGTGAGCTTTGTGTTGATAGTTGGTGGAATATGAAAGTTTAATGTTGGGTTAACATAGTTTGTCTTTGAATTTTTGATGAAATTGGCTATTTTGGGCTAAATTGTGAAAATAAGAAATTGAAGGACTAAAATGTGAAATAAATGAAATATATGGGCTTGTATGAACACGAGGAAAATTCGGCTAGGCATGGGTGAAAAGAAATTATGTGAATTTGATGATTTTATGAAATAGGGACTAAAGTGTCAAAATGTGAAAATATGAGGGCTATTTTGTAAAATGCCCTAAATATGTGTGTTTGGACTAAATTGAATGAATTGGTGGTTGAATGAGTTAAATTTGAATATGTATAGATCAAGAAAAGAGGGATTTGGATCGAGATCGAGGCAAAGATAAAGTGCTCTATTAATCGACTCGTTTTGTTACTTCGACTTCCGAGGTAAGTTCGTTTATAATATGAATTGTTTAAACTATGCTCATGTGTTATATAATGAAATATGATGTGGTTAATGAATAAATAATGATAAGTTTGAATTGAGAGATATGGCACTAAGTGTGCAAAATAGAATTGATACAATAGAGAACGGCACTGTGTGTGCGAAATAAAAAAAAGTATCGACTACTTTGCATGGCACTAAGTGTGTGATATCGAGCTAAATTTGGTTTAAAGTAAAGGCACTAAATGTGTGATGATATTTAAGCTTCGGCTATGAAATTGGCACTAAGTGTATGAATAAGTCGAAGGAATAAACGTGGTATCGAGCATTGAGTAGCAATAATGATTGTTAACTAAGTGTTGACAAAGGTATGTACGGAACCTATGTGGTTGAGGAATTTGGAATTAGATGAATGGATAGTTATGTGAGTATTGGATATAGATGAGATTGTGCATTCTTGTGAAAAAAATCTATGTGATGGTTTAATTTGTATATTGATTTGAATTATTGAGTTAAATGTATTATATTACAAACTTACTAAGCTTTAAAGCTTACGGTGTGAAGTTTTCTCTATTTTACAGTGTATTTTAAAGCTAGCTTAGATTTGGGGATCATCAGCGGCTCAATCACACTATCGGCTATCTATTTTGGTATTTCTAGAAAGATGTATATATTTGAATATGTCATGTATAGGCTAGTAGGTATGGCATGTTTTGAGATGTTTGGATCTTGTCATGTGATTTTGCTAGATAAGTTAATGAATTTGGTATATGTTTTGGATTTGTGTAAAGGTTGGTCAAGATATGTACGTGAGTTCTAAGTGTATGATCTTATGATATGTTTTGGTAGAATAGAGATGGTATGTTATACTATAATATGCTTGAGATTAAGTAGTGCATGATTGACATGTTTTGATATGTAATGTAACACCCTAGATTTTGGGGTTCTGTTTTAATGTGTGTTGGGTGTGTATGCCATGTTTTGTAGTTGTTTGGATGTGTTTGGGGGTCCCGAAAAGGCTTGAGGTCAAGCTTGAGCCTTGCTGAAAATTTCTGTTTTAGGCACTTTAGGGAAGAACTGGTTGGGATAGGCTTTATGAGTTATTGCATGTGTTTAGTTTACACAAGTGAAGAGATGGTGAAGTGGCAGAGAGGCGCCACTTTGAGTGCTTGAAGTGACGACACAAGGAGCAGTGAGGGAGCGGGTTCGAGTAGCATGGATTACATTTTTTTGGGGGGAATTTATTTTGGTGTTAGGATGGGAAGTGGTGGATTCAGCTAGGGACCTTGAAGAGTGGGTGTTGAATGAGTCAAAGGTGTTTGAATGAGTGGATGAGAGGTGATGGGGGAGAGTTGAAGAGGTCAATCGGTTTGAATGGGTGTTAGAGAGTACCTTGTGGAGAATAATAAGGAATTTGGAGTGGGGTAAAGTTGTTAGCTGAATTTTTGAGTAGTGTTAGGGGGTAGGATTTCGGTATTGGTAAAGGGGTTAGATGCCGAAACTTAGGTGTGTTTTTAGTAGCTTGTGTATGTGTTGAGGTACTCTTTTCGGCATTTGGGGTGTGTTCATCTTTCAGCACTTTTCTTGTTCTAATTGCAAATTTTTCCCAAGGTTGCTTATTGGTCATCTCTTCTTTGGTAAGTTGTAACCTGTTGGGGCATTCTTTCCTTTCTATTTCTTTCTTTTTCTCAATTGCTTCTTCTCCCCAAACTCCCAACCCTTGCCGAATTTGCTCAAGCCTTTTGTCATCTTTTTTCTTTCTTTAGTTCTTTTCTCTTCTACTCTAAAGCCGTAGGACCCTCTTGTTCTTCTTCTCTTTTGTTTTCTTGCTTTATTCTTCCAAGCTGAACCACATCCCTCATTTTCCTTCTTGACCGAATCATCATCTTCCAACACTCATCTCTCTCTAAATTCTTTTGTTTTAGCCAAATTTCCCTAGCCCTTCTTCTTATTTTTTTTAATCAAACTATTTCCTATTGATCTCTTCTCTCATTCTTTGGTGTTAATCGATTGTCAGGGTGGTGACTTAAATCATTTGTACCTTCTGCCATCTTTTATCTCATTTCTGCTTAGTCGAACCAAAGCCGAATCTACACCTTCTCTGTCGACTTTTGGGTGATTGCCGAATATAGATCTCTCATTTGGCACATTATAGTTTTGGTAAGGGATCTTCCTCACTTTACTGCTTGTTCTCTTTCTTTTTTCTTAGGGCTGTTAAACCAAAGGTGTTTATGTGGTGTTTTGGTGCTTTGACCATGTAACACCCCAAACCCGGTCAAAACGCTACGACCGAATCTGGCATGTCACATGGAAGAAAATATTTGTAAATTTATAAAAGAATCGAGTTTGGATTGAGTGAACTATTAGAATATTTTGAGACTTAGTTTAGCAAAATAGAGTTGCCTTGTTGTTATCCCTTGATTGTTAATTACCCAATGTAAAACTTCAGAAAATCCCAAAACTTTATTCAAGTTTTGAAAACGTCAATTTCATAGGTTACTAGGCATGCCCTTAACGTTTAACAAAATTCTAAAGAAATTTAAATGAATAAATAACCCCAAAGTAACATCTAAGTGTCTGTAATACAAAGCTAAAATCCAAACTTAAAGAAAGGGAAAGAAATCCAAAATAATCATAAAAAAACAAAATATTGAGAATGGCCACCTCGATTCCACCCCGGCTCCATATCCGAGATCTAAGAATTATCTGTAAAAAGGTAACGGAAAGGGTGAGTCACCGAGACTCAGTGCATAAATCCCCATCCCAAAAGATGTTAAGCTCTTACACAGATTCATATGCAAATATGCATGTCATGCAACCCATCCAACCTAGGTATACGTTCGAGTCTCCCAAGTCTACCCCTTGTGGCACCTAGCCACTGGTGGTACCTAACCACTGGTGACTGAAGTCACAAACAATAATATGTGGGGCCAACCCACGTGTGGTACCTAACCACTGGTGATGATCCCTTATATCATTATGTGGGGCCAACCCACTGTGGTACCAAACCACTAGGACGAGTCACAAAAATAAGCATAAGTGGTACCTAACCACTGGTGGTTCCAAACCACTAAGACTTAGTCACAGAATAATGATATGTGGGGCCAACCCACGTGTGGTACCTAACCACTGGTGACAGTTTGATAAATCATACCTTCCCCCTCCTCTCATCATACCCATTTTTCATGTATATGCTTTTCAATACAATATGATCATGCTTAACACTTACGAAGATATAACATGGCACATGCAGGTTTAATATATATAAATCACGTCAGCCACCAAAATGGACTTACCCGGAGTCCTTGTTTTTGCCCACAAGGGTAACATAGTGATTTCCACTGTTACTTCGGCTTTTGACAAGACACAATAATAGCATATTAAACATATGAAGTGTGTAAAAGTTACACACCTGATTACTCGCAACACGATACTTCCTACGTCGACACTCTCGTTGATAGGTACTACTGCTATCTACCTACTACTCTGCTCAGAAGCTGGCCCACACCCAGGTAGCCAATCACAAACTGCAGACACAGCCCTCTTCTTGAACCTAGGGATCGAACCCGAAGGTTGACTTCCCTCTCTTTCTTGTATATTTCTTGCATCCATTAAAAGCTTCGTCAAAACCCACTACGAGAGATGTGGTTTTTTGGATTTCCACCCCACTAGGTTAAAACAATAGATAACAAATAGATCAATTAATAAAACCACTAAAAAGGGAGTTCCTACCTAAATCGATTAGATCCCGGAGTTAGCAGACCTAGGCCAACATGTTGATCGCACCTACACAAGTACCTGATGAGATTCGGCAAAAGAGAATGGGGTAAGGGAGTGGCCATTTGGCCGAACATATTATCATCATCCACATACCTTCGGCTTTCTTCAGGATTCGGCACAAGCAATCACAGCAAGGAAGATTTGGCTTCCAAGAGAAAAAGAAACAACTCAACAGGGTTTCCAGGAAAGATTCGACCAAGAGCAAAAGAAAGTGTGGTCTTCGACTTTTAGTGAATGAAAGAAGAGTAAATCAAGGTAATGAGAATCAAGGGGTCTAAACTAGAAAGGTGTTTCAAGAAGAATAAACAAGATGGAAGAGAGGGAGAAGTGGTGATTCGGCTTTGGGACAAGGATGGAGAAAAAGGGTATTAGGGATTTGGTTATCACAAAAAGAAGAAGAGAAAAGAAAAGCCAATAGGGGTTTCGGCTTTTAAGAGTGAAAGAGAAGTGAAAAGAAGAGTTGCACCCCCAAAAGGTCTCCTAGTTTCGGCTATGGTCAAAAGAAGAGAAAAGAGGAGAAGAGCTTAGGTGCTTTTTGGTAAAAGAGAGATTGAGAGGAAAAACTAGACTAAAAAGTGAAACCCACCTTAATGCCGAAAATACTACTCCTTAGCAACTCAATTTCGGCACCCTCACCAAGAGCCAAAACCGAAAGTCCCCTTCCCCCCAAACTCTTCAAAAGAATTCAGCTAACACCACCCCTTGTGCCGTCCCCTCTATCTTCCTTCCTCCCTTCTCATCCAATCATCCAAACAAATTTGAATTCATCACACTCCTAAAATTTCTCTCCTCCACTCATTCAAATCTGTTGACCTCTTCAATACTCATCCACTAGAGTCCAAACTGAATGCAACACCTCTTGGTCTTGGTGTCAAAAAGAACAACCAAAAGAGGATTCCCGCAGCTCGAACCAAGTCCCTATAAGTTTCCCTAAGGGTTCACTTCCTTGAGCCTTAAGTGGCGTCCCTCTTACCACTTTACCAAGGTTCCTCTTGCGTCAAAACCTACCACCAACCACCTTTAACTCCTATCCCATTCACCTCCCCCTTCTAAGTTCCCAAAAAGAAAATTTTTGATAAGGCTCTGGCCTACCCCTAACTCATGCCTGGACCCTTAAATCACCCTAAACTAGCATGACGACCATACTATCTACACGCAATCACACAAAATGCAAAGGTCCTATTTAAGGCTGTTACAGTTCTACCCCCCTTAAAAATAATTTTAGCCTCAAATTACGATCAAAAGAGTTGAGGGTATTGTCGCCAGATAACATCCTCTGGCTCCCATGTGGCTTCTTCGATCCATGGTTCATACAATACCTTCACCAAAGGGACTGATTTCCGATTTCGCAATACCTTGACACCCGATCTAAGATCTGACTTTGGTTCCTTCCCAAAAGATAAGTCGGGCTTACTTCAATTTCTTCTACTCAAGGCACAACATGAGACGGATCTGAACGATAACGTCTAAGCATAGAAACATGAAACACGTTATGGATCTGACTTAATTCTGATGGCAACTCGAGCTGATAAGCTACTGGTCCCACACGCTTTAACACCTGATAAGGCACAATAAACTTAGGGCTCAGCTTGCCCTTCCGACCAAATCTCAGCACTTTCTTCCATGGCGACACCTTCAAGAAAACCCTGTCACCCACTGCAAATTTTATATCCTTCCGCTTAAGATTGGCATAGGACTTTTGCTTGTCCGAAGCTTCCTTCAGACAAGCTCAAATCAACCTAACCTTATCTTCTATTTCAGCAACCAACTCTGGACCCAACAACTACCGTTCACCCAACTCTGTCCAACACGTAGGGGTACAACACTTTCGTCCATATAACGCTTCATATGGTGCCATCTGAATACTTGCTTGGTAACTATTGTTGTACGCGAACTCCGCCAGCGGTAGAAATTCTTCCCAACTACCTCTGAAATCCAAGACACAACCCCTTAACATATCTTCCAATATCTGAATTACCCTCTCTGACTGCTTATCTAACTGGGGATGAAACGCCGTACTAAAATCCAACCTTGTACCCAATGCCTGATGTAATGCCTTCTAGAATCTTGACGTAAATCTAGGGTCTCTGTCCGAAATAATCAAAACTGACACCTCATGCAACCTCACAATCTCCACTATATATAATCTAGCTAACTTCTGAAGAGATTAATCCACATGCACAGGTATGAAATGAGCAGACTTTGTCAGACGGTTAACAACTACCTAGACCGAATCCTTCTTAGTAGGCGTGAGGGGTAGCCCACTAACAAAATCCATCGTGATCCTTTCCCATTTCCACTGCGAAATCTTTACCGGTTGCAACAATCCCAAAGGTAATTGATGTTTGGATTTGACCTGCTGACACGTCAAACACTTACTCACAAATTTAGTTACCTCCCACTTTAGGCCTGGCCACCAAAACTGCTCCCGCAAATCCTGGTACATCTTACTACCCCCAGGATGCATAGCGTATGGACTGCTATGTGCCTCCTGAAGAATCTTCTGCCTTAACTCCACATATTTAGGTATGCAAAATTTCCCCTGAAAACATAGCACTCTATCGCTGCTCAAGCTATACCCCTCCAATCCACCATTCTGCACTTGCAAACATCGAGCGCTTAAGACTTCATCTACCAATTGCTTTTCCTTAACCTGGTTTACCCATGTCGGCTTCACTTGCAGTTTCGCTAATAGACTTCCATCATCATATAGACTAAAGAGGGCAAACATGGTTCTTAAATCTGCTACCACTTTGCAGCTCAAGGCGTCAGCTACCACGTTAGCCTTATCCGAATGGTACTCAATCAAGCAGTCATAATCCTTCAACAACTCGATCCACCTCCGCTGTCTTAAATTCAATTCCTTCTGAGTAAGGAGGTATTTAAAACTTTTATGATCTGTATACACAATAGACTTCTCTCCATACAAGTAATGTCTCCAAATTTTTAGGGCGAAAACCACTGCAGCCAACTTCAAATCATGCATCGGGTAATTGACTTCGTGAAGTCTCAATTGTTGAGAAGCATACGCCACTACTTTCCCCTCTTACATCAGCACACATCCTAACCCTGTATGCAACGCATCACAATAAACCATAAACTCTTTCCCTACTTCAGGCCAAATCAGCACCAGAGCTTCCGTCAAAATCCTCTTTAACTTCCCAAAACTCTCTTGTTGCTTGTCTGACCACACAAACGGAACCCTTTCTTAGCAACTTGGCTAACGGTGCTGCAATCAAAGAAAACCCTTCCAAAAACCTTCTGTAATATCCTACTAAACCCAGAAAACTCTGAATCTCCACCACTAACTTTGGTGGTTTCCAGTCTAATACAGCTTTAATCTTCCGAGGGTCCACTCTAATCCCCTCAGCTGATACCACATGACCCAAGAAGGTAATTTCCCTTAGCCAGAACTCGCACTTACTAAACTTTACGAATAACCGCCTCTCCCTCAGAATTCCTAAAACCACGCAAAGATGTGTGTCATGCTCCTCCTCCGATTTCGAGTACACAAGAATATCATCTATAAATACTACGATGAACCAATCCAAATACGGCTAAAACACCCGATTCATCATATCCATAAACGCTGCTGGTGCATTGGTCAACCCAAACGGCATTACCAAAAATTCATAGTGACCGTAATGAGTATGAAACGCCGTCTTATGGATATTCGTCTCCTTGACCTTAAGTGGTGATACCCCGACCTCAAATCTATCTTGAAAAAAATTGATGCTCCCCTAAGCTGGTCGAACAGGTCGTCTATCTTCGATAACGGATACTTGTTCTTAGTTGTCAACTTATTCAGCTGACTGTAATCTATGCACATTTGCATCGACCCGTCCTTCTTCTTAACAAAAAGCACAGGCACTCCCCAAGGCGATACACTCGACCGGATAAAACCCGATCCAACAATTCCTAAATCTGTGCCTTCAGCTCTACTAACTCCTTTGGCGCCATTCTGTATGGGGTAATAGACATTGGCGCTATCCCTGGTAGAAGGTCTATACCAAACTCAACTTCGCGATCTGGAGGCAACCCCGGAAGCTCTTCTGGAAACACATCGGTAAATTCTTTCATCGTTTGGACATTCCCCACAATTGATTCCTTAACCTCCAAGGCACAAACATAAGCCACAAATGCCTTACATCTTTTCCTCACCATTTTCTCAGCCTTCAAAGCGGATACCACACTAGATAGGTAGTTACTTCTCTCACCTATCATCACTACCTCTTCACCCTCGATAGTTCTCAGCACCATGCGCTTAGCTGCACAGTCCAAACCCGCTTGATACTTTACTAACCAATCCATCCCTAAGATCAAATCGAACTCCCTGAATGGCAGTTCCATCAAATCACCGAACACTACCCTTGAAGTTCTAGGGTATATCCTATCTGATTTGTTTACTACCACAGAGTGTCCTAGAGGGCTAATTACCGTCATCTCCCTAGAATAAGTCTCATAGGCTAAGTTTAAAGTTCCCACTATACTACTAGCAAGATAAGAATGCGTCGAACCAACATCAATCAAAGCAGTATAAGGCAACCCAAAAATTAAGAACTTACCGATTATAACGTCCGCTGCGTCACCCTCCTTACGACGCCTCGCTGCATAGATCAACCCAGGCTATCTTGCATCAGTATTTCCAGCACCCCTACCAGGTGCTCCACGGCCTCGCCCGTTACCATTACCACCCTGGCTGAACCTTGACCCCTCTGCGGTTGCTGACCATCTCTCCTGAATTGTGTATGTCCTTGACCCTTAGCTTGTGTCCTAGTTGGCCTTCGCAGACAATCCCTTATTCGGTGATCCATCGACCCACACTCAAAGCACCCTCTATTACCTGTCCAACACTCACCCGAATGAGACTTCCCACATCGAGCACACCTTGGTGGCCACTGAGTAGCAGTAGCAGGCTTTGCAGCTTGATTCGATCCACCAAATCTAGCCCTTTTCTGATAACTCCCAGTAAACCCTGATGGCCCAAAACTCTTTTTATCCCTATTCTTGTTCTGATTCTGTTTCTCGGTTTGCTTCACCTCCTCAACTATCTTGGCCTTTTCCACGAGAACGGTAAATTCCCTCTCTCGCTGTGGAGCAATCAACACCCGCAGCTCATCCTTTAGCTCATCCTCAAACCTAACACAGCGCTCATGTTCTGTAGCCATGATACCCCGAGCATACCTGCTTAACCGTAAGAATTTTACCTCGTATTCAGATACCGACTTACCCCCTGAACCAAATTCAAAAATGCCTTACGCTGTGCATCTGTATAACTAGACCCGATGTACTTCCTCTGGTAAGCCACCTTAAAGAAATCCCAAGTGATATCATCGGCCATCGCACCATCCCTGACCATAAGCCACCACTGAAAGACTTATCCCGGAGAAGAGACACTATCCCTTTCAACTTCTCCTCAGTCATGAAATCCAAATCATCCATTATGCGCTCTATCACCTCTAACTAGTACTCAGCTGTGTTGGGAGCTACACCTAAAACACCCCTAAATACCTCTGCTCCATTAGCTCAGAGTCGTCCAGACATAGATTTTGAGCCCCGTGCCTACGCCTACTCAGCAACTCTCTCCAAGACCCGTAGCATTGCATACGACACTGCATCATCACCACCCGTTTGATCCTAAAACTTAGCGCCCATAGTTGGCGGCGCTGGTACCTCATTCCCTGACTCGTGACCGGACTCTATGGGTTCTAACACAGCAATCCTACCTCTACCTCGGCCATGCATGCCACATCCTCTAGTGCTCATTCTACCGTTCGCGATTTATCTGTTTAGAAATTTTATGAATTAATAATTCTTTCTTCCACTGATTAATAACAGACAGTCTTATGGAAAGTAGTTTTAACATAGTTCTTTCGAATTCGAACTATATCTACATAGTTCAGTTCTCAAGTCTGTATTTCCTAATTCTAGAATTCACATTCAACCAACATCCAGTAGAGTACCACATACATACATCAAACACACATGTACATCTATGAACTCACATTCATCACCTAAGGGTATTTTCGTAATTTCACTACCTAGGGGTATTCTCGTAATTTTAACGTACAGGGGTATTTCGGATAATTTACAAAACTAGAGATATATAAGTAATTTTACAAAATGGGGTATTGGTCCCTTTCGAGTTTAAATCATGAATTTTGGCCCGTCAACAAGTCCTCATGGCTAAGGTGAATAGTCACTACGCACCAGGTAGGATTCCAGAAAAGAGGAGGTGAGTCACTAGGACCACTTAAATACCAAACTCTTCCTGAATCCAATCCTAGACATGCGTATGCCTGTTACCACACCCTAACCACTATGACTTATTCACCGACATGTTTAATTAGGGAAATTAAGTTTTATTGAATTTAAGAGTTTATGTAACTAGGCCTAAGGTCCATAAACCCCAGCATGCCTATCTATGTCCCTATAAAGCCCATTAAACCCATCATATATATTACATCAAAGGTTAGGATAAATACCTGGGTGGATCGGGTGTCGGTAGACTCGGAGGCCATATCTCAACCCAAAACATTTTTCTCAAGTTTACACATCACTATTGGAGCCATTTCACAACCTGAGTTTTGAACTAGGCTCTGATACCAAAAATGTAACACCCCAAACCTGGTCAAACGCTACGACCGAATCTGGCATGTCACATGGAAGAAAATGTTTGTAAATTTATAAAAGAATCGAGTTTGGATTGAGTGAACTGTTAAAACATTTTGAGACTTAGTTTAGCAAAATAGAGTTACCTTGTTGTTATCCCTTGTTTGTTAATTACCCGATATAAAACTTCAGAAAATCCCAAAAGTTTATTCAAGTTTTGAAAACGTCCATTTCATAGGTTACTAGGCATGCCCTTAATGTTTAACAAAATTCTAAAGAAATTTAAATGAATAAATAATCCCAAAGTAACTTCTAAGTGGCCGTAATACAAAGTTGAAATCCAAACTTAAAGAAAGGAAAAAAATAAATCCAAAATAAGCATAAAAAAATAAAATATTGAGCATGGCCACCTCGAGTCCACCCCGGATCTATATCTGAGATCTAGGAATTATCTACAAAAAAGTAACGAAAGGGGTGAGTAACTAAGACTCAGTGTATAAATCCCCATCCCAAAAGATGTTAAGCTCTTACACAGATTCATATGCAAATATGCATGTCATGCAACCCATCCAACCTAGATATCCATCCGAGTCTCCCAAATTTACCCCTTGTGGCACCTAGCCACTTGTGGTACCTAACCACTGGTGATCGAAGTCACAAATAATCATATGTGGGGCCAACCCATGTGTGGTACCTAACCACTGGTGACGATCCCTTATATCATTATGTGGGGCCAACCCACTGTGGTACCAAACCACTAGGACAAGTCACAAAAATTAGCATATGTGGTACCTAACCACTGGTGGTTCCAAACCACTAAGACTTAGTCACAGAATAATGATATGTGGGGCCAACCCACGTGTGGTACCTAACCACTGGTGATAGTCTGATAAATCATACCTTCCCCCTCCTCTCATCATACCCATTTTTCATGTATACACTTTTCAATACAATATGATCATGCTTAACACTTACGAAGATATAACATGGCACATGCAGGTTTAATATAGATAAATCATGTCAGCTACCAAAATGGACTTACCCGGAGTCCTTGCTTTTACCCACAAGGGTAACATAGTGATTTCCACTGTTACTTCGGCTTTTGACAAGACACAATAATAGCATATTAAACATATAAAGTGTGTAAAAGTTACACACCTAATTACTCACAACACGATACTTCCTACGTCGACACTCTCGTTGATAGGTACTACCACTATTTGCCTACTACTCTGCTCAGATGCTGGCCCACACCCAGGTGGCCAATCACGAACCGCAGACATAGCCCTCTTCTTGAACCTAGAGATTGAACCCGAAGGTTGACTTCCCTCTCCTTCTTGTATATTTCTTGCATCCATTAAAAGCTTCGTCAAAACCCACTACGAGAGATGTGGTTTTTGAAATTTCCACCCTACTAGGTTAAAACAATAGATAACCAATAGATCGATTAATAAAACCACTAATAAGGGAGTTCCTACATAAATTGATTAGATTTTGGAGTTAGCAAACCTAGGCCAACACGTTGATCGCACCTACATAAGTACCTGATGAGATTCGACAAAAGAGAATGGGGTAAGGGAGTGGCTATTCGGTCGAACATATTATTATCATCCACATACCTTTGGCTTTCTTCAGGATTTGGCACAAGCAATCACAGCAAGGAAGATTTAGCTTCCAAGAGAAAAAGAAACAACTCAACAGGGTTTCCAGGAAAGATTCGACCAAGAGCAAAAGAAAGTGTGGTCTTCAACTTTTAGTGAATGAAAGAAGAGTAAATCAAGGTAATAAGAATCAAGGGGTCTAGGCTAGCAAGGTGTTTTAAGAAGAATAAACAAGATGGAAGAGAGGGAGAAGTGGTGATTCGGCTTTGGGACAAGGATGGAGAAAAAGGGTAGTAGGGATTCGGGTATCACAAAAAGAAGAAGAGAAAAGAAAAGCCAATAGGGGTTTCAGCTTTTAAGAGTGAAAGAGAAGTGAAAAGAAGAGTTGCACCCCCAAAGGGTCTCCTAGTTTCAGCTATGGTCAAAAGAAGAGAAAAGAGGAGAAGAGTTTAGGTGCTTTTCGACAAAAGAGAGATTGAGAGGAAAAACTAGACTGAAAAGTGAAACCCACCTTAATGCCGAAAATACTACTCCTTTGCAACTTAATTTTAGCACCCTCACCAAATTACAAAATTGAGAGTCCTCTTCCCCCCAAACTCTTCAAGAGAATTCAGCTAACACTACCCATTGTGCCGTCCCCTCTATCTTTCTTCCTCCATTCTCATCCAATCATCCAAACAAATTTGAATTCATCACACTCCTAAAATTTCTATCCTCCACTCATTCAAATTTGTTGACCCCTTCAATACTCATCCACCAGAGTCCAAACTGAATGCAACACCTCCTAGTCTTGGCGTCAAAAAGAACAACCAAAAAGGGATTCCCGCAACTTGAACCAAGTCCCTGTTAGCTTCCCTAAGGCATCACTTCCTTGAGCCTTAAGTGGCGCCCCTCTTGCCACTTTACCAAGGTTCCTCTTGCGTTAAAACCTACCACCAACCACCCTTAACTCCTATCCAATTCAACTCCCCTTCTAAGTGCCCAAAAAGAAAATTTTTGATAAGGCTCTAGCCTATCCCTAACTCATGCCTGGACCCTTAAATCACCCTAAACTAGCATGACGACCACACTATCTACACGCAATCATACAAAATGCAAAGGCCCCATTTAAGGATGTTACAGGTTGAATATATGAGGGATTCTGCTTTCATACTCCTACTTGCATTTGGTCAGCGGTTGGCAGATTTTGGTAAGTGGTGTTGGCCGAATGGTGGTAGGAGAGTTCATGTTATTCATTTGGCCAAGAGGCCATCTCTCCTAATCTATTTTTTCTTTCTTTTAACCGATTCTTACTTGGTATTTGCGTAGGTACTCAATCGACTTCTTAATCCAAGTCTTGTAGCCTTCAGGTTCTGTCGATCTAGGTAAGAAATCTTTTCATATCGAGCGTCTATTCTTATTTTCTCTAATTTAAAGCCTTAACCTAGTCTTCTGACCAAGACCTTTTTCATGGAATCAAGTGCTAGCCAAACAAAGGAGGGGTTAGACTCGTAGTCTCTAGCCCTAAGTTGAAAAAACAAGCAGTTTCGGCTATTCATAATTTTCCCACCTAGTTGTAGGTCGGCTTCAAAACGAGATCGGTAGATTACTGTGATTCCTGTGAATGAGAGTGTTAACGAGATCGATAGTTTGGTTCTCTGTGTTTACAGATGTGTAAATATTCACACTCTTTTGTTATTAAAATGTGTTATTAACCGTTTGGGGCTGAAAAACTGAGGTGACTAAATGAAATGTCATTATACCTTTATGGGTATAGTTGGGATACCAAGTAAGTACCTTATTGTTCTATTTGTGAGTACATAAATGTATGCCATAATATATTGGTTATTTAATAGCATGTTGCATTCATTTCATATGTATGTTATGCATGGGTTGGTTTATGATGAAAAGGGAAGTGCTATTAAAGACTATCACAGTGGTTTGGTACCACAGTGGGTTGACCCCACACATATTGATTAGTGATTAAGTCTCAGTGGTTTGGTACCACAGTGGTTTGGTTCCACATACATACGTGTTAATTCTGTGACTCGTCCCAGTGGTTTGGTACCATAGTGAGTTGGCCCACATACATGATTATCAGGGATTGTCACTAGTGGTTTGGTACCACAAGTGGGTTGGCCCCACGTGTTATAAGTTGTGACTCTATCACCAGTGGCTTGGTGCCACATATATGGCATGTAGCAAATAGAGGGTTGATTGTAGAAATCCCCACGGTGTGTTGGGCTGGTACTGGTGGCATATAGAGGATGGATAATTAGGTTGGGCTGGGATACATTGCATTCATATTCCGTGTAATTACGATTGTGGCTAGGAGCCATTTATGTGATATGGGGGATTTTCACACTGAGTCTTGGTGACTCACCCCTCTGCTTAACTTTGCAGGTAGTTAGTAGATTATGGATCTGGGAGCCGAGGCGGACTCGTGGAGGCCATAACATGTTTATTTTCCGTAAACTCATTTTCTTTCTTTAAATTATTTTAATTGGAATTTTAGATTATGTAATAAGGTCTTCTTAAACTGATATTTGGGTTTTAATATTTAGTATTTACTTTTGGTACGACATTAACTTATTTTTTAACAAGAAAGTTAACCTGAAGTTTTCAAAATGGAGGTAACACTAAATAATTGTTTTCTCACAAGTGCTAACCAATACAACTCAACCTGGAAAGGTTCTTATAATTGTAAACCACTATTTTTAAAACATCGCCTAAACGAAAACTTTACCAACTTCCAAAATTTCTCCTAAAATAAAAAAAAATTATTTTACGACTTCACCCTATGACATACCAGGTCTGGTCGTAACGTCTAAACTGAGTTTGGGGTGTTACAATTTTAGTATCAGAGCGTAGGTTGCAAAACTTGGTTGTGGAATGGGTTCAACAATGTTTTAAAAATTTGATTTAAAGTGTTATATAAAGAAAATGTGATAGTTTGGAGTATGGCACCCGAGTCAATACCGGCACCTGATCCACACGGTAAGTGCTCTAATTGTTGGTAATTTTGCATGAAATAATTATGTTGTGTTATGAATGCTATTATTAGGAGATCTAAACTTTAGAGACTGAAACCTTTAGGTGTACACACGAATCTGCGAGAATCACTTTTAATGCTATTCTTTTTCATAAGACTACTCGGTATTAAATAATGAAAGAGAGCACTAACTCAAAAAACTATTAATCAGATTAAGTCATATCGGTAGCCATGAGTATTAGGGGGCATGGACGTGTTGTGCATAGCCGTGGTAGAGGCCGGAGTGTTGGGTCTGAACCTTTGGAATCTGGACATGGGTCGGAAGGTGATGTACCAGTATCGCCAGTTGCGGAAGTGAAGTTTCAAGATCAAACAGGCGGGGACAATGCTGTGTCTCAGGCAATGTTATGGGTGTTAGAGAGAGTTGCTGGAGCGAGCATGGGTTCGAGGGCTTGAAAATTTGTGTCTAAACGACTTTGAGCTAATGGAACGAAAATGTTTAGGGCATTTTTGTGTAACTCCTAATGTGGCTGAATATTAGTTGGAAGTGGTTGAGCGTATAATAGATGATCTTAATTTTACGGTGGAGGAGAAGTTAAGAAGAATTGTGTCTCTTCTTCGGGACGAAGCGTATCAGTGGTGGTTTACGGTCAGGGATGGATCAGTGGCTACCGCATTACCTTGGATTTCTTCAAGACAGCTTTCCAGGGGAAGTACATCGGATCAAGTTATGTGGACACATAGCGTAAGGCATTCCTGAATTTGGTTCAGGGGAATAGATCGGTGGCTCGAGTATGAGGCAAAATTCTTACGTCTTAGTCGTTATGTTCGGGGTATTGTTGCCACAGACCATGAGCATTGCGTTCGAATTGAAGATGGTCTGAGGGATGAGCTGCGAGTGTTAATAGCTCCACAATGAGAGAGGGAATTTGATGTCTTAGTGGAAAAGGCCAAGATAGCTGAGGAGGTGAAGCGGTCCAAAAAGTAGAACCAGGATAGGGATAGAGTCAGAAATAAAAGGACTTTTGGATCATCAGGGTCAGCTGGAGGTTTTCTAAAGAGGCCTAGGTTGAATGGGCCGAGTCGTGTTGCGAGACCTGTTGTAGATAATTGGCCTCAGAGGTGTGCTCGATGTGGTACATTTCATTTGAGTGAGTGTTAGACTAGTAATAGAGGATGCTTTAGGTGTGGGTCTACTGATCATTTGGGTGAGTGACCAGTGGGTTAGAGCTATATTCAGTCTGGTAGAGGCGGTTCGCAATCACAGAGGGGTCATGGTCCAGCCAGGGGAGGTAATAGTTTTGGTCGGGGATGTGGAGCACCGGGCAGAGGTGCTGGGAATGCGGATACGAGACAACCTAGATTGGTCTATGCAGTTAGACGCCGAGAGGAGGGCGATGCACCAGACGTCATAACCGGTACATTCCTTGTTTATGGGTTGCCTTATACTGCATTAATTGATATTGGGTCGATGCATTTATATCTTGCTAGTGTGATATCTGGAACTTTAAACTTAGACTCTGAGATTGCCTCTAGGGAGATGACTGTACTTAGCCCTTTAGGACAATCGGTTGTAGTGAATATACTATTTAGGAAGGTGCCTTTAGAGGTTCAAAGGATGGTTTTTCTGGCTGATCTGATGGAATTGTCGTTTGGAGAGTTTGACTTAATCTTAGGTATGGACTGGTTAGTGAAGTATTGAGCAAATTTGGATTGTGCAGCCAAGTGCATGGTGTTAAGAACTCTTGAGGTTGATGAGGTGGTGGTGTTAGGAGAAAGGAGAAACTACTTGTCTAATGTAGTGTCCATTTTAAAAGCTGAAAGAATGGTGAGGAAGGGATGTGAGGCATTCATAACCTTTATTTGTGCTCTAGAGGCCAAGGAATTAACGGTGGGGGAAGTTAAAACAGTGAAGGAGTTTCTTGATGTTTTACTAGAAGAGCTTCCAAGACTACCTTCGGATCGTGAGATGGAATTCGATATTGATCTTCTTCCAGAGATAGCGCCCATATCGATTGCCCGGTATAGAATGGCGTCAAAGGAGTTGGTGGAATTGAAAGTTCAAATTTAGGAACTGTTGGATCGAGGTTTTATTCGACCGAGTGTATCACCTTAGGGAGCATCGGTGCTATTCGTTAAGAAGAAGGACGGATCAATGTGTATGTGCATTGACTACCATCAGTTGAATAAGTTAACCATCACGAATAAGTACCCGTTGCCGAGGATTGACGATTTGTTCGATCAGCTGAGAGGGTTTCAGTCTTCTCGAAGATAGATTTAAGATCAAGATATCATCAGCTTAAGGTCAAGGAATAGGATATTCATAAGACGACTTTCTAAACTCACTATGGCCATTATGAATTCCTAGTGATGCCATTTGGGTTGACCAATGCACCAACAGTGTTTATGGACATGATGAACCAGGTATTCCAACCCTATCTGGACCAGTTTGTTGTGGTATTTATAGACGATATTCTGGTATATTCCAAGACTGAAGAAGAGCATGATTCACATCTTCGGGTAGTTCTGCAGATTCTGAGGGAGAGGGAGATACGCCAAATTCAGTAAGTGTGAATTTTAGTTGAAAGAGGTTACCTTTTTCGATCATGTAGTATCTGCTGAGGGAATTAGAGTTGATCCTCGAAAAATTGAAGTTGTGTTGGATTGGAAACAACCTAAGTCTGTGGCGGAGATTTGAAGTTTCTTAGGTTTGGCAGGTTACTACAGAGGTTCATTGAGGGTTTCTCTTTGATTGCAACACTATTAACCAAGCTATTACGGAAAGGGGTACCATTTGTCTGGTTTGATAAGCAACAGGAGAGTTTTGAGAAGTTGAAGAAGATCTTGACGGAGGCTCCAGTTTTGATACAGCCTGAGGCCGAGAAGGAGTTTGTTGTTTACTGCGATGCGTCACACACAGGTTTGGGATGTGTGTTGATGCAGGAAGGAAAGGTGGTGGCATATGTATCACGACAGTTGAGACCCCCATGAGGTGAATTATCCTACGCATGATCTGGAATTGGCTGTAGTAGTGTTTGCTTGAAAATCTGGAGACATTACCCGTATGGAGAGAAGTCTATTATCTACACCGACCACAAGAGTTTGAAATATCTCTTTACTCAGAAGGAGTTAAATTTAAGACAGTGGAGGTGGATTGAGTTATTGAAGGACTACGATTGCTCGATCGAATATCACCTAGGTAAAGCTAACGTGGTGGCAGATGCGTTAAGTGAAAAGGTAATAGCAGATTTGAAGGCGATGTTTGCTCATCTTAGCTTATACGATGATGGAAGTCTATTAGCTGAACTCCAAGTCTTGAATCAATCAGATTAAAGAAAAATAGTTGGTGGACGAAGCCTTGAGTGCTTGACTTTTGCAAGTACAGAATGGTGAAGTAGAGGATTATAGTCTGAACAGTGATGGGGTTTTGTGTTTTCGTGGAAGGGTCTGCATGCCGAGGGATGATGGGTTAAGACAGACGATTCTTTAGTAAGCGCATAGTAGCCCATACGCTATGCATCCTGTAGGAAGTAAGATGTACCGTGATCTGCGTGAACAGTTCTGGTGGCCTGGATTGAAGTGGGAAGTTACAGAGCTTGTGGGAAAGTGTTTAACATGTCAGCAGGTAAAAGCCGAGCATCAATTGCCTTCAGGGTTATTGTAGCCTGTAACAGCCCGATTTAAGGGCTAGTCAAAACAGTGATCTCAAAACCACTAATTCAAGGTTGAAGGAAAATATTTTGATATCATTTTATGTGTTATTAAATGTTTATAAAGAGGCATAAGAATTTTGGTGCTTTAATTTTAGCAATTAAGGGTTTAATTGCGAAAAAGGACTAAATCGCATAAAGTACAAAAGTTTTATTTTATTTGTTAGAAGTGTCAAATAGCTATAGAATGTGAATTGGAGGTCTTTAAAGTGCAATTATGCCTTCCTATAAGTGATGGACGGTCAAGGGGACAAGAAATTTAAAATTTGACAAGGGTTAGTGACATTAGTTGACTAAAGGAATAAAATAAGGGAAAAATAAAGAAAAGAAAGCTATAATCTTTTCTCCATCTTCTTTCCACCAAAAATGAGCAGCAATAAGGGGGTTTTTGAAGCTTAAAATTTTAGAAAGCAATTCTCCTCTCTAATCTAAGAAGTTGAGTTTCGGACCTAGAACGAGCTTAAAAGAGAAATGTGGGCAAAAGTCCCTTTCACCATTTCGACATCGAGGTAAGTTCATTTGCGATTGTTGCAATTACGTTTGAGCTAAGTTAATATTCTGATGTAGTATGGAATGTATATTTATTCAATGAATGTTTGAAATATCTTCTAATGAGATGTCAATAGAATTGAATTTGGAAGTAATGGGAAATGTATTTAGCATGATATGATGATAGTTATGGTCTCGTGTAAGACCATATTGGAATATGGCCTCGGTGCAAGAATTCGTATAAGGCCATGTCAGGGACATGGCATCAATATGTTAATGTATGTAAGACCCTATTGGGGCATGATTCAAGGAGAACTATGTGTATGAAACTCAAGAGAGTTATTTAACAATTTGAATGATTCAACGGGGGTGTTGAATATAGGTGCTTGTACCACGAGAAGCATATGTATGTGTTAGAACTGAATTGATATGAATTCAATATATGATAAACCCTAATGGGATATGTTTAATTAATGCACCTTAGTTGCATGAGATAGATTTATTGATGCAGTGTGTGAATGAGAATGAGTATCGTAGAAAGTTAAGAATAGAAATGTGTGAGGATGTTCTCGATTGAACATTTGAATTAGAGAAATGTATGAGGATAGATATTTGTGAATGCATAATATCGATAGGCTGTGTGCGCTACCACCCGATATATTAACAATCAGTGGGCTATGTACGTTACCACCTAATTAATTAACAATCCATGGGTTGTGTGTGATACCATCGCTTATAAATGATTGGTGGGCTGTGTATGAAACCACCGTGAGTATAAATGATTGGTGAGCTAAGTGTAAAAACACCGTAAGTATAAATGATTGGTGGGCTGTGTACGATACAACCCTATTCGAGAGTTAATGGTGGGATAAGTGCGAAACCACCGAGAGATGAGTAGCTTATTAATAAAGCTTGATGTGTTGTCATATGTAATTACATGACAATCGGTGCGAGAATGGATTCTAGTTAGACGAGTAATTGGCTTGTGGGCGGTAAGAGATAGAATAAGCAAGCTTCAAAAGCGCTTGAGTAAGCAACTATGAGTTAATGGGAAAGACCCAAGAAATACCTTGTGGTTATCTATACTCAATGAATATTAGTATTTGTCGATTATGCAGATGAACTTACTAAGCATTAGTGCTTACTCCTTTCCTTTTCCCATCTCATATAGGTTATATTGACTAGTTCGGGTTGGAGGTAGGTGCACTCGTGATAGTTTGATATCTCATTTCTAACGTAAATCATTTTGTTAAGATAAAGGCGACCCCAACCGAGCTAATTTTAGTAAGTTTGTAGGATTTTCAAGCTTCATGGACATTTTTATTGAATTGCTTGTGGTGTGGTTATATGCATATTATTTCTATGAAAGTGTTCAATTGTTGTATTAAACGAAGGAGTTACTAAGATCAAGCATAGAAAAGCCCAGATTGAAATTGAATTACCAAGGATACTCGATCTACCACATGAAGCGAGAAAGTTAAGTAGAAAACCATATGCAGGACATGTGTACTGCCATATTATGAGGGTCAGAGTGTAAGGCCACGGGACATGGCATCACCATACTATGTGTGCGGTGGCAATAGAGTAAAGCTTAAATGAGATAGCAAGAAAGGTAGTAGTAAGGTTGATATTATGTCATACTAGTTAAGGCTGACTAACAAGTGTAATTCATGTTACGAATGATGATGCTGAGATTATGTTTATTATGGTAAAGCATACTGATCTTTGCGATCAAGTGTTACAGGTACCTTGTTTACCTTACAGGCATGAGAATAGCAAGCATCATGATGTATGTGAGAAGCAGTAAGAGAAAGAAACCACCCATGTTGTGGTATGAGAGCTAACACTGAGAAGTTTGACTAAGTAGAATGCAGGAGATGAGTATGGTCATTCAACGATAAAAAGATGAATAAGACCATCGTTGGACCATGGCCAGTGTAAAACCATGTCTGGGACATGGCATCGCCATGATATGAGAGCCAGTGTAAGACCATATCTGGGATATGGCATCGGCATCGACATGAGTTCCATGTAGGACCTTATCTAGGATATGGCTTTGGTATTGGTATGATATTTCGTGTAAGACCATAGCGAGGCTATGGCATCGTGATGACATGTAAAGAAATAGTTAGGCCATAATGTTGTGATACGAGTAAGACCATAGTTGGACTATGGCAATCAGGTAAACGACGTACTCAAACCCACAATGCATTCTTTAATTGATAAGTGACGTTAAGAGAAAGTAGAGTTAAATGTTGAGTACTCAAGTAGATAGTAATGTAGAACTTGAGTAAGTGAAGACATTATTCTAATGTATTTGTGATAGAAACAATTGTAGCGTGATAAATGTGAAAACTCACTCGAGATGAGTTGTATGACTATGATGATATTTTATTGATGATGAATAGTAAATCATATGCATGTAGTCACGAGAGTCAAGTTAAAGAGCTCTGTGATCTCACCCTCCTTACCAATGTTGAATTATGATGAGATTTTACGAGAGTCAAATTAAATAAGTTTACATATGATTAATGCGGTGTTTATGTTAGCATTTTGAGAATGCTTTGTATCACATTGATACATGATACTCTACTATATAGGGTAATCATTGATGAGGTATCAAGTCCTTATGAGTGAAGACTAAATGTTTATAAAGAGGCATAAGAATTTTGGTGCTTTAATTTTAGCAATTAAAGTTTTAATTGCGAAAAAGACTAAATCGCATAAAGTACAAAAGTTTTATTTTATTTGTTATTTGTTAGAAGTGTCAAATAGCTATAGAATGTGAATTGGAGGTCTTTAAAGTGCAATTATGCCTTCCTATAAGTGATGGACGGTCAAGGGGACAAGAAATTTAAAATTTGACAAGGGTTAGTGACATTAGTTGACTAAAGGAATAAAATAAGGGAAAAATAAAGAAAAGAAAGCTATAATCTTTTCTCCATCTTCCTTCCACCAAAAATGAGCAGCAATAAGGGGGTTTTGAAGCTTAAAATTTTAGAAAGCAATTCTCCTCTCTAATCCAAGAAGTTGAGTTTCGGACCTAGAACGAGCGAAAAGAGAAATGTGGGCAAAAAGTCCCTTTCGACCATTTCGACATCGAGGTAAGTTCATTTGCGATTGTTGCAATTACGTACCAGCTAAGTTAATATTCTGATGTAGTATGGAATGTATATTTATTCAATGAATGTTTGAAATATCTTCTAATGAGATGTCAAGAGAATTGAATTTAGAAGTAATGGGAAATGTATATAGCATGATATGATGATAGTTATAGTCTCGTGTAAGACCATATTGGAATCGGCCTCGGTGTAAGAATTTGTATAAGACGATGTTAGGGACATGGCATCGATATGTTAATGTAAGTAAGACCCTATTGGTGTATGATGTCAATGAGAACTATGTGCATAAAACTCAAGAGAGTTATTTAACAATTTGAATGATTCAATGGGGATGTTGAATGTAGGTGCTTGTACCACAAGAAGCATAGGTATGTGTTAGAGCTGAATTGATATGAATTCAATATATGATAAACCCTAGTGGGATATGTTTAATTAATGCACCTTAGTTGCATGAGATAGATTTATTGATGCATTGTGTGAATGAGAATGAGTATCATAAAAAGTTAAGTAAGAATAGAAATGTGTGAGGATGTTCTCAATTGAACATTTGAATTAGAGAAATGTATGAGGATAGGCATTTGTGAATGCATAATATAGGTGGGCTGTGTGCGTTACCACCCGATATATTAACAATCGGTGGGCTATGTACGTTACCACCTGATTAATTAACAATCCATGGGTTGTGTGTGATACCATCGATTATAAATTATTGGTGGGCTATGTACGAAACCACCGTGAGTATAAATGATTGGTGAGCTAAGTGCGAAAACACCATAAGTATAAATGATTGGTGGGCTGTGTGCGATACCACCCTATTCGAGAGTTAATGGTGGGCTAAGTGCGAAACCATCGAGAGATGAGTAGCTTATTAATAAAGCTTGATGTGTTGTCTTATGTGATTACATGACAATCAGTGCAGGAATGGATTCTAGTTAGACGAGTAATTGGCTTGTGGCATGGTAAGAGATAGAATAAGTAAGCTTCAAAAGCAGTTGAGTAAGCAACTATGAGTTAATGGGAAAGACCCAGTAAAATACCTTGTGGTTATCTATACTCAATGAATATTAGTATTTGTCAGATTATGCAGATGAACTTACTAAGCATTAGTGCTTACTCCTTTCCTTTTCCCATCTCTTATAGGTTATATTGACTAGTTCGGGTTGGAGGTCACTGGAGATGCTATCACACTATCGAGCAGGCACTCGGTATGAGGTATCAAGTCCTTATGAGTCATGGCATGTATAGGACTAGTAATTAAGGTTGACTAAGTCATTGTTGATGTAGCCAAATTGTGTTGGCCTGTGAGAACTTACGCTTTGTTGGTGTATAGTCATAGATGATGGCCTAAGTTGTTTGTATTTATATGGGAAATAGTCCTCCCTAGTGTATGGGATGAAAACCTTATTTCTTTTATAATTAAATGTCTATAATTTAAGAGTTATATTAATGTTATGTGTAGCTATGTGATAAGGTATGGATGTATGCATATGTGAATAGCTTAAGGCTTGGTAGATAGCCTTCATGTGCCCACACGGATAGACGCATGGGCGTGTGTCTAGGCCGTGCTAACCCTGCACCTTATTATTATTAATTAGAATAGGCCACGGGTAAATCTCACGGCCGTGTGCATGAACCGTGTAAGGCACACGGTAGGGACATGGGCGTGTGCCTGGGCCATATAGATCAAGTCAGTAGCTTTCCACGGTTGGAAGACATAGTCGCGCCAAGGCCATGTGAATATAGTCAGTATTGCCCCATGGTTTAAAGCTAGGGGCATGTTGTGAGGGTACATGGGCGTGCCCCAAGCAGTGGTAGTTTTGGCAGAATGCTAGGTTTTTGGGCACAGTGTGAGCACATGGGCGTGTGTAACCACACATGGGTGTGTGCGTCATCTAACACAGGCGTGTGCTCCCTGTTTAGATGGAAAGAAATTTTATGGATCGTAAGGGTTCTGATATAGTCTCGGGAGCTCTTGTAGGTACGATTGAGGTCTCGTAGGTTAAATATGAAGTGTTGAAGTGACTCAAGTGGAATAGTCACGTTAAGCCTAAGTGGCGATTAGGCAGATTTGTACGGTAACGCCTCTTGCTCGATTCTGGTGGGGATTACGGGTAAGGGGTGTTACATAGCGGTGAAGATTCCACAGTGGAAATGGGAGAGGATCACTATGGACTTTGTTAGTGGGCTACCTCTTACGCCTACTAGGAAACATTCGGTATAGGTGATTGTCGATCGATTGACAAAGTCCGCTCATTTCATACCGGTTCGTGCTGACTACTCTCTACAGAAACTAGCTAAGTTGTATATAGCATAGGTTGTAAGGCTGCATGGGGCACCAGTGTCGATCATATCGGATAGAGACCCTAGGTTTACGTCGCGTTTTTAGAAAGCACTGCATCAAGCTTTGGGTACAAGGTTGGATTTCAAAGACAAAGATTTCATCCATGAGCATGGACAATGGAGAGGGTAAGTTAGATCTTGGAAGATATGTTGAGGGGCTGTGTTAACGACTTCAAGGGTAGTTGGGAGGTGTAATATCCGAGGTTCGGGGGTTGTGCATATTTTAATTTATATTTGTGTGTTAATATGCTCTGCATGTTGATTGGAAGTGTTTGGGGGTTTCGGGAAACCTTGGACTTGGGTAGAAGTCATAGGAAAATTTTTGTTTTAAGCTAAGCAAAGGGGAGCTAGGAGAGCTAGGCTTTAAAAGAAATTATGTGTGGAACATGACACAAGAAAGGGAGCAAGTGGAGTGGCAAGGTGGCGCCTAGTAGAAAGGGAGGAGTGTAAGGCCAACAAGGGGTGTCAAGGGGAGGAGGTTCGATTGCGGAGATAGCATTTTGAGTTGCTTTTTAAGGCCAAGAAGGAGGGAGAGTTGGACGGCATTTGGACTCTGGTTGGACGAGTGTAGATTGGGTGTGACAGCTTGAAGATTCGGCTAAGTAGGAGGGAAACAAGGGATAAGGAGAGAGAGAAGCAAGTGGCCGAATATGGGACTCTAAGGGGATGCATTTTGGTTTTGGTGGTAGTAGGATAGGTGTGCCGAAATTGGTTCTCTTCTCATTTGTGCCGAAACCTCTAGGATTTCAACTTGTGTTCTTTTCTTCTCTCTTCAATTGACCAAAGCCAAAAGTGGGAATACCTTTTCTTTTCTTCCCTTTTGCTAGTCACTTTCAAAAGCCGAACAATATCATCTTCTCCTTTCTTTTCTTCATATCGGCATCCTTTGAACTTTATTTACCTTGGCAAAATCTTCATTTCATTTATTATTTCTCTTTTAGAAAGCCGAATAATCTCTCTTGGTTGGGAAGCCTTGGCCGAATTTATTAGAGCTTGTGGAAGAGGGAGGTGTCGACATTCATCTTCCATCAATCTTCTAATCGATTTCGAGTTTTGCGGTAAGAGGATTCTTTCTTATTTAAGCCTCAGTTTTTTTATTAAGGTATCAAATCGAGAAGCCTAACTCCATTTTCTTGTTATGGCTGAATCTATGAAGGGAGATATCGAGATTTCTGTAGGCTAACGTTAAAGGAGTAGAGATCTCTTGGGGGCTCAATCTATCAGGGTAAGGAAGTAGTAGTATTCGGCCAAGGGCCACATATTTTTTTATGTCTTTAGGTTGAGGCCGAAACTAATATGGTTCCATTCAGGGATTTCGGTAGACTGTTAGGTTCGAACATGTGATTCTGGGATTTGATCAATTGAGGTAAGATGATGGTAGTGGTAGACCGAAGGCCGTTACTTTTGCTCATTTATGTAAGAGCCGAATCTAACATAGTTGTGTAGGAGGGAATTCAACAAATCGCAAGGTGCAAATTGTGTAGGCTTTGGGTTTCGGGATCTAGTCGACTATGCCAAAAAGGTGTGTAGTTATCGCACTGCTCTCCTATTGTGTGAATTTGTTGTTATACATATATATACGTGTTTATGATGTGTATGGTAGCCAAAAATAATGACTAAGATGGTGGCTACCCATGGTGGGTAATCGGTTAACCAGGTCAGTGTTTCATGACATTAATCTACCTATGGTATATGTATGAAGTTGTGGTAAGCATGTGATGTATACTCATTTTAATGTTGTCATAGAATATATATATATGCATGGGGATTGGGATATGATTAATGAAGGACAGGGTGTACATATTTATGTACGTGGATGATGTTAGCGTTGAGCTACATCGTCGCTTGATGTTGGCTATGTGCTTCATCAAAGTGGGGTGTTGGCTATGTGCCACATCGTGGACGGATGATAGTTGTGTGCATCACCGTGGATTAAGGATGACTTAAAGTCACCTTGTGGATACAAATATGTGGGGTCACTTAGGTGATCGGTGGCTATGCCACGACCTTGGGCAGCAGGTCTGCCGAGGAGGTGTGTAGCGGTTGGAGGGTGATTTAGTAATCCCCTGGTGTGTACGGAAGGTACGGGGGTGTGTAGTGGATGGACACTAGGTTGGGTTGGGATTCATTTTGCATGATTGTATGTGTGGACTGTGTGGAGGTGGGCCAAGCCCATTTGTGGAGACATGTGAAATAATTATACATTGAGTCGGTTTGACACACCCTATTTTCACAAATATTGCGGTGATACATGAATCTTGGACCGGTCAAGTGATACAAGGTGGCCATCAGAAGATGTTTTTTGTTTATTTCTTGCATTTTATATTTTCAGTATTTTTAAGTAAATATTTATTGTAATAAGGCCACTTAAAATATTTGGGAATTTTTATTGTGTTAGGTGGGATTGATGATTGAGTTAATATTTCGGAAAGTTTTTATTGTAAAAGCAATTTACATCTTAAAACTTATATTAACGTTTTAAATCTAAAAATTGTAACAACATAATTTTACTTAGAATTTCAAAGGTACAATATTTTATAAACGACGGAAAATTATTATGTTATCACCCTTATGTCAAATTCTTTTCAAACTTTTCCCTAGTAGCATGCTAAATCTGGTCGTGGTGTTTGGGCCGGGTTTGGGGTGTTGCAAATTGGTATCAGAGTGAGGTTCAAAACTCAGCTTTGAGGTTTTGGCCCAAAACATTTCCAAATATGGGCTTTTCAAAAACATAGACTTCCATGAACTTTCTCAGGTTTGTTCTGGCATGGCACTGTGATCTCCTACCAAGTCCACTGTAAGTACCCCTAACCCTTGTGTGAGTTGTATGTGGGAGTTATAGGGACGTAGATTAGTAGGTTAGGAGTTATTGAACTCTAGGATTAGCTTACTCCAACCCGAATTACATAAAATTTAAGCTCGAACCAAACAAACCTGTGAGTGAGTCACCGAGTTAAGGGTGTGGCAACCACAGCGATGTCAGGATTGGATTAGGGGAGCTTGGTATTTAAGCAGATCCTAGTGACTCACCTCCTCTTCGCTCGAATCCTACCTGGTGCGTAGTGACAGTTCACCCTAACCAAGAGGACTCAATCACTAGCTAAATTCAATAATTAAAACCCGAAAGGGACCAGTCACCTTGTTTTGTACAACCCTAAAATTTAACCTTGGTTTTGAAATTACCAAAGTACCCTTGATGACCCAAATACCCTTGATTGCAAATTGACCAAATTAGCCCTAACCTATACAAATTACCAAAATACCCTCAGTATGGAAAGTTGCCAAAGTACCCCCGAATTAAAAATTTCCAAAATACCCTTATTTCATAAAATCACCTGGAACCATATTTTACAAAATTACCGAAATACCCCTAGTTTGTAAAATTACAAAAATACCCTCAATTTATAAAATTACCATATTACCCTTGAATCTTCTTACTAAGTATTCCTATTTTGCAAAAATACCAAAAATCTCTATTTTGCAAAATTTTCAAAACCCTAATTTGGAAAATTACCAAAATACCCCTATAGGACAAATTACAAAAATACCCTTGGGTGGTGGAGGACAACAACAATGACAACCACAACACTTTTCTGTAATGAACGTAAGTTCATGAATGTTGATGATTAGATGAATGAACTTGAGACTGTGAGTGTGTATGAATTCGAAAGAACCACCTTTTAGAACTATTAAACATAAGACTGTTTGCGATAAATCAGTGGAACAAAAACTAATTCATAAAATTATTAAGCGAATTAAATCACGAACGTAGACATGAGTTCTAGGGGACGTGGTCAAAATGTACGAGGGCGTGGTAGAGGCAGAATGACTGTGTCGGAACCAATTGGGTCTGGTCAGGATTCCAAAAATGAAGCACCACCACCGGCTGTAGATGTAGAATTTCAAGAGTAGACAGGAGGAGATGATGCAGTATCGCAGGCTATGCTGTGAGTTTTAGAGAGAGTGGCTGGAGCGAGTATGGGAAATGGGGCTCGAAGGTCAGTATCTGAGAGACTTAGAGTGAATGGAGCTGAGGTTTTTAGAGGAGCATCGGGAGTAGCTCCAAATGTGGCGGAGTACTAGTTAGAGGCAGTCGAAACGATCATGGACGATTTGGATTTCACTGCTGAAGAAAAGCTAAAGGGTGTTGTCTCGTTGCTCCGGGACGAGGCTTACCAATGGTGGCTCACAGTCAGGGAAGGTACCCTGCGAACCGAGTAGACTGGGGTTATTTTAAAATCAAGTTTGAGGGAAAGTACGTAAGAGCTAGTTATGTGGACACACAGAGGAAGGCGTTCCTCAATTTAGTGCAAGATGGCAAGTTGGTAGCTGAGTACGAGGTAGAATTTCTGCGATTGAATCGGTATACTCAGGGCATCGTGGCTACTGATTATGAGAGGTGTGTCCAATTCGAGGATGGACTGAGAGATGAGTTGCGAGTGCTGATTGCTCCGTAGAGAGAGAGGGACTTTGCTATTCTAGTAGAAAAAGCTCGGATAGCTGAGGAGGTCAAGAGGACTGAAAGAAAAAATAGGGATAGAGATAGAAACCAAAATAAGAGGAGTTTTGGGCGTCAGCATCTTTTGGAGGTTTTCAGAAAAGATCGAAGGTTAAAAATTCTACTTGTGTTTCTATGCCAGTTGCTGGAAATCAAGACCGTCCGTATGCTCGGTGTGGAAGGTTTCATGTTGGTGAGTGCTAGGGACAGAATCGAGAGTGTTTTAGGTGTGAGACTAAGTCTCATTTGATCAAAGATTGTCCTCAGGATTCGAATAGGGCCCAGACAGTAGGCCAGGGATATGTGAAGCCGGGCAGAGGTGGTCAGCAGGCGACGAGGGGTCGTGGTTCAAACCATGGAGGGAATGGTTCGGCCGAGGTCGTGGAGCACCAGGCAGGGGTGCTGGGGGTTCAAGTGCGAGACAGCCAGGGTTGGTTTATGCAGCCAGGCGTCGCGAGGAGGGGGATGCGCCAGATGTAATCATGGGTACATTCCTTATTGCTGGATTACCCTTTATTGCTTTACTAGACATCGGGTCAACTCATTCTTACATTGCTAGTGAAGTATCTGGAACTCTGAATGTAAAATTTAAGATTGTACCTAGGAAGATGACTGTACTTAGTCCTTTAGGGCAATCAGTAATAGTTGACAAACTCTTTTAGGAAGTTCCTTTAGAGGTTCGTGGAGTAAAGTTTTTACCGATTTAATGGAACTACCATTCGGGGAGTTTGACCTAATATTAGGCATAGACTGGCTGGTGAGGTATCATGCGAATCTGAACTGTACTACTAAGCACATGTCGTTGAAAACTTTCGATGACAAAGAGATTGTAGTGATAGGGGAACAGAGAAATTACTTGTCGAATGTAGTGTCTGCTCTTAAGGCAGAGAAGATGGTGAGGAAAGGATGTGTGGCTTTTTTTATGCTTGTTAGTGCCTTGGAGGCTAAGGGAGCAGCGGTAGGTAAGGTCAGGACAGTGAAAGAGTTTGGGGATGTTTTTCCTGAGGAACTGTCGGGGTTGCTACCAGATCGCGAGGTGGAATTTAGGATTGATTTGTTGCCAGGTATGACGCCAGTATCTATCGCTCCGTATAGAATGGCACCAAAGGAGTTGGTTGAGCTCAAGGCTTAGATCCGTGAGTTGCTTGATTGTGGGTTTATTCGACCCAGTGTGTCTCCATGGGGAGCACCGGTCTTATTCGTAAAGAAGAAGGACGGGTCTATGCGGATGTGCATAGACTATTGGCAGCTGAATAAGCTGACGATCAAAGATAAGTACCCGCTGCCGAGGATAGACGACTTGTTTGATCAACTTAAGGGGGCTGCGGTATTTTCAAAAATAGATCTAAGGCCGGGATACCACCAACTCAAGGTGAAGGAAGCGGATATCCATAAAATAGCTTTTCAGACTCGATACGGGCATTATGAATTCCTAGTGATGTCGTTCGGGTTGACGAACGCCCCAGCTACGTTCATGGATATGATGAATCGGGTTTTTAACCCTACCTGGATCGATTCGTCGTTGATTTCATAGACGACATCCTGGTGTATTCCAAGTCTGAGGAGGAACATGATGAGCATCTCCAGGTGGTGTTGCAAGTGTTAAGGAAAAGAGTCGTATGCCAAATTCAAGAAGTGTGAATTCGGCCGAGGGAGGTTACTTTTCCGGGTCATGTGGTGTCTGCGGAAGGGATAAGGGTAGATCCCGGAAAGATTGAGGCGGTGTTGGATTGGAAACCACCTATGTTGGTGGCGAGGTTCGCATTTCTTGGGATTAGCGAGCTATACAGGAGATTTGTAGAAGGGTTCTCGCCTATAGCAAAGATCTTTGTTAAATTGTTGAGAAATGAGGTACCTTTCGTGTGGACGGACAAGCGGCAGGAAGTTTTGAGAGATTGAAGAAGGTTTTGGTGAAGCTCGATTTTAATTCACCGAGGCGTGAAAGGACTTTGTGGTGTATTGTGATGCTTCTCACACGTGATTGGGATGCGTTCGATGCAAGAAGGAAGGTTGTTGCCTATCGCCCTCGCAGATTAAGGCCTCATGAGGTTAATTACCCGATGCATGACACGGAGTTGGCTCTTGTGGTTTTTGCGCTAAAGGTGTAGAGGCACTACTTATATGGAGAGAAGTCGGTGATCTTTACGACCACAAAAGTCTTAAGCACTGTTGACCCGAATGAAAGTGAATCGAGACAATGAAGGTGGGTGGAGTTGTTGAAAGATTTTGATTGTTCTATAGAGTATCACCCGGGCAAGGCTAATGTGGTGGTAAATGCCCTAAGTCAGAAAGTAGTGTCGGATCTGAGGGCAATGTTTGCACATCTTAGCCTGTATGACGATGGAAGTTTCCTAGCAGAGTTACAAGTAAAGCCGACATGGTTGAGTCAGGTGAAAGAAAGATAGTTGGTAGACGATGATCTAAGTGCTAAGCTACGACAAGTGCAGGATGGGTAATTGGAAAGTTGTGGTGTGAACAGTAACAGAGTGTTGTGTTTCAAGGGCAAGGTCTGTATGCCAAAGGATGAAGAGCTTAGGCAGAGGATTCTTCAGGAATCACATGGTAGCCCTTATGCTATGCATCCTGGAGGAAGCAAGTTATACAGAGATCTACGGGATCAGTTTTGGTGGCCTGGTCTTAAGCGGAAAGTTATAGAGTTTGTAGGGAAGTGCTTAACGTGTCAGCAGGTCAAGGCTGAACACCAGGGACCTTCGGGGTTACTTCAGCCGATAAAGATTCCGCAGTGGAAGTGGGGGAGAATCACCATGGACTTTGTTAGTGGGCTTCCCCTTACGCCTACTAAGAAAGACTCGGTATGGGTGGTAGTAGATCGGTTGACAAAGTCTGTACATTTCATCCCAGTACGGGTTGATTATTCTTTGCAGAAGTTGGTAAAGCTATATGTGGTGGAAATTGTGAGACTGCATGGAGTGCCGGTGTCGATTATCTCGGATAGGGACCCGAGGTTTACGTCTCAATTTTGGAAGGCACTACATTAGGCATTAGGCACTAGGTTAGACTTCAATACGACATTTCATCCACGAATGGACGGCGGCCCGGAAGGTAATCCAAGTATTAGAGGATATGTTGAGGGGATGTGTGATAGATTTCAGAGGAAGCGGGAGGAATTCTTGCCTTTAGTGGAGTTTGCATACAACAACAGCTACCAAGCGAGCATTCGAATGGCACCGTATGAAACGTTGTATGGGCGGAGGTGTCGGACAACTACTTGTTGGACGAAACTAGGGGAACATCGTGTTTTGGGACCAAAGATGGTGGCAGAGTCAGAAGAAAAGGTTAATGTAATTCGGGCACGGTTGAAGAAGGCATCTGACAGGCAAAAGTCATATGCAGATCTTAAGCGGAAAGAGATAGAGTTTGTAGTAGGTGACTATGTGTTTTTAAAGGTTTTGCCGTGGAAGAAGGTAATAAGATTTGGTCGCAAGGGAAAGCTGAGTCCTAGGTTTATAGGGCCTTATCGGTTTTGAAGCGGGTTAGACCAGTGGCATATCAATTGGAGTTGCCTTCGGAGTTAAAGCAGTTGCGCGATGTATTCCATGTCGCGATGCTACGTCGTTACCGATCGGATCCATCTCACGTGGTTCCAGTTGAAGAAGTGGAGTTGAGACCAGACTTATCCTACGAGGAAGAACCAATTCAGATTTTGGAGTAAGATGTGAAAGTCTTGCGTAGGAAATCAGTTCCTCTAGTTAAGGTGTTATGGCGTAACCATGGATCGGAGGAAGCTTCATGGGAACCAGAGGAAGCAATGCGACAGCAATACCCTCACTTATTTTGACTAGGTAATTTTGAGGCCGAAATTATTTTTAAGGGGGTAGAACTGTAATATCTGAGGTTCAGGGGTTGTGCATATTTTAATTTATATCTGTGTGTTAATATGCTCTGCATGTTGATTGGAAGTGATTGGGGGTTTCGGGAAACCTTGGACTTGGGTAGAAGTCATAGGAAATTTTTTGTTTTAAGCTAAGCAAAGGGGAGCTAGGAGAGCTAGGCTTTAAAAGAAATTATGTGTGGAACATGACATAAGAAAGAAAGCAGTGGAGTGGCAAGGTAGCACCTAGTAGAAAGGGAGGAGTGTGCGTCAACAAGGGGTGTCAAGGGGGAGGAGGTTCAAGATGCGGAGATAGCATTTTGAGTTGTTTTTTTTTTAGGTCAAAAAGGAGGGAGAGTTGGACGGCATTTGGACTCTGGTTGGATGAGGTGTAGATTGGGTGTGTGACTTGAAGATTCGCCAAGTAGGGAGGAAACAAGGGATAAGGAGAGAGAGAAGCAAATGGCGAATATGGGACTCTAAGGGGTGCATTTTCGGCTTTGGTGGTAGTAGGATAGGTGTGCCAAATTGGTTCTCTTCTCATCTTTCTCATTTGTGCCAAAACCTCTAGGAATTCAACTTGTGTTCTTTTCTTCTCTCTTCAATTGACCAAAGAAAGTGGAATACCTTTTCTTTTCTTCCCTTTGCTAGTCACTTTCAAAAGCCGAACAATATCATCTTCTCCTTTCTTTTCTTCATATCGGCATCCTTTGAACTTTCTTTACCTTGGCAAAATCTTCATTTCATTTATTATTTCTCTTTTAGAAAGCTGAATAATCTCTCTTGGTTGGGAAGCCTTGGCCGAATCTATTAGAGCTTGTAGAAGAGGGAGGTGTCGACATTCATCTTCCATCAATCTTCTAATCGGTTTCGAGTTTTGTGGTAAGAGGATTCTTTCTTATTTGAGCCTCAGTTATTTTATTAAGGTATCAAATTGAGAAGTCTAACTCCATTTTCTTGTTATGGCCGAATCTATGAAGGGAGATATTGGGATTTCTGTAGGCTAACGTTAAAGGAGTAGAGATCTCTTGGGGGCTCGATCTATCGTGGTAAGGAAGTAATAGTATTCGCCAAGGGCCACATATTTTTTATGTCTTTAGGTTGAGGTCAAACTAATATGGTTCCATTCGTGGATTTCGCAGATCGTTAGGTTCGAACGTGTGATTTTGGGATTTGATTAATTGAGGTAAGATGATGGTAGTGGTAGGTCAAGGTCGTTACTTTTTGCTCATTTATGTAAGAAGAATCTAACATAGTTGTGTAGGAGGAGTTCAACAAATCGCAAGTGCAAATTGTGTAGGCTTTGGGTTTCGGATCTAGTCGATCGTGCCAAAAAGGTATGTAGTTATCGCATTGTTCTCCTGTTGTGTGAATTTGTTGTTATACATATATATACGTGTATACGATGTGTGTGGTAGCCAGAAATAATGACTAAGATGGTGGCTACCCATGGTGGGTAATCGATTAACCAGGTCAGTGTTTCATGACATTGTATATGTGTGAAGTTGTGGTAAGCATGTGATGTATACTCATTTTAATGTTGTCATAGAATATATATATGCATGGGGATTGGGATATGATTAATGAAGGACAGGGTGTACATATTTATGTACGTGGATGATGTTAGCCTTGAGCTACGTCGTCGCTTGATGTTGGCTATGTGCTTCATCAAGGTGGGGTGTTGGCTATGTGCCACATCGTGGACGGATGATAGCTGTGTGCATCACCGTGGATTAAGGATGACTTAGAGTCACCTTGTAGATACAAATATGTGGGGTCACTTAGGTGATCGATGGCTATGCCACGACCTTGGGCAGCAGGTCTGCCAAGGAGGTGTGTAGCGATTGGAGGGTGATTTAGTAATCCCCGGTAAAAGGCGGTATGGGGGTGTGTAGCGGATGGACACTAGGTTGGGTTGGGATTCATTTTGCATGATTGTACGTGTGGACTGTGTGGAGGTGGGCCAAGCCCATTTGTGGAGACATGTGAAATAATTATACATTGAGTCGGTTTGACTCACCCTATTTTCACAAACATTGCGGGTGATACATGAATCTTGGACCGGTCAAGGATCTGAGGTGGCCATGTAAGATGTTTTTTGTTTATTTCTTGCACTTTATATTTTCAGTATTTTGAGTAAATATTTATTGTAATAAGGACACTTAAAATATTTGGGGATTTTATTGTGTTAGGTGGGATTGATGATTGAGTTAATATTTGGGAAAGTTTTTATTTTAAAAGCAATTTACATCTTAAAACTTATATTAACATTTTAAATCCAGAAAATTGTAACAATATAATTTTACTTAGAATTTCAAAGGTATAATGTTTTATAAACGACGAAAAATTATTATTTTATCACCCTTATGTCAAATTCTTTTCAAACTTTTCCCCAGTAGCATGCTAAATATGGCCATGGTGTTTGGGCTGGGTTTGGGGTGTTACAGGAGGAGTTTCTACCATTGGCGTAATTCGCATTAAATGCAGCCTATCACCCGTAATTTAGATGGCACCATATGAAGCGTTGTATGGTCGAAGGTGTCGCACTCCTACTTGTTGGACAAAGTTGGGTGAGCGACAATTATTGGGTCCAGAATTGGTTTCTAAAATGGAGGACAAGGTTAAATTGATTCGGACTCGGTTGAAGAAGCTTCTGATAGGCAAAAGTCCTATGTTGATCTAAAGCGTAAGGACATAGAATATGCAGTGGCTGGCTGGGTTTTCTTAAAAGTGTCATCGTGGAAGAAAGTTCTAAGGTTTGGACGAAGGGTAAGCTAAGCCCCAGGTTCATCGGGCCTTACCGTGTGTTGAAGCGTATAGGGCCGGTAGCTTATCAGCTCGAGCTACCTTTGAAATTAAGTCAGATTCATGATGTATTTCATGTTTCAATGCCCAGGCGCTACCGTTTGGATCCATATCATGTTCTGCCAATGGAAGAAATCAAAGTAAGGCTTGATCTATCCTCTGAGGAGGAACCAATTCAGATCTTGGATCATGATGTTAAGGTACTGTGAAGGAAGATGGTTTTGTTGGTTAAAGTATTCTGGCGGAATCACGATTCAGAGGAAGCCACATGGGAGCCAGAGGATGCGATGCAACAATAATACCCTCATCTCTTCTGACCAAGTAATTTTGAGGCCGAAATTTTTTTAAGGGGGTTAGAGCTGTAACACCCTGGATTTTGGGGTTCTGTTTTAATGTGTGTTGGGTGCGTATGCCATGTTTTGTAGTTGTTTGGATGTATTTTGGGGTCCCAGGAAGGCTTGGGGTTAAGCCTGAGCCTTGCTGAAAATTTCTGTTTTAGGTACTTTAGGGGAGAACTGGCTGGGATAGGCTTTATGAGTTATTTCCTGTGTTTAGTCGACACAAGTAAGGAGTTGGTGAAGTGGCAAAGAGGCACAACTTTGAGTGCTTGAAGTGACGCCACAAGGAGCAGTGAGGGAGTGAGTTCAAATAGCATGGATTACATTTTTTTGGGGAATTTATTTTGGTGTTAGGATGGAAAGTGGTGGATTCGGCTAGGGACCTTGAAGAGTGGGTATTGAATGAGTCAAAGGTGTTTGAATGAGTGAATGAGAGGTGATGGGGGAGAGTTGAAGAGGTCAATCGGTTTGAATGGGTGTTAGAGAGTACTTTGTGGAGAAAAATAAGGAATTTAGAGTGGGGTAAAGTTGTTAGCCAAATTTTTGAGTAGTGTTAGGGGGTAGGATTTCGGTATTGGTAAAGGGGTTAGATTCTGAAACTTAGGTGTGTTTTTAGTAGCTTGTGTATGTGTTGAGGTTCTCTTTTCGGTATTTGGGGTGTGTTCATCTTTCAGTACTTTTCTTGTTCTAATTGCCGATTTTTCCCAAGGTTGCTTATTGGTTATCTCTTCTTTGGTAACTCGTAACCTGCTGGGGCATTCTTTCCTTTCTATTTCTTTCTTTTTCTCAATTGCTTCTTCTCCCCAAGCTCCCAACCCTTGCCAAATTTGCTCAAGCCTTTTGTCGTTTTTTTCTTTCTTTAGTTCTTTCCTCTTCTACTCTAAAGCCGTAGGACCCTTTTGTTCTTCTTCTCTTTTATTTTCTTACTTCATTCTTCCAAGCCGAACCAAATCCCTCATTTTCCTTCTTGACCGAATTATCATCTTCTATCACGTATCTCTCTCTAAATTATTTTATTTTAGCCGAATTTCCCTAGCCCTTCTTCTTATTTCTTTTTAATCAAACCATTTCCCGTTGATCTCTTCTCTCATTCTTTCATGTTCATCGATTGTTAGGGTGGTGACTTAAATTATCTGTACCTTCTGCCATCTTTTATATCGTTTCTGCTTAGTGGAACCAAAGCCGGATCTGCACCTTCTCTGTCGACTTTTGGGTGATTGTCGAATATTGATCTCTCATTTGGCACATTTTATTTTCGGTAAGGGATCTTCCTCACTTTACTGCTCATTCTCTTTCTTTTCTCTTAGGGCTGTTAAACCAAAGGTGTTTATGTGGTGTTTTGGTGCTTTGGCCAAATGTAGGAGGGACTCCGCTTTCATACTCCTACATGCATTTGGTCAACGGTTGGCAAATTTTGGTAAGTGGTGTTGGCCGAATGGTGGTAGGAGGGTTCATGTTATTCATTTGGCCAAGAGGCCTCTCTCCTAATCTATTTTTTCTTTCTTTCAACCAATCGACTTCTTAATCCAAGTCTTGTAGCCTCCGGGTTCTATCGATCTAGGTAAGAAATCTTTTCATGTCAAGCATCTATTCTTATTTTATTTGATTCAAAGCCTTAACTTGGTGTTCTGACCAAGACCTTTTTCATGGAATCAAGTGCTAGCCAAACAAAGGAGGGGGTTGGACTCGTAGTTTCTACCCCTAAGTTTAAAAAATGAGCAGTTTTGGCTGTTCGTGATTTTCCACCTGGTGTGGGCTGGCTTCGGAACAGGATCAACAGATTGCTATGATTCCTACGAGTGAGAGTCTTAACGAGATCGATAGTTTGGTTCTCTATGTTTACAGGTGTGTAAATATTCAGACTCTTTTGTTATTAAAATGTGTTATTAACTATTTGGGGCTGAAAAGCCGAGGTGACTAAATGAAAAGTCGTTATACCTTTATGGGTATAATTGGGATACCAAGTAAGTACCTTATTGTTCTATTTGTGAGTACATAAACGTATGCCATAATATATTGGTTATTTAACATCATGTTGCATTCATTTGATATGTATGTTATGTATGGGTTGGTTTATGATGAAAAAGGGGAAGTGCTATTAAAGACTGTCACAGTGGTTTGGTACCACAGTGGGTTGACCCCACACATATTGATTAGTGACTAAGTCTCAGTGGTTTGGTACCATAGTGGTTTGGTACCACATACATACATGTTAATTCTGTGACTCGTCCTAGTGATTTGGTACCACAGTGGGTTGGCCCCACATACATGATTATCAGGGATTGTCACTAGTGGTTTGGTACCACAAGTGGGTTGGCCCCATGTTTTATAAGTTGTGACTCTGCCACCAGTGGCTTGGTGCCACATATATGGCGTGTAGTGGATGGAGGGTTGATTGTAGAAATCCCCACGGTGTGTTGGGCTGGTACGGGTGGCGTGTAGAGGATGGATAATTAGGTTGGGCTGGGATACATTGCATTCATATTTCGTGTAATTACAATTGTGGGCTAGGACCATTTATGTGATATGGGGGATTTACACACTGAGTCTTGGTGACTCACCCCTCTGCTTAACTTTTGCGGTAGTCAGTAGATCATGGATCTGGGAGCCGAGGCGAACTCGTAGAGGCTATAACATGTTTATTTTTCGTAAACTCATTTTCTTTCTTTAAATTGTTTTAATTGGGATTTTAGATTATGTAATAAGGTCTTCTTAAAATGATATTTGGGTTTTAATATTTAGTATTTACTTTTGGTATGACATTAACTTATTTTTTAACAAGAAATTTAACCTAAAGTTTTCAAAACGGAGGTAACACTAAATAACTATTTTCTCACAAGTGCTAACCAAAATAACAAACGGAATACAATTCAACCTGGAAAAGTTTCCTATAACTGTAAACCACTGTTTTTAAAACATCGCCTAAACGAAAACTTTACCAACTTCTGACATTTCTCTTAAAATCAAAAAAATTTGTTTTATGACTTCACCCTGTGACATACCAGATCGGGTCGTAACATCTAGACCGGGGTTTGGGGTGTTACATGTAATTTATATTTTGGATTGTTATGCTTAGATGGATTTGGATGGGATGATGTATGATGATATTATGAGATTCTATTTGAGTATGTTTTGGTATGTTTAAATGCCAATTGGAATATGAAATGGTATTAATCAATACTTGTAGGTATCACCCAAAGTGGGTGGCAAATTGGCCTTGTAAATGGCCTATAATTGTCCACACAGTTGAGCACACGGGCGTGTGGCTCGACCGTGTCTTTCGAGTTTGCAAATTGAGACAATTCAGGCTCACAAAGGCTCGCACACGTGCTAGACACACAGGCGTGAGACTGGACGTGTGGTACAAGTCAGTGTCGACCACGAGTGAGGCACACGGGTGTGTCTTAGGCCGTGTGGACAAGTCAGTATGTATGCCCTGTTTTGCCACGGCTTGGACACATTGGCTTGTCCGAGGTCGTACGAGGTACACAGCTTACCCACACGGGCGTGTGACCTCTGTAGCTTGGAAAAATGATTAATTTTTAAAAATTTTTATATATGTTTGGTTTAGTCTTGACTCCTTTCTAACTCGTGTTTAAGGTCTCGTAGACCCCATTAAGGGACTATTTGCATATATCTTGATATGTTTGGACGATGATTGACTTTGTGTTGTAAAATGATTGTAAATGTTCTGAATGTTTGGTAATAACTCTTAACCCTATTCCGGTGACGGTTACAGGTTAGGGGTGTTACAAGAATTATGCTACAAACTCTACGTGATAAAAAGTTTAGTAAATGTAAGTTCTGGTCACGCGAGGTTGGTTTTCTAGGACATATAGTGTCAGCTGCGGGGATACGAGTTGATCCGAGCAAGATTTCAGTGATTTTAGAATGGAAATCTCTGAGAAATGTGTCTGAAGTTTGCAGTTTTCTGGGACTAACAGGATATTATAGACGGTTTGTGAAAGGCTTCTCGATGATTGCAACTCCATTGACTAAATTGCTATAGAAAGATGTCAAATTTGAGTGGTCAGAAAAGTGCCAGCAGAGTTTTGAATAGTTGAAAGCATTGTTTATAGAGGCACCAGAGTTAGTTCAACCTGAATCGGGTAAAGAATTCTTAGTTTACAGTGATGCATCGTTGAATGGTTTAGGCTGTGTGTTGATGCAAGAAGGCAAGGTTATATCCTATGCTTCGAGACAGTTAAAACCACATGAAAAGAACTACCCGATGCACGATCTTGAACTAGCAACTATTGTATTTGCATTGACGATTTGGCGTCATTATTTATTTGGTGAGAAATGTCACATTTATACTGATCACAAGAGCTTGAAACATCTAATGACTTAGAAAGAATTGAATTTGTGATAGCGGAGATGGTTAGAATTGCTAAAAGACTGTGAATTAGTAATTGACTATCATCTGGGAAAAGCTAATATTGTTGCTGACGCTTTGAGCCGAAAGTCTTTATTCGCTTTACGAGCAATGAATACTCAGATAGATTTGTGTGATGATGATTCGGTTATAGCTGAGTTGAAAGTGAGGCCGTTATTTATATAGCAAGTTTGTGATGCTCAAAAAATTGATACTGAGATGATGGCAAAATGAGCTCAATGTGATTTGAATCCTGATTCAGAATTACGAGTTGATGATGATGATTGTTTGAGATTCCAAGACAGAATTTGTATTTCGAGAAATCCAAAGTTAATTTAGATGATTCTGAGTGAAGCACATAATAGTCGTTTATCAGTTCATCCGAGAAGTACGAAAATGTAAAATGATTTGAAACATTTTTATTGGTGGCCTGAGATGAAACGGGATATCTTAGAGTTTGTTACGAGATGTTTAGTTTGTCAGCAAGTCAAAGCTAAACATCAGGTACCTTCAGCTTATTACAGCTGATCATGATTCCTGAATGGAAATGGGAGAGAATCACGATGGACTTTGTGTCGGGATTGCCCCTATCTCGAGAAAGAAAGATGTAATCTAGGTGATAGTTGATAGATTAACGAAATTAGCTCATTTTATTACGATGAGAACGGATTATTTACTTGATAAGTTAGCTGAATTGTATGTTTCTGAGGTTGTACGATTGCACAGGGTACCATTATCTATTGTGTCTGATAGAGATCCAAGGTTTACTTCACCATTTTGGAAGAAACTGCAAGAGGCTTTAGGTACGAAGTTGCATTTCAGTACTACTTTTATCAGCAAACGGATGGCCGATCCGAGAGGACCATTCAGATTCTCGAGGATATGTTGAGATGTTGTATTCTTAAGTTTGAAGGTACGTGGGAAAAGCACCTGCTGTTGATTGAATTTGTGTATAATAATAGCTTTCAATCAAGCATTAAAATGGCAACATATAAGGCTCTTTACGGTCGTAAATGTAGAACTCCATTGTACTGGATTGAGCTTAGTGAGAATAAGATTTACAGGGTGGATTTGATCAGAGAGACTGAGCAAAAAGTGAAAGTGATTCGAAACAGTTTGAAAGCAGCATCAGATCGTCAGAAGTCTTATGCAAATTTGAAATGAAAAGATATTGAATTTGAGATCGATGATAAAGTGTTTTCAAAAGTATCTCCATGGAAGAAAGTACTCTGTTTCGACAGAAAAGGAAAATTGAGTCCGAGATTCATCGAGCCATGTGAGATTATCGAACGTATCGGGCTAGTTGCTTATAGATTGTTGTTGCCACCTGAGCTAGAGAAGATTCATAATGTATTTCACGTATCGATGCTTAGACGATATAGATCCGACCCATAACACGTGATTGCCCCTACAAAAGTTGAGATCCAGTCAGATCTATCGTATAGCGAAAACTGATTAGAATTATGGCTCGTGAGATCAAGGAGTTGAGAAATAAGAAAATTGCTTTTGTGAAAGTGTTGTGGCACAGACACGGGGTTGAAGAGGCTACGTGGGAGCCCGAGGATGCTATGAGAGAGCAAGACCCGAATTTATTCACTAATAAGATTTTCGGGGATAGAAATCTCTAAGGAGAGAGAGTTGTAACAACCCAGTTTAGACCCTAGTCAGAATAGTGGTTTTGGGACCACAAATCCAAGGTCAGAGAAATAATTTAATATTATTTTTTATGTTTATTGCATGTGATAAAGTATGTGTGAAAGTTCTGTTTGAAAATTTTATCGTTTGTGTGTCGATTTGTGGAAAAGGACCTAATCGCGAAAAATGCAAAAGCCATGTGCTAGTAGTTAAAAGTGCTTAATTGTTATGTCTCTTTAAATGTGAGGTCCTTAGGTTGTAAATGGACCATTGGACTAATGAATGGACAAATGTGGTCATGAATTAGTGGGATTTTAATGACATTAATAAGGCTAATTTAGTAATAAGCTAAATAAGTGTAAATTAAATAAAACAAAGGCTAAATTTATGCATTTATCTTTGTTCTTACCAAAAATTGAAAGGAAAAGAAAAGAAAAAAGAGCTAGTTAGGGTTCGGCAAGCTCAAGCTTTAATTAGGTATGTGTTTTCGATCCGTTTTTTATTATTTTTATGTTTTTGTGATTATTTTTAAGTACTCTAGCAAGCCGATGCTTAAATTTCTAAATTTGATAATGATTTTGAGATGTGACATTGATGAATATGTGAGCTTTGTGTTGATAGTTGGTGAAATATGAAAGCTTGATGAATGATAAATATGTTTTGCATTTGGAATTTTTAATGAAATTGATTATTATGGGCTAATTTGTGAAAATGAAACTTTGAAGGGTTAAAATGTGAAATAAATGAAAGATATGGGCTGCTAGGGACTAGTATGAAATTTAGCCAAGCTTGGGTATGAGTAAATTATGTGTATTTTGTGTAATTCTAAAATAAGGATTAAAATGTCAAAATGTGGAATTATGAAAGCTAAAGTGGAAAATGCCCTAACCATGTGTTTATGAGTTGTTTTGGATGAAGGTGAGATTGAATGAGTTGAATTTGATATTATATAGATCAAGAAAAGAGAAATTCGGACCTAGATCGAGGAAACAACAAAGTGCTCGATTGATCGACTACTATCGTTGTTTCTACGTCCGAGGTAAGTTCGTGTATAATATGTATTGTTTAAACAATGTTCATATGTGATGAAACGAATGGAAATGTGATTTTGGAGTTTGGTAATGTGAAATGTGAGTTCGAAGATATGTGGCACTAAGTGTGCGTAAATAGAATAGTTACTGTGATTAATGGCACTAAGTGTACGAGATAAAGAAAGCATCGGTTGTATTATTTGGCACTACGTGTGCAATACCGAGACAAATTTGGTTTAATGTGATGGGACTAAGTGTGCGACATTATTATAGCTTCAGCTAATTAATTGACACTAAGTGTACGAGTTCATTGAACATTTAAAGAGGATCAAATGAATTATGGCATCGAGTATTAAAGTGGTAAATGTGATAGATAAATACGTGACGGTACAGGTATGTACAGAACCTATGTGGTTGATGACATTGTACATGAGATAAATGGAAGATTATGTGAATGAATGATGAAAAGGGGTTGGATTGAGTAGCATTATAAATGCTTGTACATGAACCTATAGATATGGTATGAAAGTGAGTAATAGCAATGGGAGAGATTGAGTAGTGATGTGAATTGAACTAAGTGTTAGTTAACTTTGCATATTGAATTTGAATTGTTGAGTTAATTGTGTTATATTACGAACTTACTAAGCTTTAAAGCTTACTGTGTGAAGTTTTTCTCTGTTTTACAGTGTCATTAAAGCTAGCTTAGGTCCGGGGATCATCAGCGACTCAATCGCACTATCGGACATCTATTTTGGTATCTTTTTGAAGTTTTATTTATGGTATATGGCATGTATAGGCTAGCTAAGTTGTAGAATGTTTTGAGATGTATAAATCTTGCCATGTGAAATGGCTTGATAATGTACGAGACTTTGGATTGATTTTGGTATATATATTTTGCTATGTGAAAATGGTGTATGTAATGTGTATATATGGTCTTGTGTGAATGGCCATTATGGTAGGTTTTGATCAAATAGAAATGGTATGTTTTATACTTGATTTGGTAGTTGAGATGGTGAATGATTTGTATGTTATTTGATGTTGGAATTGAACATGTAGTGTTGACTCAAAATGGGTGGCAAATTTGGCCTTGTAAATGTCTTATATTTGCCCACACGGGTGAGCACAGGGGCGTGTGTTTTGACTGTGTCCTTCAATGTCCCAATTCGAAGCAAATCAGTCTTGCACACGGGCGTGTGACAGGCCGTGTGACCCTAGTCAGTGTTGCACATGGGGTGAGACATGGTCTAAGGCATGGTCGTGTGAGGCACACGGTCTAGCCACACGGGCATGTGCCCTGTTTTGAAAGAAAAATTTTCTATGTTCTGCAAAGTTTTCATATGAGATCAGTTTAGTCCCGAACCTTCTCTAAAGTATGTTTAAGGCCTTATAGATGTTCTAAAGGGACTTTGTGTTATTGATTAACTATGATATGTTGATGTGTGAGCCATGGTGGTTTAAATGTTATGATTCAACCGGTAATACCTCGTAACCCTAGTCCGGTGATGGATACGAGTTAATAGTGTTACATCAACTGGTTCCTGACATGAGACAAGGTGTTTAACCTGTTAAAATTGGTAAGCCACTAGTAGATAAAATCTGTAAGTATGGGGCAGAAGAATTTAGGGCTATTGCCGAAGATGATCTAGAAAGGGATGAATTTTGGTTGGAAACTACTATCAAGGTTTTAGATAAATTATCATGTACACCAGCTGAGTGTCTGAAATGTGTTGTATCATTGTTGAAAGACACAACTTATCAGTGGTGGAATACATTGATTTCTATTGTGCCAAGGGAAAATGTTACCTGGGAGTTTTTCCAAACAGAATTTAGAAAGAAGTATATTAGCAAAAGATTTCTGGATCAGAAAAAGAAAGAATTTCTAGAGCTTAAACAAGGAAATATGACAGTATCTAAATACGAGCGGGAATTCATTCGGTTAAGCAAGTATGCTAGAGAATGGGTCCCAAATGAGGCTAGTATGTGTAAGCATTTTGAAAAGGATTAAATGAAGACATCAAGCTATTGATAGGAATTCTTGAATTAAGGGAATTCGTAGTACTGGCTGATCGAGCACACAAAGCTGAAGAATTAAGCAAAGAGAAGAGACAAGTAGAGAGAGAAGCCTAGATTTCTAATAAGAGATTTATGGGAAAGTCACAAGCATCTACTTCAAAGAAATCAAAGAAATACCATGATCGTTCTACCACATTTATGGGTATTCTAGAAAAGAACGAGGCTTTTAACACTCTAATCCGAGATCTCCATCTCCATCTCCATCTTAACGAGTGTTGGAAGTGTTGGTAACCCTAAACTTAGATGCAAACATTGCAACAATTTCATTTTGGGGAATACTGCATGAGAAGCAGAGCCTGCTATAAATGTGGTTCTCTTTACTATTATCTTAAAGATTGTCTAGAAATGATTGAAAAAGATACTGATCAGACTTCAAAGCCGAGTAACCCTGCCTCGATAGGTAGACCACCTCGACACCCTGGCAATATTAGTGATAGCCAAAGTTTTACGAAAGATTGAACAGTTAAATCTGAAGCAAGAGCACCGGCAATGACATATGCTATACGTGCAAGAGAGGATGCCTCTGCACCATACGTCATTACTGGTACATTTTCTCTTCTTGGTACTGATATAATTGCTTTGATTGATCCTAGTTCAACATATTCTTACATATGCACGAATTTGGTGTCTGTTTAAAACTTATCTGTTGAATCCACTAAATTCGTGGTTAAAGTCTCAAATCCCCTGGGCCAGTTTGTGATGGTAGATAAAATCTATAAAAACTGTCCGTTGATGGTAAAGGGTAATTATTTCTCAACTGATCTGATGTTGATGCCCTTTGATGAATTTGATGTAATTTTGGGACTGATTAACCCAACATAATGTAGTGGTAAATTGTAAACAGAAATACATTGTGTAAAAATATCAAAATAATGAATTGCTCTAGGTTGAATCTGATATACTAGATGGGTTGTCTAATGTGATTTCAGCAATATCAGCACAGAAATATGTCAAAAAAGGGTATGATACTTATCTTGCATATGTGTTAGACACTAAAGTATCTGAATCGAAGATTAAGTTAGTGTCAGTTGTTTGTGAGTTTCCTGATGTGTTTCTGGAAGAATTACCCGGATTACTGCTAATCAGAGAGGTGGAATTTTCTATAGATATTATTCCAGGAACAACTCCTATATCTATAGCACCTTATCGAATGGCCCTAATAAAGTTAAAAGAGTTGAAAGCACAGTTGCAAGAATTGACATATAGGGGTTTTGCTCAACCTATTCATTCACTTTGAGGTGCACCGGTTATGTTTGTAAAGAAGAAAGATAGATCGTTGAGGCTGTGTATTGACTACAAGCAGCTCAATAAGGTTACAATCAAGAAAAAGTATCCATTGCCTTGAATTAATGACATGTTTAATCAGCTGAAAGGTGCCACTATGTTCTCTAAAATAGATCTCCATTCTGGATACTATCAGTTGCGAGTGAAAGACTCAAATGTACCGAAGACGGCTTTTAGAACCAGGTATGGCCACTACGAGTTCCTTGTGATGCCGTTTGGTTTGACGAATGCACCTGCGGTATTTATGGATTTGATGAATAGAATTTTTAGACTGTATTTAGACAGATTCGTGGTGGTGTTTATTGATGATATTCTGGTATACTCCCGAGATGAAAGTGAACATACTGATCATCTGAGAATTGTGTTGCAAACTCTGCGTGAGAACAATTATATGCCAAATTTAGTAAATGTGAATTTTGGCTTCGGGAAAATGGTTTCCTTGGATATATAGTATCTGCTGAAGGTATCAGAATGGACCCGAATAGCTATTGTTAACAGGATACCACCGAAAAATGTGTCTGAAGTCAGAAGTTTTTTGGGATTAGCCGATTATTATCAGAGGTTTGTAAAAGGGTTCTCAATGATAGCTTCTCCAATGACTCATCTGTTGCAAAAAGATGTGAAATTTGAGTGGTCTGATAAATGTCAGTAGAGTTTTGATAGATTGAAAACTTTGTTGATTGAAGCACATGTGTTAGCTCAACCTGAATCGGGTAAAGAATTTGTAATTTATAGTGATGCATCGTTGAATAGTTTAGGCTGTATTTTGATGCAAGAAGGCAAAGTAATAGCTTATGCTTCTAGACAGCTAAAACCACATGAAAGAAATTACCCGATACATGATTTGGAGTTAGCAGCTATTGTATTTCCATTGAAAATTTGGTGGCATTACTTGTTTGGTGAAAAATGTCACATATTCACTTATCATAAGAGTTTGAAGTATTTGATATCGCAAAAAGACTTGAATCTGAGACAGCGTAGATGGCTTGAGTTATTAAAAGATTATGATTTGGTTATTGATTATCATCCGGAAAGGCCAGTGTGGTTGCTGATCTTCTAAGTAGGAAATCTCTATTTGCTTTGCGAGCAATGAATACCCGGTTATCTTTGTCTAATGATGGTTTAGTCATAGCTGAGTTAAAAGCTAAACCAATATTCCTGCAAAAGATTTGTGAAGCTCAGAAAAGTGATGATGAATTATAAGCTAGACGGGTACAGTGCGAGTTGGATTCTAATTCAAAATTTCAGATTGGGTCTGATGATTATCGGATATTCAGAGGTAGGATATATGTACCGAACAATTCAGAACTTGTAGAGAAGATTTTGTATGAAGCTCGCAATGGTACAATGTCTATTCATCCAGGTAGTAACAAGATGTACAACGATTTGAAAAAGATGTATTGGTGGTCGGGAATGAAACGGGATATTTCAGAATTTGTATCTAAATGTTTAATATGTCAGCAAGTAAAAGCTGAACATCAAGTGCTTTTGGGATTCTTACAACCAGTTACAATACCGAAATGGAAATGGGAAATTTTTACTATGGACTTTGTATCAGTATTACCCCTGTCTCTGAAAAAGAAAGATGCTATTTGGGTAATTGTTGACCAGTTGACAAAGTCTGAGATTGTTAAACTACATGGAGTGCCAGTTTCCATTATTTTAGACAGAGATCCCTGGTTTACATCTCGATTCTAGAGCAAATTGCAAGAAACTCTAGGTACGCAGTTACATTTCAGTATTGCATTTCATCCTCAAACTGATGGTCAATCTGAACATGTAATACAGATTTTAGAGGATATGCTCCGGTGTTGTGTTTTGGAATTCGAAGGTAATTGGGAAAAATACCTACCTTTGGTTGAATTTGTATATAATAATAGTTATCAGTCCAGCATTAAAATGGCACCGTATGAGGCTCTGTATGGTCGTAAATGTAGAACTCCATTGTATTGGACAAAACTTAGTGAGAAAAAGATACAAGAAGTTGACTTAATCCGTGAAATGGAAGAAAAGGTAAAGGTGATTCAGGATAGTTTAAAAGCAGCCTCTGATCGTCAAAATTCTTATGCTGATCTTAAATGAAAAGAGATAGAATTTCAGGTCGTTGACAAGGTATTCTTGAAGGTATCACCCTAAAAGAAAGTTCTCCTGTTTGGTCGTAAAGGAAAATTGAGTCCACGGTTCATTGGACCGTATGAGGTTATAGAAAGAATCGGGTCTGTTGCATATTGACTGGCATTACCACCAGAGCTTGATAGAATTCATAATGTTTTTCACGTGTCCATGTTACGACGGTATCGGTCATATCCTTAACATGTTATATCTCCGATAGAAGTAGAAATTCAACCTGATATGACTTACAGTGAGGAACCGATCAAAATTTTAGCATGTGAGACGAAAGAGTTAAGAAATAAAAAGGTGGCTCTAGTAAAAGTTCTTTAGCAACGACATGGTATAAAAGAGGCTACCTGGGAACCGGAGGAAACAATGAGAAAACAATACCCGAACCTTTTTACTGGTAAGATTTTCGAGGAAGAAAATTCTTTAGGGGAGAATTGTAACAGCCCATTTTCAGTGACATCGAAATAGTGGTTTCGAGACCACAAATTCGAATCAGAAAGAAAATTTATTTTAATATTATTGCATGAATTACATTATGATAGAAATGACGTCTGAAAATTTCTTTAAGAAAATTTTACCGATTTCATGTTTAATTGTGGAAAGGATCAAATTGCATAAAATGCAAAAGTTGAGTACTAGTAGCTAAAAGTATCATATAGCTATGGAATTCAAAACTTGAGGTCCTTATATGGTAATTAGACCATTAAGAAAAGTTAGTAGATATTTATGATGAATCATCCATGAAAAATTAGAAAAAAGAAAAGGATTAAATTGGAAAGTAGGAAAAATAAAGGATGATATAATAATTAAATAGAAATATCATATTATTATTATCATCTTCTTCCCAAAATATATAGAAACCCTAGGAAAGAGAAAGCAAGCGTTCTTGGCTTAATTGGGTAAGTAATCTTGTCCCGTTTTTAATAATTTTTATATTTCTGATATAGGAATAGCTTAATCTATTTATTTTGGGGATTAATTTGTAAAGTTATCAAAGTATGAAAATTTTGCCATATTCATACATGGAATAATTTTAGCATATTCATCCTTGGAAAATTTTTCATACTTTGATATATTTACAAATTAATCCCTAAAATAAATTAATTAAACTATTCCAATCTCAGAAACTTAAAAATTACTAAAACTGGGACAAGATTACTTACCCAATTAAGCCAAGAAAGCTTGCTTTCTCTTTCCTAGGGTTTCCATGTATTTTTTGGGAAGATGATAATAATATAAAACTATTTTTAGCGATGTTAAGTAAGAGGGAAGTTTTCATGTTTATTAATAATAATATGATATTTCTATTTAATTATTATATCATCCTTTATTTTTCCGACTTTCCAATTTAATCTTTTTCTTTTTATATCTACTAACTTTTCTTAATGGTCTAATTATCGTATAAGGACCTCAAGTTTTGAATTCCATGATTAGCAACTAGAACTCAACTTTTGCATTTTATGCAATTTGGTCCTTTCCACAATTAAACATGAAATCGGTAAAATTTTCTTAAAGAAATTTTCATACGTCATTTCTATCATAATGCAATTCATGCAATAATATTAAAATAAATTTTCTTTCTGACTCGGATTTGTGGTCCCGAAACCACTGTTCCAATATCATTGAAAATGGGCTGTTACAAATATCTTTCGTTGTTGAACTCCCTGTTGGATAGAAAGCCTCAGTTGGAATCACGTTTTTTTTTATATCACTCCCTCGGTGGACTACCAATAGTGGTACATGGAGAATGGGCTACCCTACCTATATGGTGGAAAATTGATGGTAATGCTTCCACATATGCACTAATGAGGTCCCTAACAAATTCAACCTCGTCATCCGCCTCCCCCTCCCCCACCAGGGCCTGAGCCCGAACATGCAATGTCCTACACAATCGACTGATAGCTCTTATCATCCGAAGTTGGGGGTAAACAGTTTTGCTCAAGAGTACTTGGGTTACGCACTTCATCCTTAGATGGGTGGTCGTAGTTCTTCCTATCAACAACCAAGGTCACCATGATGTTTGATATATTTAGCCCATTGCCACCCCAGTACTTCACCCTTCTCGATCAAACCTTTGTGACACACAATTTTTCAAGTTTGCTCAGTACACCCTAAGGTTCGCCTATGGGTGATGGGAATGTAGGTTCGAGTGAGTTAAACATTGACCGTTGGCAGCACCCACAATGTGAACGAATGCCACCACAAAGGTATACCCCACGGACAACTCCGTCAAACCATCAATTTTGATGGTTGTAATTCAAATGTTTTGAATTTTTGTAATGTATAGTTTAAACTTTTTTTTATTTTATTTCATTATAACGTTTGACTCATTTTAATGAAAGTTAGTAAGCAAATTAAATCATTTGTTTCTTATACAATTATAAATTCATGTTCAATGAATATACAATAAAATTCATGCAAATATGTTAGAATTTAATAAGAAAATCATTTCATTCATTTCTTATACAAGAAAATAGATTCAAGTTCAAGGAATATATAATAATACATTTGAACATGGGATACATAAATTCACATTTCGGTCGACCTATAACAGCCCAATTTTGGGCCTATTCGGAGTAATGGTTTCAAGACCAAAAATTTGAGGTCGGAGAAAGTATATTAATATTATTTCAAGTGTCATGGCATGATTATATTAGTGTTTGAAAATTTTGGTAAATTAATTTTAGCGATTTCATGCTTAATTTTGAAAAAAAAAGGACTAAATCGCATAAAGTGTAAAAGTTTTGTTCTACAAGCTAAAGGTGTTAAATAGCTATGGAACACTAAAGTAGAGGACCTTATTAAGTAAAAAGACAAATAAAAATGTGGTGGCTGGACATAGAATTTTTAATTGTGAAATTGGTCAAGGCTAGGTGGTTTGGTGACTTAATAGATAAAATAAAATAAAACAAAAAGAAAAGGCTATCATCTTTTCTTCTCTCCACCAATTTTTCTCCAAGAAAATAGCCATGGAAGCTTGAAAATTTTCAGCAACTTACAACCCTTGCAAGTAAGTCATTTTGATGTTCATTTTTATTGATTTTTGTGTTTTTGGAACCCTTGTAGCTTAATCTAGCTAATGAGGGGACTAATTTGCACTATGGTTGAAAGTCTAGGGTTTTTCTATGTGAGTATTCATGTTGTTTGCTGATTTTATGAAAGAAAATAAATCTTGAGTGTTAAATAAACAACTTTTGTGAAAGGGATTTTCATGAAAAACACCTAAAATGACTATTTTTCGAAGTTTATAAAATAGGTTGTAAACGTGTGAAATAATTGAAAATTTTGTGTTGCTATAAGAGTAATAAAGGTTCGTCTAGGCTTGTTAAAGGAGGAAATTTGATTAAAATCATTTTACGAGCCTAGGGGCAAAATCATAATTATGTGAAAGTCTAGAGGTAAAATGGTAATTTTCCCCAGGTATGAATTATAGATTGTATTGATTAATGTAGTGATTAAATAAGTGAATTTGTCATTATAGATCAAGAAAAAAAGAGTTCGGATCCAAACCGGGGGAAAACCAACCTATTGGACTAAATCGAATTAGTCGCCCATATTTTGTATACCAAGGTAAGCTGTACGTAAATAATACAACTTTATTGTTATTATGTACTGAATAATTAATATGGCATAAAGTTTTTTATTATTGTTGTGAATGTGCATGATGAGAATTGATGTAGTAAAAGCTCCCGGTTGAACCTTAGAAATAGATTAGATATCCATGTCATAACATTAGGGTGATATGTGTGCTAGTGTAAGACTATGTCTGGGACATGACATCGGCGTTGATATGTGTGCTAGTGTAAGACCATGTCTAGGACATGGCATCAGCCACATTATGAGAGCCAGTGTAAGACCATGTCTGGGACATGGCATCGGCATTGAGAAGAGAGCTAATGTAAGACCATGTCTGGGACATGGCATCGGCCACATTATGAGAGCCAGTGTAAGACCATGTCTGGGACATGGCATCGGCATTAAGAAGAGAGCTAGTGTAAGACCATGTCTGGGACATGGCATCTACATTTTATCCTCTTGTGGAAGGCTTATCAGATATCCTTAGGTATTCCAAATGGTTCCACGTGTTATTTAAAGCTTATGATAAAGATATGAAAGGATATAATCATGTTGTGAGTGGTACAGATTCTTACTCGAAACTCATGAGATATGAGCTTAGTTATGATGCCTTAATGGTAATGATGAAATTGAGTAAGTTCTATCTATGAGAATGAATTCAGGACAATCTTGTAAATTTTTGCTTATACTTGTGATGTGTAATTATGTAGTAAATCTACCCTTATTAAATCAGGAATGTTGTACTGGTTTATAATATACTATGTGTTTAAAGAGACATGGTTGACGTTGTTACTTATTTACATGAAACTTACTAAGCTTTATGCTTACTCCCTCTCTTTTCCATTTTCTTATAGTGCTGCCAATCTAGCTCGGGGATCAATAGACGTTAGAGGCATCGATCACACTATCACCTGAAGTTTTTGGTATAGTTAGCTTAAATGTTTTGAGCGTGGCATGTATAGGGACTTGATCTTTTGTCCAGTATCATATTTTTTTGGCCAAATGCGTTGGCTTATATTGAAGTTGATTCATTTTGTATAAGGCCATAGTTGATGGCTAATACTTATTGTTGATAAATGCAAATGTTGGTATTTCCATGAATGTGGTTAATACATGGTTTGGTTGATAAGTAAGAAATGTTGTAGGTGATAGAAAATAGCTTGGGTTTGAGGCGTGGATACCTCGGTTGTAACTGATTTAGTCATGTGTTTGTGCTTGTGATGGTACTATATTATATGGGTAGATGTGTGCTTGAAAGGGGTGACAAAAAGGCTTGGAAATTAGCCTTATAGCCGTCCACACAGGCAGACACATGGCCGTGTGCCTAGGCTGTGCGTGACACACTGTTGCCCCAGGGGCAAGTGTTGAGGCTATGTGTCCCCTGCACCTAAATTGTAAAAACTCAGATTAGCACACGGACTTGGCACATAGGCTTGTGCCAGGCCGTGTGACATCCTGACTTCTCGCGATGCACAAGTCAGGCTAACGCACAAGCTAAGGACATGGCCATGCCAGCCACATGGTCGTGCCCCAAGTCCACACGGGCGTGTGCCCCTATTTTTCAATGAAATTTTCTAAAGTTTTCTAAGGTTCCCGATTCAGTCCTAAACCACTTTTAAAGTATGTTGTGGGCCTCGTAGGCTCATATTAAGGGCTTTAATATGAAGTTTGAAAAGTTTTAAATTTGAACGAACTTTTATGACCTGGAAATGTATGTTAGTATCTGTTTAAGTTAGGTAACGCCTCGTACCCTATTCCTGTGTCAAATACATGTAAGGGGTGTTACATTTAGTGGTATCAAAGCTATGGTTTAGTCGATTCTCGGACTAACCTAGAGTGTGTACGAGTCTAGCTATACATGCCATATATGAATTATGATAGTGTGACGACTCCTGACAACTTAAAATGTGTTTTTATGTAGTAAATGGATCCCAATAGAGCAGTGGCAGATGATGTCAAAACTAATGCACCGGCTCCCGTAGAAAGGACCGCGCCAGTCGAAAGTGGGCCTGTTACACTGAGTCAAGGAGGAGGGGCTAGAGAAGCCTTCCTCCATATGATGAATGCTTTGTATTCAGAGTTAGTTCATGCAAACCTGAATGCTCCACCTCCTCCACCCCCTCTAATTCCCAGTCTGCCCCTGTAGCTCCCCAAGTGGTGGAGATGTTGAGAAGGGAAAAACCTCAGTTGATAGAATTCAAAAGCAAGGGGCTGAGGAATTTAGAGCGAATATAGATGATAACCCAGAGAGGGTAGAGTTCTGGCTAGAAAATACCATTACAGTATTCGATGAATTGTCTTACACACCTGAAGAGTGTATGAGGTGTGTTGTGCCACTCCTACGAGACTCACCTACCAATGGTGGAACACCCTTATGTCGGTAGTACCAAGGGAAAGGATTACATAGGAGATTTTCCAAGAGGAATTCTGAAAGAAGTATATTAGTCAAAAGTTTATAGACCAGAAGAGGAAGGAATTTCTAAAATTGAAGCAAGGCCGAGTGACGATAACAGAGTATGAGCATGAGTTCGTGAGTCTCAGGAAATATGCTCAAGAGTGCGTATCTACCATCATGTTTAAGAGATTTGAGGATGGATTGAATGAAGACATTCAACTTTTAGTTGGCATTCTAAAGCTCAAGGAATTTGTGGTACTTGTTGAGAGAGCGTGCAAGGTCGAGGAATTGGCCAAAGAGAAAAGGAAAGCTGATATTCAGTCTCATGACTCAAAAAAAAGATAGTTGGGGAAATCATTTCAGTCCTCATCCAAGAAATCGAGAGAATTCACTACCCGATCAAATGCTTCAGTGGGATTCTCAAGTAGAAATAAGAATAAGAAATACACGGCGTCTAAAGCCCAAACCACTTCTATTGCGAGTGTTGGTAGTGCTCGACCAAATAAACCAGAGTGTTTGCAATGTGGTAGGTGAAATTTTGGTGAGTGTCGAGGAAATGATAAAGGCTATTTCAAGTGCAGTTCACTAGACCACTTCATTCAAAACTATTCTGAGAAGGATGAGAAAGACAAGAAGCAAGATGTGCAAACGAGTAATGCTCCTTCTAGAGGTAGACCACAGAAGAACCCGAGAAGTGGGACTAGCAGTAGAGGTGCACCTAGAGATTCCATTGTGAGATCAGAGGGTAAAGCTTCTACAAGGACTTATGCCATTTGCGCTCGCGAAGAGGCTTCATCCCCAAACGTGATTACGGGTACTTTTTCTCTTCATGATATCTCTATTGTTGCTTTGATTGATCCGGGGTCTACCCATTCATATGTTTGTATGAAATTGGTGTTTAGTATGAATATGCATGTTGAGTATACCGAATTTGTGGTAAAAGTGTCAAACTCTTTAGGCAAGCATGCGCTAGTTGACCAAGTGTGTAGAAATTGTCCCTTAACAATTAGAGGTCATTGTTTTCCGGCTAATCTTATGCTGCTACCGTTTGATGAATTTGACATGATTCTTGGTATGGACTAGATAGTAGCTCATGATGTGATACTAAATTGTGGGAGAAAATTTATTGAACTAAAATGCGATGATGGGGATATCCTTCGGGTTGAATCAGGTGAATCGGAAAGCTTGCCTGTAGTGATTTCTTCTTTGGCGGCTAAGAAATGTATAAGAAAAGGGTATGAGTCTTATCTCGTGTTTATCAAAAGTAAAGATTGAGTCAGTGCCTATGGTATGTGAGTACCTAGATGTCTTTCTGGAAGAGTTGCCCGGATTGCCTCCAACTAGGGAAGTCGAGTTTGGCATTGAGTTGGTCCCTAGTACGGCACCTATTTCGGTTGCCCCGTATAGGATGGCATCATTGGAGTTAAAAGAGTTGAAGGTTCAGCTATAAGAGTTAACGGATAAGGGTTTTGCGAGACCAAGCTATTCTCCGTTGGGTTGTAACACCCCTTATTTGGGTTTGACGCCGAAATAGGGTACGAGGCGTTACCTAAGTTAAACACACACTCACATACATTTCCAGGTCATAAAAGTATGTTCAAATTTAAAACTTTTCAATCTTCAACTCAAAATCCCTAATATGGGTTTACGAGGCCCAAAACACACCTTAGAAACGGTTCGGGACCAAACTGAGTTCTTTAGAAAACATTGGAAAATGTCACTGAAAATAGGGGCACACACCCATGTGGAAGAGCAACACGCCTGTATGGAAGAGCAACACGCCTATGTGACCTGATAACATGGCCATGTTGAAAGACTGTGTAACACTCACGGCCTAAGCATTTAGGGACATACCCATGTCCCTCGCCCGTGTGGATTTATTTCTCAATTTGAACCTATAGGGGTTTTCACACGGCCTGGCACATGCCTGTGTCCATAGCCAGTGTCCCTCACATGGCCTTGACACGCCTGTGTCTTGGCCCGTGTGCAAAAACCTTGACATTCTATTTTTTGACATCAGCAACCTCATATGGTCACACGGCCAAGGCATATGCCCATGTCCTTAGACCATGTGGCGAATTAAATTCCTAAATTTAGGTGCAGACTTCACACGGCCTGGGCACATGCCCATGTCCTATGGCCGTGTCCTCCACACTGTCGAGACACATGGCCGTGTCTCAGTTCGTGTGGTTACTACTGGGCATTCTATTTTGCCAACATAGGATGCAAGGGGACACACGGCCGAACTACATGCCCATGGGGTAGACCGTGTGTCACACATGGCCTAGACACATGCCCGTGTGTCTACCCATGTGGATAAAAACAAGACTATTTACCAAGCCCTTTTTGTCACCCTTACTTGTACCATCATAAGCCACATCAAACAACCTACTTATTCATGCAATAATATACCAATTACTCAATTATGCAATTTGCACCTCCAAGAAAAACATCATCATTTTCATATAACAATAATGAGTAATAGACATCAACCGTGGCCTTATACAAAATGAATCAATTTCCAAGACAAGCCAACACTTTTGGCCAAAACAAGATGACACTTGACAAAGACTAAGTCCCTATACATGCCATACTCAAAATAATCAAACTTTACTATACCCAAAAGAATAGCTTGATAGTGTGAAACGAGCTCCAACGTCCTTCGAATCCCCGAGCTAGCTTGGCGAAAATACAAGGAATTGGAAAAGAGAGGGAGTAAGCAAAAAGCTTAGTAAGTTTACATGTAAAAACAATGAACACCATACCACAAACTTATTCATTAAGAACATTACATACAACTCAAGAACAATTCTGAACCTTGTAGTTGTACTTACTAATTTCAAATCTCACCACATCCCAAATACATATCATAAACATTTCTCACATTTATATGTACTAATACCCTGCACTTGTCATCACATAATCACATATAATTTCACTTAGTCAAAGTTTCTCGATGAACACTTCAGAATATTACCAGATATGCAGTGGTTTCACACACTGCCCACCAAATAATCACATATCCACGATGGTATCACACATAGCCCACCAATAACAATAAATTTGGTGGTATCGCACACATCCCACCAATAATAATAAATACGGTGATATCGAACACAGCCCACCAAATACTAATAAATACAGTATTTATCCTTATCATTTTCCTAATTCAAAGGTTCATCCGAGAATTTCCTCACTTTTTATCATTTTGATAGATATCAATAATATTCATTCACATTTCACATAATACATTTATATGTAAAAACATAAGTAAAAATAATGTATCATTTACATATAAACTTACCTCGATACAAAATATGTCAATTTGAAGTTTTGTTCGAAACCTTGCCTTTTCCTCTGTCAAGGTTGATTCCACATTCTTCTTGATCTATAACGATATATTTAACTTATTAAATCACCACATTAATCAAAACATTTCAAAATTCCTATTTTGGAGAAATTATCATTTTGCCCTTAGACTTTCTCATAATTATGATTTTGCCCCTAGGCTCGTAAAATGATTCTAATCAAATTTCCTTCTTTAACAAGCCTAGCTGAACATTTATTACTCTTATAGCAACTCACAAAACCAATTATTTCACACAATTACTACCTATTTCACCATCTTTACAAAAAAGTCCTTTTTAGGTGTTTTCATGGAAACCTCTTTTACAAAAGTTGTTTATTTAACAACCAAGTTTCATTTTCTTCCATAAAAGTTCAGCAAACAACACTAATGTTCCCATGGAAAAACCCTAGACTCTCAACCATTTTGCAAAATAATCCCCTCATTAGCTAGCTTAAGCTACAAGGGTTCCAAAAGTACAAAGATTATCAAAAATGATCATCAAAAACACTTACTTGCAAGGGTTAAAGGTTGCTGAATATTTCAAGCTTCCATGGCCCTTTCTTGAGTGTAAAAATCGGTGGAGAGAAGGGTGAATGAAAAAGATGACAACTTTCCCTTATTTTATTTCTCTAATTAAGTCACCTAATCCACCAACCTTGATCAATTTTTCCTTTCCTTGTCCCCCATGGCCGGCCAACACATTACTAAGGGCCTAATTTCACATTAGGGACCTCTAATTTTATATTCTATACCTATTTGGCACCTTTAGCTTGTAGAGAAAAACTTTTGTACTTTATGCGATTTAGTCCTTTTTCAAAATTAAGCATGCAATCACTAAAATTAATGCACCAAAATTTTCATGCACCCACATAATCATGCTATAACACATAAAATAATATTAAAACTAATTTATCCAACCTCGGATTAGTGGTTTCGAAACCACTATTCTGACTAGCCCCAAAATCGGTGTTACAATTCTCCCCCTTAGGGATTTTCGTCCTCGAAAATCTTACCAACAAAAAGGTTTAGGTATTGGTCTCTTATGGTCTCCTCGGGTTCCCATGTGGCCTCTTCAACCCCATGTCTATGCCATAATACTTTCACAAGTGCTATACTTTTATGCCTCAGTTGCTTGACCTCTTGTAACACCCCTATCCTGTATCCATCACTGGATTATGGTTAAAGGCATCACCTGACAGATCGGAAACTTTAACAGACAATTAATAAATTAACCCATCATATAACAATCATAAAGTCCCCTCTGTAGGTCATCGAGACCTAAAACATGCTTTGTATTAGGGTCGGGACTAAATCGGAACACATATAGAAATTTTTAGAAATTTAAAACTTTTCTAAGTTTCAGGGGTTACACGCCTGTGTGGGCAGGCCGTGTGCCTCCCACAGCTGTTAGACACACCCGTGTGTCCTCCCCGTGGTCGAACCTGACTTAACTCCACGACCACCAAGCACACCCATGTACCCTGGCCATGGTCAATCGTGACTTGGCTCCACGGTTACCAAGCACCCCCGTGTGCTAAGGCCGTATACTCCTAGGCCATATACTGACTTCTTCACACGGCAACTAGGCACGCCCATGTACCTTGGTCATGTGCTCTTAAACTAGCTACTAACTTATCCCCACGGTCACTAGGCACGCCCGTTTGCCACTACCATGTGACATTATAGTCCATTTGCAAGGCCAAAATGCCACCCAACTAGGGTCATTCCTACAAGCAAATTATCAACGCATCTCATGCACATATGACAACCAAAAACATAACAAAATAATCATCCATCTCTATAATCCAATCCAATACTAATCATGCCAAGTTTACAAGACTAAAACCAAGTTCAACTTTTTGTTGAACATATATGCTCAAAATTTCATCTATATACTTTCCTTAATCTTAACCATTTCTTGTGCTTTCAAACCATACCAAAATATGCATCATAAAACACATTCATTTAAGCATATTACCAATACATAACTAGCCAAATCACATGGCTAAGTTCAACTCTCACATTTATACAAATAACTAGCCTTACATGCCATATCTAGATATATACATTTCCAAATTGTACCAAAACAAGTTGAGTAGTGTGATGACGATCCTCGACGGTCCCGAGCCTTCGGTAGCTTTGATGATCTATAAAACAGAGAAAAACACACACATAGAGTAAGCTTTCAAAAGCTTAGTAAGTCATATACAAATAAACTTAATGCGCTATGCATATAGCCAAAATTGAATCATTGGTACTTATAAATCTCATAGCCATTTCATTTCATAGACTTTGGCACATTTACTCACTCAAAGCTTACCACATTTTTCATTTCACAAATCACATATATACTTAGCTTACTCATATCCATTCTTGTATCTCATTCATATTCTCATGTTCAATTATACAACTCTTCAAAGCAACTTCACATAAGTACTTACCTTTTATACACAATTAGTGTACATACCAAACGTACCTAGAACGAATATACATTCACATAATTATTCATAGCTCGAATTTGCTCGTTAAACCGTTTGGAACCTAATAGGATACACAGAAGGCTCGAAATAGTCATGTAATGCCAACGTCCTAAACAAGGTCTTACATGTACTCAGATATCGATGCCACTGTCCAAGACAGGGTCTTACATGAATCAATACGATGCCAATGTCCTAGACATGGTCTTACACATAAAGATCATATCGATGTCAACGTCCCATACATGGTCTTACACAAAATCTCTAATCAATTCCAATGTCCCAGACGTGGTCTTACATGATAAAATAGAATAGATGCCTATGTCATGACATAGCTAATCCTATCTATTCCTAGGTTCGTATGGGACTTCTCAGACATTGTCACTAAGTCAATCTTATCTCGAAATTCATATACATAGCATCTCATAAGCATTCACTATCATCAATAGTCATATGAATATGCTCAATACAATACAATTACATTTATTTTCAATATGACTTACCTCGAGTTCGATTTAACTAAAATGGAAATGGCTACTCGGTTACTTTCTCTTTCCCGCGATCTAAGTCCAATTTCTTCGGCCCTTGATCTAAACATATTCAAATTTAACCCTTTAATTCACTAGTTCATCCAACTAAATCCAAATACACATATTTTGGGCAATTTATAAATTAGCCCTTACAATTGCACATTTTATCAATTTAGTCCTTTTTTTCTCAAAACATCAAATTCACAAAATCATCATTTAACCATGCTTAGCTGAATGCTTATGAACATCATACAAGCCCATATTTTCCATAAAATTTGCAATTTAGTCCCTCAAGTTACTATTTTCTCAATTTAGCCCTAATTAACTAAATTCATCAAAAATTTAACAACAAAGTATGTTCATCTAGCACAAATCTTTCAATTAACAACTAAGCTCATCATAAAGCTCACCATTTCATCAATGGCACATCTCATGAACATCATCAATACACAAAATTGAGACATGGGCTTGATAGTAGACTAAGCAACAATCTCAGAAACATAAAAATCATCAAAATCTAAAGCCAAAACATACCTTAATTGAACCTTTCAATGGCCGAATAACCTAGCTTCTTTCTCCTTTCTTTTTCTTTGCTAATTTCGGCTAAAATAGGATGAATAAATGCCACTATCTATTTATTATGTTTTATTATAAACATATTAATATACATTTTACTATATTAACCTTTTAATAAACATATTATAACATATAGTTCAAGGTCATTTTTGTCCATTAATAATCCACTAACTTATTAATGGCTTAATTGCCATATAAGGCCTCCACCTTTACAAAGCCACAACACATTGGTACTTTAACAATTAGCATGCTAGTTTTGCACTTGATGCAATTCAATCCTTTTATCAAATTAAACACATAAAAAGACAAATTAGCATACGAAACTTTACCACATGCTTAATCACTTATCAATGACACAGAAAATAATATTAAAAATATTTTAAGGACTCGAATTTGTGGTCCTGAAACCACTGTTCCGACTAGGGTATAAATTGGACTATTACAATTCTTCCCCCTTAGAGATTTTCGTCCCCGAAAATGTTACCGTTAAACAGAGTCAGATATTTCTATCTCATTGAAACTTCTGACTCCCACATTTCCTCTTCAATTTTGTGTCGATTACACAATACTTTCACTAATGGTATTTTCTTATTACTCAACTCTTTCACTTCACAAGCTAAGATGCGAATCGATTCCTCTTCGTATGTCATATCAGATCAGATTTTAATTTCAGATGGGGTAATCACATGTGACAAATCAGATCGATATCTACAGAGCATCAATACATGAAATACATTGTGGATCTTTTCTAGCTTAGGGGCCAACCTTAATCTATATGCAATAGGACCAACACATTTAATAATTTCATACGGCCCGATGAACATCAGACTTAACTTGCCTTTACATCCAAAACGAAGTACTTTCTTCCACGGAGACACTTCAGAAATACTTTGTCACCAATTTCAAATTCTATGTCTTTTTGTTTCAAGTTCGCATAAGATTTCTGATGATCAGATGTTGCTTTCAAATAATCTCGGACCAGTTTCACTTTCTATTCTGAATCTTTTATCAAATCAATCCCGTGTAGCTTATTTTCACTGAGCTCAATCTAATACAGAGGTGTACGACATTTTCGACCGTACAAAGCTTTATATAGTGCCATTTTGATGCTTGACTGAAAACTATTATTGTATGAAAATTCAATCAATGGCAGATACTGTTCCCACGAACCATTAAACTCAAGTATACAACATCTTAACATATCCTCAAGAATCTAAATGATCTGCTCAGATTGACCATCTGTTTGCGAATGATAAGCTGTATTAAAATGTAATTTCTTGCCTAAAGATTCTTGTAATTTCTTCCAGAATCTTGATGTGAATCTCGAATCACTATCAGACACAATAGATAGTGGCACCCAGTGCAATCTCACAATCTCAGAAATAAAAAGCTCAGCTAACTTATCAAGTGAGTAGATAGATCTTACCGGAATAAAATGGGCAAATTTTGTTAATCGGTCAACTACAACCCAAATCACATCTTTCTTTCTCGGAGTCAGAGGTAAACCATAAACAAAATCCATCGTCACTCTATCCCATTTCCACTCAGGAATCATAATCGGTTGTAGCAAACTAGACAGAACTTGATGTTCAGCTTTTACTTGCTGAAAAATTAAACATTTCGAAACAAAGTTAGAAATATCTCGCTTCATACCAGACCACCAATAGTGTCGCTTCAAATCATGATACATATTAGTACTTCTCGGATGAACAGATAGACGATTGTTATGTGCTTCACCCAAAATCAGCTAAATCAACTCTGAATTTCTCGGAACACAGATACGATCTCAAAATCTCACACAATCATCAACAACTCAAAATTCAGATTCAGAATTTGAATCACACTGAGCTCGTTTCGCTAATAAATCATTATCAAATTTTTGAGCATCACAAATTTGTTGTAAGAACAATGATCGTGTCAAACAGTCAAGTTTTAATATTTATAAAGAAGGATTGAACCTATAGACTAACTATGACAACGATTGAGGGAAGTGCACCTATCGAACAATAGTATAGTTTAGGCAAGATTATTTTATCGAACCCAAAGGAACCTAAAAGTGCTATTACTCACTTTCTTTCTATTATTTAGCCTGAAATATGAAGTGATTGGTTTATTAATCTAAAAAACTAATGAAAAACTAAACTAGATGCAAAGACAAAAGAATGAAACTTTGGGAAAAGACGTGGAAAAACTCATTGATTACGACGATACCTCGTGAAGAATCCACCTATGACTTCTCTTGTTATCTAACTCTTAATTCATATGAATTCTTTACTTAGCTTGATCCGTGAGACTCCCTAACCTATATTAAACCCTCTCTCGAGGCGAATAACGTCTAGCCTTAGGTTAATTAGTGGAACTCTCGTTCTCTTATAGTAAATCGATCAATGGACTCCCATATTAGGTTTCACCCTAATCCAGCAAAATCTAGTGAAACACCCCACACCCGGCCCATGAGAATGGACCGGATCTGGTATGTTCCTCGAAGCAACCCGGTTCAAATTCATTCGAATACTTTGAAAACTGTGTGTTTTGGAAGATAGTTTGTTGTGGGTTGGGCTCGAGTTGAAAACAAATTTATTTTATATCAAAACCCATTTGTTTCGGTGACAAAATGTTTAAACTTATTTTAAATTAAATGGGCTTATTCTTTATAAAGCCCTAAATTCATAACATAGTAATTAAAGCGTAAATAAAAATCGCCACGATGGCCTTATTACATAAAACGAAACCCAAAATAAAATTGTACAAGACTTAAAATAAAATAAAGATTAAAATTAAATTAAACTTCGTTGAACATGGCCACCACAAGTTTTGCCGTCCGGTCCATTATCGCTCATCACCAAACATGTTCCCTAACGGGTGAGTCGATAGACTCAATGTGTAACCAACACCAAAACATAATAGAAATAGGCACACCATACATATCATATTCATATAAAATTCAAGATAATGATGCAAACCCGAACCCAAACCTATATGCCATCCGCTACACTCCACCCGCATTCAACTCGCACACCGTGGGGACTACTAAGTCAACCTCCATCCGCTACACACCATCAAAGGCAATCGCATACAATGACGTGCTCATCGCCCACTTAAAATATTGTGGCATAGCCACTGATATTTGTGTCATGAGACACCACATTTAGATAATGTAACCGGTTACCACATTCACTTAATGTGACCAAGTCACCACATTCACTTAGTGAGACCGAAGTCATCACATATTCTTAGTGAGACCAAGTCATCACGTTTCACTTAGTGAGACCAAGTCATTACATTCACTTCCCTTTCTCAAATAACTGAATGCCCCGAATTATACATATCATGCATATCATATATAATTTCACTTTCACATCACTTTTCACATGTTAGATATAACATATTTCGAAATCCTAGTAGGAGTAGGAAAACGTACCTGAGTACTTTGTACCATAATATGGCACTTTAGCCACATTCTTACACTTTCATATTAACATATATATCATATTTAAGCCATAAATCTATTAAGATTAGTGTGGGGGTACACACGATACCTTAGCCATATTCTTACACTTTCATATTAACACATATAATGAATTAAAACCATAAACCTATTGAGATTTAGTGTGGGGTACACACCTGATTCACTTAGCGATTCCTTGAGATTCCGAAAAGCTAGATCTAATGTTTAGATCCTTAGTCCCTACATTTGATTTATCACTTATTACTTAGCATAAATCCTATTTGGCTATAATATCCAAATCCTAGTAGGATTTGTAAAAAGACTTACCTTTGATGCCGATTTGATGATTATTCAAATCCCGAAATTAATCTCTTGCTTTCTTTAAGGATGTCGAAATTCCTATAACCATATGTTAGATTTAATCTAACATTAAAACATAAAACATGGCCTTTGGCCGAATATACATATATCTTACCTTAAATCTTTAAATCCCGAAACTCTATTCCTGATTAATGGAGATGTCGAAATACCTTAATTTTTGAAATCCCAAAATTCACCTTCCATATTTCGATCAATAAAATATAGGAGGGATTAGACAAACTTTCGGCTTAAAAGAAAGGAATACAATTATAACTATAGATCCTTACCCTTTATATTGAAATCTATGATCCTCCTAACACTACTTCGTAGATTCTGGCTTAGAGACTTGATGAACAATTGGCTATGATCCCTTATGTATTCGGTTTCAAAGATGAAAGAAGAGAGGAATAATAGGCTTAGAGGAATCGGCTAGGAGGCTAAAAGAAAAGAGGAAAAAGAATGGATGCTCAAGAAGAATTTTGGCAGAGGAGAGGAGAAAGAATATTGACAAAAGAAAAGAGAAGGAGAATGAATAATGAATAGCCCTAGTCTCATCCTTTTATAGCCGAAATTACTAGGCCAAGAATCTTTACTTGGCCATCACTCTTCCTCATTCTCCTAATTAAAGAATAATTCTTCATTTATCCACCTATTTAGCTGAAATTCTAAAGGGAATAAACCTCTTCTCTTAAGAGTCCCTATTGTCAGTCCATTGCTTCCTCTCTAAGTAATTAAATAAAAAATCACTTAAAGCTTTAGCTAGGTGCCGTCCACCCCTTTCCCTTGATGAGCCGAATTTAAACTTGTTCTTATTGGACTCCTTGTGGCCATACGAGGCCCAATTTATCCACCTAAGTGGCGTCACTCCTTGGGCTTTAAGTGGCATCTTCAGGCCACTTTTCCAAGCCTGTTTATGTGTCAAATTTCACGTACTTTTTCTTTTAAGGCCTCCTTGCCTTAATTACCTCTTTTAAACTTTAAAACTCGACATTTTTAAGTCATTTCTAGGTTTCCAAAAATTTTTGTTCGGCTTTGTAAACTTGACATTTCTTAGGTTTCCTAAAATGTTTACTTTCCTCTTTTAGCTTAGTTTCCAAAATGTTCACTTTCCTATTTTTAATGTAACATTTCCATACATTTCCAAGTTTCCCGAAATGTTTACTTTCTTCTTTTGAATCATTTCCAAATCATTTCCTTATATTTCCTTGCATTTCCTTTCATTTCCTTTTATTTCCTTACATTTCCTTTCATTTCCTTTCATTTCCTTACATTTCCTTACATTTCCTTTTATTTCCTTACATTTCCATACATTTCCATACATTTCCATACATTTCCATACATTTCCATGCATTTCCATGCATTTCCATACATTTCCTTACATTTCCAAGGTTCTAAAAATGCACACCACACATCCATATCACAGCAAACATGCTATTAAGCAAAAATGCACACAATGGGATTCGAATCTCTTCCCTCAAAGTACTTCACTTGTTGCCGTAACCCTTGCACCTTAGATGGCGTCCCTTGCCACTTTTCCACATCACTTCTTATTTTTAACTTAAAAACCAATAATTGTCCAAAGCTTTCTCTTTCATCCTAGGATTTTAAAAACCCTTAATTCACTTCCAAACACTACCAAAACCTACTACTCATGAATTATGCACAAACGCATAACCCCTAATCTAGGATGTTACAGTTCTACCCTCCTTAAAAATAATTTCGTCCTCGAAATTACTTACTAACAGTCGTATAATCCTTCTCACCGCACTATGCTTACGCTGCACACTCTGATCTTAATAGAACCATCATACTTTCTAGGCACAATCTCTAAGTTCACGTCCCTTAGAACTCATTTCTAACGTCGCAATTTAATCTGATTAAGAAGTTTTATGTATAAAAAATTTTGTTTCACTGATTAACCGCGAAGAAGTTTTATGGAAAGAATTTTTAGAAGTGGTTCTTTCGTATTCATACATGCACACAGTCTTTACATTCATACATCTATCAATCAATTATGAACTTTCGTTCATTCAGAGAAATGTTGTAGTTTTCATTGTTGTTGTTTTTCCACTACCCAGGGGTATTTTTGTAATTTGTCCTACAGGGGTATTTTTCGCAATTTATCAAAACAAGGTTCCTTGGTGTTTTTGTCAATGGGGATCTTGGAAATTTTAAAGTCCCGGGGCTCTTCGGTAAATTTGGAAATTCCATGGGTATTTCGATAATTTTGAATTTCGGGGGTATTTTGGTAATAAACCAGGGTAATTTTGTAAAGTTTAATAATTCAGGGATATTTCAAAATTTTCAAAACTTTGAGGGTTCTTTTTGAGAAATTTATTTTCCAAAACGATGAAGTTGCAAAATTTTTGGAAATCAGGGTCATTTTGGAAATTTTGGTAAGTTAGGGGCATTTTTGTAAATTCTCCAAATCAGGGTATCTTGATATTTGTAAAACAGAAGTTCCTGGTATTTTGTAAAGTAGAAACATTTTAGCAAAAGTCGAGGGTATTTTTCAAAATTTAAAAAAACTAAGGGTATTTTAGTAATTTACAACACAGGGGCATTTTAGTAATTTTCCCAATTCAAAGTACCTTGAATTTTTCGTAAAATAGAGTTTTTGGACACTTTTGCAAAATATAGAATTTTACTAAAATCGAGGGTAATATGGTAATTTTAGAAAATCAAGGGCATTTTAGTAATTTTACCACTAAGGGTATTTTAATAAATTTGTAAATCGAGAATTCTTAAAAAGTTTTTCCAAAATAATAATTTTCAAAATTCCAAAAAGGTAGTTTGTTGACTTTTAAAACTAGGGTTTCCATAAAAATATGGCTAGTTCCCTTTCGGGTTTTAGTTATTGGGTTTAGCCTATGACCGAGCCTTCTTGGTCAAGGTGAACCAAAGCTACGCACCAAGCAGGATTCGAGTGGAGAGGAGGTGAGTCACGCGGACTGCTTAAGTACCAAGCTCCCATTGAAACCATTCCTAGACATGCGTACAGGGGTTGCCACACCCACTAAGTCCTCTGGGTTAGGGTGAACCGAAGCTACGCACCAGGTAGGATTCCTGCGAAGAGGAGGTGAGTCACTAGGACTGCTTAAATACCAAGCTCTTCCGAATCCAATCCTAGACATGCGTACCATGGTTGCCACTCCCTAACTCGATTGACTTAGCCATAGGTTTGTTTAGTGTATTAAGTCTTATGTATCTGTGTTTGAGTAGACTAATCCTAGGGTTCAAGTTCCTATCATGCTATTCTACGTTCCATTCCTTTTCTACCCTTCTATAATTCACATAATCACACAGATAGTTAGGGGTACTTACCTGGTGGACTGCGGGTCGGAGACTTAGGTGCCATGCTAGAAAACCTGAAATTTTTCAGAAAATTCCTTTTGGGCTTACTTTGGAAAACGTTTTGGGCCTTAGGCCACAGGCCGAGAGTTTAAAATCGGGCTCGATATAAATCAAACACCCACACCCAAATTTACGAGAATGGACCGGATCGGTATGTTCCTCAAGTAACCTTGTTCAAATTCATTCAAATACTTTGAAAGCTGTGTGTTTTGGAAGATAGTTTGTTGTGGGTTGGGCTCGAGTTGAAAACAAATTTATTTTATATCAAAACCCATTTGTTTGGTGACAAAATGTTTAAGCTTATTTTAAATTAAATGGGCTTATTCTTTATAAAGCCCTAAATTCATAACATAGTAATTAAAGCAGAAATAAAAATCATCACGATGGCCTTATTACATAAAACGAAACCCAAAATAAAATTGTACAGTACTTAAAATAAAATAAAGATTCAAATTAAATTAAACTTCAAGTTTGAACATGGCCACCACAAGTTCGCCATCCCGATCCATTCTTGCTCATCACCAAACATGTTCCCTAACGGGTGAGTCGATAGACTCAATGTGTAACCAACACCAAAACATAATAGAAATAGGCACACCATACATATCATATTCATATAAAAATTCAAGATAATGATGCAAACCCGAACCCAAACCTATATGCCATCCGCTACACTCCACCCGTACCAACCTGCACACCGTGGGGACTACTAAGTCAACCCTCCATCCGCTACACACCATCGAAGGCAGTCGCTGCAGTCGACGTGCTCATTGCCCACTTAAAATATTGTGGCATAGCCACCTGATATTTGTGTCATGAGACACCACATTTAGATAATGTAACCGAAGTTACCACATTCACTTAATGTGACCGAAGTCACCACATTCGCTTAGTGAGACCGAAGTCATCACATATTCTTAGTGAGACCGAAGTCATCACGTTTCACTTAGTGAGACCGAAGTTATCACATTCACTTCCTCTTTCTCAAATAACCCGAATGCCCCGAATTATACATATCATGCATATCATATATAATTTCACTTTCACATCACTTTTCACATGTTAGATATAACATATTTCGAAATCCTAGTAGGAGTAGGAAAATGTACCTGAGTACTTTGTACCATAATATGGTACTTTAGCCACATTCTTACACTTTCATATTAACATATATATCATATTTAAGCCATAAATCTATTAAGATTAGTGTGGGGGTACACACGATACCTTAGCCATATTCTTACACTTTCATATTCACACATATAATGAATTAAAACCGTAAACCTATTGAGATTTAGTGTGGGGTACACACCTAATTCGCTTAGCGATTCCTTGAGATTCTGAAAAGCTAGATCTAATGTTTAAATCCTTAGTCCCTACATTTGATTTATCACTTATTACTTAACTTAAATCCTATTTGGCTATAATATCCAAATCCTAGTAGGATTTGTAAAAAGACTTACCTTTGATGCCGATTTGATGATTATTCAAATCTCAAATTGATCTCTTGCTTTCTTTAAGGATGTCAAAATTCCTATAACCATATGTTATATTTAATCTAACATTAAAACATAAAACATGGCCTTTGGCCAAATATACATATATCTTACCTTAAATCTTTAAATCTCAAACTCTCTTCCCGATTAATGGAGATGCTTAGAAATACCTTAATTTTGAAATCCCAAAATTCACCTTCCATATTTCGATCAATAAAATATAGGAGGGATTAGACTAACTTTCGCTTAAAAGAAAGGAATACAATTATAACTATAGATCCTTACCCTTTATATTGAAATCGATGATCCTCCCGACACTACTTCGTAGATTGGCTTAGAGACTTGATGAACAATTGGCTATGATCCCTTATGTATTCGATTTCAAAGATGAAAGAAGAGAGGAATAATAGGCTTAGAGGGAATCGGCTAGGAGGCTAAAAGAAAAGAGGAAAAGAATGGATGCTCAAGAAGAATTTCGCGAGAGGAGAGGAGAAAGAATATTCTAAAAGAAAAGAGAAGGAGAATGAATAATGAATAGCCCTAGCCTCATCCTTTTATAGTCGAAATTACTAGGCCAAAAATCCTTTACTTGGCCATCACTCTTCCTCATTCTCCTAATTAAAGAATAATTCTTCATTTATCCACCTATTTAGCCGAAATTCTAAAGGAATAAAACTCTTCTCTTAAGAGTCCCTATTGCCATCCATTGCTTCCTCTCTAAGTAATTAAATAAAAATCACTTAAAGCTTTAGCTAGGTGCCGTCCACCCCTTCCCTTGATGAGCCTAATTTAAACTTGTTCTTATTGGACTCCTTGTGGCCACACGAGGCCCAATTTATCCACCTAAGTGGCATCACTCCTTGGGCTTTAAGTGGCATCTTGAGCCACTTTTCCAAGCCTGTTTGTGTGTCAAATTTCACGTATTTTTCTTTTAAGGCCTCCTTGCCTTAATTACCTCTTTTAAACTTTAAAACTCGACATTTCTAAGTCATTTCTAGGTTTCTAAAATTTTCGTTCGGCTTTGTAAACTTGACATTTCTTAGGTTTCCTAAAATGTTTACTTTCCTCTTTAGCTTAGTTTCCAAAATGTTCACTTTCCTCTTTTAGCTTATTTTCCAAAATGTTCACTTTCCTATTTTTAATGTAACATTTCCATACATTTCCAAGTTTCCAAATGTTTACTTTCCTCTTTTGAATCATTTCCAAATCATTTCCTTATATTTCTTTACATTTCCTTACATTTCCTTTCATTTCCTTTCATTTCCTTTCATTTCCTTACATTTCCTTTCATTTCCTTTCATTTCCTTTCATTTCCTTACATTTCCTTACATTTCTTTTTATTTCCTTACATTTCCATACATTTCCATACATTTCCATACATTTCCATACATTTTCATACATTTCCATGCATTTCCATACATTTCCTTACATTTCCAAGGTTCTAAAAATGCACACCACACATCCATATCACAGCAAACTTGCTATTAAGCAAAAATGCACACAATGGGATTCGAATCTCTTCCCTCAAAGTACTTCACTTGTTGCTGTAACCCTTGCACCTTAGGTGGCGTCCCTTGCCACTTTTCCAAATCACTTCTTGTTTTTAACTTAAAACCCAATAATTGTCCAAAGCTTTCTCTTTCATCCTAGGATTTTAAAAACCCTTAATTCACTTTCAAACACTGTCAAAACCTACTACTCATGAATTATACACAAACGCATAACCCCTAATCTAGGATGTTACAATCACCCTATCTCTAGGCGTGCGATCAACTCGCTTAATTATGCTAGATCTACTCTTAGGCAAGGTCTATTCCTCCTCTACCTAAGCACATCAGATTAAATTAAGCAACATAATTAAGAACAAACTAAGTACTTGTCATATAATTTAGAAATCAAATAACAAAATCCATCATAGGTTTCATCCCCTTCAGGTATCTGAAGGGTTTAGTTCATAACAAAATAAGAAAACATCTCAAGAGAAAAGATAAAACAAAACATAAGAAATCCCTAAAACCCCCTGAAGGAATTGAAGAGGAGATCCTCTGTCTTGAGTAAATCCGACTTCTTGAGATGGATCAACTGGCTATCTTCGAGTAATTCCATGAATAAAAGCTTTGGTAGAAAACTTCTGCCTAAAACTTCGACTCCTGTTTCGGCTTCTGCCGAACTCCCCTTTTAGTTGCTACCTTGGGTGTTTATATAAGCTCTTTAGATGCTTTAATTGGCTCCTAAGTACCTCTTTCAAGTAGAATTACTATTAAGGTGTTTAAGTAGACTTAGGAGTATGTTTCTTTAGCTTCAAGCATCCAAATCCGAGTGAAATTGCTCATTCCCGTGGCAGGGGCACGCCCATGGCACACGCCCGTGTAAATCGTCTTCAGGCTGTGTCTCGATTCTGTCGATTGGGGCACGACCGTGTAAATCATGGCATGGCCGTGTGAAGTATTTTGACGAGGCATGGTCGTGTGGCTTGAAGTCCAGGCCGTGTCAATTTCCTCTTTGGCCCAAATTGGCCTGTTTTAAGCCCGTTTCTCGTTCTTTTTGTCCTCGAGTGCTTTCCTAAGTATAAACATAAAAAGAAAGGATTAAAAGCACCTTTTGACATAAATCAAGGGCTAAATCATCCAAAAGTATACTAAATATGGGGTTAAAATATATTACTTTTATGGTTTATCAAATACCGCTACACTTAAGCTTTTGCTTGTCCTCAAGCAAAATTCTCAACTTACAATTAAAACGAACTTTCCATAATTCTTAATTCTTATCGATAATGTCTCATCATAATTATACATGGATAATTCAACTCAAAGAACCCTAAAGTTTCAATCAAGATAAGTCATACCTTTGTAGTACGAAAACATAGGTGTCTCCCCTTATCTGAATAATTACCTTTAATTCAAAACCGACAAGGATTCACATCCTTACTAAAGGTTCACTCAAATCACTCAAAGTGTTTAAGGTTCAAGAATAAGCACTCATAAGTCAAACCTGAAAAGTTAATCCCATAGGCTTGCCCGAAAATCAAATCTCCACCACTGTATATAAGATGATACACAAATCAAAAGGTCTTTAACAGGGTTGTAACGGGGCTTGGGTTAAAAGCTGTGGATAAAGGCTGAATTAGAAGGGTTAGAATCAAGATCGATTTTGACAAATCACCTGATTAAAAACAATGAACTAGAAAATAAATGATTACATCAATTGAAACTTTGAAACTAATAATACTACGAGCTTTTTTCTTTGATAATTGAAATTTAAATGTACAAGCTCACTAACACTGAATATACTTTGATTTTTTTTATTTTTTTCGAACAAACTACATAATAAAGAAAGAACTTTATCAACTGAAATAAACTAATTAGGAAACTGATCAAATCAATTCTCGATAGCAGGGTAGTCAAAAAATGGTGATAACAAATTCAAAGGATTTTCGGGTTAATATTAGCAGGTAAATCAATAAAAAGGGTTGTTAGGATTAAAAATGGTTCACTAGCGATTAATTATGTGGGTAGGCTTTTAGTGGTGTGAATGGGTTAAACCTAGGTGCCTTTATCATCTCAGTATATCAAATCATAGATGTGGTCTCAACATGTATAAATGAGGCAAGTTCTAGAATAACAGTTCAAAGTTGACACACTCATAATCAATAAAGTGAGCACGAAAAAGAATATATGCTCTATAAGGCTCAAAATCTCACAAAAATTATGGGTATTTGACATCAATCCCTGTAAATTTCAAACTTCAAGGCAATATTCAAATTCAGTTCAACAACCTAGAAAAATTTTTATTCTTGAAAAAATAGACTTATCATGCTTGATTCTCTAGTATCTTAAAAATAAAAATAAAAATAAAAATATGAATAAAAGTAAATAATTAAATAGAGATAAGGTCCACGCTCATGTGCCTAGTTGTGGTGTCGCCACGGCCGTGTGCAAGGCTGTGTAGGTATGGAAACCTATGCCTAAATACGAAAAGAAATAAAACCAAACTAATTAGTACGGTTAGTACTAGGGTTGCCTCCCTAGAAGTGCTCATTTAAAGTCTTGAGCTAGACTTACCTGTTGTAGGCACAATCATGGTGGTTTGAGGAGGTGGAAATCCTTTCTCATGCGATCAACTCGGTTATGGATATAAAGTTTAAGTCGAGTAATGTTTACCTCAAAAGTGTTGAATTTAGGATTGCTTACCTCGACTGTGCCGTATAGGAAGACATTATGTACCTCAAAAGTGATTTCTTCGTTTGCCTTGAGTTCTGAATGGTGATTCGAGGGTCTTCCTTATTCAACAATACATGATCCTCTATTTTGATGTGATTTGTTGTTCCTATCAGCTCGTCTGGGGTTTCCTTAGGTTTCACTTCGTGTGGTTCTGGTTCTTCTTTAAATTGTGTTTTCCACTCTTTTAGTTTGTCAACCCTAAGGCTTCGTTCCTCATATAATTCTTCTTTATTGGCACAAGGTCTAAGATCTCAAGTTTGTAGCTTTGTGGTGTTTCCTGCAATGAAGGTTGAACAAGTTGGTTATCAACTAAATTTACTTTCTCACCTTTATCACTTGATGTTCTGGCCGAGTCAAGAGCTTGAAGAGTGACTATCTCGTCGCCTACACGAAGTATGAGTTCTCTTGTATAGATATCAATTTTAGCTCTGGCAGTTGCTAAAAATGGTCTTCCTAAAATTAACGGGATCGTGTTGTCCTCATCCATGTCTAAAACGACAAAGTCTACTGGGAATACGAATTTATCAATTTTGATTAGAACATTTTCTATTATACCCCTAGGAATTCTTATAGTTTTATCAGTTAATTGAATCCTCATCCTAGTTTGTCTGGGTTTCCCTAGACCTAGTTGTTTAAACATTTTGTAAGGCATAACATAGATGCTTGCCCCTAAATCGCTAACCCATTATCAATAGATAAACTACCAATTAAACATGGAATTGTAAAACTCCCTGGATCTTTTAATTTCCGTGGCAGTTTATTTTGTAGAATTGCTGAGCACATTGCGTTCAGTTCCACGTGGTGCTATTCGTCTATTTTGCGTTTGTTGGTTAAGAGTCGTCTTAAAATTTCCTCGAGTCTGGTATCTGAAAAAGAGTTTCAAGAAGAGGTAAGTTAATATGTAATTTCTTTAAGAGTTTAAGAAACTTACCGAACTGTTCCTCTGAATCGTCTCTTTTCATTGCTTCGGGATAAGGTATGCGAGGTTGGTACTCTTTGATTACCGATTTTGACTTTTCTTGTGTTAGCTCTACCTTACCTTCATTTACCTTAGCTTTTTGTATTGGATTGGGTTCATCTAACCCTTTACTGGCATTGGCTGAGATGGCTTGAATTTGCTCCTTCGGTTTAATCTCGATGTTACTAGGTAGACGTCCTTGCGGTCGTTCTGACATTAGCTTTGCGAGTTGTTTGACTGCATTAGTGGCTGCCTTGACTGACTTAGTAAGTTCCCCGAATCGATTCTCGTTGCTTTTAAGTGTTTTCTCAGTTTCTTGGAAATGATTTTCTGTGTTTGCCATGAATTTTGTCAACATCTCTTCAAGATTCGGCTCCTCTTCTTGTTGGTGAGGTGGTTATTGAAAATCTGGAGGAAGTTCCGATCTTTGGCTATTTTGATCATCCCACGAGAAATTGGGATGGTACTTCCAACCTGCATTATAAGTGTCACTATAAAAATTATTTTGTTATCTAGAATAGTTATCTATATAGTGAGCTTGCTCGATTTCCATGCCATATCCGTAGGGTGGGTACTCAGGATTCGCCACGCCTCCTAGATTCAAATCATATTGTATTTCTGGATGTACCTGCGAGGGACTATACCAATCATCAATCTTTTTATTCATCATCTCTAACTAATTAGATAACCTGGTGAAGACGTCGCGGTTGAAGACATTGGTTGTTTTAGTAGGAATTATCCTCATGACTTGCCACTGATAATTATTCAGTGCCATCTTTTCCATTGACTAAAATTTTCTACCAAAGTCAAAATAGAGGAAAAAATTAGCAAAGTAAAAATAATAATAAATAATAATAATAATAATAATAATAATAAATTGTAATAAAAAAATTGGCTAAAGTAATAAAAATTAAGCTTTCTTAATATTTTAGTTCCCCGGCAACGGCGCGAAAAACTTGATCGCGTCAAACAGCCGAGTTTTAATATTTATAAAGAATGATCAAACCTGTAGACTAACTATGACTATGATTGAGGCAAGTGCACCTATCGAACAATAGTATAGTTTAGGCAAGATTATTTTATCGAACCCAAAGGAACCTAAAAGTACTACTACTCATTTTCTTTCTATTATTTAGCCTAAAATATGGAGTGATTGGTTTATTAATCTAAAAACTAATGAAAAACTAAACTAGATGCAAAGACAAAAGAATGAAACTTTGGGAAAAGACTGTGGAAAAACTCAGTTGATTACGACGATACCCTCAGGAAGAATCCACCTATGACTTCTCTTATTATCTAACTTTTAATTCATATGACTTCTTTACTTAGCTTGATCCGTGAGACTCCCTAACCTATATTAAACCCTCTCTCGAGGCTTAATAACGTCTAACCTTAGGTTATTAGTGGAACTCTCGTTCTCTTATAATAACCCCTAAGGAAGCGAAGAATCGATCAATGGACTCCCATATTAGGTTTCACCTCATCCCAAGCAAAATCTCGTCACCCTATCTCTAAGCGTGCAATCAACTCCGCTTAATTATGCTAGATCTACTCTTAGGCGGTGGTCTATTCCTCCTCCACCTAAGCACATCAGATTAAATTAAGCAACATAATTAAGAACAAACTAAGTACTTATCATATAATTTAGAAATCAAATAACAAAATCCATCATAGGTTTCATCCCCTTCAGGTATCTGAAGGGTTTAGTTTATAACAAAATAAGAAAACATCTCAAGAGAAAAGATAAAACAAAATATAAGAAATCCCTAAAATCCCTAAAGGAATTGAATAGGAGATCCTCTGTCTTAAGTAGAACCCCGGCTTCTTGAGATGGATCAACTGGCTATCTTCGAGTAATTCCCTGAATAAAAGCTCTGGCAGAAAACTTCTGCCTAAAACTTTGACTCCTGTTTCGGCTTTTGTCGAACTCCCCTTTTAGTTGCTACCTTGGGTGTTTATATAGGCTCTTTAGATGCTTTACTTGACTCCTAAGTACCTCTTTCAAGTAGAATTACTATTAAGGTGTTTAAGTAGACTTAGGAGTATGTTTCTTTGGCTTCAAGCATCCAAATCCGAGTGAAATTGCTCATTCCCGTGGCAGGGGCACGCCCATGGCACACACCATGTAAATCATCTTCAGCTCATGTCTCGATTCTGTCGATTGGGGCACAGCTGTGTAAATCATGGCATGGCCATGTGAAGTAATTTGACGAGGCACGGCCGTGTGGCTTGAAGTCCAAGCCGTGTCAATTTCCTCTTTGGCCTAAATTGGCCTATTTTAAGCCCGTTTCTCGTTCTTTTCGTCCTCGGGTGCTTTCCTGAGTATAAACATGAAAAGAAAGGATTAAAAGCACCTTTTTACATAAATCAAGGGTTAAATCATCCAAAAGCATACTAAATATAGGGTTAAAATATGTTCCTTTTACTATTTATCAAACAACGGTTTCGCTTTTAATTCAGCTATCACAGAACTATCATCAGACAAATCTAACTGAGCATTCAAAGCTCATAATGCAAACAATGATTTTCTACTCAATGCATCAGCAACAGCGTTTGCTTTACCCGGATGATAATCTATCACAATCTCATAATCTTTTAATAGCTCTAACCATCTTCTTTGACGCAGGTTCAAATCTTAATATTTCAGACTTTTATGATCTGAAAACACGTGACATTTTTCACCGTGTAGATAGTGGCACTAGATTTTTAGTGCAAACACAATCGTAGCTAACTCAAGGTCATGCATTGGATAGTTCTTTTCATGTGGCTTCAATTGTCTCGAGGCATAAGCTACAACTTTGCCTTCCTACATCATAACACATCCCAAACCATTTAACGAAGCATCACTATATATAACAAATTCTTTACCCGATTCTGGTTGTACCAACGCTGGAGCTGCTGTTAACAAAGTTTTCAACTGATCAAAACTTTTCTGGCATTTATCAGACCATTCAAATCTAACATCTTTCTGAAGTAGTCTAGTCAACGGAGTAGCTATCACTGAAAATCCTTTTACAAATAGACGATAATAACTAGCTAGACCCAGAAAGCTATGGACTTCAGACACGTTCCTTAGAGGTTTCCAATCCAAAATAGCAAAAATCTTGCTCGGATCAACTCGAATTCTAGAAGCTGTCATAATATGTCCAAGAAAACTAACCTCGTGTAACCAGAATTCACATTTGCTGAATTTCGCATACAATTGCTTTTCTCTCGAGTTTGCAACACGATTCTCAAATGTTCAACATGCTCATTTTCATCACATGAATAAATCAATATGTCATCTATGAATACCACAACAAATCGATCTAAGTACGATCTAAAAATTCTACTTATTAGATCTATAAAAATAATAGGAGCATTGGTTAGTCCAAATGGCATAACTAAAAACTCATAATGCCCATATCTCATTTTGAAAGTAGTTTTCGGTATATCTGAATCCTTTACTCTCAACTAGTAGTATCCTGATCTCAGATCAATCTTGGAAAATACAGTAGCCCCTTTTAACTGATCAAATAAGTCATCGATTCTGGGCAATGGATATTTATTCTTTATTGTCACCTTATTCAACTGACAATAATCGATACACATTCTCATCATGCCATCTTTCTTTTTCACAAACAGAACAGGAGCACCCCAAGGCAAAAAACTCGGTCTAGCGAACCCTCTATCAGTCAATTCTTGTAATTGTGACTTTAACTCTTTTAACTCTGTTGGTGCCATCCTATACGGAGCTATCGAAATAGGTGTCATACCAAGCAATAGATCAATACCAAACTCAACTTCACGAATCAGAGGCAAACTTGGTAACTCTTCAGGGAACACATCAGAATACTCACAGGCAATAGGCACTGATTCAACTTTCTTTTCAGACACTTTCGAATCAATCACACAAGCAAAATATGCCTCATATCCCTTTTTCACATATCTCTGAGCGTTCAATACCGATATCACAGCAGGCAATCCATTTAAATCATTAGACTCAATCCATACAATTTCATTATTTGGACATCTCAAATCAATAGTCTTTCTTTTACAATTTACAACAGCATCATACAATGTCAACCAGTCCATACCCAGAATGATATCAAACTCATGAAATGGAAAAAGCATTAGATCAGCAGAGAAACGGATATCTTAAAACATTAACGGATAGTTCTTGCATACTTTGTCAACAAGGACACTTTTACCTAAGGGGTTCGATACTTTTATAGCAAACTCAGTAGACTCTACAGGCAAAGTCTTACTGAATACTAAATTCATGCATATATACGAATGTGTAGAACCAGGGTCTATCAATGCAATCACAGAGGTATCATAAAGAGTAGAAGTACCCGTTATGATGAAGCTTCTTCACGATCTCAGATTGCATATGCTCTTGCAAGTGCTCTATCTTCAGATCTTGCAATAGTGTCTCTCGTAATTCTCTGACTACCACTGACATTTCTTACATTCTTTGAAGGTCTACCTCTCATAGGTGCATTATCAGGTCTCGGATTGAAAAATCTCTGGCTCGACAGACTCAGGGCAATCATGGATAAAATGATCAAGTGATCTACATCTGAAACAAGCTCGTCATTAAATCTATAATTTCCCGGATGCCTTTTTCCACAATGTTTACATTCAGGTCTTTCAGTCCGGACATTACCAACACTGGCCACTGAAGTTGCTAGAGTTTTGGAACTCATTTGCGATCTAGCTCAATTTTTGTTTGAATGTCCCACATTATCTCTTGAACGACTTTGATCATCTTTGAACTTCTTCGAAGCAGACTGAAATGATCTACTCTGAAATCTCTTTCTCACATCTCTAGCTTCAGACTCAGCTTTTCTTTTATCTTTCCCGAGTGCTTCAGCTTTGCATGCTTGATCAACAAGTATTTTCACTGGTTCTTCCTCGAATGACAAGTCTGACCTCAACTCCCCTTCTTCTATCGGTATTATGTGAGACAGATTCGATCTATAACGCCTCATCATTGAAACATGGAAAACACTCTGAATCTGACTCAACTCCAGAGGTAAATCAAGCTGATAGGCCACTGGTCCTACACGCTTCAACACACGGTATGGTCCAATGAACACAGGCGAATATCTTTATTAAGACCATCTTCGAATCTTTTGCACATTATTACTTCAGTAGATACGCATTCTCGAGCATACTGACTCAATCTTACAAATTCTTGTTCATACTCGTAACAGTCATTCGGCCCTATTTTAGTTCTAGAAATTCCTTTCGTTTCTGATCGATGAATCTCTCACTGATGTATTTCTTCAGGAACTCGATCTAGAAGAAGTCCCACGTAACTCGCTCTTTCGGAACAACAAAAATCAGATTTTTCCACCATTGATAGGTTGTATCTCAGAGTAACGATACAACACATTTTATACATTCTCCCAGAGTCAGAGACATTTCATCGAATACCTGAATAGTATTTTCTAACCAGAACTCGACCTTTTTCGCATCATCATCATTAGTTGCCTAGAACTCTTCAGCCCCATATTTATGGATCTTGTCAACCGGAGGCTTATTCCTGATTGATTTGCGATCGAAGCATACTGGGATATTTAAGGGGATTAACAGGGGCGGGGGTTGTAAACAACAAAGTTATTTCTTACGAATTGAGTGAACCATTCACTCATCATCCGGAATAAAGCTTGTTTACCTTCCCCCTCTTGACCGTTAGTAGTCGGTCTCGGATCAAAGGTGTTGTCCTGTGAGCAAAGCATTACTTTTTACGCCGCTGCGATTCTGGCTCTTTTAGAATCCATTTCTATCCAAAATTCACATTTTATACGTCAAGATTCATCACATTATCACAATTCAGATATATGGCATGTATAGCTAGACTCTGACACGCTACGTTACTCTGAGAATCGACTAAATCGTAGCTCTGATACCAACTAAATGTAACACCCCTATCCAATATCCGTAGCCTAATTAGGGTTAAGGGTATTACCAGACAGATCGAAAACTTTAACAGATAATTCGTAAATTAACCCATTATATAACAATCATAAAGTCCCCTCTGTAGGTCATCGAGACCTAAAACATGCTTTGTAAAAAGGTTAGGACAAAATCGGAACACATACAGAAATTTTTGAAAATTTAAAACTTTTCTACGTTTCAGGGGTTACACGCCCGTGTGGGCAGGTCATGTGCCTCCCACGGCTGTTAGACACACCCGTGTATCCTCCCCGTGGTCGAACCTGACTTAACTCCACGGCCACCAAGCACGCCCATGTACCCTGGCCGTGGTCGATCCAAACTTGGCTCTATGGTTACCAAGCACCCCCATGTGCTAAGGCCGTATACTCCTAGGCCATATACTGACTTCTTCACACGGCTACTAGGCACGCCCGTGTGCCTTGGTCGTGTGCTTTTAAACTAGCTACTGACTTAGCCCTACGGTCATTAGGCACGCCCGTGTGCCACTACCGTGTGACATTATAGTCCATTTGCAAGGCCAAAATGCCACCCAACTAGGGTCATTCCTACAAGCAAATTATCAATATATCTCATGCACATATGACAACCAAAAACATATCAAAATAATCATCCATCTCTACAATCCAATCCAATACTAATCATGCCAAGTTTACAAGATTAAAACTTATGAATATACAAGCATAATTTATCCATACTTACCATTCACAAGTTCAACTTTTTGTTGAACATATATGTACAAAATTTCATCTATATACTTACCTTAATCTTAACCATTTCTTTTGCTTTCAAACCATACCAAAATGTGCATCATAAAACACATTCATTTAAGCATATTACCAACACATAACTAGCCAAATCACATGGCTAAGTTCAACTCTCACATTTATACAAATAACTAGCCTTACATGCCATATCTAGCTATATACATTTCCAAAATGCACCAAACCAAGTTGAGTAGTGTGATGACGATCCTCGGCGGTCCCGAGCCTTCAGTAGCTTTGATGATCTATAAAATAGAGAAAAACACACACAAAGTAAGCTTTCAAAAGCTTAGTAAGTCATATACAAATAAACTTAACACGCTATGCATATAACCAAAATTGAATCATTGGTACTTATAAATCTCATAGCCATTTCATTTCATAAACTTTGGCACATTTACTCACTCAAAGCTTACCACATTTTTCATTTCACAAATCACATATATACTTAGCTTACTCATAACCATCCTGGTATTTCATTCATATTCTCGTGTTCAATTATACAACTCTTCAAAGCAACTTCACATAAGTACTTACCTTTTATACACACTTAGTACACATACCAAATGTACCTAGAACGAATATACATTCACATAATTGTTCATAGCTCAGATTTTCCCATTGAACCGTTAGGAACCTAATAGGATACACAGAAGGCTCGGGATAGTCGTGTAATGCCAATGTCCCAGACGAGGTCTTACATGTACTCAGATATCGATGCTACTATCCTAGACAAGGTCTTACACGAATCAATACGATGCCAATGTCCCAGACATGGTCTTACACATAAAGATCATATCGATGCCAACGTCCCAGACATGGTCTTACACAAAATCTCGAATCAATGCCAACATCCTAGACGTGGTCTTACATGATAAAATAGAACAGATGTCTATGTAATGACATAGCTAATCCTATCTATTCCTAGGTTCGTACAGGACTTCTCGGACATTGTCACTAAGTCAATCTTAACTCAAAATTCATATACATAGCATCTCATAAGCATTCACTATCATCAATAGTCATATGAATATGCTCAATTCAATACAATTACATTTATTTGCAATATGACTTACCTCGAGTTCGGTTGAACTGAAACGAAAACGGCTACTCGGTTACTTTTTGCTTTCCGCGATCTAAGTCTGATTTCTTCGGCTCTTGATCTAAACATATTCAAATTTTTTTATTCACTATTTCATCCAACTTAATCCAAATACACATATTTTGGGCAATTTACAAATTAGCCCTTATAATTGCACATTTTATCAATTTAGTCTATTTTTCTCAAAACATCAAATTCACAAAATCATCATTTAACCATGCTTAGCTGAATGCTTATGAACATCAAACAAGCCCATATTTTCCACAAATTTGCAATTTAGTCCCTCAAGTAACTATTTTCTCAATTTAGCCCTAATTAGCTAAATTCATCAAAAATTTAAGGACAAAGTATGTTCATCTAGCACAAATCTTTCAATTAGCAACTAAGCTCATCACAAAGCTCATCATTTCATCAATGGCACATCTCATGAACATCATCAATACACAAAATTGAGACATGGGCTTGATAGTAGACTAAGCAACAATCTCAAAAACATAAAAATCATCAAAATCTAAAGCCAAAACTTACCTTAATTGAACATTTCAATGGCTGAATAGCCTGGCTTCTTCCTCCTTTCTTTTTCTTTGCTAATTTCATCCAAAATAGGATGAACAAAGGCCACTATCTATTTCTTATGTTTTATTATAAACATATTAATATATATTTCACTATATTAACCTTTTAATAAACATATTGTAACATATAGTTCAAGGTTATTTTTGTCCACTAACTTATGAATGGCTCAATTGCCATATAAGGCCTCCACCTTTACAAAGCCACAACACATTGGTGCTTTAACAATTAGCATGCTAGTTTTGCACTTGATGCAATTCAATCCTTTTATCAAATTAAACACATAAATGGACAAATTAGCATACGAAACTTTACCACATGCTTAATCACTTATCAATGACATAGAAAATAATAATAAAAATATTTTATTGACTCAAATTTGTGGTCAAAACCACTGTTCTGACTAGGGTATAAACTAGACTATTACAATTCTTCCCCCTTAAGGATTTTCGTCCCCGAAAATGTTACTGTTAAACAGAGTTAGATATTGTTGTCTCATTGAAACTTCCGACTCCCACGTTGTCTCAATTCGCATAAGACTTCTGACGATTAGATGTTGCTTTCAAACAATCTCGGATCACTTTCACTTTTTGTTCTGAATCTTTTATCAAATCAACCCCGTGTAGCTTATTTTCACTGAGCTCAGTCCAATACAGAGGTGTACGACATTTACGACCGTATAAAACTTCATATGGTGCCATTTTGATGCTTGACTGAAAACTGTTATTGTATGCAAATTCAATCAATGGCAGATACTGCTCCCACGAACCATTAAACTCAAGTAGACAACATCTTAACATATCCTCAAGAATCTGAATGATCCGCTCAGATTGACCATCTGTTTACGGATGATAAGCTGTACTAAAATGTAATTTCGTGCCTAAAGCTTCTTGTAATTTCTTTCAGAATCTTGATGTGAATCTCGGATCTCTATCAGACACAATAGATAGTGGCACCCCGTGCAATCTCACAATCTCAAAAATATAAAGCTCAGCTAACTTATCAAGTGAGTAGACAGATCTTACCGGAATAAAATGGGCAGATTTCATTAATCGGTTAACTACAACCCAAATCACATCTTTCTCTTTCATAAAAGTACGGGAGCACGCCCCGAAGAATAGCTCGGTCTTGCAAAACCCTTATTTGTTAACTCTTGTAACTGAGCCTTCAACTCTTTTAACTCCAACAGTGCCATCCTATACGGGACAACCGAAATAGGTACCGTACGAGGGACCAACTCAATACTAAACTTGACTTCTCTAATTGGAGGCAATCCAGGGAACTCCTCTGGAAACACGTCCAAGTAATTACATACCACAGGCACTGACTCAATCTTACTTCCGACTCTTGAGTATTCAACACAAATTTAAGATAGGACTCATACCCTTTTTCTCATGTATTTCTCAACAATCATAGAAGAAATCAGTAGAGGCAAGTTATCTGGTTCACCTGATTCAACTCGAATAATATCTCCACTTTCACATCTTAGTTTAATAAACTTACTACCACAGTGTACTAGCACATTATGAACAGTTAACCAATCCATGCCAAGAATTAGATCAAATTTATCAATTGGAAACAACATGGGATTAGACAAAAACAATGACTTTTAATTGTCAAGGGACAATTTCTACATGCTTTGTCAACTAGCACATGCTTGCCTAACGAGTTTGACACCTTTATCACAAATTTTGTAGACTCAACAAGCATATTCATGCTAGACACCAATTTCATACAAATATAGGAATGGGTAGACCTCGGATCAATCAAAGCAATAACAGAGATATCATGAAGAGAAAAAAGTACCCGTTATCACATCTGGAGATGATGCCTCTTCACAAGCGCGAATGGCATAAGTCCTCGTAGGACCTTTACCCTCTGATCTCACAGTGGAATCTTTAGGCACACCTCTATTGCTAACCCCACTTCCCGGGTTCTTCTATGGTCTACCTCTTGAAGGAGCGTTACTCGCTCGCACATCTTAATTTCTGTCTTTCTCATTCATCTCAGGACAGTCTTTGATAAAATATTCTCGAGAACCACACTTGTAGCAAGCTCGGTTGTTTCCCCAACACTCTCTAATATGTTGTTTGCCACATCTCTGACATTTGGGTTTATTAGACTTCACATTACCCACACTTGCCATCGAGGTGGCTTGAATAGAGTCCGAATATGTTTCACCACGATCTCAGTGTGAATACTCAGATGAAACATTCATTCGAGGATTCGTTTCCTTAGACCTCTTTGATTGAGATTGGAATGACTTACTCATCGGCCTCTTCCTTGCATCTCGGGCCTCAATCGCAGCCTTTCTTTTCTCTTTGGCCAATTCTTCTGCCTTGCAAGCTCTCTCTACTAGCACAACAAATTCTTTTAATTCTAGAATACCAATAAACAATTGGATATCCTCATTTAATCCATCCTCAAACCTTTTGCACATGATGGCTTCGGAGGATACTCACTCCCGAGCGTATTTGCTGAGCCTCACAAACTTACGCTCATACTCCGTTACTATCATTCGACCTTGTTTCAATTCTAGAAATTCTTTCCTTTTTTGATTGATATACTTTTTACAAAATTTTCCTGGAAGAATTCACAAGTTATCCTCTCCTTTGGTACAACCGACACAAGGGTGTTCCACAATTAATGGGTCGAGTCTCACAGGAGTGACACCACACACTTCATGCACTCCTCAGATGTGCAAGACAACTCATCGACTACCTTAATGGTATTTTCTAGCCAGAACTTTGCCCTCTCGAATTATCATCTATATTTGCTCTAAATTTCTCGGCCCCTTGGTTTCAAATTTTGTCTATCGGAGGTTTTTCTCTTCTAATCGTTTCCACTACTTGGGGAGCTGTAAGGGCAGGCTAGGGAATTGGAGGGGGTGGAGGAGGTGAAGCGTTCGGGTTTGCACGAAAAACTCTAAATACCATACATTCATCATATGGAGGAAGGCTTCTCTAGCCCCTCTGCCCTGACTCAGTGTCACGGGCCCACTCTAGATGGGCGCTATCCCTTCTGCAGGAGCCGGCACATTACTTTCTACATCATCCGCCACTGCTTCATCAAGATCCATTTACTATATAAAAACACATTTTAATTTGTCAAGAGTCGTCACACTATCATAATTCATATATGTCATGTATAGCTAGACTCGCACACATGCTAGGTTAGTCCGAGAATCGACTAAACCATAACTCTAATACCACTAAATGTAACACACCTTATCCATGTTTGACGCCGAAATAGGGTACAAGGCATAACCTAACTTAAACACACACTCACATACATTTCCAAGTGATGGGTGATCTGAGAGTTTTAATATTTATATAATGAATGATCGAGCCTAGAAACTAACTATCACTAGGATTGAGGCAAGCGCACCTATCGAACAGTAGTATAGCTTAGTGGCAAGACCAGAATGTCGAACCCAAAGGAACCAAAAGGACAAGTACTGATGTTCTTTTTATTATCTAGCCTAAAATAAAGGGGATTTTATCTAAATAATTTCTAAGCTAAGGATGCCAAGACACAAAGAATGAATTGGGAAATTACTTTTGGGAAAATCAATTGATCAAGACAATACCCGAGGAAGAGTCCACCTAGACTTCACTTGTCATTTAACTCTGAACCAAACTATTTATTCATTTGACCTGATCCGTAGGATTCCCTAATTTATATTAATACCTCTTTCGAGGCTACTAACGTCTAACCCTAGGTTGATTAATTGAAATCTCTTTCTAATTAAAACCCCTAGTGTTGCATTAACTCGATCTATGGACTCCCATATTAGGTTTGACCCTAATCCAGTAGATTTTCATCGTCCTATTTCTAGGAGTGCGATCAACTCCGCTTAATTATGATAGATCTACTCTTAGATAGGGCTTTTGCTCCTCTGAATAAGCACATCAATACTTGAATCAATATCCTGAAATATTAAAACAAGAATTAAGAACACTTAATTAAGAACAAATCAAGTATTTATCATACAGTTCAGAAAATAATAACAAGATCCGTCTTAGGTTTCATCCCCCTCAGGTATTTGAGGGGTTTAGTCCATGTTCATAAAAGAATACATCTTAGAAGAAAGTGAATAACAAAACATAAAGAAAAACCCTAAAACCCCTGAAGGAATTAAAAGAAAGATCCTTAGTCTTGAGCGTGATTCCAGCTTCTTGAGATGGATCAACTGGCTTTCTTCGAGTAACTCCCTATATTCAGTCCTCTCTGGCTTCGCTTCCATTGGCTTCCCCTTTTAGGTCACACTTAGGGTGTTTATATAGGCTTCAGAATGTCTTTCTTCACCTCTAAGTAACCTTTTCTACATAGAATTAAAACGGGTCACGGCAGGGACACGCCCGTGTGGCACTCTAGTGTGAATCGAGCCCAGGCCGTGTTCGAGTCTGCTAAAGTGGCACGGCCGTGTGGTGAACTCTAGGCCGTGTTGATTTCTCACTTTGGCCCAATTTCTTCATTTTTGGCCCGTTTCTCATTCTTTTCATCCTCCTATGCTCACCTAAGTATAAAACATGAAATTAAAGGATTAGGAGCATCGAATTCCATAATTCAAGGGATAAACCATCCAAAAGTATGCCAAATGTGGGATTAAAATATGTGTATATTATGGTTTATCAAATACCCTCACACTTAAGCAATTGCTTATCCTCAAGCAAAATCCTTAACTCACAATTAAAATTCATTCTTCTCAACTTATAACTCCTATCAATAATGTTTCGAAATAATCCATAGGTAATCATACATTGAGAATTCAACTAAAAGAACATCAAAGTTTCAAACAATCCAAGTTGAGCATTTTATTCATGGAAAACATAGGTATCCCCCCTTATCTAAGTAATCACCTTTGATTTAATATCACAGAGTTAACACCCCTACTAAGGGTTCACTCAAATCACTCGTGTTTAAGGGACAATAAATTAAGCACTCAATAGTCAACATGAAAAGTTAATCCTATAAGCTTGCATGAAAATCAATTCTCCACCACTGTAAATTGAGATGACACATTGATCAAAAGGTCTTTAAGAAGGGCTGTAACGTGGCTTGGTTAGGGGGTGGGGTTACAGGCTGAAAGAGAAAGTTAGAATCGAGATCGAATTGACAAATTACCTACTAGTAAAATGGACTAAAACTGAATAATTACATTAATAACACGAGCTCCTTCTAAAGATGTGACATTTATTGTTTAAGCTCATAAAAGCATAGAACTAATGAAAAATATACTTTAAACTTTTTTTTTAACACAAATATTTAAAAAAAGATGAATTCAACTACTATAATTAGGCAAATGATCAAATCAAATCTCGACATAAGGAAAGTCAAAGTGGGAGAAGTAAAAACTTGGTTTTGGGTTAATATTAATGGTTAAGTCAAAGAAATGGTTTATTAGGATCAAAGGGTTCATTAGGGGTTAATTATGAAGGTAGGTTTTTTGTGGAGTGAGTGGGTTAAATCCTAGGTGCCTTTATCCTCTCAGTATACCAAATCAATGATGTGGTCTTGACATGCATAATCGAGGCAAGTTCTAGAATAACAGATCAATATTGACACACTCAAATTAACAATAAAAGTGAGCATGGAAGAATGTATGCTCTAAAGGATAGGAATTATTTGCTTTTGATGTCAACCTTGTGAACTTTAAACTTCAAGATAATACCTAAACTTGGGGAAATAACCTAGCAAATTTTTAATTTTTTAAAAAAAATTAACTTATCATGCTCGATTCTCTAAAGCCTTAAAGTTTAAATAATCAATGCACAATTGCCTATGTATCAATTCAAGAAATATCAATAAAAATCATAAATCAATCAGAATTTGTTCTAATAGTGATATGAGAAAGAAAAGACAAAATTCAGGGACTTGAGAATAATGTAAAAAGTTAGGAACTTTTTTGAATAAAATTCACCCCCCACCCACACTTAAGATGTACATTGCCCTCAATGTACAAAAATGTATGATAATAATATAGTTAGAAATCATAAGAGAGGGAGAGAAGCAAAACTTCCTGAATTTTGGATGGATTCCTTGAGTTGGAAGTGTGGAAACTTGATTCGAAGGTGTAAGATAAGTTGGAGGAGGTTATTCGGTGGAGGTGGATACTAGGGTCGTGGTGTGGTGATTCTCTAGTAGCCTTTTGAACCTGAATCAAAGAAAACCAAATATAAGAATATAAAGTAAGGACAGGAAAGGTAAAAGGAAAGAAATCAAAAATAATAATAAAAGAAAAAGAAAAAAATGAATGGACTTAAAGGTCCTTGTCTTGTCGAGTAAATGAAGCGGCCAGCACGGACGTGGTGGTGGTGCACGGGCGTGGTGGTCTTACACGGGCTAAAGGCACCGAGCGTGTCGCACGCCCATATAACTTTCTCAGCATCGACCACGGCCGCCTCACACAGCCGTGTCATTTTATCTCAGCCTGTGTTCTTTAGGCAGTTTCGACCACGATCACATCGCATGGCCATGGCATTTTAACGTAACCCATGTTTTGGGGAAAGTTTTCGCCCATAGACCTCACGGTCTCCGCCACACCGATGTGTCTAATCGTGGTGTCCAATGGCCACGACCACGCCGGTGTACAAGGCCGTGTGGTAGGGAAATCTACTTTTTATTATCGTGGTTAGTTTTTAGTTAGATGCTAAAAATCAAAAATAATGACATTAGTGAAGTTAGTGCTCGGGGTTACCTCCCGAGAAGCGTTCGTTTAAAGTCTTAAGCTAGATTTACCCTTCATTTGCATAATCATAGTGGTTTGAGGAATTGAAAATCCTTTCTCCTGCTATCAGTCCTATGATTCTTATATAGTTCAAGTCGAGTAGTGTTTACCTTAAAGGTGCCAGATTTAGGATTAGTTACCTTGACAGTTCCATATGGGTAGATATTCAGTACCTCAAAAGTGATTTCTTCATTATAACAAGGTCTGAAGTGGCGACCCGAGGGTCTTTTTTATTCAATAATACCTTATCTCCGATCTTAAATTGGTTTGGCTTATGGTGTTGCCTCGATTTTTCTTTGTGTGTTCTTGGTTTCTCTTTGAAATACATCTTCCACTCGTCTAGTTCATCGATTTGAAGCTTCCGTTCCTCATGAGTTATTTCCTTGTTGGCATGAGGCCTAGGATCTAGCTTAGTTGTGTAGTTCTGTGGTACTTCCTGAAAATAAGATTTAACCGAATGGTCATTAATAGAATTTATGTTCTCACCTTTATTACTTAATGTCCTAGCCGAGTTAAAAGCTTGAAGAGTGATCGTTTCGTCACCTACACAAAGTGTGAGTTCACGTGTACCAACATCAATTTTCACTCTAGCAGTTGCTAAAAAGGGTCTTCCTAAAATTAAAGGAATATTATTGTCCTCATACATGTCTAAAACAAAAAATTCTACTATGAATATGAATTTGTCAATTTTCACTAGTAAGTCTTCAATTATACCCCAAGGAATTCTAATAGGTTTATCAGCTAATTGAATGTTCATCCTAGTTTGTTTGGGTTTCCCTAGACCTAGCTGTTTAAACATTTTATAAGGCATAACATTTATGATTGCCCCTAAATCAGCTAAAGCATTATCAACAAATAAACTACCAATTAAGCATGGAATTGTAAAACTCCCTGGATCTTTTAATTTTTGTGGTAGTTTATTTTGCAAAATTACTGAGCACACTGCATTTAGGTCCACATGCGATGCCTCGTCTAACTTCCGTTTGTTTGTCAAAAGCTCTTTTAAAAATTTCGTTGAATTGGGCATCTGTGAAAGAGTTTTAAGAAATAGTAAGTTAATATATAATTTTTCAAGAGTTTAAGAAATTTACCGAATTGTTCATATGTGCGGTCTTTCTTATCGCATTGGGGTATGGAACACGAGGTTGGTACTCTGTAATTACCAATTTTGGTTGATCATGGCTTACCTCAACCTTACCTTCCTCTACCACATTCTTTTGCCTCAATTTTGGCTCATCTAATCCTTCACTATCGTGAGCAGTAACGGCATGAAGTTGCTCCTTTGGGTTAGTTTCAGTGTTGCTTGGCAAGCAGCTTTTGGCCATTCGGATATGAGCTTAGCCAGTTGCCCTAATTGGTTCTCGATCTCTTGAATCGATGCTTGCTGATTTTTGAGTGTTGTTTCGGTGTTTTGGAAACAAGTTTCTAACACCGAGATGAATTTTGTTAGCATCTCCTCAAGGTTTGGCTTTTTCTCTTGTGGGTAGGGTTGCTGTTGAAAGCCTAGGAGGGTTGTTGTCTCTGATTTCCTTGGCCACCCCATGACAAGTTGGGATGGTTCCTCCAACCTAGATTGTAAGTGTTACAATAAGGGTTATTTTGAGGTCTAAAATTATTACCCATATAGTTCATCTGTTTGTTCTCTATGCCAGGGTTGTAGGGTGGCTATTCTATATTATTTGTCCCTCCACCGTATGTATCGCATTGCATCACTGGGTGTACCTGTGAAGAACTACACAAACTATTAATCTTTTTATTTAACAGTTCTACCTGATTTGATAGCATGGTTACTACGTCGAGGTTGAAGACACTGGCGGCTTTTGTTGGCTTTATCCTCGTAACTTGCCACTGATAGTTATTCAGTGAGATCTCTTCTATAAACTAATAAGCCACTTCAGGGGTTTTGTTATTTAGGGTTCCACCGACGACTGAATCAATCAATTGCCTAGTTGAGGGGTTCACACAGTTATAAAAGGTTTGACCCTGTAGCCACAAGGGTAACCTATTGTGAAGGCACCTTCTTAGTAGATCCTTGTATCTCTCCCATGCATCGTAAAGTGTCTCTAAATCCATCTGCACAAAAGAAGAGATATCATTCCTCAACTTAGCCGTTTTAGCCGGTGGAAAATATTTTAATAAACATTTTTTGATCATTTGTTCCCATGTAGTGATTGATCCTCGTGGCAACGACTTCAACCACTGTTTAGTTTTGTTCCTCAATGAAAAGGAAACAACCAAAGGCGAATGGCATCATCAGAAATAGCATTAATCTTGAAAGTGTCGCAAAACTCAAGAAAAATTGCCAAGTGATTGTTTGGATCCTTATCCTGCAAACCATCAAACTGAACAAACTGTTGAATCATCTGTATAGTATTAGGTTTCAGTTCAAAATTATTTGTAGCAATAGTAGGTCTAATAATACTTGATTCGGTTCCTGTTAAATTAGGTTTAGCATAATCATACATAGTACGAGGAGCAAGATTTTGATTCACTGGATTTGCGGCAACCACAGGAGGTAGCGGATTATTATCATCCATTTCTTCAGAAATGTTGGCATCGTCCTCTAGCTCTTCTTCTATGTATTGTAGGCTTCACCTTATTTCCCTACTATTTTTTGCGAACGGTACTTTCAATTTCACTTTTAAAAACCAAGGGTCCTAAAGGGTTCCTTCTAGTCATAAACTATAATTACCTGCCAAAAGCAAATAAAGAAAAATTAGCAAAGTTAATAAAATAAAATTAAATTGCAAATAAAAACAGGAATGGCTAAAGTAATAAAAATTTAGTTTTCCTAATATTTCAGTTCCCCGGCAACGGCACCAAAAACTTGATGGGTGATCTGAGAGTTTTAATATTTATATAATGAATGATCGAGCCTAGAAACTAACTATCACCACGATTGAGGCAAGCGCACCTATCGAACAGTAGTATAGCTTAGTGGCAAGACCAAAATGTCAAACCCAAAGGAACCAAAAGTACTAGTATTGACTTTCTTTTTATTATCTAGCCTAAAATAAAGGGGATTTTATCTAACTAATTACTAAGCTAAGGATGCCAAGACACAAAGAACGAATTGGGAAATTACTTTTGGGAAAATCAATTTATCAAGATAATACCTGAGGAAGAATCCACCTAGCTTCACTTGTTATTTAACTCTGAACCAAATGATTTATTCACTTGACCTGATCCGTAGGATTCCCTAATTTATATTAATACCTCTTTCGAGGCTACTAACGTCTAACCCTAGGTTGATTAATTGAAATTTCTTTCTAATTAAAACCCCTAGTGTTGCATTAACTCGATCTATGGACTCCCATATTAGGTTTGACCCTAATCCGGTAGATTTTCATCTTCCTATTTCTAGGAGTACAATCAAGTCTGCTTAATTATGCTAGATCTACTCTTAGACTGGGGCTTTTTCTCCTCTGAATAAGCACATCAATACTTGAATCAATATCCTGAAATATTAAAACAAGAATTAAGAACACATAATTAAGAACAAATCAAGTATTTATCATACAGTTCAGAAAACAATAACAAGATCCGTCTTAGGTTTCATCCCCTCAGGTATTTGAGGGGTTTAGCTCATGTTCATAAAAGAATACATCTCAGAAGAAAGTGAATAACAAAACATAAAGAAAAACCCTAAAACCCTTGAAGGAATTAAAAGGAAGATCCTTAGTCTTGAGTGTGATTACGGCTTCTTGAGATGGATCAATTAGCTTTCTTAGAGTAATTCCCTGTATTCAGTCCTCTCTGGCTTCACCTGTTTTGGCTCCCCCTTTTAGGTCACACTTAGGGTTTTTATATAGGCTTCGGAATGTTTTTCTTTGCCTCTGAGTAACCTTTTTCACATAGAATTAAAATGAGTCATGGCAGGGACACGCCCATGTGGCACGTTCGTGTAAACCGAGCCAGGCCGTGTTCGAGTCTGCTAAAGTGGCACGACCGTGTGGTGAACTCCAGACCGTGTTGATTTCTCACTTTCGCCCAATTTTTCCGTTTTTGGCCCCTTTCTCGTTCTTTTCATCCTCCTATGCTCACCTAAGTATAAAACATGAAATTAAAGGATTAGGAGCATCGAATTCCACAATTTAAGGGATAAATCATCCAAAAATATGCCAAATGTGGGATTAAAATATGTGTATTACGATTTATCACCAGGTCATAAAAGTGTGTTCAAATTTAAAACTTTTCAATCTTCAACACAAAATCCCTAATATGGGCTTATGAGGCCCAAAACGCACCTTAGAAATGGTTCGGGACCAAATCGAGTTCTTTAGAAAACCTTGAAAAATGTCACTGAAAACAGGGGCACACGCCCATGTGAAAGAGCAACACGCCTGTGTGACCTGATAACATGGCCATGTTGAAAGACTATGTAACACACACGCCTAAGCATTTAGGGACATACTTATGTCCCTCACCTGTATGGATTTATTTCTCAATTTGAACCTACAGGGGTTTTCATACGGCCTAGTACACGCCCGTGTCCATAGCCCATGTCCCTTACACGGCCTTGACATGCCTGTGTCTTGGCCCGTGTGCAAAAACCTTGACATCCTATTTCTGACGTCAACAAACCTCATATGGTCACACGGCCAAGGCACACGTTCGTGTTCTTAGACTGTGTGGCGAATTAAATTCCTAAATTTAGGTGCAGACTTCATACGACCTGGGCACATGCCCATGTCCTATGGCCATGTCCTCCACACTGTCAAGACACACGACCGTGTCTCAGTCTGTGTGGTTACTACTAGGCATTCTGTTTTGCCAATTTAGGATACAGGGGACACACGGTCAAACTACACGCCCATGGGGCAGACCATGTGTCGCACACAGCCTAGACACATGCCCATGTGTCTATCCGTGTGGACAAAAACAAGGCTATTTACCAAGCCCTTTTTGTCACCCTTAGTTTACTATACCCAAAAGAATAGCTTGATAGTGTGAAACTAGCTCGACGTCCTTCGAATCCCCGAGCTAGCTTGGCAAAAATACAAGGAATTGGAAAAGAGAGGGAGTAAGCATAAAGCTTAGTAAGTTTACATGTAAACAATGAACACCATACCACAAACTTATTCATCAAGAGCATTACATACAACTCAAGAACAATTCTGAACCTTGTAGTTGTACTTACTCATTTCAAATCTCACCACATTCCAAATACATATCATAAACATTGCTCACATTTATATGCACTAATACCCTGCACTTGTCATTACATAATCACATGTAATTTCACTTAGCCAAAGTTTCTCGATGAACACTTCGGAATATTACCGGATATACGGTGGTTTCACACACAGCCCACCAAATAATCACATATCCACGGTGGTATCACACATAGCCCACCAATAATCATAAATTTGGTGGTATCGCACACATCCTACCAATAATAATAAATACGGTGATATCGCATACAGCCCACCAAATACTAATAAATACAGTATTTATCCTTATCATTTTCCTAATTCAAAGGTTCATCTGAGAATTTCCTCACTTCTTATCATTTTGATAGATATCAATAATATTCATTCACATTTCACATAATACATTTATATGTAAAAACATAAGTAAAAAGGATGTATCATTTACATATAAACTTACCTCGATACAAAATATGTCAATTTGAAGTTTAGTCCGAAACCTTGCCTTTTCCTTGGTCAAGGTTGATTCCACGTTCTTCTTAATCTATAATGACATATTTAACTTATTAAATCACCACATTAATCAAAACATTTCAAAATTCCTATTTTGGCACAATTACCGTTTTGCCCTTAGATTTTCTCATAATTAAGATTTTTCCCCTAGGCTCGTACAATGATTCTAATCAAATTTCCTCCTTTAACAAGCCTAGCTGAATATTTATTACTCTTACAGCAACTCACAAAACCGATTATTTCACACATTTACTACCTATTTCACCACCTTTACAAAAAGGTCCTTTTTAGATGTTTTCATAGAAACCCCTTTCACAGAAGTTTTTATTTAACAACCAAGTTTCAATTTCTTCCATAAAAGTTCAGCAAACAACACTAATGTTCCCATGGCAAAACCCTAGACTCTCAACCATTTTGCAAAATAGTCCCCTCATTAGCTAGCTTAAGCTACAAGGGTTCCAAAAGTACAAAGATTTTCAAAAATGATCATCAAAAACACTTACTTGCAAGGGTTAAAGGTTGCTAAAATTTTCAAGCTTCCATGGCCCTTTCTTGAGTGTAAAAATCGGTGGAGAGAAGGGTGAATAAAAAAGATGACAACTTCCCCTTATTTTATTTTATTTCTCCAATTAAGACACCTAATCCACCAACCTTAACCAATTTTTCATTTCCTTGTCCCCCATGGCCGGCCAACACATTACTAAGGGCCTAATTACACATTAGGGACCTCCAATTTAATATTCTATAGCTATTTGACACTTTTAGCTTGTAGAGCAAAACTTTTGCACTTTATGTGATTTAGTCCTTTTTTTCAAAATTAAGCATGCAATCACTAAAATTAATGCACCAAAATTTCATGCACCCATATAATCATTTTAAACACATAAAATAATATTAAAACTAATTTCTTCAACCTCCGATTAGTGGTTTGAAACCACTGTTCTGACTAGCCCCAAAATCGGGCTGTTACAGGGGTGCTCTGGTACTTTTTGTGAAAAAGAAAGACGGGTCGATGAGGTTATGTATAGACTACAGACAGCTCAACAAGCTGACTGTGAAGACAAGTATTTTTGCCAAGGATCGATGATCTATTTGACCAATTGCAAGGAGCCACAGTGTTTTCTAAGATAGACATGAGGTCCATTATTATCAACTAAGAGTTAAGGAACAAGATGTATCGAAAACTCCATTTTGAACAAGGTATGGCCATTATGAGTTCCTCGTCATGCCCTTTGGCTTAACAAATACTCCTGCAGTATTTATGGATTTAATGAACCATATTTTTCGACCATACTTGGATAAGTTTGTAGTTATTTTATTGATGATATATTAATTTATTCTCGTGATGAAAGTGAGCACGCGAGGCATTTGAGAACTGTTTTACAAAATTTAAGAGATAAGCAATTGTATGCTAAGTTTAGTAAAAGTGAGTATTGGCTTTGAGAGGTTGGATTTTTAGGACACATCGTGTCAGGTGATGGAATTAGAGTTGACCCAAGTAAGATATCGGCTACTGTTGAGTGGAAACCACTGAGGAATGTATCGGGGATTAGAAGCTTTCTAGGCTTAGCGGGTTACTACAGATGGTGTGTTAAAGGATTCTCCATGATTGCTACACCGATGACGAGGTTGCTACAAAAAGATGTCAAGTTCTAACGGACAAAAAAGTGCCAACTGAGTTTTGAGAAACTAAAAGCATTGTTGACTGAAGCCCCAGTTTTAGTGCCACCGAAACTGGGAAAGGAATTTGTGATGTATAGCGACGCATCCTTGAATGGATTGGGATGCGTGCTTATGCAAGAAGGCAAGGTAATAGCATATGCCTCAAGACAACTGAAGCCGCATGAAAAAACTATCCGACTCATGACTTAGAGTTAGCCGCCATAGTGTTCGCACTGAAGATTTGGAGACACCATTCGTATGGCGAGAGATGCCGAGTATTCACCAACCATAAAAGTCTAAAGTATTTGATGACTCAAAAAGAAATGAACCTTCACCAACAAAGATGGCTAAAACTCATAAAAGATTACGAACTGGTAATCGACTATCACCCGGGGAAGGTAAAAGTGGTCGTCGATGCTTTGAGTAGGAAGTCATTGTTTGCCTTAAGGGCTATAAACATTTAGTTATTAGTAAGTGACGATGGTTCGATTTTAGCCAATTTGAGAGTGAAACCAATGTTTTTGCAAGAGATCTGCAAAGATCAGAAAGGTGAGAAAGAATTACAAGCTAAGATAACTCAGTGCGAGACGGGTATAGAATCAGACTTTTGAATTGGTTCAGATGGCTGTTTAATGTTTTGAGACAGAATTTGTGTACCTAAACACGATGAGATTATTCGAAAAATTTTGTATGAGGCACATAGTAGTTGTATGTCTACCCATCCGAGTAGTGTGAAAATATATAATGACTTGAAGAAAATGTATTGATGGTCGGGAATGAAATGAGACGTTTAAGAGTTTATCTCTAAGTACCTAATTTGTCAGCAAGTGAAAGCCGAACACCAAGTGCCTTCAAGTTTACTCCAGCCTGTGATGGTTCCTGAGTGGAAATGGGACCATATTACCATGAATTTTGTGTCTGGATTGCCATTGACGCCAAGGAAGAAAGATACCGTATGGTTCATGGTTGATAGGCTAACAAAGTTGGCTCACTTTATACCAGTGCGAATTGATTATCCACTTGAGAAATTGGCCAATTTGTATGTTTCTGAAATTGTGAGACTTCACGGGGTACCTTTATCGATCATTTCGAATAGAGATTTGAGGTTTACATCACGGTTTTGGAAAAAGTTACAAGAAGCGTTGAGGACGAAACTGAATTTTAGTACTGCTTTCCACTTGCAAACCGACGGTCAGTCGGAAAGAGTAATTCAGGTTCTTGAAGATATGTTACGGTGTTGTGGTCTTGAGTTTCAAGGTAGTTGGGAAAGGTACTTACCGTTGGTAGAGTTTGCCTACAATAATAGTTATCAGTCGCGTTTGAAAATGGCGCCTTATGAGGCTTTGTATGGGTGTAAATGTCGAACGCCCTTGTATTGGATCGAACTCAGAGAAAATCAGATTCACGGGGTTGACTTGGTCAAAGAGACTAAAAAGAAAGTAAAGGTAATTCGTGACTGTTTAAAGGCCACTTCAGATAGACAGAAATCCTACGCGGATTTGAAATGAAAAGAAATTGAGTTTTAAGTCGGTGATAAGGTGTTTTTGAAAGTATCCTCGTGGAGGAAGGTCCTCAAATTCGATAGGAAAGGCAAATTAAGTTCACGATTTATTGGACCTTATGAGGTGACTAAGATAATTGGACCGGTAGCATACCGATTAGATTTACCGTTCGAGTTAGAGAAGATCCATGATGTTTTCCATGTGTCTATGTTACGCAGTTATCGTTCTGACCCTTCACACATTATTTCACCAGTAAAGGTTGAAATCCGACCGAATATGACCTATGGTGAAGGGCCAGTTAAGATTTTAGATCGAGAGGTCAAGCAATTGAGAAATAAAAGTATAGCACTAGTGAAAGTACTATGGCATAGACATGGGGTTGAAGAGGCCACATGGGAGCCCGAGGAGACTATGAGAGATCAATACCCAAACCTTTTTAACGGTACGATTTTCGGGGATGAAAATCCCTAAGGGGGAGAATTGTAACAGCCCGATTTTGGGCCTAGTCAGAATAGTGGTTTCGAGACCACAAATCCAAGGTCAAAAAAATTATTTTAATATTATTTCAAGTGTCATGGCATGATTATATTAGTGTTTGAAAATTTTGGTAAATTAATTTTAGCGATTCATGTTTAATTTTGAAAAAAAAAAAAGACTAAATCGTATGAAGTGTGAAAGTTTTGTTCTACAAGCTAAAGTTGTTAAATAGCTATGGAACCCTAAAGTAGAGGTCCTTATTGAGTAAAAAGACAAATAAAAATGTGGTGGCTAGACATGGAATTTTTAATTGTGAAATTGGTTAAGGTTTGGTGGTTTGGTGACTTAATAGATAAAATAAAATAAAACAAAAAGAAAAGGCTATCATCTTTTCTTCTCTCCACCGATTTTTCTCCAAGAAAACAGCCATGGAAGCTTGAAAATTTTCAGCAACTTACAACCCTTGCAAGTAAGTCATTTTGATGGTCATTTTTGTTGATTTTTGTGTTTTTGGAACCCTTGTAGCTTAATCTAGCTAATGAGGGGACTATTTTGCACTGTGGTTGAAAGTCTAGGGTTTTCTGTGTGAGTATTCATGTTATTTGCTAAAATTTTGTGGAAGAAAATGAATCTTGGGTGTTAAATAAACAACTTTTGAAAGGGATTTTGAAAACACCTAAAAGGACTATTTTGGAAACCAAGTTTATAAAATAGGTTGTAAATTTGTGAAATAATTGAAAATTTTGAGTTGCTATAAGAGTAATAAAGGTTCTAAATTTTAGGCTTGTTAGAGGAGGAAATTTGATTAAAATCGTTTTACAAGCCTAGGGCAAAATCATAATAATGTCAAAATCTAGGGCAAAATGGTAATTTTTCCGTCATTGTTGTTAAGCAGATTATCCAAAAGCAGATAAATAACCAAAAATATAATTCTAGGAGGCCTTATTACAAAATAAATCAAACCCATAATAAAATAAAACAGTCCAAAATCCACCTAGTCCTTATTTTTAATCGCATGGCCACCTCGAGTTCATCCGACTCCTTATCCGCAGCTACGAACCACCTGAAAATGTTAAAGGAAAAAGGTGAGTCATCAAGACCCAATGTGTAACCCTTTTTCCCGGTTTAATTCAACAACATACACAATTTATAACAATTTAACATGCATTAAAATATGCACCCAACCTAGCCAACCAAACACCTTTCTCTACCCCGTGTGGTACCAAACCACTGGTGGTGCCAAACCACTGGTGACATATAGTCACAAATGTGATACCAAATCACTGGTGTCCAGAAGACACGTTTGTGTTACCAAAACACCGGTGACCAAGTCACAAATCAAGTGATGGGGCCAACCCATCGTGTGATACCAAATCACCGCGACAATCCCATATCTCAAAGTGGGGCCAACCCACGGTGGTGTAAACCACGAGGACAAGTCGCTATGAGGTACCAAACCTCTGGAGGTACCAAACCTCCGTGACCGTAGTCACATTGTGTTACCAAAACACCGTGTCCGCCGACACTAATATTACGCCCCTCCTCTCATCAACCCTTACCAATCATTTATATGCATATACAAAAATCATGTTGATTGATTTATTTAACAAGATCCAATCGATTATCATAGGCCATAAATCAAATAATACACATACCAAATGTGTCATGCTTCCCAAAAGCATCAAATAATAATCTCATAGCAATAAAGACTTACCCGAGTCCTTGCTAATACCATAAAGGTATTACATCCATGTCTACACAAATTGATTAGACATAAAATAACACTTAGCATGTTAAAGAGTTATAAGGTGTGTATGTACACACGATACTAACGAAAATCCTAATCCAGAGTAGACAAATCGCCACACAAGCTTTCCTTGCCCCTATATTCGGTCAAACTTGGATATTAGTAACATGGCCTATTCGGCCAAACCAAATAAATCAAAAGGTTATCCTCGATCTCGAATCCTTACCTACACGCCTTTGAATGCTGGTCACCACACACCAATATTTGGCTTTCCTATATTCGGCAATCACTTGTTAATGGCCTTTGGCTTTCTATTACTTTAAAAGATTTAATGAACTTAGAAATACGGATCCTTACCACCTTACCAAAATCGTTTGCAAAGGAGAGGAGTTTGGATTGATCACTTAAATCTCAAGTACCTAGATAGAATCGATTAAAAGGAGAAATAGTTAGCCATCGCGAATGCCATATCTTGTTTCTTCCATTTATCCAAATTGACAAGGAATCCAGAGAGAAAATAAATAGCCTTTCGCTATAAGCACTTACTTCACCAACCGATTGGAGAAAAGAAAGAGAGAGCACCTTTGTTTTGAGATTCGCCAAGACTACACCAAATAGGAAAAGAAGATTTTGGCACACCAAGGATGTAGGTTCGGCTAATGAAGAAAGAAATAATGGGATAAGAGGTTTCGACTATGGTTGAAGACAACACTCAAGATTCGGTTTTGAGTGAAAAAGAAAGAGGAAGAAGAAGAAATGAAAGAGAAGTTTCGGTCAAAGGAGTTGAGAAGAGAAAAGAAAAGTCTAAGGGAAAGTGTTTTCGATTTTGGGAGAAAAAGAAGAAAATAGCAATTGATCATAAATGACCAAATGGTCAAAAGAGCTTAGGCTTACCACAATGTAGAATTCGGCCAAAAAGAAAATGTTTGAGAGAAAAATGCTTTGCAACTTTGCACCAAATGAAAGAATGACCAAAACAATGCCTAAGCCTCTCCTAACAACTAGCATATTCGGCCATACCCCTCCCTTAGCCACAATGCCGTCCAAGTTCATGGCATAAAGGCCATGAATTTGTTTCCAAAACATACTCCCTATTCCATGCCTTTGTCCCTCAATTTACCATAATTCCAAGATATTTTCCATAACTTAAAGAATCTTATCCCTTAATCCATGCTTCCCTTAATCAACCATTCAACCTTCCAAAAATATTAGTCCACCTATCATAAATAAGTTGACCGGCCATCAATGCTAATACACAAAAATAAACTTTTAAAATGCTAAACAAACCACTCGAACCTCTGACCTCAAATTACTTTTCAAGCCCTTTAACCATCTTGCCACTTATTCTTCTTATGCTATAATTGAACACTTAAATTAACTTAAGTGCTAAGCTCATTTAATCCTCTTCATTAAATAAGCCATACTAAGAATTATCCTACTAAACCGAGCTTACTCAAGACCCCTAATTAAGTCTTATTACACCACAAATAATATCACATAAATTTAAACACAAGCAAAATAATTCAATCACGAATAACCCCTATTTTTGGGATGTTACATTGGGTGTTAAATAAACAACTTTTTGAAAGGGATTTTGAAAAACACCTAAAAGGACTATTTTCTGAAGTTTTTAAAAATAGGTTGTAAATTTGTGAAATAATTGAAAATTTTGAGTTGCTATAAGAGTAATAAAGGTTTAGCTAGGCTTGTTAAAGGAGGAAATTTGATTAAAATCGTTTTACAAGCCTAGGGGCAAAATCATAATAATGTCAAAATCTAGGGGCAAAATGGTAATTTTGCCCAGGTATGAATTATAGATTGTATTGATTAATGTAGTGATTAAATAAGTGAATTTTTCATTATAGATCAAGAAAAATAGAGTCCAGATCCAAACCGGGGGAAAACTAAGCTATTAGACTAAATCGAATTAGTCGCATATATTTTGTATACCAAGGTAAGTTGTACGTAAATAATACAACTTTATTGTTATTATGTATTGAATAATTAATATGGCATAAAGTGTTTGATTACTGTTGTGAATGTGCATAATGAGAATTGATGTAGTAAAAGCTCCCGGTTAAACCTTAGGAATAAATTGGATATCCATACCATATCATTAAATGATATGTGTGCTAGTGTAAGACCATGTCTGGGACATGGCATCAGCCATATTATGAGAGCCAGTGTAAGACCATGTCTGAGACATGGCATCGGCATTGAGAAAAGAGCTAGTGTAAGACCATGCGGGACATGGCATCACCACATTATGAGAGCCAGTGTAAGACCATGTTTGGGACATGGCATCGGCATTGAGAAGAGAGCTAGTGCAAGACCATGTCTAGGACATGGCATCGGCCTTAACATGTGAGCACCAGTGTAAGACCATGTCTGAGACATGGCATCGGTATTTTATCCTCTTGTGGGAGGCTTATCGGATATCCTTAGGTATTCCAAATGGCTCCACGGGTTATTTAAAGCTTATGATAAAGATATGAAAGGATATAATCATGGTTGTGAGTGGTACAGGTTCTTACTCGAAACTCATGAGATATGAGCTTAGTTATGATGCCTTAATGGTAATGATGAAATTGAGTAAGTTCTATCTATGAGAATGAATTCAGGACGATCTTGTAAATTTTGGCTTATACTTGTGATGTGTAATTATGTAGTAAATCTACCATTATTAAATCAGGAATGTTGTGTTGGTTTATAATATACTATGTGTTTAAAGATACATGGTTGATGTTGTTACTTATTTACATGCAACTTAGTAAGCTTTATGTATAGGGACTTGGTGTTTTATCAAGTATCATATTGTTTTGGCCAAATACGTTGGCTTATCTTTAAGTTGATTCATTTTGTATAAGGCCATAGTTGATGGCTAATACTTGTTGTTGATAAATGCAAATGTTGGTATTTCCATAAATGTGGTTAATACATGGTTTGGTTGATATGTAAGAAATGTTGTAGGTGATAGAAATAGCTTGGGTTTGAGGCGTGGATACCTTGGTTGTGACTGATTTAGTCATGTGTTTGTGCTTGTGACGGTACTATATTATGTGGGTAGATGTGTGCTTGAAAGGGGTGACAAAAAGGTTTGGAAAATAGCCTTACAGCCGTCCACGCGGGTAGACACACAGCCGTGTGTCTAGGCCATGCGTGACACACGATTGCCCCACAAGCAAGTGTTGAGGCCGTGTGTCCTCTGCACCTAAATTGTAAAAACTCAGATTAGCACAAAGACTGGGCACAAAGGTGTGTGCCAGGTCGTGTGACATCTTGACTTCTCACGATGCACAAGTCAGGCTCGTGCAGGCCATGCCAGCCACATGACCGTGCCCCAAGTCCACATGGGCGTGTGTCCCTATTTTTCAATGAAATTTTTTGAAGTTTTCTAAGGTTCCCAATTTAGTCCTAAACCGCTTTTAAAGTATGTTTTGGGTCTTATAGGCTCATATTAAGGACTTTAATATGAAGTTTGAAATGTTTTAAATTTGAATGAACTTTTATGACCCGAAAATGTATGTTAGTACGTGTTTAAGTTAGGTAACGCATCGGACCCTATTTCGGCGTCAAACACGGGTAAGGGGTGTTACACGATCGTGACGACTGTCCTAGGTGGTAGTTTCGATGGAGGAAATGTTGGAACGCAGGCACCCCCATGGCGCAGCGAAATAAAATTAATCCTAACGATCCAAACCATGAATCCATGTGTGAGGAACGAATCGGGGTGAAATAAAGGTTTCGAAATTACCAAAATTTTAATCTGAGTATACAGCGACGCCTCGGCAACAAGAGTTTTGATCTACTGTCAAACCAAGCCGCAACCTTTACGATGTCGGCCTCTACGTAATCCACCCGGTTTGACTATGAATGGCAGAAAAATCTCCAAAAACTATTTTCAGAGAGTTTTTTTTTTTTACTTGACGGCTGCTAGACTTTTCTAAGCAAAAAAAAAAATAGGGTTTCTCTTCACTTATTACCTTTTATAATCGGTATTTTATTTATGAATTATAAAATTAAATAAATATAATAATGTTTTAACCGAAAATTATAATTACATTAATTATACCCAAAAGTTATAATTACATTAATTATAACATGGATTTCGATAAACTATATTTATTTAAATTTATATACTGAACCAAATTCATATATTAATTCTCATTATGTGTACAACATCCTTGTACATATAATATATTCAATATTTGATTGCCCAATTAAATTAATTCTTTAATTAATTTAATTCATGTGACAATCAAACACAATACCAACTATGTTTCATTCCGTTCATTTCAACCATAGGGTGTGACCACAGAGGTTCTTGTAACGTTAGTAGTAATACTAGAACGATTCTAATGTCATAAACAATGAGTGGCATCTAGCAATGCATCATTGCTACCTAAGTTACAAGAAGTCATGATTCGACATAACTTTTATGATTAACTTTTCATGCATTAATCCTTAAGTCATTTATCTCTGGAATAGATACAAGTCATGGAATAGTCACACTTGTATAGTCCATCCCATGTTTCTTGATATCTTGAGTAGACTATGATATACAAATTAGTATGACATCTCATGTCAACTTATTTGAGCATGGCCATGCATTTCTAGTCTCACTCAATCAAGTGGCCTAAGATATTACTCCCATTATGTGAGAGGGACTTATCCTATATTGATGAACAATATCCCTCTACATAGATTGTGGTATATCCAACATCAGCCTTTATAGAACAACCGATTCTGATTATACGTTTGATCGTATCAAAATATCGACTCACGATGTTGGGATAATGATTATCCCAAGTCTAAGGATCATATACATATTAATCACTATGAGTAATGTTGTGACAATTACATAATAATCCAAGAAACATACTCATAGCGGGTCAGTCCAATATGTTGTTCTCTAACACACATATTCATGCATTGATTTTGACACTCCATATCAATGACAACTCTTTATCATCAATCAACTACATGTTAGTCTTAATGCATTATTGTTGTCCTAGTCAACAATAATACTTGAATAAGGATATTTTAAGAATAATCATATTATTCTCAAGACATTATTATAAAATAGTTTATTTGTACACACAGAAGGAAAAACTAAAATAATAATGACAATGCTTTATATTAATAAACATGGTAAATCAAGTATGTTATTACAACCATCTCATGATTGATCTTTGGGCATACTCTTACAGGAAATTGCTTCTATTATGACCTATTATTTTGCACGTTGTAACATTCAGGGTTAGCCCTCTCCCTCATGTCCATGAAATTACTTATTCGGGTGACATACGAGTGACCTTTGGGCTTCCTACGTAGCCCAACGTCTAGGACCAACTTGAAATTCAATTAAGGAACTTCCCACGTTGACACATCTAGCATTGTTGGGAACTTGTTTCCCTTAATACACAATGTGCATTCTAGTGTGTACACATCATTGATATATTGTTCGACATAGATGGAGGCATCAGCACATGCTGCAATGACGTGCGCACACGAGTGTCAAAGTGTCTGGAACTTCTCCAATCGCACCGCCTGTTTCAGAGATCAACTTTGTAAGACGTAGGTGGGATACCCAGTTGACGACCGACGATCTTTGTCACCCAAAAAGTTTCCAATTGTCAAAAATATAATTCTATGTTCATCGTCCTCGCTCTTCAGAAGTTAACCTCTTTCTCCTTCCTAACCTTTTCGACATACACATATCTCGTATTCATTTGATTTACTTATTTCGGCCCCATTCTCGGCATCAAGGTTGCCAGCATATAGAATGCAGTTGAGAAAATAGATGAAATTGAAAGATGTCATATACATTTCAATACGGTGTTAACGGCCTTTGCCAGGTTGGTAGTCATATGACCATATCGCGATCTATCATTGAAACTTTTAGCCCATTGTAAGGGCTCTATGCTCCCAAACCACTACTGTAATGTAGTGGTCATTTGACCTTGCATATCAACCAAAAGGTCAACCAACCTTTTTCTGGAAACAAAATAATTAATTTGAAACTCCGTAAAGCCAGTAATAAAGTTCAAACATACTTAAGTTCAAATAACTGAATCGAGCTCCAGTATCACTGCCAAACCCTAAGTTTGAGGATTACCTAAAATATGGTAAATTAACAGAGTGAGCTAAAAAGCTCAATGTGTGCTTGACCCATAAACAAAAATCATACCAGAACATGAAAATATTAGAATAACATATCAGAACATGATAATCCTACCCCTCATCCGCTTCACACCATCTCCGTCCAACCTATCACACCAAATAGGATTACCAAAGTTTAATATATATAATTAAAAGAATTATAATTATTTTATCAATAATGTTTTCATTACAATATTGAATATGAAACTAATAGATAGACTTTACATTTATTTGCAATAAAAAATTACTAATATAAAGCCGATTGAGTTTTAGCTCGATTGGCATGGACATTTTTTCAATGTAGGAGGACGTGGGTTCGAGTATACTATAGTGCATTATCCTCCTATTTATGGGTTGGGGAGGGGTTATAGTTAGTTCTAGGCATTGTGTTAAAAAGAGTAGATATGATCAGAACCTCTAATAAGATTATTCAAAAAAATTACTATTATAAAATATTTATATTTATTTCATTAGTGATCTTTTCATTATTAGTATGGCATTTATTATCACTTAATTATATTTTGGATCCATATTAAATTACACTTATCATTTTATCTTAAGTATTACTTAATTAGTGTTATAATTATATATAAATTAAATTATTTAATGCTACAAATAGAAGCATTAAGAATTATTTATGGGTAAACTACACAATTAGTCACTAAACTATGGGTAAGTTTTCATTTTGATCATTAAACTATTTGAAAATTTTCATTTTAGCCATTGAACTATTAATAAGTTTTTATTTAAGTCATTGGGCTGTTAATTTTTTTCAAAATAAAAAGTTCCGAGCTCCAAGTGACGATTTGACGACCGGTACCCATCACGTGTAGAAGAACATGTCTTAGGTCCAAGTCAATATGACGATTAATGTCGGAGATTGGAGAAAAAAACTCTTTGAATTTTGGTTTGCAAATTTGTGACATCCAAAGCTGTTTCATGAAAAAAAATTGAAATATGGAAACAAAGAAGAAAAAGAGCTTTTGATTGGTGTAGACAATGCGAATAGAGAAAATCATATACCATCGATTTTAACATTCTAGTGACTTAAATAAAAACATTTGAATAGTTCAATGACCAAATTGTAACTTTTTTTTAGTTAAGTGACCAAAACGGAAACTTACCCATAGTTTAGTGACTAATGGAGTAGTTTACCCTATAAAGAATTACTAAAAAAACTATCTTTTAGTATTATTTTGGGTAAGCTACATTAGTAGTCACCTAACTATGATTGAGTAGTCACCTAACTATGATTGTTTTTCTTTTTTGGTCACTCAACTATGAAAAGTTACAAAATGACTACTCAACTATCAATTTTGTCTTTTTGGGTCACCAACTATCTTGGGTTTTTAGTGTTTCCATTTTTACGTTAGCCAACTGGTAACAAAAAGAAGATAAAATTGAACAGTTGTTGACCATTTTATAACTTTTCATAGTTGGGTGACCAAAACAAAAATATACTAATAGTTTGGTGACCATTTTGTAACTTTTCATAGTTGAGTGACAAAAAAAAAATCATAGTTTGGTGACCTCTATTATAGTTTACCCTATTCTTTAATAGGTTTTGTTACCAATTAGACATTGAAATTGTTGGTTAAGGCAGAGGCCTTGGGTCCATGAGCACTTAGGTTCAAGTTCCACCATGTACAATTAAAACAAATGAGTCTCCAGACCCATCATGTGTGTTTTCCATGTTTGAATTTTGTCTGATTCTTTTTTTATCGTATTTTATATTGATTTTATTCTACGTTATAGTTATTCAGATATGTATTTGTACTTGTGAATTTATTTTATTTGTAATATTAAAACTAAAAAATGATTCCATTATTTTTTTATTTTTTATTTTTACTATTATTTGACTTTAATAATACTTACATACTTGTGAGTGTATGTTTACCATTGTGTTTTAAAATATTATGTTTGTTCAACTAATAATTATCTATATAAATTTTCTCAAATAATTACTTATATTAATTTAAATTAAAGGAAGATTTTTAACATTAATAAGTTAGATGAATCTCAAAAGTACTTAGTTATGTTGGAATGAGAAGTGTATTTGAGATAGATGTACAATGTTATAATATTATAATTTTATAATTTAAATTTAATTATTATTCAAATTATTTTTAGTAGTTTAGTTTTAAAATTTAAGCTATGATGTTTAATGAATACTGTGACTATTACTTTTTTACAATGAAAATTTTATACCATTTGAAGTGAAGTTTATTAATGTTCATAAGATTGAATTGTCATTGACTTCATATATTGTTGTTAATGAAACAACTACAAAACATTTTGTTTTCTTTGAAAATTTGAAAAAGCACATAGACAAACAAATAACGTAATGTTAGTATTAAGTATAATTATATTGTGACAATGAAATAGTATTTTTTTAACTTTTTTATTATTTTTTAACATTAATCTTATTTATTATAGGTTTTATCATATCTAGAATTATTCCGTAGCTCATCTTCAACCCTTAAATAGGAGGATAATGCGCTTTAGTGCACTCGAACCTATGTTCTCATGCATTGACAACAATGTCAATACCAGTCGAGCAAAGATTCAATCAGTCTATTATTATTGTTGTTAGATATTCGTGGTTTAATTATTAATTCTAAACCAAACATTTAAATTTTTTAAAAAATAAAGCATGATATAAAAAATTATCAATTATTTCAAATTTATAAATTAATTTGATGTTTTATTTAACTACTTAATTCCTTTTTATTTACATTACTTTTAAAATGTTATTTTAGTTCTTAATTATTTTTAAAATTAAATTTGTTATAAATTAAATGAATCCTAATATAATTAGGTAAATTACCCAAATATACCAAAAAAATTAAAAATTCATGAAATTGGGCCGATTTTTAGAAAATTTATGGAAAAGTGTCATTTCCCATCAAAAGCAGCGTCCACGTCGGTAGCGTTTTGAGGGAAGCGCTTTTGCCTCCAACGATCAAAATTTTTTTGACCGTTGGGTCCAACGGTCAAAATTTTCCCTATAAAAACCCCTCCAACCCTTTTATTTTTTTCACACTTTAATCCTTCTCTCAATTTTCTCTCAATTTTCTCTCAAAGTCCTTGAAATTTACTCTCAAATTTTAAAATAGTCCTTTACTATTTACAAAAAAGCCCTTTTTAATTTTTTTAATATATTTTTTTTAGAAAATTTTAAAATTTTCGATCGTATTACAATGGTCGAGGAATTACTTTGTCTAGACAACAAGCACATCTCCATCGAGCAAATGCAAATGGTAAGTTTTAATTTTAATTTTTAATATTATTTAATATTTTTTAGGTCTATGCAATTTTAATTAATTTTTATTTTATAATTTTTAAGCGATCAGTAGATCGGTGTTGCAATGTTATATTCGCAATATGCATGGTCCCCCATCGCCGTTGATCGAGAATTACCTGCGGGAAGCGGGTTTTTGGCACGTGGCCACGATAGGCCAAGGGTTTAAGTTGGAGCTGCCTTTGATCAGTGCGTTGATAGAGAGGTGGAGACCCGAGACACACACTTTCCATCTTCCATGCGGAGAGTATACCATCATTCTGGAAGATGTGCAGTTGCAGTTGGGATTGCCGGTGGACGGGTCGGTAGTCACCGGGTCCGCAACTTCTGGTGATTGGATGGCCGTATGCTACGAGCTTCTAGGTGCCATTCCGAATAAAATTTAGGGAGGTCGGATCGAGATGGCCTAGTTACGAGTCACATTCCCAGAGCTGAATGAGGGTTCGACCAAAATAGAGCGAATACGGCATGCTCGGGCATACATTCTTCAGATAATTGGAGGCTATCTGATGCCGGACCTTTTTAGAAACCTCGTACACTTGAGATGGCTGGTAAAACTTGTTGATTTTAAAGCAGCCGGTGAATTGAGTTGGGGGTCTGTTGTGCTATCGAGGTTGTATCAAGGTTGTATCAGCCGAGTAAAGCGAAAATCGGAGGTTGCCTATCACTACTGCAGTCATGGGCATGGTTTCGATTTCCATTTTTATGTCCTCGACTCGACCACCCACATTCATTCCCACTGATAACGAGGTAAATTTAATGTTATGTTTTACAATTATTATGTAGATTTATAGTATAATTGTATGCTAAAAATTTATTTAATTAGGTGGAACCATTCGGCGAGTCATGCTAGAATACCTACCTCGCTTGAAGATATACTGCTTCTATTGGACCAACGGTGTAATGGCCTAAATTCAAGGTTATCGGAACAATGGTTTCGTAATCATAAATCTGATTTAAAGAGAAATTTATTTTAATATTTTTGCATGCATATTTATATGATAGGAAAATTGTATTAAAATATTGATAGAAAAATTTTACTGATCTAGTGGTTAGTTAGAAAAATGAATTATTGAAGGATTGGGTAAAAACAAGGTATCGAGACCTTGATTTTATAAAATTGAGTGGGAAATATTTTTATAAATATTTATAAAATGTTAGTAATGTAGTATTAAAATTTAGTTAGAAAACTTTAACGTTTGGGTAGGTAAGTAAATGAAAAGGACTAAATTGTAACAAATGAAAATTATGAGAAATGATTAAATAGTTTAAATGATCTTAAAGGAAAATAGACCCAAGGTCTATTTGGGCTGGACAACAAGGGCATGAAATCAGCAAGAAAATAAGGAGAATTAAGGGCAAAATTGGAATATTATAAAATTTACTTAATAAAGCTAGGACTAAAGTGGAATTATCTAGATATCTCTTCATTTTCTTCATTCTCATCAGCTAAAAACGCCATAGGAGGGTTTTCAAAGCTGGTATTTCATAATTTTGCACCAAGTAAGTTAATCCTTGCCTATTTCTTGTAATTTTGTGTTTTGTGACTTTTACAACTAGGTCCTACTATTAAATTCATTAGTTTTAGATTTTATGAATGAAGTTGTAAGTTTCTATGAATATGTGCTGTAAGTTTATGATGAGATAGCATGAAATTGAAGCTTTGATTTGTTTATGAGATGATTTTATTAGGTAATTCCAATAGAAATTGATTTTTAGGATCTAAATTGTGAAAATGTTTGGAATTAAAGTCTATTACTGAAATTCTGATTTTCAAAGGTTATAAAGTAGTTTAAAGTGATAGAATAAAGTTTTAATTGAGATAAATCAATTCAATTGAGAAGTTAATTGAGCAGGGATGAAATTATCATTTATTGAAATCTTATGGGAAAAATGGTAATAAACAGTTTGCACTAAAACAGTTTTGGACAGTAGCAGTAGACTAACTTTGAAAAATCACCATAAATTGTAGAAATTGAATTATAAGATGAAAAAATATTAAATTAAATTATATTAAGTTTAGTTTCTCATAGAAAAAAGCGTGTAAGAAATAGATATGTAAATCATGAGATATAATGAATTTTGTGATACAAGGTCAGAATGAATTTGGGTTCCTTATTTTGAATTTATAAAATCATAAAAATTGGATGACAAAAATTATGGGCTTAAATTTATATTTTTACAATCCTGAATAAGTCTATTTTCAATAGAGATAAACGGAACATCATCCGAATCTTGTATGAAGAGATAATTAATTTTTAGTAAAGAAGAGTCAGAACTGTCAAACAGCAGAACAGGGGTGACTTTAAAGAATAAACTATACTTATTGGCTAAACCAAAAATTCTGAAAATTTTATGCTAAAAATATATGTGAGTCTAATTTCAGGAAAAATTATCGGATCTTAATTTTAAGTTCTGTAGCTCAAGATAAAAATAATTTAGTGACTATGACTCAATTAGACAGCTTTGAATGAACTATAAATAATAATAGAATTATAGTGAATGCTACATGTGAACATGAAATGTATTGAATTGATGATTGAATTTATTTATTTAGATCCGGAAAACTCAAATACAAAGCTAGATCGAGGAAAGGAAAAAGTCCCGGATTAGTAGATTTTGTATACGAACTAGTATCGAGGTAAGTTCATGTAACTTGAATTATATTCTTAAATGCTTGAAATGTATGTTATTGATGGGAATATAATTTGAATGTTCATTGTATGAAGATTGATGAAACATTGATATATTTGATAAAAAGGGGAAGAAATCTTGGTTGGATGAAAGGAAAATTCGATGGATCTCGAAAAGGAATTGACGGTAAAAGGATCTAGCACGGACGGGTGATCCTATCTTGATATAGCCCTCCGAAGAATATGTGGAAAATGGATTTAGCTTGGACGGGTAATCCAAATTAGGTCTCAATTTAGGCTGGACTGGTAATTGGATCCAAGCTCATTAGAGTAATTTCGTTGCGAGGATTTAGCTTTGGATTGGTAATCCCGACAATACTCTATGAGTTTATATTCTGAGGATTTAGCTGGATTGGTAATCCATTTGTAAGGATGAGGTTCATGGAGTGTGCTCTCGAAATGAAAATGTGCGCACATGAATATGAATTGATGGACTCGGTTGTACACTAAAGTGTACCTCGAAAATCCATCGAAATTCGAGTAATTGAGCAGGATAAATATGGAAATATAACAAAGAAACGGAAATCATGGTATTGATGAGCTCATCAATCATGGTATATATTATTGGTATATGGAAATTATTGGATTAATTTGAATGTTGAGTTTGTGTATGTTAGGGCAATAGTGCATTGAATGGATATATGAATGTTTATTGCATTGTATTGAAAATATTAGGTAAGTATAATTCTTCTTACATGAGATTACTAAGCAGAAAGTGCTTACCCTGTTTCCTTTTTCCCTGTTTTGTAGTGTTAGGAGCTCGGAGGTCGGATTCGGTAGGAGACACATCACACTATCAACCCCAAGATTTTGGTACATAAAGAAACTTTATTTTGGAAATCAATGGCATGTATAAGCTAATAAAGTAGATGTTAATATGAAATGAATGTAAGGTCAGCCATTGGTATGGCTAACAAATTTTAGTTTTAGTATGTAATGAAGTTATCTTATAAATATATATGGATTTATTTTGAAAATATGTTGAATTGGATTGGTTGATGTGAATTGGTCTCGGTTAAAAAAAATTGCAGGGAAGGCTAGATAATTATAAAAGGGTTATATTGAGTAAAAAAAATTGTACTCCATAATGCCTCATACCCTATTCCGACAACGAATACGGGTAGGGGGTGTTACATTTGTTGGTATCAGAGCTACGGTTTAGTCGGTTCTTGGATCGATGTAGTAAATACTGATTAGCTATACATGCCATTTAAATTATTATTGATAGTGTGATATCTCCTGACCATTTAAATTGTGTTTTTCTTATAGTAATGTCATCCGACCGAGCTCAATCCGAAGAAGCTGGGAGTCATGCTTTGGCTTCAGTACAAAGAGAAGAAACTAGCAGTAAAAGGCCCAGTACAGAGGGTCAATGGGAGGAGGCAAAATAGCCTTCTTTCAAATGATGAATGAATGGTTTACCTAGTACATAAGAACTAACCCTGTAGTGCAGCAAACTCAAGCTCCCCCTCTTATTCCTCCACCGATTCCCGAGATTCCACGAGTGCAGTCTTGAATCTATCAAAAAGGAAAGCTCGGTTATTAAAATCCGAAAATATGGGGCCGAAGAATTTCGAGCAGCAGTTGATGATGATCCCAAACGGGCTGAATTTTGGTTAGAGAATACTATTAGGGTTTTAGAGGATTTATCTTGCACACCAGAAGAATGTTTGAAATGTCTTTGTCTCACCGCTAAAAGACTGACTTATCATTGGTGGAATACTAAAGTTCGGTTGTTCCAAAGAAGAAATTACATGGGAATTCTTCGCATCGAGTTCAAAAGAAATATATCGATCGAGATTCCTTGATCGAAAAGAAAAGAATTTCTTGAAAGTGAAACAGGCAATAGATCGGTATCTCGAGTATGAAAGAGAATTTGTTCATTGAGTAAATATGCTCGAGAATGGGTACAATCGGTGAAATGTGCAAGCGATTGAAGAAGGGTTGAATGAAGAAATTAAGCTACTTATCGGAATTCTTGAAATTCAAGAGTTTGCTACATTGGCAGAGCGAGCTTATAAAGCAGAAGAATTGAGCAAAGAAAAGAAACAGGATGAGAAGGAAGCTAGAATTTTTAGTAAAAGACCAATAGGAAAATCCTAATTTTTTGCTCCAAAGAAATTGAAAAAGTACCAGGATCGTTCTACCTCAGCCACTGGGTGTTCAGGCAGAGAGCGAGGTTCTCAACGCAATAATCCAAGACCTTCCACTCCATCAGTGACCAGTGTTGGCAATGTTGGTACCCCTAAGCCGAGATGCTAATATTGTAATAAAGCTCATTTTGGTGAATGTCGATTTAAGAGCGGGGCTTGTTACCGATGTGGTTCTTTTGACCATTTCCTCAGAGATTATCAAGAAAGAGGTGAAAAAGAAGCTGAACAGATATCGAAGCTGAGTAATCCAGCTTTGAGGGGTAGACCATCTCGACCATCCGATAATGTCAGTGGTAGCTGAGGACCTACAAAAGATGCTACAAGTAGGCCTGAGACACGAGCACCTGCTAGGACATATGCCATTCGTGCCAGAGAAGATGCCTCAGCACCCGATGTTATTACTGGTACATTTTCTTTACTTGACACTGATATTACTGCATTAATTGATCCCGGTTCTACGCATTCATATATATGTATAAAGCTTGCATGTGTTAAAGATTTATCTATTGAACCTACTGAATTTGTGGTTAAAGTCTCGAACCCCCTAGGCCAATCTGTTTTGGTGGATAAAATTTGTAAAAATTGTCCACTGATGGTAAGAGGTTATTGTTTCCTGGCTGATTTGATGTTACTGCCATTTGATGAGTTTGATGTGATATTGGGTATGGATTGGTTAGCTCAGCATGATGCAGTAGTAAACTGTAAACAGAAATATATTGTGTTGAAGTGTCAAAATGGCGAATTACTCCGAGTTAAATTTGATCAGACAGAGAGATTATTTGAGGTGATTTCAGTTATTACTGCTCAAAGGTATGTCAAAAAGGGGTATGATGCTTTTCTTGCTTATGTATTAGACACCAAGGTATCTGAGTCGAAGACTCAGATAGTGCCAGTGGTATGTGAATTTTTTGATGTGTTTCCAGAAGAGTTACAAGGGTTGCCACCAGAAAGAGAAGTGGAATTCTCTATAGATTTGATTTCGAGAACTACTCGATTTCTATAGCTCGCATCGGATGGCTCCTCTGAAATTAAAGGAATTAAAGACACAGTTGCAAGAACTTGTTGACAGGGGTTTTGTCCGACCGAGTCATTCACCTTGAGGTGCTCCAGTTCTGTTTGTGAAAAAGAAAGACGGGTCTTTGAGATTGTGTATTGACTATCGGCAGCTCAATAAGGTAAATATAAAGAATAAGTACCCGTTACCCCGGATTGATAATTTATTTGATCAGCTCAAAGGTGCCACAGTATTCTCGAAGATTGATCTCCGATCAGGTTATTACCAGCTACGGGTAAAGGAGTCAGATGTGCCAAAGACAGCTTTCAGAACCAGGTATGGGCATTATGAGTTTCTGGTTATACCGTTTGGGCTGACTAATGCACCTGCAGTATTTATGGATCTAATGAATCGGGTATTCGGATCGTACTTAGACAGATTTGTGGTAGTATTCATTGATGATATTTTGGTTTATTCTCGAGATGAAGAACATGTAGAATATTTGAGAATTGTGTTGCAAATTCTGCAAGAGAAGCAGTTATATGCTAAATTCAGTAAATGTGAATTTTGGCTTCGAGAAGTGGGTTTTCTAGGACATATTGTATCTACCGAAGTCATCAGGGTAGATCCAAGTAAAATCTCAGCTATTGTCAATCGGAGGCCATCGAAGAATGTATCTGAAGTTAGAAGTTTCTTGGGTTTAGCTGGTTATTATCGGAGATTTGTACAGGGATTCTCTATGATAGCTTCTCCGATGACTCGATTATTGCAGAAAGATGTAAAGTTCGAGTGGACTGATGAATGTCAGCAGAGTTTCAACCGATTGAAAGATCTACTAACGAAAGCACCAGTATTAGTGCAGCCTGAACCGGGTAAGGAATTTGTTAGTTACAGTGATGCATCATTAAATGGTTTAGGTTGTGTCTTGATGCAAGAAGGTAAAGTAATAGCCTATGCTTCAAGACAACTTAAACCACATGAAAGAAATTACCCAAAACATGATCTTGAATTAGCTGCTATTGTATTTGTGCTGAAGATATTGCGACATTACTTGTACGATGAGAAATGTCATATTTATACTGATCATAAAAGCTTGAAATATTTGATGACACAGAAAGATTTGAATTTGAGATAGCGTAGGTGGCTTGAACTGATAAAGGACTATGATTTGATTATTGATTACCATCCGGGTAAGGCTAATGTTGTAGCTGATGCTTTGAGTCAGAAATCTCTATTTGCTTTACGAGCTATGAATACCCGGTTGTTACTGGCTAATGATGGTTCAATCATAGCTGAATTGAGAGTTAAACCAACATTTCTGACAAATATGTGAAGCTCAGAAGAATGATGAAAAGTTACAGGTTAAATGAGCACAGTGTGAGTCAGGTTCTACCGATTCTAAATTTCATGTTGGGATTGATGGTTGTATGTTATTCAGAGGTAGGGTATGTGTACCCAAGAATTCAGAGCTCATATAGAAGATTCTACACGAAGCTCACCGTGGTACTATGTCTGTACATCCGGGAAGTAATAAAGTGTATAATGATTTGAAGAAGATGTACTGGTGGCCAGGTATGAAACGTGATATTTCTGAGTTTGTATCAAGATGTTTGATATGTCAACAGGTCAAAGTAGAACATCGGTACCTTGTGGTTACTTGACCAATTACTATACCGGAATGGAAATGGGAAAGAATCACTATGGATTTTATATCGGGGTTACCGTTGTCTCCGAGGAAAAAAGATGCTATTTGGGTGATTGTTGACCGATTGACAAAGTCAGTGCACTTTATTCCGATACGTATGGATTATTCTTTAGATAAACTGGCTGAATTGTACATATCTGATATTGTTAGGCTACATGGAGTGCCTGTCTTCATTATATCGGATAGAGATCCCCGGTTTACGTCTCATTTCTGGGACAAATTGCAAGAAGCCTTGGGTACTCAATTGTATTTCAGCACTGTATTTCATCCTCAGATAGATGGCCAATCTGAGCGTGTAATTCAAGTATTGGAAGATATGCTCTGATGCTGTATACTAGAGTTTAAAGGTAATTGGGAGAAATATCTACCTTTGATTGAATTTGCTTACAATAACAGTTATCAGTCCAGTATTAAAATGGCTCTGTATGAAGCTTTGTATGGTAGAAAATGTAGAACACCGTTATATTGGACAGAGCTTAGTGAAAAGAAGATACAAGGGGTTGATTTAATCCGGGAAACAGAAGAAAAAGTAAAGGTTATTCGGGATAGTTTAAAAACAGCTTCCGATTGACAAAAATCATATGCCGATCTTAAACGAAAAGAGATTGAATTTTAGGTCGGTGACAAGGTATTTCTGAAAGTGTCTCCTTGGAAGAAAGTTCTCCGATTCGGTCGAAAGGGTAAATTGAGTCCAAGATTTATCGGACCATATGAAATTATAGAAAGAATTAGACCGGTCGCTTATTGATTGGCATTACCACCAAAACTCGATAGAATTCATAATGTTTTTCATGTGTTTATGCTACGATGATATCGTTCAGATCCTTCACATGTTATTTCTCCGACAGAAGTGGAGATTCAGTCGGATATGACTTACAGTGAAGAACCGATCAAGATATTGGCACGGGAAACAAAGGAGCTTAGAAATTAAAAAATAAATTTGGTGAAAGTATTGTGGCAAAAGCACGGGATTGAGGAAGCGACATGGGAACCGGAGGAGACAATAAGGAAACAATACCCAAACCTCTTTACTGGTAAGATTTTCGAGGACGAAAATCCTTAAAGGGGGAGAGTTGTAATGGCCTAAATTCAAAGTTATCGGAACAATGGTTTCGTAACCATAAATTCAATTTAAAGAGAAATTTATTTTAATATTTTTGCATGCATATTTATATGATAGGAAAATCGTATTAAAATATTGATAGAAAAATTTTACCGATCTAGTGGTTAGTTAGAAAAATGAATTATTGAAGGAATTGGTAAAAACAAGGTATCAAGACCTTGATCTCATAAAATTGAGTAGGAAATATTTTTATAAATATTTATAAAATGTTAGTAATGTAGTATTAAAATTTCGTTAGAAAATTTTAATGTTTGGGTAGGTAAGTAAATGAAAAGGACTAAATTGTAATAAATGTAAAATTATGGAAAATGATTAAATAGTTTAAATGATAAAGGAAAGAGGGCTTAAAAGGAAAATAGACCCAAGGTCTATTTGGACTGGACGGCAAGGGCATGAAATCAGCAAGAAAATAAGGAGAATTAAGGGCAAAATTGGAATATTGCAAAATTTACTTAATAAAGCTAGGACTAAAGTGGAATTATCTAGATATCTCTTCATTTTTCTTCATTCTCATCAGCTAAAAATGCCATAGGAGGGTTTTCTAAGCTGGTATTTCATAATTTTGCACCAAGTAAGTTAATCCTTGCCTATTTCTTGTAATTTTGTGCTTTTGTGACTTTTACAACTAGGTCCTACTATTAAATTCATTAGTTTCAGATTTTATGAATGAAGTTGTAAGTTTCTATGAATATGTGCTGTAAGTTTATGATGAGATAGCATGAAATTGAAGTTTTGATTTGTTTATGAGATGATTTTATTAGGTAATTCCAATAGAAATTGATTTTAGGATCTAAATTGTGAAAATGTTTGGAATTAAAGTCTATTACTGAAATTCTGATTTTCAAAGGTTATAAAGTAGTTTAAAGTGATAGAATAAAGTTTTAATTGAGAGAAATCAATTCAATTGAGAAGTTAATTGAGCAGGGATGAAATTATCATTTATTCAAAGCTTAGGGGAAAAATGGTAATAAACAGTTTGCACTAAACCAGTTTTGGACAGCAGCAGTAGACTAACTTTGAAAAATCACCATAAATTATATAAATCTAATTAGAAGATGAAAAAATATTAAATTAAATTTTATTAAGTCTAGTTTCTCATAGAAGAAACGGTGTAAGAAATAGATATGTAAAACATGAGATATAATGAATTTTGTGATACAAGGTCAGAATGAATTCGAGTTCCCCTGTTTTGATTTTAGAAAATCATAAAAAATTGGATAAAAATAATTATGGGCTTAAATTTATATTTTTACAATCCTGAATGAGTCTATTTTCAATAGAGATAAACGGGAACATCATCCGAATACTGTCTGAAGAGATAATTAATTTTTATTGAAAAAGAGTCAGAACTGTCAAACAGCAGAACAGGGGTGACTTTAAAGAATAAACTGTACTTATTGGCTAAACCAAAAATTCTGAAAATTTTATGGTAAAAAGATATGTGAGTCTAATTTCAGGAAAAATTATCAGATATTAATTTGAAGTTTTGTAACTCAAGATAAAAATAATTTAGTGACTATGACTCAAGTAGACAGCTTTGAATGAACTATAAATAATAATAGAATTATAGTGAATGCTACATGTGAACATGAAATGTATTGAATTGATGATTGAATTTATTTATTTAGATCCGGAAAGCTCAAATACAAAGCTAGATCAAGGAAAGGAAAAAGTCCCAGATTAGTAGAATTTGTATACGAACTAGTATCGAGGTAAGTTCATGTAACTTGAATTATATTCTTAAATGCTTGAAATGTATGTTATTGATGTGAATATAATTTGAATGTTCATTGTATGAAGATTGATGAAACATTGATATATTTGATAAAAGGGAAGAAATCTCGGTTGAATGAAAGGAAAATTGATGGATCTCTCGAAAAGGAATTGATGGTAAAAGGATCTAGCCTAGACGGGTGATCCTATCCGATATAGCCCTCCAGAAGAATATGTGGAAAATGGATTTAGCCGGACGGTAATCCGAATTAGGGTCTCAATTTAGCATGGACTGGTAATTGATTCAAGCTCATTAGAGTAATTGTCGTGCTTGAGGATTTAGCTTTGGACCGGTAATCCCGACAATACTCTATGAGTTTATATTGCAAGGATTTAGCTCGACCGGTAATCATTTGTAAGGATGAGGTTCAAGGGAGTGTACTCTCTGAAATGAAAATATGCGCACATGAATATGAATTGACGGACTCAGATTTGTACACTAAAGTGTATCGAAATTCCGAGTAATTCAACGAGATAAATATAGAAATATAACAAAGAAACGGAAATCATGGTATTGATGAGCTCATCAATCATGGTATATATTATTGGTATATGGAAATTATTGGATTAACTTGAATGTTGAGTTTGTGTATGTTAGGGCAATAGAGCATTGAATGGATATATGAATGTTTATTGCATTCTATTGAAAATATTAGGTAAGTATAATTCTTGTTACATGAGCTTACTAAGCACAAAGTACTTACCCTGTTTCCTTTTTCCCTGTTTTGTAGTGTTAGGAGCTCGGAGGTCGGATTCACAAGGAGACACATCACACTATCAACCCCAAGATTTTGGTATATAAAGAAACTTTATTTTGGAAATCAATGGCATGTATAAGCTAATAAAGTAGATGTTAATATGAAATGAATGTAAGGTCAGCCATTGGTATGGCTAACAAATTTTAGTTTTAGTATGTAATGAGGTTATCTTATAAATATATATGGATTTTTTTAAAATATGTTGAATTGGATTGGTTGATGTGAATTGGTCTCGGTTAAAAAAAAATTGCAGGGAAGGCTAGATAATTATAAAGGGGTTATATTGAGTAAAAAAAAATTGTAAACTCCAGAAATGCCTCGTAGCCTATTCCGACAACAAATACGGGTAGGGGGTGTTACAAACGGTCGGAATCACAAGTAAGTTTCGAATTTCGTATTTATAATTTATTATTTCATATTTAGTGTCTAGTATTATGTATATAACTAATATTTTGGTAATGTTAATATAGTTTCAATGGACACCGTACGAGGATCCGAAAATTCGGGCAGTAATTTCGGAGGAGTTCTTGCAAAATCTGAGCAGTTGGCACGTGAAGGTTCCATTGATCACCTATGCGACCGTGGAGATGCACCAGTCAGATCGGGTTCTGCGACAATTTAGATTCCGGCAATAGATTCTCGTGCCACCTGAGGTGCTCGATGATGAGCACAAAGTGGACTTACGGTAGTTGCACATGGATTGGCCAAGATTTTGGTCAGCATTTATCGAGACGTGGGAGAATCGGTATGACTATTTACCTAACCGGGAACCGATCATCGTTCCTGAGTTAGCGTGCGTGTTGAAATACATGCCATGGTTTAGGATCCATGGTAAGCCGTATTTGTTGTCGGAAGAAGAGAGGCGACGGCAACTTCGTCAACAAAGGGAACGTCGGGGCCCCTTAAATCCAAGGAGAAGGGGTGATGAGACGGGGCCATCAACAGCACCGACATAGTCACCGGGCCCATCAGTTCAGCCGACGACACCGACATCACAGCTTTTACCCTTTATGCCAGGTGCGTACCCTACCCCTTATATGTATCCTAACCCATATATGTTTCCTTTTCCCAGTCCCAGCCCAGGTTAGAATGCATGGCCGGGTTCGAGTCCATTCCCGACTACTCCGGCTGGCCAGCCGATCTTGAGGTCGTCGTTGCGTGAGGGATCACAGGAGGCGCCGTCGGGGAGCACTTCTTTCTACCAGTCTCCTTCGCCATACGGGATTCAGACACCCCCGTCGTTGTTTATGCAAACACCTCCGGGGTCGTTATTTTATCAAGGTGGGTCATCCTCGCAACATCTACAACCAGACCCACTACCGGAGGAACCGGAATCCCCGCCCAAGGTTCCACGACCCCCGCCAAAAGCTGGAAGAAGGAGGAATCCGGTACAGAATCATTAATCGCCCCCATGTGGCATCGATTAAACCGACATCAACATTGATTCGGATCGACTTTTTATTTTTAAATTGTAATAAATTTTTTATTTTTAATAAAAAAGTTATTTTTATTTGTGTTTGTAATTTAATTTTAATATCTTCACTAAAATAGAATTTGTTTATTTTTTGTATATAATTTAATTTGAATTTTTAATAAATAAAAGTTATTTTTATTTTTGTAATTTAGTTTTAATATATTTAATAAAATAATGTTGTTTAATTTTTAATTTTAATTTAATTTTAATATATTTAATAAAATAATAGTTGTTTAATTTTTTAATTGTAATTTATTTTTAATATATTTAATAAAATAGATATTGTTTAATTTTTATTGTAATTTAATTTTAATATATGTAATAAAATAAGAAGTTTTTTTATTTTTTATTTTATTATAATTTAGTTTTAATATATTAAATAAATAGGAAGTTTTCTTTATTTTATTTTTTGTAATTTAGTTTTAATATATTAAATAAATAAGAAATTTTCTTTATTTTTATTTTATTGTAATTTAATTTTAATATATGTAATAAAATAAGAAGTTGTTTTTATTTTTATTTTATTATAATGTAGTTTTAATATATTAAATAAATAGGAAATTTTCTTTATTTTTATTTTTTGTAATTTCTTTTAATATATTAAATAAATAAGAAGTTTTCTTTATTTTTATTTTATTGTAATTTAATTTTAATATATGTAATAAAATAAGAAGTTGTTTTTTATTATTTATTTTTTGCAATTTAGTTTTAATATATTTAATAAAATAAGAATATTTTTATTTTTATTTTTTATAATTTAGTTTTAATATATTTAATAAATAAGAATTTTTTAATAAAATAATAGTTTCTTATATATTTTTGTAATTTAATTTTAATATCTTTTTAAAATAGAATTTATTTAATTTTTTTAAATTTAAATTTAAAAATAAATATCCAATATTTGAGGAAAGAGAAAAGGACATCCCCAAGGGCGCCCTTTGCTGGCATTTCCTCAAAATGCACTGACGTGGACGCGTTTTGAGGGAAAATGACTGTTTTCCGTAAATTTTCTAAAAATCGGTCCAATTTCGTAAATTTTTAATTTTTTTGATATATTTGGGTAGTTTACCCAATATAATTAGTAAAATATATATTTTAAAAATTCTAAAATATATTATTTAATTAATTAAAAAATGGTCTAGACTTCTTGCGTTGGAATAATCAACTTTGACGGCAATTGATAATAGCAACAATGAAATGAAGCCTGATTTTGACTCTCTTTTTTAAGCTTGCTTCTAGTGACGGATATCTCTTAGCTTAAGATTCTTGAAAGTTGAAAACCCTCACCTCTTACCCTAATTCTGGAGTGGAGTAATCATATTGTTTTAGAGATCTTGGCATTGTATGGCGTACGTAGACCATGGCTTCTCCATAACTGACGAGGACATCTTGGTGGACACCTCCTACGCCGTTAACAGTCGGCCTCCGTTCAAGGAGATCAGCCTCGCTGTGTCTCTTCTCGTCTTTGGCACGCTTGGGATCATATTGGGTATCTTCATGGCCTACAACAGAGTTGGCGGTGACCGAGCCCATGGTATATCCTCCTTTCTGTATTGAGAAAAAAGAAAATAAAAAATTTTGTTTCAATTAAGACTGAAGAGATTAGTTGTAATTGTTGGTTTCAGGCCTTTTCTTTACATTACTGGGCTGCGTATTGTTCATTCCGGGATTCTATTATACGAGGATTGCTTATTATGCATATAAGGGATACAAAGGCTTCTCCTTCTCCAACATTCCCCCTGTTTAGTGTCTTCCTTCTATGTACAGATCTTCTTTCATTTATCTACGTTTCGTTACTTGTTTGTGTATCCAGAATAACTTAAGAGTTTATTTGTTTTTTGTTCGTATTAGAATTGTGAGCAGCCACTGGTCCAATTATTGTTTGAATGAATAGAAGGATAGATGTTGGAAAGTTGTCTTTTCCCCTGTTTTATTGCCTCGGTTGTATGATTGGAGTTATCAAAGGTATATTAGAAACATTCCTTGTAACCAGAGCTTAGCTCGCTTCATCACAATATGCACAAGATACAGCTTCCATTTATTTGATTGTAATCACTTAACGTTTCAAAACATGAATGATAGAAAACATAATATTTTTTTCTTTGAATTTGTTTGTATTATGTGACCCGCCTTAATCCTTAAATAAGAAGATAATATGTTTGAGTGTAATAATGCTAATGCCAACTAAACTAATACTCAATTGGGGTTGTTTAAAAACAATCTTAAACTATTTCTTTTGGGAGGTTAGGGTAAAATATAGGCAGAAAAAAAAAAATGAGGCCGTTTAAAAAACTTTGGCCACAAAAAATTATTAAAGGCAAAAAAAATATTTTTAAATATTATTTTCTTATTGTTTTCTCTTTATTTTGCTACCATTTTACTATTATGTTTCTATTATTTTGTTGTTATTGTTTAGATATTATATAAAACTTATTTTATTATTAATTTTGTTATTATTTTAAAGACATTTGTTAATTTTGTTATTATTTTAGAGGCATTTTGTTAAGTTGCATCGAGTAATTGCATTAGACATATTTTAAAATTTCCTTGTTAGTTGCATCTATTTTAGTGTTATTTAAACATTTTATAAAATTTTCAATTTGTTGAAAAATATTTATTTTGATTTTAATATTTTTGATGTATTATATATATTTAAAATTATATAAAATAATATAAAAAATTAATACAGGGCGCCGGTTTTAATATTTTATATGGGCGGGCTTGGGCAAAATTTTAGGCCCATTTTTAACCCGGCCAACAATGAACAGGCCTAAATTTTTAGTTGGGCCCGACCGAACTTGACCCAACCATGCTCACCTCTACCTGTGACCTAAATTCTAAATTAAACCATAAACTTCAAAACATTTTAATTACATCTTCAAACTATTGATGTTATTGTTAATTAGGTCCTTCAATTATTAAAACCATTAAATGAGATATCAAATTTTATGTAACGTAATTTAAAATAAAAATTTGAAGAAAAATAAAATGTTTTCACATAACTTTAAAAAAAGTAAAACAAAAACAAGAGTGAGTGATAAAGCTTTTACATGAAAATTTTAAAACCAACAACATATTTTGTACAATATTCAATTTTTATACCTTTCGTTTAAAATTATGTCAAATCAAATTTAACATCTCATTTAACAATTAAATTAATAATTTTAACATTAAGAAGACCTTAATGATATAATCTTGATAGGTTACGAATGTAAATAATATATTATAAAATTTGGAGAAAAATATAATATGAGTATAATTTAGGATTGTATGGTGCAATTAACTCATAAAACACAAACCATTTCAGTTTCAATGATAAAATGAGAGATTTAAGCGTAGAGTACAAAATTATGCTTCTTCTTTTTTTTATTTTCCAATTTTTTAATTCACCGAGTATTGAGTTAAAAATTAATAAAAAATGCATTAAATGAAAAGAAAGTTAGACTTTATTTGATTTTAGGAAATATAGAAAATGAAAAACATTTAAGAAAAATTAGTTAAAATTTAATTTTGAAAAGCGAAAATGAAAATATGTAAAAATTAGAAAATATATTTATTGTTTTCACTAAAATGGTTAATAAAATTAAAAAAAGTTAAAAACATATCTTTTAATTTTTAATTTTAATTAATGAACTGACGTTATCTCAAACTACAAAAAGACTTACGTTTTCAACAACCTATTTTGAATCTTTATAAATGTAGTTAAAATTATTTATTATGCTTCTATTATAGGAAAATAGATATTAAATGTTTTCATTATTAAAGGTTTTAAATTTAAAAATTGATTTTTTATAAAAAGTAAAAAAAAATCAAAAGCATGAAACCTAATTGTTTCTTTTTCATCGTTCTTACTAAGCAAAAAGAATAGAAAGAAACATAAATAGTGTTTGTATAAGGATTGAAACAAGTATGGTTGTGATATGGGATAGAATACACCTTTTAATTTACTGTAATTTTGTTAATTAGATGATTCTGTTAATGCTTGTTTAATAAAGGCAAAAACTCTACGTTTTGTTTAGTGAAACGGTGTGTAGCTGATAACTATTTTGACGGCTGTTTTTGGTTGTTATCTTGTATCCATCGTTTGTCTCTATTTGAGCAGCAAAGAGGCTCAGAAAATGATTATGAATGAACAAAATGGAATTCTAGCTTCTCTATCCTTCATCTTCTTCTCTAAAGTTCTCTTCTTTTTCCTTTTTCTCCCTTATTTTCCTATCTTCTGTGTGATACTTACCAAAGGTATCAGAGACAGACAACCTTCATGGCCACCTAGGGAGTCACCACATGCCTTCAAAAAGAGATGAACCAATTGCAGCTCGAAGTGACACAAATGAACACTAAATTGGAAACCAAATGCATACAGACTTAAAGGAAGAAATATGTTCCATGCAAACGGGACTAAAAAGTGAGCTTCGTTTAGAGTTACAAGCTATTTTGGAACAATATCTAGGGCAGTCTTCTCCAGTAGCAGCTTTAAGGGTCCAACATGACAAAGGCAAGGGTATCCTAGGGGGCAACCTTCTGGCTCAACTAGGGAACCACTTCTAGTCACTCCAGTAACAGAGGTAAGGCACTATGGTCTTCCATCTCAAACCAATTTAGTAGAACCAGTGGGGAGGGATTACAAAATGGAGTGTCCAAAGTTTGATGGGGGAGATTTTAGAGGGTGGTGGTCCAAGTTAGAATAATTTTTCGAATCTAAAGCAGCCCCTAATCACTTTAAGGTTCGGGTAGTTATGTTGCATTTGGAAGGGAAAGCATTAGACTGGCATCATTTTTTCTCACAGAGACAGGGGGTTACAACATATTACCTGGGATTTTTATGCAAGGGGGTCTGTAGGACATATTTGGAACTGGTACACTTCTTAGACCCTATGACCAAACTAGTTACGCACAAACAACAAGGCACAGTAGAGCAGTACCATGACACATTTGTGAGTCTCTTAAACCAGTTACGCCTACCTAAAAGCTACGCCCTTAGCATTTTTATTAGCAACTTAAAAGGGGACATTAGTCAATACTTACAATTATTTAAGCCTCAGACAGTGGTGGAAGCTTATCAGATTGCCAGACAAGTTGAGGAAATTATAGCTAACCCTCAAAGGAAGACTCACTTCTTAGGAGGTACCACTTACTCAAAATCCTTCCTACCTAGCTCTAAAGAATACCACCATGTGCAAACCTCTGTAGACACGAGAAAGATTCAACCACCTAGTACATAGTATAAGGCCTCTATTAAGTCCCTCTCATAAGGTGAATTGGAAGAATGCGAAAAAAAAAGCCTTTGTTTTTGTGTGCCTCTAAATACACCCTTGGTCACAAGTTCCTTAAATCAAAATTATGTCAATTAGTGGTGAAAGCTTCTATACAATCAACAGAAGACTCTAAAGTACAAATTGCAGAAGTTTTTCAAGACTATCCTGAACAGATGGAGGGAGCAGAACTCGAAAATGAATTCACCACACCAGTTCTATCCATACATGCTCTTAAGGGGTCCCAAGGACATAACGCAATAAGGTTGGCAGCAACAACTAACCACTATGAAGTAATTACATTGGTTGACTCGGAAGGCACACACAATTTTGTGGACCATAAATTGACCAAAAGGCTACATCTGCCAGTAGAACCAGAGGAGCAACTCAAGGTTATGATTGTCAATGGGGGAAGTTGAACTACACAATGAGTGAGCAAGTCAATCAAATGAGAAGCACAAGGGCACATTTTTAAAACTGATTTTCTGGTTTTATCATTAAAAGGTTGTAATTTGGTATTAGGATGTGATTTGGTATTAGGTATTCAATGGTTGTTGTCCTTAGGCTCAATTATCTGGAATTTCACCACTCTCACCATGTTGTTTGAATACCAAGAGAAGTCCTGTGCTTTGCAAGGAATCATTTCTAGGGCTTTACAACTGGTAACAGGTTCTCAAGTTTCTAAGAGCTTTACCATGACTGACAAGGGACCAAATCTCATGTTATTGGTTGCAGGAGATCAAACATCTATTCAAATTTCTCCACAAAACAACCTTCAAAACCCATAAAGGTCGCTATGAATTTTGTTGTCATGCCATTCGGCCTCACAAACGCCCCATCCAGTTTCCAATCACTAATGACACAATATTTAAAAAAACTCATTCAAAGGTCAGTACTCGTATTTTTCTATGACATACTTGTATATTCTACTGGTTGGCAGAAATATCTAGCACAGTTGAAAGAGGTTTTCCAAACCTTGAGGGATAACCAACTTTTCGCAAATCTAAGTAAATGTAATTTCGGTACTTCATATATAGAATATTTGGGACATGTCATCCATCAAGCTTCAGTATCTATGAATCCTACCAAAGCTGAAGGTGTTTTGAATTTGCCTCCACCACAATATATCAAGGAACTTCGAGGGTTTCTAGGGTTGTCGAGATACTACCGATGATTTATTAAGAACTATGGAGTGTTGGCTAGACCCTTAACAACATTACTGAAGAAAGACAATGTGTGGAAATGGAATGATGAGACACGCACAACATTTGAGTAGTTGAAACAAGCAATCTGCCAAGCTCCAGTACTCCCTCTGCCAAACTTCAAAGAGCATTTTTGCTTAGATGCAGACCTATAGCTTTTATACAACAAAAAGGGAGACCTATAGCCTTTTTTAGTAAAGGGTTAGGTGTTAAACACCAAGCACTATCTATTTATGAAAAAGAAATGTTAGCTGTTTTGCTTGCAGTAAAAAAATGGCATGCAGATTTAATTGGGAGGCCCTTCTTGATTCGAACAGACCACCAAAGTCTCAAATTCCTCTCGGATGGTCAGGCCATCACACCTTACCAACAAAAGTGGGTCGCAGAAATATTGAGGTACGATTACTCTATTCTCTACAGGAAAGGCTCCCTAAATACTGTAGCCGATGCTCTATCCATAAGGTCCCATATGTAAGAGGGACAGATGTTCCAATGTGAAATCAGCAAGGTCTGGTCTGATATTTGGAATAGAATTATTAGCTCAGTACTGGTGGACACGAAACTGCAACAAGTAATCCATAAGCTGCAGCAACAACTAAATGTTCGCCCTAAATATAGCTGGGATGGAACAGTATTGAGAAGAAAGGGAAAAGTGGTCGTTGGCAACAATACAGATCTAAAGAGGAATCTTTTCCACTATTTCCATGATAGTCCATTGGGAGGCCACTCTGGTATTCATGCCACACGGCACCGCATCTCTAGTTTACTTTATTGGAAGGGTCTATTAAGAACTGAGTGCAGGAATGTTTCACCTGCCAAATATGCAAGGTAGACCTCATAGCCTTCCCTGGTCTTCTTTAGCCTCTATCTATCCCCTATCGAGCTTGGTATGCCATTAGCATGGACTTCATTGAGGGATTGCCCACATCCAATGGAAAGAACAAAATAATGGTTGTGGTTTATCAATTAACTAAGTATGGACACTTCTTATCACTAGCTCACCCATTCACTGCCGTCACTATTGTCCAAGAATTTCTTTATCACATTTACAAACTCATGGAGCCCCAGAATCCATTTTGTCTGATCGCGACAAAAATTTCATTAGCACCTTTGGGCAGGAGCTGTTTAAACATATGAGAACCAAATTGCATCTCTCCACCGTATACCACCCACAAACTGATAGTCAAACAGAGGTCTTGAATAGATGTTTGGAAGGTTATTTACGATGCCGATTGGGTCAGTTGGCTACCTTTAGTCGAATGGTGGTATAATACCATACGTCACAGACCATACACTCTTCCCCTTACATAGCACTTTATGGTCAAGACCCCTGTTTGCACCAACCTTATCTTGCTGGCTCTTCACTAGTGGCTACTGTGGATTGTAGCTTGCAAGCAAGAGAAGCAGCTCGACAGCTACTCAGATTCATTTGAAAAGATCTCAAGCAAGAATAAAACAGTTGGCTGATAAAAAAGATCAGATAGAGAATTTCAGGTGAGAGATTTGGTTTATCTTTGATTACAACCTTATCGGCAACACGCCATTCGATGCATAGTGAATAAAAAACTATCCCCCAAATACTTTGGCCCGTATCCTGTTGAAGCTAAAGTGGGATGAGTTGCTTATAGACTATCCTTACCTTTTGGCTCGAGAATTCACCCTACCTTTCACGTGTTACAATTGAAAAAACATATCGGTCGAGCACCTCATTTTCCATTGCTACCCTTAGTCAGATCTGAGTGTAACAGACCGAATCTGACCCTAATCGGAACGGTGGTTTCGGGACCACAAATCCGAGCCCGAGAAATATTTATATATTATATTTAGTGTTTATTATATATGAATTTATGTGTGTGAAAGTTTCGTAGAAAAATTTTATCGTTTAAGTGTTGAATTTGATAAAAAAGACTTAATCGCGTAAAAGGTAAAAGTGGTATACTAAAGTGTAATGTGTTAATTTGAGCATGGCTTTTTAATAAGAAGTATTGAAAGGGTAAATAACCCATTTTAAGAGTCAGTGGCTGGTCATGAACAAGTTTGTCCTTAATATATAATATTTTGTTATTATATTATAAAGGTTAGTTATGTAATTTAATAATAAATTAATATAAGTTAAATTAAAACAAACAAAAGGCCAATTTTCTTTCATCTTTGTTCATGGCCGATTGAAGCTAAGAAAAAGGGTGAAGAAACTTTAAAAATTTCGGCAACAATTTGGGTTCAATTAGGTAAGAATTTTAGCTCGGTTTTGTTGATTTTACGTTTACGAGATCGTTGCTTAGTGTACTAATGACCCATGTAGAAATTTTTGAATTCAAGCATGTTTGATATTCGCCATTAAGATTTTCTTGTGGTTTTGATGTTTGATGTTTTTAAATTAAAGATATGCTTAAGATGAAAATATTTGGTGTTGGAAATTTTGGTGATTTTGAGTAATTAGGGCTAATTTGTAAAAGTAAATTTTAGAGGGCTTATTTGCAAAATAAATGAAAGGAATGGACTTATAATGCTATTGTGAGTATTCGCCCTTGTATGGTTTTTGCTAATTGTGTGTATTTTGTGTTTTAGGCAAAAAGGATTAAATTGTAAAATTTGAAATAGTAGGGTAAAATGGTAAATTGCCTAATTATGTGCTTAGGGACTAAATTGAGATGAAATGTACTTGAATGAGCTAAATTTTAATGTGTTTTAGATCAAGAGCAAAGAAAAATAGATTTAGATCGGGAAAGACGAAGGTTCTCGAATAGCGGATTTTACGGTCTATCGACAACCGAGGTAAGTCCTTAACAAATATATGTCTAAAATTATTTATGTGACTTAATGGATGATGAAATTTAAATGTTTTGAGGATATATATATAAGATAGCGATAGCGAATGTAGATAAATATTTTAGCAAGAAGTGTTGTAAAATTTTAATTGAATTGATAAGTTCATGTGATATGAATTAAGTATGGTTTGTATAATTCTAGTTAGCTTGTAATGTGAATGAGATGAAGTAATATTGTATTTGGGCTTGAGCCTAGCGGGCCTTGTGCGGTGATGTAATTCGGCTTTAATGCCTAGTGGGCTTCGTCTTTGGTTATTTATATTGGGCTTTAATGCCTAGCGAGCTTCGTCTTTTGATTTATTTTGGGCTTTAATGCTCAGAAGCTTCGTGCAGTGATTTCGTGCTTTAATGTGGCTTCGTTGATTTATATCGGCTTTAATGCCTAGCGTGCTTTATCTTGGTGATGTGCTATAAATGGAGATTCTGAGAATCAAACAAGGTGAGATATATATATATATATATATAGTTATGTGCTAAAAGTTCGGGTAAGAATTTGCCTACTATATTAGTAAGGAAGAAAGTGAGTTAAGTTCTTTTTGTTTTGAATCAAATGTGATGTGTAGAAATGGTCAATTGCTCAAGTACTATATTATATAATGTCGAATCTATCATTGATGTGAATATACATAGCTTATATGGGAAGTTGATAAAGTATATGTTCAGGATGACATAGTGATGATAATCGATACAAATGTGACCCTAGTATTCGGCTAGTGTATCCTATATATATATATAGAAAAATTTATGTACAATATTATTAGTTTGAAGATTAAAGTGTTTACCTGTATGTTCATTAAAAGTGTATGTGCTTAAGACTTACTAAGCCAGTGAGCTTACTCTGTTTATGTTTGTGTTCTATTTTATAGATCGATAATTCAACTACGGGCTCAGGGGATCATCAAGACAGTCGACCACACTATCACTCTCTTTGGTATAGTTATGTTTTGTAAACTTTTGAATCAAAGGCATGTATAGGCTTTGTTTTGATAAATAATGAATGATGTTGAATTGTAAATATAAATATGGCCTTGCGAATAAGGCTGTTGCTTTTGGTTAAGTTTAGGTTTCACATTTTGATATAGTAGCTTGCATTATAATACCATTAGATATGTGATTTCGATCATGCTTTAAATCATACACAGAAAATGATCATATGATATACATATATATATGGTGTAATATTGGAATATGCACTTAACTAATAAGGATAAATGTTGGATGCTAGATGATTTAAAGCATGTAATATGTTAGCAAGTTAATAGGTTGCTATATATATATTTTTGAAAATGGTTTAGTAATGCTTGTTTATGTTGTTATTAAATTATTATTAAATTATCATGTTCGGATATATCATGAAAGTTTAGTTCATATTATGTTATGTGTGAAATACTAATGATCAAATTATAGTATACTTACTTGTAATATTCGCCATGGCATTGGTAGTTTGAGTTTATATTTTTATTTGATATTCATATGCATTAGGACATGAGGTTAGAATGGTTAAATTATTTTGGTGAACATTTAGTGATAGGGCGCATGAGATTATGTATATATAGTTATATGATTTGTATTAATAACCTTATAGATATATTCCTGTGTAACACCCCAAACCCGGCCCATTTGTTATGACCGAATTTGAAATGCCACTGCGGAAAAACGCTTGAAAAACTTTTGACTTAAAGTTAAAAACATAAAATTTGTTGTCTTTACAAAATCATTGTGTAATTAAAGTTCCAAATAAAATTAAGTTGTTTAAAATAAAACATTTTCAAATAATAATATAATCGACAATCCAACTTAAAACATAATAAAAGTCCTTAAATACTTAAAATGGCCCTTATTACAATAAATAACCTTTCATAAATAAAATGTGTGAAACAAATAAAATATCTTCTGCATGGGCCACCTCGTATCCACTCCAACCCGGTCCGAGCATCACCTGTAAGGTTTAAGAAAATTGGGTGAGTCACACAGACTTAATGTGTATTAATCCACTGAATTCCACCCACATGTTATCCACATATTAACCCATATAACATATAACAAGATATCATATTCATATAATAACACATTCTGGGCTTGGCCCATATTCATATCACTTATTAGGTAACAGGGTAATTAACCGCATAATTCCACATATCGGGCTTAACCCATTTCCACATTGATCCACATTCATATACTGGGCTTGGCCCATTTCTAATTAATCCACATACACATATTGGGCTTGGCCCATTTTCACATCAATTACTCATATCAAATAAAATTATGCAAAGTGCACCCAACCCCAACCTAGGGTCCATCCTCTACACACCCCCGTATCCAGCCTACCACACACCAGGGGATTATCAAATCACCCTCTCCTTTTCACTCCAAAAGGCAATCAATGCCGTCCACGTGCAATTAAGCACAATAATCCACAACGCGACCTCAGTCAGCGCCAATCCACGATGTAGCCGTAGCTAACACCAAAACCACGATGGGACACATAGTCACTCATCAACCACGATATGGCACATAGCCGATATCAACCACGATGAGGCACACAGCCACTCATCAAGCCACGCGAACTAAATCGCAATTAATCCACAACGTGACCTTAGTCAACGTCAATCCACGATGTAGCTCAAGGCTAACATCAAACCACGTACTCGAAGTATACCCGTACCTTCTTTCATATCATATCCCAACCCATGCACATGCAACATTCCATAATGACATAATATAATGATGCATGAGCATGTTCATCAAGCATATTATCACATATTCATAATAGTAATCACATTTGATCAGATTTGGTACTTACCGGATTATCGACATACCCTCGAGGGTATCCATATCATTATTTCCATTGCACAAGTTAGCACATATTTAACACATATAGATATAACACAAATACCCGAAAAATGGTAGGCTAACTACACACCTGCCTATTAGTGAAATCCCGAACTACTTGAATCTAACACGATCTCGAAACGGGGTTCTTCCTTCTCCTTAAAAGCCGATTTGGTCTCCTACCAAATCTCGAATCACACTCTGAGTTCCCTTCCTTTAGCTACACACAAGAGAACACCTTTATGGCACTAAGAACATTCGGCCAAACCACAAAATTATAAGCAAGGCCATTTCGGCCACACCAACAAATCCCGAAGGGTTATCGAATGAAATACCAAGTCTTACCTATTGACTTACCCCAAAAATATTGTCAAAGATTTGAGGCTTAGAACGATTGCTTCCAAAGTCACGAGGAGTCTATCTTCCAAAACCGATTGAAGAAAACCAAAATGAAAGCCTACCCTTGATGATATTCGGCCAAAACAAATCAAGAAAGAAATAGGAAGTTTTGGCTATGGTTTTGAAAGAAGAAAGCAATTGATTGTGGCTAAAAAGAAATGAAATATGTGAGTAGCAAAGAAAATAGAAATAAGAGAGGAGGATTTGCAAGCAACAATGGAAGAAAAGAAAAGAGAATTTGGGGAAGAAAGAGGTTCGACCAAAAGAGAGTAAAAGAAGATTTGTAAGTGTTAACAAATATGAGAAGTAAAGAATAGAAAGATGAGAACCAATAGAGGTTCTTTCCGGCTATAAAGAATTGAAAGAAGAGAGGGAAGTTCCAAATGGTTTCGGTCAAATGCCTATGAAGAAAAACAACAAACACTAAAGGACATTCGGTTTTGATTCATTTTGGTGCACTCAAGAGAAGAATTGGTAAAGTTCAAAAGGGATTTGATATGGCTCAAAATAAGAAATGCAAAGTATTTCCTAACTAGCCGAATATGACCAAAAACCAAAAGAAATTTTGGCACCAACTAGAAATCAACAATACAAAATTCGGTCACTCCCCCCTAGGCTCCAAAACCGTCCAAATACATGGACTAAAGGCCATCAAAGAGTTTCCAAAACATTCTCCAACATTCAAGCCTCTTGTCAACAATTTTGAATTAAAGAACTCCTAATTTTCTCCCTATTTCCTCCTATTCACTCACAACACTTAAGCCAACCCCCATAGTCCAAGAAGCCGTCCACATTCATGGACAAATAGCCATTAAAAAGCTTCCAAAAACCTCACCTTAAACCAATCTTTATGTCCCCTATCTTTCCTTAATCCATAGGATTCCTTTCCCAAAGTTCAAGCTTTCCTAAATTTCTATTCAACTTGCCATAAAATCTAAAGTCTAACTTACCAAAAATTTGAAAGTCCAAGCTTATCATAAATAAATTTGATCGAACATTAATGCTAAGTTGAACAAAAATAAAATCCTCAATATGCTTTCCATGCTACTCGAACCACTTCCCTCAAGCAACCTTTCAAGCTCCTAACCACCTTGCCACTAACTCCTCATGTGCTTTAATTTAACACTTAAATTAACTTAAGTGTCAAGCTCACCTAATCCACTTCATTAAATAAACCATACTAAAATTATTCTAGCTTCCTAATTAAAATCAAGCCTTCACAAGACTATGCTAAACACACAAAATTTTACCCGAGCTATCACAAGTAACAAGATGATATTCAAATTTTCCTAAAGCCCAAGGCCCAATCCTACTAGGCCCAATTTCGGGATGTTACATCCTGAGTTAAGCACATTTGAAATGGATATGATGAAGTTTACATGAGCGTGGTTTTGCGTAATTTGATCATGTCATCTATCACGAATTAACTGATAATGTAGATGAATGATAATGGTAATTAGCAAAGCTTTGTCATGTAGGTATATTTGTCTTAAATAATAATACATCTGATTGGTATATATTGAATAAAGGTGGATGTACATATTCGCTAATGTATTCAAAATGACCAAATGAATAGTCTTTTTACTATTTGATTGAAACTTGTTTTTATAAGATAGTAAAGCTATTATTTGTAATAAGCTTGTTAGCATTATAATTTTAAAATGAAAGTACATATTTGATTGTGATAGCATGGATTAATTACTATTAATTAATGTAATAGTATTTGTATGAGTGCGTTAATTGTGGTTTGACGAGTAATGTCTCGTAACCCTATTCCGGCGACGGATACGGGTTAGGGGTGTTACATTTTATTGGTATCAGAGCTACGGTTTAGTCGATTCTAGGACTACCGTAGTAACGTAAGAGTCTAGCTATACATGCCTTTGAATTTTATATGTGATAGTGTGGTGACTTCGACAATTTCAATTGTATTTTATATAGTAAATGGATTCCGATCCCGATAGAGTCAGTGGCGATGATGTGGAGAGTGTTGCGCTGGTCTCGCACATGGATCGGCGCCATTAGACTCTCAACCGATTCACGGGTACCACGAGGGAGATGCTAAACAAGCCTTCTACCAAATGATGAATGAATGGTTTACCCAGTTTGTTCGTAATAATCCTATTGCACAATAACCTCCACCCCGAATAATCCAACTCCGGTACCTTCAAGACTTCGATGATAGATCCAATGAGATCTAGTAGGCCTCTGCTGATAAAATCAAAAATTTGGGGCCGAGGAATTCAAGGCTAATGATGATGATGATGCGAGCGAAATGAAATGTGGCTTGATAACACTATTCGTACTCGATAGCTATCCCGCACCAGCATTTAATGTTTGAAATGTGCTATATCTTTACCGGACACCGCCTATCACGGTGGAATACACTAGTATCGGTGGTTCCAAAAGAAAAAGTGACATGGGATTTCTTTTGAATGAATTCAAAGAAATATATCACCATGAGGTTTATCGACCGTAAACGTAAAGAATTTCTTGAACTAAAACAGGGCAAACGACGGTGGATGAATATGAGCAAAATTTGTCGATTGAGCCGATATGCTCTGAGTGTGTATCAATGAAGCCATTATGTGCAAAAGGTTTGAAGATGGTTTAAATGAAGATTTAAAGTTTCTTGTTGGCATTCTTGAAATCAAAGAGTTTGTGACACTAGTCGAATGAGCTTCAAAGCTGAAGAGCTTGGGAAGGAGAAAAGAAAGGCTGAGACAGAAGCTAGAGACACTCGTAAAAGACCGTCGGGTAAGAATTTCCATTCCACATCCAAGAAGTTTAGAGATGACTTCAGCCGACATAAAGCTACTTCAGATTCACCTAGACGTGATCGACCTCCAGTGAGCTCCCGAGCTACCTCGATGGCCAATGTTGATAACGTTCCACAGAATCGAGTTGAATGCAAACATTGTGGAAAATAGAATTCTGGGAGTTGTAGAGTTCGTGATCGGTCCTGCTTTAAATGTGGATCTTCAGACCATTTTATTCGAGAGTGCCCGATGTTAGTTGAGCGTATTACTGACGTAACTCTAGACCGAAGCAAAGGCATCAAGACAGGCGGACCACCCAAGCATTCTGGCAATGTAGGTGGTAGTCAGAGAGGGACGAAGAACACGACAGTTCGATCAGAAGCTAGAGCTCCAGCTAGAGCTTATGTTACTCGAGCCAGAGAGGATGCTGCTTCTCCAGGTGTCATTACTGGTACTTTCACCCTTTATGATACTACTTTAATTGCATTGATTGATCCTGGTTCGACCCATTCATATGTATGTGAAACTCTGGTATTCAGTAAGACTCTACCAGTTGAGTCTACTGAGTTTGTGATTCGTGTATCCAACCCTTTGGGTAGATGTGTGTTTGTTAATAAAGTGTGTAAAGGTTGTCCATTAATGATTCGGGATTTTTGCTTCCCCGTCGATTTAATGCTATTGCCTTTCGATGAGTTTGATATAATTTTGGGAATAGACTAGTTAACTTCGCATGACGCAGTGGTGAATTGCAAAAGAAAGCTTATTGATTTGAGACATCAGAACGGTGAGATCATTAGAATTGAATCCAGTGATTTAAGTGGGTTTCCTACATTATATCCTTGATGTTAGCCCAGAAGTATGTGAGAAAAGGGTGCGAAGCTTATTTGGCTTATGTACTGGATAATAAATTGTCGGAGAAACAGATTGAATCTGTACCGATTGTATGTGAATACCCAGATGTGTTCCCTGAAGAACTACCGGGTTTACCTCCAGTACGAGAGATTGAGTTTGGCATTGAATTAGCACCGGAATGACTCGATCTCAATAGCTCCATATCGGATGGCACCTCATCGAGCTAAAAGAGTTGAAAGCACAATTGCAAGAGTTAACAGATAGGGCTTTACACGACCAAGTTTCTCTCCTTGGGTGCACCATTCTTTTGTGAGAAAGAAAGATGGAACGATGCGAATGTGTATTGATTATCGACAACCGAATAAGGTAACTATAAAGAATAAGTACCGTTACCTCGAATTGATGATTTGTTTGATCGGTTGAAAGGGCTTCAGATTTTCAAGATAGATTTGAGATCGGGTTATTATCGGCCATAGTCGAGATACAAATGTGCCAAAGACTACATTAGGACGAGGTACGGACATTTTGAGTTTTTGGTTATGCCTTTTGGGCTTACTAATGCACTCATTGCTTTTATGGATTTGATGAATCGGGTTTTAGACGCTTTTGGATCGATTTGTGGTAGTGTTTATTGATGATATATTGATCTACTCCAAAGATAAAATTGAGCATCTTGAGCATTTGAGATTAGTGCTACAAACTTTGAGAAATCAGCAGATTGTATCTGAAGTTTAGTAAGTGTGAGTTCGGATGAAAGAGGTCGACTTTTTGGGACATGTTGTTTCAAAGATCGGGCATTCGAGTTGATCCGAATAAAATCTCTACCATACTTGATTGGAAGCCACCGAAAAATGTTTAGAGATTCAAGCTTTCGGGACTTGCGGGTTACTATCGACGATTTGTGAAGGGTTTTTCTATGATAGCTACCCGCTGACAAAGTTATTGTAGAAAGATGTCGAGTTCGAGTGGTCAAAAAGTGTCAGAAAAGTTTTGATCAGCTGAAAGCCCTTTTGACAGAAGCTCCAGTGTTAGTTTAGCCTGAATTGGGTAAGGAATTTGTTGTTTATTCTGATGCTTCTTTAAATGGTTTGGGTTGCATTTTGATGCAGGAAGGCAAAGTTGTAGCCTACGCTTCAAGACAATTGAAGCCGCATGAAAGAAATTACCCGACGCATGACTTAGAACTTGCAGCCATTGTTTTCGCATTGAAAATTTGGCGTCACTATTTATATGGCGAGAAATGTCACATTTATTCAGATCATAAAAGTTTAAAGTATTTAATGACTCAGAAAGATCTAAATTTGAGACAACGCAGATGGTTAGAATTGTTGAAAGACTATGAGTTGGTGATTGACTACCATCCGGGAAAAGCTAACGTTGTTGCAGATGCGTTAAGTCGAAAATCATTGTTTGCTCTTCGAGCAATGAACGCACAGATAGCTATGTCTGGTGATGGTTCGATCATAGCCGAGTTACAAGCAAGACCGATGTTTATCCAGCAAATTTGTGATGCACAGAAAGTTGACAAGGATTTGATTGCTAGTCGAATCCAGTGTGAAAAAGGTGCAGAATCAGATTTTTAGATTGATGCAAATAATGTTTGAATTTTAAAAGCCGAATGTGTGTTCCGAAGAACTCAGATTTGATATAGATGATTCTGAGTGAGGCCCATAGTGGTCGATTATCAATACATCCGGGTAGCACAAAGATGTATAATGATTTGAAATAGTTCTATTGGTGGCCGGGCATGAAACGGGATATATCTGAATTTGTTTCGAAATGCTTAATTTGTCAGCAAGTAAAAGCTGAACATCAAGTGCCATCCGGACTACTTCAGCCAATCATGATACCTGAATGGAAATGGGATAGAATTACCATGGATTTTGTATCCGGTCTTCCTATGACACCGAGTAAGAAAGATGCCGTTTGGGTTATAGTTGATAGACTGACTAAATCAGCTCATTTTGTGCTAGTTCGCATGCACTTTTCACTCGATAAACTTGTTGAATTGTATGTATCGCAGATTGTGAGATTGCATGGTGTACCGAAGTTCTATTGTTTCACAGAGACCCGAGATTTACATCGCGGTTTTGGAAGAAGTTGCAAGATGCCTTAGGTACTAAAGCGCATTTTAGTACTGACCTTTCATCATGATGCAGACGGTCGATCCGGCGAACTATTCGAGATACTTGAGGACATGTTGAGATGTTGCGTTCTCGAGTTTGAAGGTGCATGGAAAGATATTTACCTCGATTGAATTTGCCTATAACAACAGTTTTCAATCTAGTATCAAAATGGCGCCTATGAAGCCTTGTGCTGCGAAAGTGTCGAACACCATTATAATTGGATGAGCTCGTGAGAATAAGATACACGGGTTGATTTGATTAAAGAAACTGAGTAAAGTAGCTATTATTAGAGACAATTTGAAAGTCGCTTCGGATCGTCAAAAGTCTTATGCTTATTTGAAACGTAAAGACATTGAATTTCGGTCGAGATCGAGTATTTTAAAGGTTTCTCCGTGGAAGAAAGTATTCGTTTTGGTAGGAAGGCAAGTTGAGCCCGAGGTTCATCGGACCGTATGAAATCATCAAACGTGTTGGGCTGTTGCTTATAAGTTGAAGCTACCCTTGAATTAGAAAAGATACACGATGTATTTCACGTTTCTATGCTCCGAGATACAGATCGGATCCATCACATGTGATAGCTCAAATCGAGATCGAAATCCAACTCGATATGACGTATGAGGAAAAACCGATTCGTATTTTAGCTCGGGAAATGAAAGAGTTAAGAAACAAAAGGATTTCTTTAGTGAAAGTACTATGGAATCGGCACGGAGTTGAAGAGGCTACGTGGGAGCCGGAGGATTCAATGAGGCAACAATATCCGACGTTATTTAACGGTAAGATTTTCGGGGACGAAAATCTTTAAGGGGGGAGAGTTGTAATAGACCGAATCTGACCCTAATCGGAACGGTGGTTTCGGGACCACAAATCTGAGCCCGAGAAATATTTAAATATTATATTTAGTGTTTATTATATATGGATTTATGTGTGTGAAAGTTTCGTAGAAAAATTTTATCGTTTAAGTGTTAAATTTGATAAAAAGGACTTAATCGCGTAAAAGGTAAAAGTGGCATACTAAAGTGTAATGTGCTAATTTGAGCATGGCTTTTTAATAGGAAGTATTGAAAGGGTAAATAACCCATTTTAAGAGTTAGTGGCTGGTCATGGACAAGTTTGTCCTTAATATATAATATTTTGTTATTATATTATAAAGGTTAGTTAGGTAATTTAATAATAAATTAATATAAGTTAAATTAAAACAAACAAAAGGCCAATTTTCTTTCATCTTTGTTCATGGCCGATTGAAGCTAAGAAAAAGGGTGAAGAAACTTTGAAAATTTCGCAACAATTTGGGTCCAATTAGGTAAGAATTTTAGCTCGGTTTTGTTGATTTTACGTTTCTGAGATCGTTGCTTAGTGTACTAGCTGACCCATGTAGAAATTTTTGAATTCAAGCATGTGTGATATTCGCCATTGAGATTTTCTTGTGGTTTTTGATGTTTGATGTTTTTAAATTAAAGATATGCTTAAGATGAAAATGTAACACCCTCTAACCCTAAACCGTCACCGGAACAGGGTTACAAGGCATTACCAAACATATTAGTCAATTTCCTAATTACTCATAAATAAAAAAAAAATTACCTTCATGGTATAATTTAGTAATTTAATTCCTATATTGGGCTCTTGAAGCCAAAGCATATATTTAACGTAGGATGGAACTTGTTCAAGCAAATTAGCGAAAATATTTTTTTTTTATAAAAATTTCGACAGCATTTCTGCTTATCTTCACATATAACCCCCTGCAATTAAAACTGCATTCATTCCAAATATAACCAATTCAACCAATTCCAAAATCCAACAATTCAACCAATGCAATTTCATATTTAATCATATTTAGATTCTACTTATAACATCAAAATACCAAATATCATTCTTTACAACAAAAGTCATGTAGTAATTTAAAGTGACCAAAATAACACCTATGTACATGCCATTTTAACACAAAATATAGTACCTACTGTTGTAGTCCTTGAGGATGTGATGAGATGAGAGATCTTCTAGTTGGACTTCTCTTCTAGTCTATTTGTACCTACGCGTTAAAAATAAACGCGTTAAGCCAGTGAAGGCTTAGTAAGCACTACAAGAACAATTAAATAAGCAATCATAACAGAATATTTTAAACTCAATCAATTATTGCATATTTATTCACATATAAGTCTCTTCCACTACGCATTGCTTTAAATAAATTTAACTTATCTTTTGTAAGGTATTAAACTTACCTTAACACATCAGTGATTCACTTTTGTTCTCATTTCACATTCTTAGCCCAAAGTAGACTTTATAGAACACACCGGATATACAGAACAAATACAGAGGTGCATTATGATGCACAAGTGAACAGAGAGCACCAATGTGCTAATAATCAGATAGCACCAGCGTGCTAATATCAGAGAGCACCAACGTGCTAATATCAGAGAGCACCAACGTGCTAATATCAGAGAGCGCGCTAAAGTTCCTTAATGGCATGCCACTAATATCCTAGTAGTTCTAAATTCAGTCTACTTGAGCATTAAAGCTGAATCTCATATAATTAAATAATTCACTTAAATATCTCAAAAAAAGATAAATAACAATAATTTAAAATTCTTGTAGTACTTACAACAAAAGATTGAGGTGATATAAGTTCTTCTTCCTTCACTCCTTAACCTTCTCTTTTCCTTTTCCTTCGATTCGGTCCTCTCCTTCCTTTTCTTTTTCTTCAATTTCATATAAACACATAACATTTAAATGTTAAAAATAATCAAATAATTTCCTGTACTATTGAATAAAATAGACATGTATTTTATGATGAATTCATCCTTTCTTACTTTCGCTCACATTTCAATTTAATCCTTTACTCATAAACTTATTCAAAGCTGTCCTTTCGTGTCATAGTCACTAAATTATTTATTTCCAGAGCTACAGAACTCCAAATGAAGAACCATAAATTTTTCCTGAAACTAGACTCACATATATTCATACCATAAAATTTTCAGAATTTTTAGCATAGCCAATTAGTACAGTTTACTCATCAAAGTCACCCCTATTCTGCTGTCTGGCAGTTCTGACCCTTCTTCACTAAAAATCAATTATCTCTTCATACAGAATGCAGATGATGTTCTCGTTTATTTATATTAAAATAGACTCATTCAGGATTCTAACATATAAATTTAAGCCCCTACAAATTTTTATGATTTTCCAAAGTCGAACAGGGATTTCAAATCACCTGAACTAGTCTCACCAAAATCTAAATATCTCAAACTACAGAATTTATTTGCTTTCCCTATTTTTTTCATATGAAAATAGACTCAATAAGCTTTAATTTCATATGTCACTAAACTTCTAATTCCACTTCTACGATTTTTGGTGAATTTTCAAACTTACTCTACTGCTGCTGTCCCAAAACTGTTTTCTTATAGCTTGTTTTGCAATTAAGTCCTTTATCCAATTCTAACTTCAAATTCTTTCAATTAAACCACTAATTCATCATTTTATTCATCATATGCTATATTCAACAACTTTAAAACTTCAAAACTTCAACTTAAATTCATCAAAACTTTGTTCTAAAACTTATAAAGCATCAAAATTAAAAGAAAAGGACAAAATTAACTTACCAAATTAAACTCTAAGCTTTAAAAACTCTATTATCCCTTTTCTTTCTTTCTCCCTATTTCTTCTCTGTTTCGTCTTGGGTTTCTGCTTTTCTTCTCTGTTCCTTCTCTTTTATTCTTTACTTTTTATATATAATATTATATTATTAACATAATTATCTAATAATAATATATTTTATCACATAAAAATCTTAGGATTTTTATACTTATGTCACTCAATCATTTAAAAATGGCATAATTGCCACTTTAGTCCTTTTTATTTTCTTTAATCTTTAATTAAACTTTCACACCTATTACAATCTAATCCTTTTTCCCAAATACTTCTAATTAAGTCAAATTCACCTAAATAAAACCCAATTAGACGCACAACTAGCTTCGTAAATATTTTTAGTAAATATTTACGATTCAGTTTTATGAAAACGGAGACCGAAAATATATTTTTCGGTTGCTCGACTATCGGGTCACTACAATTCTCCCCCACTTAATAAATTTCGTCCTCGAAATTTACTCGACGTCAAACAATCATGGATATTGATGTCTCATTGTTTCCTCTCTTTCCCATGTTGCTTCTTCCAATTATGATGTCTCCACAACACTTTTACCAACGGAACCCGTTTGTTTCTCAATTCCTTTACCTCTCGAGCAAGTATCTTAATTGGCTCCTCTTCATAAGTTAAATCCGGTTGAATTTCTATTACTTCAGGAGTAATCACATGAGATGGATCAGACCGGTATCTTCGTAACATTGAGACATGAAAAACATTGTGAATTCTATCCAATTCCGGTGGTAAGGCTATCCGATAAGCAACTGGACCAACCCGTTCTAAGATCTCATACGGCCCAATGAATCTTGGACTGAGCTTGCCTTTCTTCCCAAATCGAAGAATTTTTTTCCATAGCGACACTTTCAAAAATACTTTTTCACCCACATTATATTCAATATCTTTTCTTTTAAGATCAGCATAAGATTTTTGACGATCAGATGCTACTTTCAAACTATTTCAAATGACTTTTACTTTTTCTTCTGTTTCTTGGATCAAATCAACCCCATGTATCTTCTTTTCACTGAGCTCTGTCCAATATAACGGTGTTCTACACTTTCTACCATACAAAGCTTCATACGGAGACATTTTAATACTCGACTGATAACTGTTATTGTAAGTAAATTCAATCAAAGGCAGATACCTCCCCCAATTACCTTCAAACTCTAGTATACAACATCGGAGCATATCTTCCAATACTTGAATTACACGCTCAGATTGGCCATCTGTCTAAGGATGAAATGCAGTACTGAAATACAACTGAGTACCTAAAGCTTTTTGTAATTTATCCCAGAAACGAGACGTAAATCGGGAATCTCTATCTGATATAATAGAGACAGGCACTCCATGTAGCCTGATAATCTCAGATATATCGTCAAACCAGTTTATCTAAAGAATAATCCATACGTACCGGAATAAAGTGCGCTGATTTTGTCAATCGGTCAACAATCACCCAAATAGCATCTTTTTTCCTCAAGACAATGGTAACCCGATACAAAATCCATAGTGATTCTCTCTCATTTCCATTCCTAGATAGTAATTGGTCAAGCAACCTCGAAGGTACCGATGTTCGCTTTGACTGTTGACATATCAAACATCTTGATACAAACTCGTAAATATCACGTTTCATACCGCCACCAAAGACATCTTTTTCAAATCATTATACATTTTATTACTTCCCGGATGCATAGACATAGTACCACTGTGAGCCTCGTGTAAAATCTTCTGTATGAGCTCTGAATTCTTGGGTACACATACCTTACCTCTGAATAATAAACAATTATCAATCCCAACTTGAAATTCAAAATCAGTACCTGACTCACATTGTGCCCGTTTAACCTGTAACTTCTCATCATTCTTCTGAGCTTCACATATTTGCTGTAAAAATATCGGTTTAGCTCTCAAATCAGCTATGATTGAACCATTATCAACCAAAGACAATCGGGCATTCATAGCTCGCAAAGCAAATAGAGATTTTCGGCTTAAAGCATTAGCAACAACATTAGCCTTACCTGGATGGTAATCAATAATTAAATCATAATCCTTTATCAATTCAACCCATCTTCTCTGTCTCAAGTTCAAATCCTTCTGAGTCAACAAATACTTCAAACTCTTATGGTCAGTGTAGATATAACATTTTTCCCCGTATAAATAGTGTCTCCATATTTTTAGTGCAAACACCACTGCAGCCAATTCAAGATCATGTGTCGGGTAGTTCTTTTCATGTGGCTTCAATTGCCTAGAAGCATATGCTAGTACCTTTCCTCCTTGCATTAGCACACAACCCAAACCATTGTATGAAGCATCACTGAAAACCATGTACTCCTTACCAGATTCTGGTTGAATCAACACAGGAGCTTCTGTTAATGCTGCTTTTAATTTTTCAAAACTTTGCTGACACTTTTCTGTCCATTCAAATTTTACATTTTTCGCAACAATTTAGTTATCGGAGATGCAATCATAGAGAATCCTCAACAAATCTTCTATAGTAACTACCAATCCGAGAAAACTCTTTATCATCACATTCTTTGGTGGTTTCCATTCAAGTATAGCTTCTACCTTCTTGGGATCTACCCGAATACCATCTGCCGATACTATATGTCCCAGAAAAGTGACTTCTTTTAACCAAAATTCACACTTACTCAATTTAGCATACAATTGCTTTTCTCTCAAAATCTGCAGCACAATTCGGAGATGTTTATCATGTTCTTCTTCACCTTTTGAATACACTAGAATGTCATCTATAAATACAACCACAAACTGATCTAAATAAGGCTGAAAAATTCTATTCATAAGATCCATGAAAGCAGCTGGAGCATTAGTTAATCCAAATGGCATAACCAAGAATTCATAATGACCATACCGAGTCCTAAATGCGCTTTTCGACACATCGATTCTTTCACCAGAATCGATAATACCCGATCCGAGATCAATTTTAGAAAATACACTAGCTCCTTTTAACTGATCAAACAAATCATCAATCCTGGGCAATGGATATTTGTTCTTTATAGTCACTTTATTCAACTGACGATAATCTATACAAAGCCTCAAAGACCCATCTTTCTTCTTTACAAATAATACTGGTGCCCCCATGGTGATACACTAGGACGTACGAATCCCTTGTCTAATAACTCTTGTAACTGCATTTTCAATTCTTTCAACTCAGTAGGTGCCATCCGATAAGGTGCTATTGATATCGGTGCAGTGCCTGGAATTAACTCAATCCCAAACTCCACTTCTCTTTCTGGAGGTAAACCCGATAATTCCTCTGGAAACACATCAATAAAATCTCGAACCACTGGTATCTTTTCAATCTCAGAATTTGTTGTACGAGTATCTAAAATGTAAGCAAGAAAAGTAGTACATCCTCTTCTCATCATCTTAGAAGCCTTCATTGTAGACACCACATTCGTCAAAGCACTATATTTTTCACCGGTTACAATCACTTCGTCTCCATCTGAAGTTCTCAAGGAAATTCTTTTTCTTCTGCAATCAACCATAACCCCATGTTCGACAACGGTCCATACCCAATATCACATCGAACTCATAAAACGTAAGTGCCATAAGGTCTCATTGAAACTCATTATCATGAATTTTAAGGGACATCTACTACACACTTTATTAACTTTCTCACTTTGCCTGAAAGGATTAGTAACTACTACTTCGTATTATGTAAGTTCTACTTGTAACTCTCTTTCTTTCACTAATGCAATGCATATATATGAATGTGTAGAGCCAGGATCAATTAATGCAATTACAGAAGAATCAAATAAAGAGAATGTACCAGTAATCACATCAGGAGCGTCTCCCTCTTCTCGTGTTCTGATAGCATAAGTTCGAGGCCTTCGGGATTCAGATCTACCAGTTGTTTCCCTCACCGATCTCGTACCACTACCAGTGCCACCAGAAATTCCAGGTTGTCTACCTCTTTGTTGAACCAGGCTACCTCTCACAGACTGTTCTGTAACACTTTCTGACATCTTTGGACAATTTCTGATTAAATGATCTTTCGATCCACATCGAAAACAGGCTCGGGAATTCAGTCGACATTCTCCCCAATGATATCTTCCACAGTGCTCACATGATGACGGCGTTGGTTTTCTTTTAGAACCCCCGGTACTACCCATAGAGGTCGCCTCACGAGTTTGTCTTGCTCAGATTCGGATCTTTGCCCAACAGTAGGAGAAGTATGTCTAGAATCTCTAAAATCCCTCACTCTTTTTGAAAACGATAGTGGTGCTGAACTAGTTGCTAGTCTCTTCCCAAAACTCTTCTCTTTCGAACGAGCTAACCCTTCTTCTAGTCGTTGTGCTCTATCAACCAAGATAGGAAATTCTTGTAGATGTAATGGTATAAGAGGAACATAAATCTCTTCATTCAATCCCCACTCAAATCTTCTGCACATATCTGCTTCATTTGTTATTAATTCCTTTGCATATTTACTCAATCTGATAAATTCACGTTCATATTCAAAGCAATGACATGTTGTTCTGCTTCAAATCCAGAAATTCTCGTTTCTTCTTCTCAAGATAAAGTTGACTTACATATTTCTTTCTAAATTCAGATACAAAGAAATCCCAATTAATTTTCTCTGCAGGATGGATATTCATAACAGTGGTCCACCATTGATAAGCCTCACCCTTTAATAAAGATACTGCACACTTCAACTTTTCATCCCCTCGTATAATCGCAATTCTTCAAATATTCTTTGATTGTTCTCAAACCATTCCTCACCAATTTGGGTCATCATCTTTCTTTCCTTTAAACTCTTCAAATTTTATATTTTTCGATTTTCTCCAAGGGGATCGATGGATCGGTTATAGATGATTGTGGATGTGGAGCAGTAAGAGGAGAAGATAGTGGTGGAACAGATGGAGCATTATTAGTTCTCACAACTTGCTGCAATAACTGATTCATTGTCTGTAATAAAGTTGCAATCAGAATTTCTTCTCTAATCGGTATTGGATCAGTTTCAGATTGAGTTCTTTCTTCCAATTCAAGCTCTCTATCATCTCCTAAGTTTACCGATTCACTTCGAGCTTGGACTCTATGTTGATCTCTTTCCCTATCAAGGTTTGGCGCCCTGCTCTCTACTTCATTTTCTGACTCTTCACGAGATCTATTTGACATCTTTAAGTTTCTACAATATTCATAAATTACACAATTAAATAACTAAAACTCATCTCATCACATTAATTTATAAAATGGCATGTACAAATAGACTCATACTCGACCCAAGAATTTAGAAAACCTAGGCTCTGATACAACTAAATGTAACACCCTCTAACCCTAAACCGTCGCCGGAACAGGGTTACAAGGCATTACCGAACATATTAGTCAATTTCCTAATTACTCATAAATAAAAAAAAAATTACCTTCATGGTATAATTTAGTAATTTAATTCCTATATTGGGCTCTTGAAGCCAAAGCATATATTTAACGTAGGATGGAACTTGTTCAAGCAAATTAGCGAAAATATTTTTTTTATAAAAATTTACATGAGATTTCGCTTATCTTCACATATAACCCCCCTACAATTAAAACTGCATTCATTCCAAATATAACCAATTCAACCAATTCCAAAATCCAACAATTCAACCAATGCAATTTCATATTTAATCATATTTAGATTCTACTTATAACATCAAAATACCAAATATCATTCTTTACAACAAAAGTCATGTAGTAATTTAAAGTGACCAAAATAACACCTATGTACATGCCATTTTAACACAAAATATAGTACCTACTGTTGTAGTCCTTAAGGATGTGATGAGATGAGAGATCTTCTAGTTGGACTTCTCTTCTAGTCTGTTTGTACCTACGCGTTAAAAATAAACGCGTTAAGCCAGTGAAGGCTTAGTAAGCACTACAAGAACAATTAAATAATCAATCATAACAGAATATTTTAAACTCAATCAATTATTACATATTTATTCACATATAAGTCTCTTCCACTACGCATTGCTTTAAATAAATTTAACTTATCTTTTGTAAGGTATTAAACTTACCTTAACACATCAGTGATTCACTTTTGTTCTCATTTCACATTCTTAGCCCAAAGTAGACTTTATAGAATACACCGGATATACGGAACAAATACAGAGGTGCATTATGATGCACAAGTGAACAGAGAGCACCAATGTGCTAATAATCAGAGAGCACCAGCGTGCTAATATCAGAGAGCACCAACGTGCTAATATCAGAGAGCACCAACGTGCTAATATCGAGAGCGCTAAAGTTCCTTAATGGCATGCCACTAATATCCTAGTAGTTCTAAATTCATCTACTTGAGCATTAAAGTGAATCTCATATAATTAAATAATTCACTTAAATATCTCAAAAAAAGATAAATAACAATAATTTAAAATTCTTGTAGTACTTACAACAAAAGATTGAGGTGATATAAGTTCTTCTTCCTTCACTCCTTAACCTTCTCTTTTCCTTTTCCTTCGATTCGGTCCTCTCCTTCCTTTTCTTTTTCTTCAATTTCATATAAACACATAACATTTAAATGTTAAAATAATCAAATAATTTCCTGTACCATTTAATAAAATAGACATGTATTTTATGATGAATTCATCCTTTCTTACTTTCGCTCACATTTCAATTTAATCCTTTACTCATAAACTTATTCAAAGCTGTCCTTTTGTGTCATAGTCACTAAATTATTTATTTCCAGAGATACAGAACTCCAAATGAAGAACCATAAATTTTTTCCGAAACTAGACTCACATATATTCATACCATAAAATTTTCAGAATTTTTAGCTTAGCCAATTAGTACAGTTTATTCATCAAAGTCACCCCTATTCTGCTGTCTGGCAGTTCTGACCCTTCTTCACTAAAAATCAATTATCTCTTCATACAGAATGCAGATGATGTTCTCGTTTATTTCTATTAAAAATAGACTCATTCAGGATTCTAACATATAAATTTAAGCCCCTAATTATTGTTCTCCAATTTTTTATGATTTTCCAAAGTCAGAACAGGGGATTTCGAAATCACCCTGAACTAGTCTCACCAAAATCTAAATATCTCAAACTACAGAATTTATTTGCTTTCCCTATTTCTTTCATATGAAAATAGACTCAATAAGCTTTAATTTCATATGTCACTAAACTTCTAATTCCACTTATACGATTTTTGGTGAATTTTCAAACTTACTCTACTGCTGCTGTCCCAAAACTGTTTTCTTATAGCTTGTTTTGCAATTAAGTCCTTTATCCAATTCTAACTTCAAATTCTTTCAATTAAACCACTAATTCATCATTTTATTCATCATATGCTATATTCAACAACTTTAAAACTTCAAAAACTTCAACTTAAATTCATCAAAACTTTGTTCTAAAACTTATAAAGCATCAAAATTAAAAGAAAAGGACTAAATTAACTTACCAAATTAAACTCTAAGCTTTAAAAACTCTATTATCCCTTTTTCTTTCTTTCTCCCCTATTTCTTCTCTGTTTCGTCTTGGGTTTCTGTTTTCTTCTCTGTTCCTTCTCTTTTATTCTTTACTTTTTATATATAATATTATATTATTAACATAATTATCTAATAATAATATATTTTATCACACAAAAATCTTTGGATTTTTATACTTATGCCGCCTCAATCATTTAAAAATGGCATAATTGCCACTTTAGTCCTTTTTATTTTCTTTAATCTTTAATTAAACTTTCACACCTATTACAATCTAATCCTTTTTCCCAAATACTTCTAATTAAGTCAAATTCACCTAAATAAAACCCAATTAGACGCTTTAACTAGCTTCGTAAATATTTTTAGTAAATATTTACGATTTAGTTTTATGAAAACGGAGACCGAAAATATATTTTTGGTTACTCGACTATCGGGTCACTACAGAAAATATTTGGTGTTGGAAATTTTGGTGATTTTGAGTAATTAGGGCTAATTTGTAAAAGTAAATTTTTAGAGGGGCTTATTTGCAAAATAAATGAAAGGAATGGACTTATAATGCTATTGTGAGTATTCGGCCCTTGTATGGTTTTTGCTAATTGTGTGTATTTTGTGTTTTAGGCAAAAAGGATTAAATTGTAAAAATTTGAAATAGTAGGGTAAAATGGTAAATTGCCTAATTATGTGCTTAGGGACTAAATTGAGATGAAATGTACTTGAATGAGCTAAATTTTAATGTGTTTAAGATCAAGAGCAAAGAAAAGCAGATTTAGATCGGGAAAGACGAAGGTTCTCGAATAGCCGATTTGCACGGTCTATCGACAACCGAGGTAAGTCCTTAACAAATATATGTCTAAAATTATTTATGTGACTTAATGGATGATGAAATTTAAATGTTTTGAGGATATATATATAAGATAGCGAATGTAGATAAATATTTTAGCAAGAAGTGTTGTAAAATTTTAATTGAATTGATAAGTTCATGTGATATGAATTAAGTATGGTTTGTATAATTCGGTTAGCTTGTAATGTGAATGAGATGAAGTAATATTGTATTTCGGCTTGAGCCTAGCGGTGCCTTGTGCGGTGATGTAATTCGGCTTTAATGCTCAGCGTGCTTCGTCGTTTTGGTGATTTATATTGGGCTTTAATGCCTAGCGTGCTTCGTGTTTGATTTATTTCGGCTTTAATGCCTAGCGTGCTTCGTCTTGATTTGCTTTGATTTATATCGGCTTTAATGCCTAGCCTAGCTTTATGCTTGATATGCTATAAATGGAGATTCTGAGAATCAAACAAGGTGAGATATATATATATATATAGTTATGTGCTAAAAGTTCGGGTAAGAATTTGCCTACTATATTAGTAAGGAAGAAAGTGAGTTAAGTTCTTTTTGTTTTGAATCAAATGTGATGTGTAGAAATGGTCAATTGCTCAAGTGCTATATTATATAATGTCGAATCTATCATTGATGTGAATATACATAGCTTATATGGGAAGTTGATAAAGTATATGTTCAGGATGACATAGTGATGATAATCGATACAAATGTGACCCTAGTATTCGGCTAGTGTATCCTATATATATATATATAGAAAAATTTATGTACAATATTATTAGTTTGAAGATTAAAGTGTTTACCTGTATGTTCATTAAAAGTGTATGTGCTTAAGACTTACTAAGCCAGTGAGCTTACTCTGTTTATGTTTGTGTTCTATTTTATAGATCGATAATTCAACTACGGGCTCAGGGGATCATCAAGACAGTCGACCACACTATCACTCTCTTTGGTATAGTTATGTTTTGTAAACTTTTGAATCAAAGGCATGTATAGGCTTTGTTTTGATAAATAATGAATGATGTTGAATTGTAAATATAAATATGGCCTTCATAATAAGGTCATTGCTTTTAGTTAAGTTTAGGTTTCACATTTTGATATAGTAGCTTGCATTATAATACCATTAGATATGTGATTTCGGTCATGCTTTAAATCATACACGAAAATGATCATATGATATACATATATATATGGTGTAATATTGGAATATGCACTTAACTAATAAGGATAAATGTTGGATGCTAGATGATTTAAAGCATGTAATATGTTAGCAAGTTAATAGGTTGCTATATATATATTTTTGAAAATGGTTTAGTAATGCTTGTTTATGTTGTTATTAAATTATTATTAAATTATCATGTTGGATATATCATGAAAGTTTAGTTCATATTATGTTATGTGTGAAATACTAATGATCAAATTATAGTATACTTACTTGTAATATTCGCCATGGCATTGGTAGTTTGGAGTTTATATTTTATTTGATATTCATATGCATTCGGACATGAGGTTAGAATGGTTAAATTATTTTTGGTGAACATTTAGTGATAGGGGGCATGAGATTATGTATATATAGTTATATGATTTGTATTAATAACCTTATAGATATATTCTGAGTTAAGCACATTTGAAATGGATATGATGAAGTTTACATGAGCTTGGTTTTATGTAATTTGATCATGTCATCTATCACTAATTAACCGATAATGTAGATGGATGATAATGGTAATTAGCAAAGCTTTGTCATGTAGGTATATTTGTCTTAAATAATAATGTATCGATTGGTATATATTGAATAAAGGTGGATGTACATATTCGCTAATGTATTCAAAATGACCAAATGAATAGTCTTTTACTATTTGATTGAAACTTGTTTTATAAGATAGTAAAACTATTATTTGTAATAAGCTTGTTAGCATTATAATTTTAAAATGAAAGTACATATTTGATTGTGATAGCATGGATTAATTACTACTAATTAATGTAATAGTATTTGTATGAGTGCGTTGATTGTGGTTTGACGAGTAATGTCTCGTAACCCTATTCCGGCGACGGATACGGGTTAGGGGTGTTACACTGAGGGTACTCTACTGAAAGTTCCAACCAAGATCCTGGACAGATGGATTGTAAAAAGGGGTAATCAGGCAGTCGCCGAGGTTTTAGTGGAATGAACGGACACTTTTTCATAGGACTCAACATGGGAAAATTTCAACGAACTTCGCAAGAAATTTCCAGACTTTGATCATTGGGGACAATGATCATGTTCGAGGGAGGAGTAATTAATATGGGATAGAATGCTGCTTTAACACAATGTTTCACCTTTTAATTTACTGTAATTTCGTTAATTAGATGATTCTGTTAATGCTTGTTTAATTAAAGCAAAAACTATGCGTTTTGTTTAGTGAAACGGTACGTAGATGATAACTATTTTGACAGCTGTTTTTGGTTGTTACCTTGTACCCATCATTTGTCTCTATTTGAGTAGGAAAGAGGCCTAAAAAATGGTTATGAATGAAAAAAAATGGAATTCTAGCTTCTCTATCCTTCATCTTCTTCTCTAAAGTTCTCTTCTTTTTCCTCTTTCTCTCTTATTTTCCTATCTTCTGTGTGTTACTTACCAGGTAGGCACTGTCGTAACTATTTTTTTTTGAGAAAACAGAAATTGACTTTGGTTTTGAAAACGAAAAAAAAAACAGGGAGTCGCCACCAATCTTTTTTGATGAGGTGTGATTTTTAATAAACATTTTTTATTTATCAAAACAATGATTATTATCTACGAAACTCAGAAAATGGGTTCGGGAGTCGGTTACGTGCGAGGAAGGGTTAGCACCCTCGTCACGCCTAAAATTGGTACCAAATTGATTAATTAGTGTCTTAATGTCGGAAATTTGAAAATATTTTAAAATACGGATCCTTTAGAAAATATTTGGATAATTTGGGCTGAAATTTGAGATTTCTTTATTCCGAGAGGATACAAACATCACATCCAGCACGTTAGGACATGATATTTCAAATCTTCGTGATCAAAGTTATCTCATGATTTACGAAATTTATTAAAAGGATGTTTAGTTATTTAGTCAAACGAAAAATCGAAACCCAACACGTTAGGGCACTATTCCCCAAATTTCTAAATGCGAAACATTGCCTTATTTGAAGACCTTTAGATGAAATGTAGTGATTTTACAAAATGTACAATATCGCATTAAACTAAGAAAATAAGCATAGAGGTTTGAGTCAAAACGTGAGATTTCTTTGTTACGAAAAGATATAAACATCACATCCAGCACGTTAGAACACGATATTTTAATCTTTCGTAATCAAAGTCGTCTCATGATTTATGAAATTTATTTAAAGGATGTTAAGTTATTTAGTTAAACGGAAAATCGCGACCCAGCACGTTAGGGCACTGTTCTCCGAATTTCTAAATACAAAATATTGACTTTATTTTAAAAACCTTTAAATGAAATATGGTGATTTTACAGAATATATTTTGTTTAATAATATAATATGAAACTAAGAAAATAAATACAGTAAAAATACTAATAATAATAATGATAATAATGAAAATATCAAATAATAGTAATAACAATAATAATGAAAATAAAATAATGATAGTGATGATAATTAAATAATAAAACAATAAAGTATAAAATAATGATAACAAGATGAGAATAATAATACAAGTGCTAATGAAATGAAAATGAAAATAATACATTAATACTAACAATAATAATAAAATAATAATAATAATATAAGTAAAAAATAATATTAGTAATATGATAATGAAAATAATGGTAATAATAATGGTAATAATATAAAAAATGAAAATAATAATACTCAAATCAAGAAGTAATAGTAATAACTATAAGATTAGAAAATAATAATAACAAAATAAATACGATAATAGATTAACAAAAATAATATTAAGATTAGCATTTAAAATAATTATTAAATACGATAATAATCAAAATAATAATACAAATTAATATTAATATCTACAATGATGAATATAATAGTAATAATACAAATAATGATAAATATAATAATGATAATTCTAAAAGTAATTAATTTAATAGTAAAATAATCAAAAAGGGGCCAAATCGAGTTTAAAATGAAAGTTTGGGGCTTAATTCGAAATAAATAGAAAGAAAAGGGACCCCATTGTAGTACACAAAAGAATCAGAGAGATCAAAATAGAAAATTTCCCTCTCAATCAAAACGCGCAACATAAAAGGGGGACTGAAATGTAACTTAAAAAAATTAACGGGGCCAAATTGACAGGAAAACGGAACTTGATTGCAAACATCAGAAAAGGAGGAGGGACTGCGCTCATAAATATCCCGTTTTTTTGCAAAACACGCGGATCTTCGAGTAGGCGGGTCGGATCGGGTCGGGTCAGGTAAAACGACGTCATTTTGGGGCTATTTAAGGCCATAAAATCAGAAAAAATCATTTGAGCTGCTTGTTTTTTTTAAAAAAAATCTTACTATTCTTTTTTTCTCTGTAGGTCCGAAAAGGGGGAGGGATTCCAGCCATGCTCCACCACGGGCTCCGTCATGCGCTTATCGCGTGCACTGCATGGCTTGAGCCCGATCGGTAAGTTTTGTTTCCTTTCTTTTATTAGAATAATATTTATATATATACATGTACTTATATCGAGTGAAAAAAGAGGAAAAGAGAAAAGGCTTCAAAATAAGGAAAAAAAGTCACCTTTAGCCTCGGTTTCTCTTGATTTTTAGTAGTTATTTTGCGTTTTTGATGCCTTCTTGTTTAATCAATGTTTGCCGTTCACTGATCTGTTTTCTTTTGTTTGAATCTCTCTATTTTTTTATTGATAATTCAAAAAATGGGTCCCCTTACAATAGTTTCGGATCGACTTTTATGGCCGATCTTCCCACTGCTTAATCGCTTCATCTTTTATTTTTAATGCTTGCGGTGTGATTGCAAGTGGATGGGTGATGATGGCGATAAGGGTCGCTGCTGTATGGTGGGTCAAAAGCTTCGGCGACGGCAGAGCAAGTAGGGGCTAGGGTTGCGGCGCCACTTGGATTAAGGGGGCTAGGGTTTTGTTTTTTCCTCTTTTTTGATTTGGCATTGGGCTAATTGGGCCTCGTTAGTTGTAATTGGGTTTGGGTCTTTTAGGTTTAATTTTGGGTCTTGTAACTGGGTTGTTGGGTAGTTTTATTTCTGAATTGGGCTTCAGCAAATGGGTTGGTTAACCCGGGCAAAATTTGGGTTTTACAGGCACCAAATGGAAAGAAATTGGACTTGAGTTAAGCTTCTTTTGAAGTAGACTTATAGTGAAGAAACAAATTTGAATTAAAGAAACAAGTAATGAAAGAGAGCAAAAATAATAAATTGTCCGAGAGGATGACGTCCTTGTTTGAATGGAATTGGAGGTAACTTGGACACCAAGGTTATTCTCGAATTGAGAGTAGTTACTTTTTGTTATGAACGCAAATGAAGCAAAATAACAGTAGCAATGAAAGAAACAGAAAGAGAAAAGAATTCATCTCGAATTTTCATAACCGTCTTCTCTTCCCACACCTGCTTAAGAAGGAAAGAATTAGCGTTTCAGAATCAATTAAGCAAGCTGTTGGTACTGTTTCATTTAATGGACACGTACTCAAAACGTCTGTTTTAGCCACTAAAAAACTCGACCAAATTGCTCCGTTTTATTGAAAACTAGAACATTAAAATGCAATGTTTAACCCCCAGACAATACAAGGAAACTAACAAAAATGACAAAAATTTGAATGCATCAGCCTGTTGAATATTCTTTCCATTTCAATTTTTTGAAATTCTAAAAATTAAAGGATAAATAATTAGACTTTAGACTTATTCAAGAATAATCAGAATTAAAGAGAAGTGGTTTGAATGAATTAAACAAATAAGTTTATTTGAGTTGTTTAGGAACAAGGTTAGCCTTTGAAGTAGATCACCCCAACAAATTCAACAAGTCTCTAATCAACTCCAAAAAAATCACCAATATTCTTTACTCAAAGTAAATTATTATTATTTTAAAAATTAACAAGAAACAAATCTTACAAAGAAAGAAACTCACAAGAGTTATTTATTGAATAAATTCAAATGCAAAGTTACATGAGGGAGGCCGACCAACTTTTGTTTAAATCAACAATGGAAAAAACAAACAAACTAAAACTCGAAAAAGTCACCTATTCAAGAGGAGTTCTTGATGAATCGTACCTTCTTAATGAGAAAGAAACTAAAAATTCTCTAAAGAACAAGGAAAGGATTTAAAGACCCAAAGGACTCTAATATTTCACCAAGCAACACATTTCCAAGTGCTTTAGAAAAATTTAAAAGGCAAATAATGAAAAGGAATTGAAAGAAAGCATACCCTAAGTAGGATTCTCCAAGGTAGGCCAAAGAACTTCTAACGAGAGAAAACTTTACAAATGATTTGAATAAGATAAAAATCAACTTGCTGATCTATCCATATATATATTGAGATTTAGTGCCCTTAGTGTCAAACGTACTTGAAATTTTTGAATAGATTGGTTTAAATAAAATTCCATCATTTATATTAATATATTTTGTATTATGTCCTCAACAATTTTTGCACACAAAGCAAAATGTAAGTAAATATTAGTTAATTGATTATCTAACGTTTAACTACTATTAAGTTGCATTATATGGTTGGATCATAATGTAAAAGACAACTTATATTAGCAGATAATCTAAATGGTCCATAGTTTAATCGAAATTGAGTAATGGTTAAAAGATTATCGTCTATCAAGCAATAAGGGAGATACTTTGTCTTGGGTACCAAAGTGGATGATTCCTAAAAGATAAAGAGACAAATGTAACTGTTTGGATTGACAGCACATTGGACAGGACCTAAGTAGAACGAATCTGTTAAACTAAGCTTTATTTGATAAAATATTTTGATATAACAAATATAATGTTTTTGAACAAAGACTTAATGAAGTTCAAAGGCAAGATTTTTTAAACACTTTGAAAATTAGTTTGAACACTTAGGAAATATTTTGAACAAGTTGAGAAACCTTTCAAACATTTTAAAACAAGTGAAAAACTGCTCCTTAACACTTATAAAATTGTTTTAAGCTTCGAAGCTCAAAAATATTGAGCAAAAATCAAAATTATCGATATACTTGCCTGGTATTGATACGAAATTGCCATTTTGAAATTTTTGAGAAAATTAGAAATTATCGATACTTATCATTAAGTATCGATAAAATCATATTTTTATTGATACCTTTTTCGGTATCAATACGAAATTGACATTCTGACTTCAAGGGAAAATAAAGCAAAAGTGTTAAGTATTGATACTTGCAGTTAAGTATTGATACCTATAAAAAATTTATCGATACCCTCCCTTGGTATCAATATCATTTTAAAGTTTGAAGTTTTGAAATTTATTCAAGAAATTACCCAAGTATCGATACCCATAAAAAATATCTATATCTTTAATCAAGTATCGATAAATTTCTCCAGTTATCGATGTGAAAAAGGGCCAACGATTATTAAATTGAACATTAAATGCTATAAGTATCAATACCCATCAAAAGGTATCGATACCTGCTGTTTCAACTGACATTAATGCACTGATGTTTACATCTCCAACAGCTCTATTCAAGTCTACAACAACCACAACAGTCAGAAATCAAATTGGGACTATAAATATCATCTTCCAAAAGTTCAACAACAAGAAGAGAGGTAAAAAGATCAAAAAGCTATCCTATCAATCTTTGTGCTTCAATTCTTCATAATTTTCTTATATACACTTGTGAGCATTTATAGTTTTCTATCAACTCAAGTGTTCCTTTTGTGTTAGTACTTAATTGGAAAACATCCTAATCTTGTAAGGATTGTTTCTTTGTTTGCTTTTTTAGATGGTTTATATCTTAAGATTTTGGTAGAAATCTTAAGGGAATTATAATTTTAAACCTTGTCCTCAAAGGTTAACCAAATTAATGAATTTGAGAAAATTCTTAATTGTGGAAAGCTAAGATAGTGGAGCAGGAAATTGGGGTCGAACCACTCTAAATTCTTGTGTTCATTGTTTCATACTTTTTTCCTTTCGCTTCCATAAATTTTTAAAAAGCCAATTCACCCCTCTTGGTTTTTTCGGTTGATTTGTCGAGCTAACAGAATCCTAGATCCATTTATGAATTTTTTTTATTTGTCACGTTCATAGTGTAGCTTACCTCAATCCCGAGTAAGTGATGGATTATATGTGCGCGTAAGTTTTATACTTTGATGTATTAAAAGCCTGAGTTTAATTGGTAATAGAGCCAAAAGTTGGTATGTCGGGTATATGTGAATTCTACATGACATAGCTTCGCTTATGATAATGGAATTTGTAACACCCCGAAATTTTCTAATTAGACACGTGGCACTATTCCAGTAGCGGACATAGTGAATTCGTGAGAAAATAGGAAAATGAGTAAATTAAAGTATTATTATGGAAAAAAGTTGATACTTGAGATGAAAATTAATGAAATGATTTTTAGAAGTGAGAATGTGGAAAAAAAGGACTAAATTGCAGTTTATAAAAAGTTTGATGACTAAAGTGAAAATTTGACCAAAATAAAAATTGTGAGTTATTATTTATTAATTTTAATAAGAATAAATTGGAATATGTATTGGTGTGATGATAATCATTTTTGGGATTGAACTGGAAAAATTAGAAATATAATGACCCGAAAGTTAGTGTTATCAAAAAATACAATTTTAGAACCCCATTTCTGATGTTTCAGTCCCATAAATATTATTATTTAATATTTATGAGGTTAGTATAAAGGTTAATTAAAAATTGACCCCTTATTTTTGTCAAACGGATAGTTAATTAAGGTATAAGGACTAAATTCTAAGAGTGGTAAAAGTTAATTTTAATTAATTGAAGGACCAATTGACCAATTAGACCTTCTTTATTCTAAATTGTAAAAGTGATAAAAGTTAATTTTAATTAATTGAAGGACCAATTAAGCAATTGGCCCTTCTTTATTGTTAAACAAGAGTGGATGCATATTATCATCCACTAATTTTGTTAATTAAAGTTTAACATTAAGTTAATTAATATTTATTTAATTAATTATGTTTAATTAATTATTAACTAAAGTATATAAGACAAAAATAAACGAAAAGCAAAACATTTTATTCTCTCCATCTTCTTCAACCGTAACAAAGAAAAGAAATAAAGTTTAGGGAGCTTCAAACTTTTGGCACAAAATTGGTATGTTCAATTAAGTCCTTATCTTGTAATTTTTATGTTTTTGAGGTCGTAGGAGCTTAATTTAGCTAGCCCATGTACCAATTTTTAAAATTGTTAAAGTTTCTAAAAGTTGCAATTGATTAATTCTTAAAGAAATTGGTATTAATTTGTTAGATTTTAAGAATAAATATGAAAAATGACTAATTTATAAAGTGAAAATTTTTAGTTTTGAACATAGGGACTAAAGTGTAAATATTTTGAAATTGGTATGAAATTTTTGTAATTATGGATAGTAGAGGGCCCTAAAAGGATTTAATTGAGATCAGTTTTGAAATCGATGCTCAAATTTGAAAGATATTGCAATTTTGATTTTAGGGACTAAATTGAATAAAATGCAAACATTTAGGAGCATTAAAAAATGAAATTGAACTGAGACATACTTATTATAGGATGAAATAAGAGGGTTGAAATTGATAAATTGAACTGAATAATTGTATAGATAGAAAATTAGACCAGATTGAAAATAATCAAGGAAAATACAAAATTATTGAATAGTCCTTGAAGTTTGAACTTGTTTACTGATTTAACTAGGTAAGTTTATATGGTATGTTTGTATTTAAATTTTTATAATTTTGAATAAAGAATTTGTGAATGTTTGATAGTAATTTGAATTGTTTGCAATTTGGTACAAAATGTGAGATATGGACTAAATGGGTTTATAACTAATGAACGAAAAGTTGGAAAATAGTTATAAATCAAATGAGGGTAACCCACTTACGAGATTGTAATTGGACGAGTAGTAAGTAGTTGCTTTCGTAATGGTATGTCATTAGCGAGAACTTAGTCACAATACTATAGTGAAATGACTTCATGACTAAATGAGTTTATAATTAATAGGCAAAAAGTTGAAAAATATTTATAAATCATTTGAGCCCTAATTACATATGTCCAATTGATCCCTCCACTAACTCGTTGAAACTAGAAATGAATTGTGTGTTTTAATAGAAAAGAACGAAATGAATAGGAAAAGAGAAATGGGAAACATTCAGGAATGATTATGGTTGTTTTCAAAATGGAAAAATGAAATCATTTAGAAATGAATGTAGGTTTCCGAAATGGAAATGAAAATGGAAATGGAAATGGAAATGATTCATTTGCAATTCTATATGGATTACTTAAAAATGATTGGAAGAATGAGTTTATATTTTTGAGCTGATTTGAAGCCCGAAAATGAAAATAAATCATTCGGTCATAGTGAACATATTGAGTTGTGAAACATTAAACATATTTTCTCGAAATTTTACCAGGGGTAAAATTGTCAAAATTTTATTAGGAGTAAAATCGTCAAAATTTTTCTAGGGTAAAATAGGGATGAGAAAATTATTTAATATAGAATATTAAAGTTTATTTTGGAAAATAGAAAAATCGAATTGGGTTGGATCACACTTTATCTATACTTTTTTTCGAATCATCTATTTTTACTTTCCTCTTTGTCTGCCAATTTAGGCGAATATATCTATACACATAACATAATAACGTAATAAAAATAAGGATTCAAGGGACCTAGCTAAGTCGAACATTATGCACATAAGGGGTATTCTTTTTAATTCCTACGTCTAGATAATCGAATCACCATGCTCTGATACCACTAAAATTGTAACGCCCTTACTCGACTCGACCACTGAGTCCGAATATAGAGTGCCACAATTGAACCAGTTTGATCTAATATTTTAATCACAAAATTCACCAAATGACTTTATTAATTTATTTCGAATGTTTCTTACAATGGAACCTTAAGCCAAACTTAATTGACTACCTTGAAAGTTCTATACTCTAAGAAAAACTATTTAATTATAATATATTTAACCCCGAGGTGATGCCTCTGAAGGTACCCATTCTTATGTGCATGACACCATACAGATGATAATCCTCAATCTAACACGGTATGGCTTGGTCCCTCCTCAAGATCCTTAATCACCCAACGAGTCTTGCAAACATAGGCCCAAATTCTGTAAGTTCAAAAGAACTTAGTGAGTTTCTTTACTATATTACTCATAAATAGACCCCATCTTGTAGGGGTAGTAAAATAAAAAGAAACTAAATGCGTTTAACTCCCTGATTCTTTTGGGATAATTTCTCTTAATCTGGGATGGTAGACTCTGATTCATTTTTTGAGCTTGTCTATTGGCAGATAGATCGATAAGTGATCTTCCCTTGTCGATCCTATAACCATCTGACTAGTTTTGGTGATTTTTCAGATGTCTCACAATAACTGCAGACTCTATCCTCTCTTTGCCTACATTCATTTTTTGCCATATATTTAAGGTTTTCCTCTTAAACTTCCATCCTAAATACCCTTTGGTTATGCCTTTCTTGGCGTACATTCCAAATCTGACTAGTCTTTGGCAAACTTTTTTTTTTACTATAGTCATGAAGGACTTGCTAACATCCCATCAGTCAGGTTAACTAATGAGGACCCACGCCACTCTAGCGGACTTAATCTCATTTCACCCTGCACTCGACTGAAAAGTTGGATGGATTACTTATTCGTAATCCACCCTTTTTGGGATACCTTGCCTTTAAGGTATAACAAGTTCATTTATATTAGACCATTTTAGCCCAAAATATACAATAGATTGCTACCTGAGCGACCATTCGGGTTTACGAATCCTTTTGTATATTGGTTCCCTACGGGATTAACTCTATGGCGGATATACACGTAATAGTTTCCCCTCAAAGAGGAATAGTCTTGACAGACATAACTGCCACTTGGATAATCCTATAAGTACCTCTTTCTATCGTTGGTTCCAACTAACCCCTATTCACCAATTAGACTGTCCGGGTATATAAATTTATGCATCATCGTATAAGTTATAGCTTCAACGAAGCCTTATACTGGAAGTGAATCTCTCGTTACTTTTCCAAGTCCTTCTTCTAACATCCAGAGTTTCTTAATGGTGGAACCTTACCTACGATCTATGGATGAATCCTCTCCTATTTGCCTATATACAAGGCATTATCGGTACGACATCCCATAACTGGTTCTAGCTGGGTTACAACCATATGCCCTACCGGCTTCCTTGCTTATCGTTTTGGTAGACATTTATCATTTCTAATACTTTTGCATTATTCGACTGATTCCTCAATCCTGCTGGCTAGTTATCGCTTGTCAACACTTGCAATTTCCTCACTTGTGTGATTTTTCCATAATTACCTTCCTAGCGGACTACGCCATTTTTATTGTCCCGATGGACTATCCTATATTCACTGTCCGGGCAAACTACCCCGCGTTTATTGTCCCGGTGGATTATCACATGTTTAATGTCCTGACAGACTTTATTGGTTGCCATAGTCAAGCTATGGTCTTGCACTTGTAATCCCCATGTTTAATGTACTGGCAAACTATCCCATGTTTACTATCTTGACAGACTCTATTGGTTGCTATAGCCAAGCTATGGTCTTACATCTGAACCTTTTTGAGGTGCCGCCTCAATGGACCTAATAACCGTTTCCACTGTGTCGTCCCAAAGAACCTTACTATTGTCATGATGTTGCTCCATAAATTTGACAAACCGTCATCATGGTGTCGCTCTAGCGAGCCAGTCGATATCATTCTATCTCATATCTAACCTTGATGCTTGAATACCGCAGTGTCCCTTTTGCAAGGCCTAGAGCTCTGCATATCACGGTTTATAACCTGCAACATTGGATTGCAGAATCTAATGGAAATTTCAATTTTTTGTCCATCTGCCCATTCCTTCATACACGAAATCCTACTCCATCTATCCCGTCATTAATTTCCCTCCATACTTCACAATTCATAAACACACAGACACATGCATATCATCACATAAACAAAATAACGCGATGTACACTAAGTTTATACGTAGTACTACAACTATTTCATGCATACCAACACACTTGCGGACATTCATATACTTACTCATCCTTATGCATACATATAATTCTCAAATAGCAAAGATCATACCAACTATATAACATTCAAAGCACATCTATGTATAGAGTATTGAAACTCACCTGATGTTTATTTGCTTCATCAGCTTAGATTTTCTGAACGCCGGAGCTTCCATTCTCCTGGCAACTAAGCATAATAATCAAAGTCATAAATTAAACTTAACATTCCCACTTAAAAACTCAGTTTCTAGAAACATGCAAAACCCTTTAAAGTTCGGGAAATTCTTAAATTTATTTCTTAAATTTAAGAATACCGAAGGACTTAGGACTTTACCAGTTCACTGGATTTTCTACTTTTCCAACTCAAATCTCATGATCACCACTCCATGCAAAGCTTCCCAGAATTATCACTTCTTCGGAGCACACAAAGAAGAGGATGAATAAGAGAATAAAATTAAACAAAATTGATAAGAGTTCACACTAGGAATTCATTTCTCAACTATTTATAGCCCTTCACACATTATTATCAATCCTATAAAAATTACCCATCAATTATCGTTTTGTCTCCCACTGAGGAACTAGTTGGTCTTAATCTAATCGAACTAGAATTAGGACTCAACTAGGTCCAAATCAACCACTATTTTTGTTTTGATTTTTCAGTAGAACACGTCAACTTATGACTTCTTTTAATATAACCCCTAATTATTCCTAAATTTTGGACTTAAGGAAAAATTAGGTGTAACAGTAAGTGTTAGCTATGAGAGTGTGTTATCTGGTCAACATTGAATTTATGACATTTCTATTTCTCTAAAGAGATAAAATGAGTTTTGAAATTTATTATTACCATATAGATACAATTAATAGATAAATGAACAATTAAATAAAAAATATAGAAATTACATTAAAAGAAGAAGGAGAAATTGGCACTTGTCATCATTACAAGGTTTTGTACCTTATTATATTAAATATACTAGTTTTCTCATTAGCACAATGCATATTAAGGACGGAGTTAAGAGGTTGATAGAGGTTCTAGCTCCTTAAAATGTAAAATTATAATATTAACTTTTAAGTTTTACAAGATTTTAATTGAGTAAAAGGTAAAACTATAATTTAACCTCCAAGATGATAAAATTTTGATATATTCCTTTAAAAATTAAAAAGATATAAATTATTACAATTGTGAAATTATATTTTAACTCTCATAAAATATATAATTTAATTTCGATCTTTTAATAAAATTTGTAGCTTCACATCGACGACGTGATAAAAAATTGCAGAGTATAATATATGCCCAAAACATAGATAAAATATGTGATGATATTTTGATATTAAAAACGGTTTCAGAATCATATAAATTACCAACATTTACATACTATTAATTGAATTTTTAATGAAGCAATATATGAAAGAATTAATAACTAAAATATAAAATTTGGTTTAGAAATTAATATAAAGTTGTAATAAAAATATTAAAATATGTGCAAATAATTTGGATAGAGTACATCAAATCATATATATAATATAATTTAACAACAGTGTTTATTTATAACACAATTACATAAATATATTAGTTTAATAATGTTTTAAAATAAAAATAATATTATATATTAAAATTAGATTTAACAATCATAAGTATATTTATACTTAAAAGTATTTTATAAATATAGAAGCATTTTAATTAATTTCCGTATAGTGAGTGTGAAATTTGTTTAAATATTTAAATCTTAAAAATATTTATTTATCAAGGAAATGTATTATTTTGGTCTTAGAGAAATATTAAATAAAAATAGTGTATAACTATAATGTAAATTAAAATAGTGAATTATTATTTTTAAATAATTTTTTAAAAAGGTAATTCAACAAAGAAAGTATTCCATTTTAAATAAAAATTTTCCTAAAAAATATATAAAAGATACATGATATGGTGTATATATATATATATATATATATATATATATATAATATGATTCTAAATATTTTAATTATGCCAACAAAGACTTGTATTTTTTTTAAAAAGCAAAGTTTATTTTGTTGTATATTGATGTGTGGAAATTAAACCCGCCGACTGCTTTGGGAAAGAAAACAAACAATTGGAAGGATATTTGTGAGAAAACGATATTATTTGCAACTTGTTTAATTTAATTAGACGAAATGCAATATATACTGGGCCAGCTGCCACTCACAAATCCCGTGTGAGAGAAACGAGAGAAGGAAAAAGAAAAAAAGAAAAGAAAAGGAGGAGACACGAACCCAGAATTCAAGAAAAACTACAGCAAAGAAAGGTAAAGATTCGATCTACCATCTTCACATATTCCAATTCTCACGCTTTTCCGTTTCCTTTCGTTAGACTTTGCAGTCCTCAAACTCAATTAGATTTGCCCATTTTTAACTAAAATTCATATGATCTGGCTTCTTGATTTTGCTTAAGATTCAGATTTAACACTTTCTTAACAAATCCAGTTTTAATTAAGCTTTTTCATACTTCTGAATTTCATTTTTGCATGTATTTATATATAACCCATAACACATTTATTAATTTGTATGTTTTACAAGTTTCAGATTCTCTTTCAATCCTTGCCACTAAAGGCCCTCCTTTCTGCCCAAATTAGAAAAGAGAAATTATATTAATTGCCTTTTATTTATACATAAACTTTCGTGTAAAGTTAGCCTGAAAGGTCTCGGAAATCCTTTATTGCAAATCTTACATTCTTCTTCTTATCAATATTAATAAAATTGTTATTATTTGGTATTGCCATGTTTTAGGTTCTGTGTCTCCTGTTATTGCGGTTCGAAGAGAGGATGGCAATGGAATACGAGAGTAACAATTGGATTTGGGACGGGGTATATTACTGCCCACGTCTCTTTGGTGGCCTAATGCTAACGGCTGCCTTGCTTGGTTTGTCTACCACTTATTTCGGTGGAATTGGACTGTTCCCATTGTCATATGTTTGGTCAGATTCAGGGATCTTCCACAAGAAGAAGTGTGAGAAGAAGCGCATTCGAGTTTACATGGATGGGTGCTTTGATCTCATGCATTATGGCCATGCCAATGCCTTGAGGCAAGCTAAGGCTTTGGGAGATGAATTGGTGGTTGGGGTTGTAAGTGATGAGGAGATTATTGCCAATAAAGGTCCTCCTGTTCTGCCCATGGAAGAGAGGTACTAAAGTGACTCTGTTTTTCGTTCGATATTTTATTTCATTATCTGTAGTTCATTTATGCCTTATCCTTGTGTTTTGCACATATAAACACTGCTCTGTTTTGAAGCTTCATTAACTCTAATCACATGGAAAGCATTCGCGATGTCTTAGCTTATTAATGAAGGTTTTGAAAACTAGCACAGCTCAAAATACTGTGATATCCTCATATGTGAAAAAATAAATTTGTTGAAAGAAAACAGTGAGCAAAAAGATTATATGTATGCGTGTGCGTGTGTGTGTGCATGCATGCAAGTCTATATGTATCCAAATCTGAAGTATGAGAATCAAGAAGCCTAATAAATTGTAACAGATTAGCTGTTTTACAATGGAACCTTCACATGCATGTAAAATCAGTTAATGAAGAACATGAATTGCAGAGGCTAGTTATCTGGTGCAACAATTTCTTTTTCAAGAGCATGTAGGCAAGAAGGCTATATACCTTAGGTATTATCTTTGCTTCTAACTTATTAAGCTGTATTGAAATTAATATCTCCTATGCAATAAAGTTCTCTACTTTCAACTTGATTAATCTGCATGCCGGTCTTTCCCTTGATGGTTTGTTTGTCAACTCGCTACTGTTGGTAAGATTTTTGTAATTACTGTATTGTGTGGTTCCATGGATCTCATTGAAGTTCTCTCCAGGCTGGCACTTGTTAGTGGATTAAAGTGGGTGGATCAAGTAATAGCAAATGCCCCCTATGCAATTACTGAGCAATTCATGAACAGTCTGTTCAATGAGCATAAGATTGACTATATAATACACGGTGATGATCCTTGCCTTCTCCCTGATGGATCTGATGCTTATGCCTTGGCAAAGAAAGTCGGCCGCTACAAGCAGATTAAACGCACTGAAGGTGTCTCCAGCACGGATATTGTTGGTAATAAAAATTTTCTTGAGATGTGTTCAAGATTCCTTTGGTTGAACCCTTTTCATCTACTAGCTTCTGTAAATTTCAGTCATTTCTAATTATTTCACTAATTATACATATGTAGGAAGAATACTTTGTTCTGTAAAGGATACTGAAGGGGGTGGAGATCATACTAGCACACTTTTGAATGGAGATTCAGGTGAAAGATGTCATTCACAAAGGGCTCAGATTTCCCAATTTCTACCAACATCTCAGCGGATTGTGCAATTTTCAAATGGCAAGGTACTATTTAGTTTCACACTAGCCAGCCTAAGAGAAACTAAGCTTCATATTAAGGATCCTTTAGAACATTCTTTGAGATTAGCTCATTGATATAGTTACTTAAGAAATTATAATTTTAGGCAGCATGAACATGGAATAAAGAGTGCACTCTTTAAAATCTGTTTGCAAGAAAGAGTTATAGCCTCAAAAACTCCAAAGTGCTTGGCGAGCCGATTACTAAAAATTATACTAAGTTATATTACGTTTGTCAAGTTCAGTTGGTAAAGGCATACAAAGTGCTAATTCTCTCTCCTTTGGCAGTTGACAATAACAAGAAAAAGATGATTTTATATCATCTTTCTTCAAATTAGGCTGGCTGAGCTACTCATTTACCATAGCTATTGTCTTGTTATGACCAAACTGGCCGACTGCCTTTCTGGTTTATAATCCCTTTGCAATGTTTTATTAAAGATGTGTTCTGTAGCATCATGAACGTAAAGGTCTGTATAAAATGCTTATGTAAATCTTTTGCTTGAAAGATAATTTTTAGGAAACTGATTAAAGCAATTTATTGGACGGACTTTAAAGTATAATATGGATCAATGGTTTCGTGCATTCTTCACTTTGTTTTTCATTCTCTTTTTTTATCTCACTAGTAGTAATATTGTTTCAAAATGGCCTAAAATTCTGTCATAAGTCAATTCCCTAGCACAAGGGATGCTTGCAACCATTTCTTGTAAAAAGTTTAAGAGCTATTTTCTTCTTTATCAGACGTGGGGGTGAGTGTGGGGGTATGGATGGATGTGGTGCCAATTTAGTTCTTTTGCTTTCTTTCTCCTTTTAACTGTATGTTTATGAGAATGCATGGCTCTCTTTGCATGCCAATCTCATTCAGTTTTTCTTCAGGGACCTGGACCAAATGCTCGCGTTGTATACATTGATGGGGCATTTGATCTCTTTCATGCAGGGCATGTGGAGGTATTACATCCCTTTGATACTTTTCTCTAATCTGATTTTCTTTTTTTTTTTTTTATGTTAGTATGATTCCCTAAATTTGGTGATTGCTCTCAATCAGATCCACATGTTATTCCAGTGTTGTTGTAAGATAAGCATTCTACTGTCTCATTGTAGCCTCTTTTAATACACATTTTGGTGCAAAATTTGAGCAGAGCTTACTTTTATCTGGCTTGGTTACCATTGTCTGCATATATGAGCTGAGCAGCTAGCTGATATTGTTGCTCTATGGTGAGTAAATAACCCAACTGAAACTTTTAGTCCTGATGATAATTAAAATATAGGATGCCTATCCTGTAATGAGGATCCTTTAGATATGCACTTTGTCTAGCAAATTTTAGACTAGAGTGGTGAACAGAATATTGTTAAAAGGCTGGGTGTTGATGCAGCTCAATCTATTTAATAATTTGGGTTAACACCTTTGTGATAGTCAAAGGCATAATTGATTTGTAGGGAACCGTGTGGGGAATAATTACTTAGTTAAATGCCAGAAGTTCTAAATTATGTACTTCATTCTTTTGATTTAGGGGTCTCCCAATGTCGAGTGAAGTAGTATGACATATATAAGATTTAAGGTAGGTATGATTAGACAGCAACATTACCCCTTACTTTCAAATGGGAGATTACCATTTGAAAGCTCATTTGTGTTGTTGAAATGCTGTAATCTTCATCATACTACCAAGCAACTAATTAATCCCAATATGGCACCATCTGATGTGTTTTGTTATAACATTTAATTACACTTTGTAATTGAGAACCTTTTTTTCAATCAATAACATGCTAGTCTGGGTGTGGACATCTTCTGACTGATCCTTCAGGGAAAAGGTTAATTATTCTCATTTGTAAAGGACATTACCTTAAATATGGAAGTGGTCTAATGCTTCATCCTTAATTAGCTGATATTATTTTTCATAATCAAGATCAGAAAATGTGCTCATATATTCATTGATTAGTCCATAACAATGTTTGGTGTTAAGAAAGCCTGTGCAGGAACTTAAACTGCCATCACCACCCACATCCTATGTAGGTGATGGACCATATATCTTGAAAGTCCTATGAATGCATTGTGATCCTTTGGTGGATCAACAAAGAAAATAGAAACTGTAACAAAAACTTGGAGGTTACTGCTAGAAATATGCAGTTAGTCATTGGAAAGGCAGAAAAAGGTTTGGAGTTTGGAAGGAGGACTGCAATGCTGAGAATGATATGTTCTTGTGGCTACTGAGTAAGATTGAAGAAATTAAGAATATTAAACTTACGAGTTTATGATTTCTGATTGTTGGGAGAAGAGGAGAAACAACCTTATTTATTTATTTATTTTTTGGGTGAGGATTTGTCTGAAAGAGTGAGAGAGGGTATATACCATCATAAACTTTAAGAGCTGAAAAGAAAATGCTATAATTTGTGATCCACTGATCTATGTTCCATGTTATTTGTTTTTCTGGAAAAATGAAAGTTCTGCAACTGATTCCATGCTGTCCATGTTTACTCAGATCCTTAAGAAGGCTAGGCAGCTTGGAGACTTTTTGCTTGTTGGTATCCATACTGACCATATTGTGAGGTACTTCATTTATTTTTTGCTTTGTTTATCTTTTTGTTTTGTTAGTATCTTTAAATTTTGTTGTAATACTTGAGTTTAGAAGGTTGAGAGTTAACTTCAGATACTCGCATGTAAATTTGCTTATCTAAACTATATTTAAGCACTTTATTGAGTTGGTGTCACGCTTAACTGGCTCACTAACTCAGCTATGAAATTATAAAAATATCTCTTCTTTTAAATTATAATTAATATTATTATGATGACACTTTTTTCTTTTCATACTTTTGTGTCATCTTTAATTAAAAGATTAAAAATTACAAATCCAAGAATTGAACACGTGTTCAATAGTATTAAAATACAAGTTCATTACCACTTAACTTATATTCATTATTGAATAATATTAGCAGAAAATATCTTTAACATACAATATTTTCATTCATCTTCTATACTACATATAAGCACTGTGCTGAGTTGGTGTCATACTTAGCGGTTCACCAACTCTGTTACGAGATTACAGAAATACCTATTCTTTTAAATTATAATTAATATTATTATGATAACACTTTTGTCTTTTCATACTTTTATATTACCTTTAAATAAAAGAATTAAAAATTACAAATCCAAGGATTGAACACATGTTCAATAGTATTAAAATACAAGTTCATTACCACTCGACCTATATTCATTATTGAATAACAAAAAATATTTTCTTTCACCCGCATCGTGGGTGTGACAAATTGTAGTGTTACTAAAGAGTTTCTATATAAGATATTACTGATGCGTCTACTTTGCATGCAGAGAGCACAGGGGGATGCCTTACCCAGTTATGCATGTTCATGAGCGTAGTCTTAGTGTGTTAGCTTGCCGTTATGTTGATGAAGTTATCATTGGTGCTCCTTGGGAAGTTACTAAGGACATGGTGTGGTTTTCTCTTGAATTTTATATTGCTATGTCTATAAATTAATCTGTGTATAAGATTGTACATCCCTTTGATTATGTATCTATTTATTTGTATCGGTTTAGCATAGTTATTTCCTTGGTGGTGGCACAAAAATATGCAACAAGCTATAGTCTGTTGGCTGTAAGTTTTAACATGACCTAATCATGGTGATGAGGACCTCTATTTTCATTTTTAAGCATTTGAAGTTGTAGGAATAATTATCATCCCTTTATTAAAGGGATTCTGTAGGAATCATTATTCTTTAGTCAAGGAATTCTGTAGATATTTACAATCTCTTATTCTAAGGGATCATATCTCTATTAGTTTTCTTTCCTATCTTAGAGTTTCTTAAATTAGAGATATAGTTTGTATAAAGATGTAAAATGTTCTTTTGTATTAATATGAGAAAATACAGAGAATTACTCTGAATTCTACATGGTATCAAATTAGGTTCCAGTTCTTTTCCACCCTAGTCCATGTCGAAACTTCTTCTACATATCCTTCTCCTATTGAAATTACCTCAAATCCGTAAAATTTTTCGGTTTTGATGCTCAATCGAACTCGTCTCGGTCTAAATATCACCGCCATAGATTAAATGGCAACAATTTTCTAGAGTGGTCCCAATCGGTTAAGATTTTTCTTTGGGAAGAGACAGATTGGGCTATGTTATCGGTGAAATCAAGCGACTGCGTGCTCGAATCGGTTTTGCTAAGTGGATGCGTGACAATGGTCAAGTTATGACTTGGCTACTTAATTTCATGACCCCAAGTATAAGCGAAATTTTCTCCTTTACAACACAACTTGAAACTGAGGTCTGTCCGTGAAACCTACTCCAAAGAATGATAACATTGCCGAATTGTATCATGTTGAAAATCAAGCGACCACTCTTAAGCAAGGCACCATGCCCGTCACCCTCTACTACAATACCCTTACCGCTCTTTGGCAAGAATTAGATTTGTATGCACAAAGATGATTGGGCGATTCAAGGATCTTGCACTTTATCAACAAATTGTTACTCGAGAAGGCTATTCCAATTTCTACAAGGATTAAATAAGGAGTCGGACGAGGTTCGCGGTAGGGTCTTGGTTATTTCTCCACTTCCTCCCTTCGAAAGGCCTTCTATGGTCAAGAAGGAAGAAAGTCGAAGGAGTGTGATGTCGCTTGATGAAACGGATTCAATTCTCAAGGATTTGTCTTAGTTACTCATCAATCATCTCCCTCTTCCAGCGGGGAGACCTTGGTGTGATCATTGCAAAAGCTTGGCCACCCAAGGAAAAGTGTTGGAAGCTCCATGGTAAGCCTCGGATCGGAAGTCAAAGAACTCTAGAGATAATAAATCAAGTCTTGTCACGCCACATCTATCACCACTTCACCAAAGAGCGATTGTTGAACTTCAAAATTGTTTGGAAAGTTTTAGGGTCTAGTGCGGTAATCTGATCATGAAAGAACCGAAGGTAACCCTTCTTCTACAAGATTGTTTCCTCACAGTTCACTCCTAATTGGATCCTTGATTCAAAGTGCTACGGATCATATGATCTGTAATAAGGCCTTGTTTCACAATTTTTCCAAACGTTTGGTAAAGTCGTCAAAACAGTGATGGTTCGTTGTGCAAAATAGGACATGGCACTGTTTTTCTCAATGAATAGATTGCACTTAAAAATGTTCTATTTGTACAACTCTGGCTTGCAATCTTATTTCCGTAAGTAAAATTTTCATGGAATTGAAATGTTCCACAATTTTTAACGGTCTTGATTGTACTTTGTAGGCACTGAACTCGAAGAAGATGATTGGTAAGGCCAGCTTGCAAAATAGTCTCTACATCCTCCCTTCCTCTCTTAAAATCGAGATCTCCAAATCTTTAATAGCTTTAAATATAGTTGATACTATTATGTTATGACACTTTCGTTTAGGCCATCCTAGTTTTCAATACCTTGCAAAATTGTTTCCTGATCTATTCATTAATAAAAGGCTTAACACTTTTTCTTGCAAAGTTTGCTCTCTTGCCAAACATACTAAATTGTCTTGTTTTCCTTCTCCATATAAGTTTTCTCACCCTTTTGCTTTGATCCATAGTGATATTTGGGGCCCTTCTCGGGTGAAGAATGTTGATAATTGTAAGTGGTTTATCACTTTTATTGATGATCACAGTAGGATAACTTGGACTTATTTACTAAAAGATAAATTTGAAACTGCTGGTATTTTTGAGCAATTTTATAACATGGTTCTCACTCAATTTGGGTCTAAAATCCAGATCTTTAAGTCTGATAATGGCAGTGAATTTTTTGCTAGGTCTTTGGGTAATTTTTTTAGGGAAAAGGGTATAGTTTAGCATAGTTCTTGTGTTGGAACCCCACAACAGAACGGCATTGTCGAAAGGAAAAATAGGCACCTCCTAGAGGTTACTCGTTCCGTTCTGTTTACTACCAATGTTCCTAAATATCTGTGGGGGGAAGCCTTATTAACGACCACCTATTTAATCAACCGAATGCCTAGAAAGGTTTTGAAATTCCAAACACCTCAATCTATATTTTTGAAGCATTTTCTTCATTTTAAGCCTATCTCTTCAATTCTGCCACTTAAAATATTTGGCTGCACTGTCTTTATCCAAAATATTTCTCCTAATAAGTCCAAGTTAGACTCTAAGTCTTTAAAATGTGTACTGGTTGGATATTCTTCACTTAAAAAGGGATATAAATATTATCATCCTCCTTCAAAAAGATTTTTTACCACTATGAATATCACTTTTTATGAACAAGATCCCTATTTCACTCAGGCTGAAATTCAGGGGGAGACATGGAGTGATTTTCAGCCAAATCAGGTATCTCCTAATTTCCATTCTCAACCTTCAAAATTGCCACCATTTTTCCCTTTATCTCAAACTGATTCTCCTATAATATCTATCACTAATTCACCCCCTCCTAATTTAAACACACCTACTCCTACTAAAAGTCTTCAACAAACATCACCACCCAAACAGCTTCGTGTCTATACAAGAAAAAGGAAAAATATCCCTAAGACTGTTTTGCAATTGGATTCTTGCTGAGAATTGGATTTGGGTTCAGCTGCCGAAATGGAAGAAGAAATCAGTAAGTCTACTACTCTAGATGACTTTCCTATAGCTATTAGAAAAGCGGTTAGACAATGCACCAAGCATCCTATTGAAAAATTTTCTGTCTATAATTCATTGATGCCTTCTTTTCAAGCATTTACAGCAATCTTGGATAAAGAACAAATTCCCACAAGCATAGCTGAAGCTCTAAAGGATCCTAAATGGAGAAGTGCTATTGAACAGGAAATTTGTGCACTAGAGAATATGCCACTTGGACAGTTACAGACCTTCCTCAAGGAATGGCGGTAAGTGGATCTTTGCTGTAAAGTACAACTCAAATGGAAGCATCCAACGATACAAAGCTAGACTAGTGGCTAGAGGCTTTACTCAAACATATGGGATAGATTTCACATAAACTTTTGCACTGTGGCAAAGCTTAACATTGTTCGAGTACTCCTAAGCTTGGCTGTAAATTGCGATTGAAAATTACACCAACTTGAATGGAAAAAATGCATTTCTTAATGGCATGCTAGAGGAAGAAGTTTATATGAAACTTCCACTTGGCTTAAAGTCTGTTGAAGGTAGCAACAAGCAATGCAAGCTCAACAAGTCCCTATACGGGTTAAAACAATCACCCAGAGCTTGGTTCGAGAGGTTCACTAAAGTCATCCTTAAAAATGGCTACAAGTAGTCCCTAGCCGATCATACACTCTTCATCAAGGTAACTTCTACAAATAAGAAATCTATCCTAATTGTGTATGTTGATGACATAATTCTTACTGGAGATGATGAGGAAGAAATTAGCCGTTTGAAAGAGCTGTTAAACAGGGAATTCGAAACCAATGACTTGGGAAAGCTAAGATATTTTCTAGGAATGGAGGTCGCAAGATCAAAAGAAAGACTTGTGATTAATCAAAGAAAGTATATACTTGATTTACTCGAAGAAATTGGTTTTCTTGGTGGTACGCCAGCTGATACACCAATGGAGGCAAATTTGAGATTCAACAAAGATGGGTCTTTAGTAGACAGAGAGAAATTTCAGAGATTAGTTGGGAAACTTATTTACTTATCCTTGACGTGGCCAGATATAGCCTTTCCTGTAAATGTGATAAGTCAACACATGACTAATCCTAATGAAGAGCATATGGCAGCAGCAAACAGAATTCTGAAGTACTTGAAGAAAACTTTAGGACACGGCTTAATGTTCAAGAAGACACAAGACAGAATTGTTAAGATTTTTACAGACTCTAGTTGGGCGGGAGACCTCACTGAAAGAAGATCCACTAGTGGCTGCTGCACTTTTGTTTGGGGTAACCTTACAACTTGGAGAAGTAAAAAACAATCTGATGTTTCAAGAAGTAGTGCTGAAGCTGAATTTAGAGAACTAGCTTTGGGAATATGCGAAGGAATTTGACTACTTAAATTACTAAAAGAACTTGGCACTAATCAGGAGGATCACTTTGAAATCTTGTGTGATAATCAATCTGCTATTCAGATTGCCAAGAATCCGGTCCAACATGACCGAACAAAGCATGTGGAGATTGATAGGCATTTCATTGCTGACCAAGTCAACAAAAGGACAGCCACTCTTTCCTATATTCCTTCAGATTGTAGACATTCTCACTAAGGCTCTGCCAAAGCCTGTTTTCAATAAATTCTTGTTCAAGCTAGGATTATACAAATTATATTCACCGGCTTGAGGGGGAGTGTAGGAATAATTATCATCCCTTTATTAAAGGGATTCTGTAGGAATCATTATTCTTTAGTCAAGGGATTCTGTAGATATTTACAATCTTTTATTCTAAGGGATCATATCTCTATTTGTTTTCTTTCCTATCTTAGAGTTTTTTAAATTAGAGATAGTTTGTATTAAGATGTAAATATGTTCTATTGTATCAATATGAGAAAATACAGAGAATTACTCTGAATTCTACAGAAGTGAGTAAAAGGAAAGGGTCTCGGTTTGATAAGGGGGAGTAAATCTTATTTTCATGTATTCCTTATTCTCATTATCCATTTTATCAAATCTTGTACAAAATAATGCATCCAGAAATAAGAATTTAGATTCAAGATATTGTTCCTCTTAAAGAGTAGACATATCCTCCTTATATGCCAAAGCATGTCCATCCATTAAATACTTGTGCCATACGACTTGATGATTTAGTTGTTACTAGTTTCTGTAGCCAGGTCTTGGATTTAGAAATCCCCCCTCCCTCTCAGGTCTGAAAAAATACAAGAAATATGTTTTTCTTTTCATTTCTTTTCTTTAAGAATTACTTATTTTTGTTTGTTGTTAACTGGTTGTGCATTTCTGTACTTTCTACAGCAATTCTATTGGTAATTTGCATTATTGCTGCTGCTGCTACTACTACTATCACCATTGCTATTTGCTCTCTCACTCTTCAAAATTGGAAAGCTGTCATGTCTCATGATATTTCTTTGTTTTAACAGATTACGACCTTCAACATTTCTATTGTTGTGCATGGAACTGTTGCAGAGAGTAATTCTTTGTTGCCTGTAAGTTTTCAGACCCTCTTTGGATTTAATCCATTGTTATGACCCCTTGTGTCTATGGATTTGGAAGAATTGCAGATTTTGCTTTGTACAGGGTGAAACTGATCCATATGCATTTCCAAAGAGCATGGGAATTTTTCGGTTGCTTGAAAGCCCAAAAAGTTTAACCACGAGTTCTGTATCCCAAAGGATAGTTGCCAATCATGAGGCTTATGTGGTACTACTTACTTACACTTGACTGCATGGGAAATTTTATTGTTGTTTTATTATCTGATACTTAAATAGAAGTGGAAATTGATCGGCAATTGTTCACATTCTTTCAGAACAACATTACATGCCAGACATTTAATTTATGGATTACAGATTATATCTTGGCTATCGGTATTGTTGAAACTTTTTGCATGAGGCATGCACTGAAAGGAGTGTTTTCTAACATCAATCGCATTTTGTTGGTCATTTTCAATTAGAAGAGAGATCAGTTGTAATTTTCTATTTCCTTTGTATCTGATTTGCGTATCAAAATGTCTTACTAGTAACCTGAATCATGGGTGTTTTCTACATTTACTAGTTTCTTCATTTTAAGTCCTGCAAGATAGTGCTATTTCAGATGTTTAACCCTTTACCGAATGCTTGGATATATTTAAATATCATCTCTATCCTCAAAATTTTCTGCTGAATTTCAATGCAGAAATGCAATGTGAAGAAGGCACAGAGTGAAATGAAATACTATGAAGAGAAGACTTATGTCGCAGGAGAGTAGCTGATTTAGGTTTCTAATGTTAGCAAGTTTGGTACAGCTCTTCATGCTGCCTTAACAATTCAGATTGATGTAGATGGTTATATCAGCCTGTGGAAGACACAGACAGTATTATTGGAAGATAGAAAGAGTGCAAGGCATGTCATCAATACCAGAAACTTCCAAGCCAACGCTTAATTTATATAATTTTTGTTATTCCAATTTTTTTTTTTTTTTTTACCCCAGTTTTCTGAGATTTAGAAGAACCCTTTAATAATTTGTTTACTACGATGCTTGTAAACAAAGTAATCACTGATTACTTTAGCCCTCCCTTGGGTGGGGCGTATGATTTTTGTGTGCTTTTAATTCAAAAGCAAAGGTACCCTGTATATTTGCCTAATTATTTTGATTGTTTCAAGAGTGGTGGTTCACGATGGAAGACGTAACAGAAAACAATCTTGTAATCAAGAATGACCTGATTTGATATTTGGTTCTGTTTTCTTTTTGCCTTGCACGAATGAACGCAGAATCTCTTTTACCGTATAAGTAAGGAAATAAGACTCTCGTTGGAAGTACAGAAAAAACCATGTGAATGGTGTGATGAATCAGTAGCCGTTATTTTCTTGTACATCCATTGAAACGGTAGCATCCAGGGCAGGAACCCTCATCAATATCAACTAATTCCATGTCATTTGCCCACATTATTTTCAATGCCAAAAACTGAACAAGGAAATCGTAACCACGAAACTCGGAAACTGCAGCAGTTATCACAACATGGTGAAGAAAAACATGAACTATTAGGGGAAAAGGAGAGCTAGAGATAAGGTCAGAATTTAAACAAATAGAAGGGGAACGCAACAGAGCATTACTATCATAATGATGAAGAGAACTATAGCTTGTTCTTGATTCTCAGGAAAGGACTCGTCGTCCTCTATAACGGAGGGCAAATCCCGCGACAAATAGGAGAAATTAGGTCAAGTTGTTATTTTTTTTTTGCGAGTAATTACATTTATCATAATATGCTTGTCACATTAAAATTTGAAAATAGCAAAATTTAATGAAAACTTAAAATTTTGTTTCTATACTTTTATTTTTAAGAAGTTAATTGTTTTAGTTTTCAGATTTCAAAATTCATGTCTAACTATTAACACTGTTAAAATTATTTTATTAAATTCAAGTTTATTATAAGATACTTTTTAGTTACCTGACTATTAAGTGAGGTTTTTTAATTCTAAAATGTTACAATAACAAATTTAACAACAACAAAAAAAAAAAAAAAACTTTATCAATATCTGAATCTGAAATTTAAAATTTGAAAATAAAAAGGATGAAATTCCTAAAATTAAAATTATAAAGACTAAATTCTAAAATTTTGAAGAATATATAAACTTATAATCAATTTAATAATTCATCAAAACTAAAATTTTAAAATTCTAAAAAGTATAAAAAAAACTAAAATAAATTATAAGCACTAAACAAATAAATGATTAGGTGGATGTCCCTCTCTTCAACTTCCCATTCAAACCCATTTTCTTCTTTCGTCTTTCAACAGTGAATTTAAATTTGTTGGGTCTTGAACACACGAAACATAGACTGGTTAGTAAAATTAAATGAGGAAACAATTACATCAAAATAATACAACAAAGCATGATACAAAAATTAAAATAATTCTTTAGTGTGTTCAATTTTGATTGGATGGGTCCAACGATTTTAAGATTACAATTTTCTTAGAATTATAAGTATGATACATTTTCAATTACAATACAAAATATAGATATATGCTTTATTAATTATTATGTAGAATGAAATCAATACAAAATATAATAGATGAAGAATTGAAAATAATTGAATCAAATAGAAAAAAGGAACAAAACCTACATACATAATAAATTTTTTATTATATATTTATGATCTATGTCAATTTTTTTTCCTTTTATGAGATGTATATATCTAGAAACATCATTTCGTTTTATGCATGGTTATAACAAGAAATTTGATTCTGAAGTGTGATAAATTATCTAAATTTTTTAATATATGACTTTAATAAAGCATTTTGACTTTGGCTTTATGTTTCGTTTTATTCAATTGAAGGAAATATCATTGACTTGCTAAATAGTATTCACTATTTTTTTAGGTTTTGTTTTATTCACTAGAATTTGACTATAAACCTCCAGAATGGTGTTTTTAACTTTTAATACATTGTCTTAGAATCTCCGAGATAATATCATTGCTTAAAAATTCGTAATGGAGTTACGTTTCGTAATTTTTAGTTTTTTATTTAAACTCTAATTAGTGTATGTTATTTTAAAATTATTTGACCTTCAAATTTAACTTATAAATAAACCCTTTTCTACCTTAGAAAAATAATCCATTATACAATTAAATATTAACTTTTATAAGCTTTCGGATAATTTTGTATTTAGTTTTGAGGATTTTTATTTTGAGTTTCGGGGTTTAGTTTTATTTTTATTTTCTGTACTCTTCGTTTTTTCCGTTATAATGAAATTATTTTAGTCTGTAGTTTTTTTATCCTCTTCGAAGGATTTTTTACATAAAATATTTGTGTTTGATTTTTTATTTTTTTCGTTATTTTACTTGTTCATTGCTTAACCGAGTTTATCCCCAACACATTGGCACTCTAAATTTTTTTATATTATGATTTTTAATTATTTTATTACTTTGGAAATGTCTTAATTTGTTTTTGACATGTTTTCATATTATTCTCGATGTTTATGTTTGTGTTATTTGCTTGTGGTAAGAGTACTCTAATTTCATATATAATTTGTGGCTTAAGTACCAAAATGTCAAAGGGTATTAAAAATCAATTATACTTTTAACTGAAAGTTACTAATCAATTTAACATTGAAATATACATTTTCATCAAAACCTTTGACAAATCATTAAAACTAACATGACAACTGATATAACAATTGGCATGGAAAAAATGATGATGTGATGGTTGCTATTGAAAAATTTTAACAATGAAATCTTAATTAAACTTTTAATTATTTTACAAAAACTTAATTGTTTTTTAGAAATCATGAAAGAATCATAAAGAATTATAAAAAAAGTTATAGAAAATTATATAAAATTAATAAAATGATAAAAATATTAAAAATTTATAAAACTAGTAATTTTTAAAATTTATAATTTTCTAAAATTTTAATAATTTATAATAATTTAAAAAATAATAAACAAATTACAACACCTTCATTTTCTCTCACATATTGCTATAGATCATACCTTAGGCCATCTTTATCAATTTTCCAAGCGTCATCTCTCTTCAACCAAAACTATTACTCATCACTTAATTTAAGCAATCGAAAACTAAATTCATAATCACTTAAACCCTTATTTGATACCTTATACAAGTCTAATCAATATTAACTTAAAGCTTTCCATTTCCTTATTATAAAAACAAAGACTCCAAACCTTTAAAATAAATTTTTTTATAAATTTTATAATTTTCAAAATTTTTATAGTTTCAGTATTTTAAATTTTTTTCTATAAGTTCTAAAATTTTTATAATATTTTCATAATTATTTCATATTTTTCCATAATATATTAACAATATTTAATAAATTTAATAATTTTTATATTTTCTATAACTTCTAAAATTTTTATAATATTTTCATTTTTCTTAATAATTTTAAATGCTTTACAAAATTGTACCCATGATATTCGGTGATTTTAAACGAAGAATGTATTTAATTGAATAAATTGTAAGTTATACTTTGACACTTGAAATTGATTTACATGTTTTACTAAATGAGTGTAAATCCAAGAGTCATTTAATGTTTTAAAAATGGTTTGGAACCGATTGATATAATATTGTGTTGAGTTGGAAAATTTTGAAGTGTCTTTGGTAGTCCAGTAGTGACGCTACGACCTTTGCTTCGCAACGTCACGACTTTGTCTTTCTGCATTGCGATCTTACATCCAATACGCTGCGATTTTGTCAGACAACCAATGATGCCATGACGCCCTTTGTTTTGACATCGCGTGTAACAACCTATTTTCAGTAAAATCGAAACAGTAGTTTCGGGACCATAAATTCGAACCGAAAAGAAAAATTATTTTTATATTTTTGCATGATTTGCATTTAGGAAGGAATATCATGTGAAAATTCTGATAAGAAAATTTTATCGATTTAGTGCGTAATCACAGGAAGGATCAAATTGCATAAAATGCAAAAGTTAAATTCTAGTAGCTAGAAGGATCAAATAGCTATGGAATTCAAAATTTGAAGTCCTTATATGGTAATTAGATCATAAATAAAAAGTTAGTTGATATTTTTGATGATTCATCCATGGAAAAATTAGAAAAGAGCAAGGACAAAATTGGAAATAGAAATAATTAAAAGATGATAAATAATTAAAATAAAATAAAAATAAAATCATTTTATATCATCTTGTTCCCCAAATATTCCATGGAAACTCTAGAAAAGAGAAAACAATCTTTTTGTCTTAATTGGGTAAGTTTTCTTGTCTTGTTTTTAGTAATTTTGATATTTTTGGAATCGAGATAGTTTAATCTATCTATTTGGGGAATTAATTTGAAAAGTTTTCAAAGTATAGAAATTATGTCATGGATGAATATGTTGAAAATTAGAAATTTATGGTAGAAAATGAAAGGTTGTTGATAGATAAACAACTTTTACAAAGTGATTTTTGATATAATTTTGGGATTAAATTGTAAAGTTGTGAAAATTGAAGAAAATTCTAAATTTTATAGAATATATGTGCTGTAAATTTTATATTGAAATTTCGGTTAGGCTTGGAATAGGGAGTAAATTGCATGAGTTTCATTTTTCGAGCCTAGGGACAAAATTGAAATTTATGGAAAGTTTAGGGGCAAAATGATAATTTTGCCTAGGATGTAAATTGAGTTCAAATTAATATGAAATGTGAGAAATTAATGATTAAATTTATTTATATAGATCCGGATAACTCAAATTCAAAGTTAGATCGAGGAAAGGAGAAAGTTTTGATTAGTAGATCTTTAAAAGCTAATAAGTGTTGAGGAATGTTCGTGTAACTTAATTATGCATGATAATACGTTTAAATTGAATGTTGTAATTGTAGATATTGTGATTTATATTTATGTGAATTACTTGGATGTTACAATATAAGAAATGAATACATGCTTGAAACTGTTTGAAAAGGGTTAAGTTCTGTTTGAATATTGGATTTCGATGGATAAATGTGATTTCCCCTATTGAATGAGGTCTTGCATTTGTTGCTGACGGGATTTAGCTCGGATGAGTAATCTTATTGACCTTATTACAGAAAGGATTTAGCCTGGACTAGTAATCTTGATATAATCCCTCTTGAGGATATGTTACAGATGAGATTTAGCCCGGACGGGTAATCCTGATTAAGCTTTTATGAGCATATGTCGGAAATAGGATTTAGCTTGGACAAGTAATCCTTTGATATGATTTATGGCTCGAGAGTGTACTTCCTGATTAAGTTCCTTAATGGTACTCCTGAATATGAATTGACAGGCTATTAAATTGTACATCTTGAGTGTACTATTTGAGTATCCATCGAAATTTCAATGATTCAACGGACAAAATACTTGATATGATATGATATGAAATAAATAATGTATTGAAAGAATTATAGCATGATGAGCTCATCCATGTTTGCTTGATGTATATGAAAATTTTGTGACTAACATGTTTGATTGAATGCATGTGTTTAGGCAATTTTGCCAAGTTGATGGAAACATGTTATTATATACTTAATTGTAATAAATGAGATTGGTAAGTTTAATTCCAGTTATACGAACTTACTAAGCATAATATGCTTACTAGGTTTACTTTTCTCTGTTTTATAGTATTCGGAAGCTCGCGAAGGTTGGTGAATGGTTGGAGCATCATCACACTATCCACAAGTTTATTTTGGTATAAATAGTAAACTTATTTTGGTATAATGGCATGTATAGGTTAATTCGACCATAGATGGCTTAAATATGTTATTTGTAATTTAGCCATTGGAATAACTAATAATGGTTTGTTTTGGTACTTATAAAGCATTATGTCATGATAAATACATATATGTTAATATGGATGATCAAGTGATGTTTAATGTTTAGGTTAAACTAAGGTAAGATTATAAACATATATGTATGCAATGATATAACATATTAAATGTTAGAATTTGCTTGAATTCAATACTTGGATTGGTTGGTATTTGAATGTAAGTTTTGATGTAGGTTAATGGCAAAGTTTTGGGGGAGAAATGAAGCTAGAAATGGCTTTATTTTGTCCACACGGGCGTATGTCTTAACCGTGTGTGACACACGGCCTGGTACATGGGCTTGTGGTTAGGCCGTGTGCCCCCTACATCTTAAATTCGAGAAAGCAATGCTTTGAATTGAGCAAGGAGAGAGAGGCAGTGTGTCTCACTGTGTGTGCTACGGCCCGTAACACTCAGCGTGTGTCTTGGGCATGTGAAACCCGTGCCTAATTTTGGAAAATTAAATTATCCACATGGCCTAGCACACGGGCGTGTGGCTGGTCGTGTGGCACAAGTCAGAGAGTTACACGGGGTCAGACACGGCCAACAGCACTAGCGTGTCCTATGGTCACATGGAAGTGTCCCTTGACCACATGGGCGTGTGTGCCCTGTATCTTGGAAAAGTTTTGAAATTTTGAGAAATTTTTTTAGAGTTTTGATTAAGTCCCGACTCGATTCTAATGCTTATATTGGGCCTTGAAGGTCCATTTAAGGGACGTTATGAACAATCTCAGAAAATGAACAGTAATTGTCACGAATTATTTATAAATGTTCTGTAAATTTCGGTAATGCTTCGTAACTCTGTTCCAGTGAAGGATATGGGTTAGGGGTGTGATATTTATTAGTATTAGAGCTAAGGTTTAGTCGATTCTTGGATTGAACATAGTAAGTATAAGTTTAGCTATACATGCCATTATATAATTTGTGATAGTGTTATATCTCCTAACCATTTTAAATGTGTTTTTCATATAGTAATGTCATCCAACCAAGCTAGAGCTGAATTTGAGGAAGCTGAGAGCAATGCTTTAGCTTCAGTTCAAAGAGCTGCAACTAGTAGTGAAAGGCCTGTATCTGAGGGCCGAAGTGAGGAGGCAAAACAAGCCTTCTTTCAAATGATGAATGAACAGTTCACTCAGTATATAAGAAAAAAATCCTGCTATACAACAACCTCCCCCACCTGCTTCTCAACCGATTCCTAAAATACCACAGGGTGCTGAACCCACTGGAACTGGTAAGCCTCTAGTAAATAAAATCCGTAAATATGGTGCAGAAGAATTTAGAGCTACCACAGATGATGATCCAGAAAGGGCTGAGTTTTGGTTGGAAAATACCATCCGGGTTTTAGACGAATTATCTTGTACACCCGCTGAATGTCTGAAATGTGCAGTATCCTTACTGAAAGACACAACTTATCATTGGTGGAATACTATAAATTTTGATGTACCGAGAGAAAATATTACATGAGAATTCTTCCAAAATGAATTCAGAAACAAGAATGTTAGTCAAAGATTTCTGGATCAGAAAAAGAAAGAATTTTTAGAGCTCAAACAGGGAAATATGACTGTGTCTGAAAATGAACGAGAAATTGTTCGGTTGAGCAAATATGCCAGAGAATGGGTTCCAACTGAAGCTGATATGTGCAAACACTTTGAGGAGGGGTTAAATAAAGACATTAAATTGTTGATCGGAATTCTTGAATTGAGGGTATTTGTGGTACTGGCCGGTCGAGCACACAAAGCTGAAGAATTGAGTAAAGAAAAGAAACAAGCTGAAAAAGAAGCTCGGGTTTCTAGTAAAAGAATTATGAGTAAGTCACAATCATCTGCTTCTAAGAAATTAAAGAAGTATTTTGATCATGTTACCACCTCTACGGGATATTTTGGAAAAGAGCGAGGCTCTCAACGCTCTAACTCGAGGTCTTCATCTCCATCTATAACCAGTGTTAGTAGTGTTGGTAATCCCAAACCGAAATGTAAACAGTGTAATAAGTTTCATTTTGGAGAATGTCATTTGAGAAGCGGGGCTTGTTATGGATATGGTTCCCTTGACCATTTTCTAAGAGATTGTCCGAAAAGGATTGAAAAAGAAATTGAGCAGGCTCCAAAGCCGAGTAATCCTGTTTCAAGAGGAAAACCACCCCATCACCCTAGCAATGCCAGTGGCAACTGAGGTACTACCAGGGATACAACAGTTAAATTTGAGGCACAAGCACCGGTAATGACATATGCTATTCGTGCTAGAGAAGATTCCTCTACACCAGACATCATTACTGGTACATTTTCTCTACTTGATACTGATATTACTGCTTTGATTGATCCTGGTTCCACACATTCATACATATGCACAAATTTAATGTCTGTTAAAAATTTACCTGTTGAATTCATTGAATTTGTGGTTAAAGTTTCAAATCCCTTGGGCCATTATGTTATAGTGGATAAGGTCTGTAAAAACTGTCCATCGAGGGTAAAGGGTTATTACTTTTCGGCTGATTTAATGCTATTTCCATTTGATGAATTTGATGTGATTTTGGGAATGGACTGATTAACTCAACAAGATGTAGTGGTGAATTGTAAAAAAAAATATATTGTGTTGAAATGTCAGAATGGTAAGTTACTCCATGTTGAATATGATAAATTAGATCGGTTATCTAATGTGATTTTAGCAATATCGACAAAAATATGTCAGAAAGGGTTATGATGCTTATCTTGCACATGTGTTAGACACTAAAGTATCTGAGTCAAAGATTTAGTCAGTGCCGGTTCTATGTGAATTTCCTAATGTATTTCTAGAAGAATTACCTGGTTTACCAGTGGTTAGAGAAGTGGATGATGTGTCTCTAACTAACTACGATCACAATAAAGGCAAGAGCACCTATCGTTTAATAGTATAGTTATGGTAAGACCAGAAATATCGTATCCACAAGGACCAAGAGTACTAGTAATTACTATCTTCTTATTATCTAGCCTAAGAATTGGAGTGATTTCTTTTAAACTAAAATTAATTAAAATCACAAAAAAGAATGAATTGGGAAAATACTTTTTAGACAACTTTATGAGATAGGCAATACCCAAAGAAGAATCCACCTAGACTTCACTTATTACTTCTGATTCATACAATTTATTCACTTGACTTAATCCATAGAAATCCCTGATTAATGTTAATATCTCTTTCAAGACTAAAAACAACTAACTCTAGGTTGATTAATTGAAATCTCTTTCTAATTAAAACCCCTATTGTCACATTAACTCTATCTACGGATTCCTTTATTAGATTTGACTCTAATCCGATAGATTTACATCATCCTATATCTAGGATTGCATTTAACTCCGCTTAATTGTGTTGATCTACTCTTAACAGGGAGTTTTGCTCCTTTGCATAAGCACATTCGACTTGAATCAATAACCTGAATTATTAAAACAAGAATAAGAAAAAGTATTTATCATATAAATCAAATAGTAATAAGATCCATCTTAGGTTTCATCCCCTTAGGTATTTAAGGGACTTAGTTCATACTGATAGAGGAAAACATCTTAAAATAAGGAAAACTACAAAACATAAGAAACCCAAAAACTTCAAGAGAAATTGATAGGAGATCTTTAATCTTGATGGAGATCCTTCTTCCAAGCTACTCCCAATGGCTGTCTTCAAGTATTTTCTGCCTTCTACTCTCTGTGTGTCCTTTTAGGTCCTCCCCTAGGGTGTTTATATAGGTTTTGGAACACCTTTATTGGCCCACAAGTGGTCTTTTTCGAATAGAATTAGACTTGGGTTCAGCAGGGACACGCCCGTGTACGATAGCTTAGGCCGTGTTCGATTCTGCTCGTAACACACGGCCGTGTGGTCTACTTGTGTGCTATAGTCCAAGTCGTGTTCGATTCTACTCATCACACATGGCCTTGTGGTCTGACCGTGTGTGATAATCCAGGTCGAGGTAGGCCCATTTTGTCCTTTTTGGCCCATTTCTCATTCTTTTCGACTCCTAAGCTCTCCTGAGTGTAAAACATGAAATTAAAGAATTAGGAGCATCGAATTCATCAAATCTAATGAAAATTCATCCAAAAATAAGCCAAGCATGGGGTCAAAATATGTATAAATTATGGTTTATCAGTGGAATTCTCTATAGATCTTGTCCCGGGAACAACATCTATATCCATAGCACATCATAGAATGGCTCTTACCGAATTAAAGGAGTTGAAAGAACAGTTGCAAGTGTTGATTGACAGAGGCTTTGCTCGACCTAGTTTCTCACCTTGGGGTGCACCGGTTCTATTTGTAAAGAAGAAAGATGGATCGTTGAGGCTGTGCATTGATTACAGATAGCTTAACAAAGTTACAATAAAGAACAAATATCCATTGCCTCAAATTGATGAATTGTTTGATCAATTGAAAGGTGCCACTATATTTTCAAAGATTGATCTCCATTCTGGTTACTATCAGCTACGGGTAAAAGACTCAGATGTGCCAAAAACAGCTTTTAGAACAAGGTATGGACACTATGAGTTTCTAGTGATGCCATTCGGTTTGACAAATGCACCTGCAGTATTTATGGATCTGATGAATAGAATTTTCAGACCTTATTTAGATAGGTTTGTGGTGGTATTCATTGATGATATTTTGGTTTATTCTTGAGATGAAAATGAACATGCTGAACATTTGAGAATTGTATTGCAAACATGACGTGAAAAATAATTGTATGCTAAATTCAAAAAATGTGAATTTTGGCTACGAGAAATTGGTTTTCTTGGACATATTGTATCTGCAGAGGGTATTCGAGTAGATCCAAGTAAAATTTTAGCTATTGTCAATTGGAAGCCGCCGAAAAATGTGTTTGAAGTCAGAAGTTTTTGGAACTTGCTGGATATTATCGGAGGTTTGTAAAAGGTTTTTCAATGATAGCACCTCCAATGTCTCGTTTGTTATAGAAAGATGTAAAGTTTGAGTGGACTGATAAATGCTAGCAGAGTTTTGACAGATTGAAAGCTTTATTAATAGAAGCACCTGTGTTAGTTCAGCTTGACTCTGGTAAGGAATTTATAATTTACAATGATGCATCGTTAAATGGTTTAGGCTGTGTTTTGATGCAAGAAGGTAAAGTAATAGCCTACGCTTCAAGACAACTAAAACCATATGAAAGAGATCACCCGATACATGATCTTGAATTGGCAGCCTGTAACACCCCTCACCTTTATTCAATGTTAGGATAGGGTTACAGAGCATTACCAGACTTATAACACATATAATCGTATTTTTCTCATACATTCAATCAATTCATACAATCATCATTCTATCTCAATCAATATGTCCCTTATAATAGCCTACAAGGCCTTAAACATGCTTTAGGAGTGGTTCGGGACTAAACCGATAATTTATAAAACTTTCACGAAACCTTGAAAAATTTCTCAAAATAAGGGACACATGCTCGTGTGCCCAGGCCGTGTGTCTCACACGGCCACTAGACACGCCCGTGTCACCGGCCGTGTGAGAATAGGGGGTACATACTGACTTGAGTCACACGGCCAACCACAAGCCTGTGTGCCCTTCAAAGTGGCCTCACACGCCCGTGTGCCAGGCCGTGTGCTAGGCCATGCCAATCCTATGGGGTATACTGACTTATGCAACACGGCCAAGTCACATACCTGTGTGCTAGGCCATGTGCCAGTTAGGGGGTATACTGACTTGTACCACACAGTCGGTCACACGCCCTTGTGTGAGACCTTGTGGAGCATACTGACTTTATTTTAATATCAACACCAGGGGACACATGGCCGTGTAACATGACCGTGTGTCGCACAGGGCCGAGACATACACCTCATGTCTCTACTTGTGTGGAAAAAAGAGGCTATTTGCAAAGCCATTTTGCCACCTTATTTATACATGCATACACAAGCATAAATTGCAACATTTTATAACCCAATAAGCAACCAATCCATAACATTTCATACACATTTTATATTCATGCATTTTCCATTCATATGCCTAATACATATCAAGACAACATTTTCATATTTCCATTCCATCTACTACTTGCTAAAACATACCATATTTGAACACTTATACACAACCAAAACATTACACCAAGTTAAGCCAAATCACATGGCTTTAACTTACACCATAACATGTACCAAAATCACTATCTCAAGTAATCATAACTATCATCTTTATAACTAGCCTATACATGCCATATTTACATATAACCATGAGTTCAAAAGTACCAAACAGCAACTGGATAGTGTGATGCGTAACTTCGACTTTATCCAGATCGAGCGAGCTATCGAACTCTATAAAACACGAAAAAAGAAACAGAGTAAGCTTTAAAGCTTAGTAAGGCCATATAATTCAGAATTTAACTTACCATTTATACATAATCAAACAATTAAACAAAGTATATGAAATTCACTTGCCAAATGCCTATACACAAGCATTCATCAACAAGTTAGTCACATAAGTACATGTATATTACCCAATATATTGTATCATATCAAATTCATATATCAGATACATCTTTTGTAACATTTCACTCTCAATCATATAAACAATAAATCATTTGATAACAAGAACTCATCCATTTAAACAATATTTCATCCATATAATAGTAATTCATCCATATAACACATAGCTTATTCACATAACCAATAACAGAATTTATGCTCATTGAACCTATTAGAATTTCAAGGATACTCGGGTGATATACGTAACATATAAATTAGTAATCCGTCAATTCATTATCATTTTCTCTCTTTCGAGCTATGATCAGTAAGCTCCTCCTGAGCTGATGGACAATAAGCTCTATTGAGCTGAAACGGTAAGCTCTGACGAACTGAGAACAGTAAGCTCTTACGAGCTGATACATCGGTAAACTCATACGAGCTGCGGTGAGTCCGCAACACATGTAGGATCTCAACCTAAACAGTAACCCTAGTGACATGTCACTCGTATCCTACGAATTCCTACGGTTCAAACGGGGCTCAGTAACCATTAGACTTTAAAAATAAGGCATTCTTATTTCAAGTAGATCAATTACTCAATTACATACATACATTTCAAATAATTACAAGTATTTAAAAGTTCGATTCACCTCAAGTTGTTCAGATAGAAATATCGACTAATCGCCAACCTTTCTTTTTCCCTGATCTAATCCCGATCTGGCTTATCTTGATCTATATATTTTTAAAATTAGATTATTTAATCAACTATTTATTCAATTTAGTCCAAAACACACATTAGGGCTATTTTACACATTTGCCCCTAAACTTTTGTATTTTTACAAAAATTACAAATTCATGCAATTTAATACAAACCCATGCTGAGCCTAATTTAATACATATTACTAGCAGCCCAAATTTTCAATTTATTCACACTTTTACTATAACACCCTTAACCCATATCCGTCGCCGAATTAGGGTTACAGGACATTACTAGACTTATCACAGACCATAGCTAAATAATTACTATATAAATAATCATAACTGAATACTTAGTTAATAATGATAAACTTTCGAGGAATGATTAAACAATTATGCTCTCAGATTAACCCTATTTAACCAAATACATGCATATATATATATATATATATATACATTTATATCACCAAGTAAAAGTCACTATTCATTTGGTCATTTTAGTTACAAAAGACGAATATGCACATTTGCTCTTAATCATTCTACCAAACATGTACCAAACATTTTAAAACATTATCATAGTAACTATTTCACATACATATAGTTGAACAGTTCATTTATCTAACCAAATTAATACATTTCTTAACCAAAAAGCATGAGCTCAATTTATCCAGTTTAAAAATAGCATATCATAATGTCGAATATGCCTAAAGTATTACCTATACATTAATCTAAATCTAAGGAACATTGCATCAATACCATACTCAGCCTTTCACGGCATTTACACATTTACTCATATCCCATTATACCTATAAAAATACATTTCATATTTGTCAATTCAATACACATACTAAAACCGGATCTTATAGTCAATTTCAACATCTAATTGAACATGATTTAAACTTAAATAAAGAGCTATTTATAAGTTATGCATATCTTTATAAAAAAAATCTAGGTATATACTCCAAATTATCAATCATACATAACATGATACTACTTATGTAACATCCTAAAATTTGAATTTTATATGTTGCATTATTTTGGTGCTCAGCTAGTTAAACTATCCAATGTGTGTGTTAAGGTAGTCATGAGAAGGCTCGGGATTTATTTGGAATTAGAAATTTTTTTTGGCATTTAGTACTTTAAGGAATGGAATAAGTGACCTTAAAGCTTAAGGTAATAAAGTGGTAAATAGCTAGCATAAGTGAGCTATTAGTAAAGGGGTATGGCGACATATGTGTTACCTTGAGGGAATGAGTTCGAATCCCTTTGTGTGCATGTGTGAACTTTATTTTTTTACTTTCCTTCCTTATAGTGTCGGTCAAGCATGAACTTATGGTAAGTAGGACTTTTATTTTTATGGCAAAATGGCTAAGAGAAAAAGGCAAGATTGAAGTTAGGTAAAGGAATCAAATGGAAATGGCATGTAGGGGGAGCATAAGGCTTATTCCAAGGGTGATGTTTTGGAAAGTTTGGGTGGCCAAAATTTTGACCAAATGGCTATGCACTTGACTTACGGGGCTAGGGGGATGACCGAATGTTGTTAGCACTTTGGTAAGGTTTAGGTGCTAGTTTTGGTCATTTCTTTTCATTAGCAAATAGTGTATCAAATTTTCTCTCAAACTCTTTTCCCTAGCCGGATGTGTCATGAACAATAGGTAAATTTTTGTTTGTTTTGGCCATTTCTTTTTGACCAATTTGGTATCATCTTTCATACTCCCCAAATTCTTTCTTCTTTGTGCCGAAACCATACAACCTTGAAGGGGTATTTTCATTTATTTTCTTCTCATTGCTGAATGCATAACAATTTGGAGACCTTTTCCTTGTTCATTTTCTACCCTTGAAAATCGAAACTTAAACACCATATCCTCTACTTCTTTTTCTTCTTCGTTTCTTTTTGTAAAAACTTTCAAACATCATTTCCCCTCCAATATTTTCACTATAGTTGAATTTTCCACTTCATACATATTTTCTTCTCAACCACTTTTCTACTCACACTTTGATCAATCGGTAAGTGTTTCATTTCAACATTTTTGTTTGTATTTTTATTTTACCCTTTCTCTTAGTGCCGAACCTATACCTTGGTGTGGGATGGCCATATTGATCGAGACCATCACCATACTATCTCTCATACGAAATCACTTTTCTTTGCTATAGAAAATTAGTGGAAGGCCGAAACTTGGAGTTTCCGAAGTCATCGTTTAATCGCTAGGATTCGGTCCAAAATTCTTAAGGTAAGGATTCTTTGAGGATTTTATAATCACTTTTTATTCATTAAGATAGTGTTGATTAATCGATGTTATTATAGGGACTCTATCGCTCAATCTTCCATCTTGAGATCATACGGATTCTTGTGGTAAGCCGACTTCATTCCTAAGATCAATCATTTATAATAACGAAATATTAGTTTGGACTAATATTTATTTTCAATGGAGGCAAACAAGATCAAATCAAAAGGGGTAGTGATTGGTGATCGAAAAAGGAGCGGATTTACGATCCCTTTTAGATTCAAACGAAGGGCTATTTCGGTGATCCGAGACTTTTCGCCGGGTTGTGGACCCTCATTCGGTGAGAATCAACTATTCGAAGTTGTTCGCAATTGTGAGACATCAGTGATTTGGGATTTTCCACTAGGTTGTGGACTGTCAACCGGTGAGAAATGGAAAATAGTTGTTATTCGCGATTCCGAGGGTAAAAATCTAGATCGTTTATCTTAGAGTAGATTTCCTATAAGTGTACATGATCTAATCGAGCGTTAAAAATATTTTTAGGTGTCGACGATCAGGAAAGTGTAATGCTTACCGTAATCAGGTGTGTAATCTCACATCGTATTTCATGGTTTAGATAATAATATTATGTTAACCACTTGATGAAATCACATGTTAGTGAAATCAGGTAAAATGGCATATTTATAACTATTTTGGTAAAGATTATGAAATCGGTATTAAGACTGTGAAAATTACGAAATTGCCCTTAATGGGCCAAATCGATAAAAGTGACTATATGGGCCAAATGTGATATTTGATATTGGGCCAAATGTGATATTTGATATATGGGCCAAATGTGATATTTGATATATGGGCCAATTGTGATATTTGTTATAATGGGCCTTATTGTTCGTAATAAATATTTTAATGAATGGTTGTAAATGAATATGCATTATATACATGGATTGCATGGGATGGGATAATGATGAAGAGAAGTTCTGGTAGCAATGCTACATAAATCTGGTGGCTCTGCCACAAATCTGAAAAATGGCAATGCCATGTAAACTCTGTAAATATGGTGGCTTGTCCACAAATTGATATAAACGGCTTAATGCCTATTTTGGTGTGTTGGCGGGGTGGGTGACTAAAGCTCCCCACAGGTGTGTTGGTTGGTATGGGTGGTGTGTAGCGGATGGAAACTAGGTTTGGTTTAGGAATTGCATATCACAATCATTTTATATATATTATTATTGTATTAGAATTGTAAATGGGCTTTGCCGAATAAATGCTAAATTGGATTTTTGGCCCAGTGGACAATGGTAAGTGGGTTACACACTGAGTTCTAGTAACTCACCCCGTTTTCCTTATCCCTTTCAGGTAATGATCATTGATGGAGACTTGGGCCGTGGATATCTTGGTGAAGGCCATACTTAAAAAGGGTTAAATTTGGAAATTTGGATTCCTTTAAATACTTTTAATTATTTTTCTATTTCGAATTAAGGTTTGTAATAAGGCCTCTTAATAATTTTTGATTTGGTTTTTGCTTGATGAAATTATAAATTGCTTTAAGTATTTTAATTGTGATTTAAGTTTCTAAAAACTTAAATAAACGTTTTATTCCAAATGAATATATAAAAAGGATTTCATAAAAATTTTCATAATAGTAACTCGGAAATTATTCTTAAGTTTTCATCAATTCTTTCCGAAAAATATCTTTAATTTCTTTTAAAAATTTTCTCGAACTGTTAAACGATATTTTCAAATTTTGATTTATAAGATCTTACATCTCAAATTATCGATTTATTATTCAAATCTTTTACTCGATAAAGACTTCGTCAAAACTTTGAAATCAGTTTTACTTAAAGAGGAATCAAAGTATATTTATTTTGTGTGGCGTTTCAAAACTGGCCTTAACGCATAGGCCGGGTTTGGGGTGTTACAACTTACCCAATTTCGCAAAGTACCATGGTCAATATTCTTCAACTTTTAACTAAATAAATAGCTAATCAAACCAAATACATCACTCACATATATATATACCATGAAATGAACTTCCATAATAAGCTTATAACAAGGCCGAACATACACAAACATTAACACCATGATCAAGCATAACGAAATCAACCCAAGCATAGAAATATAGCCATTTTCACATGGCATTTATATACATCTTATTCATAATAAACTCAAAAGAGTAATATAGCCCATACATGCCATAGTTTCAAAAGTTCAACTTATAAAAAGGGTACCAAAGATAGTTGATAGTGTGATAGACTTTGACGATGATCCCCGAGCTAGTAGCTAGACTTCAAAATCTATAAAACCATACAAAAAAAACACACAGTAAGCTATCATAGCTTAGTAAGTTATAAGCAATTATATAACAATGCATTAGTTCATTCAATTCGAAAATTGTTTTCACATTTCATGACCCTTAAGCCGAATATATATTCACATTCCATAGTGGTTTTCATACACATCTTTAATCCAATTCACATCTCAAAATAAATACATATATATATTTTACCTACTAAAATTTCTTATTTACATTTCAAACCGTATAAATCACAATTTAATGCGTATAATGCATAGTTTCCATTTCAACAACCAAAACTTACCTTATTATCCATATATGATATAATATCACATACCTGCTCATTTTATTTCGCTTAATCTTTCCAAAAATCGGTATTCCTGATGAGTCAATAAACCCGTATACTCAATGCCAAACTCTGTAACGTATCGCACACTTAGTGCCGTCACATTAACAATTCGCACACTTAGTGCCAAATTCTCATAACGTATCGTACACTTAGTGCCGTCACATTAACAATTTGCACACTCAAGTGCCAAATTCTCGTAACGTAACACACACTTAGTGCCATTACTATTAATAACTAGCACACTTAGTGCCAAATGACCGATTTCGCATACATATTGCTCGGTATTTACATTCACATACATAGTGCACTACTCAAACTTATTACTCTTTTAAATATGCATATGTATATATATAAAATTAAACCCCAATCACACATATATATTTTCAAATCATCTTATTAATCTCCAAAACCACATCACATTCGACTATATATATTCCTCCACAACCAACATTACATTCGACTATCTCACATTGTTCATATATACTTCTAATAAAACACAAGTACAAATTTATAGTAAAATAAATAAATTCAATTTAATTCAATTGCTTAAAAACTTACCTCGAGTATCGACGGAGTTTGTTTTCCCGACTATTCGATTAACTTCGCCTTTCCCCGATCCACTCCCGATCTTTTTTGTTCTTGGTCTGAATAAATTACAAATTTAGCTCATTTAACATGTTTTCATTCAATTTAGTTCAAAAACACATAATCAAAAATTTACAATTTTACTCCTGACATTTTATACTTTTTGCAATTTAGTCCCTATAGCATAAAACACAAAATATGCAAAATTTGGCCACACTTCTTTAGGGTCGAATGTTCATAATCCTTATACAAGCTCATACATTTCATTTATTTGCAATTTAGTCCTTCAAAAAAATTATTTTTGCAATTTAATCCAAATTTCTCAATTTTATCAAAAATTCAAAGACAAAACTTGTTAATCTAACACATATAATTAATATTGCATCATCAAACAACAAAAACAACAAACTTCCTTCAATGGCAACTCACGAAATACACATCAAATTCCAAAATTCAAGCATGGGCTTACTAAAACACTAAGCAACGATCTAAAAAACGTAAAAATTTTCAAAAACTAAAACCAAATCATACCTTAATTTTTGCTTCAAGCTAGCCGAAACCTAAGAGCTTTTCTTTCTTTCTTTTTCTTGTGTTTTTCGGCACCAAGATGAGTGATAATGGTTTTCTATTTTGATGTTTTATTTATTATTAACTTATAATATAAAATATTAACTTGAACTTATAAAATATGTATATAAAGAAAACATATTAATATAAAATCAATGCCTAATGCCGTCCACTATCATGCTAAATGGGTAATTTACAACATAAAGCCACATATATAAGAAGACACATCAATTAAGCCACTCAATTAAATAAAAGCTACTTTTTTAACTTATGCAATTTAGTCCTTTTCCTTAAATTAAACACACAAACACACAAATTAACTCACGAAACTTTAACACATGCTCAATCATAGATCATATACACCAAATATAATATTAAAATATTCTACTGACTCGAATTTGTGGTCTCAAAACCACTGTTCCAATTAGGGTCAAAATCGGGCTGTTATAACTCTCCCCCCTTGAGGGATTTTCGCCCTCAAAAATCTTACCGATGAATAAATTTGGGTAGCGTTCTTTCATTGAATCTTCAAGATCCCAAGTTGCTTCCTCAACCCCGTGCTTATGCCACATTACTTTCACCAACGAAATTTTCTTATTTCGTAACTCTTTCACTTCGCGAGGCAAAATAAAATCGGTTCTTCCTTATAGGTTAAATCAGGCTGTATCTCAATCTCTAACGGACTAATCACATGAGAAGGATCGGATCTGTATCATCGAAGCATCGATACATGAAAAACATTGTGGATCTTTCTAAATCAGGTGGCAACATCAACCTGTACGCAATCGACCCGATACGCTTAATAATCTCATACGGCCTAATAAATCTCGGACTCAATTTTCCTTTGCGACCAAATCTAATGGCGAGACTTTCAAAAATACTCGGTCACCAATTTGAAATTTTTTATCTTTACGTTTCAAATTCGCATAGGATTTCTGATGATCTGGCACTGCTTTCAAACTTTCGCGGATCACTTTTACTTTCTGTTCAGTCTCTTTGATTAAATCAACCCCGTGTATCTTGCTTTCACTTAGTTCAGTCCAATACAAAGGTGTACGACATTTAAGACCGTACAAAGCTTCATAAGGTGCCATTTTGACATTCGATTGGTAGCTATTATTGTACGCAAATTCAATAAAAAGCAAGTATCATTCCCATGTACCCTCGAACTCAAGAACACAACATCTCAACATATCCTCGAGTATTTGAATAAAACGTTCAGATTGACCATCCGTCTGAGGGTGAAAACCAGTACTGAAATGAAATTTAGTACCTAGAGCATCTTGCAGTTTCTTCCAATACCGTGATGTAAATCTCGGATCTCTATCCAAAATAATAGAGATAGGTACTTCGTGTAATCGTACAATCTGAGAAATGTACAATTCAGCTAACTTATCAAGCGAGAAATCTGTATGTACCAGAATAAAATGAGTCGACTTTGTCAATCTATCAATAATAACCCAGATTGCATCTTTCTTACTCGGTGTCAACGGTAACCCAAATACAAAATCCATCGTGACTCGATCCCACTTCCACTCAGGTATCATGATCTCTGAAGGAATCCAGATGGCACTTGATGTTCAGCTTTTACTTGTTGACATATCAAACATTTCGACACGAAATCTGAAATATCCTATTTCATACCGTGCCACCAATATTGTTGTTTTAGATCATTATACATTTTAGTAATACCCGGATGAATAGACAATCTACTATTATGAGCTTTATTACAAATCATCCGAATCAATTCAGGATCTTTTGGTACACATTCAGTTTCTGAACCATAAGCATCCCTCAGCATCAATTTGAAATTTTGAATCAGTATTCGAACCACATTGATTCCTTTTTGCTAATAAGTCATTATCAACCATTTGAGCTTTGCAGATCTGTTGAACAAATAACGGTGTCGCTTTTAATTCTGCAATAATCACACCATCTTTAGACATAGCTATATCTGCATTCATTGCATGTAAAGAAAACAATGATTTTCTTCTTAAGGCATTAGCAACCACATTAACTTTCCCTAGGTGATAATCAATCACAAGCTCGTATTCTCAAATTTAGATCATTCTGAGTCATTAAGTATTTTAGACTTTCATGATCGGAATAGATATAGCATTTTTCACCAAACAAATAGTGACGCCATATTTTCAGAGCAAAAACTATGGAAGCCAACTCGAGATCGTGCGTCGGATAGTTCTTTTTGTGCGGCTTCAACTGTCTCGAGGCGTAGGCTACAGCTTTACCCTCATGCATCAAAACATAGCCCAAACCATTTAAGGATGCATCGCTAAAGATAACGAACTCTTTGCCCGACTCTGGCTGAACAAGCGCTGGAGCTTCGGCCAAATGAGTTTTCAATTGATTGAAACTTTTCTGACACATCTCTGAGCATTCAAATTTAACATCTTTCTGTAACAGCTTTGTCATCGGAGCTGCAATCATTGAAAACCCTTTCACAAAGTGTCTATAGTAACCGGCAACTCCTAGAAAACTCGAACTTCAGAAATATTCGTGGGGATTTCCAAATAGTCAAGATTTTACTCGGATCAACCCGAATACCTGCTGCTGAAACAACAAGCCCCAGAAAACTAACTTCACTTAGCCAAAACTCATATTTGCTAAATTTCACGTACAACTGCTTATCACGCAAAATCTGTAGCACAAGATTTAAATGTTCGACATGCTCAATTTCTTCACGCGAATAGATCAGAATGTCATCTATAAACACAACCACAAACTGATCTAGATACTGTCTAAATACCCGATTCATCAAATACATGAAAATAGCGGGGGCATTTGTGAGTCTTAACGGCATCACCAAGAACTCATAATGACCATATCTCGTATAGAAAGCAGTCTTAGGTACATCTGAGTCTCTAACTCGTAGCTGATAATTACCTGATCTCAGATCGATCTTTAAAAATACTGAGGCTCCCTTTAGCTGATCAAGTAAATCATCGATACGTGGCAATGGATATTTATTCTTTATGGTCACTTTATTCAGTTGTCGGTAGTCGATGCACATTCTCAAAGTTTCATCTTTCTTTTTCACAAATAGAACTGGTGCACCATAGGGAGAAAAACTCGATCGAGCAAAACCCCTATCTGTCAATTCTTGCAACTGGGCTTTCAACTCTTTTAATTCAGTAGGTGCCATTCTATACGGAGCTATCGAAATCGGAGTCATACCTGGCACCAACTCAATACCAAACTCAACTTCCCGAATAGGTGGCAAACCCGGCAATTCTTCTGGAAGCACATGCGCATACTCACATACAACTGGTACAGATTCTATCTTCTTTTCGGTCACTTTACTATCGATCACATAAGCAAGGTAAGCTTCGCAACCCTTTCTCAAATACTGTCGAGCCAACATCAAAGATATCATTGCTGGTAGCCCATTCAAATTCGCAGATTCAATTCGAATTATCTCATTATTCTGGCACGTAGATCAATAGTCTTTCGTCTGCAATTCACTACTGCATCGTGCATAGTTAACCAATCCATACCGAGGATAATATCGAACTCATCAAATGGTAGTAACATCAAATCAGCCAGAAAACACGAATCTCGAATCATCAAAGGGCAATTCTTGCACACCTTATCAACTAGTACACATCGGTCCAGGGGGTTTGAAACTCGAATCACAAACTCAGTAGACTCAACAGGTAGAGTCTTACTGGATACTAAAACTTCACACACATAGGAATGAGTTGAACCCTGATCAATCAAAGCAATTCCACTAGTACTAAAAAGAGTAAATATACCAGTGATAACATCTGGAGATGATGCTTCATCACGGGCATGGATGGCATAGGCTCTGGCAGGTGCACGAGCCTCGGATCGAACAGCTGTATCTGAAGTCCCTCTCTGGATACCACTTCTATCTCTCATATTTCGAGGTGGTATACCTCTAGCTGCAGTACCACTCAGTCTTGCACTCTGAGCATTATCCTTCTCAGCTAATTTCGGGCAATCCTGAATGAAGTGATCTTGCGAACCACACTTGTAGCAAGCTTGGTTGTTGGACTTGCCCAAACATTCACCAAAATGTCATCTACCGCAATGTTGACACTCAGGTTTATCCGATCGAGTATTTTCAACGCTAGCAACTGAGGTGGCTCGTGAACTTACTGGTGGTCGTTCTCGTATGGAGATCCCTGTATTAGCCTTAGATCGGCTATCGTCATTTCTAAACTTCTTTGAGGCCGATTGAGAAAATTTACTTACTGATCTCTCACGAAAGTCTCTAGCTTTGAACTCAGTTTTTCGTTTTTCTTTTCTTAGCTCTTCGGCTTTGCAAGCTCGCTCAACAAGTACCACAAAATCATTTATTTCAAGTATACCAACCAGTAATTTTATATATTCGTTTAACCCTTCTTCAAATCTTCTGCACATAGCAGCCTCAGATGAAACACACTTGTGGGCGTATCGGCTAAGTCTCACAAACTTGCGTTCATACTCAGATACGGTTATATGACCCTATTTAAGCTTGAAAAATTCCTTGCATTTCAGATCTATGAATCACTGCTGATGTATTTCTTACGAAACTCTATCTGAAAGAAGTCCCAAGTAACTCATTCCTTTGGAATAACCGATACAAGACCACCAATAGTAGGCAGAATCCCGTAATAAAGAAATAGCACATTTCAGGCACTCATCAGGTGTACAGGATAGTTCATCGAAAACACAAATTTTATTATCGAGCCAAAATTCAACTCGTTCAGCATCATCATCCGCTTCAGCTCTAAACTCTTGAGCTCGTGTTTTCTAATTTTGTAGATCGGAGGCTTATTTATTCTTTCAGGATTAATGATCGGAGGTACTATAGGTACTACAGGTGGATTAACAGGGTTCAGGGGTTGTTGAACAGCCGGATTGGTTCGAATGTATGGATTGAACCAATCAATCATTATACTAAAGAAGGCTTGTTTAGCCCCCTCATCTTAGTTACTCGTAGCTGGTAGAGATTCAACCGGCGTGGTCTCTTGCACGGGAGCAGGCGCCACACTCTGGAAATCATCGGCTAAGCTCGCTCGAGATTAGGATCTATTTACTATACGAAAGAAGAAAACACATTTCACATTTAGAAGTCATCACATTATCATAGTAAAATAAAAAATGGCACGTATAGCTAGACTCGCACACGCTAAGTTAGTCCAAGAATCGACTAAATCGTAGCTCTAATACCAATCAAATTGTAACACCCTTAACCCATATCCATCGTTAAATTAGGGTTACAGGACATTACTAGACTTAGCACAGACCATAGCAAAATAATTCCTATATAAATAATCATAACTGAATACTTAGTTAAGAATGATATACTTTCGACTATTCAACCAAATACATTCATATATGTATACATTTATATCACCAAGTAAAAGTCACTATTCATTTGGTCATTTTAGTTACAAAAGCCGAATATGCATATTTGCTCTTAATCATTCTACCAAACATGCACCAAACATTTTAAAACATTATCATAGTAACTATTTCACAAACATATAGTTGAACAGCTCATTTATCTAACCAAATTAGTACATTTCTTAACCAAAATGCATGAGCTCAATCTATCCAATTTAAAAATAGAACATGATAATGCCGAATATGCCTAAAGTATTACCTATACATTAATCTAAATCTAAGGAACATTGCATCAATACCATACTTAGCCTTTCACGGCATTTACACATTTACTCATATCCCATTATACCTATAAAAATACATTTCATATTTGTCAATTCAATACACATACTAAAACCGAATCTCATAGTCAATGGCAACTTCTAATTGAACATGATTTAAACTTAAATAAAGAGCTATTTATAAGTTATGCATATCTTTATAAAAAAATCTAGGTATATACTCCAAATTATCAATCATACATAACATGATACTACTTACCCAATTTCGCAAAGTACCATGGTCAATATTCTTCAACTTTTAACTAAATAAATAGCTAATCAAACCAAATACATCACTCACATATATAAATACCATGAAATGAACTTCCAAAATAAGCTTATAATAAGGCCGAACATACACAAACATTAGCACCATGATCAAGCATAATGAAATCAACTCAAGCATAGAAATATAGCCATTTTCACATGGCATTTATATACATCTTATTCATAATAAACTCAAAAGAGTAATATAACCTATACATGCCATAGTTTCAAAAGTTTAACTTATAAAAAGGGTACTGAAGATAGTTGATAGTGTGATAAACTTTGACGATGATCCCCGAGCTTGAAGCTAGACTTCAAAATCTATAAAACCATACAAATAAACACACACAGTAAGCTATCATAGCTTAGTAAGTTATAAGCAATTATATAACAATGCATTAGTTCATTCAATTCGAAAATTATTTTCACATTTCATGACCCTTAAGCCGAATATATATTCACATTCAATAATGGTTTTCATACACATCTTTAATCCAATTCACATCTCAAAATAAATACATATATATATTTTACCTACTAAAATTTATTATTTACATTTCAAACCGTATAAATCACAATTTGATGTGTATAATACATAGTTTCCATATCAACAACCAAAGCTTACCTTACTATCCATATATGATATAATATCACATACCGCCATTTTATTTCGCTTAATCTTTCCAAAATTGATATTCTCGATGAGTCAATAAACCCGTATACTCAATGCCAAACTCAGAACGTATCGCACACTTAGTGTTGTCACATTAACAATTCGCACACTTAGTGCCAAATTCTCATAACGTATCGTACACTTAGTGTCATCACATTAACAATTTGCACACTCAAGTGCCAAATTCGTAACGTAACACACACTTAGTGCCATTACTATTAATAACTAGCACACTTAGTGCCAAATGACCGATTTCGCATACATATTGCTCAGTATTTACATTCGCATACATAGTGCACTACTCAAACTTATTACTCTTTTAAATATGCATATGTATATATATAAAATTAAACCCCAATCACACATATATATTTTCAAATCATCTTATTAATCTCCAAACCACATCACATTTATTTATATATATTCCTCCACAACCAACATTACATTGACTATCTCACATTGTTCATATATACTTCTAATAAAACACAAGTACAAATTTATAGTAAAATAAATAAATTCAATTTAATTCAATTGCTTAAAACTTACCTCGAGTATCGGCGGAGTTTGTTTTCCGACTATTCGATTAACTTCGCCTTTCCCCGATCCACTCCCGATCTTTTTTGTTCTTAGTCTGAATAAATTACAAATTTAGCTCATTTAACATGTTTTCATTCAATTTAGTTCAAAAACACATAATCAGCAAATTTATAATTTTACCCCTGACATTTTATACTTTTTGCAATTTAGTCCCTATAGCATAAAACACAAAATATGCAAAATTTGGCCACACTTCTTTAGGATCGAATGTTCATAATCCTTATACAAGCTCATACATTTCATTTATTTTCAATTTAGTCCTTTAAAAAATTATTTTTGCAATTTAATCCAAATTTCTCAATTTTATCAAAAATTCAAAGACAAAACTTGTTAATCTAACACATATAATTAATATTTCATCATCAAACAACAAAAACAAAAAACTTCCTTCAATGGCAACTCATGAAATACACATCAAATTCCAAAATTCAAGCATGGGCTTACTAAAACACTAAGCAACGATCTAAAAAACGTAAAAATTTTCAAAAACTAAAACCAAATCATACCTTAATTTTTGCTTCAAGCTAGTCAAACCTAAGAGCTTTTCTTTCTTTTTTTTTCTTGTGTTTTTCGGCACCAAGATGAGTGATAATGGTTTTCTATTTTGATGTTTTATTTATTATTAACTTATAATATAAAATATTAACTTGAATTTATAAAATATGTATATAAAGAAAACATATTAATATAAAATCAATGCCTAATGCCGTCCACTATCATGCTAAATGGCTAATTTACAACATAAAGCCACATATATAAGAAGACACATCAATTAAGCCACTCAATTAAATAAAAGCTACTTTTACCACTTATGCGATTTAGTCCTTTTCCTTAAATTAAACACACAAACAGACAAATTAACTCACAAAACTTTAGCACATGCTCAATTATAGATCATAGACACCAAATATAATATTAAAATATTCTACTAACTCAAATTTGTGTGCCCAAAACCACTGTTCCGATTAGGGTTAGAATCGAGCTGTTACATTTACCCATATAATTTTACATTTTCACAAATAAATCCCTTTTTGACATTTTTGTCAAAAATCACTTTACAAAACTATTAAATCTATCAATAAACCTTCATAATATATCATAATTCATCAAATTACTCAAGCATTCAACAATGGCAACATAATAAATCTTTAATAACTTTGAAATCTAAGGTACGGGCTAGCTAGAATACGAAGCAACGATCTCAAAAACATAGAAATCATTAAAAACGAAACAAAAATAGTACCTAATTGAGCTTATAAATCAATGGCCAAGTGAAACCTAATTCTTTGGCTTTCTTCTTGCAAAATTCGGCTGAAAGAGAGAAAGATGGACACAAAATTCATTTTGTTTTTATTTAATTAACCTATATTAACCAAATTACCCTTTAAAAATATTAAAAATTACACCAATTGCCATGCTATCACCACCCACTAACCCATAAATGGCCTATTTACCATTTAAGGACCTTTACTTTAATGTTCTATAGCTATTTGACACTTTTAGCTAATAAAACACAAGTTTTACGCTTTACGCGATTTAGTCCTTTTTCTCGAATTAACCATTCAAACAGTAAAATTTCTTTACGAAACTTTCACACAATAATTCTATCATGCTGTAAACTTGAATAAAATAATAAAATAAATATTTTGAATTTAGATTTGTGATCCCGAAACCACTATTTCGATTTGACCAAAACCAGTTGTTACAACTCATCCCCCTTAGGGATTTTCATCCCCGAAAATCTTACCGGTGAATAGGTTAGGGTACTATTTTCTCATAGCTTCCTAGGGTTCCCACGTAGCTTCCTTAATCCCGTGTTTATGTCAAAGAGCTTTTACTAGGGTTATGCATTTATTTATCAATTCTTTGATTTTACAAGCTAAAATCTTTATCGGTTCTTCATTATACATCAAATCAGTCTGTATCTCAACATCTACCGAAGAAATCACATGTGACGGATTGGATCTATCTCAGTGTAGCATAGATACGTGAAGCACATTATGAATCTTTTCAACTTCTGATGGTAAAGCTAGTCGATACGCTACAGGCCCTATTCTTTTGACAATCTCATACAGTTCGATAAATCACGGACTTAGCTTTCCTTTACGGCCAAATAGAAGAACCTTTTTCCACGGTGACACCTTTAGAAACACTCGGTCCCCAACTTGAAAATCGATTTCTTTACGTTTCAAATCCGCGTATGATTTTTGTTGATCTGAAGCTGCTTTTAAACTGTCCCGAATCATTTTCCCTTTTTCTTCAGTTTCTCTAATGAATTCAACCCCGTGAATCTTTTTCTCACATAGTTCAGTCTAGTATAACGGAGTTCGATATTTGTGATTGTATAAAGCTTCGTACGGTGCCATCTTTATACTTGTCTGAAAACTGTTGTTATATGCAAACTCAATCAACGGTAAGTTTTTTTCCCAACTGCCCTCAAACTCTAAAATACAACATCTCAACATGTCTTCGAGAATCTAAATAACTCTCTCGGTCTGACCATCAGTCTGAGGATGAAAAGCTGTACTAAAATTCAACTTCATACCCAAATATTCTTGCAGTTTCTTCTAGAATCGAGACGTAATTCTCGGATCTCTATCAGAAATAATAGATAGTGGCACCCCGTGCAATCGAACAATCTCAGAAATATACAATTCAGCTAGTCTATCAAGTGATAAATCTGTACGTACCGGTATGAAATGAACAGATGTTATTAGTCGATCAACGACAACCCATATAGCATCTTTCTTTTTTAGAGTTAGGGAATCCCAACACAAAATCCATTGTAACTCTATCCCATTTCCACTCGAGAATCATCACAGGCTACAGTAAACCCGATGGTACTTGATGTTCAACTTTGACTTGCTGACAAATCAAACATTTAGAAACAAACTCTGAGATAGCTTGTTTCATGCCTTGCCACCAATAAAATTATTTCAAATCGTTGTACATTTTGGTACTCCCCGGATGAACAGATAAACAACTATTGTGCTCTTCGTGTAAAATCTTCTGAATAAGTTCTGAATTTCTCAGTATTCAAATTCTATTATGGAACCTTCAACAATCATCAGCTCCAATCTGAAACTCTGAATTAGAGATAGTCTTATATTGAATTTGTTTAATTTGCAATTCATGGTCATCTTTTTGAGCTTCACAAATTTGTTGAAGAAATATCGGTTTAGCTTTTAATTCAGCTAAAATAGTCCCATCATCACAAATCATCAACTGGGTATTTATTGCTCGTAACGCAAACAAAGATTTTTGGCTCAGGGCATCAACAACAACATTAGCTTTTCCCGGGTGATAATCAATCACAAATTCATAATCTTTTAATAACAAGAGCCAGCTTCGTTGTCGTAGATTCAAATCTTTCTGTGACATAAGATATTTCAAGCTTTTATGATCCGTATAAATGTGGAAATTTTCACTATATAAATAGTGTCGCCAAATTTTCAATGCGAACACAATTGCAGCCAACTCTAAGTCGTACGTCAGATAGTTCTTTTCATGCATTTTCAGTTGTCAGGAAGCATAAGCTATAACTTTTCCTTCTTGCATTAAAACATATCCCAGACCGTTTAATGACGCGTCATTATAAATCACAAACTCTTTCCCTGATTCAGGTTGAACCATAATTGGTGCTTTAGTTAACAGTACTTTCAATTGTTTGAAACTCTGCTGACATTTTTCAGATCATTCAAATTTCACATCTTTTTGAAGTAGTCGAGTCATCGGTGTCGCAATCATCGAAAATCCTTTCATAAATCTTCGATAATAGCCCGCTAATCCCAAAAAACTACAGAATTTAGACACATTTCTCGAAGATTTCCAATCAACAACAGCAAAAATCTTACTCGGGTCAACTCTAATACCTTCAGCTGAAACAATATGCCCCAGAAATCCAACCCCTCGGAGCCAAAAATCACATTTGTTGAACTTTGCAAATAATTGCTTATCACGTAGAGTTTGTAACATAACTCTCAAGTGCTCGGTATGTTCAGATTCATCTCGCTAATAGATCAGAATGTCATTAATGAATACAACAACAAATCTATCTAAATACGGTCTAAATATCCGGTTCATCAAGTCCATAAAAATGCAGGAGCATTAGTTAATCTGAAAGGCATAACTAGGAATTCATAATGTCCGTACCTCGTCCTGAATGTGATTTTCGGCATATCTGACTCTTTAACTTGCAACTGATAATAACCCGATCTCAAATCAATCTTTGAAAATACTATAGCCCCTTTCAACTGATCAAATAAATCATCAATCTGTGATAGAGGGTATTTGTTCTTTATGGTCACTTTATTCAGCTGTCTATAATCGATACACATTCTCATCGTGCCGTCTTTCTTCTTTATGAACAATACTGGTGCACCCTAGGGCGAATAACTTGGTCGTGCAAAACCTCTATCTGTCAATTTTTGCAACTAAGCTTTCAACTCTTTTAATTCTGTTGGAGCCATTTTGTACGGAGCTATTGATATCGGTGTTGTTCCCGGTACTAATCCAATGTGAAATTCAACCTCTCTATTCAGGCACCTTTGTATTCAGTACATATGGAAGATATGCATCATAGCCCTTTTTCATACATTTATAAGCTAACATAGACGATATCACAGTAGGTAATTCACTCGAATCATCAGACTCAATCCAAAGAATTTCACCGTTCTGACATTTCAATTCGATAATCTTTCTTGTAACACCCCTAACCCAAAATCGTCGCCGGAATAGGGTTAAGAGGCATTACCGAACAATCAAATCATTTCACATTCCATTTATGACATAAAGTCAATCATCATCATAGCACATCAAAACATAATCAAATAGTCCCTTATTGAGGCCTTCAAGACCTTAAACACATGCTAGAGGAGGGTCAGGACTAAATTGAAACACATACAAAATTCTCAAAAATTCAAAACTTTTCTAAGTTTCGGGGTTACACGCCCATGTGGGCAAATCGTGTGCCTCCCATGACAGCTAGACACACCCGTGCCTCCTCCCCGTTGCCAAATCTGACTTAACACCACGGTTACCAAACACCCCGTGTACTAAGGCCGTGTACTCATAGGCCATATACTAACTTATTCACATGGCTACTACGCACGCCCATGAACCATGGCCGTGTTTCCTCAATCTAGCTACTAACTTATACCCACGACTAGTTTACACGCTCGTTTCAAGGCCATGTGTTATTAGGCTATATACTGTCATTCACCCACGGTCATTAGGCACGCCCATGTGCCTCAACCGTGTGACAAAATAGGCCATTTGCAAGGCCAATTTGTCACCCACACAAAGGTCAATCTTTACAAGCACATTAAAGCATGATTACATTCATAATTTGGTAACCAATTTCATGTCAAATGATCAACATATCATCTCATACAATCTCATTCACAACCATGTTAACTAATAAACTAAATTACACCACTTGGACACATTCCATACCAATATGATTCATTTTCAATTTCTCCATTTCATACTAGCATCATACCAACACAAAGTTACCATTCATAAATCATTTTCTTTACTCATAAACCTTACTAAAAGATGCATCATATATCAAAGCCATTTAAGCTAAAAACTAACATATATCTAGCCACATCACATGGCTATTTATACATCTCAAACATGATTCATAACTAGCCTATACATGCCATATTTCAACTATGTGCATCTTTCTAGAAGTACCCAAAATAGATTTACCGATAGTGTGATTGAGATGCTGATGATTCCCAGATCCGAGCTAGCTTTACTGGCACTGTAAAACAGAGAAAGAATCACACAATAAGCTTTCAAAAGCTTAGTAAGTTCGTAACAAAATACATTAAATCAAAACATATCATCACATAGATTATTTCACAATCTAATATCTCATATCATCCAAAGCTAGTATTTTCAATTAACCTCTCATAAACTCATTCATAGTTTCATCAACCACATAGGTTTTGAACGTACCTTAGCCAACACTTAGTTGTCAAATACTTATACTACTCAATACTCACGATTCATTTTGATCAACATTCATCCCTTCTTCGGTTCATTCGCACACTTAGTGCCTAAATAGTTAGCTGAAGCTTAATTAGCATTGCACACTTAGTGCTTCCCTATCAAACCGATCTTGAATTAGTATCGTACACACATTGCCAACCACAAAGCTGAAGCTTATATTACTCCGCACACAAGTGCTATTTATCTCAATCACATTTCGAATACGCACACTTAGTGCCATTTAACTCAATCTATATAGCATTTAGATTTCAACAATACCATACAATTCATTTCAAAACATTAAACATAGCTTAATACACGTATTATGTCCGAACTTACCTCGGATGTCAAACTATCGAAACAGTCGATTAATCGAGCACTTTATCTTTACCTCGATCTCGATCCGAACCTTTCCTTTCTTGGTCTATACACTTTCAAATTCACTCCATTAAATCACCAATTCATTAAATTTAGTCCACACACACATTTAGGGAATTTTACAAAATAGCCCTCACATTTTCACATTTTGACACTTTAGTCCCTATTTCACAAAATCATCAAATACACAAAATTTCAAAACACATATGCTTAGCCGAATTCTCTCTATGTTCATACAAGTCCACACATTTCATTTATTTCACATTTTAGTCCCTCAAAATATTATTTTCATAATTTAGTCCAAATTACTCAATTTTATCAAAAATCCAAAGACTACACATGTTAATCCAACACCAAGTTTTCATATTTCACTATCAACTAGCATATAGCTCAAGCATTCATCAATGGCTCATCACAAGAACTTCACTAATTCAGAAAATTACAACATGGGTTAGCTAGAGCACTAAGCAACGATTACGAAAACGTAGAAATTATCAAAAACTGAGTTCAAACATACCTTGAATCAAGCTTAACAATGGCCGATGCTTCATGCCCTATTCTTTCTTTTTCTTCTTCACATTCGGCTAAGAAAGATGATAATGGTCATCTTTTGTGTTTTGTTTTATTATTAATGACTTATTTTACTAATTACCAAACTAACCTTTTGTTAAATATATAAAACAATTATATATTAAGGCTAATTTGTCATTTAGCCATCCACTATCCTTAATAACCATTTAATTGCCTCTTAAGGCAATCCTATTATGAAGACAACAACACTTAGGTACTTATAATTCAGCACATAGCTTTGACTCTTTACGCGATTAAGTCCTTTCTCTTAATTCGGCACACAATCGATCAAATTATCACACAAAATTTTCACACACACTAAGTCACATAGAATCAACACCAAATATAACATTAAAATATTATTTTGACCTTAGATTTGTGGTCTCAAAACCACTATTCCAACTAAGGTCTTAACCTCTCCCCCTTTAGGAATTTTCGTCCTCGAAAATCTTACCGGCGAATAGTTGTGGATATTGCTCTCTCATAATATTCTCAGGCTCCCATGTAGCCTCTTCAACTCCGTGTTTGTGCCATAATACTTTCACTAAAGAGATTCTCTTATTTCTCAATTCTTTGGTCTCTCGTGCCAAAATTTGAATCGGTTCTTCATTATATGACAAATCTAGTTGAATCTCAACCTCAGCAGGAGCAATCACATGAGACTGGTTTGACCTGTACCGTCAAAGCATTGACACATGAAACACGTTATGAATCTTTTCTAACTCAGATGGCAATCTCAATCTATAAGCAACCGGCCCAACTCGTTCAATGATTTTATATGTTCCAATTAACCCCGGACTCAGCTTTCCCTTTTTGCCAAATCGAAGTATTTTCTTCCACAGAGATACTTTCAAAAATACTTTATCACTAATCTCAAATTCAATATCTTTTCATTTCAAATCTACATAGGACTTCTGACGATCTGAGGCCTCTTTCAAACTATCACAAATTACTTTCACTTTCTGCTCAGTCTCTTTTATAAGATCAACCCCGTGAATCTTGTTCTCACTCAACTCAGTCCAATACAATGGAGTTTGACACTTTCGACCGTAAAGAGCTTCATAAGGTGCCATTTTACTGCTAGATTGAAAACTGTTGTTATACGCAAACTCAATCAATGATAAATGCTTTTCTCACGTACTTTAAAATTCATGTATGCAACACCTCAACATGTCTTCAAGAATCTGAATCATTCACTTAGATTGACCATTCATTTGCGGATGAAAAGCAGTACAGAAATGCAATTTTGTGCCTAAAGCATCTTGCAATTTCTTCAAAATTGTGACATAAACCTCGGATCTCTGTCAGATACAATAGATAGTGGTACTCCGTGTAATCTCACAATCTCGAAAATATATAATTTCGCCAATCTATCGAGTGAATAATCTGTTCTTATTGGAATGAAAAGAGCTGATTTTGTCAATCTATCAACTACCACCCAGATCTCATCTTTCTTACTCAGAGATAAAGGCCAACCCGACACAAAGTCCATCGTAATTCTCTCCCATTTCCACTCAGGAATCATAATTGGTTGTAACAACCCAGATGGAACTTGATGTTCAACCTTAACTTGCTGACAAATTAAACACTTCGACACAAAGTCAAAAATATCTCTTTTGTACCATGCCACCAATAGAACTGTTTCAGATCATTATACATCTTCGTACTCCCCGGATGTACAGCCAAATGACTATTGTGAGCTTCAGTCAAAATCGTCGAAATCAAATCTGAATTTCTTGAAACATAAATCCGATCTCTAAATCTCAAACAGTCATTACTATCAATTCGAAATTTTGATTCAACATTCGATTTGCATTGAGTTCGTTTAGCCATCATCTCAACATCATTTTTCTGAGCATCACAAATCTGATGTACAAACATCGACTTTCCTTTCAATTCAGCTACAACCACACTATCATCACACAGATCTATCTAAGTACTCATAACTAGCAAAGCACATAGCGATTTTTGACTCAAAGCATCAGCTACAATGTTAGCTTTACCCGGGTGGTAATCTATCACAAGTTCGTACTCTTTCAATAGTTCTAACCATCTCCACTTTCTCAAATTCAATTCTTTCTGACTCATCAAGTACTTTAAACTCTTATGATCAGTATAAATGTGGCATTTCTCACCGAATAAGTAATGACGCCAAATCTTTAGCGCAAACACAATCGCAGCTAACTCAAGGTAATGCTTGGATAATTCTTTTGTGCAATTTTAACTGCCTCAAAGCATAAGCGATGACTTTGCCTTCTTGCATCAGCACAGAGCCCAAACCATTCAACGATGCATCACTATAAACTATAAATTCTTTGCCTGATTCAGGTTGAACTAACACTGACGCGTCTGTCAACAACACTTTTAACTGTTCAAAACTCTGCTTGCACTTTTCTGACCACTCGAATCTAACATCTTTCTGTAACAACTTCATCAACGGAGTCGCAATCATAGAGAAACCTTTCATAAACAGCCTATAATATCTTGCTAGTCCTAGAAAACTACGGACTTTAGACACATTTCTCAGAGATTTCCATTCTAATATAGCAGAAATTTTACTCGGATCAACTCGTATCCCGGCAGTTGATACAACATGTCCCAGAAAACCAACCTCACGCAACCAAAATTCACATTTGCTAAACTTTGCATACAGTTGTTTCTCATGCAGAGTTTGTAGTACAGTTCTCAAATACTCGGCATGCTGCGTCTCATCACACGAATAGATCAAAATATCATCAATGAACACCACTACAAAGTGATCCAAATACGGTATGAATATCCTATTCATCAAATCCATAAACACTGCAGGAGCATTTGTTAGTCTGAAAGGCATCACTAAGAATTTGTAATGTCCATACCTCGTTCTAAAAGTAATTTTTGGCACATCAAATTCTTTAACTCTTAACGGATAGTAGCCTGATCTCAATTCTATCTTTGAAAACACTGTAGCTCCCCTCAGCTGATCAAACAAATCATCAATACGAGGTAACAAATATTTGTTCTTTATCGTCACTTTGTTCAACTATCGATAATCAATACACATCCTCATAGTTCCATCTTTCTTTTTCACAAATAACACAGAAGCTCCCCAAGGTGAGAAACTCGGTCGTGCAAATCCTCTGTCAGTCAATTCTTGTAACTGAGATTTCAACTCCTTCAATTCCGTTGATGCCATTCTATACGGAGCTATCAAAATGGGAGTAGTCCCCGGCACTAATTCAATACCTAATTTGACTTCCCGAATTGGAGGTAATCCGGTAACTCTTTAGGAAACACATCTGGAAACTCACATACCACAAGCACAGATTCAATTTTCTTTTTCGATACTTTTGTATCAATCATCTATGCCAAATAAGCTTCACAACCTTTTCTCACATAGTTCTTAGCTTTCATCACAGATACGACAGCTGGTAATCTATTCATATCACTGGATTCAATTCGAACTATCTCACCGTTCTGACTTTTCAACTCAATACTCTTTCTTTTACAATTCATAATAGCATTATGCAAAGTAAGCCAATCCATACCCAAAATCAAGTTTGTATTTCATTAAAACACTTGCTTCATATCAAACTCATCGAATGGTAACAACATCAAATTATGTGTAACGACCAACCATCAAGACCCAATCGATTATAGCCTTATTTACGACATTTTGGGCAAAGCCCAAAATAAGCATCCCATGTCAAACATCAATCGGCAATTCTTGCACACCTTATCCACGAAGACACACTTGCGAATTCTAAGGGGTTCGACACACTTGGCAATAAATCTTTTAATGAAATCACACATATTCCATATCAATGTTTAGAAAGCAATAACAACTAGATGTGATTCGGAAATTAATGTAGGTTACTTTTGATCTAGTGGGTAAATCGGCTTCAAAGGTTAAAGATGCAATCACTTTGGGAATTGATTATGGTCAAATGTGTTTTCGAAACTACTTTTTAATGACAAAGATTATTGAAATCGTGAGAAGAAGAAGGTCTCCTTCTACTTGTCGACTACAAAGAGATTGAAAGTTGGTGTGGTTCGATTGCTTTGGTGATCACTTTTAAAGATGGATCGAGTCAAAGAAAAGAATGGTGGTATGGCTCAATCAAGGATTGACTTCAAGGAAATATGGAGAGAACTCAATCGAAGAGCTATGGAAAAGTGATGAAATGAGACTTAAAGATTCGGCTAGGGTGCTTGTTGGATTGACTTTTAGTAGATGAAGGAGAAAGAGAACAAAGCGAAAGGAGAAGAAAGGTGCAGGTGGTCTCCAATTTCGGTTTTCGGTCACAAAAGAAAAGAACACAAAGGCTTTCAGGAAGAAGAAATCGCACAACAAAGTTCCTAAACCTTTCTAAGCATATTCGGCTTCTCCCCCTACCTACATGACCGAAATGGTCTTCATAGAAGTCCCTTGGCCAGCTAACTCTCCCCCTCTTCTCAAATCCCTTCTTTTTCTTCTACTTTTCCTCTCCACCTCTCATTCAAAAAGTTTGAATGAGTCCACCTCTCATCCACTCTCTTAGCCACCCATTCAAATGAATTTGACCAAGTCCAATGCTCATCCCTTCAGAGTCCTTGTGCCATCCACCACTGCACTTCCTTGCCAAAAAATAAAAGCCCAAAACACTACTGTCTTTGCTCGAACCTAGGTCTTTTCACACTTCACAGGCGTCACGCTCAGTGCTCCAAGTGGCGCCTCCTTGCCACTTTACCAATCAGTTCTTGTGTCATAACCCACACAAACCTTTTCTTAAGGCCTAGCTCCCTAACTCTTCCCCCGACCAGCTTAAAGTTAAACATTTTTCTAAGGCTCCTGCCTACACCCCAAGGTTTCCAAAGCCCCCAATCACATACAAACAGCACACAAGCACACTACTACATACATTAGAGTTAAACACATAACCCCTAAATCCTGGATATTACAGTTCTACCCCCTTAAAAATAATTTCGGCCTCAAAATTACCTGGCTAAAATAGGTGAGGGTATTGCTGCCGCATTGCTTCCTCTGGCTCCCAAGAAGCTTCTTCCGATCCATGGTTACACCATAACACTTTGAATAGAGGAACTGATTTCATCCGTAGCACCTTCACATCCCGTTCCAGAATCTGAATCGGCTCTTCCTCATAGGACAAATCTGGTCTTAGCTCCACCTCTTCAACTGGCACCACATGAGATGGATCCGATCGGTAATGACGTAGCATCAAAATGTGGAACACATTGTGCATCTGCTTCAATTTTGAAGGCAACTCTAACTGATATGCCACGGGTCCAACCCGCTTCAAAACCCGATAAGGTCCTATAAACCTGGGACTTAACTTTCCATTGCGACCAAATCTCATCACCTTCTTCAATGGATAAACTTTTAGAAACACCTGATCCCCCACTGCAAACTCTATCTCCTTCCGCTTGAGATCCGCATACGACTTTTATCTGTCAGATGCCTCCTTCAACCGTACCCGAATTACCTTAACCTTTTCTTTCGATTCTGCCACAATCTCCGGACCCACAACCTGATGTTCCCCAAACTCCGTCCAACACGTAGGAGTGTGACACTTCCGTCCATACGGCACTTCGTATGGTGCGATCCGAATACTTGCTTGATAGCTGTTGTTGTACGCAAACTCTGCTAAAGGCAAGAAATCCTCCCAGCTTCCTTTGAAATCTATCACGCAACCCCTCAACATATCCTCTAACACTTGAATTACTCGTTCAGACTGGCCGTCCGTCTGAGGATGAAATGCCGTACTGAAGACTAACTTGGTGCCCAGTGCCTGATGCAATACTCTCCAAAATCGAGACGTAAACCTCGGATCCCTATCCGAGATAATCGACACCGGTACCCCGTGCAGCCTCATAATTTCTGCCACATACAACTTTGCCAACCTTTGCAGCAAATAGTCAACCCGCACTGGTATGAAATGTACAGACTTTGTTAACCGATCCACTATCACCCACACCGAATCCTTCTTAATAGGCGTAAGGGGAAGCCCACTAACGAAGTCCATAGTGATTCTCTCCCACTTCCACTGCGGAATCTTTATTGGTTAAAGCAATCTCGAAGGTACTTGGTGTTCAGCCTTAACCTGCTGACACGTTAAGCACTTCCCCACAAATTTTGTAACTTCGTTCAAATAGGGCCACCAAAATTGATCCCAGAGATCCTCAGATAACTTACTTCCTCCAGGATGCATAGCATAAGGGCTACTATGCGATTCCTGAAGAATTCTCTGCCTTAACTCCTTATCCTTTGGCATACAGACCTTGCCCCGAAAACACAACACTCCATCGCTGTTTACACCATAGTCTTCCAACTCCCCATTTTGCACTTGCAGTAGCTTAGCACTTAGTTCACCATCTACCAACTGTTTCTCCTTTACCTGATTTAGCCATGTCGGCTTCACCTGCAACTCTGCTAGCAAACTTCCATCATCATAAAGGCTAAGATGTGCCACTACACTACTTTCTGACTTAGGGCATCTGCCACTACATTCACCTTGCCCGGGTGATACTCTATTGAACAGTCGTATTCTTTTAACAACTCCACCCACCTTCGATGTCTCAAATTCAACTCCTTATGAGTTAACAAATATTTCAGACTCTTGTGGTCCGTGTAGATCACCGACCTTTCTCCATACAAATAGTGCCTCCACACTTTTAGAGCGAATACTACCGCTGCCAACTCCAGATCATGCGTCAAATAGTTAACCTCATGTGGCCTCAATTGCCGAGACGCATAAGCGACCACCTTTCTGTCTTGCATTAGAACACTTCCCAATCCTATGTGGGAAGCATCACAATACACCACAAAGTCTTTCCTTGCTTTTGGCTGAATCAAAACTGGAGCCTCTGTCAATACTCTCTTAAGCTTATCAAAACTCTCCTGCTGCTTATCCACCCACACGAAAGGTACCTCCTTTCTCAACAACTTCGTCAGAGGTGCTGCTATTGATGAGAACCCTTCAACAAACCTCCTGTAGTAGCCTGCTAACCCCAAGAAACTATGAACCTCTGCCACAGACTTAGGTGGTTTCCAATCTAATACTACCTTAATCTTCCGAGGATCCACCCTTATCCCTTCTACAGGTGCCACATTACCCAAAAACGCAACTTCCTTAAACCAAAATTTGCACTCGCTAAACTTGGCATATAAGTTCTTCTCCCTTAACACCTATAATACTACCCGGAGATGCGCATCATGCTCTTCCTCGGACTTAGAATATACCAGAATGTCGTCTATAAACACGACAACGAACTGATCCAAGTAGGGTTGAAAAACCCAATTCATCATATCCATGAACGCAGCTGGGGCGTTCGTTAATCTGAACGGCATTACTAAGAAGTCATGATGTCCGTATCTAGTCCGGAAAGCTGTCTTATGGATATCTGCTTCCTTCACCTTAAATTGATGATATCCCGACCTTAGATCTATTTTTGAAAATATTGCAGCCCCCTTAAGCTGATCGAACAAGTCGTCTATCCTTGATAACGGGTACTTATTTTTGATCGTCAGCTTATTCAACTGCCGGTAATCTATGCACATGTGCATAGTCCCATCCTTCTTCTTCACAAACAGGACCGATGCTTCCCATGGAGACACACTGGGTCGAATAAACCCACGATCCAACAGCTCTTGGATCTGGGCCTTGAGCTCTACCAACTTCTTTGGCCCCATCTTATACGGAGTAATTGACACAGGAGCTGTACCTGGCAGTAAATCAATTTCGAACTCCACCTCCCTGTCCGGGGGTAACCCAGGCAGCTCCTCCAAAAAGACATTCACAAATTCTCTTACTGATCTAACTCCACAACCCCCTCTTCTTTTGCATCCAAAGCACTAACGAAGGCCAGAAATGCCTTACACCCTTTTCGCACCATCTTATTAGCCTTTAACGCAGAGACTACGTTAGCCAAATAGTTTTTTCTTTCTCCTATCATAATTATCTCCTCATCCTCCGAGTCCTCAACTCCATTAAGCAATTGCAATCCAATTTAGCCCGATGTTCCACTAGCCAATCCATGCCTAGAATGAGATCAAATTCCCCAAAAGATAGTTCCATCAAGTCGGCAGGAAATACCACTCCCTGAATCTCTAGAGGCACACTCTAGAATATCCTATTCACCACTACCGTTTGACCTAACGGGCTCACCACAGTCATCTCCCTAACAGACAGTTCAGATACTGCACCTAGTGTTTCAGCTACTCTACATGCAACATATGAGTGGGTCGAGCCGACATCAATTAAAGCAAAGAAAGACTTGTCAGCTATAAGGAACGTACCGGTTATGACGTCCGGTGCGTCACCATCCTTCCTCCGATGAACTGCATACACTAGACCAGGCTGCCTCGCATCTGAATTACTAACACCTCTGCCCAGTGTCCCGCGACCTCGACCAGAACTATTACCTCTACCAACTAGACCACGACCCCACGGTGGCTGCTGTCCACCTCTTCCAGTTTGATTAAAACCCTGACTTGCTGGTCGACTCTTGACTGTCTCCAATAGACAGTTCCTAATCACATGGTCTTTGGACCCACACTTAAAACATCCCCCTAACTTCTTCCAACACTCCCCCGGGTGCAACTTTCCACATTGAGCACACGAACGATACTGACCTTCCACAGTAACCTGCTGATCTCGCGGCCCGTCAACTCTAGGTCTTTTCTAGAGACCTCCGGATGACCCCGATGATCCAAAACCTCTCTTTTGTCTATTCCTATCCGAATGCTGTCTCACCAATTCCTTGACCCCTTCAGCTACCTTAGCCTTTTCTACCAACACGGTAAACTCCCACTCTTGCTGTGGAGCAATCAGCAATCTCAGATCATCCCTCACTCCGTCCTCGAACCTGACACATCGTTTATGCACCGTAGCCACGATACCCCGAGCATACCAGCTCAACTTTAAGAATTCTACTCGTACTCCGCTACGGACTTACTCCCCTAAACCAGCCTCAGAAATGCCTTCCTCTGTGCATCAATATAACTAGACCCAATATACTTCTTCTGATACGCCACCTTGAAATACTCCCAAGTGAGATCATCCATTGTAGCACTATCCCGTACCGTGAGCCACCACTGGTATGACTCATCTCGGAAGAGCGACACCACCCCTTTCAGTTTCTCCTCAGCAGTCAGATCCAAATCATCCATGATTAACTCCGTCGCCTCTAACCAATACTCAGCCGTATTGGCCGCCACACTAGATACACCTCCGAATACCTCAGCTCCATTGGCTCAGAGTCGCTCAGATACAGATTTTCGAGCTCCCATACCTCCACCTGCTCTAGTCGCCCTCTCAAGAACTCGCAAGATCGCTGAGCATTGCATCATCCCCGTCGATCTCGATACTCAACACCGGTGGTGGTGGTGGTGGCATCTCATTCTCGGACCCTTGACCAGACCTAACTGGTTCCGATACGATCATTCTTCCTCTACCACGCCCACGCACATTACGACCACGTCCCCTCAAACTCATATCTACCATCGTGTCTTATCTGTTTTAGAAATTTTATGCGTTACTTATTGTTCCACTGATTACCCACAAGTAATTTTATGTAAAGGCATTTGACAGTAGTTCTTTTGGTCATTCAAAGTTTTCATTTCAAGTCTTCTACCCTAATTCAGAGAATCACATTCATTCAATAGTATCTACTACACACGTTCACCACTTTGAGCATTTTCGTCTGTTCCAACCTAGGGGTATTTTTGTAATTTATCCTATAGGGGTATTTTGGTAATTTTTCAAATCAGGGTATCTTGTAATTTTGCAAAATAGGGGTTTTTAGTATTTTTGCAAAATAGGAATATTTTGATAAAAATTGAGGGTAGTATGGTAATTTTATAAGCGAGGGTATTTTAGTAATTTCCACAAATCGGGGTACTTCGAAAATTTTTTTTCAGATCTAAGGTAGTTTTTTGCAAGTCAGGGGGTAATTTGGTGATTTTAAAACTAGGGTTTTTACAAAACAATGTAGCTAGTCCCTTTCGGGTTTTAATCATTGAATTTAGCCTGTGGGTAAGTCCTCTTGGTTAGGGTGAACCGTCACTACGCACCAGGTAGGATTCAAGCGAAGACGAGGTGAGTCACTAGGACTGCTTAAATACCAAGCTCCCCCTGAATCCAATCCTAGACATGCACACAACTGTTGCCACACCCTTAACTCGGCGACTTACTCACAGGTTTGTTTGATTGGTCTTTAAGTTTTATGTAATTTTGTGTTGGAGTAAGCTAATCCTAGAGTTCAATAGCTCCTAATCTACTAATCTACGATCCCATAATACCCACATACAAATCACACAATAATTAGGGGTACTTACCTGGTAGCCTTCGGGTCGGAGACACAGGTGCCATGCTAGAAAACCTGATCATCTTTTAGTAAAACCCACTTTCGAAAAAAATGTTTTGGGCCCAAACGCCCTCAAGGTCGAGTTTTAAACCCTGCTCTGATACCAAATTGAAACACCCCAAACCCGATCCACAAGCCCCAACTGGATCTGACATGTTCCTTAAGAAAACATAGCTTTATCTCGTTTCATCTTTTTATAAAATATGACGGTTTTTAATAAAAATAGGTTTGTATCTTTATCAAGTTGAAAACCAAGATACCGTTCAAGTTTGTATTTCATTAAAACACTTGCTTCATATCTCAAAAATTAAAAGATTTTCCTGATACTAGATCTCATTAGGTTGAAAACGTAAGTTGAGTAGGTAATAAAACATTTAAAGTTTCTTTAAGAAAAATATTTGATTACTTGTTTGTTGATTATCGTGTGGAAATAAAACTTAAAACATAAACTTAAACAGTTAAGTAGTGGCCTTATTACAAATTTAAAATACCAAAATAAACCTCGAAAGAAATCATACTAAATAAAAACGAAAAGAGTTCTATTATTCAAAAACCTAAAATTTTGCTGAGCATGGCCACCACATAGTCCCTACCGACCCGATCCATTGCACTATGTATCACCTGCAAAATGTTAGCCCACGAAGGGTGAGCCAACAGACTCAATGTGTAACAGCCAACCATCAAGACCCAATCGATTATAGCCTTACTTACAACGTTTTAGGCAAAGGCCATCCGAAATCATATTTGGCCATAGGCCCATGTCATAACATATTAAACCACATGTATATAAAACAATGATGAAACCCGAACCCACATAGATATCCAACCTCTACAAAACACCTGTACCTGCCAATCACACCATGGGGATTACTAAATCGACCCTCCATCCTCTACACACCATCAAAGGCAGTCGCTGCAGTCAACTGTACATCGCCCATATAATCATGGCATAGCCACCAGATAATGTGACGGAGTCACCGGATCATAATATGTGGCATAAGTCACCGGATAATATGGTAAAAACCACCAAAACACTTCTCCTTATCATTATCACCCATATGCCCATGCAACATTCATATTATTCAGATATCATGCAATGTACCTTACCCCAAAGTCATAACAAAATCACACATATTCCATATCAATGTTTATAATATTATTAACTGAGTATTAAGGGTAACATACCTGAATGGGCTGTACCATTGAATGGTACCCTTAGCCACGTTACTCGTATTTTTATAATCACATGTTTAATATTGATACTATTAATCTATCGGGAAATTAATGTAGGGTTACACACCTGATAACATTGAGAACGACATTCTCGCTAGCAGGGATAACAACGATCTGCTTATGCCTTTCCGATGCTGGCCCACAACCCGGTGGCCAATCACGTACGGTAGAAACTGAGCGTTTCTGAATCTAGGGGTAGGAACTGCGTTTCCAGCCCCCTCCTTTGATTGGCTAGACCGACAGAATACTAAAGCTTCCGGCTTTTACTTCGGGAATTGATTGAGTACCTACACAACCCTTTTATGAGAAATAGGCTAATAGAGATTATGGCCTTTGGCCGAATATCACTATCCCTTACCTCGCTTGCCTAAATCTCGAAACTATTGTTTGCCCTTGAAGATGTCGAAATCCCTACATAACTTATGTCAGATTCAGATTATTGCATAAGATCTATAAGAATGGCCCTTGACCGAATGTTACATTCTGCTTACCTTGGATATCCAAATCCCGAAAGGTCTCCTTCTACTCGTCGACTACAAAGATTTGAACCCACCTTCATGGTTTCGGCTAAAAGAATAAAAGGGATTAGAGTCTTTGATTTTCGGCTAACCAAAAGAAAAAGAAGAGAACTTAACTAACAGTTAACCCTTATCGAAATTGATTGAACACCTTTGCTTGGAACACAAAGAGATTAGGCCACCAAAAAAGGTTGATCGGCTTTTAAGAGCAAGTGGATTGATTTCAAAGAGTAGAGATGCAATAAATCTTTTCAGTTTAGAAAGCAATAACAACTAGATGTGGATTCGGCTTTTAATCTAGTGGATAAATTAGCTTCAAAGGTTAAAGATGCAATCGGCTATGGTCAAATGTGTTTTGGCTTTTTAATGACAGAGGAAATCGTGAGAAGAAGAAGAAAAGAGATTGAAAGTTGGGGTGGTTCGGCTTTGGTGAGAAAGAGGAAGAAAAGAATGGTGGTATGGCTCAATCAAGGACTCGACTTCAAGGAAATATAGAGAGAACTCAATCAAAGAGCTATGGAAAAGTGATGAAATGAGGCTTAAAGATTCGGCTAGGGTGCTTGTTGGATTCAGCTTTTAGTAGATAAAGGAGAAAGAGAACAAACTGAAAGGAGAAGAAAGGTGCACGAGTGGTTTTCAGTCACAAAAGAAAAGAACACAAAGGCTTTCAGGAAGAAGAAATCGAACAACAAAGTGCCTAAACCTTTCTAAGCATATTCGGCTTCTCCCCCTACCTACATGACCGAAATGGTCATCATAGAAGTCCCTTGGCCGGCCAGCTCTCCCTCTCTTCTCAAATCCCTTCTTTTTCTCCTACTTTTCCTCTCCACCTCTCATTCAAATAATTTGAATGAGTCCACATCTCATCCACTCTCTTAGGCGCCCATTCAAATGAATTTGACCAAGTTCAAAGCTCATCCCTTCAGAGTCCTTGTGCCGTCCACCACTGCACTTCCTTGCCAAAAAAGAAAAGCCTAAAACACTACTTGTGCTGCTCGAACCTAGGTCTCTTCACACTCCCTAAGGCGTCATTGCTCTGTGCTCTAAGTGGCGTCTTCCTTGCCACTTTACCAATCGGATTCTTGTGTCCTAAGCCACACGCACCTTTTCTTAAGGCCTAGCTCCCTAGCTCTTCCCCCAATCAGCTTAAAGTCAAACATTTTTCTAAGGCTTCTGCCTACACCCCAAGGTTTCCAAAGCCCCCAATCACATACAAACAGCACACAAGCACACTACTACATACATTGGAGTTAAAACGCATAACCCCTAAATCCAGGATATTATAAATTCAATAGACTCAACAGGTGGAGTCTTATTCAATACTAGATTCATACATACATAGGAATGAGTTAATCTTAGATCTATCAATGCAATCACATCAGTATCAACTAAAGTCAAAGTATCGGTGATGACGTCTAGAGATGATGCTTCCTCTCGTACAAGTATAGCATAGACTCGGGCAGGTGCTCTCACCTCTGACCTCACAGCTGCGTCAGTTGTCCCTCTCTGAATTTTGCTCACATTTCTGGTGTTTCTGGGTGGTCTACCCCTAGCCGTCACATTACTCGGTCTTTCATTCTGAACATTTTCTTCCTCGACTATCTTTGGGCAATCTCAAATAAAATGATCTCGGGATCCACACTTATAACAAACTCTATTGTTGTACTTACCCCAACACTCTCCCACATGTTGTCTCCCATATTTTCTACACTCAGGCTTGTTACTTTTAACACTTTCAACACTTGATTCAATCGGAGATTGAGTTCGTGGACTAGCACTTTGTCTTGAATGATCTCTACTTGAATATCCAAATGAAGCATTTGAACAATTGCTTGCATCTCTAAATCTCCTTGTAGAAGGTTGAGAAAACTTACTCATAGCTCTTTTTCTTTCATCACGAGCTTCAGAATCAGCTTTCTTCTTTTCTTTACTGAGCTCCTTGGCCTTGCATGCTCTTTCAACTAGCACAACAAATTCCTTTATATCAAGTATCCCAACCAAAAACTTAATGTCCTTATTCAACCCTTCTATGAAGTGTTTGCACATAGTAGTTTTGGTAGAAACACATTCTCTCGCGTATTGACTCAATCTTACGAATTCTCGCTCATACTCAGTAACAGACAAATGACCTTGTTTCAGCTCTAAAAACTCTTTACGTTTCTAATCAATAAAGTGTTGACTGATATAATTCTTTTTGAATTCAGCTTGAAAGAAATCCCAGGTGATTCTCTCTATCGAAACCACAGATGTCAATGTTTTCCACTAGTTATATGTAATATCCCTCAACAACGAAAAAACACATTTTATATATTCATCAGTTGTCAATGACATCTCATCAAATACTCTGATTATATTCTCATGCCAAAACTCAGCTCGCTCAACATCATCATCGGATGTGGCCCTAAACTCTTCGGCCCCGTACTTTTGAATCTTGTCCACAGAAGGTTTATTCAATCTGACCGGATCTACAACTTGTGGCACAATAGGTACTTGTGGGGGTGGAGGTTGTGGAATAGTCGGATTCGTTCGAACAAACTCTGTAAAACACTCGCTCATCATTCGAAAGAAGGCTTGCTTAGCCTCTCCTCCCTCACTACTTTCATTTGGTCGAGATGTGGCCGGCCTTGTCCCTTGAGTGGGAGCAGGCACATTACTCTCTACGTCGTCAGCAACTGCTCGATCGGGATCCATTACTATATGAAAACACATTTTTAACTATCAGAATTCATCACACTATCATAATTTCAAATATGGCATGTATAGCTAGACTCACACGTGCTACGTTAGTCCGAGAATCAACTAAACCATAGCTCTGATACTAATAAAATGTAACACCCCTAACCCAAAATCGTCGCTAGAATAGGGTTAAGAGGCATTACCGAACAATCAAATCATTTCACATTCCATTTACGACACAAGGTCAATCATCATCATAACACATCAAAATACAATCAAATAGTCCCTTATTGAAGCCTTCAGGACCTTAAACACATGCTAAAGGAGCCAAAACACATACAGAAATTCTCAAAAATTTAAAAATTTTCTAAGTTTCAGGGGTTACACACCCGTTTGGGCAAATCGTGTGCCTCCCACGACTACTAGACACACCCGTGCCTCCTCCCCGTGGCTGAATCTGACTTAACACCATGGTTATCAGACACCCCCGTGTACTAAGGCTGTGTACTCATAGACCATATGCTGACTTATTCACATGGCTACTAGGCACGCCCGTGTACCATAGTCGTGTGTCCTTAAGCTAGCTATTGACTTATGCCCAAGGCTAGTTGACATGCCCGTGTCAAGGCTGTGTGCTATTAGGCTATATACTGTCATTCACCTATGGTCATTAGGCACGCCCGTGTGCCTCAACCATGTGACAAAATAGGCCAATTCGCCACCCACACAAGGGCCAATCTTTACAAGCACATTAAAGCATGATTTCATACATAATTCAGCAACCAATTTCATGTCAAATGATCAACATATCATCTCATACAATCTCATTCACAACCATGTTAACTAATAAACTAAATTACACCACTTGGACACATTCCATGCCAATATGATTCATTTCCAATTTCTCCATTTCATACTAGCAATTTATCATATTTTACATTCATGTGGACTAAAATTTCATCCTAGGCAAAATTACTATTTGCCCCTAACTTGTCCATAAATTCCATTTTCGTCCCTAAGCTCGGCAAATGAAACTTGTGCAAATTACTCCCTATTCCAAGCCTAACGAAAGCCCCATTACAAATTTTAGAGCACATGTATTCATAAAATTTTAGAATTTTTCATCAAATTTTACAACTTTTCATTTTAGCCCCTAAATCATGTTTTCATCAAAAATCACTTTGTAAAAGTTATTTATCTATTAATAATCTTTCATTTTCTACCATAAGTTTCTAATTTCCAACATATACATCCATGACCCATTTTCATACTTTGATAACTTTTCAAATTATTCCCCAAATAGAGATTAAGCTATCCTTATGTCAAAAATATCAAAATTACTAAAAACGGTACAAGGAAACTTACCCAATTTGGCCATGAAAGTCTCTTCTCTCTCTCTTAGGGTTTCCATGTTTATTTTGGGAAGAAGATGAGAAAAATATGATTTTTTAATTTTCTTTTCATCTTTTTAATTAATTAATATTTTTAATTTCCAATTTAGTCCCTAGCCTTTTTCTTATTTTCCATGGATAAATCATCCAAAAATATCTACATACTTTTTTTAATGGTCTAATTACCATAAAAGGACCTTAAATTTTGAATTCCATAGCTATTTAATCCTTATAGATACTAGAATTCAACTTTCATATTTTATGCGATTTAGTCCTTATCATAATTAAGCACTCAATCAATAAAATTTTCGTACCAAAATTTTCACATGTCATATCTATCATAATATGGACCATATAATAAAATAAAAATAAATTTTATTTTTGGCTCGGATTTGTGGTCTCGAAACCAATATTCTGATTTCACTAAAATTTGGGCTTTGCAACTCTCCCCTTAAGGAATTTTTGTCCTTGAAAATTTTACCAGTAAGAAGATTCAGGCATTACTTTCTCATGTTTCTATCCAGTTCCCAAATAGCTTTCTCTATATCATATCATTGTCTAAGAACTTTCACTAAAGATACCTTTAGACTTTTCGTTTCATTCACTTCACATGCCAGAATTTCAACCAGTCACATGTTGTAAAATTTCACTTCACATGTGAATTTCACTTCACATACCTTTCACATTTCATTCCGGGCTACCAGTACATCTCTTACAAATTGTTGTGCATCTTATCATTTCCCAGATAAACAGACATAGTACCACTGTGATCATTCATGTAAAATTTTCTGTAAAAGTTCTGAGTTCTTCAGTACACATGCTTTGCCTCTGAATAACAGACATTTATTGAATCTATTTTGAAATTCTGAATTAGCAATTGTTTCACACTGTATTCATTTAACTTACAACTCATTATCACTTTTCTAAATTTCACTATTCTATTGTAGAAACATCAGCTTAGCTTTAAGCTCAGCTAAAATTACTCTTTCATCAGACAATAGCAGTTGAGTATCTATTGCTCATAAAACAAACAAAGAATTTTCTGCTCAAAATATCAACAACTATATTTACTTTTCCTGAATGATAATCAAATACCAAATCAGGGTCTTTCAATAATTCAAACCATCTACTCTGTATCATATTCAAATCTTTCAATACCATTGGGTGGTTTAAAAATTTAAGATCAGTACATATATGATATTTTCACCATACAGATACTGTTACCAAATTCTTAGTGCAAACACAATAATTGTCAATTCAAGATCTTATATCGGGTAATTTTTTTCCTGTAACTTTATCTGGCTGGAAGTATAAACCATTACTTTACCTTTCTTCATCAAAATACATTATAATCCATTCAATGATGTATCACTGTGATAATAAATTCCTTATCAGATTCAGACTGAACCAGAACGGATGCTTCGGTCCTCAGGGCTCCCAACTGATCAAAACTTTATTAACATTTGTCAATCCATTCAAATCTTACATCTTTCTGTAATATCCATATCATTGATGTAGCTATCATAGAAAACACTTTCATAAAAATTAAAAAAGATATCGAAGCTTTTAATTATTTCGAGGTTACAATCATCAGATAGGTTAAAACCCTAATACTATAATAGATTCGATGTTTCCACAGTATAAATGGGATAATACCTCAACTTCATTGCTATTTTTCAAATAAAAGAGGAAAACCAAGGGTAGCCCCAATATCATCTAGTGCAATAATACAATTTCTATAATCTATGTTCCATATTACCAAATTCCCATGATCAAGTCAAAATTCAAAACAGTAGTAAGTATAATTACCACTGACCAATGAATATCTTTCACAAATAAACCATGCTTGAATAATAAAGAGATTGATGACATCTCAGAGAAAATTCATAAGAGAAATATCACACATACTCAATAGAAACAACTGTGACAAAGATAATTTAATTTTGCACATTCGCAATTCAAGGCTTTAATTAGTAGAAGTAGAAAATAACATCACAAGAACCTTATCATCAAATCTTATATCAATCATGATGAATTAGAAAGCCCAAGTATGATAGATCAATTCCACTCATGAATCAACCATAATTATAGTAATTCCATCTATCATAATTTACTAGCCTTTCAATTCGATAAATATTGCATCTGTATATGCACAATTTCATATGCCTCTAAGAATAACAGAGCTCATAGAGTACCCAGAAGAGGTTGCTGTGTTATTCTAGATTGTAGCAGCTACATTCAAATTTCTTTGCAATTTCATCACTATTCCGCTGACCAATAAAGTCATCAATAATCTTACATTATTTAGTTAACTGAAAAAGTCAATTTAGAAGAATTTTGGGCTACTCCATTCTGTAATTATCATATCTAGATAAGTAAATTACTCATGAATAACTTCTTCTTTAACAATGACATCACATATTCAGAATAATCTTCAGAAAAAATTTTATATCTCTTTTAATACCATTTTTACTTACTAACCCATTGTCATTCTGACTACATCATTAGTCATCCAGTATTTGAAATCTTTAGTTCGCATTCATGAGCTTAATCCATATAAATCTTATGAATTTCATTGTATAACATTATACTGGTAAGAGGGTGTAAATCGTAAGTCTCAAAAATTAACTTTCATAAATACACACATATTACTTAACGTGTACCATTAACATGTTCACTATAACAATTTATTTTATACCTTTACAAGTCTCATTTCATAATAAGTAACATTTTTATTCAGGCACGTGAGTATCACTTTCAGTAGTATCAAAATCAGCTCAGTTGGAAAGCATCTCTGTCTATTTGTAAAATAATTTTCATCAGAGTCGAGAGACATCACACTATCACAGGTTATATAATGGCATGTATTTCTAGACTCCACATATGCTACGTTTAGTCTGAGAACCGATTAAATCGTAGCTCTGATACCACTAAATGTAACACCCCTAACCCGTATCCGTCGTCGGAACAGAATTTTGAGGCATTACCGAAACATTAAGGACATTTTAGATAAAACATGTAAATCACTATTCATTAACCAAGGTCATTCATAATGTCCCTTAAATAGATCCTCGAGGCCCAATACTAGCATTAGAATCAAGTCGAGACTAAATCAGAACTCAAGAAAATTTTTACAAAATTCTAAAATTTTCCAAGGTGCACGGCTCACACGCCCGTGTAACCCTGGGACACGCTCGTGCTGCAGGCCGTGTTCAAAACTAGGTAGTTCTCTGACTTGTGCCAGACGGCCATGCCACACGCGAGTGTTCTAGGCCGTGTGGTTATTTATTTCAATTCGAATTAGGTGCAAGTTTCAAACGGCCATGACACACGCCCGTGTTCAAGGCCGTGTCACTCACATGGCTGAGACACACATCCGTGTCTCTGCCTGTGTGCTCAATTTTGAGCATTCTATTTCTCAAAATTAAGGTTCAGGGGACACAAGGCCTAACCACATGCCCGTGTTACCAAGCTATTTATCACACACGGTCTAGACACACGCCTGTGTGTCTGCCCGTGTGGACAAAATAAAGCCATTCCTAGCTTCATTTCTCACCCCAATCTTTGCCATAATCCTACACCACATCTTGCATTCATAACTCAACAAATCCAAGCATTTTATTCAAGTTAATTCTATCATTTAACATGATATATCATCACATACAATTACTAACCATTTCAAGCATTCTAATCAAGCATATTCCATCCATCATCATGGCATATCATTTCATGCACACATATTTACAATCTTACCTTGGTTATGTCCTCATGTTAGACATAATTTGATCAACTACTTAACATATATGTGGCTAACATAATATGACATTATAAGTATATCAAAACAATCATTACTAGCCATTCCAATGGCTAGATTACAAGCATCACTTATGTTTACATGCCAATATGGCCAACATATCATAAACATGCCATTACAACTGCAATTTATTTACCATATTGTACCGATATGGGCTGATGGATAGTGTGAGTGATCTCCGCCGAGCTTCCAATCCTATGAGCTTTCGAGTACTCTAAAACGAGGGAAAGTAAAATAGAGTAAGCATAAAATGCTTAGTAAGTTCGTAGAACATGGCACATAACTTACCATTAATCATATTTGAGGTAACTAAGTAAGGCATATTCAACCACTTTGATCTCAAGCCCTACACACATCCTAATTTCCCTTGTTAGTCTTATATTCCATAGTAACATCAAGACATGTATGGGCTCAACAACAATCAAGTTCCCATGCACATATATTGTAACACCCCAAACCCGGCCTAGAAGTTAGGCCCGAATCCGGTGTGTCACACTAAAAAGTTTTTCGATAATGTATAAAGAAAACATGTCAAATGAGATAAAAAAACATGTTAGATCCTTTTTATTCATACAAAAATAGATGTTGATTTGTTAAAATCAAGAAAATCAAGTTTGACTTGAGATATTTAATAAAACACTACTAACCTCGAAGATTGATCGATTAAATTTGAAGTAATAATTTTATAAAACTGTGACTTTTGGAAATATCGTTGACAGTTCGAGAGAAATTTTCGTATTAACAATATTTGTGAAAGTATATTTTGAAATTCATTTGTTAATCGATTTTGGAAAACCTTTATTATGATTTTAGAAAATCCCATTTAAAAAAATAATTTGAGTAAAATATAAACACATCAAACATAAAGCAAAATAAAATAATCCAGAGGCCTTATTACAACACATAACCCAAAATAGTAAAGTAATAGAGTAAACGAAGTAAGAAACTAAAGTTCAAATAAAACCATTTCTGAAGTATGGCCTACACCGAGTCATCCATGGCTCCAAGTCCTCATAACTGAGCATTACCTACAAGGGTTAAGAAAGAAAGGAGGGTGAGTTACAAGAACTCAGTGTGTAACCCACTTTCCGTTGTCACTGGGCCAAAAATTCAATTAAGCAATTATTGGGCCAAAGCCCATTTACGATCATAACATAATATCATATATAATATGTATGTGTTATGCAATTTCCCAACCAAACCTAGTTTTCCATCCGCTACACACCACCCGTACCAACCAACACACCGTGGGGAGCTTTAGTCACCCACCCAGCCAACACACCAAATTGGGCATTAAGCCATATATCAAATTGTGGAGAGCCACCGGTAATTTATTGTGGCAGAGCCACCAATAATTTGTTGTGGCAGAGCCACCGGTAATTTATTGTGGCAGAGCCACCGATAATTTATAGCAAAGCTACCAGAACTTCTCTTCATCAAAATCCCAACCCATGTAAATCATGTGCATAACAATTCACAATGATGTATTCAGATATTCTTTACAAATTTTATGGCACATTATAACAATTTATCAAAGTTGGCCCATTAAGCAAATATCATCTTGGCCCATTTTGCATATTTTCAGATCGGCCCATATAATCATATATCAATTTGGCCCACATAACAAAATATATCAGATTGGCCCAGTAATCAATATGTCCATTCGGCCCATAAGGCAATATGTCAATTCAGCCCATTAAGCAATTTCGTATTTCAGCCAATTAACACTTTACAAATCGGCCCAATAGGGGCATTTCCATAATTCGGCCCATAAGGGAATTTTCATAATTTGGCAATCGTACCCGCTAAGGGTAATTCGGTAATCTTACCCACTAAGGGTATTTCGGTAATTTAGTAATTTTGTAACCAAGGCTTAACTACTAATTTGGGGCATAAAAGTTTGAAACTGTCCATCTGCGTCATACTGACTAAATTGATCATAACTCGAGTGAGGAATCTCAAAATCTAAATCCATAAATTTTCCTTAAAACTAGACTCATATATCTCCTTACTACAATTTTTCCAAAATTTTTGGCTTAACCATTTAGTACAGTTTATTCCTTAAAATTTCCCTTGTTTCACTATCCAACAATTCTGACCTCTCTTACCCAAAATTCAAATATCTCACTGTACAGTTTTCATATGTTGTTTCCACTTGTTTTTATTGAAAATAGACTCACTAAGGAATTTTTAAATATAAACTATATCTTTTAATCCACTTTGTACAATTTTATACAATTTTTCCAAGACAGATCAGGGAATCATGAAATCATTCAGAACCAGTCTCACTAAAATTAACATATCTCAGAATATAAAATTCCTTTTCCTTCTCCGTTTCTTCCTTATCAAAAATAGACACAGTAAGCTTTGATTTGATATCTTATTCAATTATTAATTCCCTTTCTCCTATTTTTCATGATTTTTTGAAATCACATCACTGCCACTGACCAAAACTATTTTATTACAAAAGCATGGTTACCACTATGAACCTACGCGCCCCGAGTGATCCCGGATGCCGATTTCCTGTTTTCTTTGGTATTTCGACCAAATCACAGAACATATCATACAAACTTTCAGAGAGATGTGAGATTACACACCATTTCAAACATGTTTTCGGAAGGTACGGGATTACACACCTTGATTTCGATTTCCTAAAGAACCACTCGTCGTTAACCTAGAACAATACCAACAAAAAGTTAGCCTCGGATTTCCAAAAGATTTCATATCACTTACACTTGAATCACTTACCACTATATCCAAAGGTAGAAATATATTGAGTGATTTGTCCCTAAAACATATAGTCGATTAGTCGAAACTTCAATTCGATTTGCAATATAGCCGAATAGAGATATAATGAAAAATCCAAAAATGAACCCCCTTACCTTATCGATATTGGATCCAATTACCACCGTTTGACTTCGGTTAGAACAATACACCGTCTCCCACTTAAAGCACGATTGTTCAAGAGATGAATGACAACTTGAATGGAAAGAAGATCAATGAAAGATGGAAGATTCGACTATGGTGAAAATATTAGAGTGAAAGTGATGCTTGAAGGATTTTTGCTAAAAGAAAAGAAGAAGAAAGATGATGGATTAGTTTCGATTTTCAAGGATGATGAATGAACAAAGAAATGATCTCCAAGTTGTATGCATTCGGCAAAGAAAAGAAATGGAATAAGTCTCTTCAAGGTTGCATGGATTCGGAAAAAAGAGGACAAAGAAGTTTGGGAAGAAAAGAAAATGATACCAAATTGTCAATGAAGAATAGGCCAAAATAACCAAAATTTACCAATTACCAATGATCATAATCGGCTAGGAGAGGGAGTTTTGAGAGAAAAAGAAACAATTGATGTATTGATATTTTGTCCAAAATTATCACTTTTGTTTTTACCAAAACATCAAGCACCAAAATTGGCTATCATCCTAGCCCCAAGCCGTCCACATTCATCCCCCCTAGGATAAGAGTTTGGCTACCCAAACTTTCCAAAACACCGTCCTCAAAATAAGCCCCTTGTCCCCCTTACTTACCTATTTCTCATGATTCCTTTCCCCAACTTCAACCTTGCCTTATTCTTTTAGCCACCTTACCAAAATAATGAAGTCCACCTTGGCCATATTTATTCCTTGACGACACATAAGGAAGGGAAGCAAAAGTAAAAGTCAAATTGCACACAAAGTGATTCGAACTCCTTCCCTCAAGGTGCTACAAGTGGCGCCATATCCTCTCTACTAATAGCTCTTTTATGCTAACTATTTAATCAATTATTTCCATATGCTTTAAGGTCACTTACTCCATCTCTTTAAAGTGCTAAAATACTAAATTTTTCCTAAGGCCCAATTAAACCCGAGACTTCATAGAAACCTCGTAACCTTCCAAATTCACTTAACTAATAGTCCAATTTGTAATAATGCCATTCTCTTGTTCTCAAAATTTTAAACATTCCTACGCCCAAGGCCCAATCCTACTAGGCCTAATTTTGGGATGTTACATATATTTTCCACAACATGTATTCATTTGACATGTATAGACATCTCTTATTATTACAAGTATAGCTTCATAGTAATTTGTTTCAAGTTCAAATCATTTCATGGAAGGACTTTACTCATTTTATTTGAGTATTAAGATCGCACAAGTAGTAATACGTTCAAGGTGTACGGGTCTATGGTCAAGGATGAACATTCACATCAAGCAATTTCCATATACAAATATCATCTTCTTGTATTTTCTTTTCATGTCATATTTCCATATCATATGTATCATTCCATGTCAATTTGTTTTAAATTCATCTTTACTCATGTCAGAACTTTACCCATTGAATTTATTCGAAATATCGATGGATACACAGGTAGTACACCCAAGGTGTACAAATCAGAATCCGTCAATTCATGTCCAATAGTACCCTTAAGGTACAACTTTCAGGGAGTACACTCTCGAGCTACACATGTATACAACAGGATTACCAGTCCAGGCTAAATCCTTTTTATGTCATATGCTCTAAAGAGCTTGATCTAGATTACTCGTCCGGGCTAAATCCAATCGATAACATATGCTCGAGAGGACTTATATCAGGATTACCCATTCAGGCTAAATCCTTTTTGTAATAAAGTCATTAGGATTACTCGTCCTAGCTAAATCCATTTTGCAACAAATACAGGACCTCATTTATTTCAGGCAATTATATTTATCCATTGATTTTTCATTTATTCAAACGAGATTTAAAAATTCCAAGCATTTTATGGTATGTGATCATTTGATATATCTTTAACACCAAATAATTCATATGATACACATCCATTCCGAGCATAAAAGTAACATTTCCATCGTTTACCCTTTTAACATCTATCAGACATTATCAATTAATTAGAACATTTTTATTTATCGGGCTTGTTCGGATATGTAATCCTTTCACAAATATATGACATTTATACAATTCACATAATCAAAATCAAAACAAGCATGTAAATAAAAAATTTAGTTACACGAACTTACCTCGATAATGTTCGTGTATGTAAATCTACTAATCCAACATTTTCCTCTTTTCCTCGTTCTAACTCTAAATTCGGTCTATCCAGATTATACGAGTAAATTTAAAGTCAATTTATCATATTTTACTGTAACATCCTAAATTATTGGGCCAATGCATTTAGTGGGTGGATATGTTTAATGTGTTAATTTGAGTGTTAGGGGCTTAAATTGGGCTAGGATTGGGCCGAAGCCTTGGTTAAAATTCCTGTTTGGGTACAATGGGGTTTAAAAGATGGTATCAGTGCTTTAGGTTGCAAAATAGGCTTGTGGCCCAATAGTATGTGGTGTTGCAGAGGAGTTATAGGTTGGCGCCAATAGCAGGAGGTGAGGCCCAAGTTTTTGCCGTAAGGAGCCCATGTCTTTGGGCCATTTTCAGCACTTAAAAGGAGCAAGGAGGGGGACATCAATGAGGCTTAATTTTAGGAGGGATTTAATGATTGGGATAATGTGGATATTGTGCTGATAATAGTAGGGAGAGGTAGTGTTATTTAGACCTCTTCTAAAGGTATGAATAGATTAAGATAAAGGAGAAAAGATAGGAGCTATCTGCTGAGAGCAGTGTTGGCCGAAATTCCATCTCCTGGAAGGGGAAAGAAATCTGTTTCTTTATGGCAAAAGGGTGCCAAAATTTCCCTATTATTTGATTAATTGTTAGTTATCAAGAAGGGCACTTTCGGGTTTTGATAAGTAAGTGCAAAATTCTTTATAAATAGGGGTGGTATCTCTTCAATTTCGACATTTGAACCCTATTCTTTTCCTCATTCTCTATGCCAAAACTCTCAGTCATTCCCTGCAATTTCTTTTCTTTTGATTTCTTCAAAAGTCGAAATCTCTAAGCCTATTCTCTCATCTTCACTTTCATTCAAAAGCAGAAACTCTGAACTTTTTTCTCATCTCCATAGCCGAATACCTCCTATTCTCTTTTGTCGATTTCTCCACTAAAAGCCGAATCCGCATAGATTTCTTCCTATTATCTTCTCTCTTTTTGATCTTCTCGAAAGCTGGAAATTCTTTGGGAGTTGTCGAATTCTCTACTAAGGTAGGTGCCGATCTCTTCTATTCTTTTCTTTACTTTTGGTTTTTGGAGGCCAAAGCCGAAAGGCTTTTACGCGTGGTAAGGTTATCTTTTGAATAACATTTGGATTGTTCTTGTGTTCACATCATGGGGCGACACCTCGAGAAATCAGAATAGATCGAATTATCTAGATTCCAAAAGTCGGAATCTGTTAGTCTCTAAGTATCCTATCTATTTTAGTATTTCAAGGTAAGGGGTTTTCATTAGATTTCTGTTAGATTTGTTATCGTCATAAGATCTTAATCATATGATATGGTTTAACAACCCTATTTCGTTATAGTAGTTCTAACAAGGACTTTTGATGGAATCAAATATGGATCAGGCAAAGGAGAGGATTGGGTCTGTAAACCCAATCCCTAAGTTTAGAAAACGAGCGGTGTCTACTGTTCGAGATTGGCCACGGGTTGTGGACCAGGTTCTGAACAGCATCTTAGGCAAATAGTAGTCGTATCGACTTCTGATAGTGTCGACATAGAGAGTGTCATCTTAACCGTAACCAGGTGTGTAAATCTCTATCACACTCATTAATTTGTATTATATGTATGTTGTGGGCTAAAAGCCGGAAAGAGAGGCTATATGAACAGTCGTATGGCCAGAAAGGGTAGGCAAGGGATGCCAAGTACGTAATCATAGAAACTCCTCTATGTGTATCAAAGTATGTGAAAGTCTGCGATCTGTTTAGATAGTTTAATGTTTCGATTATTGTATGTATGTATGCATGGGATGGGATTGATTGATTTACAGAAGGGGAGTAGGTCGCGAGGCGATCGGTGGCTTTGCCACATAGGTCACATAGTGATCGGTCTTTATGATAAAAGACATAGTCATCGAATACTATAATGTATTACTTAGGTCGCATAACGATCGGTGGCTTTGCCACAAAGGTCACATAGTGATCGATATGGTGTGTAGCGGATAGAGGGTTGATTGTAAAAATCCCCACGGTGTGAAGGTTGGCACGGGGTGTGTAGAGGATGGGCATTTAGGTTTGGGATGGGCCATGTTGCATGAAATATTCCGTTGCCATTGTGTGTGGTCTAAGGCCCATAATGTGTTTGTGGGCCTAAGGCTTTATGTGTTTTAGGATTTGCACACCGAGTTTTGGTGACTCACCCTATTATTTTTCCCCAACTTTTCGGATGAGCGATAGATCGTGGACATGGGAGCCGAGGCGGACGAGGGCCATCAAGATTCTTATCTACATAGACTATTTTAGTTTTCATTTGAATTTTAATTTTGAGAATATTTTTGTAATAAGGCCTCCATTACTTAGGTTTTCAATTTATTTTTTTATGTTAAGTTTTTATAAACTTATGTTTTTTTCCTTAAAGTCTTAATTATAAAATGAAAAGGTAAATGGGCTTTTCAAACACAAACAACGCGAATGCTTAAAGTTGTTTAAAAATTTTACAATTATTTGATTGATTGGCTATAATAAACTAAGATTTTCAAAACCCTTCAAGACAAAGTTTTCAAGTTTCAACCGTAGCATACGAGATCCATCATGGCGTATGAAATTTGGGTTTGGGGTGTTACTTTTTGTATCGAGCCTAGTTCAAAACTCGGCCGTGAAATGGGTCGAGAGTGGTTTGTAAAAATGATGTAAGTTTGAGAAAATGCGGTTGAGATATGGCCTTGAGTCTCTAAGACTTTTCGATCCATGCAGGTAAGTATTCTAACTCTTGATGTGGTTTGTATTGTTGGGCTTTATAGGGACGTAGGCTAGTATGAGAAGAGCTTGATGGACTTTAGGTTTAGTATAAACAATTCTCCAAATTCCATAAAACTTAATTTCTAATTAAACATGTCTGTGGACAAGTCACAGGGTTAGGGTGTGGCAACAGGCATACGCATGTCTAGGATTGAACCCAGGAAGAGCTTGGTATTTAAGCGGCCCTAGCGGCTCACCTTCTCTTCACTGGAATCCTACCTGGTGCGTAGTGACTATTCACCTTAACCACGGGGACTTGTTGACGGGCTAAAATTTATAACTAAAACCAGAAAGGGACCATCACCCTGTCTTTATAAAAATTACTTATATACCCCTAATTTTGTAGCTTACCCAGAATACCTTAAGTTTGAGAAAATTTCCCAAAATACCCTTTGGTTGCAAAAAATTACCAAAATACCCCCAAATTTCAAAATTACTAAAATACCCCTATTTTGTAAAATCGCCAAGATACCCTATTTTGGAAAATGACAAAAATACCCCTGGGTAGTGAAATAACAAAAATACCCCTAGGTGATGAATGTAAGTTCATGGATGCTGCTTGTATGTTGATATGTGATGGATGTTGTATGTATGTGTATTCTAAAACTAGGAAATATAGACTTGAGAACTGAACTTTGTAGATAGAATTCAAATTCGAAAGAACTACTGTTGAAATTACTTTCCATAAGACTGTCCGTTATTAATCAGTGGAAGAGAGTATTAATAATTCATAAAATTTCTAATCAGATAAATCGCAAACGGTAGAATGAGCAAGAGGGGACATGGTGTTCGTGGCCGAGGTAGAGGTAGGATTGCTGTGTCAGAACCCGTAAGGTCTGGTCACGAGTCAGGGAATGAGGTACCAGTGCCACCAGCTGTGGAGGCAAAATTCTAGGATCAGATGGCCAAAGATGATGTGGCATCTCAGGTGATGTTAAGCGTGTTAGAGAGGGTTGCTGGGGCAGGCATGGGCACAGGAGCCCGGAAGTCTGTGCCGGAGCGACTTAGATCCAATGGGGTAGAGGTGTTTAAGGAAATTTCTGGTGTAGCTCCTACCACAGCGGAGTATTGGTTGGAAGCAATGGAACATATAATGGATGATCTTGACTTCACAGAAGAGGAGAAGTTGAAGGGAGTAGTGTCCCTCCTCTGGGACGAAGCGTATCAATGGTGGCTTACGGTTAAGGATGGTATCGTAGCTGATCGTATCACCTGGGATTGCTTCAGAACGACGTTTCAGAGTAAATACATTGGAACGAGCTATGTGGATGTGCAGCGTAGAGTGTTCCTGAATCTGGTTTAGGAAAGTAGGTCGGCGGCGACATACGAAGTGGAATTCTTACGCCTTAGTCGTTATGCTCGAGGGATAGTGGCCACAGAGCATGAGCAATGTGTTCATTTTGAGGATGGCCTGAAGGATGATATACGTGTGTTGATGCTCCACAACGAGAGAGGGAATTTGTTGTGCTTGTGGAGAAAGCTAAGATAGCTGAGGAGGTAAAACGGACGGAAAAGTTGAACCGAGATAGAGATAGGGGTGGAGGTAAGAGAAATTTTAGATCATCAGGGATAGCCGTGCGTACTCAAAAAAGGCCTAGCTCAGATAGACCAAGACGGGCTGAGAGACCTGCTGCTGCTAGCCAAACACGGAAGTGTGCTCGATGTAGTAAGTTCCATGTAGGTGAGTGTTTGAGCGGTGGGAAGTACTTTAGGTGTGGATCTATAGATCATTAGATAAGAGACATCCTCGACCACGAGATGAGGTAGGACCCAGGCGTGGAAATGCTCGGTAGGGTAGAGGAGGTCGGCATGATGCAGAGGGTAAGTGGTCTAGCCAGAGGTGGTATTGATTTTGGTCGAGACGATGAGCACCGGTGAGGCGAGGCTCTTGAGGCGAGGCAGGTGAGGTAGGTCTATCTTGCCGGACATCGAGAGGAGGTGGCCTTTGGATGTTATATAGGTACATTTTTAATTTTGGATTGCCTTATCTTGCATTGATTGATATTGGATCGACACACTCATATGTTCCTAGTAGTGTGTCTAGAACTTTAAGTTTGGATTCCGAAATTACCCCTAGGGCGATGAAAGGAATTAGCCCATTAGGACAATCTGTGGTAGTAGATAAACTTTTTTGGGAGGTACCTTTAGAAGTTCAGGGAATAGTTTTCCTGACGGATCTGATGGAATTACCGTTCGGGGAGTTCGACTTAATATTAGGCATGGACTGGCTGATGAAGTTCCAAGCTAACTTAAATTGTGCAGCCAAGTGTATGGTGTTAAGAACCCCCGAGGGAGGTGTAGTGTTGGTGATAGGAGAAAGGGGGAATTGTCTGTCGAATATGGTGACTGCCCTAAGAGCTAAAAGAATGGTGAGAAAAAGATGCGAGGCAGTTTTAATATTTGTTCGGTCTTTGGAAGCCAAGGACCTAACTGTTGGAGACGTTAGGACGGTGAAGGAATTTCCTGATATTTTCCCAGAAGAGCTTCCAGGATTACCTCCGGATCGAGAAGTGTAGTTTGGAATCGATCTTCTTCCGTGAATAGCACTGGTATCTATTGCTCCTTATAGAATGGTGCCAAAGAAGTTGGTGGAATTGAAAAAACAAATCCATAAGTTGTTGGATAGAGGGTTTATTCGACCAAGTGTGTCGTCTTGGGGAGCACCAGTGTTATTTGTTAAGAAGAAGGATTGTTCAATGCGTATGTGCATTGACTACCGTCAGCTGAACAAGTTGACTATCCTGAACAAGTATCGTTGCCAAGGATTGATGACTTGTTCGATCAACTGAAAGGGGCGTCAGTGTTCTCAAAGATAGATCTGAGGTCAGGGTACCATTAGCTCAAGGTCAAGGAGGCAGACATTCATAAGAGTTTAAAGTACCTTTTCACTCAGAAGGAGTTGAATCTAATACAGTGGAGGTGGATCGAGTTGTTAAATGATTATGATTTTCGATCGAGTATCATTCGGGTAAGGCTAATGTGGTGGCGGATGCCTTAAGTCGTAAGGTGATCAGCGACTTGAGAGCAATGTTTGCTCACCTTAGCTTATCGATGATGGGAGTTTATTGGTGAGCTTCAAGTGAAACCCTCTTGGGACGATCAAGTTAAGGAGAAGCGCAGGTGATGGGTTGCTAAAGGAGAAGTTTCTGGTAGGAGCAAGTGATGAATCAATGAAATCTAGTGTGAATGAGGAAGGGCTATTATGTTTTCAAGGGAAAGTGTGCATGCCGAAAGATCCTGAATTGAGGCATAAGATTTTGCAATAAGCACATGGTAGTCTATACGCTATGCACCCTAGAGGGAGAAAGATGTATCGAGATTTGCGGGACCAGTTCTGATGGCTGGGCTTGAAGCGTGAGGTAATTGAATTGGTGAGTAGGTGTTTGACCTGTCAGCGGGTCAAGCGAACATCGATTCTGCGTCGGGATTGTTGCGACGGTGAAGATTCCACAGTGAAAGTGGGAAAGGATCACAATGGACTTTGTTAGTGGGCTACCTCTCACGCCTACTAAGAAAGATTTGGTCTGGGTGATTGTAGATCGCTTGGAGAAGTCTTTCATTTCATCTGCGTCTGAGTCGATTACTCTCTCTGAAATTGGCTAAGCTATACATAGCGGAGGTAGTAAGGTTACATGGAGTACCGATGTCGATCATATCGAGCGGGGACCCTAGGTTCACGTCGCGATTTTGGAAGCGTTGCATCAATGGCTGGGTACAAAGTTAGATTTTAGTATCGGCGTTCCATCCTCGGTGATGGGCGATCGGCGGGTGATCGATTCTTAGAGGACATGTTGGGGATGTGTCATTGATTTTAGGGGTAGTTGGGAGGAGTTTTTACCATTGGCGAAATTTGCTTACAACAACGACTACCGATCTAGTATTGAGATGGCGCCTATGAAGTATTATGCAGCGAAGTGTCGTACTCCTACTTGTTGGACGAAATTAGGGAATGTCGATTTTGGGTCGGAGTTGGTTGTAGAGAGCGGAGGAGAAGGTTGAGTTAATTCGGGCTCGACTAAAAGAAGCCTTGGATAGACAAAAGTCCTATCTTGATTTGAAGCGTAAGGACATAGAGTTTGTAGTGGGTGACAAGGTGTTCTTGAAGGTGTCGCCATGGACGAAAGTCTTTGAGGTTTGGACGAAAGGTAAATTAAGTCCCAAATTTATCGGACCATAAAGGTGTTGAAATGAGTCGGACCGATGGCCTATCGGCTTGAGCTACCTTGAGTTAAGCGATTCACAATGTGTTTCATGTCTCTAATTGAGGCGATACCATTGGATCTATCTCACGTGGTGCTGTAGAAGAAATTGAGGTGAGACCGACCTCACCTTTGAAGAGAACGAGTGGAAATCACGGATCGTGATGTCAAAGTGTTGCAAAGGAAGACAGTACCATTGGTTAAAGTTCTATGGCGAATCATGGTTCTAAAGGCTACTTGGGGCAGGAGAAAGTAATGTGGGCAGTACCCTCATCTTGTTCGATCGGGTAATTTGGTAGAAATTTTTCTTTAGGGGTAGAAGCGTAACATCACGAATTATTGGGCCTATGCGTTTAGTGGGTGGATATGTTTAATGTGTTAATTTGAGTGTTAGAGGTTTAAATTGGGCGAGATTGGGCGAAGCCTTAGTTAAAATTCTGTTTGGGTACCATGGGGTTTAAAAGATGGTATCGAGTGCTTTAGGTTGCAAAATGGGCTTGTGGCCCGATGGGATGTGGTGTTCTTGAGGAGGTTATAGGTTGCCGCCAATAGCGGGAGGTGAGGCCCTTAGATTTTAGTACGGCGTTCCATCCTCGGTGATGGACGATCTGGCGGGTGATTCGATTCTTAGAGGACATGTTAAGGGGATGTGTCATTGATTTTAGGGGTAGTTGGGAGGAGTTTTTACCATTGGCGAAATTTGCTTACAACAACAGCTACCAGTCTAGTATTCAGATGGCGCCCTATGAAGTATTGTACGGGCGAAGTGTCGTACTCCTACTTGTTGGACGAAATTAGGGGAATGTCAGATTTTGGGTCGGAGTTGGTTGTAGAGACAGAGGAGAAGGTTGAGTTAATTCGGGCTCGACTAAAAGAAGCCTTGGATAGACAAAAGTCCTATGTTGATTTGAAGCGTAAGGACATAGAGTTTGTAGTGGGTGACAAGGTGTTCTTGAAGGTGTCGCCATGGACGAAAGTGCTGAGGTTTGGACGAAAGGGTAAATTAAGTCCCAAATTTATCGGACCATACCGGGTGTTGAAATGAGTCAGACCAGTGGCCTATCAGCTTGAGCTACCTTCAGAGTTAAGCCAGATTCACAATGTGTTTCATGTCTCTAAGCTGAGACGATACCATTCGGATCTATCTCACGTGGTGCCTGTAGAAGAAATTGAGGTGAGACCTGACCTCACCTTTGAAGAGGAACCAGTGGAAATCCTGGATCGTGATGTCAAAGTGTTGCAAAGGAAGACAGTACCATTGGTTAAAGTTCTATGGCGAATCATGGTTCTAAGGCGGCTACTTGGGAACCGGAGAAAGTAATGTGGGCAGTACCCTCATCTTGTATCGATCGGGTAATTTCGAGGTAGAAATTTTTCTTTAGGGGTAGAGCGTAACATCACGAATTATTGGGCCTATCGTTTAGTGGGTGGATATGTTTAATGTGTTAATTTGAGTGTTAGAGGTTTAAATTGGGCGAGATTGGGCGAAGCCTTAGTTAAAATTCCTGTTTGGGTACCATGGGGTTTAAAAGATGGTATCAGTGCTTTAGGTTGCAAAATGGGCTTGTGGCCCAGTAGGATGTGGTGTTGCAGAGGAGTTATAGGTTGCCGCCAATAGCAGGAGGTGAGGCCCAAGTTTTTACCGCAAGGAGCCCATGTCTTTGGGCCATTTTCGGCATTTAAAAGGAGCAAGGAGAGGGACAGAAATGAAGCTTAATTTTAAGAGGGATTTAATGATTGGGATAATGTAGATATTGTGCTGATAATAGTAGGGAGTGGTGGTGTTATTTAGACCTCTTCTAAAGGTATGAATAGATTAAGATAAAGGAGAAAAGATAGGAGCTATCTGCTGAGGCGGTGTTGGCGAAATTCCATCTCCTAGAAGGGAAAGAAATCGGTTTCTTTATGGCAAAGGGTCTTGAAATTTCCCCTATTATTTGATTAATTTTTAGTTATCAGGAAGGGCACTTTTGGGTCTTGATAAGTAAGTGCCGAAATTCTCTATAAATAGGGGTGGTATCTCTTCAATTCCGACATTTGAACCCTATTCTTTTCCTCATTCTCTGTGCCAAAACTCTCAGTCATTCCCTACAATTTCTTTTCTTTTGATTTCTTCAAAAGCTGAAATCTCTAAGCCTATTCTCTCATCTTCACTTTCATTCAAAAGTCGAAACTCTGAACTTTCTTCTCATCTCCATAGCCGAATACCTCCTATTCTCTTTTGTCGATTTCTCCACTAAAAGCCGAATCCGCATAGATTTCTTCCTATTATCTTCTATCTTTTTGATCTTCTCGAAAGCCAAAAATTTTTTGGGAGTTACCGAATTCTCTGCTAAGGTAGGTGCCGATCTTTTCTGTTCTTTTCTTTACTTTCGATTTTTGGAGACTAAAGCCGAAAGGCTTATAGGCATGGTAAGGTTATCTTTTGAATAATGTTTGGATTGTTCTTGTGTTCACATCTTGGGGCGACACCTCGGGAAATCAGAGTAGATCAAATTATCTAGATTTCGAAAGCCAGAATCCATTAGTCCCTAAGAATCCTATCTATTTCGGGATTTCAAGGTAAGGGGTTTTCCTTAGATTTCCATTAGATTCGTTATCGTACTTAAGATCTTAATCATATGATATGGTTTAACAACCTATTTTGTTATAGTAATTCCAACAAGGACTTTTGATGGAATCAAATATGGATCGAGCAAAAGAGAGGATCGGGTTAAGTAAACCCAATCCCTAAGTTTAGGAAACAGCGAAGGTTCGCTATTTGAGATTGGCCTTTGGGTTGTGGACGAAACACGAAACGATATCTTAGGCGGATAGCGATCGTATCGACTTCGATAGTGTCGATATAGAGTGTCGTCTTAACTTAGTAACCGGTGTGTAGATCTCTATCACACTCATTAATTTGTATTATATGTATGTTGTGGGCTAAAAGCGAAAGAGAGGTGTATGAACAATCGTATGCCCGAAAAGGGTAGGCAAGGGATGCAGTGCGTAATCATAGAAAATCCTCTATGTGTATCAAAGTATGTGAAAGTCTGCGATCTGTTTAGATAGTTTAATGTTTCGATTATTGTATGTATGTATGCATGGGATGGGATTGATTGATTTACGGAAGGAAGCGGTGTGAGGCGATCGGTGACTTTGCCCCATAGGTCACATAGTGATCGGTCTTTATGACAGGCAGCATAGCTATCGATTACTATAATGTATTATTGAGGTCGCATAGCGATCGGTGGCTTTGCCACAAAGGTCACATAGTGATCGATATGGTGTGTAACGGATGGAGGGTTGATTGAAGAAATCCCCACGGTGTGAAGGTTGGTTCGGGGGTGTGTAGAGGATGGGCACTTAGGTTTGGGAAGGGCCATGTTGCGTGAAATATCCTGTTGCCATTGTGTGTGGGCCAAGGCCTATAATATGTTTGTGGGCCCAAGGCTTTTATGTGTTTTCGAGATTTGCACCTTGGTGACTCACCTATTATTTTTCCCCAACTTTTAGGATGAGCGGTAGATCGTGGACATGGGGCCGAGGTGGACTCGAGGGCCATTAAGATTCTTATCTACATAGACTGTTTTCGGTTTTTCATTTGAACTTTAATTTTCGAAAATATTTTTGTAATAAGGCCTCCATTACTTAGGTTTTCGATTTATTTTTTTTATGTTAAGTTTTTATAAACTTATGTTTTTTTTTTTCCTTAAAGTCTTAATTAAAAAATGAATTGGTAAATGGGCTTTTCAAGCACAAACAACGCGAATGCTTAAAGTTGTTTCAAAAATTTCACAATTATTTGATTGACCGGCTATAATAAACTAAAATTTTCAAAACCCTGCAAGACAAAGTTTTCAAGTTTTAACCCGTAGCATACCAGATCCGATCATGACGTATGGGCCGGGTTTGGGGTGTTACATTTACATTCATGTGGACTAAATTTTCATCTTAGGCAAAATTACTATTTTGCCCCTAACTTTACCATAAATTCCATTTTCGTCCCTACGCTCGAAAAATGAAACTTGTGCAAATTACTCCCTACTCCAAGCCTAACCAAATCCCATTAGAAATTTAACAGCACATGTATTCATAAAATTTTAGAATTTTTCATCAAGCTTTTCATTTGTGTCCCTAAATCATGTTTTCATCAAAAATCACTTTGTAAAAGTTGTTTATCTATCAATAATCTTTCATTTTCTACCATAAATTTCTAATTTCCAGCATATACATCCACGAACCATTTTCATACTTTGATAACTTTTCAAATTAATCCACCGAATTGAGAGATTAAGTTATCTCGATTCCAAAAATATCAAAATTACTAAAAACGGGACAAGGAAACTTACCTAATTTGGCCATGAAAGTCTCTTCTCTCTCTCCTAGGGTTTCCATGTTTATTTTGGTAAAGAAGATGAGAAAATATGATTTTTATTTTATTTTCATCTTTTTAATTAATTAATATTTTCACTTTTCAATTTAGTCCCTAGCCTTTTTCTCATTTTCCACAGATGAATCATCCAAAAATATCTACATACTTTTCTTAATGGTCTAATTACCATATAAGGACCTTAAGTTTTGAATTCCATAGCTATTTAATCCTTATAGCTACTAGAATTCAACTTTCGCATTTTATGCGATTTAGTCCATATCGTAATTAAGCACTTAATAGATAAAATTTTCGTACCAAAATTTTCACATGTCATATCTATCATAACACGAACCATATAATAAAATAAAAATAAATTTTATTTTTGGCTCAAATTTGTGGTCCCGAAACCATTGTTCTGATTTCACCGAAAGTTGGGCTGTTACACGTGTAGCCCACACGGACTGGCCCAAGAATCCACACACCCGTGTGTTATGCCCGTGTGGGCCTACACACCCAAATTGGCCTAGCCCGTGTGGCCCACACGGCACACGCAAGCCACCACACGTTGTGTCTTTGTGCAACCATGCCTTCATTGACCACCAGATGGTTTCCTACTTTTACCTACCACACAGGTGACAACACGCCCGTGTGGCATCGACAGAACAATTTTTTAGCTTTTGTCGAATCTCATTTTTCTACGTTTCAAGTACACACCTGGTTTCATTTTGTTGTGAAAACACCCCCGAGATCACCGACACCTAAAATCAGAATACCCAACACCTTTTAGCAACCAAAATCGAGTTAGCAAACCCAATCGACTAAAACCCAAAAACTTACCACCGCAGAAACGATCACGCGTGGTAAGCTAAACCTCTAGAGCGACAGCCACCGCCTCACCGCCTTTACTTACGCCACATTATTCAAAGATTACAACCATTTATCAACCATCAAAAAGTTTGCCCAAAATCCCATAAGCCAAATGTTGCAATTAACGAATTCGAAAGAAATCATAGCAATGACAGTTGCAATAGAATACAATAATAACTGAAGATAAAGCAAAAACAAATAGAAAAATAAAGAGTAGGGAGCAAGAGGAAAAACATCAGGAAGGGAGTTTTGGGAAAAAGAAAACAAAAATCATCAGAATCTGATAACCTCCCAAATTTTCCTCCCTAACCCACTAACAAACCACTTACTCAGAATTTCTGTTGAACCGAAACTCTCTCAGTCAAATGAGCAAAAATAAAGTCCCACGCTCCCTAAGGAATTCGAACACAGCACCTCCAACACACTAACCCCTTACCACTCGAACCAGCAGGCTTATTCTGATTTGGATTTACAGACAATTAAATATGAGCCCACTGAACAAAGATAAGGCTTAATTCCAAAAATAACCAAAATTTGCTAAAAGTAGGCCTTGAACTTGGGACCTTATTCACACCCCCAAAATACTTAACCACTAAAGAAGATACATGTTTGTGTCAAGTATTTACAAAAACATAAATAAAAAGATCAGGGCATTACAACTCTACCCCCTAAAAAAAATTTTGACCTCGAAGCTTACCTGATCAAAACAAATGAGGATACTGTTGACGCATCGAAACCTCAGGTTCCTACGTGGCCTCTTTAGAGCCATGATTTTCCCACAGAACCTTCACTAAAGGAATGGACCTCCTCCTCAGAACCTTGATGTCATGATCCAAAATCTGAACCTACTCCTCCTCAAAGGTCAAGTCTGTCCTTCACTCAATCTCCTCAATAGAAACAACATGAGAGGGGTCAGATTGATACCCCATCAACATCGAAACATGGAAGACATCGTGGATACGGTCCAACTCTGGAGGTAGCTCCAACTGATAAGCAATAGGTCCTACACGCTTCAGAATCTGATACGACATAATGAACCTAGGGCTCAACTTGCCCTTACGATCGAATCTCAGAACTTTCTTCCATAGAGAAACCTTAAGAAAGACGAAGTCCCCCACAAAGTACTCAATATCTTTCCTCTTCAGATCCGCATAAGACTTCTATCTACTAGAAGTCGCTTTTAGACGATCCCGAATTAGTCGAACCTTATCCTCAGCCTCAGAACTAACTCCGGACCCAAAACCAGACATTCACCCAACTCAGTCCAACATAGCAGAGTACGACACTTATTACCATACAAAGCCTCATAAGGTGCCATCTGAATGCTAGACAGGAAATTGTTATTATAGGCGACCTCAGCTAATGGTAGATAATCCTCCTAACTACCTCAGAAATCAATCACACAGCTCTGAAGCATATCCTACAGTATCTGAATCACCCTATTAGATTGACCATCGGTCTAAGGATGGAACACGGTACTGAAGTCCAATCTCAAACCCAGAGCCTCGTGTAATTTTTTCTAAAATTGAGAAGTGAAGTGAGGATCTCTATCATAAATAATCGAGACAGGAACCCCATGCAGTCTAACAATCTCAAAAATATAGAGCTTTGCTAACTTCTGCAGAGAATAGCCCGTCCGAACCGGGATGAAGTGAGCAGACTTGGTCTATAACAGCCCGATTTTGGGCCTAATTGAAACAGTGGTTTCGGGGCCACAAAATTCGACGAGGAAAATCTTATTTTTATTATATTTTGATGGTCTACAATTTCATAGAAATATTTAGTGAAAATTTCATTAAAAAAATTTCGACATTTGGGCACTCAATTTAGTCAAAAGGACTAAATTGTAAAATAGTGAAAAAGTTGAGTTCCACATGTTAGAAGTGTCCAATTGTTATGAAGTTTTAAATTGGAGGTCCTTAAATTGTAATTAGACCATTGGTTAAATTGTTGGACAAAAGGACATCAGATAAGTGAAATAGGATATTTTTAAGTTAGGGGCATTTTGGTCATTTAGTAATGAAAAGAATTAAAAAAGCCAAAATTAAAGCAAAATTGTGTCCATCTTCAAATATGGCCGAATGTTGCATGAATAAACCATGGCTAGGGTTTTTCAAGCTTCCAAGCTCGATTGTAAGTCCGTTCTAGCCCCGTTTTTAATGATTTTTACATTTTTGAAATCCTCGTAACATGATCTCTCTATTTCTACCATTTATTTGAGCTAGGGTTGATGTTTTAAAATTTACCCATATGAGAAATGCTTGTGTTTTAATGTTTAATGGTAGAATATGAATGCTTGGTGTGTAATAAATGACTTTTACTAAGTGATTTTTGGTGAAATTGTCAAAAAGAATTAGTTTGTAAAAAGTTGTAAAATGTGTGTAAGTGTGTGAATAAATGGAAATTGTTGACTGCTATAGTTATAAAAATGGTTCGTCTAGGCTTAAAATACAAGGAAATTGTATAAAAATCATTTTACGAGCCTAGGGGAAAAAGTGTAAATATGACAAAGTTTAGGGGCAAAAAATGTAATTTTTCCAAAATATGAATTTAGGCTAATTTGAGTAGAAGGATGAATAAGTGAGTTAAATGTGTTGTTATAGATCAAGGAAAACGAGATTCGAACTTAGAACGAGGGAAAAACAAAGAATATGACAAATAAGTCTTTTTCACCGGTTGTGCTACCGAGGTAAGTTTGTATGTAAATAATGCATTGTTTTTACTTACGTTTTCATAGTTTGATAAATGGTATGAATTGTGGCTGAATATTTGATGTAATTGAAAAAGTATCGACAAGTGAGAAATTTCCCGGTTGAACCTTAGGAACAAAAATGGATATGAGTGACATGTTCACTAGAAACCTATGTGAAATCTAAGTGAAATAAGTGATCCGGGTTCTGGTCCGTACGTTATACTTGTGGCTGAGTTATCTAGCATGTGTTACGGATACTCGACAGCTTGTGTAAGCAGCACCGTGTAGTTTCGTCATGACTGACAGCTTGTGTAAGTAGACCCGAGATTGAGACTATGTGAAATGAGTGCTGGTCTTATAAGTTCTACCAGTGGCTGGGTAATCCAGCATGTGTTGCGGATACCTAACAGCTTGTGTGAGTAGCACTGAGTAGTTACATATGACTGACGGCTTGTGTAAGCAGACCTATGAATGTGATTAGCTCGAGAGTGAGCCTATGTGAAAAGTGTGATATGAAGTATCTTTAGCTACAAGTGTGGCACATATGTGCAAATTTCCATGTATCCGTTATTATTTCGATGCATTCAACGGGAAATGACTAACTATAAACGAATATGACTAAGTGATGAATAAGTGCACGTATGTTTGTGTCAATTTATGAGCAATGTGCTCGATAGGTTATTGAACTTTGGTAAGTTTGATATGGGGTAAGTGTTACTATGAAAGTTAATAACAAAGAAATTATGAAAGAGTAAAATTTGCAATAAAATAGTTTTGGGACAGCAGCAATTATGTGTCTTTGAAATAACACAAAAAATGGTGGAAATTGAATTAGAAGTTGAATAAGATATGAAATTAAAAATTATTGAGTCTATTTTCACATAAAAGAAACGGTGTAAGTGAAAGAATTTCATATTCTGAGATATTTGAATTTTTGTGAGATAGGGTCAGAATGATTTCGGAATACCCTATTCCGACTTTGGAAAATCACTAAAATTGTATAAAAACAATTATGATCTATAATTTATATGGTAAATTTCTTAATAGTCTAAATTTAATAGAAACAAACGGAAAAATCATCTGAATCCCGTAAAAATAGATAATTAATTTTTAGTGAAGAGGTGTCGAAACTGTTAGACAGTGAAACAGGGGTGATTTTAATGAATAAATTGTACACCAAAAATTCTTAAAATTTTATGGTAATAAGATATGTGAGTCTATTTTCATGAAAAATTAACGGATCTTAATTTGGAGTTCTGTAGCTCAAGATATAAATAATTTAGTGACTGTGACTCAAGTAGACAGCTTGAGATGAACATAAGTAAATAGTGAAATTTTGTGCAATTATGATTGTATTACCTTGAGAACATATTGTGAGAATTGGTGAAAACATGTTAATAAATCACTTATTATTGACATACCTACTTATTAAGCTATAATGCTTACCCCCCTTCCGTTCCTTTTTCCTATAGTGTCACAGATACTAGTTCGAGTTGGAGGTCGTCAAAGATTCTATCACACTAACAAGTTATTGATTGATATTGTTTCAATGTTCTTCAAGTATTTTTAAGTCTATGGCATGTATAGGGACTTGATTACATGTATATGTTGTTATGAGTTGGCCTAGAATGTTGACCTATGCTATGTGATGGTTATTATTATATAAGGCCATTTAATGTGGCCAATATTTGTTATGTTATAAGTCTATGATGATGTATTTCAAGGATGTGCATGTGAATGGTTAAGAGTGTGTGTGTGGTTATGCATGATGAATTTGGTTTGCAAATGGTATGTAGATGTCGTAGTGTGGATGTTTGGATGCTTAATAATACCATGTTGTGTGATGATAAATTTGTATAAATGTATAAGTGTTTTTGGGTGGCAAAGGGCTTGGTAAATAGCCTTACTTGTGGCCACACGGGCAGCCGCACGACCATGTGCCCAGGGTGTGTGAATTCTACACTTGATTTTCAGAAATTCGAAATGCCACACGGCCTAACACACGGGCATGTATCTCAGTTGTGTGAAGGACATGGCGTTGGACATGGACGTGTGCCCCTATTTTTCAAGAAATTTTCTAATGTTTTCCAAAGTTCTCGTTTTGATTCGGACCACTTCCAAGGTATGTATTGGGCCTTATAGGACCTATTTAAGGAATCAAAGATAAAAATTTAAAAAGTTTTAATTTAGATGAAGTTTTATGACTCAGTTTAATACGTTTACAAGTGTATGTGTTCCGACAATGCCTCGTACCCTATTTCGGCGTAGAATACGGGTAAGGGGTGTTACATTTAATGGTATCAGAGCTATGGTTTAGTCGATTCTTAGACTAATGTAGCATATGCAAGTCTAGCTATACATGCCATAAGTGATCTGTGATAGTGGGATATCTTCCGACCCCGATGAGATTTGTTTTGGTTAAAGCAGGGATGCTTTCAACCGAGCTACCATCGATAATGCTGAAAGGGGTTAAGTAAGTTCGTGTAACTTAGTGAATATATTGATTTGCTGAATTGATTCTCTATGATTTGCGATGATATGTATGTGTTAATGGATACAATGGATTAACCATAAGTCGAGGAATATGGATAAAATGTTATCGTTCCGATTGATCATTGCATTTCGATAAATCAGAGTGACTTTTTGCAGTGAATAACATGAAAAATTTATTTTGAGATGAGCTTATTATGATTGGTTGATATTTATATGTGATAATGCTGAGTGTGTTACTAAGATATTTGAAAATGTGTTCATGATTAGTAGAAACCTAGAGATGTGTGATCAAAGTACATGATATTGTGTTGGTATTAAATGCTATATTGTATATGTGTGTGTATGAGAGTCAAAACTTTAAAGGCTTTTCAATCATCACCCCCTTATCAGTATAGTGTCATATGACGAAGTTCACGAGATTTATATTGAATAAGCTCACAAGTGGGGAAACTAAAGAGTTCAGTGGTGGAATAATTAATGATGTGATTAGAGATGGGAATAATTTAGTAAGCAAAGACGGTTATGAGAGAGATATTAGATTATTCTAAAGATTATTTGGAATGCACAAAACCACAGCTAGAGAAGGAGTTAATTTCGGTTAAATCGACTCATTCAGGTATGATTTCTAAAGATTGTATTTACTGGGAATTCTTCTAAGTTGATTTTGTTAATGAATGAAATATTATGAGATTAGTGATGACAGAATTAGTCAGAAGAATATTGTTTGAAATGTAAAGATTTTTGAGTATGATAGTTATAGTTGAGCAATTTACGACTATCTCTTTTGGGTATTCTATGTGTTTATATATTCTTAGGGGCATTTGTAATTTCTCATTTTCTGATGAAAGTATCGTTGGTCTGATTGATCTATGATCGACATTCCACTATCTTCTATTAGTATTCTATTCTATTACCTCTGAGATAAAAAGTTGATAGTGAATTCATATGAAACTGCTCTTCTGTTTCTTCTAGCTGTTTTCCTGTTTTTATTTTATATGGAAAATGTATTATCTTTGTTACAATTGACTCTGGAATGTATGAACAATGTTTCTTTTTCTTCTGGTTTTCTCTGAGGAATCTTAGGATCTCTATTATTTCATATGAGTGGTGTTCTCAGACATTCAGTATGGTCTTGTATCTCAGATTTCATCATCTCGGTTTTCTTATCATCCTTTTTATTTAATTTATCAAGTACTGCTTATCTTTGAAGTCGATATCAACAAAAGTGTGGATTATGATAGTCAAGTTAAAATTGTATACTGATTTTCTACCCTCGGATAATTTTGATTGTTATCTTTGAGTTCAAGCAAGTTGTTATGTTTCGTCTAAGTTAATACAATTAGTAAATATCTATGACTGGCATGTTGAAAGAACTATGAAATATTGTATGATTGAACTGTCCTAACAACATGAAGAAAGGAGCATTTTGTTATGTTATTTTTTGATAATCAAAATCGACTTAGTTGTTATTATCAAAGTGAATTGGTAAGTTGAAATGTGATTTGAGTTACAAGTAGTTAAAGCATTATCAGTTATGGTAATAAATTTTGTGCATTCATGAGTATATCGATGGACAGTCTGAATGAAGGCTTTGTAATAGCCGGTTTAGACCCTTGTCAGAATAGTGGACCACAAATTCAAGGTCAAAAAATATTTTAATATTAATTTCTGTGTTTATTATATGTGATTTAGCCTGTGTGAAAGTTTCGTGTGAAGATTTTATCGATTGTGTGTTTAATTTACGAAAAGGACTTAATCGCATAAAGTGTAAAATGCTATGTGCTGATTGTTAAGAGCTTAATTGTTGTTGTCTTATTAATTTGGAGGATTTATGTTGCAATTAGCCCATTTTATAAAGTGGTGGACGGCATAAGGCTAGAATATATAGTATTTTATATTGATTTTGAAAGGTTAATAATTAATAACATATTATATGTTATTATAATAAAATAAAAGAAAGAAGATAGTGGCATTATTCATCCATCTTAGCCAAAAATATCAAAGAAAAATAAAAAGAAAAAGAAAGCCAGGGTTTAGCCATTGTTAAGCAAAATCAAGGCATGTTTTGTGCTCGATTTTTAGTGATTTCTATGTTTTTGTGATCGTTGCTTAGTGCTCTAGCTAACCCATGCTTTAATTTTAGAATTTGATGGTGATTTTGCGATATGCCATTGATGAATGCTTGAGCTTTGTGATAGTTGTTGATGAAATATGAAAGATATGTGAAAGATTAACATGTTTTGTCTTTGAATTGTTAGTAAAATTGAGCAATTTGGGCTTAATTGTGAAAATGAGAAATTAGGGGACTAAAATGTGAAATTAATGAAATGTGTGGGTTTGTATGAGCATAGTGAAAATTGACTAAGCATATGTGAATGGAGATTTTTTGTATTTTTTGATTTGATGAATTAGGGACTAAAGTGTCGAAATGTGAAAATATGGGGGCTATTTTGTAAAATGCCCTAAATATGTGTGTGTGGATGAAATTGAATGAATTAGTGATTGAATCAGTTAGTTTTGAATATGAATAGACCTAAAAAGGAGAGATTCAGATCGAGATCGAGGTAAAGACAAAATGCTCGATTAATCGACCGTTTCAGTATTTCGACGTTTGAGGTAAGTTGAATATAATACTTGCCATTAAACTTGTATCTGTGTGATGAGAAATGAATGATTGTTTATTAATGAAATAGAAATGTGTTATATATATATATATATATATGAGTTTGAGTATTGAGGCACTAAGTGTACGAATTTAGAAATGAGACAGAGACGATTAGCATTGTGTGTGCGAAATAATAGAAGCTTAGGCTTAATGAGTTGGCACTGTGTGTGCGATATCGATTTAAGATTGGTTCAATATAGAGGTACTAAGTGTGCGATTGAATCGAAGGAATAACGAAAGTTGATCGAAGTGTTGGCTAAGGTACGTTCGAAACCTATGTGGTTGATGAGATTATAAAAGATTTTATGAAATGTTATTTGAGCATATTTTCTTTGGATGGTGTGGTATATGTGATGATAGATTAATCTATGTGATGGATTGTTTTTGTATAATGTAATTGTATTAATGACTTAATTGTATTATATTACAAACTTATTAAGCTCTTGAAAGCTTATTGTGTGATTTGTTTTCTTTGTTTTACAGTGTCAGTAAAGCTAGCTCAGATCTAGGGATCGTTAGCATCTCTATCACACTATCGGCTATCTATTTCAGTACTTTTGAAAAGATGTGTATAAATGTGGTATAAGGCATGTGTAGGCTAGTTGTTGTGGTATGTTTTGTAATGTTAGACCTTGCCATGTGATATGGCTAGATGGTTGAATAATGATATTGCTTATAAATAGGCTATGAAAATGATGAATGAGTTATGAAATGGTAAGAATGGAAATGGTATGTTTTATACTTGAATTGGTTGCTGAGAATGATGGATAAGATTTGAACTTGTAGTATGAAATACATGATTTTTGGCTCATATAGATTGAGTTGTGAAATGGTGTTTTGGATGGATTTATTTGATTAGAATTTGAGTGTGGTAGTAAATGAATTAGATGATAATTAAATGTTGCATATATTGGTGTGTTTGTGTAACACCCCAAACCCGGTCAACACACCACGACCGAATCTGGTATATTACAGGGAAAAAGGATTTCGAGAAAATAGGTTTAAGTTTAGATGTTTGATGAAAACACTTCGCGAAATTGTGTATTTGAAGAAAACTCGAGTAGGCTTGATTAAAATCTGATGATGTATTTGAAAACCCGAAAATTTTGAAAACTTAATCAGATGTGTAGGTAAAACAAGTTTATCTCATTTAGAAGTTTAAGTTGTTTCTTATTATTACTAAAACATTTTGACTTAGAAGAAAATCGAGTTTAAGTTAGAAAAACATTTGAGTTCTCTTTATCCCAAATCATAGTGTGATACCCGATGGTATAGTTTAAAATATCGCTTTTGTAGTTTTGAAATCATTGTCTTTCCAAGTTTTAGCACATTTTAACCCAATTAATTTGTTAAGGCTTATTAAAAATCTACTTAAAGCATAAACATAGCAAAACATAATTTTAAGAGGCCTTTTACAAACCAAAATAAAACCAAATAGTAATAAATAAGCTAATGTACCAAATTTTATAAAGTCTGAGCAAATCCTTATTAAAGTATGGCATGAGCACCTCGAGTCCATCCGGCTCCATGTCCGTTTAAGTGTCACTGAAATGTCAAAGGAGAGAGTGAGTCGCAAGACTCGGGTGTAAATCCCTCCCAATAATATAACATGCTAACACACATCATAGCAAAGCAATACAATTAATGCACCTGTTCCTAACCATCCATTACACCTTCTACCCGTGTGGTACCAAACCACTTGGTGGTGCCAAACCACCGGTGACCCAAAGTCACGATATCCATAATGTGGTGCCAAACCCTTTGGTGACCCAAAGTCACGAATAATCCAATGATGGGGCCAACCCATCGTGTGATACCAAATCACTAGCGACAATCCCAGTATCTCATAAGTGGGGCCAACCCACGGTGGTGTCAAACCACGGGACGAGTCGCAATGAGGTGCTAAACCTCTGGTGTCCCAAGGACACGATGTGATACCAAATCACTCGTGACCGCGATCCACAAATCGATGATGGGGCCAACCCATCGTGTGATACCAAATCATGGCGTCAATCCAGTATAATCAAGCGTGGGGCCAACCCACCGTGGTGCTAAGCCACTGGGACGAGGATTGAGGTGCCAAACCTCTAGTGACCCAAAGTCACAAAATATCATTTGTGGTACCAAACCACCTGGAGGTGCCAAACCTACGGTGTCCCAAAGACACAGTGTCCCAAAAGCAGAGATATCATACTCCCCCTCCTCTCATATTACCCACACATGTCATCTTGACTCATGTACAATATGCAAATCATGTAATTCATGCCAACATGTCCAATATTGCATCTTATAGCACATATATCATGGATCATCATAATAGGCGTATCAACAATAGAACTCGTAATGCTACGGACTTACGAATCCATGAACATACCCTATCGGGTATCATGACAATCATCAACTGTTTCACTTGTTACAACACGGTTATTAACTTATTACTAAGAACTTCGATTGTGTTAGCTTACACACAGTATATCGCAAGTCTTAATCTCAAAGAACCCGATCTGAAACCCTCAATCCTCTTGCTCCTAAAAATAATCGGCCAACCATGGGTTAATCACTTAAACCATTCGGCCATAACCATTTAAACAAAAAGGGTTTAACTTCGATCTCTTACACGCCCTTGATTCGGTTTCCAACCAAGTCCCGAACCAACGAGTGGTTCCTCCACTAATCGACTACACCCTAAAAGAGAACAATTAATCCTTTGAGACCTTATACACAATCGAAACTAAACAAATAAACCATGAGCAACCATCTCACCATCACTTACCAAGCGATTATCGAGAAGGAAGGCTCTCCCGCTTGCTTTCGAACTCCAAAGGCCCTATCTGACGATTACCAAACCAAGCGTTAACTCCTTTTAACAGATACGAAAATCGGCCCTTAAACACACTAAAATCGACAAAGTACAAGAAAGAGGAGAAATGGCCATTCTACCAAACACTTACCTCCTACTAGGCCGATTGAAACAAGAATCCAACAAGAGAAAAAGGTTGACCAACACCCTTAACCAAAGAAGAAAAGCTTGGCTTCACACCAAGGAAGGTTAAGCTAAAATGGTTTTGGAAAAGAAGAAAATAGAATGATGAATGGAGGGGTGCTTTCAGTTCAAAGAAAAGAGATGGAGGATAAAGTTTTGGAAAGATGTGTTACGGTCAAGAAGGGAGAGAAAAGAAACTAGTTTCGGCTTCAACAATTGGAAAAGAAAGGGAGAGAGAGATGAACATTCGGCTACCAAGGTTTTCAAATGAGAAAAGAGAAAAAATGTGGAGAAGAAAGTGTTGTAGTTTCGGCAAGTGAAGGTGCTTGAGGTTTGATTTACACAAGATGCAAGTGGAAATGGGAACAATATTGACCACACACACACACTAAGTAAAAAGATGCAAAGCAATTTTAGCAAAGCGATACTTGGACTTTCGGTTTAAGGAGAACAATTGGAAGAAAAGAAGAAGGCACTTGGGGTTTGACTTGTTTTGACCAAAGAGTGAATTGCTTCCCAAAAATGCTTTTGTAGAAAAACACAAAATGAAGAAGGAGTTTTCGGCACTCCCACTCTCTCACAACACTTACCAATAGGCCACTCCCCAAACCTCTCCAAAATCCGCCAAACTCCCCAAACACTCCCAAGCCACCAATTCAAACTAGTTGAACTAGTCTCCCTCCTATATTCACTCTCCACCCATCATTTGAAGTTTTGACTTGGTCAAGCGCGAGTTTGAACCGCCTACAACTCCTCCCCACCTTGCAGTCAAAATAGAACCCCAAAATGGAGCCTTCGCAGACTTGAACACAAGACCTCTCCCCCTTGCAATTGGCCTAAACCAAGCTCTAAGTGGCGCATGCTTGCCACTCCACCAAGGCTCCTCTTGTGCTAAAAATTCACCTAAGATATTTATAAACCCCAACTCCTTCAGCCCCTATCACATAAAGCCCAAAACAAAAATTTTTTTCCTACCACTCGAGCTTACACCTAGCTTATAACTAAGCCCCAACAACATCAAAATAACAACATAGCACATGCAGCAAGGCCAAAATAAAATAGCCCTTAACCCGGGATATTACAGTTCTACCCCCCTTAAAAATAATTTCGGCCTCGAAATTACCTGATCGGAAGAGTTGCGGGTATTGCTGTCTCATCATATCCTCGGGTTCCCACGTAGCTTCTTCCACGCCATGATTCTGCAAAAGAACCTTAACCAAAGGCACAGACTTTCTACGCAGAACCTTCACATCCCGATCTAAAATCTGTACAGGCTCTTCCTCCATGGTCAGATCTGGGTTTACCTCGATCTCTCCCACTGCTACCACATGCGATGGATCGGAACGATATCGCCTGAGCATCGAAACGTGGAACACGTCGTGAATCTGACTTAGCTCTGCTGGCAACTCGAGCTGATATGAAACTGGTCCCACTCGTCTCGATTACCTTATACCCAATAAACCTCGGACTTAGCTTGCCTTTCCTCCGAACCTTAATACTTTCTTCCACGGTGAGACCTTGAAAAACTTGATCTCCAGCAAATTCAATATCTCTCCGCTTAAGATCGGCATAGGACTTACGCCGGTCAAAGCTTCCTTCAATCGAGCTGAATCAACAACCTTGTCTTGATTTGAGCAACCAACTCTGGCCCCAACAATCGGCGTTCACTTAACTCTGTCCAACAAGTAGGTGGCGACACTTCCCTACCGTATAACGCCTCATATGGTGCCATCTTGATGCTTGCTTGGTAACTATTGTTGTAGGCAAACTCATTCTAACGGTAGATACTCCTCCCAACTACCCCTAAAATCCGATTACACAATGTCGTAACATGTCCTCCAAGATCTGTATAACCCTTTCCATTGCCGTCGATCTGCGGATGAAATCGTCTTTGAAATCCAACAGCGTACCCGAGCTCGATGCAGCGCTCTCGAACCTTAGCGTAAATCTGGGATCCCTATCCGAGATGATCGAATCTGGCACCCGTCGATCTCACTATCTCGACACATCTGACTTCGCCAACCTCGAAGTGAGTAATCCACCCTCATCGGAATAAAATGGTGATTTAGTCGATTCGATCCACAATTACCCAAGCCGAATCCTTCTTGCTCGGTGTAAGTGGTAATCCTTGTGAAATCCATAGTTATCCTTTCCCACTTCCATCGAGGAATCTTCATCGGTCAAGCAACCTCGACGGCAGCGATGCTCGACCTTGACTGCGACATGTCGACACTTCCTACAAACTCTGTCACTTCCTTTTTGGACCGCCACGAGGCTGTTCTCGAGATCCCTATACATTTTACTACCTCGGAATGCATAGCGTAGAGGGCTGCTATGTGCATCTGAAGAATCTTACGCCTTAACTTCGGTGTCTCTCGGCATACAAGCCTTCCCCGAAAACACGGCACCCCATCACTAGACAAAGCTGTAACCCTCCAAACCATCGTTACGCACTTGTGTCCTCTTCGCACTCAAAACCTCATCCATCAAGCTGTTTTCTACGATCTGCTCAACCCAAGTAGGCTTAACTGCGGTTCTACGAGAATACTCCGTCGTCATACAAACTCAAGTGGGCAAACATCGCTCTTAGATCCAAAACAACCTTACGGCTCAACGCGTCTGCCATAACGTTAGCCTTGCCCGGATGATACTCAATGGAGCAATCGTAGTCTTTTAGCAACTCAACCCATCTGCGCTGTCTCAGATTCAAGTCTTTCTGAGTCAGAAGGTACTTCAGACTCTTGTGATCCGTGGAGACTATCGATCTCTCTCCATACAAGTAATACCTCCATATCTTCAAGGCAAAGACTACAGCCGCTAACTCCAAATCGTGCGTTGGATAATTGACCTCATGTGGCCTCATTCAGAGATCGTAGGCCACAACCTTCCTTCATCAAGACACAACCCAAACCGGTATGTGATGCATCGCAGTATACTGTGAATTCCTTACCAGCCTCAGGTTGAATTAGGACCGGAGCTTCAGTCAAAATCTTCTTCAACTTGTCGAAGCTCTCCTGCTGCTTCTCAGTCCAAATGAACGGAACCCCTTTTCTTAATAATTTGGTCATCGGCGCTGCGATTAATGAAAACCCCTCTACAAACCTTCGGTAGTATCCTGCCAAACCCAGAAAACTCCGAATCTCAGCTACTGACCTAGGCGGCTTCCAATCCAAAATCGCTTCAATCTTTCAAGGATCCACTCTAATCCCCTCAGCCGATACTACATGACCCAAGAACGTCACCTCCCTAAGCCAGAACTCACATTTACTAAACTTCGCATAAAGTGTTTCTCCTCGAATCTGCAATACCACCCATAAATCGCATCATGTTCCTCCTCGGTCCTTGAATATACCAAGATGTCATCGATAAAACCACTCTGATGATCTAAATCTGCTGGAACACCCTATTCATCATATCCATGAAAGTGCCGTGCGTTAGTCAACCCAAGCGGCATAACTAAGAACTCAAAGTGCCCATACCGAGTACGAAATCTTGTCTTGCGGATATCGCCTCCTTCACCTTTAGCGGTGATACCACGACCTTAAATCGATCTTGAAAAGCGATGCACCTTCATTTGATCAAACAAGTTATCTATCCGAGGAAGCGGATACTTGTTTTTGATCGTCGACTTATTCGATTGGCGGTAGTCTATACACATCCGCATAGTACCGTCTTTCTTATTGACAAAAGTACGGTGCTCCCCAAGCGAAACACTTAGCCCGATAAAGCCTCGGTCCAACAATTCACGGATCGAGCCTTAAGCTCCACTAACTCTTTAGGCGCCATCCGTGCGGAGCTATAGATACTGGTAGCGATTAAGATAATGATCTATCCGAACTCTACCTCACGATCCGGTGGCAACCGGGAGCTCCTCAAGAAACACATCAACAAATTCCTAAGCGTATCAACCGTCTCCACACAATGAGACTCTTTAGCCTCCAAGGCATACACATGAACCACATATGCTTCACAACCCTTCGACCATCTTCTCGGCTTTGGAAGCGAGATACCACATTAGACGAGATAATTTCTCCTATTACCGATCGAACTACCTCCTCACCCTTAGCATTTGTTTTTAGAACCATGCGCTTAGCCGCGCAATTCAACTTCGCCTAGTATTTAACCAGCCAGTCCATCCCAGAATCGGTCGAACTCCCCAAAAGCGGTTCCATCGGATCGACCACGAACACTACCCCTTGGAGTTATAGAGGTACATCTCTATACGACTTATCTACAACTCTGTAATGACCTAGAGGGCTTATTACGGTCATGCCTAGAAGATATCTCGAGTCTAAATCCATGGTCTTCACTATGCTACTTGCAACATATGAATGTGTTGAACCCACATCAATCAAAGCGATAAATGGAGAACCAAAGATTAAAATGTCTGGGTTATGGCGTCCGGTGTGTTGCCCTCCTCTCGGCGCCTCATGCATACACTAACCCGGTATGTCAGCCTCGGCATTACTGTATCTCTTGGGTGCTCCACGGCCCGACAGAACCATTACCTCCTCTGCCATTACCTCGACCCCTCTGCTGTGATAGTCCATTATTCTGTCTTGAGTGCGGTACAGCTCTCGGGTGAATCCTAGCCAACTTGTGCAGACAGTCCCTCACACGGTGGTCCAGTGAGCCACACTCAAAACACCTTTTCACCGGTCCAACATCCTCTCAATGAGCTTTCCCTAGCAGTTTTACTGCAGTGGTCCACCTAGCATGACAACAAACCTACGATCGATTCGCCCACGGTCTAGCCCTTTCTGCGGATTACGATGACCCGGAAGATCCAAAACCCTCTTGTGTCGGTTCTTATCCATGCTTTGCCTCACGGACTCCTTAATACCCTCGGCTACCTTCGCCTTTTCAACGAGCAAGCAAATTCACAGTCCCCACGGCGCAATCAACAACCTTAATTCATCTCGCGAGCCATCCTCAAACGAACACACCTCTCGTGTTGGTAGCCACCATACCCACGCATACCGACTCGACCTCGAAACTACGCCTCGTACTCGACGCATTTACTCCCTGAACTAACCTCAAAAATGCTTTCGTTGCTCATTAATGTAGTTAGCTCCCACGTACTTTTACGATAAGCAACCACGAAATAGTCCCAAGTCGGATCTTTATTGCGGTTGCTCCGAACCGTGAGCCACCTTGGTATGACTCATCTCGAGAAGTGATACTATCCTTTAACTTTTCTTGAGCGATCGGATCTAGATCGTCCATGATCCGCTCTGTCGCTTCGGCTAATATTCAGCAGTGCTAGGAGCAACACCCGAGACATCTCGAAAGAATTCGGCCCCGTTTGCCCGAAGCCGCTTCGGAATAGATTTTCTAGCTCCTACGCCTCCGCCTACTCCAGCTACCCTTTTAAAACTCATGACATCGCTGTGACAACTGCGTCATCGATCATTCTCGAAACTCACCACCTCCAGCTGGTGGCGAAATCGGTATCTCACTTTCTGACCCTTGACCAGATCCTACGGGTTCAGAAACGTCATCCTACCGTGGCCTCGTCCACGACCACGTCCACCTCGGGCACTCATGACTAAATCTAAATGCGATTTAAAGAATTTTATGCATCGATAATTATTCCTTTGTTTTAAAGTAGAGTCTTATGAATATTAAAGAAACTTTGTTTTCGCGAGTCCACTGAGTCCTATCAGTTTCAATTTCTAAAGTAGTCTTACTATCACTAGCCATCCAATCACATCTCATCAATATCACAAACAATAATAAGGGTACTTACCACAGGCGGATTGGTCTTGGAGACTCGGTGCCATGCCTTTCACCATACTTTTAAAACATAACACTTAAAACATACTTTTGAAAACATTTTGGGCCTCGGGCCCACAGTAGAAACCTTTGAACTTAGCTTTGATACCACAATTGTAACACCCCAAACCGGTCAACACACCACGACCGAATCGGTATATTCTGAGGAAAAAGGATTTCGAGAAAATAGGTTTAAGTTTAGATGTTTGATGAAAACACTTCGCGAAATTGTGTATTTGAAGAAAACTCGAGTAGGCTTGATTAAAATCTGATGATTGATTTGAAAACCCGAAAATTTTGAAAACTTAATCAGATGTGTAGGTAAAACAAGTTTATCTCATTTAGAAGTTTAAGTTGTTTCTTATTATTACTAAAACATTTTGACTTAGAAGAAAATCGAGTTTAAGTTAGAAAAACATTTGAGCTCTCTTTATCCCAAATCATAGTGTGATACAGATGGTATAGTTTAAAATATCGCTTTTGTAGTTTTGAAATCGTTGTCTTTCCAAGTTTTAGCACATTTTAACCCAATTAATTTGTTAAGGCTTATTAAAAATCTACTTAAAGCATAAACATAGCAAAACATAATTTTAAGAGGCCTTTTACAAACCAAAATAAAACCAAATAGTAATAAATAAGCTAATGTACCAAATTTTATAAAGTCTGAGAAAATCCTTATTAAAGCATGGCATGAGCACCTCGAGTCCATCCCAGCTCCATGTCCGCGTCTAAGTGTCACCTGAAATGTCAAAGGAGAGAGTGAGTTGCAAGACTCAGTGTGTAAATCCCCCTCCCAATAATATAACATGCTAACACACATCATAGCAAAGCAATACAATTAATGCACCTGTTCCTAACCATCCATTACACCTTCTCTACCCGTGTGGTACCAAACCACCGGTGGTGCCAAACCATTGGTGACCCAAAGTCACGATATCCATAATGTGGTGCCAAACCCTTTGGTGACCCAAAGTCACGAATAATCCAATGATGGGGCCAACCCATCGTGTGATACCAAATCACTAGCGACAATCCCGTATCTCATAAGTGGGGCCAACCCACGGTGGTGTCAAACCACGGGACGAGTCGCAATGAGGTGCCAAACCTCACGGTGTCCCAAAGACACGATGTGATACCAAATCCTTGGTGACCGCGATACAAATCCGATGATGGGGCCAACCCATCGTGTGATACCAAATCACTGGCGTCAATCCGTATAATCAAGCGTGGGGCCAACCCACCGTGGTGCTAAGCCTTTGGGACGAGACGCCGAGGTGCCAAACCTCTGGTGACCCAAAGTCACAAAATATCATTTGTGGTACCAAACCCTTTGGAGGTGCCAAACCTCGGTGTCCCAAAGACACAGTGTCCCAAAGACACGGATATCATACTCCCCCTCCTCTCATATTACCCATACATGTCATCTTCGACTCATGTACAATATGCAAATCATGTAATTCATGCCAACATGTCCAATATTGCATCTTATAGCACATATATCATGGATCATCATAATAGGCGTATCAACAATAGAACTCGTAATGCTACGGACTTACGAATCCGTGAACATACCCTATCGGGTATCATGACAATCATCAACTGTTTCACTTGTTACAACACGGGTTATTAACTTATTACTAAGAACTCAGTGTGTTAGCTTACACACCTGGTATATCGCAAGTCTTAATCTCAAAGAACCCGATCTGAAACCCTCAATCCTCTTGCTCCTAAAAATAATCGGCCAACCATGGGTTAATCACTTAAACCATTCGCCATAACCATTTAAACAAAAGGGTTTAACCCGATCTCTTACACACCTTGATTCGGTTTCCAACCAAGTCCCGAACCAACAGTGGTTCCTCCACTAATCGACTACACCCTAAAAGAGAACAATTAATCCTTTGAGACCTTATACACAATCGAAACTAAACAAATAAACCATGAGCAACCATCTCACCATCACTTACCAAACGATTATCAGAGAAGGAAGGCTCTCTCTGCTTGCTTTCGAACTCTAAAGGCCCTATACGAAAAGCGATTACCAAACCAAACGTTAACACCTTTTAACAGATACCAAATCGACCCTTAAACACACTAAAAATCGGCAAAGTACAAGAAAGAGGAGAAATGGCCATTCGGCCAAACACTTACCTCCTACTAGCCCGATTGAAACAAGAATCCAACAAGAGAAAAAGGTTCGACCAACACCCTTAACCAAAGAAGAAAAGCTTCGGCTTCACACCAAGAAAGGTTTGGCTAAAATGGTTTTGGAAAAGAAGAAAATAAAACGATGAATGGAGGGGTGCTTTCGGTTTAAAGAAAAAGAGATGGAGGATAAAGTTTTTGGAAAGATGTGTTACGATTAAGAAGGAGAGAAAAGAAACTAGTTTGGCTTCAACAATTGGAAAAGAAAGGAGAGAGATGAACATTCACTACCAAGGTTTTCAAATGAGAAAAGAGAAAAATGTGGAGAAGAAAGTGTTGTAGTTTGGCAAGTGAAGGTGCTTGAGGTTTCGGTTTACACAAGATGCAAGTGGAAATGGGAACAATATTGACACACACACACTAAGTAAAAGATGCAAAGCAATTTTAGCAAAGCGATACTTGGACTTTCGGTTTAAGGAGAACAATTGGAAGAAAAGAAGAAGGCACTTGGGGTTTGACTTGTTTTGACCAAAGAGTGAATTGCTTCCCAAAAATGCTTTTTGACCGAAAAACACAAAATGAAGAAGGAGTTTTGAACTCTCACTCTCTCACAACACTTACCAATCGGCCACTCCCCCAAACCTCTCCAAAATCCAGCCAAACTCCCCCAAACACTCCCAAGCCACCAATTCAAACTAGTTGAACTAGTCTCCCTCCTACATTCACTCTCCACCCATCATTTGAAGTTTTGACTTGGTCCAAGGTAGAGTTTGAACTGCCTACAACTCCTCCCCACCTAGCCGTCAAAATAGAACCCCAAAATGGAGCCTTCCGTAGCTTGAACACAAGACCTCTCCCCCCTTGCAATTGACGCCAAACCAAGCTCTAAGTGGCGTATGCTTGCCACTCCACCAAGGCTCCTCTTGTGCTAAAAATTCACCTAAGATATTTATAAACCCCAGCTCCTTCAGCCCCTATCACATAAAGCCCAAAACAAAAATTTTTTTCCTACCACTCGAGCTTACACCTAGCTTATAACTAAGCCCCAACAACATCAAAATAACAACATAGCACATGCAGCAAGGCCAAAATAAAATAGCCCTTAACCCGGGATATTATAGTTTGGTTGCATTTTGAGGCATGAATTGAATTGATTTGAGGCTTGTAGGTGATGCAATGTGTGGGAGGAGAATTTGGCCTTGAAAATGGCATATAATTGCCCACACGGTTAAGCACACGGGCTTGTGGCTCGACCGTGTTGTTTAAGTTTGCCAAGTGAAACAAGTCAGGATCGACCACGGGCTAGACACACGGGCATGTGACTGGCTATGTGGTGGAAGTTAGGATCGACCACGGGTGAGGCACATGGGTGTGTCTCAGGCCGTTTGGACAAGTCAGTAGGTATGCCCTGTTTTGCCATGGCTTGGGCACATGGGCGTGTCCGTGTGACCTCTGTAACTTAGAAAAATGTTTGAATTTCAAAAATTTTTATAAGTGTTCGGCTTAGTCCCGGCCCTATTCTAAAGCATGTTTAAGGTCTCGATGACCTTATTAAGGGACTATATGGTTATGTTTGAATATGAATGAATGATAATTGACTTGGTGTCGTGAAATTGATAGGAAATATTTTGATTGTTCAATAATGCCTCTTAACCCTATTTGGTGACAATTTTGGGTTAAGGGTGTTACATTTTATTAGTATCAGAGCTACGGTTTAGTCTATTCTTGGACTAACGTAGCGCATGTGAGTCTAGCTATAGATGCCATATATATAATTGCGATAGTGTGATGAATCCTGACAGCTAAAAATGTGTTTTTATAAAGTAATAGATCCCGATCGAGCAGTTGTTGATGATGTAGAGAGTAACACGCCTGGTCCCGCTTAAGGGACAACGTCGGCCATATTTAGGCCAAATGATGGCAGCCAAGAGGGAGAGGCGAAGCAAGCCTTTTTTCGAATGATAAATGAGTGGTTTTTGAAGTTCACTCGAATGAATCCGGCTGCTCCATAACCTCCACCCCCACATGTGCCTGATTGAATAAACCTTCTGTGGATAAGATTAGAAAGTATGGGGCCGAAGAGTTTAGGGCCACCGCTGAAGGTGATGCTGAGTGAGCTGAGTTTTGGCTCGAGAATACTATTTGAGTGTTTGACCAGATGTCGTTGACTCCTGATGAATGTATAAAGTGTGCAATTTCTTTGTTGAGAGATACGGCTTATAACTAGTGGAAAATGTTGATTTCTGTTGTCCCGAGAGAGAGAATTACCTGGGATTTCTTTCAAGCTAAATTCAAAAAGAAGTATATTAGTCAACGATTCATTGATCAGAAACATAAAGAATTCCTCGAGTTGAAACAACGTTACATGTCTGTTACTGAATACGAGCGAGAATTTGTGAGACTGAGCCAATATTCGCGGGAATATGTTTCAACGAAGCTACTATGTGCAAACATTTCATTGAAGGGATGAATGAAGACATTAAATTTTTGGTTGGAATACTTGACATAAATGAATTTGTTGTGTTAGTTGAAAGAGCCTGCAAAGTCGAGGAGCTCAGTAAAGAAAAGAAGAAAGCCGATTCTGAGGCTAGAGATGAAAGAAAAAAAACCGATTAAGTTTTCTCAAACTTCGATGAAAAGATTTAGAGATGCAAGCAATCAATCAAATGCTTCAATTGGGCATTCGAGTAAAGACCGTGCAAGACGAAGTGTTGGTTCAAGAGCTCAAATTCTGACTGAATCGAGTGTTAGAAGTGTCAAAAGTAACAAACCTGAGTGTAGACAGTGTGGAAGACGACATGTGGGAGAATGCTGGGGCAAGTACAATAATAGAACTTGCTACAAATGTGGATCATGAGATCATTTCATACGAGATTGCGCAAAGGTAGCTGAGGAAGAAAATGTTCAGAGTGCGAGACCAAGTAATGTGACGGTTAGGGGTAGACCACCCAGAAACACTGGAAATGTAAGTGGAAGCCAGAGAGGGACTACTGATACAGCTGTGAGATCCGAGGCGAGAGCACCTGCCTGAGCCTATGCTATACGCACACGAAAGGAAGCATCATCTCCATATATCATCACTAGTACTTTTACTTTATTTGATACTGATGTGATTGCATTGATAGATCCAGGTTCTACTCATTCCTATGTTTGTGTGAATCTAGTATCGAGTAAGACTCTACATGTTGAGTCTACTGAATTTGTGATTAGAGTATCGAACCCCTTAGGCAAGTGTGTCTTGGTGGATAAAGTGTACAAGAACTGTCCATTAATGTTTCGGGATGTTTATTTTTCAGCTAATTTGATGTTGTTACCATTCTATGAATTTGATGTAATTCTGGATATGGATTGGCTCACTTTACATAATGCTATTGTGAATTGTAAAAGAAAGAGCATTGATTTGAAAAGTCAGAATGGTAAGATAGTTCGAATTGAATCTAGTGATTTGAATGGGTTACCAGCCGTTGTATTTGCGATGAAAGCTCTGAACTATGCGAGGAAGGGTTGCAAGCTTATCTGGCATATATGATTGATATAAAAGTGACAGAAAAGAAAGTTGAATCTGTGCCTATGGTTTGTGAATTTCTTGATGTCTTTCCTCAAGAGTTACCGGGATTACCTCTGATGTGAGAAGTTGAGTTTTGTATTGAATTGGTATCGGGGACGACTCCTATCTCGATAGCTCCGTATAGAATGGCACCGACAAAATTGAAAGAGTTAAAGTCTCAATTGCAAGAGTTAACAGATCGAGGATTTGCATGACCGAGTTTCTCGCCCTAGGGTGCTCCTGTGTTGTTTGTGAAAAAGAAAGACGATACTATGAGGATGTGTATCGACTATAGACAATTGAAAAAGTGACGATAAAGAATAAATATCTGTTGCCTCGTATTGATGATTTTTTTAATCAGGTGAAAGGAGCTACAATATTTTCTAAGATATATTTGAGATCAGGCTATTATCAGCTACGAGTCAATGAGTGAGATGTACCGAAGACTACTTTTAGAACAATGTACGGACGTTATGAATTTTTAGTTATGCCTTTTAGACTAACGAATGCTCCTGTAGTGTTTATAGACTTGATGAACCGAATATTCAGGCCATATTTGGATCTTTTTGTTGTGGTGTTCATTAATGATATTTTGATTTACTCATGTGATGAGATGCAGCATGCCGAGCATTTGAGTGTTGTGTTACAGACTCTGTGCGAGAAACAATTGTATGCTAAGTTTAGCAAATGTCGAGTTTTGGTTGAGTGAGACTGGATTTCTGGGGCATATTGTATCAGCTGTGGGAATACGAGTTGATCCGAGTAAAATCTCAGCCATTTTAGAATGGAAGCCTCCGAGAAATGTGTCTGATGTCCTTAGTTTTTCGGGACTAGAGGGATACTATAGACGGCTTGTGAAAGGTTTCTCGATGATTGTGACCCTATTTACGATGTTGTTATAGAAAGATGTTAAATTTGAGTGGTCAAAAAAGTGCCAAAAGAGTTTTGAGCAGTTAAAAGCATTGTTGACAGAAGCGCCAGTGTTAGTTCAGCCTGAATTGGGAAAGAATTCATAGTTTACAATGATGCATCGTTGAATGGTTTGGGCTATGTGCTGATGCAAGAAGGAAAAGTTATCGCTTATTCTTGAGGCAATTAAAGCCACACGAATAGAACTATCCGACACACGACCTTGAATTAGCTGTGATTGTGTTTGCATTGAAGATTTGACATCACTAACTATTTAGTGAGAAATGTCATATTTATACCGATCACAAGAGTTTGATATATTTGATGACTTAGAAAGAATTGAATTTGTGACAGAGAAGATGGTTAGAATTGTTGAAGGACTACAAACTTGTGATTGATTATCATCCGGGTAAGGCTAATGTTGTCGTTGATGCTTTGAGCCAAAAGTCTATATGTGCTTGACAAGCAATGAATGCTCAGATAGATCTGTGTGATGATTCAATTTTGGCTAAGTTGAAAGTGAAGCCGATGTTCGTATATCAGATTTATGATGCCCAAAAAAGTGACGTTGAAATGATGACCAAATGAGATCAGTGTGAATTGAATGTTGATTCAGAATTTTGAGTTGATAGTGATGATTGTTTGAGATTCAGAGATCAGTGTTTCGAAGAATTCAGAGTTGATTCAGATGATATTGAATGAAGCTCACAATAGTCGTTTGTCTGTGCATCGAAGGATTATAAAAATGTATAATGATTTGAAACAGTTTTATTGGTGGCATGTTATGAAACGGGACATCTCTGACTTTGTGGTGAAATGTTTAATATGCCAGCAAGTTAAAGCTGAACATTGGGTTCCATCTAGTTTGTTACAGCCGATAATGATTCCTGAGTGGAAATGGGAGAGTATTTCGATGGACTTTGTGTCAGGATTGCTTTTATCTCTGGGAAAGAAAGATGTGATATGAGTGATAGTTGATAGATTGACGAAATCAACCCATTTTGTTCTGTGAGAACAGATTATTCACTTAATAAGTTAGCTGAACTGTATATTGCAGAAATTGTGAAATTGCACAGGGTGCCACTATCTATTGTGTCTGACAAAGACCCGAGATTTACTTCGCGATTTTGGAGGAAATTGTAAAAAGCTTTAGGCACAAAGTTCATTTTGGTACTGCTTTTCATCCGCAAACGGATGGACAATCCGAACGAATCATTCAGGTTCTCGAAGAGATGTTGAGATGCTGTATTCTTGAGTTTGAAGGTACGTGGAAAAAACATTTACCATTGATTGAATTCGCATACAATACAATTTTCAATCTAGTATTAAAATGGCACTGTATATGGCTTTTTATGGCAGAAAATGTCGAACTCCATTGTATTGGACTGAATTGAGTGAGAATAAGATTCACGGGGTTGATTTGATAAAAAAAACTGAGCAAAAAAAGTAAAAACGATTCGTGATAGTTTGAAAGCAGCCTCAGATCGCCAGAAGTCTTATGCAGACTTGAAACGAAAGGTTATTGAATTTGAAGTTGGTGACAAAGTGTTTTGAAAGTGTCTCTGTGGAAGAAAATACATCGATTTGGCCAAAAAGGCAAGCTGAGTCGAGGTTCATCAGGCCATATGAGATTACTGAATGAATAGGACCAGTTGCTTATAGATTGATGTTGCCATCCGAGATAGAAAAGATTCATAATGTGTTTCATGTGTCGATGCTTCGATAGTAAAGATCTGATCTGTCACATGTGATTGCTCCTACAGAGGTTGAAATTCAGTCAGACTTGTCGTATAGTGAAGAACCGATTTGAATTTTGGCACGTGAAATCAAAGAGAGGAGAAACAAAAGAATTTCCCTTAGTGAAAGTGTTGTGGCACAAACACGGAGTTGAAGAGGCTACGTGGGAGCTTGAGAACGTTATGAGAGAGAAATATCCACACTTATTCACTGGTAAGATTTTCAGGGACGAAAATCCCTAAGGGGGGAGAGTTGTAATAGCCCGATTTAGACCTTAGTCAGAATAGTGGTTTGAGACCACAAATCCAAGGTCAGAAAAATATTTTAATATTAATTTTTGTGTTTATTATATGTGATTTAGCCTATGTGAAAGTTTCGTGTGAAGATTTTATCGATTGTGTGTTTAATTTGCAAAAAGGACTTAATCGTATAAAGTGTAAAATGTTGTCTACTGATTGTTAAGTGCTTAATTGTTATTGTCTTATTAATTTGGAGTATTTATGTTGCAATTAGCCCATTTTATAAAGTGGTTTACGATATAAGGTTAAAATATATAGTATTTTATATTGATTTTGAAAGGTTAATAATTAATAACATATTATATGTTATTATGATAAAATAAAAGAAAGAAGATAGTGGCATTATTCATCCATCTTAGCCGAAAATATCAAGGAAAAAGAAAAAGAAAAAGAAAGCTAGGGTTCGGCCATTGTTAAGCAAAATCAAGGTATGTTTTGAGCTCGGTTTTTAGTGATTTCTATGTTTTTTTCTGTGATCGTTGCTTAGTGCTCTAGCTAACCCATGCTTTAATTTTAGAATTTGATGGTGATTTTGAGATATGCCATTGATGAATGCTTGAGCTTTGTGATAGTTGTTGATGACATATGAAAGATATGTGAAAGATTAACATGTTTTGTCTTTGAATTTTTTTGTGAAATTGAGTAATTGGGATTAATTGTGAAAATAAGAAATTGGGAGACTAAAATCTAAAATAAATGAAATGTGTGGGTTTGTATGAGCATAGTCAAAATTCGGCTAAGCATATGTGAATGGAGATTTTGTGTATTTTGTGATTTGTTGAATTAGGGACTAAAGTGTCAAAATGTGAAAATGTGAGGGCTATTTTGTAAAATGCCCTAAATATGTGTTTGTGGATGAAATTGAATGAATTAGTGATTGAATGAGTTAAATTTGAAAATGTATAGACCTAGAAAGGAGAGATTCGGATCGAGATTGAGGTAAATACAAAGTGTTTGATTAATCGACCATTTCGGAATTTCGACGTTCGAGGTAAGTTCAGATATAATACTTGTCATTAAACTTGTATCTATGTGATAAGAAATGAATGATTGTTTATTAATGAAATAGAAATGTGTTATATATATATATATATATATATATGAGTTTGAGTATTGAGGCACTAAGTGTGCGAATTTAGAAACGAGACAGAGACGATTTGCACTGTGTGTGTGAAACAATAGAAGCTTCGGCTTAATGAGTTGGCACTGTGTGTACGATACTGATTTAAGATCGGTTCGATATAGAGGCACTAAGTGTGCGATGTTACTTATGCTTCGGATATGATTTGGGCACTAAGTGTCCAATTGAATCGAAGGAATAACGAAAGTTGATTGAAGTGAAATATTGAGCAATCAGTATCATGTGTGATCGATAACTAAGTGTTGGCTAAGGTACATTCGAAACTTATGTGGTTGATGAGATTATAAAAGAGTTTATGAAATGTTAATTGAGCATATTAGCTTTGGATGGTGTGGTATATGTGATGGTAGATTAATCTATGTGATGGATTGTTTTTGTTTAATGTTATTGTATTATTGAGTTAACTGTATTATATTACGAACTTACTAAGCTTTTGAAAGCTTACTGTGTGATTTGTTTTCTCTATTTTACAGTGTTAGTAAAGCTAGCTTGGATCCGGGGATCATCAGCATCTCTATCACACTATCGGCTATCTATTTCGGTACTTTTAAAAATATGTGTATAAATGTGATATATGGCATGTATAGGCTAGTTGTTGTGGTATGTTTTGTAATGTTAGACCTTGCCATGTGATATGGCTAGATGGTTGAATAATGATGTTGCTTATAAATAGGCTATGAAAATGATGAATGAGTTATGAAATGGTAAGAATGGAAATGGTATGTTTTATACTTGAATTGGTTGATGAGAATGATGGATAAGATTTGAACTTGTTGTATGAAATACATGATGTTTGGCTTATATAGATTGAGTTGTGAAATGGTGTTTTGGATGGATTTATTTGAGTATAATTTGAGTGTGGTAGTAAATCAATTAGATGATAATTAAATGATGCATATATTGGTATGTTTGGTTGCATTTTAAGGCATGAATTGAATTGATTTGAGGCTTATAGGTGATGCAATGTGTGGGAAGCGAATTTGGCCTTGAAAATGGCCTATAATTGCCCACACGGTTGAGCACACGGGCATGTGGCTCGACCGTGTTGTTTAAGTTTGCCAAGTGAAACAAGGTAGGATCGACCACGGGTTGGACACACAGGCGTGTGACTGGCCGTGTGGTGCAAGTCAAGATCGATCACGGTTGAGGAACACGGGCGTCTCTCAGGCCGTGTGGACAAGTCAGTAGGTATGCCCTGTTTTACCACGGCTTGGACACATGGACCTGTCCGAGGCCGTGTGAGGCACACGGCCTACCCACACGGGCGTGTGACCTCTGTAACTTAAAAAAAATTTTGAATTTCAAAATTTTCGTTAGTGTTCGGTTTAGTCCCGACCCTATTCTAAAGCGTGTTTAAGGTCTCGATGACCTCACTAAGGGACTATATGGTTATGTTTGAATATGAATGAATGATAATTGACTTGGTGTCGTGAAATGGATACAAAATATTTTGGTTGTAAGGTAATGCCTCTGAACTCTATTCCGGCAATGGTTTCGGGTTAAGGGTGTTACAGGATTGATATTCTAGAAAGTATGATACCGAGGTACACCTATTAGATTTGATCTAATCTGATGATGTTATTATGAGTTAAAGATGTTCTGAATGATATGGTTATCACATTTACAAAAATTTAGATGGTCTGCGCATGTTAGCAAAGTTGAAAACAGTTGAAGATACTATTAACCGAAGCTCTGGTTCTGAGTTCAGTTTGAATTGAGTAATGAATTCATGAGTTTTCAGTGATGTACTATTGAACAGATTGGAATGTGTTTTATTACTAGAATGTAAAGTGATGGTTCATGTTTTCATACGGTTAATGTCACATGTTCCCGATTTCAAGAATTAAAGTATCAAATGTCATAGAAAGATCTGAAGTTAAGATAGTGTTAAAGACTTGAGCTATTGAAAGATCGCGAGTAGTTATTGATTAATCTCTGGGAAAGCAGATATAGTCACAGATGTTATCGGATTGTGATTGGTTGTTTGTCTAAAGATGTAACACCGCTTACCCATATTCGACGCTAGAACAAGGTACGAGGTGTTACCAAACTTATACACAAACGATCAATCAAAATCGAGACATGACTTTCCACTTAAAATTAAAAACTTCCCATATCACCTCTTAAACAAGCCTACAAGGCTTAAATCAAACTTTAGGAAAAGTTCAGGATTAAACTGAATTCTTTAAAAGATATCTAGAAAGACTTAGAAAATTTTCATCAAACAGTCCACACGCCCGTGTGAAAGAAGGGACATGCCCGTATGGCATATCACATGCCCATGTTCCACACCCATGTAGATTTATTTCTCAATTCGAACCTACAGGGGTCTCCACACAGCCTGACAGACGCCTGTTTCCATGGCCCGTGTCCCTCACACGGCCATGACATGACCGTGTCTTATCTAGTGTGCAAAAACCATGACATTCTGTTTCTGACGTCATCATCCTATTAAGGTCATATAGCCAAGGCACACGCCCGTGTCCTTAGACCGTGTGGTGATTTAAATTCCTAAATTCAGGTGAAGACTTCACACGGCTTGGGTACACGCCCATATCTTAGGCCGTGTCTTTCACACAGTTGAGAACACGGCTGTGTCTTAGCCCGTGTGGCTACTACTTGGCATTCTATTTTGACAACTTAAGATGCAGGGGACACACGGCCAAACCACACGCCCATGGGGCAGACCGTGTGTCACACACGACCTAGACACATACTCGTGTGTCTACCTGTGTGGACGAGGACAAGGTTATTTACCAATCCCTTTTCTATCACTCCTACTTGCACCAACCTAAACCACATCTAACAACCAATTCATTCATGCATAAATATACCAATTACTCAACTATACAACTTGCACATTCATGAATAACATCATCATTTCATAGATTAATAAGAAAGAGTCATCAATTATGGCCTTATACAAAAGAATTCATCTTCAATTAAGCTAACACACATTTGGCTAAAACAATATGACATTCAATCAAAGACTCAATCCCTATACATGCCATACTCAAAATGCTGAATCTAACTATACCAAAATGTATGGATAGTGTGGGTGATCCTTCGACAATCTCCTTATCACGAGCTAGCTCGTCGACACTATAAAACAAGGGAAAAGAAAAAGGAGTAAGCTTTAATCTTAGTCTATATGTAAACAGTAAGCATCATACCACATACTTATCAAACAAGAATATTACATACTAAGTAAAAACAATTCAGATCCTTATAACCATGCTTACTCATTCCAAACCTTACCACATCCCAAACGCATATCATAAAACATTGATCACATTTACTTGCACTTATGCCCTCCACTTATCACCACAAAGCCACATGTAATTTCACTTAGGCAAGATTCTCGATGAACACTTTGGAATAATACAAGATACCCGGTGGTTTTGCACATAGCCCACCATTAATCAATAATAAGGTGGTATCGCACACAGCCCACCAATATTAATAACAAGGTGGTATCGCACACAACCCACCAACAATGATAATTACGGTGGGATAGCACACAACCCACCAAAATGATAATTACGATGGTATCGCACATAGCCTACCAATATTAATAACAACGTGGTATTGCACACAGCCCACCATAAATTACTTATTCATGGATTTTATCCTTATCATTTTCCTATTTCGAAGGTTCATCTGAGGATTTCCTCACATTTTATCAATTTAATAGATATCCATAATACTCATTTGCATTTCACACAATACATTAATATGTAAAAACATAAGTACAAAGTATGTATCATTTACATATAAACTTACCTCGATACAAAATATGTTGATTTTGCAATTTAGTTTGAAACCTTGCCTTTTCCTCGGTCAAGGTTGATCCCACATTCTTCTTGATCAAATAGATAATTAATTTTTAGTGAAGAGGTGTCGAAAATGTCGGACAGCGGAACAAAGGTAACTTTAATGAATAAACAGTACTTATTGGCTAAACCAAAAATTCTTAAAATTTTATGGTAATAAGATATGTGAGTCTATTTTCAGGATAAATTAATGGATCTTAATTTGGAGTTCTGTAACTCAAGATATAAATAATTTAGTGACTGTGGCTCGAGTAGACAGCTTGAGATGAACATAAGTAAATAGTAAAATTTTGTGCAATTATAATTGTATTACCTTGAGAACATATTGTGAGAATTGGTGAAAACATGTTAATAAATCACTTATTATTTACATACCTACTTACTAAGCTATAATGCTTGCCCCTCTTCCTTTCCTTTTTTCTATAATGTCATAGATGCTAGCTCTAGTTGGAGGTCGTCGAAGATTCTATCACACTAACAAGTTATTGATTTGTATTGTATCAACGATCTTCAAGTATTTTTAAGTCTATGGCATGTATAGGGACTTAATTATGTGTATATGTTATTATGAGTTGGCCTAGAATGTTTACCTATGCTATGTGATGGTTAATGTGTTATAAGGCCATTTAATGTGGCCAATATTTGTTATGTTATAAGTCTATGATGATGCATTTCAAGGATGTGTATGCTTGCATGTGAATGGTTAAGTGTGTGTGTGATTATGCATGATGAATGTGGTTTGTAAATGGTATGTGGATGTCTTAGTGTGGATGTTTGAATGCTTAATAATACCATGTTGTGTGATGATAAATTTTTATAAATACATAAGTGTTTTTGGGTGGCAAAGCATTTATAAGGGTTTTTGGGTGGCAAAGGGCTTGGTAAATAACCTTATTTATGGCCACATGGGCGTGTGAAGTCTACACTTGATTTATGTGCCCAGGGTGTGTAAAGTCTACACTTGATTTTTGAAAATTTGAAATTGCCACACGGCTTAACAAACGAGCGTGTATCTCGGCTGTGTGAAGGACATTGCCTTGGACACAGGCGTGTGCCCCTATTTTTCAAGAAATTTTCTAATGTTTTCCAAAGTTCTCAGTTTAGTCTCGGACCACTTCTAAGGTATGTATTGGGCCTCGTAGGACCTATTTAGGGACTCAAAGATAAAAATTTGAAAATTTTTAATTTGGATGAAATTTTATGACTCGATTTAATACGTTTACAAGTGTATGTGTTTCGGTAATGCCTCGTACCATATTCCGGAGTCAAATACGGGTAAGGGGTGTTACATGGTCAATCGATCCACGATAACCCAAATAGAATCCTTCTTAGAGGGTGTCAAGGGTAACCCACTAACGAATTCCATCGTCACACGCTTCTATTTCCATATGGGAATCATAATGGGTTGTAGCAAACTCAAAGGCAACTGATGCTCAGCTTTAACCTGCTGACACGTCAGACATCGAGCAACAAAATCAGTAACCTCACACTTTAAACCCGGTCACCAGTACAGTTCACAGAGATCTCGATACATCTTATTACCATCGGGATGCATAACATAAGGGCTATTATACGCCTCCTTCAAAATCGACTGTCTAAAACTCGAATAATTCGACACACAAATTGTAACATCCAAAAATTAGGGGCTCTGCATTTTATTATGTATCTGTGTGCTTGGTATGCCTTGCCTATTGTTTGAGTGTGTTTAGGGGCCTCGAGAAGGCTCGGGGTTAAGCTAAAGCCTTGGTAGAAATTTTAATTTTGGGCACTTTAGGGGAGAGCTAGTAGGGTCAGGCTTTAAGGATGATTGCTTGTGGTCATTGACACAAGAAGTGAAGTGGTGGAGTGGCAAAGTGGCACCTAGGGAGCAGGGGGAGATGGATTCGGTTTGGGACCTTGAAGAGTGGGAGTTGAATGAGTCAAATCTTTTAAATAGGTGGCATAAGTGAAAGGTGGAGTTTGAATCATTCAACTAATTCAAATGGGTGAACAAGAGTGAAAGTACTAGGCAATCAAGGAGATGGTGGTGAGGGAGAGTGTTGGCCGAATTTTGGGATGTGTTGGGGGAGGAAATTCAGTCATATGGGGTCTTTTGGAGGGTGTAGGCATTCGGTTTTTGTAGAGGGGTTTTGGTGCCAAAATTTTTGAGAGGTGTTTAGTAAATTGATGTTCATTTTGTCAAATTTTGTTCTTTTCTTTGTTGGCCGAAAACTCCTAAGGCTATTGTTGTTCATTCTTCATTCATCTCAAAGCCGAAATCATCTCCCCTCTCTTTTGCACTTTTGTTAACCTTAGTACATTGCTTCACTACCAAAAGCTGAAACTTCAACCCTCTCTTTATCAGTTGCTCATATTCATTTTACACTTCATATCCCCTTAGCTGAACTCCCCTATCACCTTCTCCACTTCATTGTTTTCTTCCATTAGATTCTTTAAAGCTGAAGCAGCTATTTGTTTTATACTCCTTCTCTATTTCTTCTAAAAGTCAAACCCTATTCCTTATTCATTCCCTTGATCGAAACATTACCTACTTTCATTTGTTTCTTTGACTTCTCTTTACTTTAGCTGAATCTCCCTTGTGAGTTCATTTCCCCTTATTTGTTCTTGTTTCAGTGGATTGCCGTCTCTCCTTCTCCTAAATTTCTCAAATCGGTTTCTTCTTGGTTGGTGGTAAGCGTTCTTCTTATTTTTCGATTCTTTCTTTTTTCTTGCTGGTTGTTAAATCGAGGGTGTTAACTTGGTATTTTGGGGCTTTGGCCGAATGGCTAGTAAGGGTTCATGTGGTTTGGTTAGGCTGAAAGGTCACTTCTTGTGGTTTAAAGTGGAGAACCAATTCTAATTTGGTGTTTGTATAGGGACTCCAACGATTCATTAATCCAAGTCTAGTAGCTTCCGGGTTCTGTTGATCTAGGTAAGGACTCCTTCGTTTGATTATCTATTTCCACTTTCATCGTACTCAATGCCTTAACTCGGTCTTTTGACAAAGATCTCTTTCATGGAATCGTATACCAGCCAAGCAAAGGAGGCGGTTGGACTCATAGTCCCTACCCCTAAGTTCAAAAAACGTGCGGTATCGGTAGTGCGAGACTTCCCTCCGGGTTGTAGACCAACTTCAAATCCGAATCGACCAATAGCAGTTATTCCCTCTTCTGAGAGTGTCGATAGTATCAAAGCCTAGTATTACACGTTTTCAGGTGTGTAAATTTCACACCCGCTATTAATTTATGTTATTAACTGTTTTAATTTGAAATCTTTCAAGTAGACAGGTAGAGTCATAATACCCTGGTGGGTAAGGTTGGTGATACCAAGTAAGTGACTATACCATTCTATTTATGAGTATATAAATGTATGCTATAATCTGTTACTTTGTTTGATAGCATGTTGCATTCACTTGATATGTATGTTATGCATGGGTTTGGAATATGATACGAAAGGGGAAGTGTTATTAAGGACTATCACAGTGGTTTGGTACCACAGTGGGTTGGCCCCACATATCTGATTCAATGGCCAAGTCCTAGTGGTTCGATACCACGATGGTTTGACACCACGTACATATATGTTGATTCTGTGACTTGTCCCAGTGGTTTGGCACCACAGTGGGTTGGCCCTACATATACGATCATCAGGGATTGTCACCAGTGGTTTGGTACCACAAGTAGGTTGGCCCCACGTGTTATAATTAGTGACTCTATCACCATTGGTTTGGTGCCACATATGAGGAGTGTAGTAGATGGAGGGTTGATTGTAGAAATCCCCATGGTGTGTTGGGCTGGTACAGGTGGCGTGTAGAGGACAAAAAAATTAGGTTGGGCTGGGTCACATTACATTCATATTTGGTGTATGCCATTTTTAGTGGGCTAAGGCCCAAGGTGCAATTGTGGGCTTGAAGCCGTTTATGTGTTATAAGGGGAAATGCACACTGAGTCTTGGTGACTCACCCCTCTGCTTAACCTTGCAGGTAATCAGTAGATCGTGGATCTGGGAGCCGAGACGGACTCGTGGAGGCCATAAAATGTTTTTTTTTGTAAACTCGGTTCCTTTTTATAAGTTATTTTTAATTGGGGATATTATTATGTTATAAGGCCTTCTTAAGTTGATATTTGTTTTTTTTTATTTATGATATGACATCAATATATATTTTGACATGAAAACTTTAAGATGGGGTTTTCAAAACATAAGTAACCTAAATAACCGTTTTCTCTCAAGTGCCAACAAAGATATCGAATACTCGATTACCTCAACTCAAAAATTTTTCTTAAATCTGCAAGTCACTATTTTTATAATATCACCTAAATGAAAAGTTTCAAACTTATGGTTTTCCCTTAAAATTCCAAATCCTTTTTATAACCTTTCCCTGTGACATACCAGATCTGGTCGTAACGTCTAGGCCGGGTATATAGTGTTACAATTTTGGTATCAGTGCCTAAGTTTCAAAACTCAACTGTGAAATGGGTTCAATAAACGTTTTATAAAGTTGATTTAAAATGTTATTTAAGGAAATGTTTTAGTAGGAGTATGGCACCCGAGTCTACCGGCACCCAATCCACGTGGTAAGTGTTTTAATCGTTGGTTGTTTTTGCATGAAATAATTATGTTGTGATATGATTACTAGCATTAAGAGATCCAAAGCTTAGAGATTGAAACTTCTAGGTATGGATATGAATTTGCGAGAATTACTTTTAAATGCTATTTTTCATAAGACTGCTCAGTAATAATAGTGAAAGAAATTACTAATTCATAAATCTCTTAATCAGATTAAATCGTATCAATAGGCATGAGTACTAGGGGACGTGGAGGTGTTGTGCGCGGCCGGGGTATTGGGTCTGAACCCTTGGAATCAAGACATGGGTCGAAAAGTGATGTGCCAGCACCGCTAGCTATGGAAGAGGATTTTCAGGATCAAATAGGCAGAGACAATGTTGTGTCTCAGGCGATGTTACATGTGTTGGAGAGAGTTGCTAGAGCGAGCATGGGTTCAGGGGCTTAGAAATCTGTATCTGTACGACTCCGAGCCAATGGGGCAAAAATGTTTAGGGCATTTTGGTGTAGCTCCTAACGAATGAGTATTACCGGAAGCGAGTTGAGCGTATTATGGATGATCTTGACTTTACAGTGGAGGAGAAGTTGAAAGGAGATGTGTCTCTTCTTCGCGATGAGGCATATCAGTGGTGGCTCACGGTCAGGGATGGTACAGTGGCTGATCGTATTACCTGAGATTTCTTCAAGACAGCATTCCAGGGGAAATACATTGGATCAAGTTATGTGGATGCGTAGTGTAAGGCATTTTTAAACTTGGTTCAGGGGGTAAGTCGGTGGCCGAGTATGAGGTAGAGTTTTTATGTCTTAGTCATTATGCTCGGGTATTGTTGCTACAGACCATGAGCATTGTGTTCGGTTTGAGGATGGTCTGAGGGATGAATTATGAGTGCTGATAGCTCAACAACAAGAAAGAGAATTTGCTGTTTTAGTAGAAAAGGCTAAGATAGCCAAGGAGGTGAAGCAGTCCGAGAAGTAGAATCAAGAGAGGGATAGAGGTAGAAATAAAAGGAATTTTAGATCGTCAGGGTCAGTTGGGGGTTTTCAGAAGAGGCCTAGGTTGGATGGGCCGAGTCGTATTATGAGACCTGTTGTTGTTAGTCGACCTCAGAGTTGTGCTAGATACGGTAAATTTTATTCGGGTGAGTGTTGGATGAATAATAGAGGATGTTTCAGGTGTGGGTCTATGGATCATCGGGTAAGAAATTATCCACAGGAGCTAGGCAGAACGCAACCAGTGGGTCAGAATTATGTTCAGCTGGGTAGAGATGGTCAGCAAACACAGAGGGGTCGTGGTTCTGCTAGGGGAGGAAATAGTTTTGGTCGAAGGCGTGGAGCATCAGGCAGAGGTGCTGGGAACACAGATGCAAGACAGCATGGGTTGGTTTATTTATTCAGACATCGAGAGGAGGGCGACGCACCAGACGTCTTAATCGGTACATTCTTAATTTTTGGATTGCCTTTTTCTACGTTGATTGATATTAGGTCAACACATTCATATGTTGCTAGTACTGTGTCGGGAACTTTGAACATAGACTCTGAGATTGCTTCTAGGGAGATGACTGTACTTAGCCCTTTAGGACAATCTGTAGTGGTAAATAAACTCTTTAGGAATGTGCCTTTAGAAGTTCAAGGGTAGTTTTTTCGACTGATTTGATGGAACTACCATTCAGTGAGTTCGATTTGATCTTAGGCATGGACTAGTTGGTGAAGTATAGAGCAAATTTAGACTGTGCTGCGAAGCATATGGTGTTAAAGACGCCCGAGGATAATGAGGTGCTTGTGTTGGGTGAAAAATGGAATTATCTGTCCAATGTGGTGTCTGCCCTTAAGGCTAAAAGGATGGTGAGAAAAGGGTGCGGGGCTTTCTTAACTTTTGTCAGTGCATTGGAAGCCAAGGAGCTGTCAGTAGGAGATGTTAGATTGGTGAAGGAGTTTTTCGATGTTTTTCCAGAAGAGTTACCAGGGTTACCTCTAGATCGCGAGGTAGAGTTTGGTATTGATCTTTTTTCGGGAATAGCGCTAGTGTCCATTGCTCCGTATAGAATGGCACCGAAGAAGTTGGTAGAACTTAAAGCCTAGATTCAAGAACTATTGGATAGGGGATTTATTCGACCAAGTGTATCTCCGTGAGGAGCTCCGGTGTTATTTGTTAGGAAGAAAGATGGGTCAATGCGTATGTGTATTGATTACCACCAGTTGAACAAGTTGACAATTAAGAATAAGTACCCGTTGCCGAGGATAGACGATCTATTTGATCAGTTGCAAGGTGCTTCGGTCTTCTCGAAGATAGACTTGAGATCGGGTTACCATCAGCTTAAGGTTAAGGAGGCAGACATTCAAAAGATAGCATTTTGAACTCGCTATGGTCATTACGAGTTCTTGGTGATGCCGTTCGGATTAATGAATGCACCAACTGTGTTTATGGATATGATGAACCAAGTCTTCCAACCCTATCTGGATCGGTTTGTTATAGTATTTATAGATGATATTCTGGTTTATTCAAGGATGGAAGAGGAGCATGATTCTCATCTTAGGGTGGTTCTACAGATTTTACGAGAAAAGCAGCTGTATGCCAAATTCAATAAGTGCAAATTTTGGTTGAAAGAAGTTGCCTTTTTGGGACATGTTGTTTATGCAGAGGGAATTAGGATGGATCCCCATAAAATTGAAGTTGTGTTGGATTGGAAACCGCCTAGGACTGTGGCAGAAATTCAAAGTTTTCTTGGTTTAGCTGGGTACTACAGAAGGTTTGTGGAAGGATTTTCATTAATTGCTGCACCGCTAACTAAGTTGTTACGGAAGGGGGTACCTTTTGTTTGGTCAAATAAGAGATAGGAAAGTTTTGAAAAGTTAAAGAAGATTGTAACTGAGGCACTAGTGTTGATTCAGGCTAAAGGGGGAAGGAGTTTGTGGTCTACTGCGATGCGTCACACATAGGGTTAGGATGTGTTTTGATGCAGGATGGGATGGTAGTTGTGTATGCGTCTCGACAATTGAGACCTCATGAAGTGAATTATCCCACCCATGACCATGAGTTAGCGGTGGTAGTGTTCGCTCTGAAGATTTGGAGACACTACCTGTATGGGGAGAAGTCCATCATCTACACTGATCACAAGAGTCTAAAGTACCTCCTTACCCAGAAGGAGTTGAACTTAAGATAGCGAAGGTGGATTGAATTATTGAAGGATTACGGCTGTTTAATTGAGTACCATCCGGGTAAAGCTAACGTAATAGCTGACGCGTTGAGTTGTAAAGTAGTATCAGACTTGAGAGCAATATTTTCCCATCTCAGCTTGTATGATGACGGAAGTTTGTTAGCTGAACTGCAAGTGAAACCTTCTTGGGTCAGTCAAATTAAAGAGAAGTAATTGTTAGATGAATCATTGAGTTCTAAGTTTTAGTTAGTGGCAAGAGGTGAGACAGACGATTTTAGTTTAAATAGTGATGAGGTTTTATGTTTTTGTGGAAAAGCGTGCATGCCAAGGGATGTAGAGTTAAGGCGGATGATTCTTCAGGAGGCACATAGTAGCCCTTACGCTATGCATCCTGGTGGGAGTAAGATGTATCGGGATCTGCGTGAACAGTTTTTGTGGCTTGGTTTAAAGCGAGAAATTACCAAGTTTATGGGTAAATGCTTGACGTGTCAGCAGGTGAAAGTAGAACATCAGTTGTCGTCGAGGTTATTGCAACTGGTGAAGATTCTACAGTGGAAATGGGAAAGGATCACGATGGACTTTGTTAGTGGGCTACCTCTTACGCCTACTAAGAAAGATTCGGTACGGGTGATTGTTGATCGGTTGATGAAGTCCGCTCATTTCATACCTATTCGTGTCGACTATACTCTGCAGAAGTTGGCTAAGTTGTATGTGGCAGAGATTGTGAGGTTGCATGGGGTACCACTGTCGATCATATCGGATAGAGACCTTAGGTTTACGTCGTGCTTTTGGAGGGCACTACACCAAGAATTGGGTATAAGACTAGATTTCAGCACATAGCATTTCATCCACAGACTGATGGTCAGTCTGAGAGGGTAATTAGATATTGGAAGATATGTTGAGAGGTTGTGTCATTGACTTCAGGGGTAGTTGGGAAGAGTTTCTACAATTGGCAGAATTCGCATACAACAATAGCTACCAGTCTAGTATTTAGATGGCGCCCTATGAAGCGTTGTATGGACGGAGGTGTCGTACTTCTACTTGCTGGACAGAATTGGGTGAGCGTCAAATCTTGGGTCCAAAATTGATTTCAGAAATAGAAGAGAAAGTTAAATTGATTTGAACTCGATTAAAGGAAGCCTCCAATAGGCAAAAGTCATATGCAGATCAGAAACAAAAGGAAATAGAGTTTGCAGTAGGTGATCAGGTTTTCTTGAAAGTTTTACAGTGGAAGAAGGTGATGAGGTTTGGACGGAAGGGTAAGCTAAGTCCCAGGTTTATCGGGCCTTATCGAATATTGAAACGTGTGGGACAAGTGGTGTATCAGCTTGAATTACCTTCAGAATTGAAATAGATACATGATGTGTTCCATGTCTCGATGTTGAGGTGTTACCATTCTGATCCATCTCACATTGTGCCGGTGGAAGAAATTGAAGTAAGACCAGACCTATCCTTTGAAGAGGAACCAGTGTAGATCTTGGATCAAGACATTAAGATCTTGAGAAGGAAATCATTCCCTTTGCTCAAAGTTCTGTGGCAGAACCACGGTTTAGTGGAGGCCACGTGGGAGCCAGAGGATGTTATCCGGCAGCAACACCCACATCTCTTCTGATCAGGTAACTTCGAGGTCAAAATTTCTTTAAGGGGGTAGAATTGTAACATCCAGGAATTATGGGCTCTGCATTTTATTATGTTTCTGGTGCTTGGTATGCCTTGCCTGTTGTTTTAGTGTGTTTGGGGGCCTCGAGAAGGCTCGGGGTTAAGCTGAAGCCTTGGTAGAATTTCAATTTTAGGCACTTTAGGGGAGAGCTAGTGGGGTCAGGCTTTAAGGATGATTGCTTGTGGTCGTTGACACAAGAAGTGAAGTGGTTGAGTGGCAAAGTGGTGCCTAGGGAGCAAGGGGAGATGATGCCACAGGGGAGCAGTGAGGGAGCAGGTTCGAGTTGCATAGTTGGCTTTTTGGGGAATTCTTTTTGGTGTTTGGATGGGAGGTGATGGATTCGGTTTGGGACCTTGAAGAGTGGGAGTTGAATGAGTCAAATCTTTTAAATAGGTGGCCATGAGTGAAAGGTGGAGTTTGAATCATTCAACTAATTCAAATGGGTGAACAAGAGTGAAAGTAGGAGGCAATCAAGGAGATGGTGGTGGGGAGAGTGCTGGCTGAATTTTGAGATGTGTTGGGGGAGGAAATTCGATCATATGGGGTCTTTTAGAGGGTGTAGGCATTCGGTTTTTGTAGAGGGGTTTTGGTGCCAAAATTTTTGAGAGGTGTTTAGCAAATTGGTGTTCATTTTGTCAACTTTTGTTCTTTTCTTTGTTGGCTGAAAACTCCTAAGGCTATTGTTGTTCATTCTTCATTCATCTCAAAGCCGAAATCATCTCCTCTCTCTTTTGCACTTTTGTTAACCTGAGTACATTGCTTCACTACCAAAAGTCGAAACTTCAACCCTCTCTTTATCTTTTCCTCATATTCATTTTACACTTCATATCCCCTTAGCCGAACTCCCCTATCACCTTCTCCACTTCATTGTTTACTTCCATTAGATTCTTCAAAGTCGAAGCACCTATTTGTTTCATACTCCTTCTCTATTTCTTCTAAAAGCCAAACCCTATTCCTTATTCATTCCTTTGATCGAAACATTACCTACTTTCATTTGTTTCTTTGACTTCTCTTTGCTTTAGCCAAATCTCCCTTGTGAGTTCATTTCCCCTCATTTGTTCTTGTTTCAGTGGATTGCTGTCTCTCCTTCTCCTAACTTTCTCAAATCGATTTCTTCCTGGTTGGTTGTAAGTGTTCTTCTTCTCTTTTGATTCTTTCTTTTTCCTTGCTAGTTGTTAAACCGAGGGTGTTAACTTGGTATTGTGGGGGTTTTGGCCGAATGGCTAGTAAGGGTTCATGTGGTTTGGTTAGGCCGAAAGGTCACTTCTTGTGGTTTAAAGTGGAGAACCGATTCTAATTTGGTGTTTGTGTAGGGACTCCAACGATTCCTTAATCCAAGTCTAGTAGTTTCTGAGTTCTGTCGATCCAGGTAAGAACTCCTTCGTTTGAGTATCTATTTCCACTTTCATCGTATTCAATGCATTATCCCAATTTTTGACCAAGATCTCTTTCATGGAATCATATACCAGCCAAGCAAAGGAGGGGTTGGACTCATAGTCCCTACCCCTAAGTTTAAAAAACGTGCAGTATCGACAGTGCGAGACTTCCCTCCGGGTTGTGGACCGACTTCGAGTCCGGATCGACAAATAACGGTTATTCCCTCTTCTGAGAGTGTCGATAGTATCGAAAGCCTAGTTTTACGCATTTTCAGGTGTGTAAATTTCACACCCTGCTATTAATTTATGTTATTAACTGTTTGGGTTGAAAAGCCAAAGTGACGGGGTAGACAGTCATAATACCCTGGTAGGTAAGGTTGGTGATACCAAGTAAGTGACTATACTATTCTATTTATGAGTATATAAATGTATGCTGTAATCTGTTACTTTGTTTGATAGCATGTTGCATTCACTTGATACGTATGTTATGCATGGGTTTGGAATATGATACGAAAGGGGAAGTGTTATTAAGGACTGCCACAGTGGTTTGGTACCACAGTGGGTTGGCCCCACATATCTGATTCAGTGACCAAGTCCTAGTGGTTCGATACCACGGTGGTTTGACACCACGTACATATATGTTGATTCTGTGACTTGTCCCAGTGGTTTGGCACCACAGTGGGTTGGCCCTACATATACGATCATCAGGGATTGTCACCAGCGGTTTGGTACCACAAGTGGGTTGGCCCCACGTGTTATAATTAGTGACTTTGTCACCAGTGGTTTAGTGCCACATATGAGGCGTGTAGTGTATGGAGGGTTGATTGTAGAAATCCCCACGGTGTGTTGGGCTGATACGGGTGGCGTGTAGAGGACGAAAAAATTAGGTTGGGCTGGGTCATATTACATTCATATTTGGCGTATGCCATTTTAAGTGGGCTAAGGCCCAAGGTGCGATTGTGGGCTTGAAGCCGTTTATGTGTTATAAGGGGAAATGCACACTGAGTCTTGGTGACTCACCCCTCTGCTTAACCTTGCAGGTAATTAGTAGATCGTGGATCTGGGAGCTGAGACGGACTCGTGGAGGCCATGAAATGTTTTTTTTCATAAACTCATTTCCTTTTTATAAATTATTTTTAATTGGGGATATTGTTATGTAATAAGGCCTTCTTAAGTTGATATTTGGTTTTTATTTATTTATTTATGATATGACATCAATATATATTTTGACATGAAAACTTTAAGATGGGGTTTTCAAAATGTAAGTAACCTAAACAACCGTTTTCTCTCAAGTGCAAACAAAGATATCGAATACTCAATTAACTCAACTCGAAAATTTTTCTTAAATCTACAAGTCACTGTTTTTATAATATCACTTAAACGGAAAGTTTCAAACTTACGATTTTTCCTTAAAATTTCAAAGCCTTTTTATAACCTTTCCCTGTGACATACCAGATCTGGTCGTAACGTCTAGACTGGGTATGGGGTGTTACACAAATCTGACCTCGAAAGCATAGCACACCCTCATCATTCAGCCCGAAATTAGAAGTAGTACCACTCTCAACCTGATGAAAGTGTACACGCAGAGTCTTATCCACTAACTATTTATCTCAAATCTGAGCAATCCAAGTCAACTTAACCTGCAACCAACTAACAAACTCCCATCATCAAACAGACTAAGGCGAGCAAACATCTCCCTCAAATTAGACATCGCTCTTTGACTGAGAGCATCGACCACCACATTGGCCTTACCAGGATGGTACCCTATAGTGCAGTCATAAATCTTTGAGCAGTTCAATCCAACGGCGTTGCCTAAGGTTCAACTCCTTCAGTGTAAGGAGATACTTGAGGCTCTTGTGATCAGTGTAGATGATACACCTCTCACCATACAAATAGTGCATTCAGATTTTCAACGCAAAGACTACAACAACCAACTTGAGATCATGCATCGGATAGTTTCCCTCATGCGTCTTAAGCTTTCGAGTAACATAAGCCACAACCTTACCATCCTGCATCAGAACGCACTCCAAATCGATGTGCGATGCATCACTGTATACTACAAACTCCTTACTGGATAAAGGCTGTATCAGAACAGGAGCTTGAGTCAGAACAAACTTAAGCTTTTGAAGCTCGATTGCTGTGCATTAGTCTAGACAAATGGCACACCCTTACGCAGAAGCTTAGCCAAGGGAGCTACAATCAGAGAGAATACCTCAACAAATCGATAATAATAACTCCCCAAACCCAAAAAGTTACAGATTTCAGACACATTTTTATGTTGTTTCCAATCCAATACAGCCTCAATCTTCCTTAGATCAACACGAATCCCCTCAGCAGACACCACATGCTCCAAGAAGGTTACCTCTCGCAATCAGAACTCGCACTTACTCAAATTAGAATAGAGCTACTATTCTTGGAGAATCTGAAGCACTACTTTAATATGATCATCATGCTCATCCTCAGTCTTAGAGTAAACTAGAATGTCATCGATGAAGACCACGATGAACTGATCCAGATAAGGCTGAAAAACTAGGTTAATCAGATCCATAAATATAGCTGGAGCATTCATCGGACCAAAAGGCATAACTAAGAGCTTGTAATGTCCATAACGAGTCCGAAATGTAGTCTTATGAATATCAGCTTCCTTAACCCTCAACTGATGATACCCAGATCAAAGATCAATCTTTGTGAACACTAAAGCTCCTCGAAATTTATCAAATAGGTCGTCAATCCTCGAAAGCGGATACTTATTCTTCACAGTCAACTTATTCAACTGCCTTACTCAATACACATCCTCATGGTTCCATCCTTTTTCTTAAAGAATAGAACTGATGCCTGATAAACCGTAATATGAACATATTTTAATCCCACATTTAGCATACTTTTGAATGATTTATCTCTTTAATTATGGAAATAGGTGCTCCTAATCCTTTGTTTTCATGTTTTATACTTAGGAGAGCACCAGAGGATGAAAAGAATGAGAAATGGGCCAAAAATAGAGTAAATGGGCCGAATCACGAAATTGGCACGGCCTGGGCCAAAGACTACACGGTCGTGCCTTATTAATAGACCCGAACACTGCCTGGCTTCGACTTACACGGGCGTGTGCCATGGACGTGTCCTTGACGTGACCTGTTTGAATTCTATTCGAAATAGGGTACTTAGGGGTAAATAAAGACATTCCAAAAGCCTATATAAACACCTTAGAGGCCAACCTTCAAGGGGGCGTTCAGCTAGGCCAAGGAGCCAAGCCAGTGGGGTCGAATTGTGGGATTCACTCAAAGAAAGCTGGTTGATCCATCCCAAAAGCTGGAATCATACTCAAGACTGATGATCTCTCCTTCAATTCCTTTAGGGGGTTTTAGGGTTTTCTTTATGTTATGTTTTATATTTTCTTCTAAGATGTATTCTTTTATAATTATGAACTAAACCCCTGAAATACCTGAGGGGGATGAAACTTAAGATGGAACTTGTTATTATTTTCTGAGTTGTATGATAAATACTTGATTTGTTCTTAAGTATGTGTTCTTAATTCTTGTTTTAATATTTTAGGATATTGATTCAAGCATTTATGTTCTTAGGCAGAGGAGGAATAGACCCTGTTTAAGAGTAAATCTAGCATAGTTAAGCGGAGTTGATCGTAACCCTAGAGATAGGATAACAAAATTTTGTCGGATTAGGGTCAAACCTAATATGGGAGTCCATAGATAGAGTTAATGCAATTCCAGGGGTTTTAATTAGAAAGAGATTTGAATTAATCAACCTAGGGTTAGACATTAGTAGCCTCGAGAGAGGTATTAATATAAATTAGGGAATCCTACAGATCAAGTAAAGTGAATAAATCGTCTGGTTCAGAGTTAGATAACAAGTGAAGTCTAAGTGGATTCTTCCTCAGCTATTGTCTTAATCAATTGGTTTTTCCCTCAAGTATTTCCCCAAATCCTTCTCTATGTCTTAGCATCTTTAGCTTAGTAGTTAGTTAATTTTAGGTTAAACAACAATTCCTTTAATTCTTATGTTAAATAATAAAAAAAAGTTAGTATTAATACTTTTGGTTCCTTTGGGTTCGACAATCCGGTCTTGCCACTAAACTATACTACTGTTCAATAGGTGCGCTTGCCTCGAGTCGTTGTCACTGTTAGTTTTTAGGCTAGATCATTCATTATAAATTTTTAAGACTCTGACACACGATCAAGTTTTTGGCATCGTTGCCGGGGAACTGAAATATTAAGAAAGCTCAAATTTTATTACTTTAGCCATATTTTATTTTATTTTATTTTTGCTATTAAATTTTATTTTTACCTTTCTAGTTTTCTTTTTCTTTTATCTTTTCCTGGTAGGTACCTCTAGTTTATGACTAGATGGAACCCAACAGGACCCTTGATTTATGACAGTGATATTGAAAGAACAGTTCGCAAAAATCGTAGAGAAATAAGGCGAAGCTTAAACTACATACAAGAAGAGCAAGAGAACGAAATTAATACTATCGAAGAGATGGCTGAGAATAATCTGCTACCTCAGAGGTGGCCAAAAATCATGCTCCTCGAACTATGTATGACTATGCTAAACCTAATTTAATAGGAACTGAGTCAAGTATTGTTAGACCTGCTATTACTGCTAATAATTTTGAACTAAAACCTAACACTATACAGATGATACAGTAATTTGTTCAGTTTGATGGTTTGCAGGATGAAGATCCAAATAATCACTTGGAAAATTTCCTAGAATTTTGCGTTACTTTCAAAATTAATGGCGTTTTTGATGATGCCATCCGTGTTCGGTTATTTCCCTTCTCTTTGAGTAATAAAGCTAAGCAGTGGCTGAATTCTCTTCCACGAGGATCAATCACTACATGGGAACAAATGACCGAAACTTTTTTATTTAAATATTTTCTGAGCCAAAACGGCCAAATTAAGGAATGATATCTCTTCTTTTGTGCTGATGGATGTAGAAACACTATACGATGCATGGGAGAGATACAAAGATCTATTGAGAAGACGCCCACACCATGGATTACCCTTGTGGCTACATGTCCAAACCTTTTACAATGGTGTGAACCCTTCAACAAGACAATTGATTGATTCAGCAGCCGGCAGAACCCTAAATAACAAAACTCCTGAGGTAGCCTATGAGTTTATAGAGGAGATGTCACTAAACAACTACCAGTGGAAAGTTACAAGGACAAGGCCAACAAAAATAGCTGGAGTTTTCAACCTCGATGCAGTCACCATGCTATCAAATCAGGTAGAGATGTTAAATAAAAAGATTGATGGCTTATGTGGTTGTTTGCATGTACATTCAGTTATGCAGTACAATATGAACGGAGGATAGATGAACAATACAGAATATCTGCATTACAACTCGAGCGCTGAAAATGAGCAAGTTCACTATATAGGTAATAATTTTAGACCTCAAAAAAACCCTTATAGTAGTACTTACAATCCAGGTTGGAGATACCATCCCAATCAAAGACAACAACCCTACCCACAAGAAAAGAAGCCAAACCTTGAAGAGATGCTAACAAAATTCATAGAGGTGTCAAAACCCATTTCCAAAATACCGAAATGATATTGAATAATCAACAAGGATCTATTCAAGGGCTTAAGGATCAAATTGAACAACTAACTAAGTTAGTTTCTGAAAGGTGACCAGAAATTTTACCAAATAAAAAAGAGCATGTGAAGGAAATTACACTAAGAAGCGGAAAGGAGTTGGTTGAAACAAAGAAAAAGATACCACACGAAACTGATAAGACAGAGGATGAGGAAGGAAACGAGAATGTAATTCCAATACTTGAAGAAATTAAACCACCGATCCCATACCCAGCAAAATTGAAGAAAGACCGCTTAGACGCACACGGTAAATTTCTTGAACTTTTTAAACAATTACATATCAACTGACCTTTTGTTGAAGCTATTTCGCAGATGCCGACATACAAAAAATTTCTAAAAGAGCTCCTAACAAATAAAAGGAAGTTTGAAGAGATATCAACAGTGGAACTTAATGAGGAATGTTTAGCCATCCTCCAAAACAAGCTACCAACCATATTGAAAGACCCAGGAAGTTTTAGTATTCCCTGCTTAATTGGTAGTTTAAACATAGAGAAAGCACTAGCTAATCTAGGTGCCAGTATTAATTTAATGCCTTATAAAATGTTTAAACAACTTGGTCTCGGGGAACCTAAACCCACTAGGATGAGTATTCAGCTAGCTGACAGATCTGTTAAATATCCTAGGGGAATTATCGAAGATATTCTAGTAAAAGTTGATAAATTTATATTCCCTATTGATTTTTTTTGTGCTTGACATGGATGAGGACGTTGAGGTGCCTTTAATTTTGGGAAGCCCCTTTTTATCTACTGCTAAGGCTATTATTGATGTAGGTGACGAGGAAATTATTTTTCAAATTTATGATGCTATGCGATAATCTAGAGAACAAGATGATTCCTGTTATTTTATTGTTGCCATTGATCATTTTATTCAAGATTCTTTGTAGGAAATCATACATGGCGACACAATGGAACTGTATCTTACCTAAGATGAGGCGGTAGATGATGATACCAATGAGTTGAATTCTAATACATTTTCTCTAGATAAATAAAAGAAGAGGGCATTGAAATCAATGACTAACTAAAACAAAAACCCTCTATTGATGAGCCACCCAAATTAGAATTAAAATAGTTGCCAAAACGCTTAAAATATGCATTCCTTGGGGATAATTCTACATTACCAGTAATTATCTCCTCAGAAATGGAACTCAAAGAGAAAGACGAGCTGCTATAGGTACTAAAGGAGCATAAAAGAGCCATAGCTTGGAAAATTTCTGACATTAAAGGGATAAGTCCATCGTTTTGCACCCATAAAATTTTAATGGAAGATGAATATAAACCATGTGTGCAACCTCAAAGATGGTTGAATCCTAACATGAAGGAAGTTGTTAAGGCTAAGGTAATTAAACTTCTAGATCTTTGGAATCATTTATCCTATTTCCGACAAGCTTGGGTAAGCCCATGCGAGTTGTTCCAAAGAAAGGAGGCATAATTGTTGTAACCAACGAAAAGAATGAATTGATTCCTACAAGAATATTCTGAGTTGGAGAGTTTGCATTGATTATAGGAAGTTGAACGATGCTACGAGAAAAGATCACTTCCCTCTACCATTTATAGATCAGATGTTAGAAAGATTATCTGGGCATATGTACTACTGCTTCTTTGACGACTTTTCGGCTACTTCCAAATCCCAATAACCCTTGAAGATCAAGAAAAGACAATATTTACATGTCCATATGGTACGTTTGCTTATCGTAGAATGCCTTTTGGATTATGTAATGCTCCTACTACTTTTCAGTGCTGCATGCTGGCCATCTTTGATGAACTTGTGGAAGACATTATTGAGGTATTTATGGATGACTTTTCAGTATTTGGTAATTCTTTCCATCTTTTCCTTAAAAATCTAAAATGAGTTCTAATGAGATGTGAGGAAATGAACCTTGTGATAAATTGAGAAAAGTGTCACTTTATGGTTGGAGAGGGGATTGTGTTAGGACATAAAATCTCTAGTAAAGGGATTGAGGTAGACAAAGCAAAGGTCGAAACCATAGAAAAATTACCTCCTCCTAGTTCAGTTAAGGCTATTAGAAGCTTTTTAGGACATACTACATTTTATAGAATATTTATTAAGGATTTTTCTAAAATAGCTAAGCCTTTAACGAAATTACTAGAAAAAGATATACCTTTCAATTTTGATCAGGAATGTTTAGATGCATTTAATATCCTCAAAGATAAATTAATAAATGCTCCAATTATAATTGCACCTGATTGAAATTTACCCTTTGAACTAATGTGTGATGTGAGTGATTTTGCAGTAGGTGCAGTTTTGGGATAGCGAAGAGACAAGCACTTTTAGCCAATTTATTACGCTAGCAAGACATTAATGGCCGCACAAGAAAATTACACCACCACAGAAAAAGAATTGCTAGCTGTGGTTTTGCATTTGATAAATTTAGACAATATTTGATATTATCTAAAGTTGTCGTTTACACTGACCATTCAACTCTTCGCTATCTTCTAACAAAATCTAATGCAAAACCTCGACTTATAAGATGGATTTTACTCTTACAGGAATTTGATTTGGAAATTCAGGATAAGAAAGGAGCTAAAAATCTTGCAACAAATCATCTTTCTAGGCTTGAAAACCCACATATCAAAGAACTTGACGAGAGTTAGATAAATGACTCGTTTCCTGAAGAACAACTCTTTTCTATATCCGACTCCTAGGTACCTTGGTTTGTAGATATTGCAAATTACTTAGCTGCTAACATCTTACCAAAAAGGTTAACAAATCATCAAAAGAAGCGATTCTTTGCTGATGCGAAAAACTATTTTTGGGAGGATCCTTTTCTTTTTCGTATATGTGTAGATCAAGTAATTTGGAGATGTGTTACAAAAGAAGAAGCAAGAAAAATCCTAGAACATTGCCATTCAGGACCTTCAAGAGGACATTACAGCGGGATTAAGACAGCAAACAAAATAGTCAAATCAGGTTTTTATTGGCCAACTCTATTTAAAGATGCCAACAGGTATGTTGCTTCATGTGATAAATACTAGAGAATAGGTAATATCTCTAAACATGATGAAATGCCTCAAATATATATACTATCTTGTGAAATATTTGATGTATGGGGTATTGATTTTATGGGTCCATTTCTTGGTTCATTTGGAAATAAATACATCTTAGTAGCAGTAGATTATATGTCAAAATGGGTGGAAGCTCAAGTTTTACCTACTAACAATGCTAGAGTAGTAGTAAGGTTTCTTAAGAAACTCTTCTCAAAATTTGGAACACCCAGAGCAATTATTAGTGATAGGGGTACTCACTTTTGTAATACTCAATTTGATAGAGTCTTAAAGAAATATGGAGTACACCACAGACAACTACCCCTTATCATCCTCAAACTAGCGGACAAGTGGAAGTAGCAAATCAAGAACTTAAGAGTATTTTAGAGAAAACAGTAGAATCAAAAAGGTAAGATTGGGCATTAAAAGTAGACGATGCTTTATGGGCATATAGAACAGCTTTTAAAACTCCCATAGGAACATCCCCGACAAACTTGTCTACGAAAAGAGTTGTCATCTACCATTTGAGTTAGAGCACAAAGCTTGGGCTATAAAATTTTTAAATTATAATCTTAAAACTGCAGGTGAAAAAAGGATGATGTAGTTGAACGACTTGATGAATGGTGAGCTAATGCCTATGAGAACTCACGACTATATAAGGAGGCAACAAAGCACTGCGCCGCCATGATGCTCGTTTAAAACAACCAAAGTAATTCGAAGTAGGAGATTTAGTCCTGCTATACAATTCAAGGTTAAAGTTGTTCCCTGGAAAGCTAAAATCAAGATGGTCAGGTCCATACATAATCAAAACTATTTTCCCTTACGGCTCAATAGAGGTAACTTATCCAACTTGTGGCACATTCAAGGTAAATGGTCAGCGACTGAAAATTTATAATGGTGAAGATTTTAGGGATATGAGAGAAGAGCTTCAGCTCCATGAACCTTTATTTAGAAATGAAAATAGGGTAAGTCTAGCTTAAGAATTTAAATGAGCATTTCTCGGGAGGCAACCCAAGCACTAACTTCACTAATATCATATTTTTGATTTTTACTTAACTGCAAATTAACCAATTTAATATGGCGCAGGTTTCCCCACCACACGGCCTTGCACACGGGCGTGGCCATGGCCGTGTGTATACCACGAGCAAGCACATCGACGTAGCGGAGGCCATGCAGACCAAGGACAAAAAAAATCCCCAAAACATGGGCTATAACAAAACACCACGGCCGTGGTCAAAATTGATAAATAACACGGGTGTGCGGCACGCCCGTTCCCCATAACCATGGCCAAACCTGTCGAATGAACATGGGCGTATGACACGTCTGTGCCCCATAATCGTGGCCAAACCTGTCGAGTGAAAACGAGCGTGGGGAAGAATGAAACGGTTGTAGGAGACGCAAACCAAGCTAGGCATGCCCGTGCGATACGGGCGTGGGACGTAACACAGGCGCGCCAGACCCCTGAGCTAAAAATGATTCACAGGGGCGTGGGACATGCCTGTGTGCCCTTATTTCTAAATAAACCCCTCACTATTCATTTTTTCCCCAAATCCTTTCTCCCAAACCCTAGCCGTTTTCCTCTTTCCCCTCCCCAAGTTTGGCCACCGTTCCCTTACTTCCCCTCACTCCTTTCTCTCCCTTCCCCCTACTCTCCTTCCTCATCCACACACAGTCCACACACATGCGACATTACCACTCCTACGCAACCATCCATGACCGTGCGCCATCTCCCTACCTCCATCGGTTCACATTACTTCCTCCCTTCTATACTTTGTTGCTAATTTTATTTAATCCATGTTTATTCTCCTTTAGAACTTTGATTTATTCATTTCTTTAAATCTTTAGTATTCATTTAAGATTATTATTGTTGATATTCATTTTTTACTTAAGAGTTCAGAATGTTGCACCTATAGTATTAGGAGAATACTTAGGAAAAAACTTGCATGATAATATTATGAGGCATTAATATTAGATTTATAAATTCTATCATAGCAAAAATTTGGATGATATTCTTCAAATACTCTTACATGAACATAATATCGTCCTCCCGCAAAAAGAAAATCGCAGTCCCTATTTCGAAAAAATGAAAGGGACCCGATTTATCATCCTCGAGTGCCTCAGCCAAAATACGACACCCATTCCTACAGTTCCCTTTGGGAACTGAGGAGGATCTTTATTAGATACTACGCACAAGACCTCTCGGCGTAGGAAGGTGTATCGATTGGATCGCTCTAGAGCATGTCCAACTAGTAGACAAGGTTCGGGCCCTATTATTAACAGATCCTTGGGGGTAATTTTTCGACATCATCGAGCCCACATACCTGGAGCTCACTTTGGAACTCTGTTCTACTTTCCACCTCCAGACGGTGATGACTAACTTTGATTACTCTGGCACTATCCAATTTTGTCTTGGAGGTCTAGCCCGTGAGATGAGTGTCCCATAGTTTAGAGCTACTTTGGGACTCTACACTGACTAATTCATAGAAGATGATGAGGTCGAGGATATTCACCGCCACATCCATAACTCTTCGGTTGCTTGTTGGAAAGATCTAGTCCTCGGCTCGGCCATATATGACCCTAGTCGCTCCAAAGCGACAGCTCTCACCCCACTACTGAGGTACGTACACGCTATCCTAGCTCATACACTGATAGGGAGGAGAGAGAGCACCGGTGTCGTAAACACTTATGACGCCTACTTCCTATGGTGCATGGCGAATGGTCATGTGTTCGACCTCGCCTACTTTATAGCTTGCACCATCCAACATCAGACGGAGTAACATAGGAGAGAGGTCATCTCTATGGGTCCATACATCACGTGCCTTACTCAACACTTTGGACTGCTTAACACAGCCGCCCAAACTTCCTCACTTACCCTGATAGGACAGATGTCCCCACAGGGCATTCAGATGATGTTACACATGAGGATGATCGAGCGTCGCCATGGGACGCATCCTTCCCAGTATCGTCTCGCTCACACCACCGAGGAGGAGGATCTTGAGAACATTACTGATGATGTTCCCCCACCACACGAGGCACCACCACAGAGCTATCACCCAGTTCATGGGGCAACTTCTTTTGTAGACATATCCAAGCGCTTATCACGATTCGAGCAGCAATGTTTTCAGCGCTTCGACCATATTGACACCACCCTCCACTAGATATTCACCACTTGTATATTTAATGGTTGCCCCACCTCGTGACCCAGTCGATGACGAGGACATTTGAGTCCTTTTATTTACTTTAATTTTCAATCTTAACATTTATATTTCATTTTTAGTTTATTTTTGATTTTTGATTAAACTTTTTACCTTGCTTATTTGAAACTTTTATTAGTATAGTTTAATTTCTTCTATCACTGGCTGTCTAACTCTCAAGTATCTCTAACAACATCCATTAAATAGTACTCCCTAAAAATTTAACTAATGACTTCGCAGTTTTAAAAGGTACAATGTGCCACTCTAGGAATGAACATATAATCGTAGTATTCTCCACCACCTTCACTTATGCTTAGTCATCATATTCATCATTGATCATCGTTAAGGAATCCATCCAAAAATTTAGGAAGTTTCACTTCTCTCCCTCTCTTTTAATTTTCTTACTATATTATTATTATTATATATCTTTGTACATTGAGGGCAATGTACATCTTAAGTGTGGGGGGTGAAAATTTATTTAGAAAAGTTCTTAACTTTTTGCATTATTCTCAAATCCTTGAATGATATCTTGTCTTAAGTAATCTTCTCATATCATTAGAATGAAATTCCTGTTGATTTATGATTTTTATTGATATGTTTTGGATTAAGTAATAGTTAATTGTGCATTGATGATTTAAACTTTAAAATACTAGAGAATCAAGCATGATGAGTCTATTTTCAAAAATTAAAATTTTGTTAGGTTGTTTACCTAAATCTAATTATTACCTTGAAGTTTGAAATTTACAAGGTTGTCATCAAAAACCCATAATTTTTGTGATATTTTGAACCTTTTAGAGCATACATTATTTTCGTGCTCACTTTATTATGAGTGTGTCAACATTGATTTGTTATTCTAGAACTTGCTTCGATTATACATGTCGAGACCACATCTTTGATTTGATATACTGAGATGATAAAGGCACCTAGGATTTAACCCATTTACTCCACTAAAAGCCTACCTTCACAATTAACCCCTAGTGAACCCCGTTGATCTTAACAACCTTTTTATTGACTCACCCACTAATATTAACCCAAAACCCATCTTGTATTTGTTATCACCATTCCTTTTTGACTACCCTTCTATCGAGACTTGATTTGCCTAATTTCAGTAGTTGAGTTTTTCATATATTATGTATTTATTGATTTGTTCTTAAAAAAAATCAAAGTATATTCATTATTAGTTCTGTGATTAAGTGAGCTTATACATTTAATTTCAACATCTAGAAGAAGAAGCTCATATTATTAGTTTTCAATTAATGTAATTATTCAAGATTAGTTCATTTTTCTAGTTAGGTAAATTATCAATTCAATCTCAATTTTAACCCTTTAATTCAGCCTTTATCCACACCTTTAACCTAAGCCCCATTACAACCCTTTAAAGACCTTTTGATCTGTGTATCATCTCATTTTATAGTGATGGAGATTTGATTTTCAGGCAAGCCTATGAGATTAACTTTTCATTTTTGACTTTTTGAGTGCTTAATTTTGAACCTTAAACACTTTTAGTGATTTGAGTGAATCTTTAGTGACGATGTCAACTCTTGTCAATTTTTAATTAAAGGTGATTATTTGGGTAAGAGGAAGCACCTATATTTTTCGTGCTACAAACTTGTGACTTTGATTGTTTGAATCTTTAGGACTATTTTAGTTAAATTATCCATGTATAAATTATCTATGAATTATGATGAAGCATTATCGATGAATATTGGGAATTGAGGAAGTTCGTTTTAATTGTGAGTTGAAAATTTTGCTTGAGGACAAGCAAAAGCTTAAGTGTGGGGGTATTTGATAAACCGTAACATGAACATATTTTCATCCCACATTTAGCATACTTTTGGATGATTTATCTCTTTAATTATGGAAATAGGGGCTCCTAATCCTTTGTTTTCATGTTTTATACTCGACGACGTGTTGCATAAACCAAAACTGGCTGCCTCGCCTCCGTATGACTTGTACCTCTGCCTGGAGCTCCACGACCCAAACCGTTTCCCCCTCTGGCCTGGCCACGGCCTCCTAACGGCTACTGACCACCCCTCAGCGGTTGCACATTACCTCTACCCGTGGTTTGCATCCGATCTGGCCTTCTAGGACATTCTCTAACACAGTGTTCCATCGATCTACAACCCAAACAAGCTCCCATCCTTCTCCAGCATTTGGCCACATGGCGTCTTCCACAATTAGTGCAAGGTGGCACCCCAAAAGTGCCAAAATGGGGCCTCACTCTAACTGGCCCATCAACTCTGGCCCTTTTCCGGGCCTCTACTCAGAACCGGCAGACTCTACATCCCTTTATTTTTCCCTTTGTCTTCCTTACGATTCTTGCACTCTACGCGCTTCACCTCCTCAACAATCTTAGCTTTCTCTATGTAACATCCTGAGTTGTTGGGCTTATACGTTTAATGTGTGATTGTGTTTCATGTGTTAATTAGAGTGTTAAGGGTCTAGAATGGGCTCAAAATTGGGCCGAGGCCTTAATTAAATTTTTGTTTGAACACTCTAGAGGGAAGTCTAAGAAGATGGGGCTTAAAAGATGTTATTTGTGTACTAAAATACAAAGTGGGCTTGTGGCCCAGTGGTAAAATGGTGCCACTTAGAGAACAAGGAGGTGGTGTCAACTGAGGAGGCCCAAACTCAAGTAGCATGCATCCCAATTCCTTTAATTAAAGTTAGCTAAATTTTGGCATTTAGGTGGGTAAGGTTGGACGGCAACAAGGCTTAAAAATAGGGGGATTTTATGTGGATAATAAGTTTGATAATGTGCTGATAAAGGGAGGAAGAGATGGTGTTATCTAGGCCTCTTTTGGAGGTGTGCTTGGATAAAGATAAGGGAGGAAGTTTAGGAGCTATCTAGAAAGCAAGTGGTGGCGAACTTGGGACACTTTGTGTGCAAGGGGGGGCTAGATGGGACTAAGGGTGCCAAATTCCCTTGTTTATTAATTAGTTTTAGTTTTCAAAGAGGGCAATCCGGCATTTGGTTAGTGTGGTTGCCGAAATTCTCTTCAAATAGAGGGGATATCTCTTCAATTCCGATATTTGGTCCCTATTTTCTTTTTTCATTCTCTCATCCTCACTTTTATGCAAAAGCCGGAAGTCCATTATTCTGTTCTCTTTTCTTTCCAACAAGCTGAAACCTCCCAATTGTTCACAACATCTTTTCTTTCAAAAGTCGAAACTCTAAACTCTCTTCTCATCTCCATAGCCGAATACTTCCTATTCCCTTTTTGTCGATTTCTTCACTAAAGCTGAATCTACATAGACATCTTCCTATTATCTTTTATTCTGATCTTCTCAAAGCCAGAATCTCTAAGGGGCAGTCGAATTCTTTGTGTTAAGATGAGTGCTGATTTTCCTATCTCTTCACTTTCTCTTTTGGTTTTTGGAAGACAAAGCTGAAAAGCTAATGGTTTAATGGTTTTATATATTTTCTTGTTGGGCGACATTCGAGAATTTAGATAGATCGCCTAGATTTAAAAGCCAGAAATGCTAGTCTCGGAGTCTCAATCTCTTTTCAAGATTTCAAGGTAAGGGTTCAATTCTTCCTAAGTTGTTTAATCGGGTTCTTTTTCATTATTCGTGCCTTAACCTAATGTTGCGTTAAACAATCATCATAGTATCTTCTGACCAAAGATCACTCATGGACTCGAATGTTAGCAAATCAAAGGAAAGGGTTGGATCTGTAGTTTCAGCCCCAAAGTTCAAGAAACAAGCGGTGTCAGGAGTTCGGGATTGGCCGCCGGGTTGTGGATCGACTTCGGAGTAAAACCTTAGGCAGTTAGCAGTCGTATTGACTTCTGACAGTGTCGACAT